>CM068373.1:149447384-150814884 GCA_034769895.1 Magicicada septendecula
AACCGTTATATGCCACTTTATAGTAGGCAAACGTGTCAGTTCGTTTAGAATGTCCATACGTAAGGTATCGTGCATTTCATCAAAAAGGTTATGACATCGTTGACGCATTCTTCGTCATCCGTGACAGGCGTGTAAACGTACGATACCAACGCGCCGCGTAACGAATGTTTACAATCAACAGCAAACGACTGCATTTGTAGTAAACTAACAACAACAACAAAAACACGAAACTATAACAATTACTTGCTCGCTTGAAGAACAATAAAAGACTGATACGAAGTTAGAAAATAAGCACTATTTTATATGCGACACGTGAAAGTTAGACTGCGCGAGACTCGAAGGTGAACACAGGCAGTGAACGTCGCTCTACTTATACTATCTATGACGGCTGCGCGCGCAGCTATCCGCTCCCACCACCACGGTACCGAAATATTGCCGTCATCGAACCCCCACTACCAACTGCGTGCGCAGCTATCTGCTCCCACTACTGTGCAGATACCGACCCACTTTCATACCGACCAATTGACGACAGCCATCCCCACTACGGATGCGCGCGCAGCTATCGCTGAGGAGGTGAAATGCAACGCGACAAACTAACATTCTTGCTTCAGATATGGACGTGTACATATATTCTTTTGCAAGCCGATTAAAAAGCTTTTATAACGTCAGTCGTCGAGGTAACATTAAATTTTACGTTCATAAATTTCCGAATGCGAACGTAAAATATTTTGACCTAGCCAAAGCCGGGTTTATTTACGAAGGCGATGGTGATGTTGTAAGATGCTGCAAGTGTAAAATACGAATTATGGATTGGGCAGTGGGTGACGATCCCGTCCAAGTCCATAAGGCGTCAACGCCCAAATGCGATTTCGTTCGTGAACACTTGTAGAAGTCGACGCACGCAAAAATGGCTCTTTTCAGAGCCGACATAAACTCATATACCAAACATACCCGTTTGGGCAGTACAGTAGTACTAGGTGTTCGTACTACTACTACTACTGAATGACAGTAGTCACTCCAAAAGTGTGAGTGAAGACACCCGTGATAAAAAAAATTATAAATAAAAAAATTCCTCAAACAATATGGGTATACACTATAAATATCACGATCATGACTAATAGCGTATCACTCACATCGCAGATCATCGACACGATGGACGTCTATCGATACGATGATGCGAATCATTTCACAATAACAAAAGCTTCACGAAGCGCGATACGGTCCAACTTATGTTCCGTGTATTTTGTGAAGAAAAGACGATTTTGCGGCAACTACTGTACACGTTACAAGTTCGGTGTTGACAGATATCACGCCCGTTGCTGGCGTCACATAAAAAAACGCAGCGGTGATTTGCCGCCGATCGTGCTGGTTGATGATAGTCTCCGATCGTATACACAACAAATCACGGTGGCTTCAATTTATCGTAGAGTGCGAACAAAACAACGTACCGATAGAACTTGTGGTTTACGAAAAGAATATGTTCAAGTGTCCTGTACGTCACGGATGGAATTTTCTTTCGCGTTTCCGTCCGATTCCTGAACTGTATTTCGCCGTTCAACGCGTGCACGGCTTACACGATTTACACGGGCAGATGAACTACGCAACTGTATACACGGATATGCTCGCCTACGGAAATTCGATACCACACGCTTCTTGTTGCATCGTCCTTACGGAGCGCACTCTTCCGATACGTACACCCATGGAAATATACAGAAGCGTGATGATGATAGCGCCAAAGTGCGCACTGGATCCTAGCTACAACGTAAGTTTTGATGTGCACTGCCCGCCGTCCTCGTTACCGACACTAGCGATAGGGAAACAGTTCGCGTTGGTGAACAACAAGGCGTAGGGATTATTTTCGGTAGCATTTCTGAAGAAGCGTTGCCTACACTCTGCAATTATTGCGAATAATTTGGTCTGCGGTATTCGCACGAACAAGGGTACACGGTGAAAGACCGGCGTTTGTACAAACAGTGGCAGCATTGCACGGGCGCTATGGCGGACGAATTTTGGTTGTTGAACTCGTATTTGATACACCTGCATACGGAGTCGAGAAGTCAACGCCCAATCGCCGAACTCAAAGATAAACACATGTGCGAGCGGTTACCTGAGAACAATAACGTCATAGTCGCGGAAATGCACGAGTACCGCGACAACGTTATACGTAGCGTCATGTTCAAAGACATGAATTCTGTTAAGACTGTAAGAGCGTTGGACGCGAAACAACACGCGCTCACGAGATACTACATCGGTATGGGCCTCGTGCGTCCTGGGCGTATGAAAATCAGTTTAGCTCACATTTTAACGTACTTACGCAATCGCAAAAAGAACGCGATGTTCTTCCGTTCGGTCGAGATTATATAAGTGGATGTGGAGCGGTGGCGACGTGACAGTCATGTGATGGAAGGTGGTCGTACCAGAACGGCATCGATGAGAATTACCTTCAGCACTGAGCCGACGGTTTACTACATTCCAGCGTATTGTGAATCGCGGTTCGCACGAAAACATGAGAATGAAACGAGCTGTGAAGAATATACACCAGAGCGTTCGCAAGACTATCGCGACGGAGTTGCACAGACCGGTACGAAGGAATTTTCCGAGACCCGCGGTCGAGTTGAAGGGACTTCACGACTTGTACCAAGCAGACCTGGTAGAGATGATACCGCACGCAAAGGCGAACAAGGGATTCAAGTACCTTATGACGACGATTAACGCGTTTAACAAGTACGCGTACGCCGTTCCATTGAAAACGAAGACGGGTGTAGAGGTCGCACGAGCTCTGGAACCGATTCTGCGTGCTAATGAAATGAAATATCTGCAGACGGACAACGGGAAAGAGTACTACAACAGTACCGTAGAAAAATTGCTGAGCAGATATGGTGTCACACTCTATTCCACGTACAGTGAGGAAAAGGCTTCCATTGTGGAACGCTTCAACCGTACGTTGAAAAAGCACATGTATCGCGCGTTCAGCAAACAAGGTGACTACCGTTGGTTGGATATGTCACCGGAACTATTCAGCACGTACAACAACAGTGTGCACAGAACGACTGGAATGAAACCGCGTCAGGTGAACGAATCCAACGAACGTACGGTGTTACGACGGATTCGCGAGAACACAGCGAGGAGCAGCGATTATAAACGACCAAAGTTCAAAGTAGGTGATCGTGTGCGTATAAGCAAACACAAAATGACGTTCGCCAAAGGATACACACCAAATTGGACAAACGAGATATTCCTCGTTCACACGGTGCGTACCAGCAGCGTACCCGTCACTTATTCGCTAAAGGATCATACGGGAGAAGTGTTGAAAGGCGGTTTTTATGAACACGAAATCAGTAAATCGAACGTTGGTGACGTGTACTTGGTAGAAAAAATCGTACAACGTAAAGGCGATCGCGTGAAAGTCAGGTGGTTAGGATTCGATGGTAAACACGATTCGTGGATACTCAAGAAGAACTTGCTATAACAACGATTCGACTCGCGGAAATAGAACCAGTATGCGTCGATGCGTTACGATGACAACATGCGCGCTGTGTACAGTGTAAAAGACATTGTGTCGCATCCTGGATACGATGAGTACATCGTGAACACGACTGCAAACGACGTTGAACGCATGCGCAGGATCTTGACAGTGTATGAGTACTGGCAACGGGTTACCAATCGTGTGGCGAGGTTCCGTCTCGACGAAGTAGTACCAACAGGCACCGGATTCGATCACTACAAAGAATGTGTTTGGTCGGATCCGAACTGTGAAACGGGTCCGGACACATGTGTATGCAGTTACATATCTGCCGACTGCTGCGATATAGTGCGACTATTAAATAGACTGTGCACAGAACGACAACATGAAAATATTGCAACAAGCGCACAGACTAAAAATGAAGGACCTGGTCTATTCGAAATTGTGCGGCGATGGTGGTGGTGGGGGTGGTTGTGGCAGAAAAAACGTAAACACGGACGTCTTCTGCCCGATACCGTTCGTTCGATCATCTGCGGACCTTCCGCGTGCGAAAGACAAACGTCATGTTCAACCTGTTGTTCGATGTAAACGGATTGAGATTCGCGAACTTGTACGTGTTTTCTAAATCACTATTTCAACCCAAATATCAGATGCTGGAGACCCTGATGACACGACTTTCCAACGAAGGAATGGGTTATCACGCCTACAACGATAACGAAGAGGTACCGCTTCCCGACGAGGTCGATCCCAATTCTATTATGGTGTTCGACGACGTGTCTTGTGAAAGACAACACAACATACGCAAGTATTTCTCTATGGGACGACACAGCGGTGTGGACGCGTTTTACCTTTGTCCGACGTACAGTCAAGTGCCAAAACAGTTGGTTCGTGACGATGCCAATTTAATAGTATTGTTCAAACAGGACGATCGCAACTTGAAACATACGTACAACGATCACGTCAACACGGAAATGAAATATGACACGTTTAAGAACATGTGTGCTGAAGCGTGGAAAGATCGTTACGGCTTTCTCGTTGTGGACAAGGATTCTTCTATCGACACCGGCAGGTACAGAGTCGGTTTTGACCGTTTCATAGTAGTCGCACCTAACGATTAAACAAAAAAAATCGTCATACGTTCAGCTAAACACATGTCCTGCTGTCAACGACTTTAGTTGTCGTTCTGCCGTTTATCGAGATGGACGACAAGAAGAAACGACTAGCACGTGATATCGACACGATCAGTGATGACATACGGAAGAAATACCGTGCGTTAAACATGGGATTCGTGAAGAAGAAGCAACGTTATCCAAAAGTTACAAACCGATTCTGGAACCGTTACAAAATATATCGCAAGCGTTGCTTGAAAAAAAAACGTAAAACAACAAATGAAAAACCTATAAGAGTGAAAAAGATGAAACGTGAAGAGGAAGAGGAAGAGCTGAGGAGGAGGAAGAGGATCCGACGGGTGCAATTAGTAAAATCGATGTGGGAACACCATTTCGTTCCCGAACGAAGCCACCACGTTTCCTGAAAACGCCTGTGATGGCCGAAACATTGGACGATGATGATGATGATGATGAGGGCGATCCTAGTCTCAACATTGAAAAAATGTTAGACACACCGGAAGGAAGACGTGAAGCACGTAGATAATTTCAGGACAAATACGACAGTGAATCGTTAGCGAACAAGTACATGCGTATGATCGTTTCGTCCGAACGCGATCGTCTGATGGACTATACGTACGGTGTAAGACACGAAAACGGAAAATGGATGACCGGTGATTCAGCGTTCGAAATCGAAACGGACGATACGATTCTTAGCAACGGTAAACGATACAAAGGTACGCCAGGACTCTACGAACTCGTGTTCATGAAGCATCCTAAAGAAAACGTTTTCAACGATTCGGATCTGAAAGCGTACATGGATATACTGCGTGACACCAACGCGCACAAGCAGTATTATTTAGCGAACTCACAGGTGAACGCAAACAGATGTGTAAAGTATAAACGAATAATATCACAACTGTTTCCGCCGAAACGTACAGGACATGGACATAATAATATCGATACATCGTATATGACGCTGACGAGAAAAAAAGACAAAATCGATTACGTGCACTGGGACGATCCGAACGAACTGGTGGACAGACTGCGACTGTTAATGGCGTCACAGCGTGTCGGAAACAGCGGGCACACGAACGAAATCGTCTCCATAGTGGAAGAACTACGCGAAGCCGACATCATCGTATAAAAAGAGCGATATATACCATCAACAGTTATTATCAGCAGCAGCAGCAGCAGCAAAGCCGATAAAGTATAAATAATACTGTCGTACACGCGCCGGGGACATTTCACGTTTGATTGTGACAACATGGATATCGTGCTAGTGTTTATTATCGTGTGCACAAGTGCCGTTGTCGCATCGAGCGTTAACGCTAACGATGTAGATTTCGCTATAGATTACTTGGTGCGATACGGATACGTGCCCGACGATAGTTTACGACTCACGGACAACGCCACCATCGATATGGACGCCTACCTTCGCACGTTTCAAGTGAATTACAATTTAACCGTAAATGGAGAATTGAACAACGAAACGATGAATCTGATGCGTGAGAGGAGATGCGGTAAGGAAGATTTCGTGTCGTACACCTTACGAACACCGTGGGCCTAGAGACGTTTGTCGTGGCGCTTCTTTCACGGTAGCGCCAGCGCTATAGAAGCGTCGCGACAAGCATTCGCTGTATGGCAGAAACATTCGAATCTGGAATTCGAATATCGGCCCAACGACATAAACGCAGACATGGTAATGTTTTCGATCGTCAGCGGTAAGAAGTAATAGATTAACGTGATGACGTCTGCCACTGGAATCAGTTATTCTTAAAGGGTAAATTTCATTTTCTTCGTAACCGAAAACATTTATAGAACGTTAGGATTGTCTCGTTCGAACTTCACAATGTCGGATAGTCGGGTGGGATAAGTTATACCAGAAGTAATGATACTGTGGATATGTGGCTTGTATTTGGATACGCGATCTTGTGTTAGTGTTGTGGAAACAGAGCGGCCAACACTGACCATACGAAACACATTTGATCGCCTGTATTGTTCACGTTGATGATGGATTTAGTACGAGACAATTCTGGGGGTGTACGGATGAAACTGGAGGCGGTTAGCGGTTGGTATCGTGAGAGAACGAGTTCTAAGGAGATTATGTGGTCTAACGCCCAACCGCTACCCTCGCGTGTGAATTTATAAATCGATTCAATGATTTTTTCGTACGAAGCTTCTAAACGATCGGGCAATACATCTTGGTCAGCGATCAGTGTCGTATGACATCGTCCGTGAAAATAAGCTTCAGTCGTCACTTCTTCGTCCTGGTCCTTGTCAGAGTTTACGATGTACTTGACAAATCTCGCTTTAACCGTTATATGCCACTTTATAGTAGGCAAACGTGTCAGTTCGTTTAGAATGTCCATACGTAAGGTATCGTGCATTTCATCAAAAAGGTTATGACATCGTTGACGCATTCTTCGTCATCCGTGACAGGCGTGTAAACGTACGATACCAACGCGCCGCGTAACGAATGTTTACAATCAACAGCAAACGACTGCATTTGTAGTAAACTAACAACAACAACAAAAACACGAAACTATAACAATTACTTGCTCGCTTGAAGAACAATAAAAGACTGATACGAAGTTAGAAAATAAGCACTATTTTATATGCGACACGTGAAAGTTAGACTGCGCGAGACTCGAAGGTGAACACAGGCAGTGAACGTCGCTCTACTTATACTATCTATGACGGCTGCGCGCGCAGCTATCCGCTCCCACCACCACGGTACCGAAATATTGCCGTCATCGAACCCCCACTACCAACTGCGTGCGCAGCTATCTGCTCCCACTACTGTGCAGATACCGACCCACTTTCATACCGACCAATTGACGACAGCCATCCCCACTACGGATGCGCGCGCAGCTATCGCTGAGGAGGTGAAATGCAACGCGACAAACTAACATTCTTGCTTCAGATATGGACGTGTACATATATTCTTTTGCAAGCCGATTAAAAAGCTTTTATAACGTCAGTCGTCGAGGTAACATTAAATTTTACGTTCATAAATTTCCGAATGCGAACGTAAAATATTTTGACCTAGCCAAAGCCGGGTTTATTTACGAAGGCGATGGTGATGTTGTAAGATGCTGCAAGTGTAAAATACGAATTATGGATTGGGCAGTGGGTGACGATCCCGTCCAAGTCCATAAGGCGTCAACGCCCAAATGCGATTTCGTTCGTGAACACTTGTAGAAGTCGACGCACGCAAAAATGGCTCTTTTCAGAGCCGACATAAACTCATATACCAAACATACCCGTTTGGGCAGTACAGTAGTACTAGGTGTTCGTACTACTACTACTACTGAATGACAGTAGTCACTCCAAAAGTGTGAGTGAAGACACCCGTGATAAAAAAAATTATAAATAAAAAAATTCCTCAAACAATATGGGTATACACTATAAATATCACGATCATGACTAATAGCGTATCACTCACATCGCAGATCATCGACACGATGGACGTCTATCGATACGATGATGCGAATCATTTCACAATAACAAAAGCTTCACGAAGCGCGATACGGTCCAACTTATGTTCCGTGTATTTTGTGAAGAAAAGACGATTTTGCGGCAACTACTGTACACGTTACAAGTTCGGTGTTGACAGATATCACGCCCGTTGCTGGCGTCACATAAAAAAACGCAGCGGTGATTTGCCGCCGATCGTGCTGTTGATGATAGTCTCCGATCGTATACACAACAAATCACGGTGGCTTCAATTTATCGTAGAGTGCGAACAAAACAACGTACCGATAGAACTTGTGGTTTACGAAAAGAATATGTTCAAGTGTCCTGTACGTCACGGATGGAATTTTCTTTCGCGTTTCCGTCCGATTCCTGAACTGTATTTCGCCGTTCAACGCGTGCACGGCTTACACGATTTACACGGGCAGATGAACTACGCAACTGTATACACGGATATGCTCGCCTACGGAAATTCGATACCACACGCTTCTTGTTGCATCGTCCTTACGGAGCGCACTCTTCCGATACGTACACCCATGGAAATATACAGAAGCGTGATGATGATAGCGCCAAAGTGCGCACTGGATCCTAGCTACAACGTAAGTTTTGATGTGCACTGCCCGCCGTCCTCGTTACCGACACTAGCGATAGGGAAACAGTTCGCGTTGGTGAACAACAAGGCGTAGGGATTATTTTCGGTAGCATTTCTGAAGAAGCGTTGCCTACACTCTGCAATTATTGCGAATAATTTGGTCTGCGGTATTCGCACGAACAAGGGTACACGGTGAAAGACCGGCGTTTGTACAAACAGTGGCAGCATTGCACGGGCGCTATGGCGGACGAATTTTGGTTGTTGAACTCGTATTTGATACACCTGCATACGGAGTCGAGAAGTCAACGCCCAATCGCCGAACTCAAAGATAAACACATGTGCGAGCGGTTACCTGAGAACAATAACGTCATAGTCGCGGAAATGCACGAGTACCGCGACAACGTTATACGTAGCGTCATGTTCAAAGACATGAATTCTGTTAAGACTGTAAGAGCGTTGGACGCGAAACAACACGCGCTCACGAGATACTACATCGGTATGGGCCTCGTGCGTCCTGGGCGTATGAAAATCAGTTTAGCTCACATTTTAACGTACTTACGCAATCGCAAAAAGAACGCGATGTTCTTCCGTTCGGTCGAGATTATATAAGTGGATGTGGAGCGGTGGCGACGTGACAGTCATGTGATGGAAGGTGGTCGTACCAGAACGGCATCGATGAGAATTACCTTCAGCACTGAGCCGACGGTTTACTACATTCCAGCGTATTGTGAATCGCGGTTCGCACGAAAACATGAGAATGAAACGAGCTGTGAAGAATATACACCAGAGCGTTCGCAAGACTATCGCGACGGAGTTGCACAGACCGGTACGAAGGAATTTTCCGAGACCCGCGGTCGAGTTGAAGGGACTTCACGACTTGTACCAAGCAGACCTGGTAGAGATGATACCGCACGCAAAGGCGAACAAGGGATTCAAGTACCTTATGACGACGATTAACGCGTTTAACAAGTACGCGTACGCCGTTCCATTGAAAACGAAGACGGGTGTAGAGGTCGCACGAGCTCTGGAACCGATTCTGCGTGCTAATGAAATGAAATATCTGCAGACGGACAACGGGAAAGAGTACTACAACAGTACCGTAGAAAAATTGCTGAGCAGATATGGTGTCACACTCTATTCCACGTACAGTGAGGAAAAGGCTTCCATTGTGGAACGCTTCAACCGTACGTTGAAAAAGCACATGTATCGCGCGTTCAGCAAACAAGGTGACTACCGTTGGTTGGATATGTCACCGGAACTATTCAGCACGTACAACAACAGTGTGCACAGAACGACTGGAATGAAACCGCGTCAGGTGAACGAATCCAACGAACGTACGGTGTTACGACGGATTCGCGAGAACACAGCGAGGAGCAGCGATTATAAACGACCAAAGTTCAAAGTAGGTGATCGTGTGCGTATAAGCAAACACAAAATGACGTTCGCCAAAGGATACACACCAAATTGGACAAACGAGATATTCCTCGTTCACACGGTGCGTACCAGCAGCGTACCCGTCACTTATTCGCTAAAGGATCATACGGGAGAAGTGTTGAAAGGCGGTTTTTATGAACACGAAATCAGTAAATCGAACGTTGGTGACGTGTACTTGGTAGAAAAAATCGTACAACGTAAAGGCGATCGCGTGAAAGTCAGGTGGTTAGGATTCGATGGTAAACACGATTCGTGGATACTCAAGAAGAACTTGCTATAACAACGATTCGACTCGCGGAAATAGAACCAGTATGCGTCGATGCGTTACGATGACAACATGCGCGCTGTGTACAGTGTAAAAGACATTGTGTCGCATCCTGGATACGATGAGTACATCGTGAACACGACTGCAAACGACGTTGAACGCATGCGCAGAATCTTGACAGTGTATGAGTACTGGCAACGGGTTACCAATCGTGTGGCGAGGTTCCGTCTCGACGAAGTAGTACCAACAGGCACCGGATTCGATCACTACAAAGAATGTGTTTGGTCGGATCCGAACTGTGAAACGGGTCCGGACACATGTGTATGCAGTTACATATCTGCCGACTGCTGCGATATAGTGCGACTATTAAATAGACTGTGCACAGAACGACAACATGAAAATATTGCAACAAGCGCACAGACTAAAAATGAAGGACCTGGTCTATTCGAAATTGTGCGGCGATGGTGGTGGTGGAGGTGGTTGTGGCAGAAAAAACGTAAACACGGACGTCTTCTGCCCGATACCGTTCGTTCGATCATCTGCGGACCTTCCGCGTGCGAAAGACAAACGTCATGTTCAACCTGTTGTTCGATGTAAACGGATTGAGATTCGCGAACTTGTACGTGTTTTCTAAATCACTATTTCAACCCAAATATCAGATGCTGGAGACCCTGATGACACGACTTTCCAACGAAGGAATGGGTTATCACGCCTACAACGATAACGAAGAGGTACCGCTTCCCGACGAGGTCGATCCCAATTCTATTATGGTGTTCGACGACGTGTCTTGTGAAAGACAACACAACATACGCAAGTATTTCTCTATGGGACGACACAGCGGTGTGGACGCGTTTTACCTTTGTCCGACGTACAGTCAAGTGCCAAAACAGTTGGTTCGTGACGATGCCAATTTAATAGTATTGTTCAAACAGGACGATCGCAACTTGAAACATACGTACAACGATCACGTCAACACGGAAATGAAATATGACACGTTTAAGAACATGTGTGCTGAAGCGTGGAAAGATCGTTACGGCTTTCTCGTTGTGGACAAGGATTCTTCTATCGACACCGGCAGGTACAGAGTCGGTTTTGACCGTTTCATAGTAGTCGCACCTAACGATTAAACAAAAAAAATCGTCATACGTTCAGCTAAACACATGTCCTGCTGTCAACGACTTTAGTTGTCGTTCTGCCGTTTATCGAGATGGACGACAAGAAGAAACGACTAGCACGTGATATCGACACGATCAGTGATGACATACGGAAGAAATACCGTGCGTTAAACATGGGATTCGTGAAGAAGAAGCAACGTTATCCAAAAGTTACAAACCGATTCTGGAACCGTTACAAAATATATCGCAAGCGTTGCTTGAAAAAAAAACGTAAAACAACAAATGAAAAACCTATAAGAGTGAAAAAGATGAAACGTGAAGAGGAAGAGGAAGAGCTGAGGAGGAGGAAGAGGATCCGACGGGTGCAATTAGTAAAATCGATGTGGGAACACCATTTCGTTCCCGAACGAAGCCACCACGTTTCCTGAAAACGCCTGTGATGGCCGAAACATTGGACGATGATGATGATGATGATGAGGGCGATCCTAGTCTCAACATTGAAAAAATGTTAGACACACCGGAAGGAAGACGTGAAGCACGTAGATAATTTCAGGACAAATACGACAGTGAATCGTTAGCGAACAAGTACATGCGTATGATCGTTTCGTCCGAACGCGATCGTCTGATGGACTATACGTACGGTGTAAGACACGAAAACGGAAAATGGATGACCGGTGATTCAGCGTTCGAAATCGAAACGGACGATACGATTCTTAGCAACGGTAAACGATACAAAGGTACGCCAGGACTCTACGAACTCGTGTTCATGAAGCATCCTAAAGAAAACGTTTTCAACGATTCGGATCTGAAAGCGTACATGGATATACTGCGTGACACCAACGCGCACAAGCAGTATTATTTAGCGAACTCACAGGTGAACGCAAACAGATGTGTAAAGTATAAACGAATAATATCACAACTGTTCCCGCCGAAACGTACAGGACATGGACATAATAATATCGATACATCGTATATGACTCTGACGAGAAAAAAAGACAAAATCGATTACGTGCACTGGGACGATCCGAACGAACTGGTGGACAGACTGCGACTGTTAATGGCGTCACAGCGTGTCGGAAACAGCGGGCACACGAACGAAATCGTCTCCATAGTGGAAGAACTACGCGAAGCCGACATCATCGTATAAAAAGAGCGATATATACCATCAACAGTTATTATCAGCAGCAGCAGCAGCAGCAAAGCCGATAAAGTATAAATAATACTGTCGTACACGCGCCGGGGACATTTCACGTTTGATTGTGACAACATGGATATCGTGCTAGTGTTTATTATCGTGTGCACAAGTGCCGTTGTCGCATCGAGCGTTAACGCTAACGATGTAGATTTCGCTATAGATTACTTGGTGCGATACGGATACGTGCCCGACGATAGTTTACGACTCACGGACAACGCCACCATCGATATGGACGCCTACCTTCGCACGTTTCAAGTGAATTACAATTTAACCGTAAATGGAGAATTGAACAACGAAATGATGAATCTGATGCGTGAGAGGAGATGCGGTAAGGAAGATTTCGTGTCGTACACCTTACGAACACCGTGGGCCTAGAGACGTTTGTCGTGGCGCTTCTTTCACGGTAGCGCCAGCGCTATAGAAGCGTCGCGACAAGCATTCGCTGTATGGCAGAAACATTCGAATCTGGAATTCGAATATCGGCCCAACGACATAAACGCAGACATGGTAATGTTTTCGATCGTCAGCGGTAAGAAGTAATAGATTAACGTGATGACGTCTGCCACTGGAATCAGTTATTCTTAAAGGGTAAATTTCATTTTCTTCGTAACCGAAAACATTTATAGAACGTTAGGATTGTCTCGTTCGAACTTCACAATGTCGGATAGTCGGGTGGGATAAGTTATACCAGAAGTAATGATACTGTGGATATGTGGCTTGTATTTGGATACGCGATCTTGTGTTAGTGTTGTGGAAACAGAGCGGCCAACACTGACCATACGAAACACATTTGATCGCCTGTATTGTTCACGTTGATGATGGATTTAGTACGAGACAATTCTGGGGGTGTACGGATGAAACTGGAGGCGGTTAGCGGTTGGTATCGTGAGAGAACGAGTTCTAAGGAGATTATGTGGTCTAACGCCCAACCGCTACCCTCGCGTGTGAATTTATAAATCGATTCAATGATTTTTTCGTACGAAGCTTCTAAACGATCGGGCAATACATCTTGGTCAGCGATCAGTGTCGTATGACATCGTCCGTGAAAATAAGCTTCAGTCGTCACTTCTTCGTCCTGGTCCTTGTCAGAGTTTACGATGTACTTGACAAATCTCGCTTTAACCGTTATATGCCACTTTATAGTAGGCAAACGTGTCAGTTCGTTTAGAATGTCCATACGTAAGGTATCGTGCATTTCATCAAAAAGGTTATGACATCGTTGACGCATTCTTCGTCATCCGTGACAGGCGTGTAAACGTACGATACCAACGCGCCGCGTAACGAATGTTTACAATCAACAGCAAACGACTGCATTTGTAGTAAACTAACAACAACAACAAAAACACGAAACTATAACAATTACTTGCTCGCTTGAAGAACAATAAAAGACTGATACGAAGTTAGAAAATAAGCACTATTTTATATGCGACACGTGAAAGTTAGACTGCGCGAGACTTGAAGGTGAACACAGGCAGTGAACGTCGCTCTACTTATACTATCTATGACGGCTGCGCGCGCAGCTATCCGCTCCCACCACCACGGTACCGAAATATTGCCGTCATCGAACCCCCACTACCAACTGCGTGCGCAGCTATCTGCTCCCACTACTGTGCAGATACCGACCCACTTTCATACCGACCAATTGACGACAGCCATCCCCACTACGGATGCGCGCGCAGCTATCGCTGAGGAGGTGAAATGCAACGCGACAAACTAACATTCTTGCTTCAGATATGGACGTGTACATATATTCTTTTGCAAGCCGATTAAAAAGCTTTTATAACGTCAGTCGTCGAGGTAACATTAAATTTTACGTTCATAAATTTCCGAATGCGAACGTAAAATATTTTGACCTAGCCAAAGCCGGGTTTATTTACGAAGGCGATGGTGATGTTGTAAGATGCTGCAAGTGTAAAATACGAATTATGGATTGGGCAGTGGGTGACGATCCCGTCCATGTCCATAAGGCGTCAACGCCCAAATGCGATTTCGTTCGTGAACACTTGTAGAAGTCGACGCACGCAAAAATGGCTCTTTTCAGAGCCGACATAAACTCATATACCAAACATACCCGTTTGGGCAGTACAGTAGTACTAGGTGTTCGTACTACTACTACTACTGAATGACAGTAGTCACTCCAAAAGTGTGAGTGAAGACACCCGTGATAAAAAAAATTATAAATAAAAAAATTCCTCAAACAATATGGGTATACACTATAAATATCACGATCATGACTAATAGCGTATCACTCACATCGCAGATCATCGACACGATGGACGTCTATCGATACGATGATGCGAATCATTTCACAATAACAAAAGCTTCACGAAGCGCGATACGGTCCAACTTATGTTCCGTGTATTTTGTGAAGAAAAGACGATTTTGCGGCAACTACTGTACACGTTACAAGTTCGGTGTTGACAGATATCACGCCCGTTGCTGGCGTCACATAAAAAAACGCAGCGGTGATTTGCCGCCGATCGTGCTGTTGATGATAGTCTCCGATCGTATACACAACAAATCACGGTGGCTTCAATTTATCGTAGAGTGCGAACAAAACAACGTACCGATAGAACTTGTGGTTTACGAAAAGAATATGTTCAAGTGTCCTGTACGTCACGGATGGAATTTTCTTTCGCGTTTCCGTCCGATTCCTGAACTGTATTTCGCCGTTCAACGCGTGCACGGCTTACACGATTTACACGGGCAGATGAACTACGCAACTGTATACACGGATATGCTCGCCTACGGAAATTCGATACCACACGCTTCTTGTTGCATCGTCCTTACGGAGCGCACTCTTCCGATACGTACACCCATGGAAATATACAGAAGCGTGATGATGATAGCGCCAAAGTGCGCACTGGATCCTAGCTACAACGTAAGTTTTGATGTGCACTGCCCGCCGTCCTCGTTACCGACACTAGCGATAGGGAAACAGTTCGCGTTGGTGAACAACAAGGCGTAGGGATTATTTTCGGTAGCATTTCTGAAGAAGCGTTGCCTACACTCTGCAATTATTGCGAATAATTTGGTCTGCGGTATTCGCACGAACAAGGGTACACGGTGAAAGACCGGCGTTTGTACAAACAGTGGCAGCATTGCACGGGCGCTATGGCGGACGAATTTTGGTTGTTGAACTCGTATTTGATACACCTGCATACGGAGTCGAGAAGTCAACGCCCAATCGCCGAACTCAAAGATAAACACTTGTGCGAGCGGTTACCTGAGAACAATAACGTCATAGTCGCGGAAATGCACGAGTACCGCGACAACGTTATACGTAGCGTCATGTTCAAAGACATGAATTCTGTTAAGACTGTAAGAGCGTTGGACGCGAAACAACACGCGCTCACGAGATACTACATCGGTATGGGCCTCGTGCGTCCTGGGCGTATGAAAATCAGTTTAGCTCACATTTTAACGTACTTACGCAATCGCAAAAAGAACGCGATGTTCTTCCGTTCGGTCGAGATTATATAAGTGGATGTGGAGCGGTGGCGACGTGACAGTCATGTGATGGAAGGTGGTCGTACCAGAACGGCATCGATGAGAATTACCTTCAGCACTGAGCCGACGGTTTACTACATTCCAGCGTATTGTGAATCGCGGTTCGCACGAAAACATGAGAATGAAACGAGCTGTGAAGAATATACACCAGAGCGTTCGCAAGACTATCGCGACGGAGTTGCACAGACCGGTACGAAGGAATTTTCCGAGACCCGCGGTCGAGTTGAAGGGACTTCACGACTTGTACCAAGCAGACCTGGTAGAGATGATACCGCACGCAAAGGCGAACAAGGGATTCAAGTACCTTATGACGACGATTAACGCGTTTAACAAGTACGCGTACGCCGTTCCATTGAAAACGAAGACGGGTGTAGAGGTCGCACGAGCTCTGGAACCGATTCTGCGTGCTAATGAAATGAAATATCTGCAGACGGACAACGGGAAAGAGTACTACAACAGTACCGTAGAAAAATTGCTGAGCAGATATGGTGTCACACTCTATTCCACGTACAGTGAGGAAAAGGCTTCCATTGTGGAACGCTTCAACCGTACGTTGAAAAAGCACATGTATCGCGCGTTCAGCAAACAAGGTGACTACCGTTGGTTGGATATGTCACCGGAACTATTCAGCACGTACAACAACAGTGTGCACAGAACGACTGGAATGAAACCGCGTCAGGTGAACGAATCCAACGAACGTACGGTGTTACGACGGATTCGCGAGAACACAGCGAGGAGCAGCGATTATAAACGACCAAAGTTCAAAGTAGGTGATCGTGTGCGTATAAGCAAACACAAAATGACGTTCGCCAAAGGATACACACCAAATTGGACAAACGAGATATTCCTCGTTCACACGGTGCGTACCAGCAGCGTACCCGTCACTTATTCGCTAAAGGATCATACGGGAGAAGTGTTGAAAGGCGGTTTTTATGAACACGAAATCAGTAAATCGAACGTTGGTGACGTGTACTTGGTAGAAAAAATCGTACAACGTAAAGGCGATCGCGTGAAAGTCAGGTGGTTAGGATTCGATGGTAAACACGATTCGTGGATACTCAAGAAGAACTTGCTATAACAACGATTCGACTCGCGGAAATAGAACCAGTATGCGTCGATGCGTTACGATGACAACATGCGCGCTGTGTACAGTGTAAAAGACATTGTGTCGCATCCTGGATACGATGAGTACATCGTGAACACGACTGCAAACGACGTTGAACGCATGCGCAGGATCTTGACAGTGTATGAGTACTGGCAACGGGTTACCAATCGTGTGGCGAGGTTCCGTCTCGACGAAGTAGTACCAACAGGCACCGGATTCGATCACTACAAAGAATGTGTTTGGTCGGATCCGAACTGTGAAACGGGTCCGGACACATGTGTATGCAGTTACATATCTGCCGACTGCTGCGATATAGTGCGACTATTAAATAGACTGTGCACAGAACGACAACATGAAAATATTGCAACAAGCGCACAGACTAAAAATGAAGGACCTGGTCTATTCGAAATTGTGCGGCGATGGTGGTGGTGGGGGTGGTTGTGGCAGAAAAAACGTAAACACGGACGTCTTCTGCCCGATACCGTTCGTTCGATCATCTGCGGACCTTCCGCGTGCGAAAGACAAACGTCATGTTCAACCTGTTGTTCGATGTAAACGGATTGAGATTCGCGAACTTGTACGTGTTTTCTAAATCACTATTTCAACCCAAATATCAGATGCTGGAGACCCTGATGACACGACTTTCCAACGAAGGAATGGGTTATCACGCCTACAACGATAACGAAGAGGTACCGCTTCCCGACGAGGTCGATCCCAATTCTATTATGGTGTTCGACGACGTGTCTTGTGAAAGACAACACAACATACGCAAGTATTTCTCTATGGGACGACACAGCGGTGTGGACGCGTTTTACCTTTGTCCGACGTACAGTCAAGTGCCAAAACAGTTGGTTCGTGACGATGCCAATTTAATAGTATTGTTCAAACAGGACGATCGCAACTTGAAACATACGTACAACGATCACGTCAACACGGAAATGAAATATGACACGTTTAAGAACATGTGTGCTGAAGCGTGGAAAGATCGTTACGGCTTTCTCGTTGTGGACAAGGATTCTTCTATCGACACCGGCAGGTACAGAGTCGGTTTTGACCGTTTCATAGTAGTCGCACCTAACGATTAAACAAAAAAAATCGTCATACGTTCAGCTAAACACATGTCCTGCTGTCAACGACTTTAGTTGTCGTTCTGCCGTTTATCGAGATGGACGACAAGAAGAAACGACTAGCACGTGATATCGACACGATCAGTGATGACATACGGAAGAAATACCGTGCGTTAAACATGGGATTCGTGAAGAAGAAGCAACGTTATCCAAAAGTTACAAACCGATTCTGGAACCGTTACAAAATATATCGCAAGCGTTGCTTGAAAAAAAAACGTAAAACAACAAATGAAAAACCTATAAGAGTGAAAAAGATGAAACGTGAAGAGGAAGAGGAAGAGCTGAGGAGGAGGAAGAGGATCCGACGGGTGCAATTAGTAAAATCGATGTGGGAACACCATTTCGTTCCCGAACGAAGCCACCACGTTTCCTGAAAACGCCTGTGATGGCCGAAACATTGGACGATGATGATGATGATGATGAGGGCGATCCTAGTCTCAACATTGAAAAAATGTTAGACACACCGGAAGGAAGACGTGAAGCACGTAGATAATTTCAGGACAAATACGACAGTGAATCGTTAGCGAACAAGTACATGCGTATGATCGTTTCGTCCGAACGCGATCGTCTGATGGACTATACGTACGGTGTAAGACACGAAAACGGAAAATGGATGACCGGTGATTCAGCGTTCGAAATCGAAACGGACGATACGATTCTTAGCAACGGTAAACGATACAAAGGTACGCCAGGACTCTACGAACTCGTGTTCATGAAGCATCCTAAAGAAAACGTTTTCAACGATTCGGATCTGAAAGCGTACAAAGATATACTGCGTGACACCAACGCGCACAAGCAGTATTATTTAGCGAACTCACAGGTGAACGCAAACAGATGTGTAAAGTATAAACGAATAATATCACAACTGTTTCCGCCGAAACGTACAGGACATGGACATAATAATATCGATACATCGTATATGACGCTGACGAGAAAAAAAGACAAAATCGATTACGTGCACTGGAACGATCCGAACGAACTGGTGGACAGACTGCGACTGTTAATGGCGTCACAGCGTGTCGGAAACAGCGGGCACACGAACGAAATCGTCTCCATAGTGGAAGAACTACGCGAAGCCGACATCATCGTATAAAAAGAGCGATATATACCATCAACAGTTATTATCAGCAGCAGCAGCAGCAGCAAAGCCGATAAAGTATAAATAATACTGTCGTACACGCGCCGGGGACATTTCACGTTTGATTGTGACAACATGGATATCGTGCTAGTGTTTATTATCGTGTGCACAAGTGCCGTTGTCGCATCGAGCGTTAACGCTAACGATGTAGATTTCGCTATAGATTACTTGGTGCGATACGGATACGTGCCCGACGATAGTTTACGACTCACGGACAACGCCACCATCGATATGGACGCCTACCTTCGCACGTTTCAAGTGAATTACAATTTAACCGTAAATGGAGAATTGAACAACGAAACGATGAATCTGATGCGTGCGAGGAGATGCGGTAAGGAAGATTTCGTGTCGTACACCTTACGAACACCGTGGGCCAAGAGACGTTTGTCGTGGCGGTTCTTTCACGGTAGCGCCAGCGCTATAGAAGCGTCGCGACAAGCATTCGCTGTATGGCAGAAACATTCGAATCTGGAATTCGAATATCGGCCCAACGACATAAACGCAGACATGGTAATGTTTTCGATCGTCAGCGGTAAGAAGTAATAGATTAACGTGATGACGTCTGCCACTGGAATCAGTTATTCTTAAAGGGTAAATTTCATTTTCTTCGTAACCGAAAACATTTATAGAACGTTAGGATTGTCTCGTTCGAACTTCACAATGTCGGATAGTCGGGTGGGATAAGTTATACCAGAAGTAATGATACTGTGGATATGTGGCTTGTATTTGGATACGCGATCTTGTGTTAGTGTTGTGGAAACAGAGCGGCCAACACTGACCATACGAAACACATTTGATCGCCTGTATTGTTCACGTTGATGATGGATTTAGTACGAGACAATTCTGGGGGTGTACGGATGAAACTGGAGGCGGTTAGCGGTTGGTATCGTGAGAGAACGAGTTCTAAGGAGATTATGTGGTCTAACGCCCAACCGCTACCCTCGCGTGTGAATTTATAAATCGATTCAATGATTTTTTCGTACGAAGCTTCTAAACGATCGGGCAATACATCTTGGTCAGCGATCAGTGTCGTATGACATCGTCCGTGAAAATAAGCTTCAGTCGTCACTTCTTCGTCCTGGTCCTTGTCAGAGTTTACGATGTACTTGACAAATCTCGCTTTAACCGTTATATGCCACTTTATAGTAGGCAAACGTGTCAGTTCGTTTAAAATGTCCATACGTAAGGTATCGTGCATTTCATCAAAAAGGTTATGACATCGTTGACGCATTCTTCGTCATCCGTGACAGGCGTGTAAACGTACGATACCAACGCGCCGCGTAACGAATGTTTACAATCAACAGCAAACGACTGCATTTGTAGTAAACTAACAACAACAACAAAAACACGAAACTATAACAATTACTTGCTCGCTTGAAGAACAATAAAAGACTGATACGAAGTTAGAAAATAAGCACTATTTTATATGCGACACGTGAAAGTTAGACTGCGCGAGACTCGAAGGTGAACACAGGCAGTGAACGTCGCTCTACTTATACTATCTATGACGGCTGCGCGCGCAGCTATCCGCTCCCACCACCACGGTACCGAAATATTGCCGTCATCGAACCCCCACTACCAACTGCGTGCGCAGCTATCTGCTCCCACTACTGTGCAGATACCGACCCACTTTCATACCGACCAATTGACGACAGCCATCCCCACTACGGATGCGCGCGCAGCTATCGCTGAGGAGGTGAAATGCAACGCGACAAACTAACATTCTTGCTTCAGATATGGACGTGTACATATATTCTTTTGCAAGCCGATTAAAAAGCTTTTATAACATCAGTCGTCGAGGTAACATTAAATTTTACGTTCATAAATTTCCGAATGCGAACGTAAAATATTTTGACCTAGCCAAAGCCGGGTTTATTTACGAAGGCGATGGTGATGTTGTAAGATGCTGCAAGTGTAAAATACGAATTATGGATTGGGCAGTGGGTGACGATCCCGTCCAAGTCCATAAGGCGTCAACGCCCAAATGCGATTTCGTTCGTGAACACTTGTAGAAGTCGACGCACGCAAAAATGGCTCTTTTCAGAGCCGACATAAACTCATATACCAAACATACCCGTTTGGGCAGTACAGTAGTACTAGGTGTTCGTACTACTACTACTACTGAATGACAGTAGTCACTCCAAAAGTGTGAGTGAAGACACCCGTGATAAAAAAAATTATAAATAAAAAAATTCCTCAAACAATATGGGTATACACTATAAATATCACGATCATGACTAATAGCGTATCACTCACATCGCAGATCATCGACACGATGGACGTCTATCGATACGATGATGCGAATCATTTCACAATAACAAAAACTTCACGAAGCGCGATACGGTCCAACTTATGTTCCGTGTATTTTGTGAAGAAAAGACGATTTTGCGGCAACTACTGTACACGTTACAAGTTCGGTGTTGACAGATATCACGCCCGTTGCTGGCGTCACATAAAAAAACGCAGCGGTGATTTGCCGCCGATCGTGCTGTTGATGATAGTCTCCGATCGTATACACAACAAATCACGGTGGCTTCAATTTATCGTAGAGTGCGAACAAAACAACGTACCGATAGAACTTGTGGTTTACGAAAAGAATATGTTCAAGTGTCCTGTACGTCACGGATGGAATTTTCTTTCGCGTTTCCGTCCGATTCCTGAACTGTATTTCGCCGTTCAACGCGTGCACGGCTTACACGATTTACACGGGCAGATGAACTACGCGACTGTATACACGGATATGCTCGCCTACGGTAGTTCGATACCACACGCTTCTTGTTGCATCGTCCTTACGGAGCGCACTCTTCCGATACGTACACCCATGGAAATATACAGAAGCGTGATGATGATAGCGCCAAAGTGCGCACTGGATCCTAGCTACAACGTAAGTTTTGATGTGCACTGCCCGCCGTCCTCGTTACCGACACTAGCGATAGGGAAACAGTTCGCGTTGGTGAACAACAAGGCGTAGGGATTATTTTCGGTAGCATTTCTGAAGAAGCGTTGCCTACACTCTGCAATTATTGCGAATAATTTGGTCTGCGGTATTCGCACGAACAAGGGTACACGGTGAAAGACCGGCGTTTGTACAAACAGTGGCAGCATTGCACGTGCGCTATGGCGGACGAATTTTGGTTGTTGAACTCGTATTTGATACACCTGCATACGGAGTCGAGAAGTCAACGCCCAATCGCCGAACTCAAAGATAAACACATGTGCGAGCGGTTACCTGAGAACAATAACGTCATAGTCGCGGAAATGCACGAGTACCGCGACAACGTTATACGTAGCGTCATGTTCAAAGACATGAATTCTGTTAAGACTGTAAGAGCGTTGGACGCGAAACAACACGCGCTCACGAGATACTACATCGGTATGGGCCTCGTGCGTCCTGGGCGTATGAAAATCAGTTTAGCTCACATTTTAACGTACTTACGCAATCGCAAAAAGAACGCGATGTTCTTCCGTTCGGTCGAGATTATATAAGTGGATGTGGAGCGGTGGCGACGTGACAGTCATGTGATGGAAGGTGGTCGTACCAGAACGGCATCGATGAGAATTACCTTCAGCACTGAGCCGACGGTTTACTACATTCCAGCGTATTGTGAATCGCGGTTCGCACGAAAACATGAGAATGAAACGAGCTGTGAAGAATATACACCAGAGCGTTCGCAAGACTATCGCGACGGAGTTGCACAGACCGGTACGAAGGAATTTTCCGAGACCCGCGGTCGAGTTGAAGGGACTTCACGACTTGTACCAAGCAGACCTGGTAGAGATGATACCGCACGCAAAGGCGAACAAGGGATTCAAGTACCTTATGACGACGATTAACGCGTTTAACAAGTACGCGTACGCCGTTCCATTGAAAACGAAGACGGGTGTAGAGGTCGCACGAGCTCTGGAACCGATTCTGCGTGCTAATGAAATGAAATATCTGCAGACGGACAACGGGAAAGAGTACTACAACAGTACCGTAGAAAAATTGCTGAGCAGATATGGTGTCACACTATATTCCACGTACAGTGAGGAAAAGGCTTCCATTGTGGAACGCTTCAACCGTACGTTGAAAAAGCACATGTATCGCGCGTTCAGCAAACAAGGTGACTACCGTTGGTTGGATATGTCACCGGAACTATTCAGCACGTACAACAACAGTGTGCACAGAACGACTGGAATGAAACCGCGTCAGGTGAACGAATCCAACGAACGTACGGTGTTACGACGGATTCGCGAGAACACAGCGAGGAGCATCGATTATAAACGACCAAAGTTCAAAGTAGGCGATCGTGTGCGTATAAGCAAAAACAAAATGACGTTCGCCAGAGGATACACACCAAATTGGACAAACGAGATATTCCTCGTTCACACGGTGCGTACCGGCAGCATACCCGTCACTTATTCGCTAAAGGATCATACGGGAGAAGTGTTGAAAGGCGGTTTTTATGAACACGAAATCAGTAAATCGAATGTTGGTGACGTGTACTTGGTAGAAAAGATTGTACAACGTAAAGGCGAACGCGTGAAAGTCAGGTGGTTAGGATTCGATGGTAAACACGATTCGTGGATACTCAAGAAGAACTTGCTATAACAACGATTCGACTCGCGGAAATAGAACCAGTATGCGTCGATGCGTTACGATGACAACATGCGCGCTGTGTACAGTGTAAAAGACATTGTGTCGCATCCTGGTTACGATAAGTACATCGTGAACACGACTGCAAACGACGTTGAACGCATGCGCAGGATCTCGACAGTGTATGAGTACTGGCAACGGGTTACCAATCGTGTGACGAGGTTCCGTCTCGACGAAATAGTACCAACAGGCACCGGATTCGATCACTACAAAGGATGTGTTTGGTCGGATCCGAACTGTGAAACGGGTCCGGACACATGTGTATGCAGTTACATATCTGCCGACTGCTGCGATATAGTGCGACTATTAAATAGACTGTGCACAGAACGACAACATGAAAATATTGCAACAAGCGCACAGACTAAAAATAAAGGACCTGGACTATTCGAAATTGTGCGGCGATGGTGGTGGTGGGGGTGGTTGTGGCAGAAAAAACGTAAACACGGACGTCTTCTGCCCGATACCGTTCGTTCGATCATCTGCGGACCTTCCGCGTGCGAAAGGCAAACGTCATGTTCAACCTGTTGTTCGATGTAAACGGATTGAGATTCGCGAACTTATACGTGTTTTCTAAATCACTATTTCAACCCAAATATCAGATGCTGGAGACCCTGATGACACGACTTTCCAACGAAGGAATGGGTTATCACGCCTACAACGATAACGAAGAGGTACCGCCTCCCGACGAGGTCGATCCCAATTCTATTATGGTGTTCGACGACGTGTCTTGTGAAAGACAACACAACATACGCAAGTACTTCTCTATGGGACGACACAGCGGTGTGGACGCGTTTTACCTTTGTCCGACGTACAGTCAAGTGCCAAAACAGTAGGTTAGTGACAATGCCAATTTAATAGTATTGTTCAAACAGGACGATCGCAACTTGAAACAGACGTACAACGATCACGTCAACACGGACATGAAATATGACACGTTTAAGAACATGTGTGCTCAAGCGTGGAAAGATCGTTACGGCTTTCTCGTTGTGGACAAGGATTCTTCTATCGACACCGGCAGGTACAGAGTCGGTTTTGACCGTTTCATAGTAGCCGCACCTAACGATTAAACAAAAAAAAAATCGTCATACGTTCAGCTAAACACATGTCCTGCTGTCAACGACTTTAGTTGTCGTTCTGCCGTTTATCGAGATGGACGACAAGAAGAAACGACTAGCACGTGATATCGACACGATCAGTGATGACATACGGAAGAAATACCGTGCGTTAAAACATGGGATTCGTGAAGAAGAAGCAACGTTATCCAAAAGTTACAAACCGATTCTGGAACCGTTACAAAATATATCGCAAGCGTTGCTTGAAAAAAAAACGTAAAACAACAAATGAAAAACCAATAAGAGTGAAAAAGATGAAACGTGAAGAGGAAGAGGAAGAGCTGAGGAGGAGGAAGAGGATTTGACGGGTGCAATTAGTAAAATCGATTTGGGAACACCATTTCGTTCCCGAACGAAGCCACCACGTTTCCTGAAAACGCCTGTGATGGCCGAAACATTGGACGATGATGATGATGATGATGAGGGCGATCCTAGTCTCAACATTGAAAAAATGTTAGACACACCGGAAGGAAGACGTGAAGCACGTAGATAATTTCAGGACAAATACGACAGTGAATCGTTAGCGAACAAGTACATGCGTATGATCGTTTCGTCCGAACGCGATCGTCTGATGGACTATACGTACGGTGTAAGACACGAAAACGGAAAATGGATGACCGGTGATTCAGCGTTCGAAATCGAAACGGACGATACGATTCTTAGCAACGGTAAACGATACAAAGGTACGCCAGGACTCTACGAACTCGTGTTCATGAAGCATCCTAAAGAAAACGTTTTCAACGATTCGGATCTGAAAGCGTACAAAGATATACTGCGTGACACCAACGCGCACAAGCAGTATTATTTAGCGAACTCACAGGTGAACGCAAACAGATGTGTAAAGTATAAACGAATAATATCACAACTGTTTCCGCCGAAACGTACAGGACATGGACATAATAATATCGATACATCGTATATGACGCTGACGAGAAAAAAAGACAAAATCGATTACGTGCACTGGGACGATCCGAACGAACTGGTGGACAGACTGCGACTGTTAATGGCGTCACAGCGTGTCGGAAACAGCGGGCACACGAACGAAATCGTCTCCATAGTGGAAGAACTACGCGAAGCCGACATCATCGTATAAAAAGAGCGATATATACCATCAACAGTTATTATCAGCAGCAGCAGCAGCAGCAAAGCCGATAAAGTATAAATAATACTGTCGTACACGCGCCGGGGACATTTCACGTTTGATTGTGACAACATGGATATCGTGCTAGTGTTTATTATCGTGTGCACAAGTGCCGTTGTCGCATCGAGCGTTAACGCTAACGATGTAGATTTCGCTATAGATTACTTGGTGCGATACGGATACGTGCCCGACGATAGTTTACGACTCACGGACAACGCCACCATCGATATGGACGCCTACCTTCGCACGTTTCAAGTGAATTACAATTTAACCGTAAATGGAGAATTGAACAACGAAACGATGAATCTGATGCGTGCGAGGAGATGCGGTAAGGAAGATTTCGTGTCGTACACCTTACGAACACCGTGGGCCAAGAGACGTTTGTCGTGGCGGTTCTTTCACGGTAGCGCCAGCGCTATAGAAGCGTCGCGACAAGCATTCGCTGTATGGCAGAAACATTCGAATCTGGAATTCGAATATCGGCCCAACGACATAAACGCAGACATGGTAATGTTTTCGATCGTCAGCGGTAAGAAGTAATAGATTAACGTGATGACGTCTGCCACTGGAATCAGTTATTCTTAAAGGGTAAATTTCATTTTCTTCGTAACCGAAAACATTTATAGAACGTTAGGATTGTCTCGTTCGAACTTCACAATGTCGGATAGTCGGGTGGGATAAGTTATACCAGAAGTAATGATACTGTGGATATGTGGCTTGTATTTGGATACGCGATCTTGTGTTAGTGTTGTGGAAACAGAGCGGCCAACACTGACCATACGAAACACATTTGATCGCCTGTATTGTTCACGTTGATGATGGATTTAGTACGAGACAATTCTGGGGGTGTACGGATGAAACTGGAGGCGGTTAGCGGTTGGTATCGTGAGAGAACGAGTTCTAAGGAGATTATGTGGTCTAACGCCCAACCGCTACCCTCGCGTGTGAATTTATAAATCGATTCAATGATTTTTTCGTACGAAGCTTCTAAACGATCGGGCAATACATCTTGGTCAGCGATCAGTGTCGTATGACATCGTCCGTGAAAATAAGCTTCAGTCGTCACTTCTTCGTCCTGGTCCTTGTCAGAGTTTACGATGTACTTGACAAATCTCGCTTTAACCGTTATATGCCACTTTATAGTAGGCAAACGTGTCAGTTCGTTTAGAATGTCCATACGTAAGGTATCGTGCATTTCATCAAAAAGGTTATGACATCGTTGACGCATTCTTCGTCATCCGTGACAGGCGTGTAAACGTACGATACCAACGCGCCGCGTAACGAATGTTTACAATCAACAGCAAACGACTGCATTTGTAGTAAACTAACAACAACAACAAAAACACGAAACTATAACAATTACTTGCTCGCTTGAAGAACAATAAAAGACTGATACGAAGTTAGAAAATAAGCACTATTTTATATGCGACACGTGAAAGTTAGACTGCGCGAGACTCGAAGGTGAACACAGGCAGTGAACGTCGCTCTACTTATACTATCTATGACGGCTGCGCGCGCAGCTATCCGCTCCCACCACCACGGTACCGAAATATTGCCGTCATCGAACCCCCACTACCAACTGCGTGCGCAGCTATCTGCTCCCACTACTGTGCAGATACCGACCCACTTTCATACCGACCAATTGACGACAGCCATCCCCACTACGGATGCGCGCGCAGCTATCGCTGAGGAGGTGAAATGCAACGCGACAAACTAACATTCTTGCTTCAGATATGGACGTGTACATATATTCTTTTGCAAGCCGATTAAAAAGCTTTTATAACATCAGTCGTCGAGGTAACATTAAATTTTACGTTCATAAATTTCCGAATGCGAACGTAAAATATTTTGACCTAGCCAAAGCCGGGTTTATTTACGAAGGCGATGGTGATGTTGTAAGATGCTGCAAGTGTAAAATACGAATTATGGATTGGGCAGTGGGTGACGATCCCGTCCAAGTCCATAAGGCGTCAACGCCCAAATGCGATTTCGTTCGTGAACACTTGTAGAAGTCGACGCACGCAAAAATGGCTCTTTTCAGAGCCGACATAAACTCATATACCAAACATACCCGTTTGGGCAGTACAGTAGTACTAGGTGTTCGTACTACTACTACTACTGAATGACAGTAGTCACTCCAAAAGTGTGAGTGAAGACACCCGTGATAAAAAAAATTATAAATAAAAAAATTCCTCAAACAATATGGGTATACACTATAAATATCACGATCATGACTAATAGCGTATCACTCACATCGCAGATCATCGACACGATGGACGTCTATCGATACGATGATGCGAATCATTTCACAATAACAAAAGCTTCACGAAGCGCGATACGGTCCAACTTATGTTCCGTGTATTTTGTGAAGAAAAGACGATTTTGCGGCAACTACTGTACACGTTACAAGTTCGGTGTTGACAGATATCACGCCCGTTGCTGGCGTCACATAAAAAAACGCAGCGGTGATTTGCCGCCGATCGTGCTGTTGATGATAGTCTCCGATCGTATACACAACAAATCACGGTGGCTTCAATTTATCGTAGAGTGCGAACAAAACAACGTACCGATAGAACTTGTGGTTTACGAAAAGAATATGTTCAAGTGTCCTGTACGTCACGGATGGAATTTTCTTTCGCGTTTCCGTCCGATTCCTGAACTGTATTTCGCCGTTCAACGCGTGCACGGCTTACACGATTTACACGGGCAGATGAACTACGCGACTGTATACACGGATATGCTCGCCTACGGTAGTTCGA
Source organism: Magicicada septendecula (assembly GCA_034769895.1). Taxonomy (NCBI): domain Eukaryota; kingdom Metazoa; phylum Arthropoda; class Insecta; order Hemiptera; family Cicadidae; genus Magicicada; species Magicicada septendecula. The sequence continues at coordinate 149,476,560 of CM068373.1, forward strand.
TACCACACGCTTCTTGTTGCATCGTCCTTACGGAGCGCACTCTTCCGATACGTACACCCATGGAAATATACAGAAGCGTGATGATGATAGCGCCAAAGTGCGCACTGGATCCTAGCTACAACGTAAGTATTGATGTGCACTGCCCGCCGTCCTCGTTACCGACACTAGCGATAGGGAAACAGTTCGCGTTGGTGAACAACAAGGCGTAGGGATTATTTTCGGTAGCATTTCTGAAGAAGCGTTGCCTACACTCTGCAATTATTGCGAATAATTTGGTCTGCGGTATTCGCACGAACAAGGGTACACGGTGAAAGACCGGCGTTTGTACAAACAGTGGCAGCATTGCACGGGCGCTATGGCGGACGAATTTTGGTTGTTGAACTCGTATTTGATACACCTGCATACGGAGTCGAGAAGTCAACGCCCAATCGCCGAACTCAAAGATAAACACATGTGCGAGCGGTTACCTGAGAACAATAACGTCATAGTCGCGGAAATGCACGAGTACCGCGACAACGTTATACGTAGCGTCATGTTCAAAGACATGAATTCTGTTAAGACTGTAAGAGCGTTGGACGCGAAACAACACGCGCTCACGAGATAATACATCGGTATGGGCCTCGTGCGTCCTGGGCGTATGAAAATCAGTTTAGCTCACATTTTAACGTACTTACGCAATCGCAAAAAGAACGCGATGTTCTTCCGTTCGGTCGAGATTATATAAGTGGATGTGGAGCGGTGGCGACGTGACAGTCATGTGATGGAAGGTGGTCGTACCAGAACGGCATCGATGAGAATTACCTTCAGCACTGAGCCGACGGTTTACTACATTCCAGCGTATTGTGAATCGCGGTTCGCACGAAAACATGAGAATGAAACGAGCTGTGAAGAATATACACCAGAGCGTTCGCAAGACTATCGCGACGGAGTTGCACAGACCGGTACGAAGGAATTTTCCGAGACCCGCGGTCGAGTTGAAGGGACTTCACGACTTGTACCAAGCAGACCTGGTAGAGATGATACCGCACGCAAAGGCGAACAAGGGATTCAAGTACCTTATGACGACGATTAACGCGTTTAACAAGTACGCGTACGCCGTTCCATTGAAAACGAAGACGGGTGTAGAGGTCGCACGAGCTCTGGAACCGATTCTGCGTGCTAATGAAATGAAATATCTGCAGACGGACAACGGGAAAGAGTACTACAACAGTACCGTAGAAAAATTGCTGAGCAGATATGGTGTCACACTCTATTCCACGTACAGTGAGGAAAAGGCTTCCATTGTGGAACGCTTCAACCGTACGTTGAAAAAGCACATGTATCGCGCGTTCAGCAAACAAGGTGACTACCGTTGGTTGGATATGTCACCGGAACTATTCAGCACGTACAACAACAGTGTGCACAGAACGACTGGAATGAAACCGCGTCAGGTGAACGAATCCAACGAACGTACGGTGTTACGACGGATTCGCGAGAACACAGCGAGGAGCAGCGATTATAAACGACCAAAGTTCAAAGTAGGTGATCGTGTGCGTATAAGCAAACACAAAATGACGTTCGCCAAAGGATACACACCAAATTGGACAAACGAGATATTCCTCGTTCACACGGTGCGTACCAGCAGCGTACCCGTCACTTATTCGCTAAAGGATCATACGGGAGAAGTGTTGAAAGGCGGTTTTTATGAACACGAAATCAGTAAATCGAACGTTGGTGACGTGTACTTGGTAGAAAAAATCGTACAACGTAAAGGCGATCGCGTGAAAGTCAGGTGGTTAGGATTCGATGGTAAACACGATTCGTGGATACTCAAGAAGAACTTGCTATAACAACGATTCGACTCGCGGAAATAGAACCAGTATGCGTCGATGCGTTACGATGACAACATGCGCGCTGTGTACAGTGTAAAAGACATTGTGTCGCATCCTGGATACGATGAGTACATCGTGAACACGACTGCAAACGACGTTGAACGCATGCGCAGGATCTTGACAGTGTATGAGTACTGGCAACGGGTTACCAATCGTGTGGCGAGGTTCCGTCTCGACGAAATAGTACCAACAGGCACCGGATTCGATCACTACAAAGAATGTGTTTGGTCGGATCCGAACTGTGAAACGGGTCCGGACACATGTGTATGCAGTTACATATCTGCCGACTGCTGCGATATAGTGCGACTATTAAATAGACTGTGCACAGAACGACAACATGAAAATATTGCAACAAGCGCACAGACTAAAAATGAAGGACCTGGTCTATTCGAAATTGTGCGGCGATGGTGGTGGTGGGGGTGGTTGTGGCAGAAAAAACGTAAACACGGACGTCTTCTGCCCGATACCGTTCGTTCGATCATCTGCGGACCTTCCGCGTGCGAAAGACAAACGTCATGTTCAACCTGTTGTTCGATGTAAACGGATTGAGATTCGCGAACTTGTACGTGTTTTCTAAATCACTATTTCAACCCAAATATCAGATGCTGGAGACCCTGATGACACGACTTTCCAACGAAGGAATGGGTTATCACGCCTACAACGATAACGAAGAGGTACCGCTTCCCGACGAGGTCGATCCCAATTCTATTATGGTGTTCGACGACGTGTCTTGTGAAAGACAACACAACATACGCAAGTATTTCTCTATGGGACGACACAGCGGTGTGGACGCGTTTTACCTTTGTCCGACGTACAGTCAAGTGCCAAAACAGTTGGTTCGTGACGATGCCAATTTAATAGTATTGTTCAAACAGGACGATCGCAACTTGAAACATACGTACAACGATCACGTCAACACGGAAATGAAATATGACACGTTTAAGAACATGTGTGCTGAAGCGTGGAAAGATCGTTACGGCTTTCTCGTTGTGGACAAGGATTCTTCTATCGACACCGGCAGGTACAGAGTCGGTTTTGACCGTTTCATAGTAGTCGCACCTAACGATTAAACAAAAAAAATCGTCATACGTTCAGCTAAACACATGTCCTGCTGTCAACGACTTTAGTTGTCGTTCTGCCGTTTATCGAGATGGACGACAAGAAGAAACGACTAGCACGTGATATCGACACGATCAGTGATGACATACGGAAGAAATACCGTGCGTTAAACATGGGATTCGTGAAGAAGAAGCAACGTTATCCAAAAGTTACAAACCGATTCTGGAACCGTTACAAAATATATCGCAAGCGTTGCTTGAAAAAAAAACGTAAAACAACAAATGAAAAACCTATAAGAGTGAAAAAGATGAAACGTGAAGAGGAAGAGGAAGAGCTGAGGAGGAGGAAGAGGATCCGACGGGTGCAATTAGTAAAATCGATGTGGGAACACCATTTCGTTCCCGAACGAAGCCACCACGTTTCCTGAAAACGCCTGTGATAGCCGAAACATTGGACGATGATGAGGGCAATCCTAGTCTCAACATTGAAAAAATGTTAGACACACCGGAAGGAAGACGTGAAGCACTTAGATAATTTCAGGACAAATACGACAGTGAATCGTTAGCGAACAAGTACATGCGTATGATCGTTTCGTCCGAACGCGATCGTCTGATGGACTATACGTACGGTGTAAGACACGAAAACGGAAAATGGATGACCGGTGATTCAGCGTTCGAAATCGAAACGGACGATACGATTCTTAGCAACGGTAAACGATACAAAGGTACGCCAGGACTCTACGAACTCGTGTTCATGAAGCATCCTAAAGAAAACGTTTTCAACGATTCGGATCTGAAAGCGTACAAAGATATACTGCGTGACACCAACGCGCACAAGCAGTATTATTTAGCGAACTCACAGGTGAACGCAAACAGATGTGTAAAGTATAAACGAATAATATCACAACTGTTTCCGCCGAAACGTACAGGACATGGACATAATAATATCGATACATCGTATATGACGCTGTCGAGAAAAAAAGACAAAATCGATTACGTGCACTGGAACGATCCGAACGAACTGGTGGACAGACTGCGACTGTTAATGGCGTCACAGCGTGTCGGAAACAGCGGGCACACGAACGAAATCGTCTCCATAGTGGAAGAACTACGCGAAGCCGACATCATCGTATAAAAAGAGCGATATATACCATCAACAGTTATTATCAGCAGCAGCAGCAGCAGCAAAGCCGATAAAGTATAAATAATACTGTCGTACACGCGCCGGGGACATTTCACGTTTGATTGTGACAACATGGATATCGTGCTAGTGTTTATTATCGTGTGCACAAGTGCCGTTGTCGCATCGAGCGTTAACGCTAACGATGTAGATTTCGCTATAGATTACTTGGTGCGATACGGATACGTGCCCGACGATAGTTTACGACTCACGGACAACGCCACCATCGATATGGACGCCTACCTTCGCACGTTTCAAGTGAATTACAATTTAACCGTAAATAGAGAATTGAACAACGAAACGATGAATCTGATGCGTGCGAGGAGATGCGGTAAGGAAGATTTCGTGTCGTACACCTTACGAACACCGTGGGCCAAGAGACGTTTGTCGTGGCGGTTCTTTCACGGTAGCGCCAGCGCTATAGAAGCGTCGCGACAAGCATTCGCTGTATGGCAGAAACATTCGAATCTGGAATTCGAATATCGGCCCAACGACATAAACGCAGACATGGTAATGTTTTCGATCGTCAGCGGTAAGAAGTAATAGATTAACGTGATGACGTCTGCCACTGGAATCAGTTATTCTTAAAGGGTAAATTTCATTTTCTTCGTAACCGAAAACATTTATAGAACGTTAGGATTGTCTCGTTCGAACTTCACAATGTCGGATAGTCGGGTGGGATAAGTTATACCAGAAGTAATGATACTGTGGATATGTGGCTTGTATTTGGATACGCGATCTTGTGTTAGTGTTGTGGAAACAGAGCGGCCAACACTGACCATACGAAACACATTTGATCGCCTGTATTGTTCACGTTGATGATGGATTTAGTACGAGACAATTCTGGGGGTGTACGGATGAAACTGGAGGCGGTTAGCGGTTGGTATCGTGAGAGAACGAGTTCTAAGGAGATTATGTGGTCTAACGCCCAACCGCTACCCTCGCGTGTGAATTTATAAATCGATTCAATGATTTTTTCGTACGAAGCTTCTAAACGATCGGGCAATACATCTTGGTCAGCGATCAGTGTCGTATGACATCGTCCGTGAAAATAAGCTTCAGTCGTCACTTCTTCGTCCTGGTCCTTGTCAGAGTTTACGATGTACTTGACAAATCTCGCTTTAACCGTTATATGCCACTTTATAGTAGGCAAACGTGTCAGTTCGTTTAGAATGTCCATACGTAAGGTATCGTGCATTTCATCAAAAAGGTTATGACATCGTTGACGCATTCTTCGTCATCCGTGACAGGCGTGTAAACGTACGATACCAACGCGCCGCGTAACGAATGTTTACAATCAACAGCAAACGACTGCATTTGTAGTAAACTAACAACAACAACAAAAACACGAAACTATAACAATTACTTGCTCGCTTGAAGAACAATAAAAGACTGATACGAAGTTAGAAAATAAGCACTATTTTATATGCGACACGTGAAAGTTAGACTGCGCGAGACTCGAAGGTGAACACAGGCAGTGAACGTCGCTCTACTTATACTATCTATGACGGCTGCGCGCGCAGCTATCCGCTCCCACCACCACGGTACCGAAATATTGCCGTCATCGAACCCCCACTACCAACTGCGTGCGCAGCTATCTGCTCCCACTACTGTGCAGATACCGACCCACTTTCATACCGACCAATTGACGACAGCCATCCCCACTACGGATGCGCGCGCAGCTATCGCTGAGGAGGTGAAATGCAACGCGACAAACTAACATTCTTGCTTCAGATATGGACGTGTACATATATTCTTTTGCAAGCCGATTAAAAAGCTTTTATAACATCAGTCGTCGAGGTAACATTAAATTTTACGTTCATAAATTTCCGAATGCGAACGTAAAATATTTTGACCTAGCCAAAGCCGGGTTTATTTACGAAGGCGATGGTGATGTTGTAAGATGCTGCAAGTGTAAAATACGAATTATGGATTGGGCAGTGGGTGACGATCCCGTCCAAGTCCATAAGGCGTCAACGCCCAAATGCGATTTCGTTCGTGAACACTTGTAGAAGTCGACGCACGCAAAAATGGCTCTTTTCAGAGCCGACATAAACTCATATACCAAACATACCCGTTTGGGCAGTACAGTAGTACTAGGTGTTCGTACTACTACTACTACTGAATGACAGTAGTCACTCCAAAAGTGTGAGTGAAGACACCCGTGATAAAAAAAATTATAAATAAAAAAATTCCTCAAACAATATGGGTATACACTATAAATATCACGATCATGACTAATAGCGTATCACTCACATCGCAGATCATCGACACGATGGACGTCTATCGATACGATGATGCGAATCATTTCACAATAACAAAAGCTTCACGAAGCGCGATACGGTCCAACTTATGTTCTGTGTATTTTGTGAAGAAAAGACGATTTTGCGGCAACTACTGTACACGTTACAAGTTCGGTGTTGACAGATATCACGCCCGTTGCTGGCGTCACATAAAAAAACGCAGCGGTGATTTGCCGCCGATCGTGCTGTTGATGATAGTCTCCGATCGTATACACAACAAATCACGGTGGCTTCAATTTATCGTAGAGTGCGAACAAAACAACGTACCGATAGAACTTGTGGTTTACGAAAAGAATATGTTCAAGTGTCCTGTACGTCACAGATGGAATTTTCTTTCGCGTTTCCGTCCGATTCCTGAACTGTATTTCGCCGTTCAACGCGTGCACGGCTTACACGATTTACACGGGCAGATGAACTACGCGACTGTATACACGGATATGCTCGCCTACGGTAGTTCCATACCACACGCTTCTTGTTGCATCGTCCTTACGGAGCGCACTCTTCCGATACGTACACCCATGGAAATATACAGAAGCGTGATGATGATAGCGCCAAAGTGCGCACTGGATCCTAGCTACAACGTAAGTATTGATGTGCACTGCCCGCCGTCCTCGTTACCGACACTAGCGATAGGGAAACAGTTCGCGTTGGTGAACAACAAGGCGTAGGGATTATTTTCGGTAGCATTTCTGAAGAAGCGTTGCCTACACTCTGCAATTATTGCGAATAATTTGGTCTGCGGTATTCGCACGAACAAGGGTACACGGTGAAAGACCGGCGTTTGTACAAACAGTGGCAGCATTGCACGGGCGCTATGGCGGACGAATTTTGGTTGTTGAACTCGTATTTGATACACCTGCATACGGAGTCGAGAAGTCAACGCCCAATCGCCGAACTCAAAGATAAACACATGTGCGAGCGGTTACCTGAGAACAATAACGTCATAGTCGCGGAAATGCACGAGTACCGCGACAACGTTATACGTAGCGTCATGTTCAAAGACATGAATTCTGTTAAGACTGTAAGAGCGTTGGACGCGAAACAACACGCGCTCACGAGATACTACATCGGTATGGGCCTCGTGCGTCCTGGGCGTATGAAAATCAGTTTAGCTCACATTTTAACGTACTTACGCAATCGCAAAAAGAACGCGATGTTCTTCCGTTCGGTCGAGATTATATAAGTGGATGTGGAGCGGTGGCGACGTGACAGTCATGTGATGGAAGGTGGTCGTACCAGAACGGCATCGATGAGAATTACCTTCAGCACTGAGCCGACGGTTTACTACATTCCAGCGTATTGTGAATCGCGGTTCGCACGAAAACATGAGAATGAAACGAGCTGTGAAGAATATACACCAGAGCGTTCGCAAGACTATCGCGACGGAGTTGCACAGACCGGTACGAAGGAATTTTCCGAGACCCGCGGTCGAGTTGAAGGGACTTCACGACTTGTACCAAGCAGACCTGGTAGAGATGATACCGCACGCAAAGGCGAACAAGGGATTCAAGTACCTTATGACGACGATTAACGCGTTTAACAAGTACGCGTACGCCGTTCCATTGAAAACGAAGACGGGTGTAGAGGTCGCACGAGCTCTGGAACCGATTCTGCGTGCTAATGAAATGAAATATCTGCAGACGGACAACGGGAAAGAGTACTACAACAGTACCGTAGAAAAATTGCTGAGCAGATATGGTGTCACACTCTATTCCACGTACAGTGAGGAAAAGGCTTCCATTGTGGAACGCTTCAACCGTACGTTGAAAAAGCACATGTATCGCGCGTTCAGCAAACAAGGTGACTACCGTTGGTTGGATATGTCACCGGAACTATTCAGCACGTACAACAACAGTGTGCACAGAACGACTGGAATGAAACCGCGTCAGGTGAACGAATCCAACGAACGTACGGTGTTACGACGGTTTCGCGAGAACACAGCGAGGAGCAGCGATTATAAACGACCAAAGTTCAAAGTAGGTGATCGTGTGCGTATAAGCAAACACAAAATGACGTTCGCCAAAGGATACACACCAAATTGGACAAACGAGATATTCCTCGTTCACACGGTGCGTACCAGCAGCGTACCCGTCACTTATTCGCTAAAGGATCATACGGGAGAAGTGTTGAAAGGAGGTTTTTATGAACACGAAATCAGTAAATCGAACGTTGGTGACGTGTACTTGGTAGAAAAAATCGTACAACGTAAAGGCGATCGCGTGAAAGTCAGGTGGTTAGGATTCGATGGTAAACACGATTCGTGGATACTCAAGAAGAACTTGCTATAACAACGATTCGACTCGCGGAAATAGAACCAGTATGCGTCGATGCGTTACGATGACAACATGCGCGCTGTGTACAGTGTAAAAGACATTGTGTCGCATCCTGGATACGATGAGTACATCGTGAACACGACTGCAAACGACGTTGAACGCATGCGCAGGATCTTGACAGTGTATGAGTACTGGCAACGGGTTACCAATCGTGTGGCGAGGTTCCGTCTCGACGAAATAGTACCAACAGGCACCGGATTCGATCACTACAAAGAATGTGTTTGGTCGGATCCGAACTGTGAAACGGGTCCGGACACATGTGTATGCAGTTACATATCTGCCGACTGCTGCGATATAGTGCGACTATTAAATAGACTGTGCACAGAACGACAACATGAAAATATTGCAACAAGCGCACAGACTAAAAATGAAGGACCTGGTCTATTCGAAATTGTGCGGAGATGGTGGTGGTGGGGGTGGTTGTGGCAGAAAAAACGTAAACACGGACGTCTTCTGCCCGATACCGTTCGTTCGATCATCTGCGGACCTTCCGCGTGCGAAAGACAAACGTCATGTTCAACCTGTTGTTCGATGTAAACGGATTGAGATTCGCGAACTTGTACGTGTTTTCTAAATCACTATTTCAACCCAAATATCAGATGCTGGAGACCCTGATGACACGACTTTCCAACGAAGGAATGGGTTTTCACGCCTACAACGATAACGAAGAGGTACCGCTTCCCGACGAGGTCGATCCCAATTCTATTATGGTGTTCGACGACGTGTCTTGTGAAAGACAACACAACATACGCAAGTATTTCTCTATGGGACGACACAGCGGTGTGGACGCGTTTTACCTTTGTCCGACGTACAGTCAAGTGCCAAAACAGTTGGTTCGTGACGATGCCAATTTAATAGTATTGTTCAAACAGGACGATCGCAACTTGAAACATACGTACAACGATCACGTCAACACGGAAATGAAATATGACACGTTTAAGAACATGTGTGCTGAAGCGTGGAAAGATCGTTACGGCTTTCTCGTTGTGGACAAGGATTCTTCTATCGACACCGGCAGGTAAAGAGTCGGTTTTGACCGTTTCATAGTAGTCGCACCTAACGATTAAACAAAAAAAATCGTCATACGTTCAGCTAAACACATGTCCTGCTGTCAACGACTTTAGTTGTCGTTCTGCCGTTTATCGAGATGGACGACAAGAAGAAACGACTAGCACGTGATATCGACACGATCAGTGATGACATACGGAAGAAATACCGTGCGTTAAACATGGGATTCGTGAAGAAGAAGCAACGTTATCCAAAAGTTACAAACCGATTCTGGAACCGTTACAAAATATATCGCAAGCGTTGCTTGAAAAAAAAACGTAAAACAACAAATGAAAAACCTATAAGAGTGAAAAAGATGAAACGTGAAGAGGAAGAGGAAGAGCTGAGGAGGAGGAAGAGGATCCGACGGGTGCAATTAGTAAAATCGATGTGGGAACACCATTTCGTTCCCGAACGAAGCCACCACGTTTCCTGAAAACGCCTGTGATAGCCGAAACATTGGACGATGATGAGGGCAATCCTAGTCTCAACATTGAAAAAATGTTAGACACACCGGAAGGAAGACGTGAAGCACGTAGATAATTTCAGGACAAATACGACAGTGAATCGTTAGCGAACAAGTACATGCGTATGATCGTTTCGTCCGAACGCGATCGTCTGATGGACTATACGTACGGTGTAAGACACGAAAACGGAAAATGGATGACCGGTGATTCAGCGTTCGAAATCGAAACGGACGATACGATTCTTAGCAACGGTAAACGATACAAAAGTACGACAGGACTCTACGAACTCGTGTTCATAAAGCATCCTAAAGAAAACGTTTTCAACGATTCGGATCTGAAAGCGTACAAAGATATACTGCGTGACACCAACGCGCACAAGCAGTATTATTTAGCGAACTCACAGGTGAACGCAAACAGATGTGTAAAGTATAAACGAATAATATCACAACTGTTTCCGCCGAAACGTACAGGACATGGACATAATAATATCGATACATCGTATATGACGCTGACGAGAAAAAAAGACAAAATCGATTACGTGCACTGGAACGATCCGAACGAACTGGTGGACAGACTGCGACTGTTAATGGCGTCACAGCGTGTCGGAAACAGCGGGCACACGAACGAAATCGTCTCCATAGTGGAAGAACTACGCGAAGCCGACATCATCGTATAAAAAGAGCGATATATACCATCAACAGTTATTATCAGCAGCAGCAGCAGCAAAGCCGATAAAGTATAAATAATACTGTCGTACACGCGCCGGGGACATTTCACGTTTGATTGTGACAACATGGATATCGTGCTAGTGTTTATTATCGTGTGCACAAGTGCCGTTGTCGCATCGAGCGTTAACGCTAACGATGTAGATTTCGCTATAGATTACTTGGTGCGATACGGATACGTGCCCGACGATAGTTTACGACTCACGGACAACGCCACCATCGATATGGACGCCTACCTTCGCACGTTTCAAGTGAATTACAATTTAACCGTAAATGGAGAATTGAACAATGAAACGATGAATCTGATGCGTGCGAGGAGATGCGGTAAGGAAGATTTCGTGTCGTACACCTTACGAACACCGTGGGCCAAGAGACGTTTGTCGTGGCGGTTCTTTCACGGTAGCGCCAGCGCTATAGAAGCGTCGCGACAAGCATTCGCTGTATGGCAGAAACATTCGACTCTGGAATTCGAATATCGGCCCAACGACATAAACGCAGACATGGTAATGTTTTCGATCGTCAGCGGTAAGAAGTAATAGATTAACGTGATGACGTCTGCCACTGGAATCAGTTATTCTTAAAGGGTAAATTTCATTTTCTTCGTAACCGAAAACATTTATAGAACGTTAGGATTGTCTCGTTCGAACTTCACAATGTCGGATAGTCGGGTGGGATAAGTTATACCAGAAGTAATGATACTGTGGATATGTGGCTTGTATTTGGATACGCGATCTTGTGTTAGTGTTGTGGAAACAGAGCGGCCAACACTGACCATACGAAACACATTTGATCGCCTGTATTGTTCACGTTGATGATGGATTTAGTACGAGACAATTCTGGGGGTGTACGGATGAAACTGGAGGCGGTTAGCGGTTGGTATCGTGAGAGAACGAGTTCTAAGGAGATTATGTGGTCTAACGCCCAACCGCTACCCTCGCGTGTGAATTTATAAATCGATTCAATGATTTTTTCGTACGAAGCTTCTAAACGATCGGGCAATACATCTTGGTCAGCGATCAGTGTCGTATGACATCGTCCGTGAAAATAAGCTTCAGTCGTCACTTCTTCGTCCTGGTCCTTGTCAGAGTTTACGATGTACTTGACAAATCTCGCTTTAACCGTTATATGCCACTTTATAGTAGGCAAACGTGTCAGTTCGTTTAGAATGTCCATACGTAAGGTATCGTGCATTTCATCAAAAAGGTTATGACATCGTTGACGCATTCTTCGTCATCCGTGACAGGCGTGTAAACGTACGATACCAACGCGCCGCGTAACGAATGTTTACAATCAACAGCAAACGACTGCATTTGTAGTAAACTAACAACAACAACAAAAACACGAAACTATAACAATTACTTGCTCGCTTGAAGAACAATAAAAGACTGATACGAAGTTAGAAAATAAGCACTATTTTATATGCGACACGTGAAAGTTAGACTGCGCGAGACTCGAAGGTGAACACAGGCAGTGAACGTCGCTCTACTTATACTATCTATGACGGCTGCGCGCGCAGCTATCCGCTCCCACCACCACGGTACCGAAATATTGCCGTCATCGAACCCCCACTACCAACTGCGTGCGCAGCTATCTGCTCCCACTACTGTGCAGATACCGACCCACTTTCATACCGACCAATTGACGACAGCCATCCCCACTACGGATGCGCGCGCAGCTATCGCTGAGGAGGTGAAATGCAACGCGACAAACTAACATTCTTGCTTCAGATATGGACGTGTACATATATTCTTTTGCAAGCCGATTAAAAAGCTTTTATAACATCAGTCGTCGAGGTAACATTAAATTTTACGTTCATAAATTTCCGAATGCGAACGTAAAATATTTTGACCTAGCCAAAGCCGGGTTTATTTACGAAGGCGATGGTGATGTTGTAAGATGCTGCAAGTGTAAAATACGAATTATGGATTGGGCAGTGGGTGACGATCCCGTCCAAGTCCATAAGGCGTCAACGCCCAAATGCGATTTCGTTCGTGAACACTTGTAGAAGTCGACGCACGCAAAAATGGCTCTTTTCAGAGCCGACATAAACTCATATACCAAACATACCCGTTTGGGCAGTACAGTAGTACTAGGTGTTCGTACTACTACTACTACTGAATGACAGTAGTCACTCCAAAAGTGTGAGTGAAGACACCCGTGATAAAAAAAATTATAAATAAAAAAATTCCTCAAACAATATGGGTATACACTATAAATATCACGATCATGACTAATAGCGTATCACTCACATCGCAGATCATCGACACGATGGACGTCTATCGATACGATGATGCGAATCATTTCACAATAACAAAAGCTTCACGAAGCGCGATACGGTCCAACTTATGTTCCGTGTATTTTGTGAAGAAAAGACGATTTTGCGGCAACTACTGTACACGTTACAAGTTCGGTGTTGACAGATATCACGCCCGTTGCTGGCGTCACATAAAAAAACGCAGCGGTGATTTGCCGCCGATCGTGCTGTTGATGATAGTCTCCGATCGTATACACAACAAATCACGGTGGCTTCAATTTATCGTAGAGTGCGAACAAAACAACGTACCGATAGAACTTGTGGTTTACGAAAAGAATATGTTCAAGTGTCCTGTACGTCACAGATGGAATTTTCTTTCGCGTTTCCGTCCGATTCCTGAACTGTATTTCGCCGTTCAACGCGTGCACGGCTTACACGATTTACACGGGCAGATGAACTACGCGACTGTATACACGGATATGCTCGCCTACGGTAGTTCCATACCACACGCTTCTTGTTGCATCCTCCTTACGGAGCGCACTCTTCCGATACGTACACCCATGGAAATATACAGAAGCGTGATGATGATAGCGCCAAAGTGCGCACTGGATACTAGCTACAACGTAAGTTTTGATGTGCACTGCCCGCCGTCCTCGTTACCGACACTAGCGATAGGGAAACAGTTCGCGTTGGTGAACAACAAGGCGTAGGGATTATTTTCGGTAGCATTTCTGAAGAAGCGTTGCCTACACTCTGCAATTATTGCGAATAATTTGGTCTGCGGTATTCGCACGAACAAGGGTACACGGTGAAAGACCGGCGTTTGTACAAACAGTGGCAGCATTGCACGGGCGCTATGGCGGACGAATTTTGGTTGTTGAACTCGTATTTGATACACCTGCATACGGAGTCGAGAAGTCAACGCCCAATCGCCGAACTCAAAGATAAACACATGTGCGAGCGGTTACCTGAGAACAATAACGTCATAGTCGCGGAAATGCACGAGTACCGCGACAACGTTATACGTAGCGTCATGTTCAAAGACATGAATTCTGTTAAGACTGTAAGAGCGTTGGACGCGAAACAACACGCGCTCACGAGATACTACATCGGTATGGGCCTCGTGCGTGCTGGGCGTATGAAAATCAGTTTAGCTCACATTTTAACGTACTTACGCAATCGCAAAAAGAACGCGATGATCTTCCGTTCGGTCGAGATTATATAAGTGGATGTGGAGCGGTGGCGACGTGACAGTCATGTGATGGAAGGTGGTCGTACCAGAACGGCATCGATGAGAATTACCTTCAGCACTGAGCCGACGGTTTACTACATTCCAGCGTATTGTGAATCGCGGTTCGCACGAAAACATGAGAATGAAACGAGCTGTGAAGAATATACACCAGAGCGTTCGCAAGACTATCGCGACGGAGTTGCACAGACCGGTACGAAGGAATTTTCCGAGACCCGCGGTCGAGTTGAAGGGACTTCACGACTTGTACCAAGCAGACCTGGTAGAGATGATACCGCACGCAAAGGCGAACAAGGGACTCAAGTACCTTATGACGACGATTAACGCGTTTAACAAGTACGCGTACGCCGTTCCATTGAAAACGAAGACGGGTGTAGAGGTCGCACGAGCTCTGGAACCGATTCTGCGTGCTAATGAAATGAAATATCTGAAGACGGACAACGGGAAAGAGTACTACAACAGTACCGTAGAAAAATTGCTGAGCAGATATGGTGTCACACTCTATTCCACGTACAGTGAGGAAAAGGCTTCCATTGTGGAACGCTTCAACCGTACGTTGAAAAAGCACATGTATCGCGCGTTCAGCAAAACAAGGTGACTACCGTTGGTTGGATATGTCACCGGAACTATTCAGCACGTACAACAACAGTGTGCACAGAACGACTGGAATGAAACCGCGTCAGGTGAACGAATCCAACGAACGTACGGTGTTACGACGGATTCGCGAGAACACAGCGAGGAGCATCGATTATAAACGACCAAAGTTCAAAGTAGGCGATCGTGTGCGTATAAGCAAACACAAAATGACGTTCGCCAAAGGATGCACACCAAATTGGACAAACGAGATATTCCTCGTTCACACGGTGCGTACCAGCAGCGTACCCGTCACTTATTCGCTAAAGGATCATACGGGAGAAGTGTTGAAAGGCGGTTTTTATGAACACGAAATCAGTAAATCGAACGTTGGTGACGTGTACTTGGTAGAAAAAATCGTACAACGTAAAGGCGATCGCGTGAAAGTCAGGTGGTTAGGATTCGATGGTAAACACGATTCGTGGATACTCAAGAAGAACTTGCTATAACAACGATTCGACTCGCGGAAATAGAACCAGTATGCGTCGATGCGTTACGATGACAACATGCGCGCTGTGTACAGTGTAAAAGACATTGTGTCGCATCCTGGATACGATGAGTACATCGTGAACACGACTGCAAACGACGTTGAACGCATGCGCAGGATCTTGACAGTGTATGAGTACTGGCAACGGGTTACCAATCGTGTGGCGAGGTTCCGTCTCGACGAAATAGTACCAACAGGCACCGGATTCGATCACTACAAAGAATGTGTTTGGTCGGATCCGAACTGTGAAACGGGTCCGGACACATGTGTATGCAGTTACATATCTGCCGACTGCTGCGATATAGTGCGACTATTAAATAGACTGTGCACAGAACGACAACATGAAAATATTGCAACAAGCGCACAGACTAAAAATGAAGGACCTGGTCTATTCGAAATTGTGCGGCGATGGTGGTGGTGGGGGTGGCTGTGGCAGAAAAAACGTAAACACGGACGTCTTCTGCCCGATACCGTTCGTTCGATCATCTGCGGACCTTCCGCGTGCGAAAGACAAACGTCATGTTCAACCTGTTGTTCGATGTAAACGGATTGAGATTCGCGAACTTGTACGTGTTTTCTAAATCACTATTTCAACCCAAATATCAGATGCTGGAGACCCTGATGACACGACTTTCCAACGAAGGAATGGGTTATCACGCCTACAACGATAACGAAGAGGTACCGCTTCCCGACGAGGTCGATCCCAATTCTATTATGGTGTTCGACGACGTGTCTTGTGAAAGACAACACAACATACGCAAGTATTTCTCTATGGGACGACACAGCGGTGTGGACGCGTTTTACCTTTGTCCGACGTACAGTCAAGTGCCAAAACAGTTGGTTCGTGACGATGCCAATTTAATAGTATTGTTCAAACAGGACGATCGCAACTTGAAACATACGTACAACGATCACGTCAACACGGAAATGAAATATGACACGTTTAAGAACATGTGTGCTGAAGCGTGGAAAGATCGTTACGGCTTTCTCGTTGTGGACAAGGATTCTTCTATCGACACCGGCAGGTACAGAGTCGGTTTTGACCGTTTCATAGTAGTCGCACCTAACGATTAAACAAAAAAAATCGTCATACGTTCAGCTAAACACATGTCCTGCTGTCAACGACTTTAGTTGTCGTTCTGCCGTTTATCGAGATGGACGACAAGAAGAAACGACTAGCACGTGATATCGACACGATCAGTGATGACATACGGAAGAAATACCGTGCGTTAAACATGGGATTCGTGAAGAAGAAGCAACGTTATCCAAAAGTTACAAACCGATTCTGGAACCGTTACAAAATATATCGCAAGCGTTGCTTGAAAAAAAAACGTAAAACAACAAATGAAAAACCTATAAGAGTGAAAAAGATGAAACGTGAAGAGGAAGAGGAAGAGCTGAGGAGGAGGAAGAGGATCCGACGGGTGCAATTAGTAAAATCGATGTGGGAACACCATTTCGTTCCCGAACGAAGCCACCACGTTTCCTGAAAACGCCTGTGATAGCCGAAACATTGGACGATGATGAGGGCAATCCTAGTCTCAACATTGAAAAAATGTTAGACATACCGGAAAGAAGACGTGAAGCACGTAGATAATTTCAGGACAAATACGACAGTGAATCGTTAGCGAACAAGTACATGCGTATGATCGTTTCGTCCGAACGCGATCGTCTGATGGACTATACGTACGGTGTAAGACACGAAAACGGAAAATGGATGACCGGTGATTCAGCGTTCGAAATCGAAA
This sequence comes from Magicicada septendecula, assembly GCA_034769895.1. Taxonomy (NCBI): domain Eukaryota; kingdom Metazoa; phylum Arthropoda; class Insecta; order Hemiptera; family Cicadidae; genus Magicicada; species Magicicada septendecula. The sequence continues at coordinate 149,493,915 of CM068373.1, forward strand.
CGGACGATACGATTCTTAGCAACGGTAAACGATACAAAAGTACGCCAGGACTCTACGAACTCGTGTTCATAAAGCATCCTAAAGAAAACGTTTTCAACGATTCGGATCTGAAAGCGTACAAAGATATACAGCGTGACACCAACGCGCACAAGCAGTATTATTTAGCGAACTCACAGGTGAACGCAAACAGATGTGTAAAGTATAAACGAATAATATCACAACTGTTTCCGCCGAAACGTACAGGACATGGACATAATAATATCGATACATCGTATATGACGCTGACGAGAAAAAAAGACAAAATCGATTACGTGCACTGGAACGATCCGAACGAACTGGTGGACAGACTGCGACTGTTAATGGCGTCACAGCGTGTCGGAAACAGCGGGCACACGAACGAAATCGTCTCCATAGTGGAAGAACTACGCGAAGCCGACATCATCGTATAAAAAGAGCGATATATACCATCAACAGTTATTATCAGCAGCAGCAGCAGCAAAGCCGATAAAGTATAAATAATACTGTCGTACACGCGCCGGGGACATTTCACGTTTGATTGTGACAACATGGATATCGTGCTAGTGTTTATTATCGTGTGCACAAGTGCCGTTGTCGCATCGAGCGTTAACGCTAACGATGTAGATTTCGCTATAGATTACTTGGTGCGATACGGATACGTGCCCGACGATAGTTTACGACTCACGGACAACGCCACCATCGATATGGACGCCTACCTTCGCACGTTTCAAGTGAATTACAATTTAACCGTAAATGGAGAATTGAACAACGAAACGATGAATCTGATGCGTGCGAGGAGATGCGGTAAGGAAGATTTCGTGTCGTACACCTTACGAACACCGTGGGCCAAGAGACGTTTGTCGTGGCGGTTCTTTCACGGTAGCGCCAGCGCTATAGAAGCGTCGCGACAAGCATTCGCTGTATGGCAGAAACATTCGACTCTGGAATTCGAATATCGGCCCAACGACATAAACGCAGACATGGTAATGTTTTCGATCGTCAGCGGTAAGAAGTAATAGATTAACGTGATGACGTCTGCCACTGGAATCAGTTATTCTTAAAGGGTAAATTTCATTTTCTTCGTAACCGAAAACATTTATAGAACGTTAGGATTGTCTCGTTCGAACTTCACAATGTCGGATAGTCGGGTGGGATAAGTTATACCAGAAGTAATGATACTGTGGATATGTGGCTTGTATTTGGATACGCGATCTTGTGTTAGTGTTGTGGAAACAGAGCGGCCAACACTGACCATACGAAACACATTTGATCGCCTGTATTGTTCACGTTGATGATGGATTTAGTACGAGACAATTCTGGGGGTGTACGGATGAAACTGGAGGCGGTTAGCGGTTGGTATCGTGAGAGAACGAGTTCTAAGGAGATTATGTGGTCTAACGCCCAACCGCTACCCTCGCGTGTGAATTTATAAATCGATTCAATGATTTTTTCGTACGAAGCTTCTAAACGATCGGGCAATACATCTTGGTCAGCGATCAGTGTCGTATGACATCGTCCGTGAAAATAAGCTTCAGTCGTCACTTCTTCGTCCTGGTCCTTGTCAGAGTTTACGATGTACTTGACAAATCTCGCTTTAACCGTTATATGCCACTTTATAGTAGGCAAACGTGTCAGTTCGTTTAGAATGTCCATACGTAAGGTATCGTGCATTTCATCAAAAAGGTTATGACATCGTTGACGCATTCTTCGTCATCCGTGACAGGCGTGTAAACGTACGATACCAACGCGCCGCGTAACGAATGTTTACAATCAACAGCAAACGACTGCATTTGTAGTAAACTAACAACAACAACAAAAACACGAAACTATAACAATTACTTGCTCGCTTGAAGAACAATAAAAGACTGATACGAAGTTAGAAAATAAGCACTATTTTATATGCGACACGTGAAAGTTAGACTGCGCGAGACTCGAAGGTGAACACAGGCAGTGAACGTCGCTCTACTTATACTATCTATGACGGCTGCGCGCGCAGCTATCCGCTCCCACCACCACGGTACCGAAATATTGCCGTCATCGAACCCCCACTACCAACTGCGTGCGCAGCTATCTGCTCCCACTACTGTGCAGATACCGACCCACTTTCATACCGACCAATTGACGACAGCCATCCCCACTACGGATGCGCGCGCAGCTATCGCTGAGGAGGTGAAATGCAACGCGACAAACTAACATTCTTGCTTCAGATATGGACGTGTACATATATTCTTTTGCAAGCCGATTAAAAAGCTTTTATAACATCAGTCGTCGAGGTAACATTAAATTTTACGTTCATAAATTTCCGAATGCGAACGTAAAATATTTTGACCTAGCCAAAGCCGGGTTTATTTACGAAGGCGATGGTGATGTTGTAAGATGCTGCAAGTGTAAAATACGAATTATGGATTGGGCAGTGGGTGACGATCCCGTCCAAGTCCATAAGGCGTCAACGCCCAAATGCGATTTCGTTCGTGAACACTTGTAGAAGTCGACGCACGCAAAAATGGCTCTTTTCAGAGCCGACATAAACTCATATACCAAACATACCCGTTTGGGCAGTACAGTAGTACTAGGTGTTCGTACTACTACTACTACTGAATGACAGTAGTCACTCCAAAAGTGTGAGTGAAGACACCCGTGATAAAAAAAATTATAAATAAAAAAATTCCTCAAACAATATGGGTATACACTATAAATATCACGATCATGACTAATAGCGTATCACTCACATCGCAGATCATCGACACGATGGACGTCTATCGATACGATGATGCGAATCATTTCACAATAACAAAAGCTTCACGAAGCGCGATACGGTCCAACTTATGTTCCGTGTATTTTGTGAAGAAAAGACGATTTTGCGGCAACTACTGTACACGTTACAAGTTCGGTGTTGACAGATATCACGCCCGTTGCTGGCGTCACATAAAAAAACGCAGCGGTGATTTGCCGCCGATCGTGCTGTTGATGATAGTCTCCGATCGTATACACAACAAATCACGGTGGCTTCAATTTATCGTAGAGTGCGAACAAAACAACGTACCGATAGAACTTGTGGTTTACGAAAAGAATATGTTCAAGTGTCCTGTACGTCACAGATGGAATTTTCTTTCGCGTTTCCGTCCGATTCCTGAACTGTATTTCGCCGTTCAACGCGTGCACGGCTTACACGATTTACACGGGCAGATGAACTACGCGACTGTATACACGGATATGCTCGCCTACGGTAGTTCCATACCACACGCTTCTTGTTGCATCGTCCTTACGGAGCGCACTCTTCCGATACGTACACCCATGGAAATATACAGAAGCGTGATGATGATAGCGCCAAAGTGCGCACTGGATCCTAGCTACAACGTAAGTTTTGATGTGCACTGCCCGCCGTCCTCGTTACCGACACTAGCGATAGGGAAACAGTTCGCGTTGGTGAACAACAAGGGGTAGGGATTATTTTCGGTAGCCTTTCTGAAGAAGGCGTTGCCTACACTCTGCAATTATTGCGAATAATTTGGTCTGCGGTATTCGCACGAACAAGGGTACACGGTGAAAGACCGGCGTTTGTACAAACAGTGGCAGCATTGCACGGGCGCTATGGCGGACGAATTTTGGTTGTTGAACTCGTATTTGATACACCTGCATACGGAGTCGAGAAGTCAACGCCCAATCGCCGAACTCAAAGATAAACACATGTGCGAGCGGTTACCTGAGAACAATAACGTCATAGTCGCGGAAATGCACGAGTACCGCGACAACGTTATACGTAGCGTCATGTTCAAAGACATGAATTCTGTTAAGACTGTAAGAGCGTTGGACGCGAAACAACACGCGCTCACGAGATACTACATCGGTATGGGCCTCGTGCGTCCTGGGCGTATGAAAATCAGTTTAGCTCACATTTTAACGTACTTACGCAATCGCAAAAAGAACGCGATGTTCTTCCGTTCGGTCGAGATTATATAAGTGGATGTGGAGCGGTGGCGACGTGACAGTCATGTGATGGAAGGTGGTCGTACCAGAACGGCATCGATGAGAATTACCTTCAGCACTGAGACGACGGTTTACTACATTCCAGCGTATTGTGAATCGCGGTTCGCACGAAAACATGAGAATGAAACGAGCTGTGAAGAATATACACCAGAGCGTTCGCAAGACTATCGCGACGGAGTTGCACAGACCGGTACGAAGGAATTTTCCGAGACCCGCGGTCGAGTTGAAGGGACTTCACGACTTGTACCAAGCAGACCTGGTAGAGATGATACCGCACGCAAAGGCGAACAAGGGATTCAAGTACCTTATGACGACGATTAACGCGTTTAACAAGTACGCGTACGCCGTTCCATTGAAAACGAAGACGGGTGTAGAGGTCGCACGAGCTCTGGAACCGATTCTGCGTGCTAATGAAATGAAATATCTGCAGACGGACAACGGGAAAGAGTACTACAACAGTACCGTAGAAAAATTGCTGAGCAGATATGGTGTCACACTCTATTCCACGTACAGTGAGGAAAAGGCTTCCATTGTGGAACGCTTCAACCGTACGTTGAAAAAGCACATGTATCGCGCGTTCAGCAAACAAGGTGACTACCGTTGGTTGGATATGTCACCGGAACTATTCAGCACGTACAACAACAGTGTGCACAGAACGACTGGAATGAAACCGCGTCAGGTGAACGAATCCAACGAACGTACGGTGTTACGACGGATTCGCGAGAACACAGCGAGGAGCATCGATTATAAACGACCAAAGTTCAAAGTAGGCGATCGTGTGCGTATAAGCAAACACAAAATGACGTTCGCCAAAGGATGCACACCAAATTGGACAAACGAGATATTCCTCGTTCACACGGTGCGTACCAGCAGCGTACCCGTCACTTATTCGCTAAAGGATCATACGGGAGAAGTGTTGAAAGGCGGTTTTTATGAACACGAAATCAGTAAATCGAACGTTGGTGACGTGTACTTGGTAGAAAAAATCGTACAACGTAAAGGCGATCGCGTGAAAGTCAGGTGGTTAGGATTCGATGGTAAACACGATTCGTGGATACTCAAGAAGAACTTGCTATAACAACGATTCGACTCGCGGAAATAGAACCAGTATGCGTCGATGCGTTACGATGACAACATGCGCGCTGTGTACAGTGTAAAAGACATTGTGTCGCATCCTGGATACGATGAGTACATCGTGAACACGACTGCAAACGACGTTGAACGCATGCGCACGACCTTGACAGTGTATGAGTACTGGCAACGGGTTAACAATCGTGTGGCGAGGTTCCGTCTCGACGAAATAGTACCAACAGGCACCGGATTCGATCACTACAAAGAATGTGTTTGGTCGGATCCGAACTGTGAAACGGGTCCGGACACATGTGTATGCAGTTACATATCTGCCGACTGCTGCGATATAGTGCGACTATTAAATAGACTGTGCACAGAACGACAACATGAAAATATTGCAACAAGCGCACAGACTAAAAATGAAGGACCTGGTCTATTCGAAATTGTGCGGCGATGGTGGTGGTGGGGGTGGTTGTGGCAGAAAAAACGTAAACACGGACGTCTTCTGCCCGATACCGTTCGTTCGATCATCTGCGGACCTTCCGCGTGCGAAAGACAAACGTCATGTTCAACCTGTTGTTCGATGTAAACGGATTGAGATTCGCGAACTTGTACGTGTTTTCTAAATCACTATTTCAACCCAAATATCAGATGCTGGAGACCCTGATGACACGACTTTCCAACGAAGGAATGGGTTATCACGCCTACAACGATAACGAAGAGGTACCGCTTCCCGACGAGGTCGATCCCAATTCTATTATGGTGTTCGACGACGTGTCTTGTGAAAGACAACACAACATACGCAAGTATTTCTCTATGGGACGACACAGCGGTGTGGACGCGTTTTACCTTTGTCCGACGTACAGTCAAGTGCCAAAACAGTTGGTTCGTGACGATGTCAATTTAATAGTATTGTTCAAACAGGACGATCGCAACTTGAAACATACGTACAACGATCACGTCAACACGGAAATGAAATATGACACGTTTAAGAACATGTGTGCTGAAGCGTGGAAAGATCGTTACGGCTTTCTCGTTGTGGACAAGGATTCTTCTATCGACACCGGCAGGTACAGAGTCGGTTTTGACCGTTTCATAGTAGTCGCACCTAACGATTAAACAAAAAAAATCGTCATACGTTCAGCTAAACACATGTCCTGCTGTCAACGACTTTAGTTGTCGTTCTGCCGTTTATCGAGATGGACGACAAGAAGAAACGACTAGCACGTGATATCGACACGATCAGTGATGACATACGGAAGAAATACCGTGCGTTAAACATGGGATTCGTGAAGAAGAAGCAACGTTATCCAAAAGTTACAAACCGATTCTGGAACCGTTACAAAATATATCGCAAGCGTTGCTTGAAAAAAAAACGTAAAACAACAAATGAAAAACCTATAAGAGTGAAAAAGATGAAACGTGAAGAGGAAGAGGAAGAGCTGAGGAGGAGGAAGAGGATCCGACGGGTGCAATTAGTAAAATCGATGTGGGAACACCATTTCGTTCCCGAACGAAGCCACCACGTTTCCTGAAAACGCCTGTGATAGCCGAAACATTGGACGATGATGAGGGCAATCCTAGTCTCAACATTGAAAAAATGTTAGACATACCGGAAGGAAGACGTGAAGCACGTAGATAATTTCAGGACAAATACGACAGTGAATCGTTAGCGAACAAGTACATGCGTATGATCGTTTCGTCCGAACGCGATCGTCTGATGGACTATACGTACGGTGTAAGACACGAAAACGGAAAATGGATGACCGGTGATTCAGCGTTCGAAATCGAAACGGACGATACGATTCTTAGCAACGGTAAACGATACAAAAGTACGCCAGGACTCTACGAACTCGTGTTCATAAAGCATCCTAAAGAAAACGTTTTCAACGATTCGGATCTGAAAGCGTACAAAGATATACAGCGTGACACCAACGCGCACATCAGTATTATTTAGCGAACTCACAGGTGAACGCAAACAGATGTGTAAAGTATAAACGAATAATATCACAACTGTTTCCGCCGAAACGTACAGGACATGGACATAATAATATCGATACATCGTATATGACGCTGACGAGAAAAAAAGACAAAATCGATTACGTGCACTGGAACGATCCGAACGAACTGGTGGACAGACTGCGACTGTTAATGGCGTCACAGCGTGTCGGAAACAGCGGGCACACGAACGAAATCGTCTCCATAGTGGAAGAACTACGCGAAGCCGACATCATCGTATAAAAAGAGCGATATATACCATCAACAGTTATTATCAGCAGCAGCAGCAGCAAAGCCGATAAAGTATAAATAATACTGTCGTACACGCGCCGGGGACATTTCACGTTTGATTGTGACAACATGGATATCGTGCTAGTGTTTATTATCGTGTGCACAAGTGCCGTTGTCGCATCGAGCGTTAACGCTAACGATGTAGATTTCGCTATAGATTACTTGGTGCGATACGGATACGTGCCCGACGATAGTTTACGACTCACGGACAACGCCACCATCGATATGGACGCCTACCTTCGCACGTTTCAAGTGAATTACAATTTAACCGTAAATGGAGAATTGAACAACGAAACGATGAATCTGATGCGTGCGAGGAGATGCGGTAAGGAAGATTTCGTGTCGTACACCTTACGAACACCGTGGGCCAAGAGACGTTTGTCGTGGCGGTTCTTTCACGGTAGCGCCAGCGCTATAGAAGCGTCGCGACAAGCATTCGCTGTATGGCAGAAACATTCGACTCTGGAATTCGAATATCGGCCCAACGACATAAACGCAGACATGGTAATGTTTTCGATCGTCAGCGGTAAGAAGTAATAGATTAACGTGATGACGTCTGCCACTGGAATCAGTTATTCTTAAAGGGTAAATTTCATTTTCTTCGTAACCGAAAACATTTATAGAACGTTAGGATTGTCTCGTTCGAACTTCACAATGTCGGATAGTCGGGTGGGATAAGTTATACCAGAAGTAATGATACTGTGGATATGTGGCTTGTATTTGGATACGCGATCTTGTGTTAGTGTTGTGGAAACAGAGCGGCCAACACTGACCATACGAAACACATTTGATCGCCTGTATTGTTCACGTTGATGATGGATTTAGTACGAGACAATTCTGGGGGTGTACGGATGAAACTGGAGGCGGTTAGCGGTTGGTATCGTGAGAGAACGAGTTCTAAGGAGATTATGTGGTCTAACGCCCAACCGCTACCCTCGCGTGTGAATTTATAAATCGATTCAATGATTTTTTCGTACGAAGCTTCTAAACGATCGGGCAATACATCTTGGTCAGCGATCAGTGTCGTATGACATCGTCCGTGAAAATAAGCTTCAGTCGTCACTTCTTCGTCCTGGTCCTTGTCAGAGTTTACGATGTACTTGACAAATCTCGCTTTAACCGTTATATGCCACTTTATAGTAGGCAAACGTGTCAGTTCGTTTAGAATGTCCATACGTAAGGTATCGTGCATTTCATCAAAAAGGTTATGACATCGTTGACGCATTCTTCGTCATCCGTGACAGGCGTGTAAACGTACGATACCAACGCGCCGCGTAACGAATGTTTACAATCAACAGCAAACGACTGCATTTGTAGTAAACTAACAACAACAACAAAAACACGAAACTATAACAATTACTTGCTCGCTTGAAGAACAATAAAAGACTGATACGAAGTTAGAAAATAAGCACTATTTTATATGCGACACGTGAAAGTTAGACTGCGCGAGACTCGAAGGTGAACACAGGCAGTGAACGTCGCTCTACTTATACTATCTATGACGGCTGCGCGCGCAGCTATCCGCTCCCACCACCACGGTACCGAAATATTGCCGTCATCGAACCCCCACTACCAACTGCGTGCGCAGCTATCTGCTCCCACTACTGTGCAGATACCGACCCACTTTCATACCGACCAATTGACGACAGCCATCCCCACTACGGATGCGCGCGCAGCTATCGCTGAGGAGGTGAAATGCAACGCGACAAACTAACATTCTTGCTTCAGATATGGACGTGTACATATATTCTTTTGCAAGCCGATTAAAAAGCTTTTATAACATCAGTCGTCGAGGTAACATTAAATTTTACGTTCATAAATTTCCGAATGCGAACGTAAAATATTTTGACCTAGCCAAAGCCGGGTTTATTTACGAAGGCGATGGTGATGTTGTAAGATGCTGCAAGTGTAAAATACGAATTATGGATTGGGCAGTGGGTGACGATCCCGTCCAAGTCCATAAGGCGTCAACGCCCAAATGCGATTTCGTTCGTGAACACTTGTAGAAGTCGACGCACGCAAAAATGGCTCTTTTCAGAGCCGACATAAACTCATATACCAAACACACCCGTTTGGGCAGTACAGTAGTACTAGGTGTTCGTACTACTACTACTACTGAATGACAGTAGTCACTCCAAAAGTGTGAGTGAAGACACCCGTGATAAAAAAAATTATAAATAAAAAAATTCCTCAAACAATATGGGTATACACTATAAATATCACGATCATGACTAATAGCGTATCACTCACATCGCAGATCATCGACACGATGGACGTCTATCGATACGATGATGCGAATCATTTCACAATAACAAAAGCTTCACGAAGCGCGATACGGTCCAACTTATGTTCCGTGTATTTTGTGAAGAAAAGACGATTTTGCGGCAACTACTGTACACGTTACAAGTTCGGTGTTGACAGATATCACGCCCGTTGCTGGCGTCACATAAAAAAACGCAGCGGTGATTTGCCGCCGATCGTGCTGTTGATGATAGTCTCCGATCGTATACACAACAAATCACGGTGGCTTCAATTTATCGTAGAGTGCGAACAAAACAACGTACCGATAGAACTTGTGGTTTACGAAAAGAATATGTTCAAGTGTCCTGTACGTCACAGATGGAATTTTCTTTCGCGTTTCCGTCCGATTCCTGAACTGTATTTCGCCGTTCAACGCGTGCACGGCTTACACGATTTACACGGGCAGATGAACTACGCGACTGTATACACGGATATGCTCGCCTACGGTAGTTCCATACCACACGCTTCTTGTTGCATCGTCCTTACGGAGCGCACTCTTCCGATACGTACACCCATGGAAATATACAGAAGCGTGATGATGATAGCGCCAAAGTGCGCACTGGATCCTAGCTACAACGTAAGTTTTGATGTGCACTGCCCGCCGTCCTCGTTACCGACACTAGCGATAGGGAAACAGTTCGCGTTGGTGAACAACAAGGGGTAGGGATTATTTTCGGTAGCCTTTCTGAAGAAGGCGTTGCCTACACTCTGCAATTATTGCGAATAATTTGGTCTGCGGTATTCGCACGAACAAGGGTACACGGTGAAAGACCGGCGTTTGTACAAACAGTGGCAGCATTGCACGGGCGCTATGGCGGACGAATTTTGGTTGTTGAACTCGTATTTGATACACCTGCATACGGAGTCGAGAAGTCAACGCCCAATCGCCGAACTCAAAGATAAACACATGTGCGAGCGGTTACCTGAGAACAATAACGTCATAGTCGCGGAAATGCACGAGTACCGCGACAACGTTATACGTAGCGTCATGTTCAAAGACATGAATTCTGTTAAGACTGTAAGAGCGTTGGACGCGAAACAACACGCGCTCACGAGATACTACATCGGTATGGGCCTCGTGCGTCCTGGGCGTATGAAAATCAGTTTAGCTCACATTTTAACGTACTTACGCAATCGCAAAAAGAACGCGATGTTCTTCCGTTCGGTCGAGATTATATAAGTGGATGTGGAGCGGTGGCGACGTGACAGTCATGTGATGGAAGGTGGTCGTACCAGAACGGCATCGATGAGAATTACCTTCAGCACTGAGACGACGGTTTACTACATTCCAGCGTATTGTGAATCGCGGTTCGCACGAAAACATGAGAATGAAACGAGCTGTGAAGAATATACACCAGAGCGTTCGCAAGACTATCGCGACGGAGTTGCACAGACCGGTACGAAGGAATTTTCCGAGACCCGCGGTCGAGTTGAAGGGACTTCACGACTTGTACCAAGCAGACCTGGTAGAGATGATACCGCACGCAAAGGCGAACAAGGGATTCAAGTACCTTATGACGACGATTAACGCGTTTAACAAGTACGCGTACGCCGTTCCATTGAAAACGAAGACGGGTGTAGAGGTCGCACGAGCTCTGGAACCGATTCTGCGTGCTAATGAAATGAAATATCTGCAGACGGACAACGGGAAAGAGTACTACAACAGTACCGTAGAAAAATTGCTGAGCAGATATGGTGTCACACTCTATTCCACGTACAGTGAGGAAAAGGCTTCCATTGTGGAACGCTTCAACCGTACGTTGAAAAAGCACATGTATCGCGCGTTCAGCAAACAAGGTGACTACCGTTGGTTGGATATGTCACCGGAACTATTCAGCACGTACAACAACAGTGTGCACAGAACGACTGGAATGAAACCGCGTCAGGTGAACGAATCCAACGAACGTACGGTGTTACGACGGATTCGCGAGAACACAGCGAGGAGCATCGATTATAAACGACCAAAGTTCAAAGTAGGCGATCGTGTGCGTATAAGCAAACACAAAATGACGTTCGCCAAAGGATGCACACCAAATTGGACAAACGAGATATTCCTCGTTCACACGGTGCGTACCAGCAGCGTACCCGTCACTTATTCGCTAAAGGATCATACGGGAGAAGTGTTGAAAGGCGGTTTTTATGAACACGAAATCAGTAAATCGAACGTTGGTGACGTGTACTTGGTAGAAAAAATCGTACAACGTAAAGGCGATCGCGTGAAAGTCAGGTGGTTAGGATTCGATGGTAAACACGATTCGTGGATACTCAAGAAGAACTTGCTATAACAACGATTCGACTCGCGGAAATAGAACCAGTATGCGTCGATGCGTTACGATGACAACATGCGCGCTGTGTACAGTGTAAAAGACATTGTGTCGCATCCTGGATACGATGAGTACATCGTGAACACGACTGCAAACGACGTTGAACGCATGCGCACGACCTTGACAGTGTATGAGTACTGGCAACGGGTTAACAATCGTGTGGCGAGGTTCCGTCTCGACGAAATAGTACCAACAGGCACCGGATTCGATCACTACAAAGAATGTGTTTGGTCGGATCCGAACTGTGAAACGGGTCCGGACACATGTGTATGCAGTTACATATCTGCCGACTGCTGCGATATAGTGCGACTATTAAATAGACTGTGCACAGAACGACAACATGAAAATATTGCAACAAGCGCACAGACTAAAAATGAAGGACCTGGTCTATTCGAAATTGTGCGGCGATGGTGGTGGTGGGGGTGGTTGTGGCAGAAAAAACGTAAACACGGACGTCTTCTGCCCGATACCGTTCGTTCGATCATCTGCGGACCTTCCGCGTGCGAAAGACAAACGTCATGTTCAACCTGTTGTTCGATGTAAACGGATTGAGATTCGCGAACTTGTACGTGTTTTCTAAATCACTATTTCAACCCAAATATCAGATGCTGGAGACCCTGATGACACGACTTTCCAACGAAGGAATGGGTTATCACGCCTACAACGATAACGAAGAGGTACCGCTTCCCGACGAGGTCGATCCCAATTCTATTATGGTGTTCGACGACGTGTCTTGTGAAAGACAACACAACATACGCAAGTATTTCTCTATGGGACGACACAGCGGTGTGGACGCGTTTTACCTTTGTCCGACGTACAGTCAAGTGCCAAAACAGTTGGTTCGTGACGATGTCAATTTAATAGTATTGTTCAAACAGGACGATCGCAACTTGAAACATACGTACAACGATCACGTCAACACGGAAATGAAATATGACACGTTTAAGAACATGTGTGCTGAAGCGTGGAAAGATCGTTACGGCTTTCTCGTTGTGGACAAGGATTCTTCTATCGACACCGGCAGGTACAGAGTCGGTTTTGACCGTTTCATAGTAGTCGCACCTAACGATTAAACAAAAAAAATCGTCATACGTTCAGCTAAACACATGTCCTGCTGTCAACGACTTTAGTTGTCGTTCTGCCGTTTATCGAGATGGACGACAAGAAGAAACGACTAGCACGTGATATCGACACGATCAGTGATGACATACGGAAGAAATACCGTGCGTTAAACATGGGATTCGTGAAGAAGAAGCAACGTTATCCAAAAGTTACAAACCGATTCTGGAACCGTTACAAAATATATCGCAAGCGTTGCTTGAAAAAAAAACGTAAAACAACAAATGAAAAACCTATAAGAGTGAAAAAGATGAAACGTGAAGAGGAAGAGGAAGAGCTGAGGAGGAGGAAGAGGATCCGACGGGTGCAATTAGTAAAATCGATGTCGGAACACCATTTCGTTCCCGAACGAAGCCACCACGTTTCCTGAAAACGCCTGTGATAGCCGAAACATTGGACGATGATGAGGGCGATCCTAGTCTCAACATTGAAAAAATGTTAGACACACCGGAAGGAAGACGTGAAGCACGTAGATAATTTCAGGACAAATACGACAGTGAATCGTTAGCGAACAAGTACATGCGTATGATCGTTTCGTCCGAACGCGATCGTCTGATGGACTATACGTACGGTGTAAGACACGAAAACGGAAAATGGATGACCGGTGATTCAGCGTTCGAAATCGAAACGGACGATACGATTCTTAGCAACGGTAAACGATACAAAGGTACGCCAGGACTCTACGAACTCGTGTTCATGAAGCATCCTAAAGAAAACTTTTTCAACGATTCGGATCTGAAAGCGTACAAAGATATACTGCGTGACACCAACGCGCACAAGCAGTATTATTTAGCGAACTCACAGGTGAACGCAAACAGATGTGTAAAGTATAAACGAATAATATCACAACTGTTTCCGCCGAAACGTACAGGACATGGACATAATAATATCGATACATCGTATATGACGCTGACGAGAAAAAAAGACAAAATCGATTACGTGCACTGGGACGATCCGAACGAACTGGTGGACAGACTGCGACTGTTAATGGCGTCACAGCGTGTCGGAAACAGCGGGCACACGAACGAAATCGTCTCCATAGTGGAAGAACTACGCGAAGCCGACATCATCGTATAAAAAGAGCGATATATACCATCAACAGTTATTATCAGCAGCAGCAGCAGCAGCAAAGCCGATAAAGTATAAATAATACTGTCGTACACGCGCCGGGGACATTTCACGTTTGATTGTGACAACATGGATATCGTGCTAGTGTTTATTATCGTGTGCACAAGTGCCGTTGTCGCATCGAGCGTTAACGCTAACGATGTAGATTTCGCTATAGATTACTTGGTGCGATACGGATACGTGCCCGACGATAGTTTACGACTCACGGACAACGCCACCATCGATATGGACGCCTACCTTCGCACGTTTCAAGTGAATTACAATTTAACCGTAAATGGAGAATTGAACAACGAAACGATGAATCTGATGCGTGCGAGGAGATGCGGTAAGGAAGATTTCGTGTCGTACACCTTACGAACACCGTGGGCCAAGAGACGTTTGTCGTGGCGGTTCTTTCACGGTAGCGCCAGCGCTATAGAAGCGTCGCGACAAGCATTCGCTGTATGGCAGAAACATTCGAATCTGGAATTCGAATATCGGCCCAACGACATAAACGCAGACATGGTAATGTTTTCGATCGTCAGCGGTAAGAAGTAATAGATTAACGTGATGACGTCTGCCACTGGAATCAGTTATTCTTAAAGGGTAAATTTCATTTTCTTCGTAACCGAAAACATTTATAGAACGTTAGGATTGTCTCGTTCGAACTTCACAATGTCGGATAGTCGGGTGGGATAAGTTATACCAGAAGTAATGATACTGTGGATATGTGGCTTGTATTTGGATACGCGATCGTTGTGTGAGTGTTGTGGAAACAGAGCGGCCAACACTGACCATACGAAAAACATTTGATCGCCTGTATTGTTCACGTTGATGATGGATTTAGTACGAGACAATTCTGGGGGTGTACGGATGAAACTGGAGGCGGTTAGCGGTTGGTATCGTGAGAGAACGAGTTCTAAGGAGATTATGTGGTCTAACGCCCAACCGCTACCCTCGCGTGTGAATTTATAAATCGATTCAATGATTTTTTCGTACGAAGCTTCTAAACGATCGGGCAATACATCTTGGTCAGCGATCAGTGTCGTATGACATCGTCCGTGAAAATAAGCTTCAGTCGTCACTTCTTCGTACTGGCCCTTGTCAGAGTTTACGATGTACTTGACAAATCTCGCTTTAACCGTTATATGCCACTTTATAGTAAGCACACGTGTCAGTTCGTTTAGAATGTCCGTACGTAAGGTATCGTGCATTTCATCAAAAAAGGTTATGACATCGTTGACGCATTCTTCGTCATCCGTGACAGGCGTGTAAACGTACGATACCAACGCGCCGCGTAACGAATGTTTACAATCAACAGCAAACGACTGCATTTGTAGTAAACTAACAACAACAACAAAAACACGAAACTATAACAATTACTTGCTCGCTTGAAGAACAATAAAAGACTGATACGAAGTTAGAAAATAAGCACTATTTTATATGCGACACGTGAAAGTTAGACTGCGCGAGACTCGAAGGTGAACACAGGCAGTGAACGTCGCTCTACTTATACTATCTATGACGGCTGCGCGCGCAGCTATCCGCTCCCACCACCACGGTACCGAACTATTGCCGTCATCGAACCCCCACTACCAACTGCGTGCGCAGCTATCTGCTCCCACTACTGTGCAGATACCGACCCACTTTCATACCGACCAATTGACGACAGCCATCCCTACTACGGATGCGCGCGCAGCTATCGCTGAGGAGGTGAAATGCAACGCGACAAACTAACATTCTTGCTTCAGATATGGACGTGTACACATATTCTTTTGCAAGCCGATTAAAAAGCTTTTATAACATCAGTCGTCGAGGTAACATTAAATTTTACGTTCATAAATTTCCGAATGCGAACGTAAAATATTTTGACCTAGCCAAAGCCGGGTTTATTTACGAAGGCGATGGTGATGTTGTAAGATGCTGCAAGTGTAAAATACGAATTATGGATTGGGCAGTGGGTGACGATCCCGTCCAAGTCCATAAGGTGTCAACGCCCAAATGCGATTTCGTTCGTGAACACTTGTAGAAGTCGACGCACGCAAAAATGGCTCTTTTCAGAGCCGACATAAACTCATATACCAAACATACCCGTTTGGGTAGTACTAGTAGTACTAGGTGTTCGTACTACTACTACTACTGAATGACAGTAGTCACTCCAAAAGTGTGAGTGAAGACACCCGTGATAAAAAAAATTATAAATAAAAAAATTCCTCAAACAATATGGGTATACACTATAAATATCACGATCATGACTAATAGCGTATCACTCACATCGCAGATCATCGACACGATGGACGTCTATCGATACGATGATGCGAATCATTTCACAATAACAAAAGCTTCACGAAGCGCGATACGGTCCAACTTATGTTCCGTGTATTTTGTGAAGAAAAGACGATTTTGCGGCAACTACTGTACACGTTACAAGTTCGGTGTTGACAGATATCACACCCGTTGCTGGCGTCACATAAAAAAACGCAGCGGTGATTTGCCGCCGATCGTGCTGTTGATGATAGTCTCCGATCGTATACACAACAAATCACGGTGGCTTCAATTTATCGTAGAGTGCGAACAAAACAACGTACCGATAGAACTTGTGGTTTACGAAAAGAATATGTTCAAGTGTCCTGTACGTCACGGATGGAATTTTCTTTCGCGTTTCCGTCCGATTCCTGAACTGTATTTCGCCGTTCAACGCGTGCACGGCTTACACGATTTACACGGGCAGATGAACTACGCAACTGTATACACGGATATGCTCGCCTACGGAAATTCGATACCACACGCTTCTTGTTGCATCGTCCTTACGGAGCGCACTCTTCCGATACGTACACCCATGGAAATATACAGAAGCGTGATGATGATAGCGCCAAAGTGCGCACTGGATCCTAGCTACAACGTAAGTTTTGATGTGCACTGCCCGCCGTCCTCGTTACCGACACTAGCGATAGGGAAACAGTTCGCGTTGGTGAACAACAAGGGGTAGGGATTATTTTCGGTAGCCTTTCTGAAGAAGGCGTTGCCTACACTCTGCAATTATTGCGAATAATTTGGTCTGCGGTATTCGCACGAACAAGGGTACACGGTGAAAGACCGGCGTTTGTACAAACAGTGGCAGCATTGCACGGGCGCTATGGCGGACGAATTTTGGTTGTTGAACTCGTATTTGATACACCTGCATACGGAGTCGAGAAGTCAACGCCCAATCGCCGAACTCAAAGATAAACACATGTGCGAGCGGTTACCTGAGAACAATAACGTCATAGTCGCGGAAATGCACGAGTACCGCGACAACGTTATACGTAGCGTCATGTTCAAAGACATGAATTCTGTTAAGACTGTAAGAGCGTTGGACGCGAAACAACACGCGCTCACGAGATACTACATCGGTATGGGCCTCGTGCGTCCTGGGCGTATGAAAATCAGTTTAGCTCACATTTTAACGTACTTACGCAATCGCAAAAAGAACGCGATGTTCTTCCGTTCGGTCGAGATTATATAAGTGGATGTGGAGCGGTGGCGACGTGACAGTCATGTGATGGAAGGTGGTCGTACCAGAACGGCATCGATGAGAATTACCTTCAGCACTGAGCCGACGGTTTACTACATTCCAGCGTATTGTGAATCGCGGTTCGCACGAAAACATGAGAATGAAACGAGCTGTGAAGAATATACACCAGAGCGTTCGCAAGACTATCGCGACGGAGTTGCACAGACCGGTACGAAGGAATTTTCCGAGACCCGCGGTCGAGTTGAAGGGACTTCACGACTTGTACCAAGCAGACCTGGTAGAGATGATACCGCACGCAAAGGCGAACAAGGGATTCAAGTACCTTATGACGACGATTAACGCGTTTAACAAGTACGCGTACGCCGTTCCATTGAAAACGAAGACGGGTGTAGAGGTCGCACGAGCTCTGGAACCGATTCTGCGTGCTAATGAAATGAAATATCTGCAGACGGACAACGGGAAAGAGTACTACAACAGTACCGTAGAAAAATTGCTGAGCAGATATGGTGTCACACTCTATTCCACGTACAGTGAGGAAAAGGCTTCCATTGTGGAACGCTTCAACCGTACGTTGAAAAAGCACATGTATCGCGCGTTCAGCAAACAAGGTGACTACCGTTGGTTGGATATGTCACCGGAACTATTCAGCACGTACAACAACAGTGTGCACAGAACGACTGGAATGAAACCGCGTCAGGTTAACGAATCCAACGAACGTACGGTGTTACGACGGATTCGCGAGAACACAGCGAGGAGCATCGATTATAAACGACCAAAGTTCAAAGTAGGCGATCGTGTGCGTATAAGCAAACACAAAATGACGTTCGCCAAAGGATGCACACCAAATTGGACAAACGAGATATTCCTCGTTCACACGGTGCGTACCAGCAGCGTACCCGTCACTTATTCGCTAAAGGATCATACGGGAGAAGTGTTGAAAGGCGGTTTTTATGAACACGAAATCAGTAAATCGAACGTTGGTGACGTGTACTTGGTAGAAAAAATCGTACAACGTAAAGGCGATCGCGTGAAAGTCAGGTGGTTAGGATTCGATGGTAAACACGATTCGTGGATACTCAAGAAGAACTTGCTATAACAACGATTCGACTCGCGGAAATAGAACCAGTATGCGTCGATGCGTTACGATGACAACATGCGCGCTGTGTACAGTGTAAAAGACATTGTGTCGCATCCTGGATACGATGAGTACATCGTGAACACGACTGCAAACGACGTTGAACGCATGCGCAGGATCTTGACAGTGTATGAGTACTGGCAACGGGTTACCAATCGTGTGGCGAGGTTCCGTCTCGACGAAATAGTACCAACAGGCACCGGATTCGATCACTACAAAGAATGTGTTTGGTCGGATCCGAACTGTGAAACGGGTCCGGACACATGTGTATGCAGTTACATATCTGCCGACTGCTGCGATATAGTGCGACTATTAAATAGACTGTGCACAGAACGACAACATGAAAATATTGCAACAAGCGCACAGACTAAAAATGAAGGACCTGGTCTATTCGAAATTGTGCGGCGATGGTGGTGGTGGGGGTGGTTGTGGCAGAAAAAACGTAAACACGGACGTCTTCTGCCCGATACCGTTCGTTCGATCATCTGCGGACCTTCCGCGTGCGAAAGACAAACGTCATGTTCAACCTGTTGTTCGATGTAAACGGATTGAGATTCGCGAACTTGTACGTGTTTTCTAAATCACTATTTCAACCCAAATATCAGATGCTGGAGACCCTGATGACACGACTTTCCAACGAAGGAATGGGTTATCACGCCTACAACGATAACGAAGAGGTACCGCCTCCCGACGAGGTCGATCCCAATTCTATTATGGTGTTCGACGACGTGTCTTGTGAAAGGCAACACAACATACGCAAGTATTTCTCTATGGGACGACACAGCGGTGTGGACGCGTTTTACCTTTGTCCGACGTACAGTCAAGTGCCAAAACAGTTGGTTCGTGACGATGCCAATTTAATAGTATTGTTCAAACAGGACGATCGCAACTTGAAACATACGTACAACGATCACGTCAACACGGAAATGAAATATGACACGTTTAAGAACATGTGTGCTGAAGCGTGGAAAGATCGTTACGGCTTTCTCGTTGTGGACAAGGATTCTTCTATCGACACCGGCAGGTACAGAGTCGGTTTTGACCGTTTCATAGTAGTCGCACCTAACGATTAAACAAAAAAAATCGTCATACGTTCAGCTAAACACATGTCCTGCTGTCAACGACTTTAGTTGTCGTTCTGCCGTCGAGATGGACGACAAGAAGAAACGACTAGCACGTGATATCGACACGATCAGTGATGACATACGGAAGAAATACCGTGCGTTAAACATGGGATTCGTGAAGAAGAAGCAACGTTATCCAAAAGTTACAAACCGATTCTGGAACCGTTACAAAATATATCGCAAGCGTTGCTTGAAAAAAAAACGGAAAACAACAAATGAAAAACCTATAAGAGTGAAAAAGATGAAACGTGAAGAGGAAGAGGAAGAGCTGAGGAGGAGGAAGAGGATCCGACGGGTGCAATTAGTAAAATCGATGTCGGAACACCATTTCGTTCCCGAACGAAGCCACCACGTTTCCTGAAAACGCCTGTGATAGCCGAAACATTGGACGATGATGAGGGCGATCCTAGTCTCAACATTGAAAAAATGTTAGACACACCGGAAGGAAGACGTGAAGCACGTAGATAATTTCAGGACAAATACGACAGTGAATCGTTAGCGAACAAGTACATGCGTATGATCGTTTCGTCCGAACGCGATCGTCTGATGGACTATACGTACGGTGTAAGACACGAAAACGGAAAATGGATGACCGGTGATTCAGCGTTCGAAATCGAAACGGACGATACGATTCTTAGCAACGGTAAACGATACAAAGGTACGCCAGGACTCTACGAACTCGTGTTCATGAAGCATCCTAAAGAAAACGTTTTCAACGATTCGGATCTGAAAGCGTACAAAGATATACTGCGTGACACCAACGCGCACAAGCAGTATTATTTAGCGAACTCACAGGTGAACGCAAACAGATGTGTAAAGTATAAACGAATAATATCACAACTGTTTCCGCCGAAACGTACAGGACATGGACATAATAATATCGATACATCGTATATGACGCTGACGAGAAAAAAAGACAAAATCGATTACGTGCACTGGAACGATCCGAACGAACTGGTGGACAGACTGCGACTGTTAATGGCGTCACAGCGTGTCGGAAACAGCGGGCACACGAACGAAATCGTCTCCATAGTGGAAGAACTACGCGAAGCCGACATCATCGTATAAAAAGAGCGATATATACCATCAACAGTTATTATCAGCAGCAGCAGCAGCAAAGCCGATAAAGTATAAATAATACTGTCGTACACGCGCCGGGGACATTTCACGTTTGATTGTGACAACATGGATATCGTGCTAGTGTTTATTATCGTGTGCACAAGTGCCGTTGTCGCATCGAGCGTTAACGCTAACGATGTAGATTTCGCTATAGATTACTTGGTGCGATACGGATACGTGCCCGACGATAGTTTACGACTCACGGACAACGCCACCATCGATATGGACGCCTACCTTCGCACGTTTCAAGTGAATTACAATTTAACCGTAAATGGAGAATTGAACAACGAAACGATGAATCTGATGCGTGCGCGGAGATGCGGTAAGGAAGATTTCGTGTCGTACACCTTACGAACACCGTGGGCCAAGAGACGTTTGTCGTGGCGGTTCTTTCACGGTAGCGCCAGCGCTATAGAAGCGTCGCGACAAGCATTCGCTGTATGGCAGAAACATTCGAATCTGGAATTCGAATATCGGCCCAACGACATAAACGCAGACATGGTAATGTTTTCGATCGTCAGCGGTAAGAAGTAATAGATTAACGTGATGACGTCTGCCACTGGAATCAGTTATTCTTAAAGGGTAAATTTCATTTTCTTCGTAACCGAAAACATTTATAGAACGTTAGGATTGTCTCGTTCGAACTTCACAATGTCGGATAGTCGGGTGGGATAAGTTATACCAGAAGTAATGATACTGTGGATATGTGGCTTGTATTTGGATACGCGATCTTGTGTTAGTGTTGTGGAAACAGAGCGGCCAACACTGACCATACGAAAAACATTTGATCGCCTGTATTGTTCACGTTGATGATGGATTTAGTACGAGACAATTCTGGGGGTGTACGGATGAAACTGGAGGCGGTTAGCGGTTGGTATCGTGAGAGAACGAGTTCTAAGGAGATTATGTGGTCTAACGCCCAACCGCTACCCTCGCGTGTGAATTTATAAATCGATTCAATGATTTTTTCGTACGAAGCTTCTAAACGATCGGGCAATACATCTTGGTCAGCGATCAGTGTCGTATGACATCGTCCGTGAAAATAAGCTTCAGTCGTCACTTCTTCGTACTGGCCCTTGTCAGAGTTTACGATGTACTTGACAAATTTCGCTTTAACCGTTATATGCCACTTTATAGTAAGCACACGTGTCAGTACGTTTAGAATGTCCGTACGTAAGGTATCGTGCATTTCATCAAAAAAGGTTATGACATCGTTGACGCATTCTTCGTCATCCGTGACAGGCGTGTAAACGTACGATACCAACGCGCCGCGTAACGAATGTTTACAATCAACAGCAAACGACTGCATTTGTAGTAAACTAACAACAACAACAAAAACACGAAACTATAACAATTACTTGCTCGCTTGAAGAACAATAAAAGACTGATACGAAGTTAGAAAATAAGCACTATTTTATATGCGACACGTGAAAGTTAGACTGCGCGAGACTCGAAGGTGAACACAGGCAGTGAACGTCGCTCTACTTATACTATCTATGACGGCTGCGCGCGCAGCTATCCGCTCCCACCACCACGGTACCGAACTATTGCCGTCATCGAACCCCCACTACCAACTGCGTGCGCAGCTATCTGCTCCCACTACTGTGCAGATACCGACCCACTTTCATACCGACCAATTGACGACAGCCATCCCTACTACGGATGCGCGCGCAGCTATCGCTGAGGAGGTGAAATGCAACGCGACAAACTAACATTCTTGCTTCAGATATGGACGTGTACACATATTCTTTTGCAAGCCGATTAAAAAGCTTTTATAACATCAGTCGTCGAGGTAACATTAAATTTTACGTTCATAAATTTCCGAATGCGAACGTAAAATATTTTGACCTAGCCAAAGCCGGGTTTATTTACGAAGGCGATGGTGATGTTGTAAGATGCTGCAAGTGTAAAATACGAATTATGGATTGGGCAGTGGGTGACGATCCCGTCCAAGTCCATAAGGCGTCAACGCCCAAATGCGATTTCGTTCGTGAACACTTGTAGAAGTCGACGCACGCAAAAATGGCTCTTTTCAGAGCCGACATAAACTCATATACCAAACATACCCGTTTGGGTAGTACTAGTAGTACTAGGTGTTCGTACTACTACTACTACTGAATGACAGTAGTCACTCCAAAAGTGTGAGTGAAGACACCCGTGATAAAAAAAATTATAAATAAAAAAATTCCTCAAACAATATGGGTATACACTATAAATATCACGATCATGACTAATAGCGTATCACTCACATCGCAGATCATCGACACGATGGACGTCTATCGATACGATGATGCGAATCATTTCACAATAACAAAAGCTTCACGAAGCGCGATACGGTCCAACTTATGTTCCGTGTATGTTGTGAAGAAAAGACGATTTTGCGGCAACTACTGTACACGTTACAAGTTCGGTGTTGACAGATATCACACCCGTTGCTGGCGTCACATAAAAAAACGCAGCGGTGATTTGCCGCCGATCGTGCTGTTGATGATAGTCTCCGATCGTATACACAACAAATCACGGTGGCTTCAATTTATCGTAGAGTGCGAACAAAACAACGTACCGATAGAACTTGTGGTTTACGAAAAGAATATGTTCAAGTGTCCTGTACGTCACGGATGGAATTTTCTTTCGCGTTTCCGTCCGATTCCTGAACTGTATTTCGCCGTTCAACGCGTGCACGGCTTACACGATTTACACGGGCAGATGAACTACGCAACTGTATACACGGATATGCTCGCCTACGGAAATTCGATACCACACGCTTCTTGTTGCATCGTCCTTACGGAGCGCACTCTTCCGATACGTACACCCATGGAAATATACAGAAGCGTGATGATGATAGCGCCAAAGTGCGCACTGGATCCTAGCTACAACGTAAGTTTTGATGTGCACTGCCCGCCGTCCTCGTTACCGACACTAGCGATAGGGAAACAGTTCGCGTTGGTGAACAACAAGGCGTAGGGATTATTTTCGGTAGCCTTTCTGAAGAAGGCGTTGCCTACACTCTGCAATTATTGCGAATAATTTGGTCTGCGGTATTCGCACGAACAAGGGTACACGGTGAAAGACCGGCGTTTGTACAAACAGTGGCAGCATTGCACGGGCGCTATGGCGGACGAATTTTGGTTGTTGAACTCGTATTTGATACACCTGCATACGGAGTCGAGAAGTCAACGCCCAATCGCCGAACTCAAAGATAAACACATGTGCGAGCGGTTACCTGAGAACAATAACGTCATAGTCGCGGAAATGCACGAGTACCGCGACAACGTTATACGTAGCGTCATGTTCAAAGACATGAATTCTGTTAAGACTGTAAGAGCGTTGGACGCGAAACAACACGCGCTCACGAGATACTACATCGGTATGGGCCTCGTGCGTCCTGGGCGTATGAAAATCAGTTTAGCTCACATTTTAACGTACTTACGCAATCGCAAAAAGAACGCGATGTTCTTCCGTTCGGTCGAGATTATATAAGTGGATGTGGAGCGGTGGCGACGTGACAGTCATGTGATGGAAGGTGGTCGTACCAGAACGGCATCGATGAGAATTACCTTCAGCACTGAGCCGACGGTTTACTACATTCCAGCGTATTGTGAATCGCGGTTCGCACGAAAACATGAGAATGAAACGAGCTGTGAAGAATATACACCAGAGCGTTCGCAAGACTATCGCGACGGAGTTGCACAGACCGGTACGAAGGAATTTTCCGAGACCCGCGGTCGAGTTGAAGGGACTTCACGACTTGTACCAAGCAGACCTGGTAGAGATGATACCGCACGCAAAGGCGAACAAGGGATTCAAGTACCTTATGACGACGATTAACGCGTTTAACAAGTACGCGTACGCCGTTCCATTGAAAACGAAGACGGGTGTAGAGGTCGCACGAGCTCTGGAACCGATTCTGCGTGCTAATGAAATGAAATATCTGCAGACGGACAACGGGAAAGAGTACTACAACAGTACCGTAGAAAAATTGCTGAGCAGATATGGTGTCACACTCTATTCCACGTACAGTGAGGAAAAGGCTTCCATTGTGGAACGCTTCAACCGTACGTTGAAAAAGCACATGTATCGCGCGTTCAGCAAACAAGGTGACTACCGTTGGTTGGATATGTCACCGGAACTATTCAGCACGTACAACAACAGTGTGCACAGAACGACTGGAATGAAACCGCGTCAGGTGAACGAATCCAACGAACGTACGGTGTTACGACGGATTCGCGAGAACACAGCGAGGAGCATCGATTATAAACGACCAAAGTTCAAAGTAGGCGATCGTGTGCGTATAAGCAAACACAAAATGACGTTCGCCAAAGGATGCACACCAAATTGGACAAACGAGATATTCCTCGTTCACACGGTGCGTACCAGCAGCGTACCCGTCACTTATTCGCTAAAGGATCATACGGGAGAAGTGTTGAAAGGCGGTTTTTATGAACACGAAATCAGTAAATCGAACGTTGGTGACGTGTACTTGGTAGAAAAAATCGTACAACGTAAAGGCGATCGCGTGAAAGTCAGGTGGTTAGGATTCGATGGTAAACACGATTCGTGGATACTCAAGAAGAACTTGCTATAACAACGATTCGACTCGCGGAAATAGAACCAGTATGCGTCGATGCGTTACGATGACAACATGCGCGCTGTGTACAGTGTAAAAGACATTGTGTCGCATCCTGGATACGATGAGTACATCGTGAACACGACTGCAAACGACGTTGAACGCATGCGCAGGATCTTGACAGTGTATGAGTACTGGCAACGGGTTACCAATCGTGTGGCGAGGTTCCGTCTCGAGGAAATAGTACCAACAGGCACCGGATTCGATCACTACAAAGAATGTGTTTGGTCGGACCGAACTGTGAAACGGGTCCGGACACATGTGTATGCAGTTACATATCTGCCGACTGCTGCGATATAGTGCGACTATTAAATAGACTGTGCACAGAACGACAACATGAAAATATTGCAACAAGCGCACAGACTAAAAATGAAGGACCTGGTCTATTCGAAATTGTGCGGCGATGGTGGTGGTGGGGGTGGTTGTGGCAGAAAAAACGTAAACACGGACGTCTTCTGCCCGATACCGTTCGTTCGATCATCTGCGGACCTTCCGCGTGCGAAAGACAAACGTCATGTTCAACCTGTTGTTCGATGTAAACGGATTGAGATTCGCGAACTTGTACGTGTTTTCTAAATCACTATTTCAACCCAAATATCAGATGCTGGAGACCCTGATGACACGACTTTCCAACGAAGGAATGGGTTATCACGCCTACAACGATAACGAAGAGGTACCGCTTCCCGACGAGGTCGATCCCAATTCTATTATGGTGTTCGACGACGTGTCTTGTGAAAGACAACACAACATACGCAAGTATTTCTCTATGGGACGACACAGCGGTGTGGACGCGTTTTACCTTTGTCCGACGTACAGTCAAGTGCCAAAACAGTTGGTTCGTGACGATGCCAATTTAATAGTATTGTTCAAACAGGACGATCGCAACTTGAAACATACGTACAACGATCACGTCAACACGGAAATGAAATATGACACGTTTAAGAACATGTGTGCTGAAGCGTGGAAAGATCGTTACGGCTTTCTCGTTGTGGACAAGGATTCTTCTATCGACACCGGCAGGTACAGAGTCGGTTTTGACCGTTTCATAGTAGTCGCACCTAACGATTAAACAAAAAAAATCGTCATACGTTCAGCTAAACACATGTCCTTCTGTCAACGACTTTAGTTGTCGTTCTGCCGTTTATCGAGATGGACGACAAGAAGAAACGACTACGTAAGAAATACCGTGCGTTAAACATGGGATTCGTGAAGAAGAAGCAACGTTATCCAAAAGTTACAAACCGATTCTGGAACCGTTACAAAATATATCGCAAGCGTTGCTTGAAAAAAAAACGTAAAACAACAAATGAAAAACCTATAAGAGTGAAAAAGATGAAACGTGAAGAGGAAGAGGAAGAGCTGAGGAGGAGGAAGAGGATCCGACGGGTGCAATTAGTAAAATCGATGTGGGAACACCATTTCGTTCCCGAACGAAGCCACCACGTTTCCTGAAAACGCCTGTGATAGCCGAAACATTGGACGATGATGAGGGCGATCCTAGTCTCAACATTGAAAAAATGTTAGACACACCGGAAGGAAGACGTGAAGCACGTAGATAATTTCAGGACAAATACGACAGTGAATCGTTAGCGAACAAGTACATGCGTATGATCGTTTCGTCCGAACGCGATCGTCTGATGGACTATACGTACGGTGTAAGACAAGAAAACGGAAAATGGATGACCGGTGATTCAGCGTTCGAAATCGAAACGGACGATACGATTCTTAGCAACGGTAAACGATACAAAGGTACGCCAGGACTCTACGAACTCGTGTTCATGAAGCATCCTAAAGAAAACGTTTTCAACGATTCGGATCTGAAAGCGTACAAAGATATACTGCGTGACACCAACGCGCACAAGCAGTATTATTTAGCGAACTCACAGGTGAACGCAAACAGATGTGTAAAGTATAAACGAATAATATCACAACTGTTTCCGCCGAAACGTACAGGACATGGACATAATAATATCGATACATCGTATATGACGCTGACGAGAAAAAAAGACAAAATCGATTACGTGCACTGGGACGATCCGAACGAACTGGTAGACAGACTGCGACTGTTAATGGCGTCACAGCGTGTCGGAAACAGCGGGCACACGAACGAAATCGTCTCCATAGTGGAAGAACTACGCGAAGCCGACATCATCGTATAAAAAGAGCGATATATACCATCAACAGTTATTATCAGCAGCAGCAGCAGCAAAGCCGATAAAGTATAAATAATACTGTCGTACACGCGCCGGGGACATTTCACGTTTGATTGTGACAACATGGATATCGTGCTAGTGTTTATTATCGTGTGCACAAGTGCCGTTGTCGCATCGAGCGTTAACGCTAACGATGTAGATTTCGCTATAGATTACTTGGTGCGATACGGATACGTGCCCGACGATAGTTTACGACTCACGGACAACGCCACCATCGATATGGACGCCTACCTTCGCACGTTTCAAGTGAATTACAATTTAACCGTAAATGGAGAATTGAACAACGAAACGATGAATCTGATGCGTGCGCGGAGATGCGGTAAGGAAGATTTCGTGTCGTACACCTTACGAACACCGTGGGCCAAGAGACGTTTGTCGTGGCGGTTCTTTCACGGTAGCGCCAGCGCTATAGAAGCGTCGCGACAAGCATTCGCTGTATGGCAGAAACATTCGAATCTGGAATTCGAATATCGGCCCAACGACATAAACGCAGACATGGTAATGTTTTCGATCGTCAGCGGTAAGAAGTAATAGATTAACGTGATGACGTCTGCCACTGGAATCAGTTATTCTTAAAGGGTAAATTTCATTTTCTTCGTAACCGAAAACATTTATAGAACGTTAGGATTGTCTCGTTCGAACTTCACAATGTCGGATAGTCGGGTGGGATAAGTTATACCAGAAGTAATGATACTGTGGATATGTGGCTTGTATTTGGATACGCGATCTTGTGTTAGTGTTGTGGAAACAGAGCGGCCAACACTGACCATACGAAACACATTTGATCGCCTGTATTGTTCACGTTGATGATGGATTTAGTACGAGACAATTCTGGGGGTGTACGGATGAAACTGGAGGCGGTTAGCGGTTGGTATCGTGAGAGAACGAGTTCTAAGGAGATTATGTGGTCTAACGCCCAACCGCTACCCTCGCGTGTGAATTTATAAATCGATTCAATGATTTTTCGTACGAAGCTTCTAAACGATCGGGCAATACATCTTGGTCAGCGATCAGTGTCGTATGACATCGTCCGTGAAAATAAGCTTCAGTCGTCACTTCTTCGTCCTGGTCCTTGTCAGAGTTTACGATGTACTTGACAAATCTCGCTTTAACCGTTATATGCCACTTTATAGTAGGCAAACGTGTCAGTTCGTTTAGAATGTCCATACGTAAGGTATCGTGCATTTCATCAAAAAGGTTATGACATCGTTGACGCATTCTTCGTCATCCGTGACAGGCGTGTAAACGTACGATACCAACGCGCCGCGTAACGAATGTTTACAATCAACAGCAAACGACTGCATTTGTAGTAAACTAACAACAACAACAAAAACACGAAACTATAAGAATTACTTGCTCGCTTGAAGAACAATAAAAGACTGATACGAAGTTAGAAAATAAGCACTATTTTATATGCGACACGTGAAAGTTAGACTGCGCGAGACTCGAAGGTGAACACAGGCAGTGAACGTCGCTCTACTTATACTATCTATGACGGCTGCGCGCGCAGCTATCCGCTCCCACCACCACGGTACCGAACTATTGCCGTCATCGAACCCCCACTACCAACTGCGTGCGCAGCTATCTGCTCCCACTACTGTGCAGATACCGACCCACTTTCATACCGACCAATTGACGACAGCCATCCCTACTACGGATGCGCGCGCAGCTATCGCTGAGGAGGTGAAATGCAACGCGACAAACTAACATTCTTGCTTCAGATATGGACGTGTACACATATTCTTTTGCAAGCCGATTAAAAAGCTTTTATAACATCAGTCGTCGAGGTAACATTAAATTTTACGTTCATAAATTTCCGAATGCGAACGTAAAATATTTTGACCTAGCCAAAGCCGGGTTTATTTACGAAGGCGATGGTGATGTTGTAAGATGCTGCAAGTGTAAAATACGAATTATGGATTGGGCAGTGGGTGACGATCCCGTCCAAGTCCATAAGGCGTCAACGCCCAAATGCGATTTCGTTCGTGAACACTTGTAGAAGTCGACGCACGCAAAAATGGCTCTTTTCAGAGCCGACATAAACTCATATACCAAACATACCCGTTTGGGTAGTACTAGTAGTACTAGGTGTTCGTACTACTACTACTACTGAATGACAGTAGTCACTCCAAAAGTGTGAGTGAAGACACCCGTGATAAAAAAAATTATAAATAAAAAAATTCCTCAAACAATATGGGTATACACTATAAATATCACGATCATGACTAATAGCGTATCACTCACATCGCAGATCATCGACACGATGGACGTCTATCGATACGATGATGCGAATCATTTCACAATAACAAAAGCTTCACGAAGCGCGATACGGTCCAACTTATGTTCCGTGTATGTTGTGAAGAAAAGACGATTTTGCGGCAACTACTGTACACGTTACAAGTTCGGTGTTGACAGATATCACACCCGTTGCTGGCGTCACATAAAAAAACGCAGCGGTGATTTGCCGCCGATCGTGCTGTTGATGATAGTCTCCGATCGTATACACAACAAATCACGGTGGCTTCAATTTATCGTAGAGTGCGAACAAAACAACGTACCGATAGAACTTGTGGTTTACGAAAAGAATATGTTCAAGTGTCCTGTACGTCACGGATGGAATTTTCTTTCGCGTTTCCGTCCGATTCCTGAACTGTATTTCGCCGTTCAACGCGTGCACGGCTTACACGATTTACACGGGCAGATGAACTACGCAACTGTATACACGGATATGCTCGCCTACGGAAATTCGATACCACACGCTTCTTGTTGCATCGTCCTTACGGAGCGCACTCTTCCGATACGTACACCCATGGAAATATACAGAAGCGTGATGATGATAGCGCCAAAGTGCGCACTGGATCCTAGCTACAACGTAAGTTTTGATGTGCACTGCCCGCCGTCCTCGTTACCGACACTAGCGATAGGGAAACAGTTCGCGTTGGTGAACAACAAGGCGTAGGGATTATTTTCGGTAGCCTTTCTGAAGAAGGCGTTGCCTACACTCTGCAATTATTGCGAATAATTTGGTCTGCGGTATTCGCACGAACAAGGGTACACGCTGAAAGACCGGCGTTTGTACAAACAGTGGCAGCATTGCACGGGCGCTATGGCGGACGAATTTTGGTTGTTGAACTCGTATTTGATACACCTGCATACGGAGTCGAGAAGTCAACGCCCAATCGCCGAACTCAAAGATAAACACATGTGCGAGCGGTTACCTGAGAACAATAACGTCATAGTCGCGGAAATGCACGAGTACCGCGACAACGTTATACGTAGCGTCATGTTCAAAGACATGAATTCTGTTAAGACTGTAAAAGCGTTGGACGCGAAACAACACGCGCTCACGAGATACTACATCGGTATGGGCCTCGTGCGTCCTGGGCGTATGAAAATCAGTTTAGCTCACATTTTAACGTACTTACGCAATCGCAAAAAGAACGCGATGTTCTTCCGTTCGGTCGAGATTATATAAGTGGATGTGGAGCGGTGGCGACGTGACAGTCATGTGATGGAAGGTGGTCGTACCAGAACGGCATCGATGAGAATTACCTTCAGCACTGAGCCGACGGTTTACTACATTCCAGCGTATTGTGAATCGCGGTTCGCACGAAAACATGAGAATGAAACGAGCTGTGAAGAATATACACCAGAGCGTTCGCAAGACTATCGCGACGGAGTTGCACAGACCGGTACGAAGGAATTTTCCGAGACCCGCGGTCGAGTTGAAGGGACTTCACGACTTGTACCAAGCAGACCTGGTAGAGATGATACCGCACGCAAAGGCGAACAAGGGATTCAAGTACCTTATGACGACGATTAACGCGTTTAACAAGTACGCGTACGCCGTTCCATTGAAAACGAAGACGGGTGTAGAGGTCGCACGAGCTCTGGAACCGATTCTGCGTGCTAATGAAATGAAATATCTGCAGACGGACAACGGGAAAGAGTACTACAACAGTACCGTAGAAAAATTGCTGAGCAGATATGGTGTCACACTCTATTCCACGTACAGTGAGGAAAAGGCTTCCATTGTGGAACGCTTCAACCGTACGTTGAAAAAGCACATGTATCGCGCGTTCAGCAAACAAGGTGACTACCGTTGGTTGGATATGTCACCGGAACTATTCAGCACGTACAACAACAGTGTGCACAGAACGACTGGAATGAAACCGCGTCAGGTGAACGAATCCAACGAACGTACGGTGTTACGACGGATTCGCGAGAACACAGCGAGGAGCATCGATTATAAACGACCAAAGTTCAAAGTAGGCGATCGTGTGCGTATAAGCAAACACAAAATGACGTTCGCCAAAGGATGCACACCAAATTGGACAAACGAGATATTCCTCGTTCACACGGTGCGTACCAGCAGCGTACCCGTCACTTATTCGCTAAAGGATCATACGGGAGAAGTGTTGAAAGGCGGTTTTTATGAACACGAAATCAGTAAATCGAACGTTGGTGACGTGTACTTGGTAGAAAAAATCGTACAACGTAAAGGCGATCGCGTGAAAGTCAGGTGGTTAGGATTCGATGGTAAACACGATTCGTGGATACTCAAGAAGAACTTGCTATAACAACGATTCGACTCGCGGAAATAGAACCAGTATGCGTCGATGCGTTACGATGACAACATGCGCGCTGTGTACAGTGTAAAAGACATTGTGTCGCATCCTGGATACGATGAGTACATCGTGAACACGACTGCAAACGACGTTGAACGCATGCGCAGGATCTTGACAGTGTATGAGTACTGGCAACGGGTTACCAATCGTGTGGCGAGGTTCCGTCTCGACGAAATGGTACCAACAGGCACCGGATTCGATCACTACAAAGAATGTGTTTGGTCGGATCCGAACTGTGAAACGGGTCCGGACACATGTGTATGCAGTTACATATCTGCCGACTGCTGCGATATAGTGCGACTATTAAATAGACTGTGCACAGAACGACAACATGAAAATATTGCAACAAGCGCACAGACTAAAAATGAAGGACCTGGTCTATTCGAAATTGTGCGGCGATGGTGGTGGTGGGGGTGGTTGTGGCAGAAAAAACGTAAACACGGACGTCTTCTGCCCGATACCGTTCGTTCGATCATCTGCGGACCTTCCGCGTGCGAAAGACAAACGTCATGTTCAACCTGTTGTTCGATGTAAACGGATTGAGATTCGCGAACTTGTACGTGTTTTCTAAATCACTATTTCAACCCAAATATCAGATGCTGGAGACCCTGATGACACGACTTTCCAACGAAGGAATGGGTTATCACGCCTACAACGATAACGAAGAGGTACCGCCTCCCGACGAGGTCGATCCCAATTCTATTATGGTGTTCGACGACGTGTCTTGTGAAAGACAACACAACATACGCAAGTATTTCTCTATGGGACGACACAGCGGTGTGGACGCGTTTTACCTTTGTCCGACGTACAGTCAAGTGCCAAAACAGTTGGTTCGTGACGATGCCAATTTAATAGTATTGTTCAAACAGGACGATCGCAACTTGAAACATACGTACAACGATCACGTCAACACGGAAATGAAATATGACACGTTTAAGAACATGTGTGCTGAAGCGTGGAAAGATCGTTACGGCTTTCTCGTTGTGGACAAGGATTCTTCTATCGACACCGGCAGGTACAGAGTCGGTTTTGACCGTTTCATAGTAGTCGCACCTAACGATTAAACAAAAAAAATCGTCATACGTTCAGCTAAACACATGTCCTGCTGTCAACGACTTTAGTTGTCGTTCTGCCGTTTATCGAGATGGACGACAAGAAGAAACGACTAGCACGTCATATCGACACGATCAGTGATGACATACGGAAGAAATACCGTGCGTTAAACATGGGATTCGTGAAGAAGAAGCAACGTTATCCAAAAGTTACAAACCGATTCTGGAACCGTTACAAAATATATCGCAAGCGTTGCTTGAAAAAAAAACGTAAAACAACAAATGAAAAACCTATAAGAGTGAAAAAGATGAAACGTGAAGAGGAAGAGGAAGAGCTGAGGAGGAGGAAGAGGATCCGACGGGTGCAATTAGTAAAATCGATGTGGGAACACCATTTCGTTCCCGAACGAAGCCACCACGTTTCCTGAAAACGCCTGTGATAGCCGAAACATTGGACGATGATGAGGGCGATCCTAGTCTCAACATTGAAAAAATGTTAGACACACCGGAAGGAAGACGTGAAGCACGTAGATAATTTCAGGACAAATACGACAGTGAATCGTTAGCGAACAAGTACATGCGTATGATCGTTTCGTCCGAACGCGATCGTCTGATGGACTATACGTACGGTGTAAGACACGAAAACGGAAAATGGATGACCGGTGATTCAGCGTTCGAAATCGAAACGGACGATACGATTCTTAGCAACGGTAAACGATACAAAGGTACGCCAGGACTCTACGAACTCGTGTTCATGAAGCATCCTAAAGAAAACGTTTTCAACGATTCGGATCTGAAAGCGTACAAAGATATACTGCGTGACACCAACGCGCACAAGCAGTATTATTTAGCGAACTCACAGGTGAACGCAAACAGATGTGTAAAGTATAAACGAATAATATCACAACTGTTTCCGCCGAAACGTACAGGACATGGACATAATAATATCGATACATCGTATATGACGCTGACGAGAAAAAAAGACAAAATCGATTACGTGCACTGGAACGATCCGAACGAACTGGTGGACAGACTGCGACTGTTAATGGCGTCACAGCGTGTCGGAAACAGCGGGCACACGAACGAAATCGTCTCCATAGTGGAAGAACTACGCGAAGCCGACATCATCGTATAAAAAGAGCGATATATACCATCAACAGTTATTATCAGCAGCAGCAGCAGCAAAGCCGATAAAGTATAAATAATACTGTCGTACACGCGCCGGGGACATTTCACGTTTGATTGTGACAACATGGATATCGTGCTAGTGTTTATTATCGTGTGCACAAGTGCCGTTGTCGCATCGAGCGTTAACGCTAACGATGTAGATTTCGCTATAGATTACTTGGTGCGATACGGATACGTGCCCGACGATAGTTTACGACTCACGGACAACGCCACCATCGATATGGACGCCTACCTTCGCACGTTTCAAGTGAATTACAATTTAACCGTAAATGGAGAATTGAACAACGAAACGATGAATCTGATGCGTGCGCGGAGATGCGGTAAGGAAGATTTCGTGTCGTACACCTTACGAACACCGTGGGCCAAGAGACGTTTGTCGTGGCGGTTCTTTCACGGTAGCGCCAGCGCTATAGAAGCGTCGCGACAAGCATTCGCTGTATGGCAGAAACATTCGAATCTGGAATTCGAATATCGGCCCAACGACATAAACGCAGACATGGTAATGTTTTCGATCGTCAGCGGTAAGAAGTAATAGATTAACGTGATGACGTCTGCCACTGGAATCAGTTATTCTTAAAGGGTAAATTTCATTTTCTTCGTAACCGAAAACATTTATAGAACGTTAGGATTGTCTCGTTCGAACTTCACAATGTCGGATAGTCGGGTGGGATAAGTTATACCAGAAGTAATGATACTGTGGATATGTGGCTTGTATTTGGATACGCGATCTTGTGTTAGTGTTGTGGAAACAGAGCGGCCAACACTGACCATACGAAACACATTTGATCGCCTGTATTGTTCACGTTGATGATGGATTTAGTACGAGACAATTCTGGGGGTGTACGGATGAAACTGGAGGCGGTTAGCGGTTGGTATCGTGAGAGAACGAGTTCTAAGGAGATTATGTGGTCTAACGCCCAACCGCTACCCTCGCGTGTGAATTTATAAATCGATTCAATGATTTTTTCGTACGAAGCTTCTAAACGATCGGGCAATACATCTTGGTCAGCGATCAGTGTCGTATGACATCGTCCGTGAAAATAAGCTTCAGTCGTCACTTCTTCGTCCTGGTCCTTGTCAGAGTTTACGATGTACTTGACAAATCTCGCTTTAACCGTTATATGCCACTTTATAGTAGGCAAACGTGTCAGTTCGTTTAGAATGTCCATACGTAAGGTATCGTGCATTTCATCAAAAAGGTTATGACATCGTTGACGCATTCTTCGTCATCCGTGACAGGCGTGTAAACGTACGATACCAACGCGCCGCGTAACGAATGTTTACAATCAACAGCAAACGACTGCATTTGTAGTAAACTAACAACAACAACAAAAACACGAAACTATAACAATTACTTGCTCGCTTGAAGAACAATAAAAGACTGATACGAAGTTAGAAAATAAGCACTATTTTATATGCGACACGTGAAAGTTAGACTGCGCGAGACTCGAAGGTGAACACAGGCAGTGAACGTCGCTCTACTTATACTATCTATGACGGCTGCGCGCGCAGCTATCCGCTCCCACCACCACGGTACCGAACTATTGCCGTCATCGAACCCCCACTACCAACTGCGTGCGCAGCTATCTGCTCCCACTACTGTGCAGATACCGACCCACTTTCATACCGACCAATTGACGACAGCCATCCCTACTACGGATGCGCGCGCAGCTATCGCTGAGGAGGTGAAATGCAACGCGACAAACTAACATTCTTGCTTCAGATATGGACGTGTACACATATTCTTTTGCAAGCCGATTAAAAAGCTTTTATAACATCAGTCGTCGAGGTAACATTAAATTTTACGTTCATAAATTTCCGAATGCGAACGTAAAATATTTTGACCTAGCCAAAGCCGGGTTTATTTACGAAGGCGATGGTGATGTTGTAAGATGCTGCAAGTGTAAAATACGAATTATGGATTGGGCAGTGGGTGACGATCCCGTCCAAGTCCATAAGGCGTCAACGCCCAAATGCGATTTCGTTCGTGAACACTTGTAGAAGTCGACGCACGCAAAAATGGCTCTTTTCAGAGCCGACATAAACTCATATACCAAACATACCCGTTTGGGTAGTAATAGTAGTACTAGGTGTTCGTACTACTACTACTACTGAATGACAGTAGTCACTCCAAAAGTGTGAGTGAAGACACCCGTGATAAAAAAAATTATAAATAAAAAAATTCCTCAAACAATATGGGTATACACTATAAATATCACGATCATGACTAATAGCGTATCACTCACATCGCAGATCATCGACACGATGGACGTCTATCGATACGATGATGCGAATCATTTCACAATAACAAAAGCTTCACGAAGCGCGATACGGTCCAACTTATGTTCCGTGTATGTTGTGAAGAAAAGACGATTTTGCGGCAACTACTGTACACGTTACAAGTTCGGTGTTGACAGATATCACACCCGTTGCTGGCGTCACATAAAAAAACGCAGCGGTGATTTGCCGCCGATCGTGCTGTTGATGATAGTCTCCGATCGTATACACAACAAATCACGGTGGCTTCAATTTATCGTAGAGTGCGAACAAAACAACGTACCGATAGAACTTGTGGTTTACGAAAAGAATATGTTCAAGTGTCCTGTACGTCACGGATGGAATTTTCTTTCGCGTTTCCGTCCGATTCCTGAACTGTATTTCGCCGTTCAACGCGTGCACGGCTTACACGATTTACACGGGCAGATGAACTACGCAACTGTATACACGGATATGCTCGCCTACGGAAATTCGATACCACACGCTTCTTGTTGCATCGTCCTTACGGAGCGCACTCTTCCGATACGTACACCCATGGAAATATACAGAAGCGTGATGATGATAGCGCCAAAGTGCGCACTGGATCCTAGCTACAACGTAAGTTTTGATGTGCACTGCCCGCCGTCCTCGTTACCGACACTAGCGATAGGGAAACAGTTCGCGTTGGTGAACAACAAGGCGTAGGGATTATTTTCGGTAGCCTTTCTGAAGAAGGCGTTGCCTACACTCTGCAATTATTGCGAATAATTTGGTCTGCGGTATTCGCACGAACAAGGGTACACGCTGAAAGACCGGCGTTTGTACAAACAGTGGCAGCATTGCACGGGCGCTATGGCGGACGAATTTTGGTTGTTGAACTCGTATTTGATACACCTGCATACGGAGTCGAGAAGTCAACGCCCAATCGCCGAACTCAAAGATAAACACATGTGCGAGCGGTTACCTGAGAACAATAACGTCATAGTCGCGGAAATGCACGAGTACCGCGACAACGTTATACGTAGCGTCATGTTCAAAGACATGAATTCTGTTAAGACTGTAAAAGCGTTGGACGCGAAACAACACGCGCTCACGAGATACTACATCGGTATGGGCCTCGTGCGTCCTGGGCGTATGAAAATCAGTTTAGCTCACATTTTAACGTACTTACGCAATCGCAAAAAGAACGCGATGTTCTTCCGTTCGGTCGAGATTATATAAGTGGATGTGGAGCGGTGGCGACGTGACAGTCATGTGATGGAAGGTGGTCGTACCAGAACGGCATCGATGAGAATTACCTTCAGCACTGAGCCGACGGTTTACTACATTCCAGCGTATTGTGAATCGCGGTTCGCACGAAAACATGAGAATGAAACGAGCTGTGAAGAATATACACCAGAGCGTTCGCAAGACTATCGCGACGGAGTTGCACAGACCGGTACGAAGGAATTTTCCGAGACCCGCGGTCGAGTTGAAGGGACTTCACGACTTGTACCAAGCAGACCTGGTAGAGATGATACCGCACGCAAAGGCGAACAAGGGATTCAAGTACCTTATGACGACGATTAACGCGTTTAACAAGTACGCGTACGCCGTTCCATTGAAAACGAAGACGGGTGTAGAGGTCGCACGAGCTCTGGAACCGATTCTGCGTGCTAATGAAATGAAATATCTGCAGACGGACAACGGGAAAGAGTACTACAACAGTACCGTAGAAAAATTGCTGAGCAGATATGGTGTCACACTCTATTCCACGTACAGTGAGGAAAAGGCTTCCATTGTGGAACGCTTCAACCGTACGTTGAAAAAGCACATGTATCGCGCGTTCAGCAAACAAGGTGACTACCGTTGGTTGGATATGTCACCGGAACTATTCAGCACGTACAACAACAGTGTGCACAGAACGACTGGAATGAAACCGCGTCAGGTGAACGAATCCAACGAACGTACGGTGTTACGACGGATTCGCGAGAACACAGCGAGGAGCATCGATTATAAACGACCAAAGTTCAAAGTAGGCGATCGTGTGCGTATAAGCAAACACAAAATGACGTTCGCCAAAGGATGCACACCAAATTGGACAAACGAGATATTCCTCGTTCACACGGTGCGTACCAGCAGCGTACCCGTCACTTATTCGCTAAAGGATCATACGGGAGAAGTGTTGAAAGGCGGTTTTTATGAACACGAAATCAGTAAATCGAACGTTGGTGACGTGTACTTGGTAGAAAAAATCGTACAACGTAAAGGCGATCGCGTGAAAGTCAGGTGGTTAGGATTCGATGGTAAACACGATTCGTGGATACTCAAGAAGAACTTGCTATAACAACGATTCGACTCGCGGAAATAGAACCAGTATGCGTCGATGCGTTACGATGACAACATGCGCGCTGTGTACAGTGTAAAAGACATTGTGTCGCATCCTGGATACGATGAGTACATCGTGAACACGACTGCAAACGACGTTGAACGCATGCGCAGGATCTTGACAGTGTATGAGTACTGGCAACGGGTTACCAATCGTGTGGCGAGGTTCCGTCTCGACGAAATAGTACCAACAGGCACCGGATTCGATCACTACAAAGAATGTGTTTGGTCGGATCCGAACTGT
The DNA here is from genome assembly GCA_034769895.1 of Magicicada septendecula. NCBI lineage: Eukaryota > Metazoa > Arthropoda > Insecta > Hemiptera > Cicadidae > Magicicada > Magicicada septendecula. The sequence goes on from CM068373.1 coordinate 149,533,598, forward strand.
GAAACGGGTCCGGACACATGTGTATGCAGTTACATATCTGCCGACTGCTGCGATATAGTGCGACTATTAAATAGACTGTGCACAGAACGACAACATGAAAATATTGCAACAAGCGCACAGACTAAAAATGAAGGACCTGGTCTATTCGAAATTGTGCGGCGATGGTGGTGGTGGGGGTGGTTGTGGCAGAAAAAACGTAAACACGGACGTCTTCTGCCCGATACCGTTCGTTCGATCATCTGCGGACCTTCCGCGTGCGAAAGACAAACGTCATGTTCAACCTGTTGTTCGATGTAAACGGATTGAGATTCGCGAACTTGTACGTGTTTTCTAAATCACTATTTCAACCCAAATATCAGATGCTGGAGACCCTGATGACACGACTTTCCAACGAAGGAATGGGTTATCACGCCTACAACGATAACGAAGAGGTACCGCCTCCCGACGAGGTCGATCCCAATTCTATTATGGTGTTCGACGACGTGTCTTGTGAAAGACAACACAACATACGCAAGTATTTCTCTATGGGACGACACAGCGGTGTGGACGCGTTTTACCTTTGTCCGACGTACAGTCAAGTGCCAAAACAGTTGGTTCGTGACGATGCCAATTTAATAGTATTGTTCAAACAGGACGATCGCAACTTGAAACATACGTACAACGATCACGTCAACACGGAAATGAAATATGACACGTTTAAGAACATGTGTGCTGAAGCGTGGAAAGATCGTTACGGCTTTCTCGTTGTGGACAAGGATTCTTCTATCGACACCGGCAGGTACAGAGTCGGTTTTGACCGTTTCATAGTAGTCGCACCTAACGATTAAACAAAAAAAATCGTCATACGTTCAGCTAAACACATGTCCTGCTGTCAACGACTTTAGTTGTCGTTCTGCCGTTTATCGAGATGGACGACAAGAAGAAACGACTAGCACGTCATATCGACACGATCAGTGATGACATACGGAAGAAATACCGTGCGTTAAACATGGGATTCGTGAAGAAGAAGCAACGTTATCCAAAAGTTACAAACCGATTCTGGAACCGTTACAAAATATATCGCAAGCGTTGCTTGAAAAAAAAACGTAAAACAACAAATGAAAAACCTATAAGAGTGAAAAAGATGAAACGTGAAGAGGAAGAGGAAGAGCTGAGGAGGAGGAAGAGGATCCGACGGGTGCAATTAGTAAAATCGATGTGGGAACACCATTTCGTTCCCGAACGAAGCCACCACGTTTCCTGAAAACGCCTGTGATAGCCGAAACATTGGACGATGATGAGGGCGATCCTAGTCTCAACATTGAAAAAATGTTAGACACACCGGAAGGAAGACGTGAAGCACGTAGATAATTTCAGGACAAATACGACAGTGAATCGTTAGCGAACAAGTACATGCGTATGATCGTTTCGTCCGAACGCGATCGTCTGATGGACTATACGTACGGTGTAAGACACGAAAACGGAAAATGGATGACCGGTGATTCAGCGTTCGAAATCGAAACGGACGATACGATTCTTAGCAACGGTAAACGATACAAAGGTACGCCAGGACTCTACGAACTCGTGTTCATGAAGCATCCTAAAGAAAACGTTTTCAACGATTCGGATCTGAAAGCGTACAAAGATATACTGCGTGACACCAACGCGCACAAGCAGTATTATTTAGCGAACTCACAGGTGAACGCAAACAGATGTGTAAAGTATAAACGAATAATATCACAACTGTTTCCGCCGAAACGTACAGGACATGGACATAATAATATCGATACATCGTATATGACGCTGACGAGAAAAAAAGACAAAATCGATTACGTGCACTGGGACGATCCGAACGAACTGGTGGACAGACTGCGACTGTTAATGGCGTCACAGCGTGTCGGAAACAGCGGGCACACGAACGAAATCGTCTCCATAGTGGAAGAACTACGCGAAGCCGACATCATCGTATAAAAAGAGCGATATATACCATCAACAGTTATTATCAGCAGCAGCAGCAGCAAAGCCGATAAAGTATAAATAATACTGTCGTACACGCGCCGGGGACATTTCACGTTTGATTGTGACAACATGGATATCGTGCTAGTGTTTATTATCGTGTGCACAAGTGCCGTTGTCGCATCGAGCGTTAACGCTAACGATGTAGATTTCGCTATAGATTACTTGGTGCGATACGGATACGTGCCCGACGATAGTTTACGACTCACGGACAACGCCACCATCGATATGGACGCCTACCTTCGCACGTTTCAAGTGAATTACAATTTAACCGTAAATGGAGAATTGAACAACGAAACGATGAATCTGATGCGTGCGAGGAGATGCGGTAAGGAAGAGTTCGTGTCGTACACCTTACGAACACCGTGGGCCAAGAGACGTTTGTCGTGGCGGTTCTATCACGGTAGCGCCAGCGCTATAGAAGCGTCGCGACAAGCATTCGCTGTATGGCAGAAACATTCGAATCTGGAATTCGAATATCGGCCCAACGACATAAACGCAGACATGGTAATGTTTTCGATCGTCAGCGGTAAGAAGTAATAGATTAACGTGATGACGTCTGCCACTGAAAGCAGTTATTCTTAAAGGGTAAATTTCATTTTCTTCGTAACCGAAAACATTTATAGAACGTTAGGATTGTCTCGTTCGAACTTCACAATGTCGGATAGTCGGGTGGGATAAGTTATACCAGAAGTAATGATACTGTGGATATGTGGCTTGTATTTGGATACGCGATCGTTGTGTGAGTGTTGTGGAAACAGAGCGGCCAACACTGACCATACGAAACACATTTGATCGCCTGTATTGTTCACGTTGATGATGAATTTAGTACGAGACAATTCTGGGGGTGTACGGATGAAACTGGAGGCGGTTAGCGGTTGGTATCGTGAGAGAACGAGTTCTAAGGAGATTATGTGGTCTAACGCCCAACCGCTACCCTCGCGTGTGAATTTATAAATCGATTCAATGATTTTTTCGTACGAAGCTTCTAAACGATCGGGCAATACATCTTGGTCAGCGATCAGTGTCGTATGACATCGTCCGTGAAAATAAGCTTCAGTCGTCACTTCTTCGTCCTGGTCCTTGTCAGAGTTTACGATGTACTTGACAAATCTCGCTTTAACCGTTATATGCCACTTTATAGTAGGCAAACGTGTCAGTTCGTTTAGAATGTCCATACGTAAGGTATCGTGCATTTCATCAAAAAGGTTATGACATCGTTGACGCATTCTTCGTCATCCGTGACAGGCGTGTAAACGTACGATACCAACGCGCCGCGTAACGAATGTTTACAATCAACAGCAAACGACTGCATTTGTAGTAAACTAACAACAACAACAAAAACACGAAACTATAACAATTACTTGCTCGCTTGAAGAACAATAAAAGACTGATACGAAGTTAGAAAATAAGCACTATTTTATATGCGACACGTGAAAGTTAGACCGCGCGAGACTCGAAGGTGAACACAGGCAGTGAACGTCGCTCTACTTATACTATCTATGACGGCTGCGCGCGCAGCTATCCGCTCCCACCACCACGGTACCGAACTATTGCCGTCATCGAACCCCCACTACCAACTGCGTGCGCAGCTATCTGCTCCCACTACTGTGCAGATACCGACCCACTTTCATACCGATCAATTGACGACAGCCATCCCCACTACGGATGCGCGCGCAGCTATCGCTGAGGAGGTGAAATGCAACGCGACAAACTAACATTCTTGCTTCAGATATGGACGTGTACACATATTCTTTTGCAAGCCGATTAAAAAGCTTTTATAACATCAGTCGTCGAGGTAACATTAAATTTTACGTTCATAAATTTCCGAATGCGAACGTAAAATATTTTGACCTAGCCAAAGCCGGGTTTATTTACGAAGGCGATGGTGATGTTGTAAGATGCTGCAAGTGTAAAATACGAATTATGGATTGGGCAGTGGGTGACGATCCCGTCCAAGTCCATAAGGCGTCAACGCCCAAATGCGATTTCGTTCGTGAACACTTGTAGAAGTCGACGCACGCAAAAATGGCTCTTTTCAGAGCCGACATAAACTCATATACCAAACATACCCGTTTGGGCAGTACAGTAGTACTAGGTGTTCGTACTACTACTACTACTGAATGACAGTAGTCACTCCAAAAGTGTGAGTGAAGACACCCGTGATAAAAAAATTATAAATAAAAAAATTCCTCAAACAATATGGGTATACACTATAAATATCACGATCATGACTAATAGCGTATCACTCACATCGCAGATCATCGACACGATGGACGTCTATCGATACGATGATGCGAATCATTTCACAATAACAAAAGCTTCACGAAGCGCGATACGGTCCAACTTATGTTCCGTGTATTTTGTGAAGAAAAGACGATTTTGCGGCAACTACTGTACACGTTACAAGTTCGGTGTTGACAGATATCACGCCCGTTGCTGGCGTCACATAAAAAAACGCAGCGGTGATTTGCCGCCGATCGTGCTGTTGATGATAGTCTCCGATCGTATACACAACAAATCACGGTGGCTTCAATTTATCGTAGAGTGCGAACAAAACAACGTACCGATAGAACTTGTGGTTTACGAAAAGAATATGTTCAAGTGTCCTGTACGTCACAGATGGAATTTTCTTTCGCGTTTCCGTCCGATTCCTGAACTGTATTTCGCCGTTCAACGCGTGCACGGCTTACACGATTTACACGGGCAGATGAACTACGCAACTGTATACACGGATATGCTCGCCTACGGAAATTCGATACCACACGCTTCTTGTTGCATCGTCCTTACGGAGCGCACTCTTCCGATACGTACACCCATGGAAATATACAGAAGCGTGATGATGATAGCGCCAAAGTGCGCACTGGATCCTAGCTACAACGTAAGTTTTGATGTGCACTGCCCGCCGTCCTCGTTACCGACACTAGCGATAGGGAAACAGTTCGCGTTGGTGAACAACAAGGCGTAGGGATTATTTTCGGTAGCATTTCTGAAGAAGCGTTGCCTACACTCTGCAATTATTGCGAATAATTTGGTCTGCGGTATTCGCACGAACAAGGGTACACGCTGAAAGACCGGCGTTTGTACAAACAGTGGCAGCATTGCACGGGCGCTATGGCGGACGAATTTTGGTTGTTGAACTCGTATTTGATACACCTGCATACGGAGTCGAGAAGTCAACGCCCAATCGCCGAACTCAAAGATAAACACATGTGCGAGCGGTTACCTGAGAACAATAACGTCATAGTCGCGGAAATGCACGAGTACCGCGACAACGTTATACGTAGCGTCATGTTCAAAGACATGAATTCTGTTAAGACTGTAAGAGCGTTGGACGCGAAACAACACGCGCTCACGAGATACTACATCGGTATGGGCCTCGTGCGTCCTGGGCGTATGAAAATCAGTTTAGCTCACATTTTAACGTACTTACGCAATCGCAAAAAGAACGCGATGTTCTTCCGTTCGGTCGAGATTATATAAGTGGATGTGGAGCGGTGGCGACGTGACAGTCATGTGATGGAAGGTGGTCGTACCAGAACGGTATCGATGAGAATTACCTTCAGCACTGAGCCGACGGTTTACTACATTCCAGCGTATTGTGAATCGCGGTTCGCACGAAAACATGAGAATGAAACGAGCTGTGAAGAATATACACCAGAGCGTTCGCAAGACTATCGCGACGGAGTTGCACAGACCGGTACGAAGGAATTTTCCGAGACCCGCGGTCGAGTTGAAGGGACTTCACGACTTGTACCAAGCAGACCTGGTAGAGATGATACCGCACGCAAAGGCGAACAAGGGATTCAAGTACCTTATGACGACGATTAACGCGTTTAACAAGTACGCGTACGCCGTTCCATTGAAAACGAAGACGGGTGTAGAGGTCGCACGAGCTCTGGAACCGATTCTGCGTGCTAATGAAATGAAATATCTGCAGACGGACAACGGGAAAGAGTACTACAACAGTACCGTAGAAAAATTGCTGAGCAGATATGGTGTCACACTATATTCCACGTACAGTGAGGAAAAGGCTTCCATTGTGGAACGCTTCAACCGTACGTTGAAAAAGCACATGTATCGCGCGTTCAGCAAACAAGGTGACTACCGTTGGTTGGATATGTCACCGGAACTATTCAGCACGTACAACAACAGTGTGCACAGAACGACTGGAATGAAACCGCGTCAGGTGAACGAATCCAACGAACGTACGGTGTTACGACGGATTCGCGAGAACACAGCGAGGAGCAGCGATTATAAACGACCAAAGTTCAAAGTAGGTGATCGTGTGGGTATAAGCAAACACAAAATGACGTTCGCCAAAGGATACACACCAAATTGGACAAACGAGATATTCCTCGTTCACACGGTGCGTACCAGCAGCGTACCCGTCACTTATTCGCTAAAGGATCATACGGGAGAAGTGTTGAAAGGCGGTTTTTATGAACACGAAATCAGTAAATCGAACGTTGGTGACGTGTACTTGGTAGAAAAAATCGTACAACGTAAAGGCGATCGCGTGAAAGTCAGGTGGTTAGGATTCGATGGTAAACACGATTCGTGGATACTCAAGAAGAACTTGCTATAACAACGATTCGACTCGCGGAAATAGAACCAGTATGCGTCGATGCGTTACGATGACAACATGCGCGCTGTGTACAGTGTAAAAGACATTGTGTCGCATCCTGGATACGATGAGTACATCGTGAACACGACTGCAAACGACGTTGAACGCATGCGCAGGATCTTGACAGTGTATGAGTACTGGCAACGGGTTACCAATCGTGTGGCGAGGTTCCGTCTCGACGAAATAGTACCAACAGGCACCGGATTCGATCACTACAAAGAATGTGTTTGGTCGGATCCGAACTGTGAAACGGGTCCGGACACATGTGTATGCAGTTACATATCTGCCGACTGCTGCGATATAGTGCGACTATTAAATAGACTGTGCACAGAACGACAACATGAAAATATTGCAACAAGCGCACAGACTAAAAATGAAGGACCTGGTCTATTCGAAATTGTGCGGCGATGGTGGTGGTGGGGGTGGTTGTGGCAGAAAAAACGTAAACACGGACGTCTTCTGCCCGATACCGTTCGTTCGATCATCTGCGGACCTTCCGCGTGCGAAAGACAAACGTCATGTTCAACCTGTTGTTCGATGTAAACGGATTGAGATTCGCGAACTTGTACGTGTTTTCTAAATCACTATTTCAACCCAAATATCAGATGCTGGAGACCCTGATGACACGACTTTCCAACGAAGGAATGGGTTATCACGCCTACAACGATAACGAAGAGGTACCGCTTCCCGACGAGGTCGATCCCAATTCTATTATGGTGTTCGACGACGTGTCTTGTGAAAGACAACACAACGTACGCAAGTATTTCTCTATGGGACGACACAGCGGTGTGGACGCGTTTTACCTTTGTCCGACGTACAGTCAAGTGCCAAAACAGTTGGTTCGTGACGATGCCAATTTAATAGTATTGTTCAAACAGGACGATCGCAACTTGAAACATACGTACAACGATCACGTCAACACGGAAATGAAATATGACACGTTTAAGAACATGTGTGCTGAAGCGTGGAAAGATCGTTACGGCTTTCTCGTTGTGGACAAGGATTCTTCTATCGACACCGGCAGGTAAAGAGTCGGTTTTGACCGTTTCATAGTAGTCGCACCTAACGATTAAACAAAAAAAATCGTCATACGTTCAGCTAAACACATGTCCTGCTGTCAACGACTTTAGTTGTCGTTCTGCCGTTTATCGAGATGGACGACAAGAAGAAACGACTAGCACGTGATATCGACACGATCAGTGATGACATACGGAAGAAATACCGTGCGTTAAACATGGGATTCGTGAAGAAGAAGCAACGTTATCCAAAAGTTACAAACCGATTCTGGAACCGTTACAAAATATATCGCAAGCGTTGCTTGAAAAAAAAACGTAAAACAACAAATGAAAAACCTATAAGAGTGAAAAAGATGAAACGTGAAGAGGAAGAGGAAGAGCTGAGGAGGAGGAAGAGGATCCGACGGGTGCAATTAGTAAAATCGATGTGGGAACACCATTTCGTTCCCGAACGAAGCCACCACGTTTCCTGAAAACGCCTGTGATAGCCGAAACATTGGACGATGATGAGGGCAATCCTAGTCTCAACATTGAAAAAATGTTAGACACACCGGAAGGAAGACGTGAAGCACGTAGATAATTTCAGGACAAATACGACAGTGAATCGTTAGCGAACAAGTACATGCGTATGATCGTTTCGTCCGAACGCGATCGTCTGATGGACTATACGTACGGTGTAAGACACGAAAACGGAAAATGGATGACCGGTGATTCAGCGTTCGAAATCGAAACGGACGATACGATTCTTAGCAACGGTAAACGATACAAAGGTACGCCAGGACTCTACGAACTCGTGTTCATGAAGCATCCTAAAGAAAACGTTTTCAACGATTCGGATCTGAAAGCGTACAAAGATATACTGCGTGACACCAACGCGCACAAGCAGTATTATTTAGCGAACTCACAGGTGAACGCAAACAGATGTGTAAAGTATAAACGAATAATATCACAACTGTTTCCGCCGAAACGTACAGGACATGGACATAATAATATCGATACATCGTATATGACGCTGACGAGAAAAAAAGACAAAATCGATTACGTGCACTGGAACGATCCGAACGAACTGGTGGACAGACTGCGACTGTTAATGGCGTCACAGCGTGTCGGAAACAGCGGGCACACGAACGAAATCGTCTCCATAGTGGAAGACCTACGCGAAGCCGACATCATCGTATAAAAAGAGCGATATATACCATCAACAGTTATTATCAGCAGCAGCAGCAGCAAAGCCGATAAAGTATAAATAATACTGTCGTACACGCGCCGGGGACATTTCACGTTTGATTGTGACAACATGGATATCGTGCTAGTGTTTATTATCGTGTGCACAAGTGCCGTTGTCGCATCGAGCGTTAACGCTAACGATGTAGATTTCGCTATAGATTACTTGGTGCGATACGGATACGTGCCCGACGATAGTTTACGACTCACGGACAACGCCACCATCGATATGGACGCCTACCTTCGCACGTTTCAAGTGAATTACAATTTAACCGTAAATGGAGAATTGAACAATGAAACGATGAATCTGATGCGTGCGCGGAGATGCGGTAAGGAAGATTTCGTGTCGTACACCTTACGAACACCGTGGCCAAGAGACGTTTGTCGTGGCGGTTCTTTCACGGTAGCGCCAGCGCTATAGAAGCGTCGCGACAAGCATTCGCTGTATGGCAGAAACATTCGAATCTGGAATTCGAATATCGGCCCAACGACATAAACGCAGACATGGTAATGTTTTCGATCGTCAGCGGTAAGAAGTAATAGATTAACGTGATGACGTCTGCCACTGGAATCAGTTATTCTTAAAGGGTAAATTTCATTTTCTTCGTAACCGAAAACATTTATAGAACGTTAGGATTGTCTCGTTCGAACTTCACAATGTCGGATAGTCGGGTGGGATAAGTTATACCAGAAGTAATGATACTGTGGATATGTGGCTTGTATTTGGATACGCGATCTTGTGTTAGTGTTGTGGAAACAGAGCGGCCAACACTGACCATACGAAACACATTTGATCGCCTGTATTGTTCACGTTGATGATGGATTTAGTACGAGACAATTCTGGGGTGTACGGATGAAACTGGAGGCGGTTAGCGGTTGGTATCGTGAGAGAACGAGTTCTAAGGAGATTATGTGGTCTAACGCCCAACCGCTACCCTCGCGTGTGAATTTATAAATCGATTCAATGATTTTTTCGTACGAAGCTTCTAAACGATCGGGCAATACATCTTGGTCAGCGATCAGTGTCGTATGACATCGTCCGTGAAAATAAGCTTCAGTCGTCACTTCTTCGTCCTGGTCCTTGTCAGAGTTTACGATGTACTTGACAAATCTCACTTTAACCGTTATATGCCACTTTATAGTAGGCAAACGTGTCAGTTCGTTTAGAATGTCCATACGTAAGGTATCGTGCATTTCATCAAAAAGGTTATGACATCGTTGACGCATTCTTCGTCATCCGTGACAGGCGTGTAAACGTACGATACCAACGCGCCGCGTAACGAATGTTTACAATCAACAGCAAACGACTGCATTTGTAGTAAACTAACAACAACAACAAAAACACGAAACTATAACAATTACTTGCTCGCTTGAAGAACAATAAAAGACTGATACGAAGTTAGAAAATAAGCACTATTTTATATGCGACACGTGAAAGTTAGACCGCGCGAGACTCGAAGGTGAACACAGGCAGTGAACGTCGCTCTACTTATACTATCTATGACGGCTGCGCGCGCAGCTATCCGCTCCCACCACCACGGTACCGAACTATTGCCGTCATCGAACCCCCACTACCAACTGCGTGCGCAGCTATCTGCTCCCACTACTGTGCAGATACCGACCCACTTTCATACCGACCAATTGACGACAGCCATCCCCACTACGGATGCGCGCGCAGCTATCGCTGAGGAGGTGAAATGCAACGCGACAAACTAACATTCTTGCTTCAGATATGGACGTGTACACATATTCTTTTGCAAGCCGATTAAAAAGCTTTTATAACATCAGTCGTCGAGGTAACATTAAATTTTACGTTCATAAATTTCCGAATGCGAACGTAAAATATTTTGACCTAGCCAAAGCCGGGTTTATTTACGAAGGCGATGGTGATGTTGTAAGATGCTGCAAGTGTAAAATACGAATTATGGATTGGGCAGTGGGTGACGATCCCGTCCAAGTCCATAAGGCGTCAACGCCCAAATGCGATTTCGTTCGTGAACACTTGTAGAAGTCGACGCACGCAAAAATGGCTCTTTTCAGAGCCGACATAAACTCATATACCAAACATACCCGTTTGGGCAGTACAGTAGTACTAGGTGTTCGTACTACTACTACTACTGAATGACAGTAGTCACTCCAAAAGTGTGAGTGAAGACACCCGTGATAAAAAAAATTATAAATAAAAAAATTCCTCAAACAATATGGGTATACACTATAAATATCACGATCATGACTAATAGCGTATCACTCACATCGCAGATCATCGACACGATGGACGTCTATCGATACGATGATGCGAATCATTTCACAATAACAAAAGCTTCACGAAGCGCGATACGGTCCAACTTATGTTCCGTGTATTTTGTGAAGAAAAGACGATTTTGCGGCAACTACTGTACACGTTACAAGTTCGGTGTTGACAGATATCACGCCCGTTGCTGGCGTCACATAAAAAAACGCAGCGGTGATTTGCCGCCGATCGTGCTGTTGATGATAGTCTCCGATCGTATACACAACAAATCACGGTGGCTTCAATTTATCGTAGAGTGCGAACAAAACAACGTACCGATAGAACTTGTGGTTTACGAAAAGAATATGTTCAAGTGTCCTGTACGTCACAGATGGAATTTTCTTTCGCGTTTCCGTCCGATTCCTGAACTGTATTTCGCCGTTCAACGCGTGCACGGCTTACACGATTTACACGGGCAGATGAACTACGCAACTGTATACACGGATATGCTCGCCTACGGAAATTCGATACCACACGCTTCTTGTTGCATCGTCCTTACGGAGCGCACTCTTCCGATACGTACACCCATGGAAATATACAGAAGCGTGATGATGATAGCGCCAAAGTGCGCACTGGATCCTAGCTACAACGTAAGTTTTGATGTGCACTGCCCGCCGTCCTCGTTACCGACACTAGCGATAGGGAAACAGTTCGCGTTGGTGAACAACAAGGCGTAGGGATTATTTTCGGTAGCATTTCTGAAGAAGCGGTGCCTACACTCTGCAATTATTGCGAATAATTTGGTCTGCGGTATTCGCACGAACAAGGGTACACGGTGAAAGACCGGCGTTTGTACAAACAGTGGCAGCATTGCACGGGCGCTATGGTGGACGAATTTTGGTTGTTGAACTCGTATTTGATACACCTGCATACGGAGTCGAGAAGTCAACGCCCAATCGCCGAACTCAAAGATAAACACATGTGCGAGCGGTTACCTGAGAACAATAACGTCATAGTCGCGGAAATGCACGAGTACCGCGACAACGTTATACGTAGCGTCATGTTCAAAGACATGAATTCTGTTAAGACTGTAAGAGCGTTGGACGCGAAACAACACGCGCTCACGAGATACTACATCGGTATGGGCCTCGTGCGTCCTGGGCGTATGAAAATCAGTTTAGCTCACATTTTAACGTACTTACGCAATCGCAAAAAGAACGCGATGTTCTTCCGTTCGGTCGAGATTATATAAGTGGATGTGGAGCGGTGGCGACGTGACAGTCATGTGATGGAAGGTGGTCGTACCAGAACGGCATCGATGAGAATTACCTTCAGCACTGAGCCGACGGTTTACTACATTCCAGCGTATTGTGAATCGCGGTTCGCACGAAAACATGAGAATGAAACGAGCTGTGAAGAATATACACCAGAGCGTTCGCAAGACTATCGCGACGGAGTTGCACAGACCGGTACGAAGGAATTTTCCGAGACCCGCGGTCGAGTTGAAGGGACTTCACGACTTGTACCAAGCAGACCTGGTAGAGATGATACCGCACGCAAAGGCGAACAAGGGATTCAAGTACCTTATGACGACGATTAACGCGTTTAACAAGTACGCGTACGCCGTTCCATTGAAAACGAAGACGGGTGTAGAGGTCGCACGAGCTCTGGAACCGATTCTGCGTGCTAATGAAATGAAATATCTGCAGACGGACAACGGGAAAGAGTACTACAACAGTACCGTAGAAAAATTGCTGAGCAGATATGGTGTCACACTCTATTCCACGTACAGTGAGGAAAAGGCTTCCATTGTGGAACGCTTCAACCGTACGTTGAAAAAGCACATGTATCGCGCGTTCAGCAAACAAGGTGACTACCGTTGGTTGGATATGTCACCGGAACTATTCAGCACGTACAACAACAGTGTGCACAGAACGACTGGAATGAAACCGCGTCAGGTGAACGAATCCAACGAACGTACGGTGTTACGACGGATTCGCGAGAACACAGCGAGGAGCATCGATTATAAACGACCAAAGTTCAAAGTAGGCGATCGTGTGCGTATAAGCAAACACAAAATGACGTTCGCCAAAGGATGCACACCAAATTGGACAAACGAGATATTCCTCGTTCACACGGTGCGTACCAGCAGCGTACCCGTCACTTATTCGCTAAAGGATCATACGGGAGAAGTGTTGAAAGGCGGTTTTTATGAACACGAAATCAGTAAATCGAACGTTGGTGACGTGTACTTGGTAGAAAAAATCGTACAACGTAAAGGCGATCGCGTGAAAGTCAGGTGGTTAGGATTCGATGGTAAACACGATTCGTGGATACTCAAGAAGAACTTGCTATAACAACGATTCGACTCGCGGAAATAGAACCAGTATGCGTCGATGCGTTACGATGACAACATGCGCGCTGTGTACAGTGTAAAAGACATTGTGTCGCATCCTGGATACGATGAGTACATCGTGAACACGACTGCAAACGACGTTGAACGCATGCGCAGGATCTTGACAGTGTATGAGTACTGGCAACGGGTTACCAATCGTGTGGCGAGGTTCCGTCTCGACGAAATAGTACCAACAGGCACCGGATTCGATCACTACAAAGAATGTGTTTGGTCGGATCCGAACTGTGAAACGGGTCCGGACACATGTGTATGCAGTTACATATCTGCCGACTGCTGCGATATAGTGCGACTATTAAATAGACTGTGCACAGAACGACAACATGAAAATATTGCAACAAGCGCACAGACTAAAAATGAAGGACCTGGTCTATTCGAAATTGTGCGGCGATGGTGGTGGTGGGGGTGGTTGTGGCAGAAAAAACGTAAACACGGACGTCTTCTGCCCGATACCGTTCGTTCGATCATCTGCGGACCTTCCGCGTGCGAAAGACAAACGTCATGTTCAACCTGTTGTTCGATGTAAACGGATTGAGATTCGCGAACTTGTACGTGTTTTCTAAATCACTATTTCAACCCAAATATCAGATGCTGGAGACCCTGATGACACGACTTTCCAACGAAGGAATGGGTTATCACGCCTACAACGATAACGAAGAGGTACCGCCTCCCGACGAGGTCGATCCCAATTCTATTATGGTGTTCGACGACGTGTCTTGTGAAAGACAACACAACATACGCAAGTATTTCTCTATGGGACGACACAGCGGTGTGGACGCGTTTTACCTTTGTCCGACGTACAGTCAAGTGCCAAAACAGTTGGTTCGTGACGATGCCAATTTAATAGTATTGTTCAAACAGGACGATCGCAACTTGAAACATACGTACAACGATCACGTCAACACGGAAATGAAATATGACACGTTTAAGAACATGTGTGCTGAAGCGTGGAAAGATCGTTACGGCTTTCTCGTTGTGGACAAGGATTCTTCTATCGACACCGGCAGGTACAGAGTCGGTTTTGACCGTTTCATAGTAGTCGCACCTAACGATTAAACAAAAAAAATCGTCATACGTTCAGCTAAACACATGTCCTGCTGTCAACGACTTTAGTTGTCGTTCTGCCGTTTATCGAGATGGACGACAAGAAGAAACGACTAGCACGTCATATCGACACGATCAGTGATGACATACGGAAGAAATACCGTGCGTTAAACATGGGATTCGTGAAGAAGAAGCAACGTTATCCAAAAGTTACAAACCGATTCTGGAACCGTTACAAAATATATCGCAAGCGTTGCTTGAAAAAAAAACGTAAAACAACAAATGAAAAACCTATAAGAGTGAAAAAGATGAAACGTGAAGAGGAAGAGGAAGAGCTGAGGAGGAGGAAGAGGATCCGACGGGTGCAATTAGTAAAATCGATGTGGGAACACCATTTCGTTCCCGAACGAAGCCACCACGTTTCCTGAAAACGCCTGTGATAGCCGAAACATTGGACGATGATGAGGGCGATCCTAGTCTCAACATTGAAAAAATGTTAGACACACCGGAAGGAAGACGTGAAGCACGTAGATAATTTCAGGACAAATACGACAGTGAATCGTTAGCGAACAAGTACATGCGTATGATCGTTTCGTCCGAACGCGATCGTCTGATGGACTATACGTACGGTGTAAGACACGAAAACGGAAAATGGATGACCGGTGATTCAGCGTTCGAAATCGAAACGGACGATACGATTCTTAGCAACGGTAAACGATACAAAGGTACGCCAGGACTCTACGAACTCGTGTTCATGAAGCATCCTAAAGAAAACGTTTTCAACGATTCGGATCTGAAAGCGTACAAAGATATACTGCGTGACACCAACGCGCACAAGCAGTATTATTTAGCGAACTCACAGGTGAACGCAAACAGATGTGTAAAGTATAAACGAATAATATCACAACTGTTTCCGCCGAAACGTACAGGACATGGACATAATAATATCGATACATCGTATATGACGCTGACGAGAAAAAAAGACAAAATCGATTACGTGCACTGGAACGATCCGAACGAACTGGTGGACAGACTGCGACTGTTAATGGCGTCACAGCGTGTCGGAAACAGCGGGCACACGAACGAAATCGTCTCCATAGTGGAAGAACTACGCGAAGCCGACATCATCGTATAAAAAGAGCGATATATACCATCAACAGTTATTATCAGCAGCAGCAGCAGCAGCAAAGCCGATAAAGTATAAATAATACTGTCGTACACGCGCCGGGGACATTTCACGTTTGATTGTGACAACATGGATATCGTGCTAGTGTTTATTATCGTGTGCACAAGTGCCGTTGTCGCATCGAGCGTTAACGCTAACGATGTAGATTTCGCTATAGATTACTTGGTGCGATACGGATACGTGCCCGACGATAGTTTACGACTCACGGACAACGCCACCATCGATATGGACGCCTACCTTCGCACGTTTCAAGTGAATTACAATTTAACCGTAAATGGAGAATTGAACAATGAAACGATGAATCTGATGCGTGCGCGGAGATGCGGTAAGGAAGATTTCGTGTCGTACACCTTACGAACACCGTGGGCCAAGAGACGTTTGTCGTGGCGGTTCTTTCACGGTAGCGCCAGCGCTATAGAAGCGTCGCGACAAGCATTCGCTGTATGGCAGAAACATTCGAATCTGGAATTCGAATATCGGCCCAACGACATAAACGCAGACATGGTAATGTTTTCGATCGTCAGCGGTAAGAAGTAATAGATTAACGTGATGACGTCTGCCACTGGAATCAGTTATTCTTAAAGGGTAAATTTCATTTTCTTCGTAACCGAAAACATTTATAGAACGTTAGGATTGTCTCGTTCGAACTTCACAATGTCGGATAGTCGGGTGGGATAAGTTATACCAGAAGTAATGATACTGTGGATATGTGGCTTGTATTTGGATACGCGATCTTGTGTTAGTGTTGTGGAAACAGAGCGGCCAACACTGACCATACGAAACACATTTGATCGCCTGTATTGTTCACGTTGATGATGGATTTAGTACGAGACAATTCTGGGGGTGTACGGATGAAACTGGAGGCGGTTAGCGGTTGGTATCGTGAGAGAACGAGTTCTAAGGAGATTATGTGGTCTAACGCCCAACCGCTACCCTCGCGTGTGAATTTATAAATCGATTCAATGATTTTTTCGTACGAAGCTTCTAAACGATCGGGCAATACATCTTGGTCAGCGATCAGTGTCGTATGACATCGTCCGTGAAAATAAGCTTCAGTCGTCACTTCTTCGTCCTGGTCCTTGTCAGAGTTTACGATGTACTTGACAAATCTCGCTTTAACCGTTATATGCCACTTTATAGTAGGCAAACGTGTCAGTTCGTTTAGAATGTCCATACGTAAGGTATCGTGCATTTCATCAAAAAGGTTATGACATCGTTGACGCATTCTTCGTCATCCGTGACAGGCGTGTAAACGTACGATACCAACGCGCCGCGTAACGAATGTTTACAATCAACAGCAAACGACTGCATTTGTAGTAAACTAACAACAACAACAAAAACACGAAACTATAACAATTACTTGCTCGCTTGAAGAACAATAAAAGACTGATACGAAGTTAGAAAATAAGCACTATTTTATATGCGACACGTGAAAGTTAGACCGCGCGAGACTCGAAGGTGAACACAGGCAGTGAACGTCGCTCTACTTATACTATCTATGACGGCTGCGCGCGCAGCTATCCGCTCCCACCACCACGGTACCGAACTATTGCCGTCATCGAACCCCCACTACCAACTGCGTGCGCAGCTATCTGCTCCCACTACTGTGCAGATACCGACCCACTTTCATACCGACCAATTGACGACAGCCATCCCCACTACGGATGCGCGCGCAGCTATCGCTGAGGAGGTGAAATGCAACGTGACAAACTAACATTTTTGCTTCAGATATGGACGTGTACACATATTCTTTTGCAAGCCGATTAAAAAGCTTTTATAACATCAGTCGTCGAGGTAACATTAAATTTTACGTTCATAAATTTCCGAATGCGAACGTAAAATATTTTGACCTAGCCAAAGCCGGGTTTATTTACGAAGGCGATGGTGATGTTGTAAGATGCTGCAAGTGTAAAATACGAATTATGGATTGGGCAGTGGGTGACGATCCCGTCCAAGTCCATAAGGCGTCAACGCCCAAATGCGATTTCGTTCGTGAACACTTGTAGAAGTCGACGCACGCAAAAATGGCTCTTTTCAGAGCCGACATAAACTCATATACCAAACATACCCGTTTGGGTAGTACTAGTAGTACTAGGTGTTAGTACTACTACTACTACTACTGAATGACAGTAGTCACTCCAAAAGTGTGAGTGAAGACACCCGTGATAAAAAAAATTATAAATAAAAAAATTCCTCAAACAATATGGGTATACACTATAAATATCACGATCATGACTAATAGCGTATCACTCACATCGCAGATCATCGACACGATGGACGTCTATCGATACGATGATGCGAATCATTTCACAATAACAAAAGCTTCACGAAGCGCGATACGGTCCAACTTATGTTCCGTGTATTTTGTGAAGAAAAGACGATTTTGCGGCAACTACTGTACACGTTACAAGTTCGGTGTTGACAGATATCACACCCGTTGCTGGCGTCACATAAAAAAACGCAGCGGTGATTTGCCGCCGATCGTGCTGTTGATGATAGTCTCCGATCGTATACACAACAAATCACGGTGGCTTCAATTTATCGTAGAGTGCGAACAAAACAACGTACCGATAGAACTTGTGGTTTACGAAAAGAATATGTTCAAGTGTCCTGTACGTCACGGATGGAATTTTCTATCGCGTTTCCGTCAGATTCCTGAACTGTATTTCGCCGTTCAACGCGTGCACGGCTTACACGATTTACACGGGCAGATGAACTACGCAACTGTATACACGGATATGCTCGCCTACGGAAATTCGATACCACACGCTTCTTGTTGCATCGTCCTTACGGAGCGCACTCTTCCGATACGTACACCCATGGAAATATACAGAAGCGTGATGATGATAGCGCCAAAGTGCGCACTGGATCCTAGCTACAACGTAAGTTTTGATGTGCACTGCCCGCCGTCCTCGTTACCGACACTAGCGATAGGGAAACAGTTCGCGTTGGTGAACAACAAGGCGTAGGGATTATTTTCGGTAGCCTTCCTGAAGAAGGCGTTGCCTACACTCTGCAATTATTGCGAATAATTTGGTCTGCGGTATTCGCACGAACAAGGGTACACGGTGAAAGACCGGCGTTTGTACAAACAGTGGCAGCATTGCACGGGCGCTACGACGGACGAATTTTGGTTGTTGAACTCGTATTTGATACACCTGCATACGGAGTCGAGAAGTCAACGCCCAATCGCCGAACTCAAAGATAAACACATGTGCGAGCGGTTACCTGAGAACAATAACGTCATAGTCGCGGAAATGCACGAGTACCGCGACAACGTTATACGTAGCGTCATGTTCAAAGACATGAATTCTGTTAAGACTGTAAGAGCGTTGGACGCGAAACAACACGCGCTCACGAGATACTACATCGGTATGGGCCTCGTGCGTCCTGGGCGTATGAAAATCAGTTTAGCTCACATTTTAACGTACTTACGCAATCGCAAAAAGAACGCTATGTTCTTCCGTTCGGTCGAGATTATATAAGTGGATGTGGAGCGGTGGCGACGTGACAGTCATGTGATGGAATGTGGTCGTACCAGAACGGCATCGATGAGAATTACCTTCAGCACTGAGCCGACGGTTTACTACATTCCAGCGTATTGTGAATCGCGGTTCGCACGAAAACATGAGAATGAAACGAGCTGTGAAGAATATACACCAGAGCGTTCGCAAGACTATCGCGACGGAGTTGCACAGACCGGTAAGAAGGAATTTTCCGAGACGCGCGGTCGAGTTGAAGGGACTTCACGACTTGTACCAAGCAGACCTGGTAGAGATGATACCGCACGCAAAGGCGAACAAGGGATTCAAGTACCTTATGACGACGATTAACGCGTTTAGCAAGTACGCGTACGCCGTTCCATTGAAAACGAAGACGGGTGTAGAGGTCGCACGAGCTCTGGAACCGATTCTGCGTGCTAATGAAATGAAATATCTGCAGACGCACAACGGGAAAGAGTACTACAACAGTACCGTAGAAAAATTGCTGAGCAGATATGGTGTCACACTCTATTCCACGTACAGTGAAAAAAAGGCTTCCATTGTGGAACGCTTCAACCGTACGTTGAAAAAGCACATGTATCGCGCGTTCAGCGAACAAGGTCACTACCGTTAGTTGGATATGTTACCGGAACTATTCAGCACGTACAACAACAGTGTGCACAGAACGACTGGAATGAAACCGCGTCAGGTGAACGAATCCAACGAACGTACGGTGTTACGACGGATTCGCGAGAACGCAGCGAGGAGCATCGATTATAAACGACCAAAGTTCAAAGTAGGCGATCATGTGCGTATAAGCAAACACAAAATGACGTTCGCCAAAGGATACACACCAAATTGGACTAACGAGATATTCCTCGTTCACACGGTGCGTACCAGCAGCGTACCCGTCACTTATTCGCTAAAGGATCATACGGGAGAAGTGTTGAAAGGCGGTTTTTATGAACACGAAATCAGTAAATCGAACGTTGGTGACGTGTACTTGGTAGAAAAGATCGTACAACGTAAAGGCGATCGCGTGAAAGTCAGGTGGCTAGGATTCGATGGTAAACACGATTCGTGGATACTCAAGAAGAACTTGCTATAACAACGATTCGACTCGCGGAAATAGAACCAGTATGCGTCGATGCGTTACGATGACAACATGCGCGCTGTGTACAGTGTAAAAGACATTGTGTCGCATCCTGGATACGATGAGTACATCGTGAACACGACTGCAAACAACGTTGAACGCATGCGCAGGATCTTGACAGTGTATGAGTACTGGGAACGGGTTACCAATCGTGTGGCGAGGTTCCGTCTCGACGAAATAGTACCAACAGGCACCGGATTCGATCACTACAAAGAATGTGTTTGGTCGGATCCGAACTGTGAAACGGGTCCGGACACATGTGTATGCAGTTACATATCTGACGACTGCTGCGATATAGTGCGACTATTAAATAGACTGTGCACAGAACGACAACATGAAAATATTGCAACAAGCGCACAGACTAAAAATGAAGGACCTGGTCTATTCGAAATTGTGCGGCGATGGTGGTGGTGGGGGTGGTTGTGGCAGAAAAAACGTAAACACGGACGTCTTCTGCCCGATACCGTTTGTTCGATCATCTGCGGACCTTCCGCGTGCGAAAGACAAACGTCATGTTCACCCTGTTGTTCGATGAAACGGATTGAGATTTGCGAACTTATACGTGTTTTCTAAATCACTATTTCAACCCAAATATCAGATGCTGGAGACCCTGATGACACGACTTTCCAACGAAGGAATGGGTTATCACGCCTACAACGATAACGAAGAGGTACCGCCTCCCGACGAGGTCGATCCCAATTCTATTATGGTGTTCGACGACGTGTCTTGTGAAAGACAACACAACATACGCAAGTACTTCTCTATGGGACGACACAGCGGTGTGGACGCGTTTTACCTTTGTCCGACGTACAGTCAAGTGCCAAAACAGTTGGTTCGTGACAATGCCAATTTAATAGTATTGTTCAAACAGGGCGATCGCAACTTGAAACAGACGTACAACGATCACGTCAACACGGACATGAAATATGACACGTTTAAGAACATGTGTGCTGAAGCGTGGAAAGATCGTTACGGCTTTCTCGTTGTGGATAAGGATTCTTCTATCGACACCGGCAGGTACAGAGTCGGTTTTGACCGTTTCATAGTAGCCGCACCTAACGATTAAACAACAACAAAATCGTCATACGTTCAGCTAAACACATGTCCTGCTGTCAACGATTTTAGTTGTCGTTCTGCCGTTTATCGAGATGGACGAAAGAAGAAACGACTAGCACGTGATATCGACACGATCAGTGATGACATACAGAAGAAATACCGTGCGTTAAAACATGGGATTCGTGAAGAAGAAGCAACGTTATCCAATAGTTACAAACCGATTCTGGAACCGTTACAAAATATATCGCAAGCGTTGCTTGAAAAAAAACGTAAAACAACAAATGAAAAACCTATAAGAGTGAAAAAGATGAAACGTGAAGAGGAAGAGGAAGAGCTGAGGAGGAGGAAGAGGATCCGACGGGTGCAATTAGTAAAATCGATGTGGGAACACCATTTCGTTCCCGAACGAAAAGACCACGTTTTCTGAAAACGCCTGTGATAGCCGAAACATTGGACGATGATGATGATGATGATGAGGGCGATCCTAGTCTCAACATTGAAAAAATGTTAGACACACCGGAAGGAAGACGTGAAGCACGTAGATAATTTCAAGACAAATACGACAGTGAATCGTTAGCGAACAAGTACATGCGTATGATCGTTTCGTCCGAACGCGATCGTCTGATGGACTATACGTACGGTGTAAGACACGAAAACGGAAAATGGATGACCGGTGATTCAGCGTTCGAAATCGAAACGGACGATACGATTCTTAGCAACGGTAAACGATACAAAGGTACGCCAGGACTCTACGAACTCGTGTTCATGAAGCATCCTAAAGAAAACGTTTTCAACGATTCGGATCTGAAAGCGTACAAAGATATACTGCGTGACACCAACGCGCACAAGCAGTATTATTTAGCGAACTCACAGGTGAACGCAAACAGATGTGTAAAGTATAAACGAATAATATCACAACTGTTTCCGCCGAAACGTACAGGACATGGACATAATAATATCGATACATCGTATATGACGCTGACGAGAAAAAAAGACAAAATCGATTACGTGCACTGGAACGATCCGAACGAACTGGTGGACAGACTGCGACTGTTAATGGCGTCACAGCGTGTCGGAAACAGCGGGCACACGAACGAAATCGTCTCCATAGTGGAAGAACTACGCGAAGCCGACATCATCGTATAAAAAGAGCGATATATACCATCAACAGTTATTATCAGCAGCAGCAGCAGCAGCAAAGCCGATAAAGTATAAATAATACTGTCGTACACGCGCCGGGGACATTTCACGTTTGATTGTGACAACATGGATATCGTGCTAGTGTTTATTATCGTGTGCACAAGTGCCGTTGTCGCATCGAGCGTTAACGCTAACGATGTAGATTTCGCTATAGATTACTTGGTGCGATACGGATACGTGCCCGACGATAGTTTACGACTGATGGACAACGCCACCATCGATATGGACGCCTACCTTCGCACGTTTCAAGTGAATTACAATTTAACCGTAAATGGAGAATTGAACAACGAAACAATGAATCTGATGCGTGCGCGGAGATGCGGTAAGGAAGATTTCGTGCCGTACACCAAACGAACACCGTGGGTCAAGACACGTTTGTCGTGGCGGTTCTTTCACGGTAGCGCCAGCGCTATAGAAGCGTCGCGACAAGCATTCGCTGTATGGCAGAAACATTCGAATCTGGAATTCGAATATCGGCCCAACGACATAAACGCAGACATGGTAATGTTCTCTATTGTCAGCGGTAAGAAGTAATAGATTAACGTGATGACGTCTGCCACTGGAAGCAGTTATTCTTAAAGGGTAAATTTCATTTTCTTCGTAACCAAAAACATTTATAGAAACGTTAGGATTGTCTCGTTCGAACTTCACAATGTCGGATAGTCGGGTGGGATAAGTTATACCAGAAGTAATGATACTGTGGATATGTGGCTTGTATTTGGATACGCGATCGTTGTGTGAGTGTTGTGGAAACAGAGCGGCCAACACTGACCATACGAAACACATTTGATCGCCTGTATTGTTCACGTTGATGATGGATTTAGTACGAGACAATTCAGGGGGTGTACGGATGAAACTGGAGGCGGTTAGCGGTTGGTATCGTGAGAGAACGAGTTCTAAGGAGATTATGTGGTCTAACGCCCAACCGCTACCCTCGCGTGTGAATTTATAAATCGATTCAATGATTTTTTCGTACGAAGCTTCTAAACGATCGGGCAATACATCTTGGTCAGCGATCAGTGTCGTATGACATCGTCCGTGAAAATAAGCTTCAGTCGTCACTTCTTCGTACTGGCCCTTGTCAGAGTTTACGATGTACTTGACAAATCTCGCTTTAACCGTTATATGCCACTTTATAGTAAGCACACGTGTCAGTTCGTTTAGAATGTCCGTACGTAAGGTATCGTGCATTTCATCAAAAAAGGTTATGACATCGTTGACGCATTCTTCGTCATCCGTGACAGGCGTGTAAACGTACGATACCAACGCGCCGCGTAACGAATGTTTACAATCAACAGCAAACGACTGCATTTGTAATAAATTAACAACAACAACAAAAACACGAAACTATAACAATTACTTGCTCGCTTGAAGAACAATAGAAGACTGATAGGAAGTTAAAAAATAAGCACTATTTTATATGCGACACGTGAAAGTTAGACTGCGCGAGACTCGAAGGTGAACACAGGCAGTGATCGTCGCTCTACTTATACTATCTATGACGGCTGCGCGCGCAGCTATCCGCTCCCACCACCACGGTACCGAACTATTGCCGTCATCGAACCCCCACTACCAACTGCGTGCGCAGCTATCTGCTCCCACTACTGTGCAGATACCGACCCACTTTCATACCGACCAATTGACGACAGCCAATCCCACTACGGATGCGCGCGCAGCTATCGCTGAGGAGGTGAAATGCAACGCGACAAACGAACATTCTTGCTTCTGATATGGACGTGTACACATATTCTTTTGCAAGCTGATTAAAAAGCTTTTATAACATCAGTCGTCGAGGTAACATTAAATTTTACGTTCATAAATTTCCGAATGCGAACGTAAAATATTTTGACCTAGCCAAAGCCGGGTTTATTTATGAAGGCGTTGGTGATGTTGTAAGATGCCGCAAGTGTAAAATACGAATTATGGATTGGGCAGTGGGTGATGATCCCGTCCAAGTCCATAAGGCGTCAACGCCCACATGCGATTTCCTTCATGAACACTTGTAGAAGTCGACGCACGCCAAAATGGCTCTTTTCAGAGCCGACATAAACTCATATACCAAACATACCCGTTTGGGTAGTACTAGTAGTACTAGCTGTTAGTACTACTACTACTACTACTACTGAACGACTGTAGTCACTCCAAAAGTGTGAGTGAAGACACCCATGATAAAAAAATTATAAATAAAAAAATTCCTCAAACAATATGGGTATACACTATAAATATCACGATCATGACTAATAGCGTATCACTCACATCGCAGATCATCGACACGATGGACGTCTATCGATACGATAATGCGAATCATTTCACAATAACAAAAGCTTCACGAAGCGCGATACGGTCCAACTTATGTTCCGTGTATGTTGTGAAGAAAAGACGATTTTGCGGCAACTACTGTACACGTTACAATTTCGGTGTTGACAGATATCACACCCGTTGCTGGCGTCACATAAAAAAACGCAGCGGTGATTTGCCGCCGATCGTGCTGTTGATGATAGTCTCCGATCGTATACACAACAAATCACGGTGGCTTCAATTTATCGTAGAGTGCGAACAAAACAACGTACCAATAGAACTTGTGGTTTACGAAAAGAATATGTTCAAGTGTCCTGTACGTCACGGATGGAATTTTCTTTCGCGTTTCCGTCCGATTACTGAACTGTATTTCGCCGTTCAACGCGTGCACGTCTTACACGATTTACACGGGCAGATGAACTACGCGACTGTATACACGGATATGCTCGCCTACGGTAGTTCGATACCACACGCTTCTTGTTGCATCGTCCTTACGGAGCGCACTCTTCCGATACGTACACCCATGGAAATATACAGAAGCGTGATGATGATAGCGCCAAAGTGCGCACTGGATCCTAGCTACAACGTAAGTTTTGATGTGCACTGCCCGCCGTCCTCGTTACCGACACTAGCGATAGGGAAACAGTTCGCGTTGGTGAACAACAAGGCGTAGGGATTATTTTCGGTAGCCTTTCTGAAGAAGGCGTTGCCTACACTCTGCAATTATTGCGAATAATTTGGTCTGCGGTATTCGCACGAACAAGGGTACACGGTGAAAGACCGGCGTTTGTACGAACAGTGGCAGCATTGCACGGGCGCTATGGCGGACGAATTTCGGTTGTTGAACTCGTATCTGATACACCTGCATACGGAGTCGAGAAGTCAACGCCGAACTCAAAGATAAACACATGTGCGAGCGGTTACCTGAGAACAATAACGTCATAGTCGCGGAAATGCACGAGTACCGCGACAACGTTGTACGTAGCGTCATGTTCAAAGACATGAATTCTGTTAAGACTGTAAGAGCGTTGGACGCGAAACAACACGCGCTCACGAGATACTACATCGGTATGGGCCTCGTGCGTCCTGAGCGTATGAAAATCAGTTTAGCTCACATTTTAACGTACTTACGCAATCGCAAAAAGAACGCGATGTTCTTCCGTTCGGTCGAGATTATATAAGTGGATGTGGAGCGGTGGCGACGTGACAGTCATGTGATGGAAGGTGGTCGTACCAGAACGGCATCGATGAGAATTACCTTCAGCACTGAGCCGACGGTTTACTACATTCCAGCGTATTGTGAATCGCGGTTCGCACGAAAACATGAGAATGAAACGAGCTGTGAAGAATATACACCAGAGCGTTCGCAAGACTATCGCGACGGAGTTGCACAGACCGGTAAGAAGGAATTTTCCGAGACGCGCGGTCGAGTTGAAGGGACTTCACGACTTGTACCAAGCAGACCTGGTAGAGATGATACCGCACGCAAAGGCGAACAAGGGATTCAAGTACCTTATGACGACGATTAACGCGTTTAGCAAGTACGCGTACGCCGTTCCATTGAAAACGAAGACGGGTGTAGAGGTCGCACGAGCTCTGGAACCGATTCTGCGTGCTAATGAAATGAAATATCTGCAGACGGACAACGGGAAAGAGTACTACAACTGTACCGTAGAAATATTGCTGAGCAGATATGGTGTCACACTCTATTCCACGTACAGTGAGAAAAAGGCTTCCATTGTGGAACGCTTCAACCGTACGTTGAAAAAGCACATGTATCGCGCGTTCAGCGAACAAGGTCACTACCGTTGGTTGGATATGTTACCGGAACTATTCAGCACGTACAACAACAGTGTGCACAGAACGACTGGAATGAAACCGCGTCAGGTGAACGAATCCAACGAACGTACGGTGTTACGACGGATTCGGGAGAACACAGCGAGGAGCATCGATTATAAACGACTAAAGTTCAAAGTAGGCGATCGTGTGCGTATAAGCAAACACAAAATGACGTTCGCCAAAGGATACACACCAAATTGGACAAACGAGATATTCCTCGTTCACACGGTGCGTACCAGCAGCGTACCCGTCACTTATTCGCTAAAGGATCATACGGAAGAAGTGTTGAAAGGCGGTTTTTATGAACACGAAATCAGTAAATCGAACGTCGGTGACGTGTACTTGGTAGAAAAGATCGTACAACGTAAAGGCGATCGCGTGAAAGTCAGGTGGTTAGGATTCGATGGTAAACACGATTCGTGGATACTCAAGAAGAACTTGCTATAACAACGATTCGACTCGCGGAAATAGAACCAGTATGCGTCGATGCGTTACGATGACAACATGCGCGCTGTGTACAGTGTAAAAGACATTGTGTCGAATCCTGGATACGATGAGTACATCGTGAACACGACTGCAAACAACGTTGAACGCATGCGCAGGATCTTGACAGTGTATGAGTACTGGCAACGGGTTACCAATCGTGTGGCGAGGTTCCGTCTCGACGAAATAGTACCAACAGGCACCGGATTCGATCACTACAAAGAATGTGTTTGGTCGGATCCGAACTGTGAAACGGGTCCGGACACATGTGTATGCAGTTACATATCTGCCGACTGCTGCGATATAGTGCGACTATTAAATAGACTGTGCACAGAACGACAACATGAAAATATTGCAACAAGCGCACAGACTAAAAATGAAGGACCTGGTCTATTCGAAATTGTGAGGCGATGGTGGTGGTGGGGGTGGTTGTGGCAGAAAAAACGTAAACACGGACGTCTTCTGCCCGATACCGTTCGTTCGATCATCTGCGGACCTTCCGCGTGCGAAAGACAAACGTCATGTTCAACCTGTTGTTCGATGTAAACGGATTGAGATTCGCGAACTTATACGTGTTTCCTAATCCCTATTTCAACCCAAATATCAGATGCTGGAGACCCTGATGACACGACTTTCCAACGAAGGGATGGGTTATCACGCCTACAACGATAACGAAGAGGTACCGCCTCCCGACGAGGTCGATCCCAATTCTATTATGGTGTTCGACGACGTGTCTTGTGAAAGACAACACAACATACGCAAGTATTTCTCTATGGGACGATACAGCGGTGTGGACGCGTTTTACCTTTGTCCGACGTACAGTCAAGTGCCAAAACAGTTGGTTCGTGACGATGCCAATTTAATAGTATTGTTCAAACAGGACGATCGCAACTTGAAACATACGTACAACGATCACGTCAACACGGAAATGAAATATGACACGTTTAAGAACATGTGTGCTGAAGCGTGGAAAGATCGTTACGGCTTTCTCGTTGTGGACAAGGATTCTTCTATCGACACCGGCAGGTACAGAGTCGGTTTTGACCGTTTCATAGTAGTCGCACCTAACGATTAAACAAAAAAAATCGTCATACGTTCAGCTAAACACATGTCCTGCTGTCAACGACTTTAGTTGTCGTTCTGCCGTTTATCGAGATGGACGACAAGAAGAAACGACTAGCACGTGATATCGACACGATCAGTGATGACATACGGAAGAAATACCGTGCGTTAAAACATGGGATTCGTGAAGAAGAAGCAACGTTATCCAAAAGTTACAAACCGATTCTGGAACCGTTACAAAATATATCGCAAGCGTTGCTTGAAAAAAAAAGTAAAACAACAAATGAAAAACCTATAAGATTGAAAAAGATGAAACGTGAAGAGGAAGAGGAAGCGCTGAGGAGGAGGAAGAGGATCCGACGGGTGCAATTAGTAAAATCGATGTGGGAACACCATTTCGTTCCCGAACGAAGCCACCACGTTTCCTGAAAACGCCTGTGATAGCCGAAACATTGGACGATGATGAGGGCGATCCTAGTCTCAACATTGAAAAAATGTTAGACACACCGGAAGGAAGACGTGAAGCACGTAGATAATTTCAGGACAAATACGACAGTGAATCGTCAGCGAACAAGTACATGCGTATGATCGTTTCGTCCGAACGCGATCGTCTGATGGACTATACGTACGGTGTAAGACACGAAAACGGAAAATGGATGACCGGTGATTCAGCGTTCGAAATCGAAACGGACGATACGATTCTTAGCAACGGTAAACGATACAAAGGTACGCCAGGACTCTACGAACTCGTGTTCATGAAGCATCCTAAAGAAAACGTTTTCAACGATTCGGATCTGAAAGCGTACAAAGATATACTGCGTGACACCAACGCGCACAAGCAGTATTATTTAGCGAACTCACAGGTGAACGCAAACAGATGTGTAAAGTATAAACGAATAATATCACAACTGTTTCCGCCGAAACGTACAGGACATGGACATAATAATATCGATACATCGTATATGACGCTGACGAGAAAAAAAGACAAAATCGATTACGTGCACTGGAACGATCCGAACGAACTGGTGGACAGACTGCGACTGTTAATGGCGTCACAGCGTGTCGGAAACAGCGGGCACACGAACGAAATCGTCTCCATAGTGGAAGAACTACGCGAAGCCGACATCATCGTATAAAAAGAGCGATATATACCATCAACAGTTATTATCAGCAGCAGCAGCAGCAAAGCCGATAAAGTATAAATAATACTGTCGTACACGCGCCGGGGACATTTCACGTTTGATTGTGACAACATGGATATCGTGCTAGTGTTTATTATCGTGTGCACAAGTGCCGTTGTCGCATCGAGCGTTAACGCTAACGATGTAGATTTCGCTATAGATTACTTGGTGCGATACGGATACGTGCCCGACGATAGTTTACGACTCACGGACAACGCCACCATCGATATGGACGCCTACCTTCGCACGTTTCAAGTGAATTACAATTTAACCGGAAATGGAGAATTGAACAACGAAACGATGAATCTGATGCGTGCGCGGAGATGCGGTAAGGAAGATTTCGTGTCGTACACCTTACGAACACCGTGGGCCAAGAGACGTTTGTCGTGGCGGTTCTTTCACGGTAGCGCCAGCGCTATAGAAGCGTCGCGACAAGCATTCGCTGTATGGCAGAAACATTCGAATCTGGAATTCGAATATCGGCCCAACGACATAAACGCAGACATGGTAATGTTTTCGATCGTCAGCGGTAAGAAGTAATAGATTAACGTGATGACGTCTGCCACTGGAATCAGTTATTCTTAAAGGGTAAATTTCATTTTCTTCGTAACCGAAAACATTTATAGAACGTTAGGATTGTCTCGTTCGAACTTCACAATGTCGGATAGTCGGGTGGGATAAGTTATACCAGAAGTAATGATACTGTGGATATGTGGCTTGTATTTGGATACGCGATCTTGTGTTAGTGTTGTGGTAACAGAGCGGCCAACACTGACCATACGAAACACATTTGATCGCCTGTATTGTTCACGTTGATGATGGATTTAGTACGAGACAATTCTGGGGGTGTACGGATGAAACTGGAGGCGGTTAGCGGTTGGTATCGTGAGAGAACGAGTTCTAAGGAGATTATGTGGTCTAACGCCCAACCGCTACCCTCGCGTGTGAATTTATAAATCGATTCAATGATTTTTTCGTACGAAGCTTCTAAACGATCGGGCAATACATCTTGGTCAGCGATCAGTGTCGTATGACATCGTCCGTGAAAATAAGCTTCAGTCGTCACTTCTTCGTCCTGGTCCTTGTCAGAGTTTAGGATGTACTTGACAAATCTCGCTTTAACCGTTATATGCCACTTTATAGTAGGCAAACGTGTCAGTTCGTTTAGAATGTCCATACGTAAGGTATCGTGCATTTCATCAAAAAGGTTATGACATCGTTGACGCATTCTTCGTCATCCGTGACAGGCGTGTAAACGTACGATACCAACGCGCCGCGTAACGAATGTTTACAATCAACAGCAAACGACTGCATTTGTAGTAAACTAACAACAACAACAAAAACACGAAACTATAACAATTACTTGCTCGCTTGAAGAACAATAAAAGACTGATACGAAGTTAGAAAATAAGCACTATTTTATATGCGACACGTGAAAGTTAGACCGCGCGAGACTCGAAGGTGAACACAGGCAGTGAACGTCGCTCTACTTATACTATCTATGACGGCTGCGCGCGCAGCTATCCGCTCCCACCACCACGGTACCGAACTATTGCCGTCATCGAACCCCCACTACCAACTGCGTGCGCAGCTATCTGCTCCCACTACTGTGCAGATACCGACCCACTTTCATACCGACCAATTGACGACAGCCATCCCCACTACGGATGCGCGCGCAGCTATCGCTGAGGAGGTGAAATGCAACGCGACAAACTAACATTCTTGCTTCAGATATGGACGTGTACACATATTCTTTTGCAAGCCGATTAAAAAGCTTTTATAACATCAGTCGTCGAGGTAACATTAAATTTTACGTTCATAAATTTCCGAATGCGAACGTAAAATATTTTGACCTAGCCAAAGCCGGGTTTATTTACGAAGGCGATGGTGATGTTGTAAGATGCTGCAAGTGTAAAATACGAATTATGGATTGGGCAGTGGGTGACGATCCCGTCCAAGTCCATAAGGCGTCAACGCCCAAATGCGATTTCGTTCGTGAACACTTGTAGAAGTCGACGCACGCAAAAATGGCTCTTTTCAGAGCCGACATAAACTCATATACCAAACATACCCGTTTGGGCAGTACAGTAGTACTAGGTGTTCGTACTACTACTACTACTGAATGACAGTAGTCACTCCAAAAGTGTGAGTGAAGACACCCGTGATAAAAAAAATTATAAATAAAAAAATTCCTCAAACAATATGGGTATACACTATAAATATCACGATCATGACTAATAGCGTATCACTCACATCGCAGATCATCGACACGATGGACGTCTATCGATACGATGATGCGAATCATTTCACAATAACAAAAGCTTCACGAAGCGCGATACGGTCCAACTTATGTTCCGTGTATTTTGTGAAGAAAAGACGATTTTGCGGCAACTACTGTACACGTTACAAGTTCGGTGTTGACAGATATCACGCCCGTTGCTGGCGTCACATAAAAAAACGCAGCGGTGATTTGCCGCCGATCGTGCTGTTGATGATAGTCTCCGATCGTATACACAACAAATCACGGTGGCTTCAATTTATCGTAGAGTGCGAACAAAACAACGTACCGATAGAACTTGTGGTTTACGAAAAGAATATGTTCAAGTGTCCTGTACGTCACAGATGGAATTTTCTTTCGCGTTTCCGTCCGATTCCTGAACTGTATTTCGCCGTTCAACGCGTGCACGGCTTACACGATTTACACGGGCAGATGAACTACGCAACTGTATACACGGATATGCTCGCCTACGGAAATTCGATACCACACGCTTCTTGTTGCATCGTCCTTACGGAGCGCACTCTTCCGATACGTACACCCATGGAAATATACAGAAGCGTGATGATGATAGCGCCAAAGTGCGCACTGGATCCTAGCTACAACGTAAGTTTTGATGTGCACTGCCCGCCGTCCTCGTTACCGACACTAGCGATAGGGAAACAGTTCGCGTTGGTGAACAACAAGGCGTAGGGATTATTTTCGGTAGCATTTCTGAAGAAGCGTTGCCTACACTCTGCAATTATTGCGAATAATTTGGTCTGCGGTATTCGCACGAACAAGGGTACACGGTGAAAGACCGGCGTTTGTACAAACAGTGGCAGCATTGCACGGGCGCTATGGCGGACGAATTTTGGTTGTTGAACTCGTATTTGATACACCTGCATACGGAGTCGAGAAGTCAACGCCCAATCGCCGAACTCAAAGATAAACACATGTGCGAGCGGTTACCTGAGAACAATAACGTCATAGTCGCGGAAATGCACGAGTACCGCGACAACGTTATACGTAGCGTCATGTTCAAAGACATGAATTCTGTTAAGACTGTAAGAGCGTTGGACGCGAAACAACACGCGCTCACGAGATACTACATCGGTATGGGCCTCGTGCGTCCTGGGCGTATGAAAATCAGTTTAGCTCACATTTTAACGTACTTACGCAATCGCAAAAAGAACGCGATGTTCTTCCGTTCGGTCGAGATTATACAAGTGGATGTGGAGCGGTGGCGACGTGACAGTCATGTGATGGAAGGTGGTCGTACCAGAACGGCATCGATGAGAATTACCTTCAGCACTGAGCCGACGGTTTACTACATTCCAGCGTATTGTGAATCGCGGTTCGCACGAAAACATGAGAATGAAACGAGCTGTGAAGAATATACACCAGAGCGTTCGCAAGACTATCGCGACGGAGTTGCACAGACCGGTACGAAGGAATTTTCAGAGACCCGCGGTCGAGTTGAAGGGACTTCACGACTTGTACCAAGCAGACCTGGTAGAGATGATACCGCACGCAAAGGCGAACAAGGGATTCAAGTACCTTATGACGACGATTAACGCGTTTAACAAGTACGCGTACGCCGTTCCATTGAAAACGAAGACGGGTGTAGAGGTCGCACGAGCTCTGGAACCGATTCTGCGTGCTAATGAAATGAAATATCTGCAGACGGACAACGGGAAAGAGTACTACAACAGTACCGTAGAAAAATTGCTGAGCAGATATGGTGTCACACTATATTCCACGTACAGTGAGGAAAAGGCTTCCATTGTGGAACGCTTCAACCGTACGTTGAAAAAGCACATGTATCGCGCGTTCAGCAAACAAGGTGACTACCGTTGGTTGGATATGTCACCGGAACTATTCAGCACGTACAACAACAGTGTGCACAGAACGACTGGAATGAAACCGCGTCAGGTGAACGAATCCAACGAACGTACGGTGTTACGACGGATTCGCGAGAACACAGCGAGGAGCATCGATTATAAACGACCAAAGTTCAAAGTAGGCGATCGTGTGCGTATAAGCAAACACAAAATGACGTTCGCCAAAGGATGCACACCAAATTGGACAAACGAGATATTCCTCGTTCACACGGTGCGTACCAGCAGCGTACCCGTCACTTATTCGCTAAAGGATCATACGGGAGAAGTGTTGAAAGGCGGTTTTTATGAACACGAAATCAGTAAATCGAACGTTGGTGACGTGTACTTGGTAGAAAAAATCGTACAACGTAAAGGCGATCGCGTGAAAGTCAGGTGGTTAGGATTCGATGGTAAACACGATTCGTGGATACTCAAGAAGAACTTGCTATAACAACGATTCGACTCGCGGAAATAGAACCAGTATGCGTCGATGCGTTACGATGACAACATGCGCGCTGTGTACAGTGTAAAAGACATTGTGTCGCATCCTGGATACGATGAGTACATCGTGAACACGACTGCAAACGACGTTGAACGCATGCGCAGGATCTTGACAGTGTATGAGTACTGGCAACGGGTTACCAATCGTGTGGCGAGGTTCCGTCTCGACGAAATAGTACCAACAGGCACCGGATTCGATCACTACAAAGAATGTGTTTGGTCGGATCCGAACTGTGAAACGGGTCCGGACACATGTGTATGCAGTTACATATCTGCCGACTGCTGCGATATAGTGCGACTATTAAATAGACTGTGCACAGAACGACAACATGAAAATATTGCAACAAGCGCACAGACTAAAAATGAAGGACCTGGTCTATTCGAAATTGTGCGGCGATTGTGGTGGTGGGGGTGGTTGTGGCAGAAAAAACGTAAACACGGACGTCTTCTGCCCGATACCGTTCGTTCGATCATCTGCGGACCTTCCGCGTGCGAAAGAAAGGCAAACGTCATGTTCAACCTGTTGTTCGATGTAAACGGATTGAGATTCGCGAACTTGTACGTGTTTTCTAAATCACTATTTCAACCCAAATATCAGATGCTGGAGACCCTGATGACACGACTTTCCAACGAAGGAATGGGTTATCACGCCTACAACGATAACGAAGAGGTACCGCCTCCCGACGAGGTCGATCCCAATTCTATTATGGTGTTCGACGACGTGTCTTGTGAAAGACAACACAACATACGCAAGTATTTCTCTATGGGACGACACAGCGGTGTGGACGCGTTTTACCTTTGTCCGACGTACAGTCAAGTGCCAAAACAGTTGGTTCGTGACGATGCCAATTTAATAGTATTGTTCAAACAGGACGATCGCAACTTGAAACATACGTACAACGATCACGTCAACACGGAAATGAAATATGACACGTTTAAGAACATGTGTGCTGAAGCGTGGAAAGATCGTTACGGCTTTCTCGTTGTGGACAAGGATTCTTCTATCGACACCGGCAGGTACAGAGTCGGTTTTGACCGTTTCATAGTAGTCGCACCTAACGATTAAACAAAAACAATCGTCATACGTTCAGCTAAACACATGTCCTGCTGTCAACGACTTTAGTTGTCGTTCTGCCGTTTATCGAGATGGACGACAAGAAGAAACGACTAGCACGTGATATCGACACGATCAGTGATGACATACGGAAGAAATACCGTGCGTTAAACATGGGATTCGTGAAGAAGAAGCAACGTTAACCAAAAGTTACAAACCGATTCTGGAACCGTTACAAAATATATCGCAAGCGTTGCTTGAAAAAAAAACGTAAAACAACAAATGAGAAACCTATAAGAGTGAAAAAGATGAAACGTGAAGAGGAAGAGGAAGCGCTGAGGAGGAGGAAGAGGATCCGACGGGTGCAATTAGTAAAATCGATGTGGGAACACCATTTCGTTCCCGAACGAAGCCACCACGTTTCCTGAAAACGCCTGTGATAGCCGAAACATTGGACGATGATGAGGGCGATCCTAGTCTCAACATTGAAAAAATGTTAGACACACCGGAAGGAAGACGTGAAGCACGTAGATAATTTCAGGACAAATACGACAGTGAATCGTCAGCGAACAAGTACATGCGTATGATCGTTTCGTCCGAACGCGATCGTCTGATGGACTATACGTACGGTGTAAGACACGAAAACGGAAAATGGATGACCGGTGATTCAGCGTTCGAAATCGAAACGGACGATACGATTCTTAGCAACGGTAAACGATACAAAGGTACGCCAGGACTCTACGAACTCGTGTTCATGAAGCATCCTAAAGAAAACGTTTTCAACGATTCGGATCTGAAAGCGTACAAAGATATACTGCGTGACACCAACGCGCACAAGCAGTATTATTTAGCGAACTCACAGGTGAACGCAAACAGATGTGTAAAGTATAAACGAATAATATCACAACTGTTTCCGCCGAAACGTACAGGACATGGACATAATAATATCGATACATCGTATATGACGCTGACGAGAAAAAAAGACAAAATCGATTACGTGCACTGGGACGATCCGAACGAACTGGTGGACAGACTGCGACTGTTAATGGCGTCACAGCGTGTCGGAAACAGCGGGCACACGAACGAAATCGTCTCCATAGTGGAAGAACTACGCGAAGCCGACATCATCGTATAAAAAAGAGCGATATATACCATCAACAGTTATTATCAGCAGCAGCAGCAGCAAAGCCGATAAAGTATAAATAATACTGTCGTACACGCGCCGGGGACATTTCACGTTTGATTGTGACAACATGGATATCGTGCTAGTGTTTATTATCGTGTGCACAAGTGCCGTTGTCGCATCGAGCGTTAACGCTAACGATGTAGATTTCGCTATAGATTACTTGGTGCGATACGGATACGTGCCCGACGATAGTTTACGACTCACGGACAACGCCACCATCGATATGGACGCCTACCTTCGCACGTTTCAAGTGAATTACAATTTAACCGTAAATGGAGAATTGAACAACGAAACGATGAATCTGATGCGTGCGAGGAGATGCGGTAAGGAAGATTTCGTGTCGTACACCTTACGAACACCGTGGGCCAAGAGACGTTTGTCGTGGCGGTTCTATCACGGTAGCGCCAGCGCTATAGAATCGTCGCGACAAGCATTCGCTGTATGGCAGAAACATTCGAATCTGGAATTCGAATATCGGCCCAACGACATAAACGCAGACATGGTAATGTTTTCGATCGTCAGCGGTAAGAAGTAATAGATTAACGTGATGACGTCTGCCACTGGAATCAGTTATTCTTAAAGGGTAAATTTCATTTTCTTCGTAACCGAAAACATTTATAGAACGTTAGGATTGTCTCGTTCGAACTTCACAATGTCGGATAGTCGGGTGGGATAAGTTATACCAGAAGTAATGATACTGTGGATATGTGGCTTGTATTTGGATACGCGATCGTTGTGTGAGTGTTGTGGAAACAGAGCGGCCAACACTGACCATACGAAACACATTTGATCGCCTGTATTGTTCACGTTGATGATGAATTTAGTACGAGACAATTCTGGGGGTGTACGGATGAAACTGGAGGCGGTTAGCGGTTGGTATCGTGAGAGAACGAGTTCTAAGGAGATTATGTGGTCTAACGCCCAACCGCTACCCTCGCGTGTGAATTTATAAATCGATTTAATGATTTTTTCGTACGAAGCTTCTAAACGATCGGGCAATACATCTTGGTCAGCGATCAGTGTCGTATGACATCGTCCGTGAAAATAAGCTTCAGTCGTCACTTCTTCGTCCTGGTCCTTGTCAGAGTTTACGATGTACTTGACAAATCTCGCTTTAACCGTTATATGCCACTTTATAGTAGGCAAACGTGTCAGTTCGTTTAGAATGTCCATACGTAAGGTATCGTGCATTTCATCAAAAAGGTTATGACATCGTTGACGCATTCTTCGTCATCCGTGACAGGCGTGTAAACGTACGATACCAACGCGCCGCGTAACGAATGTTTACAATCAACAGCAAACGACTGCATTTGTAGTAAACTAACAACAACAACAAAAACACGAAACTATAACAATTACTTGCTCGCTTGAAGAACAATAAAAGACTGATACGAAGTTAGAAAATAAGCACTATTTTATATGCGACACGTGAAAGTTAGACCGCGCGAGACTCGAAGGTGAACACAGGCAGTGAACGTCGCTCTACTTATACTATCTATGACGGCTGCGCGCGCAGCTATCCGCTCCCACCACCACGGTACCGAACTATTGCCGTCATCGAACCCCCACTACCAACTGCGTGCGCAGCTATCTGCTCCCACTACTGTGCAGATACCGACCCACTTTCATACCGACCAATTGACGACAGCCATCCCCACTACGGATGCGCGCGCAGCTATCGCTGAGGAGGTGAAATGCAACGCGACAAACTAACATTCTTGCTTCAGATATGGACGTGTACACATATTCTTTTGCAAGCCGATTAAAAAGCTTTTATAACATCAGTCGTCGAGGTAACATTAAATTTTACGTTCATAAATTTCCGAATGCGAACGTAAAATATTTTGACCTAGCCAAAGCCGGGTTTATTTACGAAGGCGATGGTGATGTTGTAAGATGCTGCAAGTGTAAAATACGAATTATGGATTGGGCAGTGGGTGACGATCCCGTCCAAGTCCATAAGGCGTCAACGCCCAAATGCGATTTCGTTCGTGAACACTTGTAGAAGTCGACGCACGCAAAAATGGCTCTTTTCAGAGCCGACATAAACTCATATACCAAACATACCCGTTTGGGCAGTACAGTAGTACTAGGTGTTCGTACTACTACTACTACTGAATGACAGTAGTCACTCCAAAAGTGTGAGTGAAGACACCCGTGATAAAAAAAATTATAAATAAAAAAATTCCTCAAACAATATGGGTATACACTATAAATATCACGATCATGACTAATAGCGTATCACTCACATCGCAGATCATCGACACGATGGACGTCTATCGATACGATGATGCGAATCATTTCACAATAACAAAAGCTTCACGAAGCGCGATACGGTCCAACTTATGTTCCGTGTATTTTGTGAAGAAAAGACGATTTTGCGGCAACTACTGTACACGTTACAAGTTCGGTGTTGACAGATATCACGCCCGTTGCTGGCGTCACATAAAAAAACGCAGCGGTGATTTGCCGCCGATCGTGCTGTTGATGATAGTCTCCGATCGTATACACAACAAATCACGGTGGCTTCAATTTATCGTAGAGTGCGAACAAAACAACGTACCGATAGAACTTGTGGTTTACGAAAAGAATATGTTCAAGTGTCCTGTACGTCACAGATGGAATTTTCTTTCGCGTTTCCGTCCGATTCCTGAACTGTATTTCGCCGTTCAACGCGTGCACGGCTTACACGATTTACACGGGCAGATGAACTACGCAACTGTATACACGGATATGCTCGCCTACGGAAATTCGATACCACACGCTTCTTGTTGCATCGTCCTTACGGAGCGCACTCTTCCGATACGTACACCCATGGAAATATACAGAAGCGTGATGATGATAGCGCCAAAGTGCGCACTGGATCCTAGCTACAACGTAAGTTTTGATGTGCACTGCCCGCCGTCCTCGTTACCGACACTAGCGATAGGGAAACAGTTCGCGTTGGTGAACAACAAGGCGTAGGGATTATTTTCGGTAGCATTTCTGAAGAAGCGTTGCCTACACTCTGCAATTATTGCGAATAATTTGGTCTGCGGTATTCGCACGAACAAGGGTACACGGTGAAAGACCGGCGTTTGTACAAACAGTGGCAGCATTGCACGGGCGCTATGGCGGACGAATTTTGGTTGTTGAACTCGTATTTGATACACCTGCATACGGAGTCGAGAAGTCAACGCCCAATCGCCGAACTCAAAGATAAACACATGTGCGAGCGGTTACCTGAGAACAATAACGTCATAGTCGC
The DNA here is from genome assembly GCA_034769895.1 of Magicicada septendecula. NCBI lineage: Eukaryota > Metazoa > Arthropoda > Insecta > Hemiptera > Cicadidae > Magicicada > Magicicada septendecula. The sequence goes on from CM068373.1 coordinate 149,573,212, forward strand.
GGAAATGCACGAGTACCGCGACAACGTTATACGTAGCGTCATGTTCAAAGACATGAATTCTGTTAAGACTGTAAGAGCGTTGGACGCGAAACAACACGCGCTCACGAGATACTACATCGGTATGGGCCTCGTGCGTCCTGGGCGTATGAAAATCAGTTTAGCTCACATTTTAACGTACTTACGCAATCGCAAAAAGAACGCGATGTTCTTCCGTTCGGTCGAGATTATATAAGTGGATGTGGAGCGGTGGCGACGTGACAGTCATGTGATGGAAGGTGGTCGTACCAGAACGGCATCGATGAGAATTACCTTCAGCACTGAGCCGACGGTTTACTACATTCCAGCGTATTGTGAATCGCGGTTCGCACGAAAACATGAGAATGAAACGAGCTGTGAAGAATATACACCAGAGCGTTCGCAAGACTATCGCGACGGAGTTGCACAGACCGGTACGAAGGAATTTTCAGAGACCCGCGGTCGAGTTGAAGGGACTTCACGACTTGTACCAAGCAGACCTGGTAGAGATGATACCGCACGCAAAGGCGAACAAGGGATTCAAGTACCTTATGACGACGATTAACGCGTTTAACAAGTACGCGTACGCCGTTCCATTGAAAACGAAGACGGGTGTAGAGGTCGCACGAGCTCTGGAACCGATTCTGCGTGCTAATGAAATGAAATATCTGCAGACGGACAACGGGAAAGAGTACTACAACAGTACCGTAGAAAAATTGCTGAGCAGATATGGTGTCACACTATATTCCACGTACAGTGAGGAAAAGGCTTCCATTGTGGAACGCTTCAACCGTACGTTGAAAAAGCACATGTATCGCGCGTTCAGCAAACAAGGTGACTACCGTTGGTTGGATATGTCACCGGAACTATTCAGCACGTACAACAACAGTGTGCACAGAACGACTGGAATGAAACCGCGTCAGGTGAACGAATCCAACGAACGTACGGTGTTACGACGGATTCGCGAGAACACAGCGAGGAGCATCGATTATAAACGACCAAAGTTCAAAGTAGGCGATCGTGTGCGTATAAGCAAACACAAAATGACGTTCGCCAAAGGATGCACACCAAATTGGACAAACGAGATATTCCTCGTTCACACGGTGCGTACCAGCAGCGTACCCGTCACTTATTCGCTAAAGGATCATACGGGAGAAGTGTTGAAAGGCGGTTTTTATGAACACGAAATCAGTAAATCGAACGTTGGTGACGTGTACTTGGTAGAAAAAATCGTACAACGTAAAGGCGATCGCGTGAAAGTCAGGTGGTTAGGATTCGATGGTAAACACGATTCGTGGATACTCAAGAAGAACTTGCTATAACAACGATTCGACTCGCGGAAATAGAACCAGTATGCGTCGATGCGTTACGATGACAACATGCGCGCTGTGTACAGTGTAAAAGACATTGTGTCGCATCCTGGATACGATGAGTACATCGTGAACACGACTGCAAACGACGTTGAACGCATGCGCAGGATCTTGACAGTGTATGAGTACTGGCAACGGGTTACCAATCGTGTGGCGAGGTTCCGTCTCGACGAAATAGTACCAACAGGCACCGGATTCGATCACTACAAAGAATGTGTTTGGTCGGATCCGAACTGTGAAACGGGTCCGGACACATGTGTATGCAGTTACATATCTGCCGACTGCTGCGATATAGTGCGACTATTAAATAGACTGTGCACAGAACGACAACATGAAAATATTGCAACAAGCGCACAGACTAAAAATGAAGGACCTGGTCTATTCGAAATTGTGCGGCGATTGTGGTGGTGGGGGTGGTTGTGGCAGAAAAAACGTAAACACGGACGTCTTCTGCCCGATACCGTTCGTTCGATCATCTGCGGACCTTCCGCGTGCGAAAGAAAGGCAAACGTCATGTTCAACCTGTTGTTCGATGTAAACGGATTGAGATTCGCGAACTTGTACGTGTTTTCTAAATCACTATTTCAACCCAAATATCAGATGCTGGAGACCCTGATGACACGACTTTCCAACGAAGGAATGGGTTATCACGCCTACAACGATAACGAAGAGGTACCGCCTCCCGACGAGGTCGATCCCAATTCTATTATGGTGTTCGACGACGTGTCTTGTGAAAGACAACACAACATACGCAAGTATTTCTCTATGGGACGACACAGCGGTGTGGACGCGTTTTACCTTTGTCCGACGTACAGTCAAGTGCCAAAACAGTTGGTTCGTGACGATGCCAATTTAATAGTATTGTTCAAACAGGACGATCGCAACTTGAAACATACGTACAACGATCACGTCAACACGGAAATGAAATATGACACGTTTAAGAACATGTGTGCTGAAGCGTGGAAAGATCGTTACGGCTTTCTCGTTGTGGACAAGGATTCTTCTATCGACACCGGCAGGTACAGAGTCGGTTTTGACCGTTTCATAGTAGTCGCACCTAACGATTAAACAAAAACAATCGTCATACGTTCAGCTAAACACATGTCCTGCTGTCAACGACTTTAGTTGTCGTTCTGCCGTTTATCGAGATGGACGACAAGAAGAAACGACTAGCACGTGATATCGACACGATCAGTGATGACATACGGAAGAAATACCGTGCGTTAAACATGGGATTCGTGAAGAAGAAGCAACGTTAACCAAAAGTTACAAACCGATTCTGGAACCGTTACAAAATATATCGCAAGCGTTGCTTGAAAAAAAAACGTAAAACAACAAATGAGAAACCTATAAGAGTGAAAAAGATGAAACGTGAAGAGGAAGAGGAAGCGCTGAGGAGGAGGAAGAGGATCCGACGGGTGCAATTAGTAAAATCGATGTGGGAACACCATTTCGTTCCCGAACGAAGCCACCACGTTTCCTGAAAACGCCTGTGATAGCCGAAACATTGGACGATGATGAGGGCGATCCTAGTCTCAACATTGAAAAAATGTTAGACACACCGGAAGGAAGACGTGAAGCACGTAGATAATTTCAGGACAAATACGACAGTGAATCGTTAGCGAACAAGTACATGCGTATGATCGTTTCGTCCGAACGCGATCGTCTGATGGACTATACGTACGGTGTAAGACACGAAAACGGAAAATGGATGACCGGTGATTCAGCGTTCGAAATCGAAACGGACGATACGATTCTTAGCAACGGTAAACGATACAAAGGTACGCCAGGACTCTACGAACTCGTGTTCATGAAGCATCCTAAAGAAAACGTTTTCAACGATTCGGATCTGAAAGCGTACAAAGATATACTGCGTGACACCAACGCGCACAAGCAGTATTATTTAGCGAACTCACAGGTGAACGCAAACAGATGTGTAAAGTATAAACGAATAATATCACAACTGTTTCCGCCGAAACGTACAGGACATGGACATAATAATATCGATACATCGTATATGACGCTGACGAGAAAAAAAGACAAAATCGATTACGTGCACTGGAACGATCCGAACGAACTGGTGGACAGACTGCGACTGTTAATGGCGTCACAGCGTGTCGGAAACAGCGGGCACACGAACGAAATCGTCTCCATAGTGGAAGAACTACGCGAAGCCGACATCATCGTATAAAAAGAGCGATATATACCATCAACAGTTATTATCAGCAGCAGCAGCAGCAAAGCCGATAAAGTATAAATAATACTGTCGTACACGCGCCGGGGACATTTCACGTTTGATTGTGACAACATGGATATCGTGCTAGTGTTTATTATCGTGTGCACAAGTGCCGTTGTCGCATCGAGCGTTAACGCTAACGATGTAGATTTCGCTATAGATTACTTGGTGCGATACGGATACGTGCCCGACGATAGTTTACGACTCACGGACAACGCCACCATCGATATGGACGCCTACCTTCGCACGTTTCAAGTGAATTACAATTTAACCGTAAATGGAGAATTGAACAACGAAACGATGAATCTGATGCGTGCGAGGAGATGCGGTAAGGAAGATTTCGTGTCGTACACCTTACGAACACCGTGGGCCAAGAGACGTTTGTCGTGGCGGTTCTATCACGGTAGCGCCAGCGCTATAGAATCGTCGCGACAAGCATTCGCTGTATGGCAGAAACATTCGAATCTGGAATTCGAATATCGGCCCAACGACATAAACGCAGACATGGTAATGTTTTCGATCGTCAGCGGTAAGAAGTAATAGATTAACGTGATGACGTCTGCCACTGGAATCAGTTATTCTTAAAGGGTAAATTTCATTTTCTTCGTAACCGAAAACATTTATAGAACGTTAGGATTGTCTCGTTCGAACTTCACAATGTCGGATAGTCGGGTGGGATAAGTTATACCAGAAGTAATGATACTGTGGATATGTGGCTTGTATTTGGATACGCGATCGTTGTGTGAGTGTTGTGGAAACAGAGCGGCCAACACTGACCATACGAAACACATTTGATCGCCTGTATTGTTCACGTTGATGATGAATTTAGTACGAGACAATTCTGGGGGTGTACGGATGAAACTGGAGGCGGTTAGCGGTTGGTATCGTGAGAGAACGAGTTCTAAGGAGATTATGTGGTCTAACGCCCAACCGCTACCCTCGCGTGTGAATTTATAAATCGATTTAATGATTTTTTCGTACGAAGCTTCTAAACGATCGGGCAATACATCTTGGTCAGCGATCAGTGTCGTATGACATCGTCCGTGAAAATAAGCTTCAGTCGTCACTTCTTCGTCCTGGTCCTTGTCAGAGTTTACGATGTACTTGACAAATCTCGCTTTAACCGTTATATGCCACTTTATAGTAGGCAAACGTGTCAGTTCGTTTAGAATGTCCATACGTAAGGTATCGTGCATTTCATCAAAAAGGTTATGACATCGTTGACGCATTCTTCGTCATCCGTGACAGGCGTGTAAACGTACGATACCAACGCGCCGCGTAACGAATGTTTACAATCAACAGCAAACGACTGCATTTGTAGTAAACTAACAACAACAACAAAAACACGAAACTATAACAATTACTTGCTCGCTTGAAGAACAATAAAAGACTGATACGAAGTTAGAAAATAAGCACTATTTTATATGCGACACGTGAAAGTTAGACCGCGCGAGACTCGAAGGTGAACACAGGCAGTGAACGTCGCTCTACTTATACTATCTATGACGGCTGCGCGCGCAGCTATCCGCTCCCACCACCACGGTACCGAACTATTGCCGTCATCGAACCCCCACTACCAACTGCGTGCGCAGCTATCTGCTCCCACTACTGTGCAGATACCGACCCACTTTCATACCGACCAATTGACGACAGCCATCCCCACTACGGATGCGCGCGCAGCTATCGCTGAGGAGGTGAAATGCAACGCGACAAACTAACATTCTTGCTTCAGATATGGACGTGTACACATATTCTTTTGCAAGCCGATTAAAAAGCTTTTATAACATCAGTCGTCGAGGTAACATTAAATTTTACGTTCATAAATTTCCGAATGCGAACGTAAAATATTTTGACCTAGCCAAAGCCGGGTTTATTTACGAAGGCGATGGTGATGTTGTAAGATGCTGCAAGTGTAAAATACGAATTATGGATTGGGCAGTGGGTGACGATCCCGTCCAAGTCCATAAGGCGTCAACGCCCAAATGCGATTTCGTTCGTGAACACTTGTAGAAGTCGACGCACGCAAAAATGGCTCTTTTCAGAGCCGACATAAACTCATATACCAAACATACCCGTTTGGGCAGTACAGTAGTACTAGGTGTTCGTACTACTACTACTACTGAATGACAGTAGTCACTCCAAAAGTGTGAGTGAAGACACCCGTGATAAAAAAAATTATAAATAAAAAAATTCCTCAAACAATATGGGTATACACTATAAATATCACGATCATGACTAATAGCGTATCACTCACATCGCAGATCATCGACACGATGGACGTCTATCGATACGATGATGCGAATCATTTCACAATAACAAAAGCTTCACGAAGCGCGATACGGTCCAACTTATGTTCCGTGTATTTTGTGAAGAAAAGACGATTTTGCGGCAACTACTGTACACGTTACAAGTTCGGTGTTGACAGATATCACGCCCGTTGCTGGCGTCACATAAAAAAACGCAGCGGTGATTTGCCGCCGATCGTGCTGTTGATGATAGTCTCCGATCGTATACACAACAAATCACGGTGGCTTCAATTTATCGTAGAGTGCGAACAAAACAACGTACCGATAGAACTTGTGGTTTACGAAAAGAATATGTTCAAGTGTCCTGTACGTCACAGATGGAATTTTCTTTCGCGTTTCCGTCCGATTCCTGAACTGTATTTCGCCGTTCAACGCGTGCACGGCTTACACGATTTACACGGGCAGATGAACTACGCAACTGTATACACGGATATGCTCGCCTACGGAAATTCGATACCACACGCTTCTTGTTGCATCGTCCTTACGGAGCGCACTCTTCCGATACGTACACCCATGGAAATATACAGAAGCGTGATGATGATAGCGCCAAAGTGCGCACTGGATCCTAGCTACAACGTAAGTTTTGATGTGCACTGCCCGCCGTCCTCGTTACCGACACTAGCGATAGGGAAACAGTTCGCGTTGGTGAACAACAAGGCGTAGGGATTATTTTCGGTAGCATTTCTGAAGAAGCGTTGCCTACACTCTGCAATTATTGCGAATAATTTGGTCTGCGGTATTCGCACGAACAAGGGTACACGGTGAAAGACCGGCGTTTGTACAAACAGTGGCAGCATTGCACGGGCGCTATGGCGGACGAATTTTGGTTGTTGAACTCGTATTTGATACACCTGCATACGGAGTCGAGAAGTCAACGCCCAATCGCCGAACTCAAAGATAAACACATGTGCGAGCGGTTACCTGAGAACAATAACGTCATAGTCGCGGAAATGCACGAGTACCGCGACAACGTTATACGTAGCGTCATGTTCAAAGACATGAATTCTGTTAAGACTGTAAGAGCGTTGGACGCGAAACAACACGCGCTCACGAGATACTACATCGGTATGGGCCTCGTGCGTCCTGGGCGTATGAAAATCAGTTTAGCTCACATTTTAACGTACTTACGCAATCGCAAAAAGAACGCGATGTTCTTCCGTTCGGTCGAGATTATATAAGTGGATGTGGAGCGGTGGCGACGTGACAGTCATGTGATGGAAGGTGGTCGTACCAGAACGGCATCGATGAGAATTACCTTCAGCACTGAGCCGACGGTTTACTACATTCCAGCGTATTGTGAATCGCGGTTCGCACGAAAACATGAGAATGAAACGAGCTGTGAAGAATATACACCAGAGCGTTCGCAAGACTATCGCGACGGAGTTGCACAGACCGGTACGAAGGAATTTTCCGAGACCCGCGGTCGAGTTGAAGGGACTTCACGACTTGTACCAAGCAGACCTGGTAGAGATGATACCGCACGCAAAGGCGAACAAGGGATTCAAGTACCTTATGACGACGATTAACGCGTTTAACAAGTACGCGTACGCCGTTCCATTGAAAACGAAGACGGGTGTAGAGGTCGCACGAGCTCTGGAACCGATTCTGCGTGCTAATGAAATGAAATATCTGCAGACGGACAACGGGAAAGAGTACTACAACAGTACCGTAGAAAAATTGCTGAGCAGATATGGTGTCACACTATATTCCACGTACAGTGAGGAAAAGGCTTCCATTGTGGAACGCTTCAACCGTACGTTGAAAAAGCACATGTATCGCGCGTTCAGCAAACAAGGTGACTACCGTTGGTTGGATATGTCACCGGAACTATTCAGCACGTACAACAACAGTGTGCACAGAACGACTGGAATGAAACCGCGTCAGGTGAACGAATCCAACGAACGTACGGTGTTACGACGGATTCGCGAGAACACAGCGAGGAGCAGCGATTATAAACGACCAAAGTTCAAAGTAGGTGATCGTGTGCGTATAAGCAAACACAAAATGACGTTCGCCAAAGGATACACACCAAATTGGACAAACGAGATATCCCTCGTTCACACGGTGCGTACCAGCAGCGTACCCGTCACTTATTCGCTAAAGGATCATACGGGAGAAGTGTTGAAAGGCGGTTTTTATGAACACGAAATCAGTAAATCGAACGTTGGTGACGTGTACTTGGTAGAAAAAATCGTACAACGTAAAGGCGATCGCGTGAAAGTCAGGTGGTTAGGATTCGATGGTAAACACGATTCGTGGATACTCAAGAAGAACTTGCTATAACAACGATTCGACTCGCGGAAATAGAACCAGTATGCGTCGATGCGTTACGATGACAACATGCGCGCTGTGTACAGTGTAAAAGACATTGTGTCGCATCCTGGATACGATGAGTACATCGTGAACACGACTGCAAACGACGTTGAACGCATGCGCAGGATCTTGACAGTGTATGAGTACTGGCAACGGGTTACCAATCGTGTGGCGAGGTTCCGTCTCGACGAAATAGTACCAACAGGCACCGGATTCGATCACTACAAAGAATGTGTTTGGTCGGATCCGAACTGTGAAACGGGTCCGGACACATGTGTATGCAGTTACATATCTGCCGACTGCTGCGATATAGTGCGACTATTAAATAGACTGTGCACAGAACGACAACATGAAAATATTGCAACAAGCGCACAGACTAAAAATGAAGGACCTGGTCTATTCGAAATTGTGCGGCGATTGTGGTGGTGGGGGTGGTTGTGGCAGAAAAAACGTAAACACGGACGTCTTCTGCCCGATACCGTTCGTTCGATCATCTGCGGACCTTCCGCGTGCGAAAGACAAACGTCATGTTCAACCTGTTGTTCGATGTAAACGGATTGAGATTCGCGAACTTGTACGTGTTTTCTAAATCACTATTTGAACCCAAATATCAGATGCTGGAGACCCTGATGACACGACTTTCCAACGAAGGAATGGGTTATCACGCCTACAACGATAACGAAGAGGTACCGCTTCCCGACGAGGTCGATCCCAATTCTATTATGGTGTTCGACGACGTGTCTTGTGAAAGACAACACAACATACGCAAGTATTTCTCTATGGGACGACACAGCGGTGTGGACGCGTTTTACCTTTGTCCGACGTACAGTCAAGTGCCAAAACAGTTGGTTCGTGACGATGCCAATTTAATAGTATTGTTCAAACAGGACGATCGCAACTTGAAACATACGTACAACGATCACGTCAACACGGAAATGAAATATGACACGTTTAAGAACATGTGTGCTGAAGCGTGGAAAGATCGTTACGGCTTTCTCGTTGTGGACAAGGATTCTTCTATCGACACCGGCAGGTAAAGAGTCGGTTTTGACCGTTTCATAGTAGTCGCACCTAACGATTAAACAAAAAAAATCGTCATACGTTCAGCTAAACACATGTCCTGCTGTCAACGACTTTAGTTGTCGTTCTGCCGTTTATCGAGATGGACGACAAGAAGAAACGACTAGCACGTGATATCGACACGATCAGTGATGACATACGGAAGAAATACCGTGCGTTAAACATGGGATTCGTGAAGAAGAAGCAACGTTATCCAAAAGTTACAAACCGATTCTGGAACCGTTACAAAATATATCGCAAGCGTTGCTTGAAAAAAAACGTAAAACAACAAATGAAAAACCTATAAGAGTGAAAAAGATGAAACGTGAAGAGGAAGAGGAAGAGCTGAGGAGGAGGAAGAGGATCCGACGGGTGCAATTAGTAAAATCGATGTGGGAACACCATTTCGTTCCCGAACGAAGCCACCACGTTTCCTGAAAACGCCTGTGATAGCCGAAACATTGGACGATGATGAGGGCAATCCTAGTCTCAACATTGAAAAAATGTTAGACACACCGGAAGGAAGACGTGAAGCACGTAGATAATTTCAGGACAAATACGACAGTGAATCGTTAGCGAACAAGTACATGCGTATGATCGTTTCGTCCGAACGCGATCGTCTGATGGACTATACGTACGGTGTAAGACACGAAAACGGAAAATGGATGACCGGTGATTCAGCGTTCGAAATCGAAACGGACGATACGATTCTTAGCAACGGTAAACGATACAAAGGTACGCCAGGACTCTACGAACTCGTGTTCATGAAGCATCCTAAAGAAAACGTTTTCAACGATTCGGATCTGAAAGCGTACAAAGATATACTGCGTGACACCAACGCGCACAAGCAGTATTATTTAGCGAACTCACAGGTGAACGCAAACAGATGTGTAAAGTATAAACGAATAATATCACAACTGTTTCCGCCGAAACGTACAGGACATGGACATAATAATATCGATACATCGTATATGACGCTGACGAGAAAAAAAGACAAAATCGATTACGTGCACTGGAACGATCCGAACGAACTGGTGGACAGACTGCGACTGTTAATGGCGTCACAGCGTGTCGGAAACAGCGGGCACACGAACGAAATCGTCTCCATAGTGGAAGAACTACGCGAAGCCGACATCATCGTATAAAAAGAGCGATATATACCATCAACAGTTATTATCAGCAGCAGCAGCAGCAAAGCCGATAAAGTATAAATAATACTGTCGTACACGCGCCGGGGACATTTCACGTTTGATTGTGACAACATGGATATCGTGCTAGTGTTTATTATCGTGTGCACAAGTGCCGTTGTCGCATCGAGCGTTAACGCTAACGATGTAGATTTCGCTATAGATTACTTGGTGCGATACGGATACGTGCCCGACGATAGTTTACGACTCACGGACAACGCCACCATCGATATGGACGCCTACCTTCGCACGTTTCAAGTGAATTACAATTTAACCGTAAATGGAGAATTGAACAACCAAACGATGAATCTGATGCGTGCGCGGAGATGCGGTAAGGAAGATTTCGTGTCGTACACCTTACGAACACCGTGGGCCAAGAGACGTTTGTCGTGGCGGTTCTTTCACGGTAGCGCCAGCGCTATAGAAGCGTCGCGACAAGCATTCGCTTTATGGCAGAAACATTCGAATCTGGAATTCGAATATCGGCCCAACGACATAAACGCAGACATGGTAATGTTTTCGATCGTCAGCGGTAAGAAGTAATAGATTAACGTGATGACGTCTGCCACTGGAATCAGTTATTCTTAAAGGGTAAATTTCATTTTCTTCGTAACCGAAAACATTTATAGAACGTTAGGATTGTCTCGTTCGAACTTCACAATGTCGGATAGTCGGGTGGGATAAGTTATACCAGAAGTAATGATACTGTGGATATGTGGCTTGTATTTGGATACGCGATCTTGTGTTAGTGTTGTGGAAACAGAGCGGCCAACACTGACCATACGAAACACATTTGATCGCCTGTATTGTTCACGTTGATGATGGATTTAGTACGAGACAATTCTGGGGGTGTACGGATGAAACTGGAGGCGGTTAGCGGTTGGTATCGTGAGAGAACGAGTTCTAAGGAGATTATGTGGTCTAACGCCCAACCGCTACCCTCGCGTGTGAATTTATAAATCGATTCAATGATTTTTTCGTACGAAGCTTCTAAACGATCGGGCAATACATCTTGGTCAGCGATCAGTGTCGTATGACATCGTCCGTGAAAATAAGCTTCAGTCGTCACTTCTTCGTCCTGGTCCTTGTCAGAGTTTACGATGTACTTGACAAATCTCGCTTTAACCGTTATATGCCACTTTATAGTAGGCAAACGTGTCAGTTCGTTTAGAATGTCCATACGTAAGGTATCGTGCATTTCATCAAAAAGGTTATGACATCGTTGACGCATTCTTCGTCATCCGTGACAGGCGTGTAAACGTACGATACCAACGCGCCGCGTAACGAATGTTTACAATCAACAGCAAACGACTGCATTTGTAGTAAACTAACAACAACAACAAAAACACGAAACTATAACAATTACTTGCTCGCTTGAAGAACAATAAAAGACTGATACGAAGTTAGAAAATAAGCACTATTTTATATGCGACACGTGAAAGTTAGACTGCGCGAGACTCGAAGGTGAACACAGGCAGTGAACGTCGCTCTACTTATACTATCTATGACGGCTGCGCGCGCAGCTATCCGCTCCCACCACCACGGTACCGAAATATTGCCGTCATCGAACCCCCACTACCAACTGCGTGCGCAGCTATCTGCTCCCACTACTGTGCAGATACCGACCCACTTTCATACCGACCAATTGACGACAGCCATCCCCACTACGGATGCGCGCGCAGCTATCGCTGAGGAGGTGAAATGCAACGCGACAAACTAACATTCTTGCTTCAGATATGGACGTGTACATATATTCTTTTGCAAGCCGATTAAAAAGCTTTTATAACATCAGTCGTCGAGGTAACATTAAATTTTACGTTCATAAATTTCCGAATGCGAACGTAAAATATTTTGACCTAGCCAAAGCCGGGTTTATTTACGAAGGCGATGGTGATGTTGTAAGATGCTGCAAGTGTAAAATACGAATTATGGATTGGGCAGTGGGTGACGATCCCGTCCAAGTCCATAAGGCGTCAACGCCCAAATGCGATTTCGTTCGTGAACACTTGTAGAAGTCGACGCACGCAAAAATGGCTCTTTTCAGAGCCGACATAAACTCATATACCAAACATACCCGTTTGGGCAGTACAGTAGTACTAGGTGTTCGTACTACTACTACTACTGAATGACAGTAGTCACTCCAAAAGTGTGAGTGAAGACACCCGTGATAAAAAAAATTATAAATAAAAAAATTCCTCAAACAATATGGGTATACACTATAAATATCACGATCATGACTAATAGCGTATCACTCACATCGCAGATCATCGACACGATGGACGTCTATCGATACGATGATGCGAATCATTTCACAATAACAAAAGCTTCACGAAGCGCGATACGGTCCAACTTATGTTCCGTGTATTTTGTGAAGAAAAGACGATTTTGCGGCAACTACTGTACACGTTACAAGTTCGGTGTTGACAGATATCACGCCCGTTGCTGGCGTCACATAAAAAAACGCAGCGGTGATTTGCCGCCGATCGTGCTGTTGATGATAGTCTCCGATCGTATACACAACAAATCACGGTGGCTTCAATTTATCGTAGAGTGCGAACAAAACAACGTACCGATAGAACTTGTGGTTTACGAAAAGAATATGTTCAAGTGTCCTGTACGTCACAGATGGAATTTTCTTTCGCGTTTCCGTCCGATTCCTGAACTGTATTTCGCCGTTCAACGCGTGCACGGCTTACACTATTTACACGGGCAGATGAACTACGCGACTGTATACACGGGTATGCTCGCCTACGGTAGTTCGATACCACACGCTTCTTGTTGCATCGTCCTTACGGAGCGCACTCTTCCGATACGTACACCCATGGAAATATACAGAAGCGTGATGATGATAGCGCCAAAGTGCGCACTGGATCCTAGCTACAACGTAAGTTTTGATGTGCACTGCCCGCCGTCCTCGTTACCGACACTAGCGATAGGGAAACAGTTCGCGTTGGTGAACAACAAGGCGTAGGGATTATTTTCGGTAGCATTTCTGAAGAAGCGTTGCCTACACTCTGCAATTATTGCGAATAATTTGGTCTGCGGTATTCGCACGAACAAGGGTACACGGTGAAAGACCGGCGTTTGTACAAACAGTGGCAGCATTGCACGGGCGCTATGGCGGACGAATTTTGGTTGTTGAACTCGTATTTGATACACCTGCATACGGAGTCGAGAAGTCAACGCCCAATCGCCGAACTCAAAGATAAACACATGTGCGAGCGGTTACCTGAGAACAATAACGTCATAGTCGCGGAAATGCACGAGTACCGCGACAACGTTATACGTAGCGTCATGTTCAAAGACATGAATTCTGTTAAGACTGTAAGAGCGTTGGACGCGAAACAACACGCGCTCACGAGATAATACATCGGTATGGGCCTCGTGCGTCCTGGGCGTATGAAAATCAGTTTAGCTCACATTTTAACGTACTTACGCAATCGCAAAAAGAACGCGATGTTCTTCCGTTCGGTCGAGATTATATAAGTGGATGTGGAGCGGTGGCGACGTGACAGTCATGTGATGGAAGGTGGTCGTACCAGAACGGCATCGATGAGAATTACCTTCAGCACTGAGCCGACGGTTTACTACATTCCAGCGTATTGTGAATCGCGGTTCGCACGAAAACATGAGAATGAAACGAGCTGTGAAGAATATACACCAGAGCGTTCGCAAGACTATCGCGACGGAGTTGCACAGACCGGTACGAAGGAATTTTCCGAGAACCGCGGTCGAGTTGAAGGGACTTCACGACTTGTACCAAGCAGACCTGGTAGAGATGATACCGCACGCAAAGGCGAACAAGGGATTCAAGTACCTTATGACGACGATTAACGCGTTTAACAAGTACGCGTACGCCGTTCCATTGAAAACGAAGACGGGTGTAGAGGTCGCACGAGCTCTGGAACCGATTCTGCGTGCTAATGAAATGAAATATCTGCAGACGGACAACGGGAAAGAGTACTACAACAGTACCGTAGAAAAATTGCTGAGCAGATATGGTGTCACACTATATTCCACGTACAGTGAGGAAAAGGCTTCCATTGTGGAACGCTTCAACCGTACGTTGAAAAAGCACATGTATCGCGCGTTCAGCAAACAAGGTGACTACCGTTGATTGGATATGTCACCGGAACTATTCAGCACGTACAACAACAGTGTGCACAGAACGACTGGAATGAAACCGCGTCAGGTGAACGAATCCAAAAACGTACGGTGTTACGACGGATTCGCGAGAACACAGCGAGGAGCATCGATTATAAACGACCAAAGTTCAAAGTAGGCGATCGTGTGCGTATAAGCAAACACAAAATGACGTTCGCCAAAGGATGCACACCAAATTGGACAAACGAGATATTCCTCGTTCACACGGTGCGTACCAGCAGCGTACCCGTCACTTATTCGCTAAAGGATCATACGGGAGAAGTGTTGAAAGGCGGTTTTTATGAACACGAAATCAGTAAATCGAACGTTGGTGACGTGTACTTGGTAGAAAAAATCGTACAACGTAAAGGCGATCGCGTGAAAGTCAGGTGGTTAGGATTCGATGGTAAACACGATTCGTGGATACTCAAGAAGAACTTGCTATAACAACGATTCGACTCGCGGAAATAGAACCAGTATGCGTCGATGCGTTACGATGACAACATGCGCGCTGTGTACAGTGTAAAAGACATTGTGTCGCATCCTGGATACGATGAGTACATCGTGAACACGACTGCAAACGACGTTGAACGCATGCGCAGGATCTTGACAGTGTATGAGTACTGGCAACGGGTTACCAATCGTGTGGCGAGGTTCCGTCTCGACGAAATAGTACCAACAGGCACCGGATTCGATCACTACAAAGAATGTGTTTGGTCGGATCCGAACTGTGAAACGGGTCCGGACACATGTGTATGCAGTTACATATCTGCCGACTGCTGCGATATAGTGCGACTATTAAATAGACTGTGCACAGAACGACAACATGAAAATATTGCAACAAGCGCACAGACTAAAAATGAAGGACCTGGTCTATTCGAAATTGTGCGGCGATGGTGGTGGTGGGGGTGGTTGTGGCAGAAAAAACGTAAACACGGACGTCTTCTGCCCGATACCGTTCGTTCGATCATCTGCGGACCTTCCGCGTGCGAAAGACAAACGTCATGTTCAACCTGTTGTTCGATGTAAACGGATTGAGATTCGCGAACTTGTACGTGTTTTCTAAATCACTATTTCAACCCAAATATCAGATGCTGGAGACCCTGATGACACGACTTTCCAACGAAGGAATGGGTTATCACGCCTACAACGATAACGAAGAGGTACCGCCTCCCGACGAGGTCGATCCCAATTCTATTATGGTGTTCGACGACGTGTCTTGTGAAAGACAACACAACATACGCAAGTATTTCTCTATGGGACGACACAGCGGTGTGGACGCGTTTTACCTTTGTCCGACGTACAGTCAAGTGCCAAAACAGTTGGTTCGTGACGATGCCAATTTAATAGTATTGTTCAAACAGGACGATCGCAACTTGAAACATACGTACAACGATCACGTCAACACGGAAATGAAATATGACACGTTTAAGAACATGTGTGCTGAAGCGTGGAAAGATCGTTACGGCTTTCTCGTTGTGGACAAGGATTCTTCTATCGACACCGGCAGGTACAGAGTCGGTTTTGACCGTTTCATAGTAGTCGCACCTAACGATTAAACAAAAAAAATCGTCATACGTTCAGCTAAACACATGTCCTGCTGTCAACGACTTTAGTTGTCGTTCTGCCGTTTATCGAGATGGACGACAAGAAGAAACGACTAGCACGTGATATCGACACGATCAGTGATGACATACGGAAGAAACACCGTGCGTTAAACATGGGATTCGTGAAGAAGAAGCAACGTTATCCAAAAGTTACAAACCGATTCTGGAACCGTTACAAAATATATCGCAAGCGTTGCTTGAAAAAAAAACGTAAAACAACAAATGAAAAACCTATAAGAGTGAAAAAGATGAAACGTGAAGAGGAAGAGGAAGAGCTGAAGAGGAGGAAGAGGATCCGACGGGTGCAATTAGTAAAATCGATGTGGGAACACCATTTCGTTCCCGAACGAAGCCACCACGTTTCCTGAAAACGCCTGTGATAGCCGAAACATTGGACGATGATGAGGGCGATCCTAGTCTCAACATTGAAAAAATGTTAGACACACCGGAAGGAAGACGTGAAGCACGTAGATAATTTCAGGACAAATACGACAGTGAATCGTTAGCGAACAAGTACATGCGTATGATCGTTTCGTCCGAACGCGATCGTCTGATGGACTATACGTACGGTGTAAGACACGAAAACGGAAAATGGATGACCGGTGATTCAGCGTTCGAAATCGAAACGGACGATACGATTCTTAGCAACGGTAAACGATACAAAGGTACGCCAGGACTCTACGAACTCGTGTTCATGAAGCATCCTAAAGAAAACGTTTTCAACGATTCGGATCTGAAAGC
Source organism: Magicicada septendecula (assembly GCA_034769895.1). NCBI lineage: Eukaryota > Metazoa > Arthropoda > Insecta > Hemiptera > Cicadidae > Magicicada > Magicicada septendecula. The sequence goes on from CM068373.1 coordinate 149,590,189, forward strand.
GTACAAAGATATACCGCGTGACACCAACGCGCACAAGCAGTATTATTTAGCGAACTCACAGGTGAACGCAAACAGATGTGTAAAGTATAAACGAATAATATCACAACTGTTTCCGCCGAAACGTACAGGACATGGACATAATAATATCGATACATCGTATATGACGCTGACGAGAAAAAAAGACAAAATCGATTACGTGCACTGGGACGATCCGAACGAACTGGTGGACAGACTGCGACTGTTAATGGCGTCACAGCGTGTCGGAAACAGCGGGCACACGAACGAAATCGTCTCCATAGTGGAAGAACTACGCGAAGCCGACATCATCGTATAAAAAGAGCGATATATACCATCAACAGTTATTATCAGCAGCAGCAGCAGCAGCAGCAAAGCCGATAAAGTATAAATAATACTGTCGTACACGCGCCGGGGACATTTCACGTTTGATTGTGACAACATGGATATCGTGCTAGTGTTTATTATCGTGTGCACAAGTGCCGTTGTCGCATCGAGCGTTAACGCTAACGATGTAGATTTCGCTATAGATTACTTGGTGCGATACGGATACGTGCCCGACGATAGTTTACGACTCACGGACAACGCCACCATCGATATGGACGCCTACCTTCGCACGTTTCAAGTGAATTACAATTTAACCGTAAATGGAGAATTGAACAACGAAACGATGAATCTGATGCGTGCGAGGAGATGCGGTAAGGAAGATTTCGTGTCGTACACCTTACGAACACCGTGGGCCAAGAGACGTTTGTCGTGGCGGTTCTATCACGGTAGCGCCAGCGCTATAGAAGCGTCGCGACAAGCATTCGCTGTATGGCAGAAACATTCGAATCTGGAATTCGAATATCGGCCCAACGACATAAACGCAGACATGGTAATGTTTTCGATCGTCAGCGGTAAGAAGTAATAGATTAACGTGATGACGTCTGCCACTGGAAGCAGTTATTCTTAAAGGGTAAATTTCATTTTCTTCGTAACCGAAAACATTTATAGAACGTTAGGATTGTCTCGTTCGAACTTCACAATGTCGGATAGTCGGGTGGGATAAGTTATACCAGAAGTAATGATACTGTGGATATGTGGCTTGTATTTGGATACGCGATCGTTGTGTGAGTGTTGTGGAAACAGAGCGGCCAACACTGACCATACGAAACACATTTGATCGCCTGTATTGTTCACGTTGATGATGAATTTAGTACGAGACAATTCTGGGGGTGTACGGATGAAACTGGAGGCGGTTAGCGGTTGGTATCGTGAGAGAACGAGTTCTAAGGAGATTATGTGGTCTAACGCCCAACCGCTACCCTCGCGTGTGAATTTATAAATCGATTTAATGATTTTTTCGTACGAAGCTTCTAAACGATCGGGCAATACATCTTGGTCAGCGATCAGTGTCGTATGACATCGTCCGTGAAAATAAGCTTCAGTCGTCACTTCTTCGTCCTGGTCCTTGTCAGAGTTTACGATGTACTTGACAAATCTCGCTTTAACCGTTATATGCCACTTTATAGTAGGCAAACGTGTCAGTTCGTTTAGAATGTCCATACGTAAGGTATCGTGCATTTCATCAAAAAGGTTATGACATCGTTGACGCATTCTTCGTCATCCGTGACAGGCGTGTAAACGTACGATACCAACGCGCCGCGTAACGAATGTTTACAATCAACAGCAAACGACTGCATTTGTAGTAAACTAACAACAACAACAAAAACACGAAACTATAACAATTACTTGCTCGCTTGAAGAACAATAAAAGACTGATACGAAGTTAGAAAATAAGCACTATTTTATATGCGACACGTGAAAGTTAGACCGCGCGAGACTCGAAGGTGAACACAGGCAGTGAACGTCGCTCTACTTATACTATCTATGACGGCTGCGCGCGCAGCTATCCGCTCCCACCACCACGGTACCGAACTATTGCCGTCATCGAACCCCCACTACCAACTGCGTGCGCAGCTATCTGCTCCCACTACTGTGCAGATACCGACCCACTTTCATACCGACCAATTGACGACAGCCATCCCCACTACGGATGCGCGCGCAGCTACCGCTGAGGAGGTGAAATGCAACGCGACAAACTAACATTCTTGCTTCAGATATGGACGTGTACACATATTCTTTTGCAAGCCGATTAAAAAGCTTTTATAACATCAGTCGTCGAGGTAACATTAAATTTTACGTTCATAAATTTCCGAATGCGAACGTAAAATATTTTGACCTAGCCAAAGCCGGGTTTATTTACGAAGGCGATGGTGATGTTGTAAGATGCTGCAAGTGTAAAATACGAATTATGGATTGGGCAGTGGGTGACGATCCCGTCCAAGTCCATAAGGCGTCAACGCCCAAATGCGATTTCGTTCGTGAACACTTGTAGAAGTCGACGCACGCAAAAATGGCTCTTTTCAGAGCCGACATAAACTCATATACCAAACATACCCGTTTGGGTAGTACTAGTAGTACTAGGTGTTAGTACTACTACTACTACTGAATGACAGTAGTCACTCCAAAAGTGTGAGTGAAGACACCCGTGATAAAAAAAATTATAAATAAAAAAATTCCTCAAACAATATGGGTATACACTATAAATATCACGATCATGACTAATAGCGTATCACTCACATCGCAGATCATCGACACGATGGACGTCTATCGATACGATGATGCGAATCATTTCACAATAACAAAAGCTTCACGAAGCGCGATACGGTCCAACTTATGTTCCGTGTATTTTGTGAAGAAAAGACGATTTTGCGGCAACTACTGTACACGTTACAAGTTCGGTGTTGACAGATATCACACCCGTTGCTGGCGTCACATAAAAAAACGCAGCGGTGATTTGCCGCCGATCGTGCTGTTGATGATAGTCTCCGATCGTATACACAACAAATCACGGTGGCTTCAATTTATCGTAGAGTGCGAACAAAACAACGTACCGATAGAACTTGTGGTTTACGAAAAGAATATGTTCAAGTGTCCTGTACGTCACGGATGGAATTTTCTATCGCGTTTCCGTCAGATTCCTGAACTGTATTTCGCCGTTCAACGCGTGCACGGCTTACACGATTTACACGGGCAGATGAACTACGCAACTGTATACACGGATATGCTCGCCTACGGAAATTCGATACCACACGCTTCTTGTTGCATCGTCCTTACGGAGCGCACTCTTCCGATACGTACATCCATGGAAATATACAGAAGCGTGATGATGATAGCGCCAAAGTGCGCACTGGATCCTAGCTACAACGTAAGTTTTGATGTGCACTGCCCGCCGTCCTCGTTACCGACACTAGCGATAGGGAAACAGTTCGCGTTGGTGAACAACAAGGCGTAGGGATTATTTTCGGTAGCCTTTCTGAAGAAGGCGTTGCCTACACTCTGCAATTATTGCGAATAATTTGGTCTGCGGTATTCGCACGAACAAGGGTACACGGTGAAAGACCGGCGTTTGTACAAACAGTGGCAGCATTGCACGGGCGCTACGGCGGACGAATTTTGGTTGTTGAACTCGTATTTGATACACCTGCATACGGAGTCGAGAAGTCAACGCCCAATCGCCGAACTCAAAGATAAACACATGTGCGAGCGGTTACCTGAGAACAATAACGTCATAGTCGCGGAAATGCACGAGTACCGCGACAACGTTATACGTAGCGTCATGTTCAAAGACATGAATTCTGTTAAGACTGTAAGAGCGTTGGACGCGAAACAACACGCGCTCACGAGATACTACATCGGTATGGGCCTCGTGCGTCCTGGGCGTATGAAAATCAGTTTAGCTCACATTTTAACGTACTTACGCAATCGCAAAAAGAACGCGATGTTCTTCCGTTCGGTCGAGATTATATAAGTGGATGTGGAGCGGTGGCGACGTGACAGTCATGTGATGGAAGGTGGTCGTACCAGAACGGCATCGATGAGAATTACCTTCAGCACTGAGCCGACGGTTTACTACATTCCAGCGTATTGTGAATCGCGGTTCGCACGAAAACATGAGAATGAAACGAGCTGTGAAGAATATACACCAGAGCGTTCGCAAGACTATCGCGACGGAGTTGCACAGACCGGTAAGAAGGAATTTTCCGAGACGCGCGGTCGAGTTGAAGGGACTTCACGACTTGTACCAAGCAGACCTGGTAGAGATGATACCGCACGCAAAGGCGAACAAGGGATTCAAGTACCTTATGACGACGATTAACGCGTTTAGCAAGTACGCGTACGCCGTTCCATTGAAAACGAAGACGGGTGTAGAGGTCGCACGAGCTCTGGAACAGATTCTGCGTGCTAATGAAATGAAATATCTGCAGACGCACAACGGGAAAGAGTACTACAACAGTACCGTAGAAAAATTGCTGAGCAGATATGGTGTCACACTCTATTCCACGTACAGTGAAAAAAAGGCTTCCATTGTGGAACGCTTCAACCGTACGTTGAAAAAGCACATGTATCGCGCGTTCAGCGAACAAGGTCACTACCGTTAGTTGGATATGTTACCGGAACTATTCAGCACGTACAACAACAGTGTGCACAGAACGACTGGAATGAAACCGCGTCAGGTGAACGAATCCAACGAACGTACGGTGTTACGACGGATTCGCGAGAACGCAGCGAGGAGTATCGATTATAAACGACCAAAGTTCAAAGTAGGCGATCATGTGCGTATAAGCAAACACAAAATGACGTTCGCCAAAGGATACACACCAAATTGGACTAACGAGATATTCCTCGTTCACACGGTGCGTACCAGCAGCGTACCCGCCACTTATTCGCTAAAGGATCATACGGGAGAAGTGTTGAAAGGCGGTTTTTATGAACACGAAATCAGTAAATCGAACGTTGGTGACGTGTACTTGGTAGAAAAGATCGTACAACGTAAAGGCGATCGCGTGAAAGTCAGGTGGCTAGGATTCGATGGTAAACACGATTCGTGGATACTCAAGAAGAACTTGCTATAACAACGATTCGACTCGCGGAAATAGAACCAGTATGCGTCGATGCGTTACGATGACAACATGCGCGCTGTGTACAGTGTAAAAGACATTGTGTCGCATCCTGGATACGATGAGTACATCGTGAACACGACTGCAAACAACGTTGAACGCATGCGCAGGATCTTGACAGTGTATGAGTACTGGGAACGGGTTACCAATCGTGTGGCGAGGTTCCGTCTCGACGAAATAGTACCAACAGGCACCGGATTTGATCACTACAAAGAATGTGTTTGGTCGGATCCGAACTGTGAAACGGGTCCGGACACATGTGTATGCAGTTACATATCTGACGACTGCTGCGATATAGTGCGACTATTAAATAGACTGTGCACAGAACGACAACATGAAAATATTGCAACAAGCGCACAGACTAAAAATGAAGGACCTGGTCTATTCGAAATTGTGTGCGATGGCGGTGGTGGGGGTGGTTGTGGCAGAAAAAACGTAAACACGGACGTCTTCTGCCCGATACCGTTTGTTCGATCATCTGCGGACCTTCCGCGTGCGAAAGACAAACGTCATGTTCACCCTGTTGTTCGATGAAACGGATTGAGATTTGCGAACTTATACGTGTTTTCTAAATCACTATTTCAACCCAAATATCAGATGCTGGAGACCCTGATGACACGACTTTCCAACGAAGGAATGGGTTATCACGCCTACAACGATAACGAAGAGGTACCGCCTCCCGACGAGGTCGATCCCAATTCTATTATGGTGTTCGACGACGTGTCTTGTGAAAGACAACACAACATACGCAAGTACTTCTCTATGGGACGACACAGCGGTGTGGACGCGTTTTACCTTTGTCCGACGTACAGTCAAGTGCCAAAACAGTTGGTTCGTGACAATGCCAATTTAATAGTATTGTTCAAACAGGGCGATCGCAACTTGAAACAGACGTACAACGATCACGTCAACACGGACATGAAATATGACACGTTTAAGAACATGTGTGCTGAAGCGTGGAAAGATCGTTACGGCTTTCTCGTTGTGGATAAGGATTCTTCTATCGACACCGGCAGGTACAGAGTCGGTTTTGACCGTTTCATAGTAGCCGCACCTAACGATTAAACAACAACAAAATCGTCATACGTTCAGCTAAACACATGTCCTGCTGTCAACGATTTTAGTTGTCGTTCTGCCGTTTATCGAGATGGACGAAAGAAGAAACGACTAGCACGTGATATCGACACGATCAGTGATGACATACAGAAGAAATACCGTGCGTTAAAACATGGGATTCGTGAAGAAGAAGCAACGTTATCCAATAGTTACAAACCGATTCTGGAACCGTTACAAAATATATCGCAAGCGTTGCTTGAAAAAAAACGTAAAACAACAAATGAAAAACCTATAAGAGTGAAAAAGATGAAACGTGAAGAGGAAGAGGAAGAGCTGAGGAGGAGGAAGAGGATCCGACGGGTGCAATTAGTAAAATCGATGTGGGAACACCATTTCGTTCCCGAACGAAAAGACCACGTTTTCTGAAAACGCCTGTGATAGCCGAAACATTGGACGATGATGATGATGATGATGAGGGCGATCCTAGTCTCAACATTGAAAAAATGTTAGACACACCGGAAGGAAGACGTGAAGCACGTAGATAATTTCAAGACAAATACGACAGTGAATCGTTAGCGAACAAGTACATGCGTATGATCGTTTCGTCCGAACGCGATCGTCTGATGGACTATACGTACGGTGTAAGACATGAAAACGGAAAATGGATGACCGGTGATTCAGCGTTCGAAATCGAAACGGACGATACGATTCTTAGCAACGGTAAACGATACAAAGGTACGCCAGGACTCTACGAACTCGTGTTCATGAAGCATCCTAAAGAAAACGTTTTCCACGATTCGGATCTGAAAGCGTACAAAGATATACTGCGTGACACCAACGCGCACAAGCAGTATTATCTAGCGAACTCACAGGTGAACGCAAACAGATGTGTAAAGTATAAACGAATACTATCACAACTGTTTCCGCCGAAACGTACAGGACATGGACATAATAATATCGATACATCGTAAATGACGCTGACGAGAAAAAAAAGACAAAATCGATTACGTGCACTGGGACGATCCGAACGAACTGGTGGACAGACTGCGACTGTTAATGGCGTCACAGCGTGTCGGAAACAGCGGGCACACGAACGAAATCGTCTCCATAGTGGAAGAACTACGCGAAGCCGACATCATCGTATAAAAAGAGCGATATATACCATCAACAGTTATTATCAGCAGCAGCAGCAGCAAAGCCGATAAAGTATAAATAATACTGTCGTACACGCGCCGGGGACATTTCACGTTTGATTGTGACAACATGGATATCGTGCTAGTGTTTATTATCGTGTGCACAAGTGCCGTTGTCGCATCGAGCGTTAACGCTAACGATGTAGATTTCGCTATAGATTACTTGGTGCGATACGGATACGTGCCCGACGATAGTTTACGACTGATGGACAACGCCACCATCGATATGGACGCCTACCTTCGCACGTTTCAAGTGAATTACAATTTAACCGTAAATGGAGAATTGAACAACGAAACAATGAATCTGATGCGTGCGCGGAGATGCGGTAAGGAAGATTTCGTGCCGTACACCAAACGAACACCGTGGGTCAAGACACGTTTGTCGTGGCGGTTCTTTCACGGTAGCGCCAGCGCTATAGAAGCGTCGCGACAAGCATTCGCTGTATGGCAGAAACATTCGAATCTGGAATTCGAATATCGGCCCAACGACATAAACGCAGACATGGTAATGTTCTCGATTGTCAGCGGTAAGAAGTAATAGATTAACGTGATGACGTCTGCCACTGGAAGCAGTTATTCTTAAAGGGTAAATTTCATTTTCTTCGTAACCAAAAACATTTATAGAAACGTTAGGATTGTCTCGTTCGAACTTCACAATGTCGGATAGTCGGGTGGGATAAGTTATACCAGAAGTAATGATACTGTGGATATGTGGCTTGTATTTGGATACGCGATCGTTGTGTGAGTGTTGTGGAAACAGAGCGGCCAACACTGACCATACGAAACACATTTGATCGCCTGTATTGTTCACGTTGATGATGGATTTAGTACGAGACAATTCAGGGGATGTACGGATGAAACTGGAGGCGGTTAGCGGTTGGTATCGTGAGAGAACGAGTTCTAAGGAGATTATGTGGTCTAACGCCCAACCGCTACCCTCGCGTGTGAATTTATAAATCGATTCAATGATTTTTTCGTACGAAGCTTCTAAACGATCGGGCAATACATCTTGGTCAGCGATCAGTGTCGTATGACATCGTCCGTGAAAATAAGCTTCAGTCGTCACTTCTTCGTACTGGCCCTTGTCAGAGTTTACGATGTACTTGACAAATCTCGCTTTAACCGTTATATGCCACTTTATAGTAAGCACACGTGTCAGTTCGTTTAGAATGTCCGTACGTAAGGTATCGTGCATTTCATCAAAAAAGGTTATGACATCGTTGACGCATTCTTCGTCATCCGTGACAGGCGTGTAAACGTACGATACCAACGCGCCGCGTAACGAATGTTTACAATCAACAGCAAACGACTACATTTGTAATAAATTAACAACAACAACAAAAACACGAAACTATAACAATTACTTGCTCGCTTGAAGAACAATAGAAGACTGATAGGAAGTTAAAAAATAAGCACTATTTTATATGCGACACGTGAAAGTTAGACTGCGCGAGACTCGAAGGTGAACACAGGCAGTGATCGTCGCTCTACTTATACTATCTATGACGGCTGCGCGCGCAGCTATCCGCTCCCACCACCACGGTACCGAACTATTGCCGTCATCGAACCCCCACTACCAACTGCGTGCGCAGCTATCTGCTCCCACTACTGTGCAGATACCGACCCACTTTCATACCGACCAATTGACGACAGCCAATCCCACTACGGATGCGCGCGCAGCTATCGCTGAGGAGGTGAAATGCAACGCGACAAACTAACATTCTTGCTTCTGATATGGATGTGTACACATATTCTTTTGCAAGCCGATTAAAAAGCTTTTATAACATCAGTCGTCGAGGTAACATTAAATTTTACGTTCATAAATTTCCGAATGCGAACGTAAAATATTTTGACCTAGCCAAAGCCGGGTTTATTTATGAAGGCGTTGGTGATGTTGTAAGATGCCGCAAGTGTAAAATACGAATTATGGATTGGGCAGTGGGTGATGATCCCGTCCAAGTCCATAAGGCGTCAACGCCCACATGCGATTTCCTTCATGAACACTTGTAGAAGTCGACGCACGCAAAAATGGCTCTTTTCAGAGCCGACATAAACTCATATACCAAACATACCCGTTTGGGTAGTACTAGTAGTACTAGCTGTTAGTACTACTACTACTACTACTGAACGACTGTAGTCACTCCAAAAGTGTGAGTGAAGACACCCATGATAAAAAAATTATAAATAAAAAAATTCCTCAAACAATATGGGTATACACTATAAATATCACGATCATGACTAATAGCGTATCACTCACATCGCAGATCATCGACACGATGGACGTCTATCGATACGATGATGCGAATCATTTCACAATAACAAAAGCTTCACGAAGCGCGATACGGTCCAACTTATGTTCCGTGTATGTTGTGAAGAAAAGACGATTTTGCGGCAACTACTGTACACGTTACAATTTCGGTGTTGACAGATATCACACCCGTTGCTGGCGTCACATAAAAAAACGCAGCGGTGATTTGCCGCCGATCGTGCTGTTGATGATAGTCTCCGATCGTATACACAACAAATCACGGTGGCTTCAATTTATCGTAGAGTGCGAACAAAACAACGTACCGATAGAACTTGTGGTTTACGAAAAGAATATGTTCAAGTGTCCTGTACGTCACGGATGGAATTTTCTTTCGCGTTTCCGTCCGATTACTGAACTGTATTTCGCCGTTCAACGCGTGCACGTCTTACACGATTTACACGGGCAGATGAACTACGCGACTGTATACACGGATATGCTCGCCTACAGTAGTTCGATACCACACGCTTCTTGTTGCATCGTCCTTATGGAGCGCACTCTTCCGATACGTACACCCATGGAAATATACAGAAGCGTGATGATGATAGCGCCAAAGTGCGCACTGGATCCTAGCTACAACGTAAGTTTTGATGTGCACTGCCCGCCGTCCTCGTTACCGACACTAGCGATAGGGAAACAGTTCGCGTTGGTGAACAACAAGGCGTAGGGATTATTTTCGGTAGCCTTTCTGAAGAAGGCGTTGCCTACACTCTGCAATTATTGCGAATAATTTGGTCTGCGGTATTCGCACGAACAAGGGTACACGGTGAAAGACCGGCGTTTGTACGAACAGTGGCAGCATTGCACGGGCGCTATGGCGGACGAATTTCGGTTGTTGAACTCGTATCTGATACACCTGCATACGGAGTCGAGAAGTCAACGCCGAACTCAAAGATAAACACATGGGCGAGCGGTTACCTGAGAACAATAACGTCATAGTCGCGGAAATGCACGAGTACCGCGACAACGTTATACGTAGCGTCATGTTCAAAGACATGAATTCTGTTAAGACTGTAAGAGCGTTGGACGCGAAACAACACGCGCTCACGAGATACTACATCGGTATGGGCCTCGTGCGTCCTGGGCGTATGAAAATCAGTTTAGCTCACATTTTACGTCCTTACGCAATCGCAAAAAGAACGCGATGTTCTTCCGTTCGGTCGAGATTATATAAGTGGATGTGGAGCGGTGGCGACGTGACAGTCACGTGATGGAAGGTGGTCGTACCAGAACGGCATCGATGGGAATTACCTTCAGCACTGAGCCGACGGTTTACTACATTCCAGCGTATTGTGAATCGCGGTTCGCACGACAACATGAGAATGAAACGAGCTGTGAAGAATATACACCAGAGCGTTCGCAAGACTATCGCGACGGAGTTGCACAGACCGGTAAGAAGGAATTTTGCGACACGCGCGGTCGAGTTGAAGGGACTTCACGACTTGTACCAAGCAGACCTGGTAGAGATGATACCGCACGCAAAGGCGAACAAGGGATTCAAGTACCTTATGACGACGATTAACGCGTTTAGCAAGTACGCGTACGCCGTTCCATTGAAAACGAAGACGGGTGTAGAGGTCGCACGAGCTCTGGAACCGATTCTGCGTGCTAATGAAATGAAATATCTGCAGGCGGACAACGGGAAAGAGTACTACAACAGTACCGTAGAAAAATTGCTGAGCAGATATGGTGTCACACTCTATTCCACGTACAGTGAGAAAAAGGCTTCCATTGTGGAACGCTTCAACCGTACGTTGAAAAAGCACATGTATCGCGCGTTCAGCGAACAAGGTCACTACCGTTGGTTGGATATGTTACCGGAACTATTCAGCACGTACAACAAGTGTGCACAGAACGACTGGAATGAAACCGCGTCAGGTGAACGAATCCAACGAACGTACGGTGTTACGACGGATTCGCGAGAACACAGCGAGGAGCATCGATTATAAACGACCAAAGTTCAATGTAGGCGATCGTGTGCGTATAAGCAAACACAAAATGACGTTCGCCAAAGGATACACACCAAATTGGACAAACGAGATATTCCTCGTTCACACGGGGCGTACCAGCAGCGTACCCGTCACTTATTCGTTAAAGGATCATACGGGAGACGTGTTGAAAGGCGGTTTTTATGAACACGAAATCAGTAAATCGAACGTCGGTGATGTGTACTTGGTAGAAAAAATCGTACAACGTAAAGGCGATCGCGTGAAAGTCAGGTGGTTAGGATTCGATGGTAAACACGATTCGTGGATACTCAAGAAGAACTTGCTATAACAACGATTCGACTCGCGGAAATAGAACCAGTATGCGTCGATGCGTTACGATGACAACATGCGCGCTGTGTACAGTGTAAAAGACATTGTGTCGAATCCTGGATACGATGAGTACATCGTGAACACGACTGCAAACAACGTTGAACGCATGCGCAGGATCTTGACAGTGTATGAGTACTGGCAACGGGTTACCAATCGTGTGGCGAGGTTCCGTCTCGACGAAATAGTACCAACAGGCACCGGATTCGATCACTACAAAGAATGTGTTTGGTCGGATCCGAACTGTGAAACGGGTCCGGACACATGTGTATGCAGTTACATATCTGCCGACTGCTGCGATATAGTGCGACTATTAAATAGACTGTGCACAGAACGACAACATGAAAATATTGCAACAAGCGCACAGACTAAAAATGAAGGACCTGGTCTATTCGAAATTGTGCGGCGATGGTGGTGGTGGGGGTGGTTGTGGCAGAAAAAACGTAAACACGGACGTCTTCTGCCCGATACCGTTCGTTCGATCATCTGCGGACCTTCCGCGTGCGAAAGACAAACGTCATGTTCAACCTGTTGCTCGATGTAAACGGATTGAGATTCGCGAACTTATACGTGTTTTCTAAATCACTATTTCAACCCAAATATCAGATGCTGGAGACCCTGATGACACGACTTTCCAACGAAGGGATGGGTTATCACGCCTACAACGATAACGAAGAGGTACCGCCTCCCGACGAGGTCGATCCCAATTCTATTATGGTGTTCGACGACGTGTCTTGTGAAAGACAACACAACATACGCAAGTATTTCTCTATGGGACGACACAGCGGTGTGGACGCGTTTTACCTTTGTCCGACGTACAGTCAAGTGCCAAAACAGTTGGTTCGTGACGATGCCAATTTAATAGTATTGTTCAAACAGGACGATCGCAACTTGAGACATACGTACAACGATCACGTCAACACGGAAATGAAATATGACACGTTTAAGAACATGTGTGCTGAAGCGTGGAAAGATCGTTACGGCTTTCTCGTTGTGGACAAGGATTCTTCTATCGACACCGGCAGGTACAGAGTCGGTTTTGACCGTTTCATAGTAGTCGCACCTAACGATTAAACAAAAAAAATCGTCATACGTTCAGCTAAACACATGTCCTGCTGTCAACGACTTTAGTTGTCGTTCTGCCGTTTATCGAGATGGACGACAAGAAGAAACGACTAGCACGTGATATCGACACGATCAGTGATGACATACGGAAGAAATACCGTGCGTTAAAACATGGGATTCGTGAAGAAGAAGCAACGTTATCCAAAAGTTACAAACCGATTCTGGAACCGTTACAAAATATATCGCAAGCGTTGCTTGAAAAAAAAACGTAAAACAACAAATGAAAAACCTATAAGAGTGAAAAAGATGAAACGTGAAGAGCAAGAGGAAGAGCTGAGGAGGAGGAAGAGGATCCGACGGGTGCAATTAGTAAAATCGATGTGGGAACACCATTTCGTTCCCGAACGAAGCCACCACGTTTCCTGAAAACGCCTGTGATAGCCGAAACATTGGACGATGATGATGATGATGATGAGGGCAATCCTAGTCTCAACATTGAAAAAATGTTACACACACCGGAAGGAAGACGTGAAGCACGTAGATAATTTCAGGACAAATACGACAGTGAATCGTTAGCGAACAAGTACATGCGTATGATCGTTTCGTCCGAACGCGATAGTCTGATGGACTATACGTACGGTGTAAGACACGAAAACGGAAAATGGATGACCGGTGATTCAGCGTTCGAAATCGAAACGGACGATACGATTCTTAGCAACGGTAAACGATACAAAGGTACGCCAGGACTCTACGAACTCGTGTCCATGAAGCATCCTAAAGAAAACGTTTTCAACGATTCGGATCTGAAAGCGTACAAAGATATACTGCGTGACACCAACGCGCACAAGCAGTATTATTTAGCGAACTCACAGGTGAACGCAAACAGATGTGTAAAGTATAAACGAATAATATCACAGCTGTTTCCGCCGAAACGTACAGGACATGGACATAATAATATCGATACATCGTATATGACGCTGACGAGAAAAAAAGACAAAATCGATTACGTGCACTGGGACGATCCGAACGAACTGGTGGACAGACTGCGACTGTTAATGGCGTCACAGCGTGTCGGAAACAGCGGGCACACGAACGAAATCGTCTCCATAGTGGAAGAACTACGCGAAGCCGACATCATCGTATAAAAAGAGCGATATATACCATCAACAGTTATTATCAGCAGCAGCAGCAGCAGCAGCAAAGCCGATAAAGTATAAATAATACTGTCGTACACGCGCCGGGGACATTTCACGTTTGATTGTGACAACATGGATATCGTGCTAGTGTTTATTATCGTGTGCACAAGTGCCGTTGTCGCATCGAGCGTTAACGCTAACGATGTAGATTTCGCTATAGATTACTTGGTGCGATACGGATACGTGCCCGACGATAGTTTACGACTCACGGACAACGCCACCATCGATATGGACGCCTACCTCCGCACGTATCAAGTGAATTACAATTTAACCGTAAATGGAGAATTGAACAACGAAACGATGAATCTGATGCGTGCGAGGAGATGCGGTAAGGAAGATTTCGTGTCGTACACCTTACGAACACCGTGGGCCAAGAGACGTTTGTCGTGGCGGTTCTTTCACGGTAGCGCCAGCGCTATAGAAGCGTCGCGACAAGCATTCGCTGTATGGCAGAAACATTCGAATCTGGAATTCGAATATCGGCCCAACGACATAAACGCAGACATGGTAATGTTTTCGATCGTCAGCGGTAAGAAGTAATAGATTAACGTGATGACGTCTGCCACTGGAAGCAGTTATTCTTAAAGGGTAAATTTCATTTTCTTCGTAACCGAAAACATTTATAGAACGTTAGGATTGTCTCGTTCGAACTTCACAATGTCGGATAGTCGGGTGGGATAAGTTATACCAGAAGTAATGATACTGTGGATATGTGGCTTGTATTTGGATACGCGATCGTTGTGTGAGTGTTGTGGAAACAGAGCGGCCAACACTGACCATACGAAACACATTTGATCGCCTGTATTGTTCACGTTGATGATGGATTTAGTACGAGACAATTCTGGGGGTGTACGGATGAAACTGGAGGCGGTTAGCGGTTGGTATCGTGAGAGAACGAGTTCTAAGGAGATTATGTGGTCTAACGCCCAACCGCTACCCTCGCGTGTGAATTTATAAATCGATTCAATGATTTTTTCGTACGAAGCTTCTAAACGATCGGGCAATACATCTTGGTCAGCGATCAGTGTCGTATGACATCGTCCGTGAAAATAAGCTTCAGTCGTCACTCCTTCGTCCTGGTCCTTGTCAGAGTTTACGATGTACTTGACAAATCTCGCTTTAACCGTTATATGCCACTTTATAGTAGGCAAACGTGTCAGTTCGTTTAGAATGTCCGTACGTAAGGTATCGTGCATTTCATCAAAAAGGTTATGACATCGTTGACGCATTCTTCGTCATCCGTGACAGGCGTGTAAACGTACGATACCAACGCGCCGCGTAACGAATGTTTACAATCAACAGCAAACGACTGCATTTGTAGTAAATTAACAACAACAACAAAAACACGAAACTATAACAATTACTTGCTCGCTTGAAGAACAATAAAAGACTGATACGAAGTTAGAAAATAAGCACTATTTTATATGCGACACGTGAAAGTTAGACTGCGCGAGACTCGAAGGTGAACGCAGGCAGTGATCGTCGCTCTACTTATACTATCTATGACGGCTGCCGCGCAGCTATCCGCTCCCACCACCACGGTACCGAACTATTGCCGTCATCGAACCCCCACTACCAACTGCGTGCGCAGCTATCTGCTCCCACTACTGTGCTTTATTTCATACCGACCAATTGACGACAGCCATCCCCACTACGGATGCGCGCGCAGCTATCGCTGAGGAGGTGAAATGCAACGCGACAAACTAACATTCTTGCTTCAGATATGGACGTGTACACATATTCTTTTGCAAGCCGATTAAAAAGCTTTTATAACATCAGTCGTCGAGGTAACATTAAATTTTACGTTCATAAATTTCCGAATGCGAACGTAAAATATTTTGACCTAGCCAAAGCCGGGTTTATTTACGAAGGCGATGGTGATGTTGTAAGATGCTGCAAGTGTAAAATACGAATTATGGATTGGGCAGTGGGTGACGATCCCGTCCAAGTCCATAAGGCGTCAACGCCCAAATGCGATTTCGTTCGTGAACACTTGTAGAAGTCGACGCACGCAAAAATGGCTCTTTTCAGAGCCGACATAAACTCATATACCAAACATACCCGTTTGGGTAGTACTAGTAGTACAAGGTGTTAGTACTACTGCTACTACTGAATGACAGTAGTCACTCCAAAAGTGTGAGTGAAGACACCCATGATAAAAAAAATTATAAATAAAAAAATTCCTCAAACAATATGGGTATACACTATAAATATCACGATCATGACTAATAGCGTATCACTCACATAGCAGATCATCGACACGATGGACGTCTATCGATACGATGATGCGAATCATTTCACAATAACAAAAGCTTCACGAAGCGCGATACGGTCCAACTTATGTTCCGTGTATGTTGTGAAGAAAAGACGATTTTGCGGCAACTACTGTACACGTTACAAGTTCGGTGTTGACAGATATCACACCCGTTGCTGGCGTCACATAAAAAAACGCAGCGGTGATTTGCCGCCGATCGTGCTGTTGATGATAGTCTCCGATCGTATACACAACAAATCACGGTGGCTTCAATTTATCGTAGAGTGCGAACAAAACAACGTACCGATAGAACTTGTGGCTTACGAAAAGAATATGTTCAAGTGTCCTGTACGTCACGGATGGAATTTTCTTTCGCGTTTCCGTCCGATTACTGAACTGAATTTCGCCGTTCAACGCGTGCACGGCTTACACGATTTACACGGCCAGATGAACTACTCAACTGTATACACGGATATGCTCGCCTACGGAAATTCGATACCACACGTTTCTTGTTGCATCGTCCTTACGGAGCGCACTCTTCCGATACGTACACCCATGGAAATATACAGAAGCGTGATGATGATAGCGCCAAAGTGCGCACTGGATCCTAGCTACAACGTAAGTTTTGATGTGCACTGCCCGCCTTCCTCGTTACCGACACTAGCGATAGGGAAACATTTCGCGTTGGTGAACAACAAGGCGTAGGGATTATTTTCGGTAGCCTTTCTGAAGAAGGCGTTGCCTACACTCTGCAATTATTGCGAATAATTTGGTCTGCGGTATTCGCACGAACAAGGGTACACGGTGAAAGACCGGCGTTTGTACGAACAGTGGCAGCATTGCACGGGCGCTATGGCGGACGAATTTCGGTTGTTGAACTCGTATCTGATACACCTGCATACGGAGTCGAGAAGTCAACGCCCAATCGCCGAACTCAAAGATAAACACATGGGCGAGCGGTTACCTGAGAACAATAACGTCATAGTCGCGGAAATGCACGAGTACCGCGACAACGTTATACGTAGCGTCATGTTCAAAGACATGAATTCTGTTAAGACTGTAAGAGCGTTGGACGCGAAACAACACGCGCTCACGAGATACTACATCGGTATGGGCCTCGTGCGTCCTGGGCGTATGAAAATCAGTTTAGCTCACATTTTACGTCCTTACGCAATCGCAAAAAGAACGCGATGTTCTTCCGTTCGGTCGAGATTATATAAGTGGATGTGGAGCGGTGGCGACGTGACAGTCACGTGATGGAAGGTGGTCGTACCAGAACGGCATCGATGAGAATTACCTTCAGCACTGAGCCGACGGTTTACTACATTCCAGCGTATTGTGAATCGCGGTTCGCACGACAACATGAGAATGAAACGAGCTGTGAAGAATATACACCAGAGCGTTCGCAAGACTATCGCGACGGAGTTGCACAGACCGGTAAGAAGGAATTTTCCGACACGCGCGGTCGAGTTGAAGGGACTTCACGACTTGTACCAAGCAGACCTGGTAGAGATGATACCGCACGCAAAGGCGAACAAGGGATTCAAGTACCTTATGACGACGATTAACGCGTTTAGCAAGTACGCGTACGCCGTTCCATTGAAAACGAAGACGGGTGTAGAGGTCGCACGAGCTCTGGAACCGATTCTGCGTGCTAATGAAATGAAATATCTGCAGGCGGACAACGGGAAAGAGTACTACAACAGTACCGTAGAAAAATTGCTGAGCAGATATGGTGTCACACTCTATTCCACGTACAGTGAGAAAAAGGCTTCCATTGTGGAACGCTTCAACCGTACGTTGAAAAAGCACATGTATCGCGCGTTCAGCGAACAAGGTCACTACCGTTGGTTGGATATGTTACCGGAACTATTCAGCACGTACAACAACAGTGTGCACAGAACGACTGGAATGAAACCGCGTCAGGTGAACGAATCCAACGAACGTACGGTGTTACGACGGATTCGCGAGAACACAGCGAGGAGCATCGATTATAAACGACCAAAGTTCAATGTAGGCGATCGTGTGCGTATAAGCTAACACAAAATGACGTTCGCCAAAGGATACACACCAAATTGGACAAACGAGATATTCCTCGTTCACACGGGGCGTACCAGCAGCGTACCCGTCACTTATTCGTTAAAGGATCATACGGGAGACGTGTTGAAAGGCGGTTTTTATGAACACGAAATCAGTAAATCGAACGTCGGTGATGTGTACTTGGTAGAAAAAATCGTACAACGTAAAGGCGATCGCGTGAAAGTCAGGTGGTTAGGATTCGATGGTAAACACGATTCGCGGATACTCAAGAAGAACTTGCTATAACAACGATTCGACTCGCGGAAATAGAACCAGTATGCGTCGATGCGTTACGATGACAACATGCGCGCTGTGTACAGTGTAAAAGACATTGTGTCGAATCCTGGATACGATGAGTACATCGTGAACACGACTGCAAACAACGTTGAACGCATGCGCAGGATCTTGACAGTGTATGAGTACTGGCAACGGGTTACCAATCGTGTGGCGAGGTTCCGTCTCGACGAAATAGTACCAACAGGCACCGGATTCGATCACTACAAAGAATGTGTTTGGTCGGATCCGAACTGTGAAACGGGTCCGGACACATGTGTATGCAGTTACATATCTGCCGACTGCTGCGATATAGTGCGACTATTAAATAGACTGTGCACAGAACGACAACATGAAAATATTGCAACAAGCGCACAGACTAAAAATGAAGGACCTGGTCTACTCGAAATTGTGCGGCGATGGTGGTGGTGGGGGTGGTTGTGGCAGAAAAAACGTAAACACGGACGTCTTCTGCCCGATACCGTTCGTTCGATCATCTGCGGACCTTCCGCGTGCGAAAGACAAACGTCATGTTCAACCTGTTGCTCGATGTAAACGGATTGAGATTCGCGAAATTATACGTGTTTTCTAAATCACTATTTCAACCCAAATATCAGATGCTGGAGACCCTGATGACACGACTTTCCAACGAAGGGATGGGTTATCACGCCTACAAAGATAACGAAGAGGTACCGCCTCCCGACGAGGTCGATCCCAATTCTATTATGGTGTTCGACGACGTGTCTTGTGAAAGACAACACAACATACGCAAGTATTTCTCTATGGGACGACACAGCGGTGTGGACGCGTTTTACCTTTGTCCGACGTACAGTCAAGTGCCAAAACAGTTGGTTCGTGACGATGCCAATTTAATAGTATTGTTCAAACAGGACGATCGCAACTTGAGACATACGTACAACGATCACGTCAACACGGAAATGAAATATGACACGTTTAAGAACATGTGTGCTGAAGCGTGGAAAGATCGTTACGGCTTTCTCGTTGTGGACAAGGATTCTTCTATCGACACCGGCAGGTACAGAGTCGGTTTTGACCGTTTCATAGTAGTCGCACCTAACGATTAAACAAAAAAAATCGTCATACGTTCAGCTAAACACATGTCCTGCTGTCAACGACTTTAGTTGTCGTTCTGCCGTTTATCGAGATGGACGACAAGAAGAAACGACTAGCACGTGAGATCGACACGATCAGTGATGACATACGGAAGAAATACCGTGCGTTAAAACATGGGATTCGTGAAGAAGAAGCAACGTTATCCAAAAGTTACAAACCGATTCTGGAACCGTTACAAAATATATCGCAAGCGTTGCTTGAAAAAAAAACGTAAAACAACAAATGAAAAACCTATAAGAGTGAAAAAGATGAAACGTGAAGAGCAAGAGGAAGAGCTGAGGAGGAGGAAGAGGATCCGACGGGTGCAATTAGTAAAATCGATGTGGGAACACCATTTCGTTCCCGAACGAAGCCACCACGTTTCCTGAAAACGCCTGTGATAGCCGAAACATTGGACGATGATGATGATGATGATGAGGGCAATCCTAGTCTCAACATTGAAAAAATGTTAGACACACCGGAAGGAAGACGTGAAGCACGTAGATAATTTCAGGACAAATACGACAGTGAATCGTTAGCGAACAAGTACATGCGTATGATCGTTTCGTCCGAACGCGATAGTCTGATGGACTATACGTACGGTGTAAGACACGAAAACGGAAAATGGATGACCGGTGATTCAGCGTTCGAAATCGAAACGGACGATACGATTCTTAGCAACGGTAAACGATACAAAGGTACGCCAGGACTCTACGAACTCGTGTCCATGAAGCATCCTAAAGAAAACGTTTTCAACGATTCGGATCTGAAAGCGTACAAAGATATACTGCGTGACACCAACGCGCACAAGCAGTATTATTTAGCGAACTCACAGGTGAACGCAAACAGATGTGTAAAGTATAAACGAATAATATCACAACTGTTTCCGCCGAAACGTACAGGACATGGACATAATAATATCGATACATCGTATATGACGCTGACGAGAAAAAAAGACAAAATCGATTACGTGCACTGGGACGATCCGAACGAACTGGTGGACAGACTGCGACTGTTAATGGCGTCACAGCGTGTCGGAAACAGCGGGCACACGAACGAAATCGTCTCCATAGTGGAAGAACTACGCGAAGCCGACATCATCGTATAAAAAGAGCGATATATACCATCAACAGTTATTATCAGCAGCAGCAGCAGCAGCAGCAGCAGCAGCAGCAAAGCCGATAAAGTATAAATAATACTGTCGTACACGCGCCGGGGACATTTCACGTTTGATTGTGACAACATGGATATCGTGCTAGTGTTTATTATCGTGTGCACAAGTGCCGTTGTCGCATCGAGCGTTAACGCTAACGATGTAGATTTCGCTATAGATTACTTGGTGCGATACGGATACGTGCCCGACGATAGTTTACGACTCACGGACAACGCCACCATCGATATGGACGCCTACCTCCGCACGTATCAAGTGAATTACAATTTAACCGTAAATGGAGAATTGAACAACGAAACGATGAATCTGATGCGTGCGAGGAGATGCGGTAAGGAAGATTTCGTGTCGTACACCTTACGAACACCGTGGGCCAAGAGACGTTTGTCGTGGCGGTTCTTTCACGGTAGCGCCAGCGCTATAGAAGCGTCGCGACAAGCATTCGCTGTATGGCAGAAACATTCGAATCTGGAATTCGAATATCGGCCCAACGACATAAACGCAGACATGGTAATGTTTTCGATCGTCAGCGGTAAGAAGTAATAGATTAACGTGATGACGTCTGCCACTGGAAGCAGTTATTCTTAAAGGGTAAATTTCATTTTCTTCGTAACCGAAAACATTTATAGAACGTTAGGATTGTCTCGTTCGAACTTCACAATGTCGGATAGTCGGGTGGGATAAGTTATACCAGAAGTAATGATACTGTGGATATGTGGCTTGTATTTGGATACGCGATCGTTGTGTGAGTGTTGTGGAAACAGAGCGGCCAACACTGACCATACGAAACACATTTGATCGCCTGTATTGTTCACGTTGATGATGGATTTAGTACGAGACAATTCTGGGGGTGTACGGATGAAACTGGAGGCGGTTAGCGGTTGGTATCGTGAGAGAACGAGTTCTAAGGAGATTATGTGGTCTAACGCCCAACCGCTACCCTCGCGTGTGAATTTATAAATCGATTCAATGATTTTTTCGTACGAAGCTTCTAAACGATCGGGCAATACATCTTGGTCAGCGATCAGTGTCGTATGACATCGTCCGTGAAAATAAGCTTCAGTCGTCACTCCTTCGTCCTGGTCCTTGTCAGAGTTTACGATGTACTTGACAAATCTCGCTTTAACCGTTATATGCCACTTTATAGTAGGCAAACGTGTCAGTTCGTTTAGAATGTCCGTACGTAAGGTATCGTGCATTTCATCAAAAAGGTTATGACATCGTTGACGCATTCTTCGTCATCCGTGACAGGCGTGTAAACGTACGATACCAACGCGCCGCGTAACGAATGTTTACAATCAACAGCAAACGACTGCATTTGTAGTAAATTAACAACAACAACAAAAACACGAAACTATAACAATTACTTGCTCGCTTGAAGAACAATAAAAGACTGATACGAAGTTAGAAAATAAGCACTATTTTATATGCGACACGTGAAAGTTAGACTGCGCGAGACTCGAAGGTGAACGCAGGCAGTGATCGTCGCTCTACTTATACTATCTATGACGGCTGCGCGCGCAGCTATCCGCTCCCACCACCACGGTACCGAACTATTGCCGTCATCGAACCCCCACTACCAACTGCGTGCGCAGCTATCTGCTCCCACTACTGTGCTTTATTTCATACCGACCAATTGACGACAGCCATCCCCACTACGGATGCGCGCGCAGCTATCGCTGAGGAGGTGAAATGCAACGCGACAAACTAACATTCTTGCTTCAGATATGGACGTGTACACATATTCTTTTGCAAGCCGATTAAAAAGCTTTTATAACATCAGTCGTCGAGGTAACATTAAATTTTACGTTCATAAATTTCCGAATGCGAACGTAAAATATTTTGACCTAGCCAAAGCCGGGTTTATTTACGAAGGCGATGGTGATGTTGTAAGATGCTGCAAGTGTAAAATACGAATTATGGATTGGGCAGTGGGTGACGATCCCGTCCAAGTCCATAAGGCGTCAACGCCCAAATGCGATTTCGTTCGTGAACACTTGTAGAAGTCGACGCACGCAAAAATGGCTCTTTTCAGAGCCGACATAAACTCATATACCAAACATACCCGTTTGGGTAGTACTAGTAGTACAAGGTGTTAGTACTACTGCTACTACTGAATGACAGTAGTCACTCCAAAAGTGTGAGTGAAGACACCCATGATAAAAAAAATTATAAATAAAAAAATTCCTCAAACAATATGGGTATACACTATAAATATCACGATCATGACTAATAGCGTATCACTCACATAGCAGATCATCGACACGATGGACGTCTATCGATACGATGATGCGAATCATTTCACAATAACAAAAGCTTCACGAAGCGCGATACGGTCCAACTTACGTTCCGTGTATGTTGTGAAGGAAAGACGATTTTGCGGCAACTACTGTACACGTTACAAGTTCGGTGTTGACAGATATCACACCCGTTGCTGGCGTCACATAAAAAAACGCAGCGGTGATTTGCCGCCGATCGTGCTGTTGATGATAGTCTCCGATCGTATACACAACAAATCACGGTGGCTTCAATTTATCGTAGAGTGCGAACAAAACAACATACCAATAGAACTTGTGGTTTACGAAAAGAATATGTTCAAGTGTCCTGTACGTCACGGATGGAATTTTCTTTCGCGTTTCCGTCCGATTCCTGAACTGTATAACGCCGTTCAACGCGTCCACGGCTTACACGATTTACACGGGCAGATGAACTACGCGACTGTATACACGGATATGCTCGCCTACGGAAATTCGATACCACACGCTTCTTGTTGCATCGTCCTTACGGAGCGCACTCTTCCGATACGTACACCCATGGAAATATACAGAAGCGTGATGATGATAGCGCCAAAGTACGCACTGGATCATAGCTACAACGTAAGTTTTGATGTGCACTGCCCGCCGTCCTCGTTACCGACACTAGCGAGAGGGAAACAGTTCGCGTTGGAGAACAACAAGGCGTAGGGGTTACTTTCGGTAGCCTTTCTGTAGAAGGCGTTGCCTACACTCTGCAATTATTGCGAATAATTTGGTCTGCGGTATTCGCACGAACAAGGGTACACGGTGAAAGACCGGCGTTTGTACAAACAGTGGAAGCATTGCACGGGCGCTATGGCGGACGAATTTTGGTTGTTGAACTCGTATCTGATACACCTGCATACGGAGTCGAGAAGTCAACGCCCAACCGCCGAACTCAAAGCTAAACACATGTGCGAGCGGTTACCTGAGAACAATAACATCATAACCAAATACACTGCACTCACCGTCTATGGCTTTTTTCCGTGATGTTTTGTCCAGTTTACATGTTTCAAGGCACTTGCCTCATCATCAGAACTTATAAAATCAATCTATGTCTGAATTAAACGGAATAAATCCTATTGTAGTCCCAAGCCACGTAGACATAGATTGATTTTATAAGTTCTGATGATGAGGCAAGTGCCTTGAAACATGTAAACTGGACAAAACATCACGGAAAAAAGCCATAGACGGTGAGTGCAGTGTATTTGGTTAACAAACACGTGGCTTGGGACTACAATAGGATTTATTCCGTTTAATTCAAAATGAATAACATCATAGTCGCGGAAATGCACGAGGACCGCGACAACGTTATACGTAGCGTCATGTTCAAAGACATGAATTCTGTTAAGACTGTAAGAGCGTTGGACGCGAAAGAACACGCGCTCACGAGATACTACATCGGTATGGGCCTCGTGCGTCCTGGGCGTATGAAAATCAGTTTAGCTCACATTTTAACGTACTTACGCAATCGCAAAAAGAACGCGATGTTCTTCCGTTCGGTCGAGATTATATAAGTGGATGTGGAGCGGTGGCGACGTGACAGTCACGTGACGGAAGGTGGTCGTATCAGAACGGCATCGATGAGAATTACCTTCAGCACTGAGCCGACGGTTTACTACATTCCAGCGTATTGTGAATCGCGGTTCGCACGACAACATGAGAATGAAACGAGCTGTGAAGAATATACACCAGAGCGTTCGCAAGACTATCGCGACGGAGTTGCACAGACCGGTAAGAAGGAATTTTCCGAGACGCGCGGTCGAGTTGAAGGGACTTCACGACTTGTACCAAGCAGACCTGGTAGAGATGATACCGCACGCAAAGGCGAATGAGGGATTCAAGTACCTTATGACGACGATTAACGCGTTTAGCAAAAACGCGTACGCCGTTCCATTGAAAACGAAGACGGGTGTAGAGGTCGCACGAGCTCTGGAACCGATTCTGCGTGCTAATGAAATGAAATATCTGCAGACGGACAACGGGAAAGAGTACTACAACAATACCGTAGAAACACTGCTGAGCAGATATGGTGTCACACTCTATTCCACGTACAGTGAGAAAAAGGCTTCCATTGTGGAACGCTTCAACCGTACGTTGAAAAAGCACATGTATCGCCCGTTCAGCGAACAAGGTCACTACCGTTGGTTGGATATGTTACCGGAACTATTCAGCACGTACAACAACAGTGTGCACAGAACGACTGGAATGAAACCGCGTCAGGTGAACGAATCCAACGAACGTACGGTGTTACGACGGATTCGCGAGAACACAGCGAGGAGCATCGATTATAAACGACCAAAGTTCAAAGTAGGCGATCGTGTGCGTATAAGCAAACACAAAATGACGTTCGCCAAATGATACACACCAAATTGGACAAACGAGATATTCCTCGTTCACACGGTGCGTACCAGCAGCGTACCCGTCACTTATTCGTTAAAGGATCATACGGGAGACGTGTTGAAAGGCGGTTTTTATGAACACGAAATCAGTAAATCGAACGTCGGTGACGTGTACTTGGTAGAAAAAATTGTACAACGTAAAGGCGATCGCGTGAAACTCAGGTGGTTAGGATTCGATGGTAAACACGATTCGTGGATACTCAAGAAGAACTTGCTATAACAACGATTCGACTCGCGGAAATAGAACCAGTATGCGTCAATGCGTTACGATGACAACATGCGCGCTGTGTACAGTGTAAAAGACATTGTGTCGCATCCTGGATACGATGAGTACATCGTGAACACGACTGCAAACAACATTGAACGCATGCGCAGGATCTTGACAGTGTATGAGTACTGGCAACGGGTTACCAATCGTGTGGCGTGGTTCCGTCTCGACGAAATAGTACCAACAGGCACCGGATTCGATCACTACAAAGAATGTGTTTGGTCGGATCCGAACTGTGAAACGGGTCCGGACACATGTGTACGCAGTTACATATCTGCCGACTGCTGCGATATAGTGCGACTATTAAATAGACTGTGCACAGAACGACAACATGAAAATATTGCAACAAGCGCACAGACTAAAAATGAAGGACCTGGTCTATTCGAAATTGTGCGGCGATGGTGGTGGTGGGGGTGGTTGTGGCAGAAAAAACGTAAACACGGGCGTCTTCTGCCCGATACCGTTCGTTCGATCATCTGCGGACCTTCCGCGGGCGAAAGACAAACGTCATGTTCAACCTGTTGTTCGATGTAAACGGATTGAGATTCGCGAACTTATACGTGTTTTTCAAATCACTATTTCAACCCAAATATCAGATGCTGGAGACCCTGATGACACGAATTTCCAACGAAGGAATGGGTTATCACGCCTACAACGATAACGAAGAGGTACCGCCTCCCGACGAGGTCGATCCCAATTCTATTATGGTGTTCGACGACGTGTCTTGTGAAAGACAACACAACATACGCAAGTATTTCTCTATGGGACGACACAGCGGTGTGTCGCGTTTTACCTTTGTCCGACGTACAGTCAAGTGCCAAAACAGTTGGTTAGTGACGATGCCAATTTAATAGTATTGTTCAAACAGGACGATCGCAACTTGAGACATACGTACACCGATCACGTCAACACGGAAATGAAATACGACACGTTTAAGAACATGTGTGCTGAAGCGTGGAAAGATCGTTACGGCTTTCTCGTTGTGGACAAGGATTCTTCTATCGACACCGGCAGGTACAGAGTCGGTTTTGACCGTTTCATAGTAGTCGCACCTAACGATTAAACAAAAAAAATCGTCATACGTTCAGCTAAACACATGTCCTGCTGTCAACGACTTTAGTTGTCGTTCTGCCGTTTATCGAGATGGACGACAAGAAGAAACGACTAGCACGTGATATCGACACGATCAGTGATGACATACGGAAGAAATACCGTGCGTTAAAACATGGGATTCGTGAAGAACAAGCAACGTTATCCAAAAGTTACAAACCGATTCTGGAACCGTTACAAAATATATCGCAAGCGTTGCTTGAAAAAAAAACGTAAAACAACAAATGAAAAACCTATAAGAGTGAAAAAGATGAAACGTGAAGAGCAAGAGGAAGAGCTGAGGAGGAGGAAGAGGATCCGACGGGTGCAATTAGTAAAATCGATGTGGGAACACCATTTCGTTCCCGAACGAAGCCACCACGTTTCCTGAAAACGCCTGTGATAGCCGAAACATTGGACGATGATGATGATGATGATGAGGGCAATCCTAGTCTCAACATTGAAAAAATGTTAGACACACCGGAAGGAAGACGTGAAGCACGTAGATAATTTCAGGACAAATACGACAGTGAATCGTTAGCGAACAAGTACATGCGTATGATCGTTTCGTCCGAACGCGATAGTCTGATGGACTATACGTACGGTGTAAGACACGAAAACGGAAAATGGATGACCGGTGATTCAGCGTTCGAAATCGAAACGGACGATACGATTCTTAGCAACGGTAAACGATACAAAGGTACGCCAGGACTCTACGAACTCGTGTCCATGAAGCATCCTAAAGAAAACGTTTTCAACGATTCGGATCTGAAAGCGTACAAAGATATACTGCGTGACACCAACGCGCACAAGCAGTATTATTTAGCGAACTCACAGGTGAACGCAAACAGATGTGTAAAGTATAAACGAATAATATCACAACTGTTTCCGCCGAAACGTACAGGACATGGACATAATAATATCGATACATCGTATATGACGCTGACGAGAAAAAAAGACAAAATCGATTACGTGCACTGGGACGATCCGAACGAACTGGTGGACAGACTGCGACTGTTAATGGCGTCACAGCGTGTCGGAAACAGCGGGCACACGAACGAAATCGTCTCCATAGTGGAAGAACTACGCGAAGCCGACATCATCGTATAAAAAGAGCGATATATACCATCAACAGTTATTATCAGCAGCAGCAGCAGCAGCAGCAGCAAAGCCGATAAAGTATAAATAATACTGTCGTACACGCGCCGGGGACATTTCACGTTTGATTGTGACAACATGGATATCGTGCTAGTGTTTATTATCGTGTGCACAAGTGCCGTTGTCGCATCGAGCGTTAACGCTAACGATGTAGATTTCGCTATAGATTACTTGGTGCGATACGGATACGTGCCCGACGATAGTTTACGACTCACGGACAACGCCACCATCGATATGGACGCCTACCTCCGCACGTATCAAGTGAATTACAATTTAACCGTAAATGGAGAATTGAACAACGAAACGATGAATCTGATGCGTGCGAGGAGATGCGGTAAGGAAGATTTCGTGTCGTACACCTTACGAACACCGTGGGCCAAGAGACGTTTGTCGTGGCGGTTCTTTCACGGTAGCGCCAGCGCTATAGAAGCGTCGCGACAAGCATTCGCTGTATGGCAGAAACATTCGAATCTGGAATTCGAATATCGGCCCAACGACATAAACGCAGACATGGTAATGTTTTCGATCGTCAGCGGTAAGAAGTAATAGATTAACGTGATGACGTCTGCCACTGGAAGCAGTTATTCTTAAAGGGTAAATTTCATTTTCTTCGTAACCGAAAACATTTATAGAACGTTAGGATTGTCTCGTTCGAACTTCACAATGTCGGATAGTCGGGTGGGATAAGTTATACCAGAAGTAATGATACTGTGGATATGTGGCTTGTATTTGGATACGCGATCGTTGTGTGAGTGTTGTGGAAACAGAGCGGCCAACACTGACCATACGAAACACATTTGATCGCCTGTATTGTTCACGTTGATGATGGATTTAGTACGAGACAATTCTGGGGGTGTACGGATGAAACTGGAGGCGGTTAGCGGTTGGTATCGTGAGAGAACGAGTTCTAAGGAGATTATGTGGTCTAACGCCCAACCGCTACCCTCGCGTGTGAATTTATAAATCGATTCAATGATTTTTTCGTACGAAGCTTCTAAACGATCGGGCAATACATCTTGGTCAGCGATCAGTGTCGTATGACATCGTCCGTGAAAATAAGCTTCAGTCGTCACTCCTTCGTCCTGGTCCTTGTCAGAGTTTACGATGTACTTGACAAATCTCGCTTTAACCGTTATATGCCACTTTATAGTAGGCAAACGTTTCAGTTCGTTTAGAATGTCCGTACGTAAGGTATCGTGCATTTCATCAAAAAGGTTATGACATCGTTGACGCATTCTTCGTCATCCGTGACAGGCGTGTAAACGTACGATACCAACGCGCCGCGTAACGAATGTTTACAATCAACAGCAAACGACTGCATTTGTAGTAAATTAACAACAACAACAAAAACACGAAACTATAACAATTACTTGCTCGCTTGAAGAACAATAAAAGACTGATACGAAGTTAGAAAATAAGCACTATTTTATATGCGACACGTGAAAGTTAGACTGCGCGAGACTCGAAGGTGAACGCAGGCAGTGATCGTCGCTCTACTTATACTATCTATGACGGCTGCGCGCGCAGCTATCCGCTCCCACCACCACGGTACCGAACTATTGCCGTCATCGAACCCCCACTACCAACTGCGTGCGCAGCTATCTGCTCCCACTACTGTGCTTTATTTCATACCGACCAATTGACGACAGCCATCCCCACTACGGATGCGCGCGCAGCTATCGCTGAGGAGGTGAAATGCAACGCGACAAACTAACATTCTTGCTTCAGATATGGACGTGTACACATATTCTTTTGCAAGCCGATTAAAAAGCTTTTATAACATCAGTCGTCGAGGTAACATTAAATTTTACGTTCATAAATTTCCGAATGCGAACGTAAAATATTTTGACCTAGCCAAAGCCGGGTTTATTTACGAAGGCGATGGTGATGTTGTAAGATGCTGCAAGTGTAAAATACGAATTATGGATTGGGCAGTGGGTGACGATCCCGTCCAAGTCCATAAGGCGTCAACGCCCAAATGCGATTTCGTTCGTGAACACTTGTAGAAGTCGACGCACGCAAAAATGGCTCTTTTCAGAGCCGACATAAACTCATATACCAAACATACCCGTTTGGGTAGTACTAGTAGTACAAGGTGTTAGT
This sequence comes from Magicicada septendecula, assembly GCA_034769895.1. Classification (NCBI taxonomy): domain Eukaryota; kingdom Metazoa; phylum Arthropoda; class Insecta; order Hemiptera; family Cicadidae; genus Magicicada; species Magicicada septendecula. The sequence goes on from CM068373.1 coordinate 149,620,541, forward strand.
ACTACTGCTACTACTGAATGACAGTAGTCACTCCAAAAGTGTGAGTGAAGACACCCATGATAAAAAAAATTATAAATAAAAAAATTCCTCAAACAATATGGGTATACACTATAAATATCACGATCATGACTAATAGCGTATCACTCACATAGCAGATCATCGACACGATGGACGTCTATCGATACGATGATGCGAATCATTTCACAATAACAAAAGCTTCACGAAGCGCGATACGGTCCAACTTACGTTCCGTGTATGTTGTGAAGAAAAGACGATTTTGCGGCAACTACTGTACACGTTACAAGTTCGGTGTTGACAGATATCACACCCGTTGCTGGCGTCACATAAAAAAACGCAGCGGTGATTTGCCGCCGATCGTGCTGTTGATGATAGTCTCCGATCGTATACACAACAAATCACGGTGGCTTCAATTTATCGTAGAGTGCGAACAAAACAACATACCAATAGAACTTGTGGTTTACGAAAAGAATATGTTCAAGTGTCCTGTACGTCACGGATGGAATTTTCTTTCGCGTTTCCGTCCGATTCCTGAACTGTATAACGCCGTTCAACGCGTCCACGGCTTACACGATTTACACGGGCAGATGAACTACGCGACTGTATACACGGATATGCTCGCCTACGGAAATTCGATACCACACGCTTCTTGTTGCATCGTCCTTACGGAGCGCACTCTTCCGATACGTACACCCATGGAAATATACAGAAGCGTGATGATGATAGCGCCAAAGTACGCACTGGATCATAGCTACAACGTAAGTTTTGATGTGCACTGCCCGCCGTCCTCGTTACCGACACTAGCGAGAGGGAAACAGTTCGCGTTGGAGAACAACAAGGCGTAGGGGTTACTTTCGGTAGCCTTTCTGTAGAAGGCGTTGCCTACACTCTGCAATTATTGCGAATAATTTGGTCTGCGGTATTCGCACGAACAAGGGTACACGGTGAAAGACCGGCGTTTGTACAAACAGTGGAAGCATTGCACGGGCGCTATGGCGGACGAATTTTGGTTGTTGAACTCGTATCTGATACACCTGCATACGGAGTCGAGAAGTCAACGCCCAACCGCCGAACTCAAAGCTAAACACATGTGCGAGCGGTTACCTGAGAACAATAACATCATAACCAAATACACTGCACTCACCGTCTATGGCTTTTTTCCGTGATGTTTTGTCCAGTTTACATGTTTCAAGGCACTTGCCTCATCATCAGAACTTATAAAATCAATCTATGTCTGAATTAAACGGAATAAATCCTATTGTAGTCCCAAGCCACGTAGACATAGATTGATTTTATAAGTTCTGATGATGAGGCAAGTGCCTTGAAACATGTAAACTGGACAAAACATCACGGAAAAAAGCCATAGACGGTGAGTGCAGTGTATTTGGTTAACAAACACGTGGCTTGGGACTACAATAGGATTTATTCCGTTTAATTCAAAATGAATAACATCATAGTCGCGGAAATGCACGAGGACCGCGACAACGTTATACGTAGCGTCATGTTCAAAGACATGAATTCTGTTAAGACTGTAAGAGCGTTGGACGCGAAAGAACACGCGCTCACGAGATACTACATCGGTATGGGCCTCGTGCGTCCTGGGCGTATGAAAATCAGTTTAGCTCACATTTTAACGTACTTACGCAATCGCAAAAAGAACGCGATGTTCTTCCGTTCGGTCGAGATTATATAAGTGGATGTGGAGCGGTGGCGACGTGACAGTCACGTGACGGAAGGTGGTCGTATCAGAACGGCATCGATGAGAATTACCTTCAGCACTGAGCCGACGGTTTACTACATTCCAGCGTATTGTGAATCGCGGTTCGCACGACAACATGAGAATGAAACGAGCTGTGAAGAATATACACCAGAGCGTTCGCAAGACTATCGCGACGGAGTTGCACAGACCGGTAAGAAGGAATTTTCCGAGACGCGCGGTCGAGTTGAAGGGACTTCACGACTTGTACCAAGCAGACCTGGTAGAGATGATACCGCACGCAAAGGCGAATGAGGGATTCAAGTACCTTATGACGACGATTAACGCGTTTAGCAAAAACGCGTACGCCGTTCCATTGAAAACGAAGACGGGTGTAGAGGTCGCACGAGCTCTGGAACCGATTCTGCGTGCTAATGAAATGAAATATCTGCAGACGGACAACGGGAAAGAGTACTACAACAATACCGTAGAAACACTGCTGAGCAGATATGGTGTCACACTCTATTCCACGTACAGTGAGAAAAAGGCTTCCATTGTGGAACGCTTCAACCGTACGTTGAAAAAGCACATGTATCGCCCGTTCAGCGAACAAGGTCACTACCGTTGGTTGGATATGTTACCGGAACTATTCAGCACGTACAACAACAGTGTGCACAGAACGACTGGAATGAAACCGCGTCAGGTGAACGAATCCAACGAACGTACGGTGTTACGACGGATTCGCGAGAACACAGCGAGGAGCATCGATTATAAACGACCAAAGTTCAAAGTAGGCGATCGTGTGCGTATAAGCAAACACAAAATGACGTTCGCCAAATGATACACACCAAATTGGACAAACGAGATATTCCTCGTTCACACGGTGCGTACCAGCAGCGTACCCGTCACTTATTCGTTAAAGGATCATACGGGAGACGTGTTGAAAGGCGGTTTTTATGAACACGAAATCAGTAAATCGAACGTCGGTGACGTGTACTTGGTAGAAAAAATTGTACAACGTAAAGGCGATCGCGTGAAACTCAGGTGGTTAGGATTCGATGGTAAACACGATTCGTGGATACTCAAGAAGAACTTGCTATAACAACGATTCGACTCGCGGAAATAGAACCAGTATGCGTCAATGCGTTACGATGACAACATGCGCGCTGTGTACAGTGTAAAAGACATTGTGTCGCATCCTGGATACGATGAGTACATCGTGAACACGACTGCAAACAACATTGAACGCATGCGCAGGATCTTGACAGTGTATGAGTACTGGCAACGGGTTACCAATCGTGTGGCGTGGTTCCGTCTCGACGAAATAGTACCAACAGGCACCGGATTCGATCACTACAAAGAATGTGTTTGGTCGGATCCGAACTGTGAAACGGGTCCGGACACATGTGTACGCAGTTACATATCTGCCGACTGCTGCGATATAGTGCGACTATTAAATAGACTGTGCACAGAACGACAACATGAAAATATTGCAACAAGCGCACAGACTAAAAATGAAGGACCTGGTCTATTCGAAATTGTGCGGCGATGGTGGTGGTGGGGGTGGTTGTGGCAGAAAAAACGTAAACACGGACGTCTTCTGCCCGATACCGTTCGTTCGATCATCTGCGGACCTTCCGCGGGCGAAAGACAAACGTCATGTTCAACCTGTTGTTCGATGTAAACGGATTGAGATTCGCGAACTTATACGTGTTTTTCAAATCACTATTTCAACCCAAATATCAGATGCTGGAACCCTGATGACACGAATTTCCAACGAAGGAATGGGTTATCACGCCTACAACGATAACGAAGAGGTACCGCCTCCCGACGAGGTCGATCCCAATTCTATTATGGTGTTCGACGACGTGTCTTGTGAAAGACAACACAACATACGCAAGTATTTCTCTATGGGACGACACAGCGGTGTGTCGCGTTTTACCTTTGTCCGACGTACAGTCAAGTGCCAAAACAGTTGGTTAGTGACGATGCCAATTTAATAGTATTGTTCAAACAGGACGATCGCAACTTGAGACATACGTACACCGATCACGTCAACACGGAAATGAAATACGACACGTTTAAGAACATGTGTGCTGAAGCGTGGAAAGATCGTTACGGCTTTCTCGTTGTGGACAAGGATTCTTCTATCGACACCGGCAGGTACAGAGTCGGTTTTGACCGTTTCATAGTAGTCGCACCTAACGATTAAACAAAAAAAATCGTCATACGTTCAGCTAAACACATGTCCTGCTGTCAACGACTTTAGTTGTCGTTCTGCCGTTTATCGAGATGGACGACAAGAAGAAACGACTAGCACGTGATATCGACACGATCAGTGATGACATACGGAAGAAATACCGTGCGTTAAAACATGGGATTCGTGAAGAACAAGCAACGTTATCCAAAAGTTACAAACCGATTCTGGAACCGTTACAAAATATATCGCAAGCGTTGCTTGAAAAAAAAACGTAAAACAACAAATGAAAAACCTATAAGAGTGAAAAAGATGAAACGTGAAGAGCAAGAGGAAGAGCTGAGGAGGAGGAAGAGGATCCGACGGGTGCAATTAGTAAAATCGATGTGGGAACACCATTTCGTTCCCGAACGAAGCCACCACGTTTCCTGAAAACGCCTGTGATAGCCGAAACATTGGACGATGATGATGATGATGATGAGGGCAATCCTAGTCTCAACATTGAAAAAATGTTAGACACACCGGAAGGAAGACGTGAAGCACGTAGATAATTTCAGGACAAATACGACAGTGAATCGTTAGCGAACAAGTACATGCGTATGATCGTTTCGTCCGAACGCGATAGTCTGATGGACTATACGTACGGTGTAAGACACGAAAACGGAAAATGGATGACCGGTGATTCAGCGTTCGAAATCGAAACGGACGATACGATTCTTAGCAACGGTAAACGATACAAAGGTACGCCAGGACTCTACGAACTCGTGTCCATGAAGCATCCTAAAGAAAACGTTTTCAACGATTCGGATCTGAAAGCGTACAAAGATATACTGCGTGACACCAACGCGCACAAGCAGTATTATTTAGCGAACTCACAGGTGAACGCAAACAGATGTGTAAAGTATAAACGAATAATATCACAACTGTTTCCGCCGAAACGTACAGGACATGGACATAATAATATCGATACATCGTATATGACGCTGACGAGAAAAAAAGACAAAATCGATTACGTGCACTGGGACGATCCGAACGAACTGGTGGACAGACTGCGACTGTTAATGGCGTCACAGCGTGTCGGAAACAGCGGGCACACGAACGAAATCGTCTCCATAGTGGAAGAACTACGCGAAGCCGACATCATCGTATAAAAAGAGCGATATATACCATCAACAGTTATTATCAGCAGCAGCAGCAGCAGCAGCAGCAAAGCCGATAAAGTATAAATAATACTGTCGTACACGCGCCGGGGACATTTCACGTTTGATTGTGACAACATGGATATCGTGCTAGTGTTTATTATCGTGTGCACAAGTGCCGTTGTCGCATCGAGCGTTAACGCTAACGATGTAGATTTCGCTATAGATTACTTGGTGCGATACGGATACGTGCCCGACGATAGTTTACGACTCACGGACAACGCCACCATCGATATGGACGCCTACCTCCGCACGTATCAAGTGAATTACAATTTAACCGTAAATGGAGAATTGAACAACGAAACGATGAATCTGATGCGTGCGAGGAGATGCGGTAAGGAAGATTTCGTGTCGTACACCTTACGAACACCGTGGGCCAAGAGACGTTTGTCGTGGCGGTTCTTTCACGGTAGCGCCAGCGCTATAGAAGCGTCGCGACAAGCATTCGCTGTATGGCAGAAACATTCGAATCTGGAATTCGAATATCGGCCCAACGACATAAACGCAGACATGGTAATGTTTTCGATCGTCAGCGGTAAGAAGTAATAGATTAACGTGATGACGTCTGCCACTGGAAGCAGTTATTCTTAAAGGGTAAATTTCATTTTCTTCGTAACCGAAAACATTTATAGAACGTTAGGATTGTCTCGTTCGAACTTCACAATGTCGGATAGTCGGGTGGGATAAGTTATACCAGAAGTAATGATACTGTGGATATGTGGCTTGTATTTGGATACGCGATCGTTGTGTGAGTGTTGTGGAAACAGAGCGGCCAACACTGACCATACGAAACACATTTGATCGCCTGTATTGTTCACGTTGATGATGGATTTAGTACGAGACAATTCAGGGGGTGTACGGATGAAACTGGAGGCGGTTAGCGGTTGGTATCGTGAGAGAACGAGTTCTAAGGAGATTATGTGGTCTAACGCCCAACCGCTACCCTCGCGTGTGAATTTATAAATCGATTCAATGATTTTTTCGTACGAAGCTTCTAAACGATCGGGCAATACATCTTGGTCAGCGATCAGTGTCGTATGACATCGTCCGTGAAAATAAGCTTCAGTCGTCACTCCTTCGTCCTGGTCCTTGTCAGAGTTTACGATGTACTTGACAAATCTCGCTTTAACCGTTATATGCCACTTTATAGTAGGCAAACGTGTCAGTTCGTTTAGAATGTCCGTACGTAAGGTATCGTGCATTTCATCAAAAAGGTTATGACATCGTTGACGCATTCTTCGTCATCCGTGACAGGCGTGTAAACGTACGATACCAACGCGCCGCGTAACGAATGTTTACAATCAACAGCAAACGACTGCATTTGTAGTAAATTAACAACAACAACAAAAACACGAAACTATAACAATTACTTGCTCGCTTGAAGAACAATAAAAGACTGATACGAAGTTAGAAAATAAGCACTATTTTATATGCGACACGTGAAAGTTAGACTGCGCGAGACTCGAAGGTGAACGCAGGCAGTGATCGTCGCTCTACTTATACTATCTATGACGGCTGCGCGCGCAGCTATCCGCTCCCACCACCACGGTACCGAACTATTGCCGTCATCGAACCCCCACTACCAACTGCGTGCGCAGCTATCTGCTCCCACTACTGTGCTTTATTTCATACCGACCAATTGACGACAGCCATCCCCACTACGGATGCGCGCGCAGCTATCGCTGAGGAGGTGAAATGCAACGCGACAAACTAACATTCTTGCTTCAGATATGGACGTGTACACATATTCTTTTGCAAGCCGATTAAAAAGCTTTTATAACATCAGTCGTCGAGGTAACATTAAATTTTACGTTCATAAATTTCCGAATGCGAACGTAAAATATTTTGACCTAGCCAAAGCCGGGTTTATTTACGAAGGCGATGGTGATGTTGTAAGATGCTGCAAGTGTAAAATACGAATTATGGATTGGGCAGTGGGTGACGATCCCATCCAAGTCCATAAGGCGTCAACGCCCAAATGCGATTTCGTTCGTGAACACTTGTAGGAGTCGACGCACGCAAAAATGGCTCTTTTCAGAGCGGACATAAACTCATATACCAAACATACCCGTTTGGGTAGTACTAGTAGTACAAGGTGTTAGTACTACTGCTACTACTGAATGACAGTAGTCACTCCAAAAGTGTGAGTGAAGACACCCATGATAAAAAAAATTATAAATAAAAAAATTCCTCAAACAATATGGGTATACACTATAAATATCACGATCATGACTAATAGCGTATCACTCACATAGCAGATCATCGACACGATGGACGTCTATCGATACGATGATGCGAATCATTTCACAATAACAAAAGCTTCACGAAGCGCGATACGGTCCAACTTATGTTCCGTGTATGTTGTGAAGAAAAGACGATTTTGCGGCAACTACTGTACACGTTACAAGTTCGGTGTTGACAGATATCACACCCGTTGCTGGCGTCACATAAAAAAACGCAGCGGTGATTTGCCGCCGATCGTGCTGTTGATGATAGTCTCCTATCGTATACACAACAAATCACGGTGGCTTCAATTTATCGTAGAGTGCGAACAAAACAACATACCAATAGAACTTGTGGTTTACGAAAAGAATATGTTCAAGTGTCCTGTACGTCACGGATGGAATTTTCTTTCGCGTTTCCGTCCGATTCCTGAACTGTATAACGCCGTTCAACGCGTCCACGGCTTACACGATTTACACGGGCAGATGAACTACGCGACTGTATACACGGATATGCTCGCCTACGGAAATTCGATACCACACGCTTCTTGTTGCATCGTCCTTACGGAGCGCACTCTTCCGATACGTACACCCATGGAAATATACAGAAGCGTGATGATGATAGCGCCAAAGTACGCACTGGATCATAGCTACAACGTAAGTTTTGATGTGCACTGCCCGCCGTCCTCGTTACCGACACTAGCGAGAGGGAAACAGTTCGCGTTGGTGAACAACAAGGCGTAGGGGTTACTTTCGGTAGCCTTTCTGTAGAAGGCGTTGCCTACACTCTGCAATTATTGCGAATAATTTGGTCTGCGGTATTCGCACGAACAAGGGTACACGGTGAAAGACCGGCGTTTGTACAAACAGTGGAAGCATTGCACGGGCGCTATGGCGGACGAATTTTGGTTGTTGAACTCGTATCTGATACACCTGCATACGGAGTCGAGAAGTCAACGCCCAACCGCCGAACTCAAAGCTAAACACATGTGCGAGCGGTTACCTGAGAACAATAACATCATAGTCGCGGAAATGCACGAGGACCGCGACAACGTTATACGTAGCGTCATGTTCAAAGACATGAATTCTGTTAAGACTGTAAGAGCGTTGGACGCGAAACAACACGCGCTCACGAGATACTACATCGGTATGGGCCTCGTGCGTCCTGGGCGTATGAAAATCAGTTTAGCTCACATTTTAACGTACTTACGCAATCGCAAAAAGAACGCGATGTTCTTCCGTTCGGTCGAGATTATATAAGTGGATGTGGAGCGGTGGCGACGTGACAGTCACGTGACGGAAGGTGGTCGTATCAGAACGGCATCGATGAGAATTACCTTCAGCACTGAGCCGACGGTTTACTACATTCCAGCGTATTGTGAATCGCGGTTCGCACGACAACATGAGAATGAAACGAGCTGTGAAGAATATACACCAGAGCGTTCGCAAGACTATCGCGACGGAGTTGCACAGACCGGTAAGAAGGAATTTTCCGAGACGCGCGGTCGAGTTGAAGGGACTTCACGACTTGTACCAAGCAGACCTGGTAGAGATGATACCGCACGCAAAGGCGAATAAGGGATTCAAGTACCTTATGACGACGATTAACGCGTTTAGCAAGTACGCGTACGCCGTTCCATTGAAAACGAAGACGGGTGTAGAGGTCGCACGAGCTCTGGAACCGATTCTGCATGCTAATGAAATGAAATATCTGCAGACGGACAACGGGAAAGAGTACTACAACAATACCGTAGAAACACTGCTGAGCAGATATGGTGTCACACTCTATTCCACGTACAGTGAGAAAAAGGCTTCCATTGTGGAACGCTACAACCGTACGTTGAAAAAGCACATGTATCGCCCGTTCAGCGAACAAGGTCACTACCGTTGGTTGGATATGTTACCGGAACTATTCAGCACGTACAACAACAGTGTGCACAGAACGACTGGAATGAAACCGCGTCAGGTGAACGAATCCAACGAACGTACGGTGTTACGACGGATTCGCGAGAACACAGCGAGGAGCATCGATTATAAACGACCAAAGTTCAAAGTAGGCGATCGTGTGCGTATAAGCAAACACAAAATGACGTTCGCCAAAGGATACACACCAAATTGGACAAACGAGATATTCCTCGTTCACACGGTGCGTACCAGCAGCGTACCCGTCACTTATTCGTTAAAGGATCATACGGGAGACGTGTTGAAAGGCGGTTTTTATGAACACGAAATCAGTAAATCGAACGTCGGTGACGTGTACTTGGTAGAAAAAATCGTACAACGTAAAGGCGATCGCGTGAAAGTCAGGTGGTTAGGATTCGATGGTAAACACGATTCGTGGATACTCAAGAAGAACTTGCTATAACAACGATTCGACTCGCGGAAATAGAACCAGTATGCGTCGATGCGTTACGATGACAACATGCGCGCTGTGTACAGTGTAAAAGACATTGTGTCGCATCCTGGATACGATGAGTACATCGTGAACACGACTGCAAACAACATTGAATGCATGCGCAGGATCTTGACAGTGTATGAGTACTGGCAACGGGTTACCAATCGTGTGGCGTGGTTCCGTCTCGACGAAATAGTACCAACAGGCACCGGATTCGATCACTACAAAGAATGTGTTTGGTCGGATCCGAACTGTGAAACGGGTCCGGACACATGTGTACGCAGTTACATATCTGCCGACTGCTGCGATATAGTGCGACTATTAAATAGACTGTGCACAGAACGACAACATGAAAATATTGCAACAAGCGCACAGACTAAAAATGAAGGACCTGGTCTATTCGAAATTGTGCGGCGATGGTGGTGGTGGGGGTGGTTGTGGCAGAAAAAACGTAAACACGGACGTCTTCTGCCCGATACCGTTCGTTCGATCATCTGCGGACCTTCCGCGGGCGAAAGACAAACGTCATGTTCAACCTGTTGTTCGATGTAAACGGATTGAGATTCGCGAACTTATACGTGTTTTTCAAATCACTATTTCAACCCAAATATCAGATGCTGGAGACCCTGATGACACGAATTTCCAACGAAGGAATGGGTTATCACGCCTACAACGATAACGAAGAGGTACCGCCTCCCGACGAGGTCGATCCCAATTCTATTATGGTGTTCGACGACGTGTCTTGTGAAAGACAACACAACATACGCAAGTATTTCTCTATGGGACGACACAGCGGTGTGGACGCGTTTTACCTTTGTCCGACGTACAGTCGAGTGCCAAAACAGTTGGTTCGTGACGATGCCAATTTAATAGTATTGTTCAAACAGGACGATCGCAACTTGAGACATACGTACAACGATCACGTTAACACGGAAATGAAATATGACACGTTTAAGAACATGTGTGCTGAAGCGTGGAAAGATTGTTACGGCTTTCTCGTTGTGGACAAGGATTCTTCTATCGACACCGGCAGGTACAGAGTCGGTTTTGACCGTTTCATAGTAGTCGCACCTAACGATTAAACAAAAAAAATCGTCATACGTTCAGCTAAACACATGTCCTGCTGTCAACGACTTTAGTTGTCGTTCTGCCGTTTATCGAGATGGACGACAAGAAGAAACGACTAGCACGTGATATCGACACGATCAGTGATGACATACGGAAGAAATACCGTGCGTTAAAACATGGGATTCGTGAAGAAGAAGCAACGTTATCCAAAAGTTACAAATCGATTCTGGAACCGTTACAAAATATATCGCAAGCGTTGCTTGAAAAAAAACGTAAAACAACAAATGAAAAACCTATAAGAGTGAAAAAGATGAAACGTGAAGAGGAAGAGGAAGAGCTGAGGAGCAGGAAGAGGATCTGACGGGTGCAATTAGTAAAATCGATGTGGGAACACATTTCGTTCCCGAACGAAGCCACCACGTTTCCTGAAAACGCCTGTGATAGCCGAAACATTGGACGATGATGATGATGATGATGAGGGCGATCCTAGTCTCAACATTGAAAAAATGTTACACACACCGGAAGGAAGACGTGAAGCACGTAGATAATTTCAGGTCAAATACGACAGTGAATCGTTAGCGAACAAGTACATGCGTATGATCGTTTCGTCCGAACGCGATCGTCTGATGGACTATACGTACGGTGTAAGACACGAAAACGGAAAATGGATGACCGGTGATTCAGCGTTCGAAATCGAAACGGACGGTACGATTCTTAGCAACGGTAAACGATACAAAGGTACGCCAGGACTCTGCGAACTCGTGTCCATGAAGCATCCTAAAGAAAACGTTTTCAACGATTCGGATCTGAAAGCGTACAAAGATATACTGCGTGACACCAACGCGCACAAGCAGTATTATTTAGCGAACTCACAGGTGAACGCAAACAGATGTGTAAAGTATAAACGAATAATATCACAACTGTTTCCGCCGAAACGTACAGGACATGGACATAATAATATCGATACATCGTATATGACGCTGACGAGAAAAAAAGACAAAATCGATTACGTGCACTGGGACGATCCGAACGAACTGGTGGACAGACTGCGACTGTTAATGGCGTCACAGCGTGTCGGAAACAGCGGGCACACGAACGAAATCGTCTCCATAGTGGAAGAACTACGCGAAGCCGACATCATCGTATAAAAAGAGCGATATATACCATCAACAGTTATTATCAGCAGCAGCAGCAGCAGCAGCAGCAAAGCCGATAAAGTATAAATAATACTGTCGTACACGCGCCGGGGACATTTCACGTTTGATTGTGACAACATGGATATCGGGCTAGTGTTTATTATCGTGTGCACAAGTGCCGTTGTCGCATCGAGCGTTAACGCTAACGATGTAGATTTCGCTATAGATTACTTGGTGCGATACGGATACGTGCCCGACGATAGTTTACGACTCACGGACAACGCCACCATCGATATGGACGCCTACCTCCGCACGTATCAAGTGAATTACAATTTAACCGTAAATGGAGAATTGAACAACGAAACGATGAATCTGATGCGTGCGAGGAGATGCGGTAAGGAAGATTTCGTGTCGTACACCTTACGAACACCGTGGGCCAAGAGACGTTTGTCGTGGCGGTTCTTTCACGGTAGCGCCAGCGCTATAGAAGCGTCGCGACAAGCATTCGCTGTATGGCAGAAACATTCGAATCTGGAATTCGAATATCGGCCCAACGACATAAACGCAGACATGGTAATGTTTTCGATCGTCAGCGGTAAGAAGTAATAGATTAACGTGATGACGTCTGCCACTGGAAGCAGTTATTCTTAAAGGGTAAATTTCATTTTCTTCGTAACCGAAAACATTTATAGAACGTTAGGATTGTCTCGTTCGAACTTCACAATGTCGGATAGTCGGGTGGGATAAGTTATACCAGAAGTAATGATACTGTGGATATGTGGCTTGTATTTGGATACGCGATCGTTGTGTGAGTGTTGTGGAAACAGAGCGGCCAACACTGACCATACGAAACACATTTGATCGCCTGTATTGTTCACGTTGATGATGGATTTAGTACGAGACAATTCTGGGGGTGTACGGATGAAACTGGAGGCGGTTAGCGGTTGGTATCGTGAGAGAACGAGTTCTAAGGAGATTATGTGGTCTAACGCCCAACCGCTACCCTCGCGTGTGAATTTATAAATCGATTCAATGATTTTTTCGTACGAAGCTTCTAAACGATCGGGCAATACATCTTGGTCAGCGATCAGTGTCGTATGACATCGTCCGTGAAAATAAGCTTCAGTCGTCACTCCTTCGTCCTGGTCCTTGTCTGAGTTTACGATGTACTTGACAAATCTCGCTTTAACCGTTATATGCCACTTTATAGTAGGCAAACGTGTCAGTTCGTTTAGAATGTCCGTACGTAAGGTATCGTGCATATCATCAAAAAGGTTATGACATCGTTGACGCATTCTTCGTCATCCGTGACAGGCGTGTAAACGTACGATACCAACGCGCCGCGTAACGAATGTTTACAATCAACAGCAAACGACTGCATTTGTAGTAAATTAACAACAACAACAAAAACACGAAACTATAACAATTACTTGCTCGCTTGAAGAACAATAAAAGACTGATACGAAGTTAGAAAATAAGCACTATTTTATATGCGACACGTGAAAGTTAGACTGCGCGAGACTCGAAGGTGAACGCAGGCAGTGATCGTCGCTCTACTTATACTATCTATGACGGCTGCCGCGCAGCTATCCGCTCCCACCACCACGGTACCGAACTATTGCCGTCATCGAACCCCCACTACCAACTGCGTGCGCAGCTATCTGCTCCCACTACTGTGCTTTATTTCATACCGACCAATTGACGACAGCCATCCCCACTACGGATGCGCGCGCAGCTATCGCTGAGGAGGTGAAATGCAACGCGACAAACTAACATTCTTGCTTCAGATATGGACGTGTACACATATTCTTTTGCAAGCCGATTAAAAAGCTTTTATAACATCAGTCGTCGAGGTAACATTAAATTTTACGTTCATAAATTTCCGAATGCGAACGTAAAATATTTTGACCTAGCCAAAGCCGGGTTTATTTACGAAGGCGATGGTGATGTTGTAAGATGCTGCAAGTGTAAAATACGAATTATGGATTGGGCAGTGGGTGACGATCCCGTCCAAGTCCATAAGGCGTCAACGCCCAAATGCGATTTCGTTCGTGAACACTTGTAGAAGTCGACGCACGCAAAAATGGCTCTTTTCAGAGCCGACATAAACTCATATACCAAACATACCCGTTTGGGTAGTACTAGTAGTACTAGGTGTTAGTACTACTACTACTACTGAATGACAGTAGTCACTCCAAAAGTGTGAGTGAAGACACCCGTGATAAAAAAAATTATAAATAAAAAAATTCCTCAAACAATATGGGTATACACTATAAATATCACGATCATGACTAATAGCGTATCACTCACATCGCAGATCATCGACACGATGGACGTCTATCGATACGATGATGCGAATCATTTCACAATAACAAAAGCTTCACGAAGCGCGATACGGTCCAACTTATGTTCCGTGTATGTTGTGAAGAAAAGACGATTTTGCGGCAACTACTGTACACGTTACAAGTTCGGTGTTGACAGATATCACACCCGTTGCTGGCGTCACATAAAAAAACGCAGCGGTGATTTGCCGCCGATCGTGCTGTTGATGATAGTCTCCGATCGTATACACAACAAATCACGGTGGCTTCAATTTATCGTAGAGTGCGAACAAAACAACGTACCGATAGAACTTGTGGTTTACGAAAAGAATATGTTCAAGTGTCCTGTACGTCACGGATGGAATTTTCTTTCGCGTTTCCGTCCGATTCCTGAACTGTATTTCGCCGTTCAACGCGTGCACGGCTTACACGATTTACACGGGCAGATGAACTACTCAACTGTATACACGGATATGCTCGCCTACGGAAATTCGATACCACACGCTTCTTGTTGCATCGTCCTTACGGAGCGCACTCTTCCGATACGTACACCCATGGAAATATACAGAAGCGTGATGATGATAGCGCCAAAGTGCGCACTGGATCCTAGCTACAACGTAAGTTTTGATGTGCACTGCCCGCCGTCCTCGTTACCGACACTAGCGATAGGGAAACAGTTCGCGTTGGTGAACAACAAGGCGTAGGGATTATTTTCGGTAGCCTTTCTGAAGAAGGCGTTGCCTACACTCTGCAATTATTGCGAATAATTTGGTCTGCGGTATTCGCACGAACAAGGGTACACGGTGAAAGACCGGCGTTTGTACAAACAGTGGCAGCATTGCACGGGCGCTATGGCGGACGAATTAAGGTTGTTGAACTCGTATTTGATACACCTGCATACGGAGTCGAGAAGTCAACGCCCAATCGCCGAACTCAAAGATAAACACATGTGCGAGCGGTTACCTGAGAACAATAACGTCATAGTCGCGGAAATGCACGAGTACCGCGACAACGTTATACGTAGCGTCATGTTCAAAGACATGAATTCTGTTAAGACTGTAAGAGCGTTGGACGCGAAACAACACGCGCTCACGAGATACTACATCGGTATGGGCCTCGTGCGTCCTGAGCGTATGAAAATCAGTTTAGCTCACATTTTAACGTACTTACGCAATCGCAAAAAGAACGCGATGTTCTTCCGTTCGGTCGAGATTATATAAGTGGATGTGGAGCGGTGGCGACGTGACAGTCATGTGATGGAAGGTGGTCGTACCAGAACGGCATCGATGAGAATTACCTTCAGCACTGAGCCGACGGTTTACTACATTCCAGCGTATTGTGAATCGCGGTTCGCACGAAAACATGAGAATGAAACGAGCTGTGAAGAATATACACCAGAGCGTTCGCAAGACTATCGCGACGGAGTTGCACAGACCGGTAAGAAGGAATTTTCCGAGACGCGCGGTCGAGTTGAAGGGACTTCACGACTTGTACCAAGCAGACCTGGTAGAGATGATACCGCACGCAAAGGCGAACAAGGGATTCAAGTACCTTATGACGACGATTAACGCGTTTAGCAAGTACGCGTACGCCGTTCCATTGAAAACGAAGACGGGTGTAGAGGTCGCACGAGCTCTGGAACCGATTCTGCGTGCTAATGAAATGAAATATCTGCAGACGGACAACGGGAAAGAGTACTACAACAGTACCGTAGAAAAATTGCTGAGCAGATATGGTGTCACACTCTATTCCACGTACAGTGAGAAAAAGGCTTCCATTGTGGAACGCTTCAACCGTACGTTGAAAAAGCACATGTATCGCGCGTTCAGCGAACAAGGTCACTACCGTTAGTTGGATATGTTACCGGAACTATTCAGCACGTACAACAACAGTGTGCACAGAACGACTGGAATGAAACCGCGTCAGGTGAACGTATCCAACGAACGTACGGTGTTACGACGGATTCGCGAGAACGCAGCGAGGAGCATCGATTATAAACGACCAAAGTTCAAAGTAGGCGATCATGTGCGTATAAGCAAACACAAAATGACGTTCGCCAAAGGATACACACCAAATTGGACTAACGAGATATTCCTCGTTCACACGGTGCGTACCAGCAGCGTACCCGTCACTTATTCGCTAAAGGATCATACGGGAGAAGTGTTGAAAGGCGGTTTTTATGAACACGAAATCAGTAAATCGAACGTTGGTGACGTGTACTTGGTAGAAAAGATCGTACAACGTAAAGGCGATCGCGTGAAAGTCAGGTGGTTAGGATTCGATGGTAAACACGATTCGTGGATACTCAAGAAGAACTTGCTATAACAACGATTCGACTCGCGGAAATAGAACCAGTATGCGTCGATGCGTTACGATGACAACATGCGCGCTGTGTACAGTGTAAAAGACATTGTGTCGCATCCTGGATACGACGAGTACATCGTGAACACGACTGCAAACAACGTTGAACGCATGCGCAGGATCTTGACAGTGTATGAGTACTGGCAACGGGTTACCAATCGTGTGGCGAGGTTCCGTCTCGACGAAATAGTACCAACAGGCACCGGATTCGATCACTACAAAGAATGTGTTTGGTCGGATCCGAACTGTGAAACGGGTCCGGACACATGTGTATGCAGTTACATATCTGCCGACTGCTGCGATATAGTGCGACTATTAAATAGACTGTGCACAGAACGACAACATGAAAATATTGCAACAAGCGCACAGAATAAATGAAGGACCTGGTCTATTCGAAATTGTGCGGCGATGGTGGTGGTGGGGGTGGTTGTGGCAGAAAAAACGTAAACACGGACGTCTTCTGCCCGATACCGTTCGTTCGATCATCTGCGGACCTTCCGCGTGCGAAAGACAAACGTCATGTTCACCCTGTTGTTCGATGAAACGGATTGAGATTTGCTAACTTATACGTGTTTTCTAAATCACTATTTCAACCCAAATATCAGATGCTGGAGACCCTGATGACACGACTTTCCAACGAAGGAATGGGTTATCACGCCTACAACGATAACGAAGAGGTACCGCCTCCCGACGAGGTCGATCCCAATTCTATTATGGTGTTCGACGACGTGTCTTGTGAAAGACAACACAACATACGCAAGTACTTCTCTATGGGACGACACAGCGGTGTGGACGCGTTTTACCTTGGTCCGACGTACAGTCAAGTGCCAAAACAGTAGGTTAGTGACAATGCCAATTTAATAGTATTGTTCAAACAGGGCGATCGCAACTTGAAACATACGTACAACGATCACGTCAACACGGACATGAAATATGACACGTTTAAGAACATGTGTGCTGAAGCGTGGAAAGATCGTTACGGCTTTCTCGTTGTGGATAAGGATTCTTCTATCGACACCGGCAGGTACAGAGTCGGTTTTGACCGTTTCATAGTAGCCGCACCTAACGATTAAACAACAACAAAATCGTCATACGTTCAGCTAAACACATGTCCTGCTGTCAACGACTTTAGTTGTCGTTCTGCCGTTTATCGAGATGGACGAAAGA
Organism: Magicicada septendecula; assembly: GCA_034769895.1. NCBI lineage: Eukaryota > Metazoa > Arthropoda > Insecta > Hemiptera > Cicadidae > Magicicada > Magicicada septendecula. Next base: position 149,638,321 of record CM068373.1, read on the forward strand.
AGAAACGACTAGCACGTGATATCGACACGGTCAGTGATAACATACGGAAGAAATACCGTGCGTTAAAACATGGGATTCGTGAAGAAGAAGCAACGTTATCCAAAAGTTACAAACCGATTCTGGAACCGTTACAAAATATATCGCAAGCGTTGCTTGAAAAAAAACGTAAAACAACAAATGAAAAACCTATAAGAGTGAAAAAGATGAAACGTGAAGAGGAAGAGGAAGAGCTGAGGAGGAGGAAGAGGATCCGACGGGTGCAATTAGTAAAATCGATGAGGGAACACCATTTCGTTCCCGAACGAAGCCACCACGTTTTCTGAAAACGCCTGTGATAGCCGAAACATTGGACCATGATGATGATGATGATGATGAGGGCGATCCTAGTCTCAACATTGAAAAAATGTTAGACACACCGGAAGGAAGACGTGAAGCACGTAGATAATTTCAAGACAAATACGACAGTGAATCGTTAGCGAACAAGTACATGCGTATGATCGTTTCGTCCGAACGCGATCGTCTGATGGACTATACGTACGGTGTAAGACACGAAAACGGAAAATGGATGACCGGTGATTCAGCGTTCGAAATCGAAACGGACGGTACGATTCTTAGCAACGGTAAACGATACAAAGGTACGCCAGGACTCTACGAACTCGTGTTCATGAAGCATCCTAAAGAAAACGTTTTCAACGATTCGGATCTGAAAGCGTACAAAGATATACTGCGTGACACCAACGCGCACAACACAAGCAGTATTATTTAGCGAACTCACAGGTGAACGCAAACAGATGTGTAAAATATAAACGAATAATATCACAACTGTTTCCGCCGAAACGTACAGGACATGGACATAATAATATCGATACATCGTATATGACGCTGACGAGAAAAAAAGACAAAATCGATTACGTGCACTGGGACGATCCGAACGAACTGGTGGACAGACTGCGACTGTTAATGGCGTCACAGCGTGTCGGAAACAGCGGGCACACGAACGAAATCGTCTCCATAGTGGAAGAACTACGCGAAGCCGACATCATCGTATAAAAAGAGCGATATATACCGTCAACAGTTATTATCAGCAGCAGCAGCAGCAGCAGCAAAGCCGATAAAGAATAAATAATACTGTCGTACACGCGCCGGGGACATTTCACGTTTTATTGTGACAACATGGATATCGGGCTAGTGTTTATTATCGTGTGCACAAGTGCCGTTTACGCATCGAGCGTTAACGCTAACGATGTAGATTTCGCTATAGATTACTTGGTGCGATACGGATACGTGCCCGACGATAGTTTACGACTCACGGACAACGCCACCATCGATATGGACGCCTACCTCCGCACGTATCAAGTGAATTACAATTTAACCGTAAATGGAGAATTGAACAACGAAACGATGAATCTGATGCGTGCGAGGAGATGCGGTAAGGAAGATTTCGTGTCGTACACCTTACGAACACCGTGGGCCAAGAGACGTTTGTCGTGGCGGTTCTTTCACGGTAGCGCCAGCGCTATAGAAGCGTCGCGACAAGCATTCGCTGTATGGCAGAAACATTCGAATCTGGAATTCGAATATCGGCCCAACGACATAAACGCAGACATGGTAATGTTTTCGATTGTCAGCGGTAAGAAGTAATAGATTAACGTGATGACGTCTGCCACTGGAAGCAGTTATTCTTAAAGGGTAAATTTCATTTTCTTCGTAACCAAAAACATTTATAGAAACGTTAGGATTGTCTCGTTCGAACTTCACAATGTCGGATAGTCGGGTGGGATAAGTTATACCAGAAGTAATGATACTGTGGATATGTGGCTTGTATTTGGATACGCGATCGTTGTGTGAGTGTTGTGGAAACAGAGCGGCCAACACTGACCATACGAAACACATTTGATCGCCTGTATTGTTCACGTTGATGATGGATTTAGTACGAGACAATTCAGGGGGTGTACGGATGAAACTGGAGGCGGTTAGCGGTTGGTATCGTGAGAGAACGAGTTCTAAGGAGATTATGTGGTCTAACGCCCAACCGCTACCCTCGCGTGTGAATTTATAAATCGATTCAATGATTTTTTCGTACGAAGCTTCTAAACGATCGGGCAATACATCTTGGTCAGCGATCAGTGTCGTATGACATCGTCCGTGAAAATAAGCTTCAGTCGTCACTTCTTCGTACTGGCCCTTGTCAGAGTTTACGATGTACTTGACAAATCTCGCTTTAACCGTTATATGCCACTTTATAGTAAGCACACGTGTCAGTTCGTTTAGAATGTCCGTACGTAAGGTATCGTGCATTTCATCAAAAAGGTTATGACATCGTTGACGCATTCTTCGTCATCCGTGACAGGCGTGTAAACGTACGATACCAACGCGCCGCGTAACGAATGTTTACAATCAACAGCAAACGACTGCATTTGTAGTAAATTAACAACAACAACAAAAACACGAAACTATAACAATTACTTGCTCGCTTGAAGAACAATAGAAGACTGCTAGGAAGTTAAAAAATAAGCACTATTTTATATGCGACACGTGAAAGTTAGACTGCGCGAGACTCGAAGATGAACACAGGCAGTGATCGTCGCTCTACTTATACTATCTATGACGGCTCCGCGCGCAGCTATCCGCTCCCACCACCACGGTACCGAACTATTGCCGTCATCGAACCCCCACTACCAACTGCGTGCGCAGCTATCTGCTCCCACTACTGTGCAGATACCGACCCACTTTCATACCGACCAATTGACGACAGCCATCCCCACTACGGATGCGCGCGCAGCTATCGCTGAGGAGGTGAAATGCAACGCGACAAACTAACATTCTTGCTTCAGATATGGACGTGTACACATATTCTTTTGCAAGCCGATTAAAAAGCTTTTATAACATCAGTCGTCGAGGTAACATTAAATTTTACGTTCATAAATTTCCGAATGCGAACGTAAAATATTTTGACCTAGCCAAAGCCGGGTTTATTTACGAAGGCGATGGTGATGTTGTAAGATGCTGCAAGTGTAAAATACGAATTATGGATTGGGCAGTGGGTGACGATCCCGTCCAAGTCCATAAGGCGTCAACGCCCAAATGCGATTTCGTTCGTGAACACTTGTAGAAGTCGACGCACGCAAAAATGGCTCTTTTCAGAGCCGACATAAACTCATATACCAAACATACCCGTTTGGGTAGTACTAGTAGTACTAGGTGTTAGTACTACTACTACTACTGAATGACAGTAGTCACTCCAAAAGTGTGAGTGAAGACACCCGTGATAAAAAAAATTATAAATAAAAAAATTCCTCAAACAATATGGGTATACACTATAAATATCACGATCATGACTAATAGCGTATCACTCACATCGCAGATCATCGACACGATGGACGTCTATCGATACGATGATGCGAATCATTTCACAATAACAAAAGCTTCACGAAGCGCGATACGGTCCAACTTATGTTCCGTGTATGTTGTGAAGAAAAGACGATTTTGCGGCAACTACTGTACACGTTACAAGTTCGGTGTTGACAGATATCACACCCGTTGCTGGCGTCACATAAAAAAACGCAGCGGTGATTTGCCGCCGATCGTGCTGTTGATGATAGTCTCCGATCGTATACACAACAAATCACGGTGGCTTCAATTTATCGTAGAGTGCGAACAAAACAACGTACCGATAGAACTTGTGGTTTACGAAAAGAATATGTTCAAGTGTCCTGTACGTCACGGATGGAATTTTCTTTCGCGTTTCCGTCCGATTCCTGAACTGTATTTCGCCGTTCAACGCGTGCACGGCTTACACGATTTACACGGGCAGATGAACTACTCAACTGTATACACGGATATGCTCGCCTACGGAAATTCGATACCACACGCTTCTTGTTGCATCGTCCTTACGGAGCGCACTCTTCCGATACGTACACCCATGGAAATATACAGAAGCGTGATGATGATAGCGCCAAAGTGCGCACTGGATCCTAGCTACAACGTAAGTTTTGATGTGCACTGCCCGCCGTCCTCGTTACCGACACTAGCGATAGGGAAACAGTTCGCGTTGGTGAACAACAAGGCGTAGGGATTATTTTCGGTAGCCTTTCTGAAGAAGGCGTTGCCTACACTCTGCAATTATTGCGAATAATTTGGTCTGCGGTATTCGCACGAACAAGGGTACACGGTGAAAGACCGGCGTTTGTACAAACAGTGGCAGCATTGCACGGGCGCTATGGCGGACGAATTAAGGTTGTTGAACTCGTAATTGATACACCTGCATACGGAGTCGAGAAGTCAACGCCCAATCGCCGAACTCAAAGATAAACACATGTGCGAGCGGTTACCTGAGAACAATAACGTCATAGTCGCGGAAATGCACGAGTACCGCGACAACGTTATACGTAGCGTCATGTTCAAAGACATGAATTCTGTTAAGACTGTAAGAGCGTTGGACGCGAAAGAACACGCGCTCACGAGATACTACATCGGTATGGGCCTCGTGCGTCCTGAACGTATGAAAATCAGTTTAGCTCACATTTTAACGTACTTACGCAATCGCAAAAAGAACGTGATGTTCTTCCGTTCGGTCGAGATTATATAAGTGGATGTGGAGCGGTGGCGACGTGACAGTCACGTGATGGAAGGTGGTCGTATCAGAACGGCATCGATGAGAATTACCTTCAGCACTGAGCCGACGGTTTACTACATTCCAGCGTATTGTGAATCGCGGTTCGCACGAAAACATGAGAATGAAACGAGCTGTGAAGAATATACACCAGAGCGTTCGCAAGACTATCGCGACGGAGTTGCACAGACCGGTAAGAAGGAATTTTCCGAGACGCGCGGTCGAGTTGAAGGGACTTCACGACTTGTACCAAGCAGACCTGGTAGAGATGATACCGCACGCAAAGGCGAATAAGGGATTCAAGTACCTTATGACGACGATTAACGCGTTTAGCAAGTACGCGTACGCCGTTCCATTGAAAACGAAGACGGGTGTAGAGGTCGCACGAGCTCTGGAACCGATTCTGCATGCTAATGAAATGAAATATCTGCAGACGGACAACGGGAAAGAGTACTACAACAATACCGTAGAAACACTGCTGAGCAGATATGGTGTCACACTCTATTCCACGTACAGTGAGAAAAAGGCTTCCATTGTGGAACGCTTCAACCGTACGTTGAAAAAGCACATGTATCGCGCGTTCAGCGAACAAGGTCACTACCGTTGGTTGGATATGTTACCGGAACTATTCAGCACGTACAACAACAGTGTGCACAGAACGACTGGAATGAAACCGCGTCAGGTGAACGAATCCAACGAACGTACGGTGTTACGACGGATTCGCGAGAACACAGCGAGGAGCATCGATTATAAACGACCAAAGTTCAACGTAGGCGATCGTGTGCGTATAAGCAAACACAAAATGACGTTCGCCAAAGGATACACACCAAATTGGACAAACGAGATATTCCTCGTTCACACGGTGCGTACCGGCAGCGTACCCGTCACTTATTCGCTAAAGGATCATACGGGAGAAGTGTTGAAAGGCGGTTTTTATGAACACGAAATCAGTAAATCGAACGTTGGTGACGTGTACTTGGTAGAAAAGATCGTACAACGTAAAGGCGATCGCGTGAAAGTCAGGTGGTTAGGATTCGATGGTAAACACGATTCGTGGATACTCAAGAAGAACTTGCTATAACAACGATTCGACTCGCGGAAATAGAACCAGTATGCGTCGATGCGTTACGATGACAACATGCGCGCTGTGTACAGTGTAAAAGACATTGTGTCGCATCCTGGATACGATGAGTACATCGTGAACACGACTGCAAACAACGTTGAACGCATGCGCAGGATCTTGACAGTGTATGAGTACTGGCAACGGGTTACCAATCGTGTGGCGAGGTTCCGTCTCGACGAAATAGTACCAACAGGCACCGGATTCGATCACTACAAAGAATGTGTTTGGTCGGATCCGAACTGTGAAACGGGTCCGGACACATGTGTATGCAGTTACATATCTGACGACTGCTGCGATATAGTGCGACTATTAAATAGACTGTGCACAGAACGACAACATGAAAATATTGCAACAAGCGCACAGACTAAAAATGAAGGACCTGGTCTATTCGAAATTGTGCGGCGATGGTGGTGGTGGGGGTGGTTGTGGCAGAAAAAACGTAAACACGGACGTCTTCTGCCCGATACCGTTCGTTCGATCATCTGCGGACCTTCCGCGGGCGAAAGACAAACGTCATGTTCAACCTGTTGTTCGATGTAAACGGATTGAGATTCGCGAACTTATACGTGTTTTTCAAATCACTATTTCAACCCAAATATCAGATGCTGGAGACCCTGATGACACGAATTTCCAACGAAGGAATGGGTTATCACGCCTACAACGATAACGAAGAGGTACCGCCTCCCGACGAGGTCGATCCCAATTCTATTATGGTGTTCGACGACGTGTCTTGTGAAAGACAACACAACATACGCAAGTATTTCTCTATGGGACGACACAGCGGTGTGGACGCGTTTTACCTTTGTCCGACGTACAGTCGAGTGCCAAAACAGTTGGTTCGTGACGATGCCAATTTAATAGTATTGTTCAAACAGGACGATCGCAACTTGAGACATACGTACAACGATCACGTTAACACGGAAATGAAATATGACCCGTTTAAGAACATGTGTGCTGAAGCGTGGAAAGATCGTTACGGCTTTCTCGTTGTGGACAAGGATTCTTCTATCGACACCGGCAGGTACAGAGTCGGTTTTGACCGTTTCATAGTAGTCGCACCTAACGATTAAACAAAAAAAATCGTCATACGTTCAGCTAAACACATGTCCTGCTGTCAACGACTTTAGTTGTCGTTCTGCCGTTTATCGAGATGGATGACAAGAAGAAACGACTAGCACGTGATATCGACACGATCAGTGATGACATACGGAAGAAATACCGTGCGTTAAAACATGGGATTCGTGAAGAAGAAGCAACGTTATCCAAAAGTTACAAACCGATTCTGGAACCGTTACAAAATATATCGCAAGCGTTGCTTGAAAAAAAAACGTAAAACAACAAATGAAAAACCTATAAGAGTGAAAAAGATGAAACGTGAAGAGGAAGAGGAAGAGCTGAGGAGGAGGAAGAGGATCTGACGGGTGCAATTAGTAAAATCGATGTGGGAACACATTTCGTTCCCGAACGAAGCCACCACGTTTCCTGAAAACGCCTGTGATAGCCGAAACATTGGACGATGATGATGATGATGATGATGAGGGCGATCCTAGTCTCAACATTGAAAAAATGTTACACACACCGGAAGGAAGACGTGAAGCACGTAGATAATTTCAGGTCAAATACGACAGTGAATCGTTAGCGAACAAGTACATGCGTATGATCGTTTCGTCCGAACGCGATCGTCTGATGGACTATACGTACGGTGTAAGACACGAAAACGGAAAATCGATGACCGTTGATTCAGCGTTCGAAATCGAAACGGACGGTACGATTCTTAGCAACGGTAAACGATACAAAGGTACGCCAGGACTCTGCGAACTCGTGTCCATGAAGCATCCTAAAGAAAACGTTTTCAACGATTCGGATCTGAAAGCGTACAAAGATATACTGCGTGACACCAACGCGCACAAGCAGTATTATTTAGCGAACTCACAGGTGAACGCAAACAGATGTGTAAAGTATAAACGAATAATATCACAACTGTTTCCGCCGAAACGTACAGGACATGGACATAATAATATCGATACATCGTATATGACGCTGACGAGAAAAAAAGACAAAATCGATTACGTGCACTGGGACGATCCGAACGAACTGGTGGACAGACTGCGACTGTTAATGGCGTCACAGCGTGTCGGAAACAGCGGGCACACGAACGAAATCGTCTCCATAGTGGAAGAACTACGCGAAGCCGACATCATCGTATAAAAAGAGCGATATATACCATCAACAGTTATTATCAGCAGCAGCAGCAGCAAAGCCGATAAAGTATAAATAATACTGTCGTACACGCGCCGGGGACATTTCACGTTTGATTGTGACAACATGGATATCGTGCTAGTGTTTATTATCGTGTGCACAAGTGCCGTTGTCGCATCGAGCGTTAACGCTAACGATGTAGATTTCGCTATAGATTACTTGGTGCGATACGGATACGTGCCCGACGATAGTTTACGACTTACGGACAACGCCACCATCGATATGGACGCCTACCTTCGCACGTTTCAAGTGAATTACAATTTAACCGTAAATGGAGAATTGAACAACGAAACGATGAATCTTATGCGTGCGAGGAGATGCGGTAAGGAAGATTTCGTGTCGTACACCTTACGAACACCGTGGGCCAAGAGACGTTTGTCGTGGCGGTTCTTTCACGGTAGCGCCAGCGCTATAGAAGCGTCGCGACAAGCATTCGCTGTATGGCAGGAACATTCGAATCTAGAATTCGAATATCGGCCCAACGACATAAACGCAGACATGGTAATGTTTTCGATCGTCAGCGGTAAGAAGTAATAGATTAACGTGATGACGTCTGCCACTGGAAGCAGTTATTCTTAAAGGGTAAATTTCATTTTCTTCGTAACCGAAAACATTTATAGAACGTTAGGATTGTCTCGTTCGAACTTCACAATGTCGGATAGTCGGGTGGGATAAGTTATACCAGAAGTAATGATACTGTGGATATGTGGCTTGTATTTGGATACGCGATCGTTGTGTGAGTGTTGTGGAAACAGAGCGGCCAACACTGACCATACGAAACGCATTTGATCGCCTGTATTGTTCACGTTGATGATGGATTTAGTACGAGACAATTCTGGGGGTGTACGGATGAAACTGGAGGCGGTTAGCGGTTGGTATCGTGAGAGAACGAGTTATAAGGAGATTATGTGGTCTAACGCCCAACCGCTACCCTCGCGTGTGAATTTATAAATCGATTCAATGATTTTTTCGTACGAAGCTTCTAAACGATCGGGCAATACATCTTGGCCAGCGATCAGTGTCGTATGACATCGTCCGTGAAAATAAGCTTCAGTCGTCACTCCTTCGTCCTGGTCCTTGTCAGAGTTTACGATGTACTTGACAAATCTCGCTTTAACCGTTATATGCCACTTTATAGTAGGCAAACGTGTCAGTTCGTTTAGAATGTCCGTACGTAAGGTATCGTGCATTTCATCAAAAAGGTTATGACATCGTTGACGCATTCTTCGTCATCCGTGAGAGGCGTGTAAACGTACGATACCAACGCGCCGCGTAACGAATGTTTACAATCAACAGCAAACGACTGCATTTGTAGTAAATTAACAACAACAACAAAAACACGAAACTATAACAATTACTTGCTCGCTTGAAGAACAATAAAAGACTGATACGAAGTTAGAAAATAAGCACTATTTTATATGCGACACGTGAAAGTTAGACTGCGCGAGACTCGAAGGTGAACGCAGGCAGTGATCGTCGCTCTACTTATGCTATCTATGACGGCTGCGCGCGCAGCTATCCGCTCCCACCACCACGGTACCGAACTATTGCCGTCATCGAACCCCCACTACCAACTGCGTGCGCAGCTATCTGCTCCCACTACTGTGCTTTATTTCATACCGACCAATTGACGACAGCCATCCCCACTACGGATGCGCGCGCAGCTATCGCTGAGGAGGTGAAATGCAACGCGACAAACTAACATTCCTGCTTCAGATATGGACGTGTACACATAATCTTTTGCAAGCCGATTAAAAAGCTTTTATAACATCAGTCGTCGAGGTAACATTAAATTTTACGTTCATAAATTTCCGAATGCGAACGTAAAATATTTTGACCTAGCCAAAGCCGGGTTTATTTACGAAGGAGATGGTGATGTTGTAAGATGCTGCAAGTGTAAAATACGAATTATGGATTGGGCAGTGGGTGACGATCCCGTCCAAGTCCATAAGGCGTCAACGCCCAAATGCGATTTCGTTCGTGAACACTTGTAGAAGTCGACGCACGCAAAAATGGCTCTTTTCAGAGCCGACATAAACTCATATACCAAACATACCCGTTTGGGTAGTACTAGTAGTACTAGGTGTTAGTACTACTACTACTACTGAATGACAGTAGTCACTCCAAAAGTGTGAGTGAAGACACCCGTGATAAAAAAAATTATAAATAAAAAAATTCCTCAAACAATATGGGTATACACTATAAATATCACGATCATGACTAATAGCGTATCACTCACATCGCAGATCATCGACACGATGGACGTCTATCGATACGATGATGCGAATCATTTCACAATAACAAAAGCTTCACGAAGCGCGATACGGTCCAACTTATGTTCCGTGTATTTTGTGAAGAAAAGACGATTTTGCGGCAACTACTGTACACGTTACAAGTTCGGTGTTGACAGATATCACACCCGTTGCTGGCGTCACATAAAAAAACGCAGCGGTGATTTGCCGCCGATCGTGCTGTTGATGATAGTCTCCGATCGTATACACAACAAATCATGGTGGATTCAATTTATCGTAGAGTGCGAACAAAACAACATACCAATAGAACTTGTGGTTTACGAAAAGAATATGTTCAAGTGTCCTGTACGTCACGGATGGAATTTTCTTTCGCGTTTCCGTCCGATTCCTGAACTGTATAACGCCGTTCAACGCGTCCACGGCTTACACGATTTACACGGGCAGATGAACTACGCGACTGTATACACGGATATGCTCGCCTACGGAAATTCGATACCACACGCTTCTTGTTGCATCGTCCTTACGGAGCGCACTCTTCCGATACGTACACCCATGGAAATATACAGAAGCGTGATGATGATAGCGCCAAAGTACGCACTGGATCCTAGCTACAACGTAAGTTTTGATGTGCACTGCCCGCCGTCCTCGTTACCGACACTAGCGAGAGGGAAACAGTTCGCGTTGGTGAACAACAAGGCGTAGGGGTTACTTTCGGTAGCCTTTCTGTAGAAGGCGTTGCCTACACTCTGCAATTATTGCGAATAATTTGGTCTGCGGTATTCGCACGAACAAGGGTACACGGTGAAAGACCGGCGTTTGTACAAACAGTAGCAGCATTGCACGAGCGCTATGGCGGACGAATTTTGGTTGTTGAACTCGTATCTGATACACCTGCATACGGAGTCGAGAAGTCAACGCCCAATCGCCGAACTCAAAGCTAAACACATGTGCGAGCGGTTACCTGAGAACAATAACGTCATAGTCGCGGAAATGCACGAGGACCGCGACAACGTTATACGTAGCGTCATGTTCAAAGACATGAATTCTGTTAAGACTGTAAGAGCGTTGGACGCGAAAGAACACGCGCTCACGAGATACTACATCGGTATGGGCCTCGTGTGTCCTGGGCGTATGAAAATCAGTTTAGCTCACATTTTAACGTACTTACGCAATCGCAAAAAGAACGCGATGTTCTTCCGTTCGGTCGAGATTATATAAGTGGATGTGGAGCGGTGGCGACGTGACAGTCACGTGATGGAAGGTGGTCGTATCAGAACGGCATCGATGAGAATTACCTTCAGCACTGAGCCGACGGTTTACTACATTCCAGCGTATTGTGAATCGCGGTTCGCACGAAAACATGAGAATGAAACGAGCTGTGAAGAATATACACCAGAGCGTTCGCAAGACTATCGCGACGGAGTTGCACAGACCGGTAAGAAGGAATTTTCCGAGACGCGCGGTCGAGTTGAAGGGACTTCACGACTTGTACCAAGCAGACCTGGTAGAGATGATACCGCACGCAAAGGCGAATAAGGGATTCAAGTACCTTATGACGACGATTAACGCGTTTAGCAAGTACGCGTACGCCGTTCCATTGAAAACGAAGACGGGTGTAGAGGTCGCACGAGCTCTGGAACCGATTCTGCATGCTAATGAAATGAAATATCTGCAGACGGACAACGGGAAAGAGTACTACAACAATACCGTAGAAACACTGCTGAGCAGATATGGTGTCACACTCTATTCCACGTACAGTGAGAAAAAGGCTTCCATTGTGGAACGCTTCAACCGTACGTTGAAAAAGCACATGTATCGCGCGTTCAGCGAACAAGGTCACTACCGTTGGTTGGATATGTTACCGGAACTATTCAGCACGTACAACAACAGTGTGCACAGAACGACTGGAATGAAACCGCGTCAGGTGAACGAATCCAACGAACGTACGGTGTTACGACGGATTCGCGAGAACACAGCGAGGAGCATCGATTATAAACGACCAAAGTTCAACGTAGGCGATCGTGTGCGTATAAGCAAACACAAAATGACGTTCGCCAAAGGATACACACCAAATTGGACAAACGAGATATTCCTCGTTCACACGGTGCGTACCGGCAGCGTACCCGTCACTTATTCGCTAAAGGATCATACGGGAGAAGTGTTGAAAGGCGGTTTTTATGAACACGAAATCAGTAAATCGAACGTTGGTGACGTGTACTTGGTAGAAAAGATCGTACAACGTAAAGGCGATCGCGTGAAAGTCAGGTGGTTAGGATTCGATGGTAAACACGATTCGTGGATACTCAAGAAGAACTTGCTATAACAACGATTCGACTCGCGGAAATAGAACCAGTATGCGTCGATGCGTTACGATGACAACATGCGCGCTGTGTACAGTGTAAAAGACATTGTGTCGCATCCTGGATACGATGAGTACATCGTGAACACGACTGCAAACAACGTTGAACGCATGCGCAGGATCTTGACAGTGTATGAGTACTGGCAACGGGTTACCAATCGTGTGGCGAGGTTCCGTCTCGACGAAATAGTACCAACAGGCACCGGATTCGATCACTACAAAGAATGTGTTTGGTCGGATCCGAACTGTGAAACGGGTCCGGACACATGTGTATGCAGTTACATATCTGCCGACTGCTGCGATATAGTGCGACTATTAAATAGACTGTGCACAGAACGACAACATGAAAATATTGCAACAAGCGCACAGACTAAAAATGAAGGACCTGGTCTATTCGAAATTGTGCGGCGATGGTGGTGGTGGGGGTGGTTGTGGCAGAAAAAACGTAAACACGGACGTCTTCTGCCCGATACCGTTCGTTCGATCATCTGCGGACCTTCCGCGGGCGAAAGACAAACGTCATGTTCAACCTGTTGTTCGATGTAAACGGATTGAGATTCGCGAACTTATACGTGTTTTTCAAATCACTATTTCAACCCAAATATCAGATGCTGGAGACCCTGATGACACGAATTTCCAACGAAGGAATGGGTTATCACGCCTACAACGATAACGAAGAGGTACCGCCTCCCGACGAGGTCGATCCCAATTCTATTATGGTGTTCGACGACGTGTCTTGTGAAAGACAACACAACATACGCAAGTATTTCTCTATGGGACGACACAGCGGTGTGGACGCGTTTTACCTTTGTCCGACGTACAGTCGAGTGCCAAAACAGTTGGTTCGTGACGATGCCAATTTAATAGTATTGTTCAAACAGGACGATCGCAACTTGAGACATACGTACAACGATCACGTTAACACGGAAATGAAATATGACCCGTTTAAGAACATGTGTGCTGAAGCGTGGAAAGATCGTTACGGCTTTCTCGTTGTGGACAAGGATTCTTCTATCGACACCGGCAGGTACAGAGTCGGTTTTGACCGTTTCATAGTAGTCGCACCTAACGATTAAACAAAAAAAATCGTCATACGTTCAGCTAAACACATGTCCTGCTGTCAACGACTTTAGTTGTCGTTCTGCCGTTTATCGAGATGGACGACAAGAAGAAACGACTAGCACGTGATATCGACACGATCAGTGATGACATACGGAAGAAATACCGTGCGTTAAAACATGGGATTCGTGAAGAAGAAGCAACGTTATCCAAAAGTTACAAACCGATTCTGGAACCGTTACAAAATATATCGCAAGCGTTGCTTGAAAAAAAAAACGTAAAACAACAAATGAAAAACCTATAAGAGTGAAAAAGATGAAACGTGAAGAGGAAGAGGAAGAGCTGAGGAGGAGGAAGAGGATCTGACGGGTGCAATTAGTAAAATCGATGTGGGAACACATTTCGTTCCCGAACGAAGCCACCACGTTTCCTGAAAACGCCTGTGATAGCCGAAACATTGGACGATGATGATGATGATGATGATGAGGGCGATCCTAGTCTCAACATTGAAAAAATGTTACACACACCGGAAGGAAGACGTGAAGCACGTAGATAATTTCAGGTCAAATACGACAGTGAACCGTTAGCGAACAAGTACATGCGTATGATCGTTTCGTCCGAACGCGATCGTCTGATGGACTATACGTACGGTGTAAGACACGAAAACGGAAAATCGATGACCGGTGATTCAGCGTTCGAAATCGAAACGGACGGTACGATTCTTAGCAACGGTAAACGATACAAAGGTACGCCAGGACTCTGCGAACTCGTGTCCATGAAGCATCCTAAAGAAAACGTTTTCAACGATTCGGATCTGAAAGCGTACAAAGATATACTGCGTGACACCAACGCGCACAAGCAGTATTATTTAGCGAACTCACAGGTGAACGCAAACAGATGTGTAAAGTATAAACGAATAATATCACAACTGTTTCCGCCGAAACGTACAGGACATGGACATAATAATATCGATACATCGTATATGACGCTGACGAGAAAAAAAGACAAAATCGATTACGTGCACTGGGACGATCCGAACGAACTGGTGGACAGACTGCGACTGTTAATGGCGTCACAGCGTGTCGGAAACAGCGGGCACACGAACGAAATCGTCTCCATAGTGGAAGAACTACGCGAAGCCGACATCATCGTATAAAAAGAGCGATATATACCATCAACAGTTATTATCAGCAGCAGCAGCAGCAGCAGCAGCAAAGCCGATAAAGTATAAATAATACTGTCGTACACGCGCCGGGGACATTTCACGTTTGATTGTGACAACATGGATATCGTGCTAGTGTTTATTATCGTGTGCACAAGTGCCGTTGTCGCATCGAGCGTTAACGCTAACGATGTAGATTTCGCTATAGATTACTTGGTGCGATACGGATACGTGCCCGACGATAGTTTACGACTTACGGACAACGCCACCATCGATATGGACGCCTACCTTCGCACGTTTCAAGTGAATTACAATTTAACCGTAAATGGAGAATTGAACAACGAAACGATGAATCTTATGCGTGCGAGGAGATGCGGTAAGGAAGATTTCGTGTCGTACACCTTGCGAACACCGTGGGCCAAGAGACGTTTGTCGTGGCGGTTCTTTCACGGTAGCGCCAGCGCTATAGAAGCGTCGCGACAAGCATTCGCTGTATGGCAGAAACATTCGAATCTGGAATTCGAATATCGGCCCAACGACATAAACGCAGACATGGTAATGTTTTCGATCGTCAGCGGTAAGAAGTAATAGATTAACGTGATGACGTCTGCCACTGGAAGCAGTTATTCTTAAAGGGTAAATTTCATTTTCTTCGTAACCGAAAACATTTATAGAACGTTAGGATTGTCTCGTTCGAACTTCACAATGTCGGATAGTCGGGTGGGATAAGTTATACCAGAAGTAATGATACTGTGGATATGTGGCTTGTATTTGGATACGCGATCGTTGTGTGAGTGTTGTGGAAACAGAGCGGCCAACACTGACCATACGAAACGCATTTGATCGCCTGTATTGTTCACGTTGATGATGGATTTAGTACGAGACAATTCTGGGGGTGTACGGATGAAACTGGAGGCGGTTAGCGGTTGGTATCGTGAGAGAACGAGTTCTAAGGAGATTATGTGGTCTAACGCCCAACCGCTACCCTCGCGTGTGAATTTATAAATCGATTCAATGATTTTTTCGTACGAAGCTTCTAAACGATCGGGCAATACATCTTGGTCAGCGATCAGTGTCGTATGACATCGTCCGTGAAAATAAGCTTCAGTCGTCACTCCTTCGTCCTGGTCCTTGTCAGAGTTTACGATGTACTTGACAAATCTCGCTTTAACCGTTATATGCCACTTTATAGTAGGCAAACGTGTCAGTTCGTTTAGAATGTCCGTACGTAAGGTATCGTGCATTTCATCAAAAAGGTTATGACATCGTTGACGCATTCTTCGTCATCCGTGACAGGCGTGTAAACGTACGATACCAACGCGCCGCGTAACGAATGTTTACAATCAACAGCAAACGACTGCATTTGTAGTAAATTAACAACAACAACAAAAACACGAAACTATAACAATTACTTGCTCGCTTGAAGAACAATAAAAGACTGATACGAAGTTAGAAAATAAGCACTATTTTATATGCGACACGTGAAAGTTAGACTGCGCGAGACTCGAAGGTGAACGCAGGCAGTGATCGTCGCTCTACTTATACTATCTATGACGGCTGCGCGCGCAGCTATCCGCTCCCACCACCACGGTACCGAACTATTGCCGTCATCGAACCCCCACTACCAACTGCGTGCGCAGCTATCTGCTCCCACTACTGTGCTTTATTTCATACCGACCAATTGACGACAGCCATCCCCACTACGGATGCGCGCGCAGCTATCGCTGAGGAGGTGAAATGCAACGCGACAAACTAACATTCTTGCTTCAGATATGGACGTGTACACATATTCTTTTGCAAGCCGATTAAAAAGCTTTTATAACATCAGTCGTCGAGGTAACATTAAATTTTACGTTCATAAATTTCCGAATGCGAACGTAAAATATTTTGACCTAGCCAAAGCCGGGTTTATTTACGAAGGCGATGGTGATGTTGTAAGATGCTGCAAGTGTAAAATACGAATTATGGATTGGGCAGTGGGTGACGATCCCGTCCAAGTCCATAAGGCGTCAACGCCCAAATGCGATTTCGTTCGTGAACACTTGTAGAAGTCGACGCACGCAAAAATGGCTCTTTTCAGAGCCGACATAAACTCATATACCAAACATACCCGTTTGGGTAGTACTAGTAGTACAAGGTGTTAGTACTACTGCTACTACTGAATGACAGTAGTCACTCCAAAAGTGTGAGTGAAGACACCCATGATAAAAAAAATTATAAATAAAAAAATTCCTCAAACAATATGGGTATACACTATAAATATCACGATCATGACTAATAGCGTATCACTCACATAGCAGATCATCGACACGATGGACGTCTATCGATACGATGATGCGAATCATTTCACAATAACAAAAGCTTCACGAAGCGCGATACGGTCCAACTTACGTTCCGTGTATGTTGTGAAGAAAAGACGATTTTGCGGCAACTACTGTACACGTTACAAGTTCGGTGTTGACAGATATCACACCCGTTGCTGGCGTCACATAAAAAAACGCAGCGGTGATTTGCCGCCGATCGTGCTGTTGATGATAGTCTCCGATCGTATACACAACAAATCACGGTGGCTTCAATTTATCGTAGAGTGCGAACAAAACAACATACCAATAGAACTTGTGGTTTACGAAAAGAATATGTTCAAGTGTCCTGTACGTCACGGATGGAATTTTCTTTCGCGTTTCCGTCCGATTCCTGAACTGTATAACGCCGTTCAACGCGTCCACGGCTTACACGATTTACACGGGCAGATGAACTACGCGACTGTATACACGGATATGCTCGCCTACGGAAATTCGATACCACACGCTTCTTGTTGCATCGTCCTTACGGAGCGCACTCTTCCGATACGTACACCCATGGAAATATACAGAAGCGTGATGATGATAGCGCCAAAGTACGCACTGGATCATAGCTACAACGTAAGTTTTGATGTGCACTGCCCGCCGTCCTCGTTACCGACACTAGCGAGAGGGAAACAGTTCGCGTTGGAGAACAACAAGGCGTAGGGGTTACTTTCGGTAGCCTTTCTGTAGAAGGCGTTGCCTACACTCTGCAATTATTGCGAATAATTTGGTCTGCGGTATTCGCACGAACAAGGGTACACGGTGAAAGACCGGCGTTTGTACAAACAGTGGAAGCATTGCACGGGCGCTATGGCGGACGAATTTTGGTTGTTGAACTCGTATCTGATACACCTGCATACGGAGTCGAGAAGTCAACGCCCAACCGCCGAACTCAAAGCTAAACACATGTGCGAGCGGTTACCTGAGAACAATAACATCATAACCAAATACACTGCACTCACCGTCTATGGCTTTTTTCCGTGATGTTTTGTCCAGTTTACATGTTTCAAGGCACTTGCCTCATCATCAGAACTTATAAAATCAATCTATGTCTGAATTAAACGGAATAAATCCTATTGTAGTCCCAAGCCACGTAGACATAGATTGATTTTATAAGTTCTGATGATGAGGCAAGTGCCTTGAAACATGTAAACTGGACAAAACATCACGGAAAAAAGCCATAGACGGTGAGTGCAGTGTATTTGGTTAACAAACACGTGGCTTGGGACTACAATAGGATTTATTCCGTTTAATTCAAAATGAATAACATCATAGTCGCGGAAATGCACGAGGACCGCGACAACGTTATACGTAGCGTCATGTTCAAAGACATGAATTCTGTTAAGACTGTAAGAGCGTTGGACGCGAAAGAACACGCGCTCACGAGATACTACATCGGTATGGGCCTCGTGCGTCCTGGGCGTATGAAAATCAGTTTAGCTCACATTTTAACGTACTTACGCAATCGCAAAAAGAACGCGATGTTCTTCCGTTCGGTCGAGATTATATAAGTGGATGTGGAGCGGTGGCGACGTGACAGTCACGTGACGGAAGGTGGTCGTATCAGAACGGCATCGATGAGAATTACCTTCAGCACTGAGCCGACGGTTTACTACATTCCAGCGTATTGTGAATCGCGGTTCGCACGACAACATGAGAATGAAACGAGCTGTGAAGAATATACACCAGAGCGTTCGCAAGACTATCGCGACGGAGTTGCACAGACCGGTAAGAAGGAATTTTCCGAGACGCGCGGTCGAGTTGAAGGGACTTCACGACTTGTACCAAGCAGACCTGGTAGAGATGATACCGCACGCAAAGGCGAATGAGGGATTCAAGTACCTTATGACGACGATTAACGCGTTTAGCAAAAACGCGTACGCCGTTCCATTGAAAACGAAGACGGGTGTAGAGGTCGCACGAGCTCTGGAACCGATTCTGCGTGCTAATGAAATGAAATATCTGCAGACGGACAACGGGAAAGAGTACTACAACAATACCGTAGAAACACTGCTGAGCAGATATGGTGTCACACTCTATTCCACGTACAGTGAGAAAAAGGCTTCCATTGTGGAACGCTTCAACCGTACGTTGAAAAAGCACATGTATCGCCCGTTCAGCGAACAAGGTCACTACCGTTGGTTGGATATGTTACCGGAACTATTCAGCACGTACAACAACAGTGTGCACAGAACGACTGGAATGAAACCGCGTCAGGTGAACGAATCCAACGAACGTACGGTGTTACGACGGATTCGCGAGAACACAGCGAGGAGCATCGATTATAAACGACCAAAGTTCAAAGTAGGCGATCGTGTGCGTATAAGCAAACACAAAATGACGTTCGCCAAATGATACACACCAAATTGGACAAACGAGATATTCCTCGTTCACACGGTGCGTACCAGCAGCGTACCCGTCACTTATTCGTTAAAGGATCATACGGGAGACGTGTTGAAAGGCGGTTTTTATGAACACGAAATCAGTAAATCGAACGTCGGTGACGTGTACTTGGTAGAAAAAATTGTACAACGTAAAGGCGATCGCGTGAAACTCAGGTGGTTAGGATTCGATGGTAAACACGATTCGTGGATACTCAAGAAGAACTTGCTATAACAACGATTCGACTCGCGGAAATAGAACCAGTATGCGTCAATGCGTTACGATGACAACATGCGCGCTGTGTACAGTGTAAAAGACATTGTGTCGCATCCTGGATACGATGAGTACATCGTGAACACGACTGCAAACAACATTGAACGCATGCGCAGGATCTTGACAGTGTATGAGTACTGGCAACGGGTTACCAATCGTGTGGCGTGGTTCCGTCTCGACGAAATAGTACCAACAGGCACCGGATTCGATCACTACAAAGAATGTGTTTGGTCGGATCCGAACTGTGAAACGGGTCCGGACACATGTGTACGCAGTTACATATCTGCCGACTGCTGCGATATAGTGCGACTATTAAATAGACTGTGCACAGAACGACAACATGAAAATATTGCAACAAGCGCACAGACTAAAAATGAAGGACCTGGTCTATTCGAAATTGTGCGGCGATGGTGGTGGTGGGGGTGGTTGTGGCAGAAAAAACGTAAACACGGACGTCTTCTGCCCGATACCGTTCGTTCGATCATCTGCGGACCTTCCGCGGGCGAAAGACAAACGTCATGTTCAACCTGTTGTTCGATGTAAACGGATTGAGATTCGCGAACTTATACGTGTTTTTCAAATCACTATTTCAACCCAAATATCAGATGCTGGAGACCCTGATGACACGAATTTCCAACGAAGGAATGGGTTATCACGCCTACAACGATAACGAAGAGGTACCGCCTCCCGACGAGGTCGATCCCAATTCTATTATGGTGTTCGACGACGTGTCTTGTGAAAGACAACACAACATACGCAAGTATTTCTCTATGGGACGACACAGCGGTGTGTCGCGTTTTACCTTTGTCCGACGTACAGTCAAGTGCCAAAACAGTTGGTTAGTGACGATGCCAATTTAATAGTATTGTTCAAACAGGACGATCGCAACTTGAGACATACGTACACCGATCACGTCAACACGGAAATGAAATACGACACGTTTAAGAACATGTGTGCTGAAGCGTGGAAAGATCGTTACGGCTTTCTCGTTGTGGACAAGGATTCTTCTATCGACACCGGCAGGTACAGAGTCGGTTTTGACCGTTTCATAGTAGTCGCACCTAACGATTAAACAAAAAAAATCGTCATACGTTCAGCTAAACACATGTCCTGCTGTCAACGACTTTAGTTGTCGTTCTGCCGTTTATCGAGATGGACGACAAGAAGAAACGACTAGCACGTGATATCGACACGATCAGTGATGACATACGGAAGAAATACCGTGCGTTAAAACATGGGATTCGTGAAGAACAAGCAACGTTATCCAAAAGTTACAAACCGATTCTGGAACCGTTACAAAATATATCGCAAGCGTTGCTTGAAAAAAAAACGTAAAACAACAAATGAAAAACCTATAAGAGTGAAAAAGATGAAACGTGAAGAGCAAGAGGAAGAGCTGAGGAGGAGGAAGAGGATCCGACGGGTGCAATTAGTAAAATCGATGTGGGAACACCATTTCGTTCCCGAACGAAGCCACCACGTTTCCTGAAAACGCCTGTGATAGCCGAAACATTGGACGATGATGATGATGATGATGAGGGCAATCCTAGTCTCAACATTGAAAAAATGTTAGACACACCGGAAGGAAGACGTGAAGCACGTAGATAATTTCAGGACAAATACGACAGTGAATCGTTAGCGAACAAGTACATGCGTATGATCGTTTCGTCCGAACGCGATAGTCTGATGGACTATACGTACGGTGTAAGACACGAAAACGGAAAATGGATGACCGGTGATTCAGCGTTCGAAATCGAAACGGACGATACGATTCTTAGCAACGGTAAACGATACAAAGGTACGCCAGGACTCTACGAACTCGTGTCCATGAAGCATCCTAAAGAAAACGTTTTCAACGATTCGGATCTGAAAGCGTACAAAGATATACTGCGTGACACCAACGCGCACAAGCAGTATTATTTAGCGAACTCACAGGTGAACGCAAACAGATGTGTAAAGTATAAACGAATAATATCACAACTGTTTCCGCCGAAACGTACAGGACATGGACATAATAATATCGATACATCGTATATGACGCTGACGATAAAAAAAGACAAAATCGATTACGTGCACTGGGACGATCCGAACGAACTGGTGGACAGACTGCGACTGTTAATGGCGTCACAGCGTGTCGGAAACAGCGGGCACACGAACGAAATCGTCTCCATAGTGGAAGAACTACGCGAAGCCGACATCATCGTATAAAAAGAGCGATATATACCATCAACAGTTATTATCAGCAGCAGCAGCAGCAGCAGCAGCAAAGCCGATAAAGTATAAATAATACTGTCGTACACGCGCCGGGGACATTTCACGTTTGATTGTGACAACATGGATATCGTGCTAGTGTTTATTATCGTGTGCACAAGTGCCGTTGTCGCATCGAGCGTTAACGCTAACGATGTAGATTTCGCTATAGATTACTTGGTGCGATACGGATACGTGCCCGACGATAGTTTACGACTCACGGACAACGCCACCATCGATATGGACGCCTACCTCCGCACGTATCAAGTGAATTACAATTTAACCGTAAATGGAGAATTGAACAACGAAACGATGAATCTGATGCGTGCGAGGAGATGCGGTAAGGAAGATTTCGTGTCGTACACCTTACGAACACCGTGGGCCAAGAGACGTTTGTCGTGGCGGTTCTTTCACGGTAGCGCCAGCGCTATAGAAGCGTCGCGACAAGCATTCGCTGTATGGCAGAAACATTCGAATCTGGAATTCGAATATCGGCCCAACGACATAAACGCAGACATGGTAATGTTTTCGATCGTCAGCGGTAAGAAGTAATAGATTAACGTGATGACGTCTGCCACTGGAAGCAGTTATTCTTAAAGGGTAAATTTCATTTTCTTCGTAACCGAAAACATTTATAGAACGTTAGGATTGTCTCGTTCGAACTTCACAATGTCGGATAGTCGGGTGGGATAAGTTATACCAGAAGTAATGATACTGTGGATATGTGGCTTGTATTTGGATACGCGATCGTTGTGTGAGTGTTGTGGAAACAGAGCGGCCAACACTGACCATACGAAACACATTTGATCGCCTGTATTGTTCACGTTGATGATGGATTTAGTACGAGACAATTCAGGGGGTGTACGGATGAAACTGGAGGCGGTTAGCGGTTGGTATCGTGAGAGAACGAGTTCTAAGGAGATTATGTGGTCTAACGCCCAACCGCTACCCTCGCGTGTGAATTTATAAATCGATTCAATGATTTTTTCGTACGAAGCTTCTAAACGATCGGGCAATACATCTTGGTCAGCGATCAGTGTCGTATGACATCGTCCGTGAAAATAAGCTTCAGTCGTCACTCCTTCGTCCTGGTCCTTGTCAGAGTTTACGATGTACTTGACAAATCTCGCTTTAACCGTTATATGCCACTTTATAGTAGGCAAACGTGTCAGTTCGTTTAGAATGTCCGTACGTAAGGTATCGTGCATTTCATCAAAAAGGTTATGACATCGTTGACGCATTCTTCGTCATCCGTGACAGGCGTGTAAACGTACGATACCAACGCGCCGCGTAACGAATGTTTACAATCAACAGCAAACGACTGCATTTGTAGTAAATTAACAACAACAACAAAAACACGAAACTATAACAATTACTTGCTCGCTTGAAGAACAATAAAAGACTGATACGAAGTTAGAAAATAAGCACTATTTTATATGCGACACGTGAAAGTTAGACTGCGCGAGACTCGAAGGTGAACGCAGGCAGTGATCGTCGCTCTACTTATACTATCTATGACGGCTGCGCGCGCAGCTATCCGCTCCCACCACCACGGTACCGAACTATTGCCGTCATCGAACCCCCACTACCAACTGCGTGCGCAGCTATCTGCTCCCACTACTGTGCTTTATTTCATACCGACCAATTGACGACAGCCATCCCCACTACGGATGCGCGCGCAGCTATCGCTGAGGAGGTGAAATGCAACGCGACAAACTAACATTCTTGCTTCAGATATGGACGTGTACACATATTCTTTTGCAAGCCGATTAAAAAGCTTTTATAACATCAGTCGTCGAGGTAACATTAAATTTTACGTTCATAAATTTCCGAATGCGAACGTAAAATATTTTGACCTAGCCAAAGCCGGGTTTATTTACGAAGGCGATGGTGATGTTGTAAGATGCTGCAAGTGTAAAATACGAATTATGGATTGGGCAGTGGGTGACGATCCCATCCAAGTCCATAAGGCGTCAACGCCCAAATGCGATTTCGTTCGTGAACACTTGTAGGAGTCGACGCACGCAAAAATGGCTCTTTTCAGAGCGGACATAAACTCATATACCAAACATACCCGTTTGGGTAGTACTAGTAGTACAAGGTGTTAGTACTACTGCTACTACTGAATGACAGTAGTCACTCCAAAAGTGTGAGTGAAGACACCCATGATAAAAAAAATTATAAATAAAAAAATTCCTC
The DNA here is from genome assembly GCA_034769895.1 of Magicicada septendecula. Classification (NCBI taxonomy): domain Eukaryota; kingdom Metazoa; phylum Arthropoda; class Insecta; order Hemiptera; family Cicadidae; genus Magicicada; species Magicicada septendecula. The sequence continues at coordinate 149,662,596 of CM068373.1, forward strand.
AAACAATATGGGTATACACTATAAATATCACGATCATGACTAATAGCGTATCACTCACATAGCAGATCATCGACACGATGGACGTCTATCGATACGATGATGCGAATCATTTCACAATAACAAAAGCTTCACGAAGCGCGATACGGTCCAACTTATGTTCCGTGTATGTTGTGAAGAAAAGACGATTTTGCGGCAACTACTGTACACGTTACAAGTTCGGTGTTGACAGATATCACACCCGTTGCTGGCGTCACATAAAAAAACGCAGCGGTGATTTGCCGCCGATCGTGCTGTTGATGATAGTCTCCTATCGTATACACAACAAATCACGGTGGCTTCAATTTATCGTAGAGTGCGAACAAAACAACATACCAATAGAACTTGTGGTTTACGAAAAGAATATGTTCAAGTGTCCTGTACGTCACGGATGGAATTTTCTTTCGCGTTTCCGTCCGATTCCTGAACTGTATAACGCCGTTCAACGCGTCCACGGCTTACACGATTTACACGGGCAGATGAACTACGCGACTGTATACACGGATATGCTCGCCTACGGAAATTCGATACCACACGCTTCTTGTTGCATCGTCCTTACGGAGCGCACTCTTCCGATACGTACACCCATGGAAATATACAGAAGCGTGATGATGATAGCGCCAAAGTACGCACTGGATCATAGCTACAACGTAAGTTTTGATGTGCACTGCCCGCCGTCCTCGTTACCGACACTAGCGAGAGGGAAACAGTTCGCGTTGGTGAACAACAAGGCGTAGGGGTTACTTTCGGTAGCCTTTCTGTAGAAGGCGTTGCCTACACTCTGCAATTATTGCGAATAATTTGGTCTGCGGTATTCGCACGAACAAGGGTACACGGTGAAAGACCGGCGTTTGTACAAACAGTGGAAGCATTGCACGGGCGCTATGGCGGACGAATTTTGGTTGTTGAACTCGTATCTGATACACCTGCATACGGAGTCGAGAAGTCAACGCCCAACCGCCGAACTCAAAGCTAAACACATGTGCGAGCGGTTACCTGAGAACAATAACATCATAGTCGCGGAAATGCACGAGGACCGCGACAACGTTATACGTAGCGTCATGTTCAAAGACATGAATTCTGTTAAGACTGTAAGAGCGTTGGACGCGAAACAACACGCGCTCACGAGATACTACATCGGTATGGGCCTCGTGCGTCCTGGGCGTATGAAAATCAGTTTAGCTCACATTTTAACGTACTTACGCAATCGCAAAAAGAACGCGATGTTCTTCCGTTCGGTCGAGATTATATAAGTGGATGTGGAGCGGTGGCGACGTGACAGTCACGTGACGGAAGGTGGTCGTATCAGAACGGCATCGATGAGAATTACCTTCAGCACTGAGCCGACGGTTTACTACATTCCAGCGTATTGTGAATCGCGGTTCGCACGACAACATGAGAATGAAACGAGCTGTGAAGAATATACACCAGAGCGTTCGCAAGACTATCGCGACGGAGTTGCACAGACCGGTAAGAAGGAATTTTCCGAGACGCGCGGTCGAGTTGAAGGGACTTCACGACTTGTACCAAGCAGACCTGGTAGAGATGATACCGCACGCAAAGGCGAATAAGGGATTCAAGTACCTTATGACGACGATTAACGCGTTTAGCAAGTACGCGTACGCCGTTCCATTGAAAACGAAGACGGGTGTAGAGGTCGCACGAGCTCTGGAACCGATTCTGCATGCTAATGAAATGAAATATCTGCAGACGGACAACGGGAAAGAGTACTACAACAATACCGTAGAAACACTGCTGAGCAGATATGGTGTCACACTCTATTCCACGTACAGTGAGAAAAAGGCTTCCATTGTGGAACGCTACAACCGTACGTTGAAAAAGCACATGTATCGCCCGTTCAGCGAACAAGGTCACTACCGTTGGTTGGATATGTTACCGGAACTATTCAGCACGTACAACAACAGTGTGCACAGAACGACTGGAATGAAACCGCGTCAGGTGAACGAATCCAACGAACGTACGGTGTTACGACGGATTCGCGAGAACACAGCGAGGAGCATCGATTATAAACGACCAAAGTTCAAAGTAGGCGATCGTGTGCGTATAAGCAAACACAAAATGACGTTCGCCAAAGGATACACACCAAATTGGACAAACGAGATATTCCTCGTTCACACGGTGCGTACCAGCAGCGTACCCGTCACTTATTCGTTAAAGGATCATACGGGAGACGTGTTGAAAGGCGGTTTTTATGAACACGAAATCAGTAAATCGAACGTCGGTGACGTGTACTTGGTAGAAAAAATCGTACAACGTAAAGGCGATCGCGTGAAAGTCAGGTGGTTAGGATTCGATGGTAAACACGATTCGTGGATACTCAAGAAGAACTTGCTATAACAACGATTCGACTCGCGGAAATAGAACCAGTATGCGTCGATGCGTTACGATGACAACATGCGCGCTGTGTACAGTGTAAAAGACATTGTGTCGCATCCTGGATACGATGAGTACATCGTGAACACGACTGCAAACAACATTGAATGCATGCGCAGGATCTTGACAGTGTATGAGTACTGGCAACGGGTTACCAATCGTGTGGCGTGGTTCCGTCTCGACGAAATAGTACCAACAGGCACCGGATTCGATCACTACAAAGAATGTGTTTGGTCGGATCCGAACTGTGAAACGGGTCCGGACACATGTGTACGCAGTTACATATCTGCCGACTGCTGCGATATAGTGCGACTATTAAATAGACTGTGCACAGAACGACAACATGAAAATATTGCAACAAGCGCACAGACTAAAAATGAAGGACCTGGTCTATTCGAAATTGTGCGGCGATGGTGGTGGTGGGGGTGGTTGTGGCAGAAAAAACGTAAACACGGACGTCTTCTGCCCGATACCGTTCGTTCGATCATCTGCGGACCTTCCGCGGGCGAAAGACAAACGTCATGTTCAACCTGTTGTTCGATGTAAACGGATTGAGATTCGCGAACTTATACGTGTTTTTCAAATCACTATTTCAACCCAAATATCAGATGCTGGAGACCCTGATGACACGAATTTCCAACGAAGGAATGGGTTATCACGCCTACAACGATAACGAAGAGGTACCGCCTCCCGACGAGGTCGATCCCAATTCTATTATGGTGTTCGACGACGTGTCTTGTGAAAGACAACACAACATACGCAAGTATTTCTCTATGGGACGACACAGCGGTGTGGACGCGTTTTACCTTTGTCCGACGTACAGTCGAGTGCCAAAACAGTTGGTTCGTGACGATGCCAATTTAATAGTATTGTTCAAACAGGACGATCGCAACTTGAGACATACGTACAACGATCACGTTAACACGGAAATGAAATATGACACGTTTAAGAACATGTGTGCTGAAGCGTGGAAAGATTGTTACGGCTTTCTCGTTGTGGACAAGGATTCTTCTATCGACACCGGCAGGTACAGAGTCGGTTTTGACCGTTTCATAGTAGTCGCACCTAACGATTAAACAAAAAAAATCGTCATACGTTCAGCTAAACACATGTCCTGCTGTCAACGACTTTAGTTGTCGTTCTGCCGTTTATCGAGATGGACGACAAGAAGAAACGACTAGCACGTGATATCGACACGATCAGTGATGACATACGGAAGAAATACCGTGCGTTAAAACATGGGATTCGTGAAGAAGAAGCAACGTTATCCAAAAGTTACAAATCGATTCTGGAACCGTTACAAAATATATCGCAAGCGTTGCTTGAAAAAAAACGTAAAACAACAAATGAAAAACCTATAAGAGTGAAAAAGATGAAACGTGAAGAGGAAGAGGAAGAGCTGAGGAGCAGGAAGAGGATCTGACGGGTGCAATTAGTAAAATCGATGTGGGAACACATTTCGTTCCCGAACGAAGCCACCACGTTTCCTGAAAACGCCTGTGATAGCCGAAACATTGGACGATGATGATGATGATGATGAGGGCGATCCTAGTCTCAACATTGAAAAAATGTTACACACACCGGAAGGAAGACGTGAAGCACGTAGATAATTTCAGGTCAAATACGACAGTGAATCGTTAGCGAACAAGTACATGCGTATGATCGTTTCGTCCGAACGCGATCGTCTGATGGACTATACGTACGGTGTAAGACACGAAAACGGAAAATGGATGACCGGTGATTCAGCGTTCGAAATCGAAACGGACGGTACGATTCTTAGCAACGGTAAACGATACAAAGGTACGCCAGGACTCTGCGAACTCGTGTCCATGAAGCATCCTAAAGAAAACGTTTTCAACGATTCGGATCTGAAAGCGTACAAAGATATACTGCGTGACACCAACGCGCACAAGCAGTATTATTTAGCGAACTCACAGGTGAACGCAAACAGATGTGTAAAGTATAAACGAATAATATCACAACTGTTTCCGCCGAAACGTACAGGACATGGACATAATAATATCGATACATCGTATATGACGCTGACGAGAAAAAAAGACAAAATCGATTACGTGCACTGGGACGATCCGAACGAACTGGTGGACAGACTGCGACTGTTAATGGCGTCACAGCGTGTCGGAAACAGCGGGCACACGAACGAAATCGTCTCCATAGTGGAAGAACTACGCGAAGCCGACATCATCGTATAAAAAGAGCGATATATACCATCAACAGTTATTATCAGCAGCAGCAGCAGCAGCAGCAGCAAAGCCGATAAAGTATAAATAATACTGTCGTACACGCGCCGGGGACATTTCACGTTTGATTGTGACAACATGGATATCGGGCTAGTGTTTATTATCGTGTGCACAAGTGCCGTTGTCGCATCGAGCGTTAACGCTAACGATGTAGATTTCGCTATAGATTACTTGGTGCGATACGGATACGTGCCCGACGATAGTTTACGACTCACGGACAACGCCACCATCGATATGGACGCCTACCTCCGCACGTATCAAGTGAATTACAATTTAACCGTAAATGGAGAATTGAACAACGAAACGATGAATCTGATGCGTGCGAGGAGATGCGGTAAGGAAGATTTCGTGTCGTACACCTTACGAACACCGTGGGCCAAGAGACGTTTGTCGTGGCGGTTCTTTCACGGTAGCGCCAGCGCTATAGAAGCGTCGCGACAAGCATTCGCTGTATGGCAGAAACATTCGAATCTGGAATTCGAATATCGGCCCAACGACATAAACGCAGACATGGTAATGTTTTCGATCGTCAGCGGTAAGAAGTAATAGATTAACGTGATGACGTCTGCCACTGGAAGCAGTTATTCTTAAAGGGTAAATTTCATTTTCTTCGTAACCGAAAACATTTATAGAACGTTAGGATTGTCTCGTTCGAACTTCACAATGTCGGATAGTCGGGTGGGATAAGTTATACCAGAAGTAATGATACTGTGGATATGTGGCTTGTATTTGGATACGCGATCGTTGTGTGAGTGTTGTGGAAACAGAGCGGCCAACACTGACCATACGAAACACATTTGATCGCCTGTATTGTTCACGTTGATGATGGATTTAGTACGAGACAATTCTGGGGGTGTACGGATGAAACTGGAGGCGGTTAGCGGTTGGTATCGTGAGAGAACGAGTTCTAAGGAGATTATGTGGTCTAACGCCCAACCGCTACCCTCGCGTGTGAATTTATAAATCGATTCAATGATTTTTTCGTACGAAGCTTCTAAACGATCGGGCAATACATCTTGGTCAGCGATCAGTGTCGTATGACATCGTCCGTGAAAATAAGCTTCAGTCGTCACTCCTTCGTCCTGGTCCTTGTCTGAGTTTACGATGTACTTGACAAATCTCGCTTTAACCGTTATATGCCACTTTATAGTAGGCAAACGTGTCAGTTCGTTTAGAATGTCCGTACGTAAGGTATCGTGCATATCATCAAAAAGGTTATGACATCGTTGACGCATTCTTCGTCATCCGTGACAGGCGTGTAAACGTACGATACCAACGCGCCGCGTAACGAATGTTTACAATCAACAGCAAACGACTGCATTTGTAGTAAATTAACAACAACAACAAAAACACGAAACTATAACAATTACTTGCTCGCTTGAAGAACAATAAAAGACTGATACGAAGTTAGAAAATAAGCACTATTTTATATGCGACACGTGAAAGTTAGACTGCGCGAGACTCGAAGGTGAACGCAGGCAGTGATCGTCGCTCTACTTATACTATCTATGACGGCTGCCGCGCAGCTATCCGCTCCCACCACCACGGTACCGAACTATTGCCGTCATCGAACCCCCACTACCAACTGCGTGCGCAGCTATCTGCTCCCACTACTGTGCTTTATTTCATACCGACCAATTGACGACAGCCATCCCCACTACGGATGCGCGCGCAGCTATCGCTGAGGAGGTAAAATGCAACGCGACAAACTAACATTCTTGCTTCAGATATGGACGTGTACACATATTCTTTTGCAAGCCGATTAAAAAGCTTTTATAACATCAGTCGTCGAGGTAACATTAAATTTTACGTTCATAAATTTCCGAATGCGAACGTAAAATATTTTGACCTAGCCAAAGCCGGGTTTATTTACGAAGGCGATGGTGATGTTGTAAGATGCTGCAAGTGTAAAATACGAATTATGGATTGGGCAGTGGGTGACGATCCCGTCCAAGTCCATAAGGCGTCAACGCCCAAATGCGATTTCGTTCGTGAACACTTGTAGAAGTCGACGCACGCAAAAATGGCTCTTTTCAGAGCCGACATAAACTCATATACCAAACATACCCGTTTGGGTAGTACTAGTAGTACTAGGTGTTAGTACTACTACTACTACTGAATGACAGTAGTCACTCCAAAAGTGTGAGTGAAGACACCCGTGATAAAAAAAATTATAAATAAAAAAATTCCTCAAACAATATGGGTATACACTATAAATATCACGATCATGACTAATAGCGTATCACTCACATCGCAGATCATCGACACGATGGACGTCTATCGATACGATGATGCGAATCATTTCACAATAACAAAAGCTTCACGAAGCGCGATACGGTCCAACTTATGTTCCGTGTATGTTGTGAAGAAAAGACGATTTTGCGGCAACTACTGTACACGTTACAAGTTCGGTGTTGACAGATATCACACCCGTTGCTGGCGTCACATAAAAAAACGCAGCGGTGATTTGCCGCCGATCGTGCTGTTGATGATAGTCTCCGATCGTATACACAACAAATCACGGTGGCTTCAATTTATCGTAGAGTGCGAACAAAACAACGTACCGATAGAACTTGTGGTTTACGAAAAGAATATGTTCAAGTGTCCTGTACGTCACGGATGGAATTTTCTTTCGCGTTTCCGTCCGATTCCTGAACTGTATTTCGCCGTTCAACGCGTGCACGGCTTACACGATTTACACGGGCAGATGAACTACTCAACTGTATACACGGATATGCTCGCCTACGGAAATTCGATACCACACGCTTCTTGTTGCATCGTCCTTACGGAGCGCACTCTTCCGATACGTACACCCATGGAAATATACAGAAGCGTGATGATGATAGCGCCAAAGTGCGCACTGGATCCTAGCTACAACGTAAGTTTTGATGTGCACTGCCCGCCGTCCTCGTTACCGACACTAGCGATAGGGAAACAGTTCGCGTTGGTGAACAACAAGGCGTAGGGATTATTTTCGGTAGCCTTTCTGAAGAAGGCGTTGCCTACACTCTGCAATTATTGCGAATAATTTGGTCTGCGGTATTCGCACGAACAAGGGTACACGGTGAAAGACCGGCGTTTGTACAAACAGTGGCAGCATTGCACGGGCGCTATGGCGGACGAATTAAGGTTGTTGAACTCGTATTTGATACACCTGCATACGGAGTCGAGAAGTCAACGCCCAATCGCCGAACTCAAAGATAAACACATGTGCGAGCGGTTACCTGAGAACAATAACGTCATAGTCGCGGAAATGCACGAGTACCGCGACAACGTTATACGTAGCGTCATGTTCAAAGACATGAATTCTGTTAAGACTGTAAGAGCGTTGGACGCGAAACAACACGCGCTCACGAGATACTACATCGGTATGGGCCTCGTGCGTCCTGAGCGTATGAAAATCAGTTTAGCTCACATTTTAACGTACTTACGCAATCGCAAAAAGAACGCGATGTTCTTCCGTTCGGTCGAGATTATATAAGTGGATGTGGAGCGGTGGCGACGTGACAGTCATGTGATGGAAGGTGGTCGTACCAGAACGGCATCGATGAGAATTACCTTCAGCACTGAGCCGACGGTTTACTACATTCCAGCGTATTGTGAATCGCGGTTCGCACGAAAACATGAGAATGAAACGAGCTGTGAAGAATATACACCAGAGCGTTCGCAAGACTATCGCGACGGAGTTGCACAGACCGGTAAGAAGGAATTTTCCGAGACGCGCGGTCGAGTTGAAGGGACTTCACGACTTGTACCAAGCAGACCTGGTAGAGATGATACCGCACGCAAAGGCGAACAAGGGATTCAAGTACCTTATGACGACGATTAACGCGTTTAGCAAGTACGCGTACGCCGTTCCATTGAAAACGAAGACGGGTGTAGAGGTCGCACGAGCTCTGGAACCGATTCTGCGTGCTAATGAAATGAAATATCTGCAGACGGACAACGGGAAAGAGTACTACAACAGTACCGTAGAAAAATTGCTGAGCAGATATGGTGTCACACTCTATTCCACGTACAGTGAGAAAAAGGCTTCCATTGTGGAACGCTTCAACCGTACGTTGAAAAAGCACATGTATCGCGCGTTCAGCGAACAAGGTCACTACCGTTAGTTGGATATGTTACCGGAACTATTCAGCACGTACAACAACAGTGTGCACAGAACGACTGGAATGAAACCGCGTCAGGTGAACGTATCCAACGAACGTACGGTGTTACGACGGATTCGCGAGAACGCAGCGAGGAGCATCGATTATAAACGACCAAAGTTCAAAGTAGGCGATCATGTGCGTATAAGCAAACACAAAATGACGTTCGCCAAAGGATACACACCAAATTGGACTAACGAGATATTCCTCGTTCACACGGTGCGTACCAGCAGCGTACCCGTCACTTATTCGCTAAAGGATCATACGGGAGAAGTGTTGAAAGGCGGTTTTTATGAACACGAAATCAGTAAATCGAACGTTGGTGACGTGTACTTGGTAGAAAAGATCGTACAACGTAAAGGCGATCGCGTGAAAGTCAGGTGGTTAGGATTCGATGGTAAACACGATTCGTGGATACTCAAGAAGAACTTGCTATAACAACGATTCGACTCGCGGAAATAGAACCAGTATGCGTCGATGCGTTACGATGACAACATGCGCGCTGTGTACAGTGTAAAAGACATTGTGTCGCATCCTGGATACGACGAGTACATCGTGAACACGACTGCAAACAACGTTGAACGCATGCGCAGGATCTTGACAGTGTATGAGTACTGGCAACGGGTTACCAATCGTGTGGCGAGGTTCCGTCTCGACGAAATAGTACCAACAGGCACCGGATTCGATCACTACAAAGAATGTGTTTGGTCGGATCCGAACTGTGAAACGGGTCCGGACACATGTGTATGCAGTTACATATCTGCCGACTGCTGCGATATAGTGCGACTATTAAATAGACTGTGCACAGAACGACAACATGAAAATATTGCAACAAGCGCACAGAATAAATGAAGGACCTGGTCTATTCGAAATTGTGCGGCGATGGTGGTGGTGGGGGTGGTTGTGGCAGAAAAAACGTAAACACGGACGTCTTCTGCCCGATACCGTTCGTTCGATCATCTGCGGACCTTCCGCGTGCGAAAGACAAACGTCATGTTCACCCTGTTGTTCGATGAAACGGATTGAGATTTGCTAACTTATACGTGTTTTCTAAATCACTATTTCAACCCAAATATCAGATGCTGGAGACCCTGATGACACGACTTTCCAACGAAGGAATGGGTTATCACGCCTACAACGATAACGAAGAGGTACCGCCTCCCGACGAGGTCGATCCCAATTCTATTATGGTGTTCGACGACGTGTCTTGTGAAAGACAACACAACATACGCAAGTACTTCTCTATGGGACGACACAGCGGTGTGGACGCGTTTTACCTTGGTCCGACGTACAGTCAAGTGCCAAAACAGTAGGTTAGTGACAATGCCAATTTAATAGTATTGTTCAAACAGGGCGATCGCAACTTGAAACATACGTACAACGATCACGTCAACACGGACATGAAATATGACACGTTTAAGAACATGTGTGCTGAAGCGTGGAAAGATCGTTACGGCTTTCTCGTTGTGGATAAGGATTCTTCTATCGACACCGGCAGGTACAGAGTCGGTTTTGACCGTTTCATAGTAGCCGCACCTAACGATTAAACAACAACAAAATCGTCATACGTTCAGCTAAACACATGTCCTGCTGTCAACGACTTTAGTTGTCGTTCTGCCGTTTATCGAGATGGACGAAAGAAGAAACGACTAGCACGTGATATCGACACGGTCAGTGATAACATACGGAAGAAATACCGTGCGTTAAAACATGGGATTCGTGAAGAAGAAGCAACGTTATCCAAAAGTTACAAACCGATTCTGGAACCGTTACAAAATATATCGCAAGCGTTGCTTGAAAAAAAACGTAAAACAACAAATGAAAAACCTATAAGAGTGAAAAAGATGAAACGTGAAGAGGAAGAGGAAGAGCTGAGGAGGAGGAAGAGGATCCGACGGGTGCAATTAGTAAAATCGATGAGGGAACACCATTTCGTTCCCGAACGAAGCCACCACGTTTTCTGAAAACGCCTGTGATAGCCGAAACATTGGACCATGATGATGATGATGATGATGAGGGCGATCCTAGTCTCAACATTGAAAAAATGTTAGACACACCGGAAGGAAGACGTGAAGCACGTAGATAATTTCAAGACAAATACGACAGTGAATCGTTAGCGAACAAGTACATGCGTATGATCGTTTCGTCCGAACGCGATCGTCTGATGGACTATACGTACGGTGTAAGACACGAAAACGGAAAATGGATGACCGGTGATTCAGCGTTCGAAATCGAAACGGACGGTACGATTCTTAGCAACGGTAAACGATACAAAGGTACGCCAGGACTCTACGAACTCGTGTTCATGAAGCATCCTAAAGAAAACGTTTTCAACGATTCGGATCTGAAAGCGTACAAAGATATACTGCGTGACACCAACGCGCACAACACAAGCAGTATTATTTAGCGAACTCACAGGTGAACGCAAACAGATGTGTAAAATATAAACGAATAATATCACAACTGTTTCCGCCGAAACGTACAGGACATGGACATAATAATATCGATACATCGTATATGACGCTGACGAGAAAAAAAGACAAAATCGATTACGTGCACTGGGACGATCCGAACGAACTGGTGGACAGACTGCGACTGTTAATGGCGTCACAGCGTGTCGGAAACAGCGGGCACACGAACGAAATCGTCTCCATAGTGGAAGAACTACGCGAAGCCGACATCATCGTATAAAAAGAGCGATATATACCGTCAACAGTTATTATCAGCAGCAGCAGCAGCAGCAGCAAAGCCGATAAAGAATAAATAATACTGTCGTACACGCGCCGGGGACATTTCACGTTTTATTGTGACAACATGGATATCGGGCTAGTGTTTATTATCGTGTGCACAAGTGCCGTTGTCGCATCGAGCGTTAACGCTAACGATGTAGATTTCGCTATAGATTACTTGGTGCGATACGGATACGTGCCCGACGATAGTTTACGACTCACGGACAACGCCACCATCGATATGGACGCCTACCTCCGCACGTATCAAGTGAATTACAATTTAACCGTAAATGGAGAATTGAACAACGAAACGATGAATCTGATGCGTGCGAGGAGATGCGGTAAGGAAGATTTCGTGTCGTACACCTTACGAACACCGTGGGCCAAGAGACGTTTGTCGTGGCGGTTCTTTCACGGTAGCGCCAGCGCTATAGAAGCGTCGCGACAAGCATTCGCTGTATGGCAGAAACATTCGAATCTGGAATTCGAATATCGGCCCAACGACATAAACGCAGACATGGTAATGTTTTCGATTGTCAGCGGTAAGAAGTAATAGATTAACGTGATGACGTCTGCCACTGGAAGCAGTTATTCTTAAAGGGTAAATTTCATTTTCTTCGTAACCAAAAACATTTATAGAAACGTTAGGATTGTCTCGTTCGAACTTCACAATGTCGGATAGTCGGGTGGGATAAGTTATACCAGAAGTAATGATACTGTGGATATGTGGCTTGTATTTGGATACGCGATCGTTGTGTGAGTGTTGTGGAAACAGAGCGGCCAACACTGACCATACGAAACACATTTGATCGCCTGTATTGTTCACGTTGATGATGGATTTAGTACGAGACAATTCAGGGGGTGTACGGATGAAACTGGAGGCGGTTAGCGGTTGGTATCGTGAGAGAACGAGTTCTAAGGAGATTATGTGGTCTAACGCCCAACCGCTACCCTCGCGTGTGAATTTATAAATCGATTCAATGATTTTTTCGTACGAAGCTTCTAAACGATCGGGCAATACATCTTGGTCAGCGATCAGTGTCGTATGACATCGTCCGTGAAAATAAGCTTCAGTCGTCACTTCTTCGTACTGGCCCTTGTAAGAGTTTACGATGTACTTGACAAATCTCGCTTTAACCGTTATATGCCACTTTATAGTAAGCACACGTGTCAGTTCGTTTAGAATGTCCGTACGTAAGGTATCGTGCATTTCATCAAAAAGGTTATGACATCGTTGACGCATTCTTCGTCATCCGTGACAGGCGTGTAAACGTACGATACCAACGCGCCGCGTAACGAATGTTTACAATCAACAGCAAACGACTGCATTTGTAGTAAATTAACAACAACAACAAAAACACGAAACTATAACAATTACTTGCTCGCTTGAAGAACAATAGAAGACTGCTAGGAAGTTAAAAAATAAGCACTATTTTATATGCGACACGTGAAAGTTAGACTGCGCGAGACTCGAAGATGAACACAGGCAGTGATCGTCGCTCTACTTATACTATCTATGACGGCTCCGCGCGCAGCTATCCGCTCCCACCACCACGGTACCGAACTATTGCCGTCATCGAACCCCCACTACCAACTGCGTGCGCAGCTATCTGCTCCCACTACTGTGCAGATACCGACCCACTTTCATACCGACCAATTGACGACAGCCATCCCCACTACGGATGCGCGCGCAGCTATCGCTGAGGAGGTGAAATGCAACGCGACAAACTAACATTCTTGCTTCAGATATGGACGTGTACACATATTCTTTTGCAAGCCGATTAAAAAGCTTTTATAACATCAGTCGTCGAGGTAACATTAAATTTTACGTTCATAAATTTCCGAATGCGAACGTAAAATATTTTGACCTAGCCAAAGCCGGGTTTATTTACGAAGGCGATGGTGATGTTGTAAGATGCTGCAAGTGTAAAATACGAATTATGGATTGGGCAGTGGGTGACGATCCCGTCCAAGTCCATAAGGCGTCAACGCCCAAATGCGATTTCGTTCGTGAACACTTGTAGAAGTCGACGCACGCAAAAATGGCTCTTTTCAGAGCCGACATAAACTCATATACCAAACATACCCGTTTGGGTAGTACTAGTAGTACTAGGTGTTAGTACTACTACTACTACTGAATGACAGTAGTCACTCCAAAAGTGTGAGTGAAGACACCCGTGATAAAAAAAATTATAAATAAAAAAATTCCTCAAACAATATGGGTATACACTATAAATATCACGATCATGACTAATAGCGTATCACTCACATCGCAGATCATCGACACGATGGACGTCTATCGATACGATGATGCGAATCATTTCACAATAACAAAAGCTTCACGAAGCGCGATACGGTCCAACTTATGTTCCGTGTATGTTGTGAAGAAAAGACGATTTTGCGGCAACTACTGTACACGTTACAAGTTCGGTGTTGACAGATATCACACCCGTTGCTGGCGTCACATAAAAAAACGCAGCGGTGATTTGCCGCCGATCGTGCTGTTGATGATAGTCTCCGATCGTATACACAACAAATCACGGTGGCTTCAATTTATCGTAGAGTGCGAACAAAACAACGTACCGATAGAACTTGTGGTTTACGAAAAGAATATGTTCAAGTGTCCTGTACGTCACGGATGGAATTTTCTTTCGCGTTTCCGTCCGATTCCTGAACTGTATTTCGCCGTTCAACGCGTGCACGGCTTACACGATTTACACGGGCAGATGAACTACTCAACTGTATACACGGATATGCTCGCCTACGGAAATTCGATACCACACGCTTCTTGTTGCATCGTCCTTACGGAGCGCACTCTTCCGATACGTACACCCATGGAAATATACAGAAGCGTGATGATGATAGCGCCAAAGTGCGCACTGGATCCTAGCTACAACGTAAGTTTTGATGTGCACTGCCCGCCGTCCTCGTTACCGACACTAGCGATAGGGAAACAGTTCGCGTTGGTGAACAACAAGGCGTAGGGATTATTTTCGGTAGCCTTTCTGAAGAAGGCGTTGCCTACACTCTGCAATTATTGCGAATAATTTGGTCTGCGGTATTCGCACGAACAAGGGTACACGGTGAAAGACCGGCGTTTGTACAAACAGTGGCAGCATTGCACGGGCGCTATGGCGGACGAATTAAGGTTGTTGAACTCGTAATTGATACACCTGCATACGGAGTCGAGAAGTCAACGCCCAATCGCCGAACTCAAAGATAAACACATGTGCGAGCGGTTACCTGAGAACAATAACGTCATAGTCGCGGAAATGCACGAGTACCGCGACAACGTTATACGTAGCGTCATGTTCAAAGACATGAATTCTGTTAAGACTGTAAGAGCGTTGGACGCGAAAGAACACGCGCTCACGAGATACTACATCGGTATGGGCCTCGTGCGTCCTGAACGTATGAAAATCAGTTTAGCTCACATTTTAACGTACTTACGCAATCGCAAAAAGAACGTGATGTTCTTCCGTTCGGTCGAGATTATATAAGTGGATGTGGAGCGGTGGCGACGTGACAGTCACGTGATGGAAGGTGGTCGTATCAGAACGGCATCGATGAGAATTACCTTCAGCACTGAGCCGACGGTTTACTACATTCCAGCGTATTGTGAATCGCGGTTCGCACGAAAACATGAGAATGAAACGAGCTGTGAAGAATATACACCAGAGCGTTCGCAAGACTATCGCGACGGAGTTGCACAGACCGGTAAGAAGGAATTTTCCGAGACGCGCGGTCGAGTTGAAGGGACTTCACGACTTGTACCAAGCAGACCTGGTAGAGATGATACCGCACGCAAAGGCGAATAAGGGATTCAAGTACCTTATGACGACGATTAACGCGTTTAGCAAGTACGCGTACGCCGTTCCATTGAAAACGAAGACGGGTGTAGAGGTCGCACGAGCTCTGGAACCGATTCTGCATGCTAATGAAATGAAATATCTGCAGACGGACAACGGGAAAGAGTACTACAACAATACCGTAGAAACACTGCTGAGCAGATATGGTGTCACACTCTATTCCACGTACAGTGAGAAAAAGGCTTCCATTGTGGAACGCTTCAACCGTACGTTGAAAAAGCACATGTATCGCGCGTTCAGCGAACAAGGTCACTACCGTTGGTTGGATATGTTACCGGAACTATTCAGCACGTACAACAACAGTGTGCACAGAACGACTGGAATGAAACCGCGTCAGGTGAACGAATCCAACGAACGTACGGTGTTACGACGGATTCGCGAGAACACAGCGAGGAGCATCGATTATAAACGACCAAAGTTCAACGTAGGCGATCGTGTGCGTATAAGCAAACACAAAATGACGTTCGCCAAAGGATACACACCAAATTGGACAAACGAGATATTCCTCGTTCACACGGTGCGTACCGGCAGCGTACCCGTCACTTATTCGCTAAAGGATCATACGGGAGAAGTGTTGAAAGGCGGTTTTTATGAACACGAAATCAGTAAATCGAACGTTGGTGACGTGTACTTGGTAGAAAAGATCGTACAACGTAAAGGCGATCGCGTGAAAGTCAGGTGGTTAGGATTCGATGGTAAACACGATTCGTGGATACTCAAGAAGAACTTGCTATAACAACGATTCGACTCGCGGAAATAGAACCAGTATGCGTCGATGCGTTACGATGACAACATGCGCGCTGTGTACAGTGTAAAAGACATTGTGTCGCATCCTGGATACGATGAGTACATCGTGAACACGACTGCAAACAACGTTGAACGCATGCGCAGGATCTTGACAGTGTATGAGTACTGGCAACGGGTTACCAATCGTGTGGCGAGGTTCCGTCTCGACGAAATAGTACCAACAGGCACCGGATTCGATCACTACAATGAATGTGTTTGGTCGGATCCGAACTGTGAAACGGGTCCGGACACATGTGTATGCAGTTACATATCTGACGACTGCTGCGATATAGTGCGACTATTAAATAGACTGTGCACAGAACGACAACATGAAAATATTGCAACAAGCGCACAGACTAAAAATGAAGGACCTGGTCTATTCGAAATTGTGCGGCGATGGTGGTGGTGGGGGTGGTTGTGGCAGAAAAAACGTAAACACGGACGTCTTCTGCCCGATACCGTTCGTTCGATCATCTGCGGACCTTCCGCGGGCGAAAGACAAACGTCATGTTCAACCTGTTGTTCGATGTAAACGGATTGAGATTCGCGAACTTATACGTGTTTTTCAAATCACTATTTCAACCCAAATATCAGATGCTGGAGACCCTGATGACACGAATTTCCAACGAAGGAATGGGTTATCACGCCTACAACGATAACGAAGAGGTACCGCCTCCCGACGAGGTCGATCCCAATTCTATTATGGTGTTCGACGACGTGTCTTGTGAAAGACAACACAACATACGCAAGTATTTCTCTATGGGACGACACAGCGGTGTGGACGCGTTTTACCTTTGTCCGACGTACAGTCGAGTGCCAAAACAGTTGGTTCGTGACGATGCCAATTTAATAGTATTGTTCAAACAGGACGATCGCAACTTGAGACATACGTACAACGATCACGTTAACACGGAAATGAAATATGACCCGTTTAAGAACATGTGTGCTGAAGCGTGGAAAGATCGTTACGGCTTTCTCGTTGTGGACAAGGATTCTTCTATCGACACCGGCAGGTACAGAGTCGGTTTTGACCGTTTCATAGTAGTCGCACCTAACGATTAAACAAAAAAAATCGTCATACGTTCAGCTAAACACATGTCCTGCTGTCAACGACTTTAGTTGTCGTTCTGCCGTTTATCGAGATGGATGACAAGAAGAAACGACTAGCACGTGATATCGACACGATCAGTGATGACATACGGAAGAAATACCGTGCGTTAAAACATGGGATTCGTGAAGAAGAAGCAACGTTATCCAAAAGTTACAAACCGATTCTGGAACCGTTACAAAATATATCGCAAGCGTTGCTTGAAAAAAAAACGTAAAACAACAA
The DNA here is from genome assembly GCA_034769895.1 of Magicicada septendecula. Taxonomy (NCBI): domain Eukaryota; kingdom Metazoa; phylum Arthropoda; class Insecta; order Hemiptera; family Cicadidae; genus Magicicada; species Magicicada septendecula. The sequence goes on from CM068373.1 coordinate 149,680,149, forward strand.
ATGAAAAACCTATAAGAGTGAAAAAGATGAAACGTGAAGAGGAAGAGGAAGAGCTGAGGAGGAGGAAGAGGATCTGACGGGTGCAATTAGTAAAATCGATGTGGGAACACATTTCGTTCCCGAACGAAGCCACCACGTTTCCTGAAAACGCCTGTGATAGCCGAAACATTGGACGATGATGATGATGATGATGATGAGGGCGATCCTAGTCTCAACATTGAAAAAATGTTACACACACCGGAAGGAAGACGTGAAGCACGTAGATAATTTCAGGTCAAATACGACAGTGAATCGTTAGCGAACAAGTACATGCGTATGATCGTTTCGTCCGAACGCGATCGTCTGATGGACTATACGTACGGTGTAAGACACGAAAACGGAAAATCGATGACCGTTGATTCAGCGTTCGAAATCGAAACGGACGGTACGATTCTTAGCAACGGTAAACGATACAAAGGTACGCCAGGACTCTGCGAACTCGTGTCCATGAAGCATCCTAAAGAAAACGTTTTCAACGATTCGGATCTGAAAGCGTACAAAGATATACTGCGTGACACCAACGCGCACAAGCAGTATTATTTAGCGAACTCACAGGTGAACGCAAACAGATGTGTAAAGTATAAACGAATAATATCACAACTGTTTCCGCCGAAACGTACAGGACATGGACATAATAATATCGATACATCGTATATGACGCTGACGAGAAAAAAAGACAAAATCGATTACGTGCACTGGGACGATCCGAACGAACTGGTGGACAGACTGCGACTGTTAATGGCGTCACAGCGTGTCGGAAACAGCGGGCACACGAACGAAATCGTCTCCATAGTGGAAGAACTACGCGAAGCCGACATCATCGTATAAAAAGAGCGATATATACCATCAACAGTTATTATCAGCAGCAGCAGCAGCAAAGCCGATAAAGTATAAATAATACTGTCGTACACGCGCCGGGGACATTTCACGTTTGATTGTGACAACATGGATATCGTGCTAGTGTTTATTATCGTGTGCACAAGTGCCGTTGTCGCATCGAGCGTTAACGCTAACGATGTAGATTTCGCTATAGATTACTTGGTGCGATACGGATACGTGCCCGACGATAGTTTACGACTTACGGACAACGCCACCATCGATATGGACGCCTACCTTCGCACGTTTCAAGTGAATTACAATTTAACCGTAAATGGAGAATTGAACAACGAAACGATGAATCTTATGCGTGCGAGGAGATGCGGTAAGGAAGATTTCGTGTCGTACACCTTACGAACACCGTGGGCCAAGAGACGTTTGTCGTGGCGGTTCTTTCACGGTAGCGCCAGCGCTATAGAAGCGTCGCGACAAGCATTCGCTGTATGGCAGGAACATTCGAATCTAGAATTCGAATATCGGCCCAACGACATAAACGCAGACATGGTAATGTTTTCGATCGTCAGCGGTAAGAAGTAATAGATTAACGTGATGACGTCTGCCACTGGAAGCAGTTATTCTTAAAGGGTAAATTTCATTTTCTTCGTAACCGAAAACATTTATAGAACGTTAGGATTGTCTCGTTCGAACTTCACAATGTCGGATAGTCGGGTGGGATAAGTTATACCAGAAGTAATGATACTGTGGATATGTGGCTTGTATTTGGATACGCGATCGTTGTGTGAGTGTTGTGGAAACAGAGCGGCCAACACTGACCATACGAAACGCATTTGATCGCCTGTATTGTTCACGTTGATGATGGATTTAGTACGAGACAATTCTGGGGGTGTACGGATGAAACTGGAGGCGGTTAGCGGTTGGTATCGTGAGAGAACGAGTTATAAGGAGATTATGTGGTCTAACGCCCAACCGCTACCCTCGCGTGTGAATTTATAAATCGATTCAATGATTTTTTCGTACGAAGCTTCTAAACGATCGGGCAATACATCTTGGTCAGCGATCAGTGTCGTATGACATCGTCCGTGAAAATAAGCTTCAGTCGTCACTCCTTCGTCCTGGTCCTTGTCAGAGTTTACGATGTACTTGACAAATCTCGCTTTAACCGTTATATGCCACTTTATAGTAGGCAAACGTGTCAGTTCGTTTAGAATGTCCGTACGTAAGGTATCGTGCATTTCATCAAAAAGGTTATGACATCGTTGACGCATTCTTCGTCATCCGTGAGAGGCGTGTAAACGTACGATACCAACGCGCCGCGTAACGAATGTTTACAATCAACAGCAAACGACTGCATTTGTAGTAAATTAACAACAACAACAAAAACACGAAACTATAACAATTACTTGCTCGCTTGAAGAACAATAAAAGACTGATACGAAGTTAGAAAATAAGCACTATTTTATATGCGACACGTGAAAGTTAGACTGCGCGAGACTCGAAGGTGAACGCAGGCAGTGATCGTCGCTCTACTTATGCTATCTATGACGGCTGCGCGCGCAGCTATCCGCTCCCACCACCACGGTACCGAACTATTGCCGTCATCGAACCCCCACTACCAACTGCGTGCGCAGCTATCTGCTCCCACTACTGTGCTTTATTTCATACCGACCAATTGACGACAGCCATCCCCACTACGGATGCGCGCGCAGCTATCGCTGAGGAGGTGAAATGCAACGCGACAAACTAACATTCTTGCTTCAGATATGGACGTGTACACATAATCTTTTGCAAGCCGATTAAAAAGCTTTTATAACATCAGTCGTCGAGGTAACATTAAATTTTACGTTCATAAATTTCCGAATGCGAACGTAAAATATTTTGACCTAGCCAAAGCCGGGTTTATTTACGAAGGAGATGGTGATGTTGTAAGATGCTGCAAGTGTAAAATACGAATTATGGATTGGGCAGTGGGTGACGATCCCGTCCAAGTCCATAAGGCGTCAACGCCCAAATGCGATTTCGTTCGTGAACACTTGTAGAAGTCGACGCACGCAAAAATGGCTCTTTTCAGAGCCGACATAAACTCATATACCAAACATACCCGTTTGGGTAGTACTAGTAGTACTAGGTGTTAGTACTACTACTACTACTGAATGACAGTAGTCACTCCAAAAGTGTGAGTGAAGACACCCGTGATAAAAAAAATTATAAATAAAAAAATTCCTCAAACAATATGGGTATACACTATAAATATCACGATCATGACTAATAGCGTATCACTCACATCGCAGATCATCGACACGATGGACGTCTATCGATACGATGATGCGAATCATTTCACAATAACAAAAGCTTCACGAAGCGCGATACGGTCCAACTTATGTTCCGTGTATTTTGTGAAGAAAAGACGATTTTGCGGCAACTACTGTACACGTTACAAGTTCGGTGTTGACAGATATCACACCCGTTGCTGGCGTCACATAAAAAAACGCAGCGGTGATTTGCCGCCGATCGTGCTGTTGATGATAGTCTCCGATCGTATACACAACAAATCATGGTGGATTCAATTTATCGTAGAGTGCGAACAAAACAACATACCAATAGAACTTGTGGTTTACGAAAAGAATATGTTCAAGTGTCCTGTACGTCACGGATGGAATTTTCTTTCGCGTTTCCGTCCGATTCCTGAACTGTATAACGCCGTTCAACGCGTCCACGGCTTACACGATTTACACGGGCAGATGAACTACGCGACTGTATACACGGATATGCTCGCCTACGGAAATTCGATACCACACGCTTCTTGTTGCATCGTCCTTACGGAGCGCACTCTTCCGATACGTACACCCATGGAAATATACAGAAGCGTGATGATGATAGCGCCAAAGTACGCACTGGATCCTAGCTACAACGTAAGTTTTGATGTGCACTGCCCGCCGTCCTCGTTACCGACACTAGCGAGAGGGAAACAGTTCGCGTTGGTGAACAACAAGGCGTAGGGGTTACTTTCGGTAGCCTTTCTGTAGAAGGCGTTGCCTACACTCTGCAATTATTGCGAATAATTTGGTCTGCGGTATTCGCACGAACAAGGGTACACGGTGAAAGACCGGCGTTTGTACAAACAGTAGCAGCATTGCACGAGCGCTATGGCGGACGAATTTTGGTTGTTGAACTCGTATCTGATACACCTGCATACGGAGTCGAGAAGTCAACGCCCAATCGCCGAACTCAAAGCTAAACACATGTGCGAGCGGTTACCTGAGAACAATAACGTCATAGTCGCGGAAATGCACGAGGACCGCGACAACGTTATACGTAGCGTCATGTTCAAAGACATGAATTCTGTTAAGACTGTAAGAGCGTTGGACGCGAAAGAACACGCGCTCACGAGATACTACATCGGTATGGGCCTCGTGTGTCCTGGGCGTATGAAAATCAGTTTAGCTCACATTTTAACGTACTTACGCAATCGCAAAAAGAACGCGATGTTCTTCCGTTCGGTCGAGATTATATAAGTGGATGTGGAGCGGTGGCGACGTGACAGTCACGTGATGGAAGGTGGTCGTATCAGAACGGCATCGATGAGAATTACCTTCAGCACTGAGCCGACGGTTTACTACATTCCAGCGTATTGTGAATCGCGGTTCGCACGAAAACATGAGAATGAAACGAGCTGTGAAGAATATACACCAGAGCGTTCGCAAGACTATCGCGACGGAGTTGCACAGACCGGTAAGAAGGAATTTTCCGAGACGCGCGGTCGAGTTGAAGGGACTTCACGACTTGTACCAAGCAGACCTGGTAGAGATGATACCGCACGCAAAGGCGAATAAGGGATTCAAGTACCTTATGACGACGATTAACGCGTTTAGCAAGTACGCGTACGCCGTTCCATTGAAAACGAAGACGGGTGTAGAGGTCGCACGAGCTCTGGAACCGATTCTGCATGCTAATGAAATGAAATATCTGCAGACGGACAACGGGAAAGAGTACTACAACAATACCGTAGAAACACTGCTGAGCAGATATGGTGTCACACTCTATTCCACGTACAGTGAGAAAAAGGCTTCCATTGTGGAACGCTTCAACCGTACGTTGAAAAAGCACATGTATCGCGCGTTCAGCGAACAAGGTCACTACCGTTGGTTGGATATGTTACCGGAACTATTCAGCACGTACAACAACAGTGTGCACAGAACGACTGGAATGAAACCGCGTCAGGTGAACGAATCCAACGAACGTACGGTGTTACGACGGATTCGCGAGAACACAGCGAGGAGCATCGATTATAAACGACCAAAGTTCAACGTAGGCGATCGTGTGCGTATAAGCAAACACAAAATGACGTTCGCCAAAGGATACACACCAAATTGGACAAACGAGATATTCCTCGTTCACACGGTGCGTACCGGCAGCGTACCCGTCACTTATTCGCTAAAGGATCATACGGGAGAAGTGTTGAAAGGCGGTTTTTATGAACACGAAATCAGTAAATCGAACGTTGGTGACGTGTACTTGGTAGAAAAGATCGTACAACGTAAAGGCGATCGCGTGAAAGTCAGGTGGTTAGGATTCGATGGTAAACACGATTCGTGGATACTCAAGAAGAACTTGCTATAACAACGATTCGACTCGCGGAAATAGAACCAGTATGCGTCGATGCGTTACGATGACAACATGCGCGCTGTGTACAGTGTAAAAGACATTGTGTCGCATCCTGGATACGATGAGTACATCGTGAACACGACTGCAAACAACGTTGAACGCATGCGCAGGATCTTGACAGTGTATGAGTACTGGCAACGGGTTACCAATCGTGTGGCGAGGTTCCGTCTCGACGAAATAGTACCAACAGGCACCGGATTCGATCACTACAAAGAATGTGTTTGGTCGGATCCGAACTGTGAAACGGGTCCGGACACATGTGTATGCAGTTACATATCTGCCGACTGCTGCGATATAGTGCGACTATTAAATAGACTGTGCACAGAACGACAACATGAAAATATTGCAACAAGCGCACAGACTAAAAATGAAGGACCTGGTCTATTCGAAATTGTGCGGCGATGGTGGTGGTGGGGGTGGTTGTGGCAGAAAAAACGTAAACACGGACGTCTTCTGCCCGATACCGTTCGTTCGATCATCTGCGGACCTTCCGCGGGCGAAAGACAAACGTCATGTTCAACCTGTTGTTCGATGTAAACGGATTGAGATTCGCGAACTTATACGTGTTTTTCAAATCACTATTTCAACCCAAATATCAGATGCTGGAGACCCTGATGACACGAATTTCCAACGAAGGAATGGGTTATCACGCCTACAACGATAACGAAGAGGTACCGCCTCCCGACGAGGTCGATCCCAATTCTATTATGGTGTTCGACGACGTGTCTTGTGAAAGACAACACAACATACGCAAGTATTTCTCTATGGGACGACACAGCGGTGTGGACGCGTTTTACCTTTGTCCGACGTACAGTCGAGTGCCAAAACAGTTGGTTCGTGACGATGCCAATTTAATAGTATTGTTCAAACAGGACGATCGCAACTTGAGACATACGTACAACGATCACGTTAACACGGAAATGAAATATGACCCGTTTAAGAACATGTGTGCTGAAGCGTGGAAAGATCGTTACGGCTTTCTCGTTGTGGACAAGGATTCTTCTATCGACACCGGCAGGTACAGAGTCGGTTTTGACCGTTTCATAGTAGTCGCACCTAACGATTAAACAAAAAAAATCGTCATACGTTCAGCTAAACACATGTCCTGCTGTCAACGACTTTAGTTGTCGTTCTGCCGTTTATCGAGATGGACGACAAGAAGAAACGACTAGCACGTGATATCGACACGATCAGTGATGACATACGGAAGAAATACCGTGCGTTAAAACATGGGATTCGTGAAGAAGAAGCAACGTTATCCAAAAGTTACAAACCGATTCTGGAACCGTTACAAAATATATCGCAAGCGTTGCTTGAAAAAAAAACGTAAAACAACAAATGAAAAACCTATAAGAGTGAAAAAGATGAAACGTGAAGAGGAAGAGGAAGAGCTGAGGAGGAGGAAGAGGATCTGACGGGTGCAATTAGTAAAATCGATGTGGGAACACATTTCGTTCCCGAACGAAGCCACCACGTTTCCTGAAAACGCCTGTGATAGCCGAAACATTGGACGATGATGATGATGATGATGATGAGGGCGATCCTAGTCTCAACATTGAAAAAATGTTACACACACCGGAAGGAAGACGTGAAGCACGTAGATAATTTCAGGTCAAATACGACAGTGAACCGTTAGCGAACAAGTACATGCGTATGATCGTTTCGTCCGAACGCGATCGTCTGATGGACTATACGTACGGTGTAAGACACGAAAACGGAAAATCGATGACCGGTGATTCAGCGTTCGAAATCGAAACGGACGGTACGATTCTTAGCAACGGTAAACGATACAAAGGTACGCCAGGACTCTGCGAACTCGTGTCCATGAAGCATCCTAAAGAAAACGTTTTCAACGATTCGGATCTGAAAGCGTACAAAGATATACTGCGTGACACCAACGCGCACAAGCAGTATTATTTAGCGAACTCACAGGTGAACGCAAACAGATGTGTAAAGTATAAACGAATAATATCACAACTGTTTCCGCCGAAACGTACAGGACATGGACATAATAATATCGATACATCGTATATGACGCTGACGAGAAAAAAAGACAAAATCGATTACGTGCACTGGGACGATCCGAACGAACTGGTGGACAGACTGCGACTGTTAATGGCGTCACAGCGTGTCGGAAACAGCGGGCACACGAACGAAATCGTCTCCATAGTGGAAGAACTACGCGAAGCCGACATCATCGTATAAAAAGAGCGATATATACCATCAACAGTTATTATCAGCAGCAGCAGCAGCAGCAAAGCCGATAAAGTATAAATAATACTGTCGTACACGCGCCGGGGACATTTCACGTTTGATTGTGACAACATGGATATCGTGCTAGTGTTTATTATCGTGTGCACAAGTGCCGTTGTCGCATCGAGCGTTAACGCTAACGATGTAGATTTCGCTATAGATTACTTGGTGCGATACGGATACGTGCCCGACGATAGTTTACGACTTACGGACAACGCCACCATCGATATGGACGCCTACCTTCGCACGTTTCAAGTGAATTACAATTTAACCGTAAATGGAGAATTGAACAACGAAACGATGAATCTTATGCGTGCGAGGAGATGCGGTAAGGAAGATTTCGTGTCGTACACCTTGCGAACACCGTGGGCCAAGAGACGTTTGTCGTGGCGGTTCTTTCACGGTAGCGCCAGCGCTATAGAAGCGTCGCGACAAGCATTCGCTGTATGGCAGAAACATTCGAATCTGGAATTCGAATATCGGCCCAACGACATAAACGCAGACATGGTAATGTTTTCGATCGTCAGCGGTAAGAAGTAATAGATTAACGTGATGACGTCTGCCACTGGAAGCAGTTATTCTTAAAGGGTAAATTTCATTTTCTTCGTAACCGAAAACATTTATAGAACGTTAGGATTGTCTCGTTCGAACTTCACAATGTCGGATAGTCGGGTGGGATAAGTTATACCAGAAGTAATGATACTGTGGATATGTGGCTTGTATTTGGATACGCGATCGTTGTGTGAGTGTTGTGGAAACAGAGCGGCCAACACTGACCATACGAAACGCATTTGATCGCCTGTATTGTTCACGTTGATGATGGATTTAGTACGAGACAATTCTGGGGGTGTACGGATGAAACTGGAGGCGGTTAGCGGTTGGTATCGTGAGAGAACGAGTTCTAAGGAGATTATGTGGTCTAACGCCCAACCGCTACCCTCGCGTGTGAATTTATAAATCGATTCAATGATTTTTTCGTACGAAGCTTCTAAACTATCGGGCAATACATCTTGGTCAGCGATCAGTGTCGTATGACATCGTCCGTGAAAATAAGCTTCAGTCGTCACTCCTTCGTCCTGGTCCTTGTCAGAGTTTACGATGTACTTGACAAATCTCGCTTTAACCGTTATATGCCACTTTATAGTAGGCAAACGTGTCAGTTCGTTTAGAATGTCCGTACGTAAGGTATCGTGCATTTCATCAAAAAGGTTATGACATCGTTGACGCATTCTTCGTCATCCGTGAGAGGCGTGTAAACGTACGATACCAACGCGCCGCGTAACGAATGTTTACAATCAACAGCAAACGACTGCATTTGTAGTAAATTAACAACAACAACAAAAACACGAAACTATAACAATTACTTGCTCGCTTGAAGAACAATAAAAGACTGATACGAAGTTAGAAAATAAGCACTATTTTATATGCGACACGTGAAAGTTAGACTGCGCGAGACTCGAAGGTGAACGCAGGCAGTGATCGTCGCTCTACTTATGCTATCTATGACGGCTGCGCGCGCAGCTATCCGCTCCCACCACCACGGTACCGAACTATTGCCGTCATCGAACCCCCACTACCAACTGCGTGCGCAGCTATCTGCTCCCACTACTGTGCTTTATTTCATACCGACCAATTGACGACAGCCATCCCCACTACGGATGCGCGCGCAGCTATCGCTGAGGAGGTGAAATGCAACGCGACAAACTAACATTCTTGCTTCAGATATGGACGTGTACACATAATCTTTTGCAAGCCGATTAAAAAGCTTTTATAACATCAGTCGTCGAGGTAACATTAAATTTTACGTTCATAAATTTCCGAATGCGAACGTAAAATATTTTGACCTAGCCAAAGCCGGGTTTATTTACGAAGGCGATGGTGATGTTGTAAGATGCTGCAAGTGTAAAATACGAATTATGGATTGGGCAGTGGGTGACGATCCCGTCCAAGTCCATAAGGCGTCAACGCCCAAATGCGATTTCGTTCGTGAACACTTGTAGAAGTCGACGCACGCAAAAATGGCTCTTTTCAGAGCCGACATAAACTCATATACCAAACATACCCGTTTGGGTAGTACTAGTAGTACTAGGTGTTAGTACTACTACTACTACTGAATGACAGTAGTCACTCCAAAAGTGTGAGTGAAGACACCCGTGATAAAAAAAATTATAAATAAAAAAATTCCTCAAACAATATGGGTATACACTATAAATATCACGATCATGACTAATAGCGTATCACTCACATCGCAGATCATCGACACGATGGACGTCTATCGATACGATGATGCGAATCATTTCACAATAACAAAAGCTTCACGAAGCGCGATACGGTCCAACTTATGTTCCGTGTATTTTGTGAAGAAAAGACGATTTTGCGGCAACTACTGTACACGTTACAAGTTCGGTGTTGACAGATATCACACCCGTTGCTGGCGTCACATAAAAAAACGCAGCGGTGATTTGCCGCCGATCGTGCTGTTGATGATAGTCTCCGATCGTATACACAACAAATCATGGTGGATTCAATTTATCGTAGAGTGCGAACAAAACAACATACCAATAGAACTTGTGGTTTACGAAAAGAATATGTTCAAGTGTCCTGTACGTCACGGATGGAATTTTCTTTCGCGTTTCCGTCCGATTCCTGAACTGTATAACGCCGTTCAACGCGTCCACGGCTTACACGATTTACACGGGCAGATGAACTACGCGACTGTATACACGGATATGCTCGCCTACGGAAATTCGATACCACACGCTTCTTGTTGCATCGTCCTTACGGAGCGCACTCTTCCGATACGTACACCCATGGAAATATACAGAAGCGTGATGATGATAGCGCCAAAGTACGCACTGGATCCTAGCTACAACGTAAGTTTTGATGTGCACTGCCCGCCGTCCTCGTTACCGACACTAGCGAGAGGGAAACAGTTCGCGTTGGTGAACAACAAGGCGTAGGGGTTACTTTCGGTAGCCTTTCTGTAGAAGGCGTTGCCTACACTCTGCAATTATTGCGAATAATTTGGTCTGCGGTATTCGCACGAACAAGGGTACACGGTGAAAGACCGGCGTTTGTACAAACAGTGGCAGCATTGCACGGGCGCTATGGCGGACGAATTTTGGTTGTTGAACTCGCATCTGATACACCTGCATACGGAGTCGAGAAGTCAACGCCCAATCGCCGAACTCAAAGCTAAACACATGTGCGAGCGGTTACCTGAGAACAATAACGTCATAGTCGCGGAAATGCACGAGGACCGCGACAACGTTATACGTAGCGTCATGTTCAAAGACATGAATTCTGTTAAGACTGTAAGAGCGTTGGACGCGAAAGAACACGCGCTCACGAGATACTACATCGGTATGGGCCTCGTGCGTCCTGGGCGTATGAAAATCAGTTTAGCTCACATTTTAACGTACTTACGCAATCGCAAAAAGAACGCGATGTTCTTCCGTTCGGTCGAGATTATATAAGTGGATGTGGAGCGGTGGCGACGTGACAGTCACGTGATGGAAGGTGGTCGTATCAGAACGGCATCGATGAGAATTACCTTCAGCACTGAGCCGACGGTTTACTACATTCCAGCGTATTGTGAATCGCGGTTCGCACGAAAACATGAGAATGAAACGAGCTGTGAAGAATATACACCAGAGCGTTCGCAAGACTATCGCGACGGAGTTGCACAGACCGGTAAGAAGGAATTTTCCGAGACGCGCGGTCGAGTTGAAGGGACTTCACGACTTGTACCAAGCAGACCTGGTAGAGATGATACCGCACGCAAAGGCGAATAAGGGATTCAAGTACCTTATGACGACGATTAACGCGTTTAGCAAGTACGCGTACGCCGTTCCATTGAAAACGAAGACGGGTGTAGAGGTCGCACGAGCTCTGGAACCGATTCTGCATGCTAATGAAATGAAATATCTGCAGACGGACAACGGGAAAGAGTACTACAACAATACCGTAGAAAAACTGCTGAGCAGATATGGTGTCACACTCTATTCCACGTACAGTGAGAAAAAGGCTTCCATTGTGGAACGCTTCAACCGTACGTTGAAAAAGCACATGTATCGCGCGTTCAGCGAACAAGGTCACTACCGTTGGTTGGATATGTTACCGGAACTATTCAGCACGTACAACAACAGTGTGCACAGAACGACTGGAATGAAACCGCGTCAGGTGAACGAATCCAACGAACGTACGGTGTTACGACGGATTCGCGAGAACACAGCGAGGAGCATCGATTATAAACGACCAAAGTTCAACGTAGGCGATCGTGTGCGTATAAGCAAACACAAAATGACGTTCGCCAAAGGATACACACCAAATTGGACAAACGAGATATTCCTCGTTCACACGGTGCGTACCGGCAGCGTACCCGTCACTTATTCGCTAAAGGATCATACGGGAGAAGTGTTGAAAGGCGGTTTTTATGAACACGAAATCAGTAAATCGAACGTTGGTGACGTGTACTTGGTAGAAAAGATCGTACAACGTAAAGGCGATCGCGTGAAAGTCAGGTGGTTAGGATTCGATGGTAAACACGATTCGTGGATACTCAAGAAGAACTTGCTATAACAACGATTCGACTCGCGGAAATAGAACCAGTATGCGTCGATGCGTTACGATGACAACATGCGCGCTGTGTACAGTGTAAAAGACATTGTGTCGCATCCTGGATACGATGAGTACATCGTGAACACGACTGCAAACAACGTTGAACGCATGCGCAGGATCTTGACAGTGTATGAGTACTGGCAACGGGTTACCAATCGTGTGGCGAGGTTCCGTCTCGACGAAATAGTACCAACAGGCACCGGATTCGATCACTACAAAGAATGTGTTTGGTCGGATCCGAACTGTGAAACGGGTCCGGACACATGTGTATGCAGTTACATATCTGCCGACTGCTGCGATATAGTGCGACTATTAAATAGACTGTGCACAGAACGACAACATGAAAATATTGCAACAAGCGCACAGACTAAAAATGAAGGACCTGGTCTATTCGAAATTGTGCGGCGATGGTGGTGGTGGGGGTGGTTGTGGCAGAAAAAACGTAAACACGGACGTCTTCTGCCCGATACCGTTCGTTCGATCATCTGCGGACCTTCCGCGGGCGAAAGACAAACGTCATGTTCAACCTGTTGTTCGATGTAAACGGATTGAGATTCGCGAACTTATACGTGTTTTTCAAATCACTATTTCAACCCAAATATCAGATGCTGGAGACCCTGATGACACGAATTTCCAACGAAGGAATGGGTTATCACGCCTACAACGATAACGAAGAGGTACCGCCTCCCGACGAGGTCGATCCCAATTCTATTATGGTGTTCGACGACGTGTCTTGTGAAAGACAACACAACATACGCAAGTATTTCTCTATGGGACGACACAGCGGTGTGGACGCGTTTTACCTTTGTCCGACGTACAGTCGAGTGCCAAAACAGTTGGTTCGTGACGATGCCAATTTAATAGTATTGTTCAAACAGGACGATCGCAACTTGAGACATACGTACAACGATCACGTTAACACGGAAATGAAATATGACCCGTTTAAGAACATGTGTGCTGAAGCGTGGAAAGATCGTTACGGCTTTCTCGTTGTGGACAAGGATTCTTCTATCGACACCGGCAGGTACAGAGTCGGTTTTGACCGTTTCATAGTAGTCGCACCTAACGATTAAACAAAAAAAATCGTCATACGTTCAGCTAAACACATGTCCTGCTGTCAACGACTTTAGTTGTCGTTCTGCCGTTTATCGAGATGGACGACAAGAAGAAACGACTAGCACGTGATATCGACACGATCAGTGATGACATACGGAAGAAATACCGTGCGTTAAAACATGGGATTCGTGAAGAAGAAGCAACGTTATCCAAAAGTTACAAACCGATTCTGGAACCGTTACAAAATATATCGCAAGCGTTGCTTGAAAAAAAAACGTAAAACAACAAATGAAAAACCTATAAGAGTGAAAAAGATGAAACGTGAAGAGGAAGAGGAAGAGCTGAGGAGGAGGAAGAGGATCTGACGGGTGCAATTAGTAAAATCGATGTGGGAACACATTTCGTTCCCGAACGAAGCCACCACGTTTCCTGAAAACGCCTGTGATAGCCGAAACATTGGACGATGATGATGATGATGATGATGAGGGCGATCCTAGTCTCAACATTGAAAAAATGTTACACACACCGGAAGGAAGACGTGAAGCACGTAGATAATTTCAGGTCAAATACGACAGTGAATCGTTAGCGAACAAGCACATGCGTATGATCGTTTCGTCCGAACGCGATCGTCTGATGGACTATACGTACGGTGTAAGACACGAAAACGGAAAATCGATGACCGGTGATTCAGCGTTCGAAATCGAAACGGACGGTACGATTCTTAGCAACGGTAAACGATACAAAGGTACGCCAGGACTCTGCGAACTCGTGTCCATGAAGCATCCTAAAGAAAACGTTTTCAACGATTCGGATCTGAAAGCGTACAAAGATATACTGCGTGACACCAACGCGCACAAGCAGTATTATTTAGCGAACTCACAGGTGAACGCAAACAGATGTGTAAAGTATAAACGAATAATATCACAACTGTTTCCGCCGAAACGTACAGGACATGGACATAATAATATCGATACATCGTATATGACGCTGACGAGAAAAAAAGACAAAATCGATTACGTGCACTGGGACGATCCGAACGAACTGGTGGACAGACTGCGACTGTTAATGGCGTCACAGCGTGTCGGAAACAGCGGGCACACGAACGAAATCGTCTCCATAGTGGAAGAACTACGCGAAGCCGACATCATCGTATAAAAAGAGCGATATATACCATCAACAGTTATTATCAGCAGCAGCAGCAGCAGCAGCAAAGCCGATAAAGTATAAATAATACTGTCGTACACGCGCCGGGGACATTTCACGTTTGATTGTGACAACATGGATATCGTGCTAGTGTTTATTATCGTGTGCACAAGTGCCGTTGTCGCATCGAGCGTTAACGCTAACGATGTAGATTTCGCTATAGATTACTTGGTGCGATACGGATACGTGCCCGACGATAGTTTACGACTTACGGACAACGCCACCATCGATATGGACGCCTACCTTCGCACGTTTCAAGTGAATTACAATTTAACCGTAAATGGAGAATTGAACAACGAAACGATGAATCTTATGCGTGCGAGGAGATGCGGTAAGGAAGATTTCGTGTCGTACACCTTGCGAACACCGTGGGCCAAGAGACGTTTGTCGTGGCGGTTCTTTCACGGTAGCGCCAGCGCTATAGAAGCGTCGCGACAAGCATTCGCTGTATGGCAGAAACATTCGAATCTGGAATTCGAATATCGGCCCAACGACATAAACGCAGACATGGTAATGTTTTCGATCGTCAGCGGTAAGAAGTAATAGATTAACGTGATGACGTCTGCCACTGGAAGCAGTTATTCTTAAAGGGTAAATTTCATTTTCTTCGTAACCGAAAACATTTATAGAACGTTAGGATTGTCTCGTTCGAACTTCACAATGTCGGATAGTCGGGTGGGATAAGTTATACCAGAAGTAATGATACTGTGGATATGTGGCTTGTATTTGGATACGCGATCGTTGTGTGAGTGTTGTGGAAACAGAGCGGCCAACACTGACCATACGAAACGCATTTGATCGCCTGTATTGTTCACGTTGATGATGGATTTAGTACGAGACAATTCTGGGGGTGTACGGATGAAACTGGAGGCGGTTAGCGGTTGGTATCGTGAGAGAACGAGTTATAAGGAGATTATGTGGTCTAACGCCCAACCGCTACCCTCGCGTGTGAATTTATAAATCGATTCAATGATTTTTTCGTACGAAGCTTCTAAACGATCGGGCAATACATCTTGGTCAGCGATCAGTGTCGTACGACATCGTCCGTGAAAATAAGCTTCAGTCGTCACTCCTTCGTCCTGGTCCTTGTCAGAGTTTACGATGTACTTGACAAATCTCGCTTTAACCGTTATATGCCACTTTATAGTAGGCAAACGTGTCAGTTCGTTTAGAATGTCCGTACGTAAGGTATCGTGCATTTCATCAAAAAGGTTATGACATCGTTGACGCATTCTTCGTCATCCGTGAGAGGCGTGTAAACGTACGATACCAACGCGCCGCGTAACGAATGTTTACAATCAACAGCAAACGACTGCATTTGTAGTAAATTAACAACAACAACAAAAACACGAAACTATAACAATTACTTGCTCGCTTGAAGAACAATAAAAGACTGATACGAAGTTAGAAAATAAGCACTATTTTATATGCGACACGTGAAAGTTAGACTGCGCGAGACTCGAAGGTGAACGCAGGCAGTGATCGTCGCTCTACTTATGCTATCTATGACGGCTGCGCGCGCAGCTATCCGCTCCCACCACCACGGTACCGAACTATTGCCGTCATCGAACCCCCACTACCAACTGCGTGCGCAGCTATCTGCTCCCACTACTGTGCTTTATTTCATACCGACCAATTGACGACAGCCATCCCCACTACGGATGCGCGCGCAGCTATCGCTGAGGAGGTGAAATGCAACGCGACAAACTAACATTCTTGCTTCAGATATGGACGTGTACACATAATCTTTTGCAAGCCGATTAAAAAGCTTTTATAACATCAGTCGTCGAGGTAACATTAAATTTTACGTTCATAAATTTCCGAATGCGAACGTAAAATATTTTGACCTAGCCAAAGCCGGGTTTATTTACGAAGGCGATGGTGATGTTGTAAGATGCTGCAAGTGTAAAATACGAATTATGGATTGGGCAGTGGGTGACGATCCCGTCCAAGTCCATAAGGCGTCAACGCCCAAATGCGATTTCGTTCGTGAACACTTGTAGAAGTCGACGCACGCAAAAATGGCTCTTTTCAGAGCCGACATAAACTCATATACCAAACATACCCGTTTGGGTAGTACTAGTAGTACTAGGTGTTAGTACTACTACTACTACTGAATGACAGTAGTCACTCCAAAAGTGTGAGTGAAGACACCCGTGATAAAAAAAATTATAAATAAAAAAATTCCTCAAACAATATGGGTATACACTATAAATATCACGATCATGACTAATAGCGTATCACTCACATCGCAGATCATCGACACGATGGACGTCTATCGATACGATGATGCGAATCATTTCACAATAACAAAAGCTTCACGAAGCGCGATACGGTCCAACTTATGTTCCGTGTATTTTGTGAAGAAAAGACGATTTTGCGGCAACTACTGTACACGTTACAAGTTCGGTGTTGACAGATATCACACCCGTTGCTGGCGTCACATAAAAAAACGCAGCGGTGATTTGCCGCCGATCGTGCTGTTGATGATAGTCTCCGATCGTATACACAACAAATCATGGTGGATTCAATTTATCGTAGAGTGCGAACAAAACAACATACCAATAGAACTTGTGGTTTACGAAAAGAATATGTTCAAGTGTCCTGTACGTCACGGATGGAATTTTCTTTCGCGTTTCCGTCCGATTCCTGAACTGTATAACGCCGTTCAACGCGTCCACGGCTTACACGATTTACACGGGCAGATGAACTACGCGACTGTATACACGGATATGCTCGCCTACGGAAATTCGATACCACACGCTTCTTGTTGCATCGTCCTTACGGAGCGCACTCTTCCGATACGTACACCCATGGAAATATACAGAAGCGTGATGATGATAGCGCCAAAGTACGCACTGGATCCTAGCTACAACGTAAGTTTTGATGTGCACTGCCCGCCGTCCTCGTTACCGACACTAGCGAGAGGGAAACAGTTCGCGTTGGTGAACAACAAGGCGTAGGGGTTACTTTCGGTAGCCTTTCTGTAGAAGGCGTTGCCTACACTCTGCAATTATTGCGAATAATTTGGTCTGCGGTATTCGCACGAACAAGGGTACACGGTGAAAGACCGGCGTTTGTACAAACAGTGGCAGCATTGCACGAGCGCTATGGCGGACGAATTTTGGTTGTTGAACTCGTATCTGATACACCTGCATACGGAGTCGAGAAGTCAACGCCCAATCGCCGAACTCAAAGCTAAACACATGTGCGAGCGGTTACCTGAGAACAATAACGTCATAGTCGCGGAAATGCACGAGGACCGCGACAACGTTATACGTAGCGTCATGTTCAAAGACATGAATTCTGTTAAGACTGTAAGAGCGTTGGACGCGAAAGAACACGCGCTCACGAGATACTACATCGGTATGGGCCTCGTGCGTCCTGGGCGTATGAAAATCAGTTTAGCTCACATTTTAACGTACTTACGCAATCGCAAAAAGAACGCGATGTTCTTCCGTTCGGTCGAGATTATATAAGTGGATGTGGAGCGGTGGCGACGTGACAGTCACGTGATGGAAGGTGGTCGTATCAGAACGGCATCGATGAGAATTACCTTCAGCACTGAGCCGACGGTTTACTACATTCCAGCGTATTGTGAATCGCGGTTCGCACGAAAACATGAGAATGAAACGAGCTGTGAAGAATATACACCAGAGCGTTCGCAAGACTATCGCGACGGAGTTGCACAGACCGGTAAGAAGGAATTTTCCGAGACGCGCGGTCGAGTTGAAGGGACTTCACGACTTGTACCAAGCAGACCTGGTAGAGATGATACCGCACGCAAAGGCGAATAAGGGATTCAAGTACCTTATGACGACGATTAACGCGTTTAGCAAGTACGCGTACGCCGTTCCATTGAAAACGAAGACGGGTGTAGAGGTCGCACGAGCTCTGGAACCGATTCTGCATGCTAATGAAATGAAATATCTGCAGACGGACAACGGGAAAGAGTACTACAACAATACCGTAGAAACACTGCTGAGCAGATATGGTGTCACACTCTATTCCACGTACAGTG
Source organism: Magicicada septendecula (assembly GCA_034769895.1). NCBI lineage: Eukaryota > Metazoa > Arthropoda > Insecta > Hemiptera > Cicadidae > Magicicada > Magicicada septendecula. The sequence continues at coordinate 149,698,840 of CM068373.1, forward strand.
AGAAAAAGGCTTCCATTGTGGAACGCTTCAACCGTACGTTGAAAAAGCACATGTATCGCGCGTTCAGCGAACAAGGTCACTACCGTTGGTTGGATATGTTACCGGAACTATTCAGCACGTACAACAACAGTGTGCACAGAACGACTGGAATGAAACCGCGTCAGGTGAACGAATCCAACGAACGTACGGTGTTACGACGGATTCGCGAGAACACAGCGAGGAGCATCGATTATAAACGACCAAAGTTCAACGTAGGCGATCGTGTGCGTATAAGCAAACACAAAATGACGTTCGCCAAAGGATACACACCAAATTGGACAAACGAGATATTCCTCGTTCACACGGTGCGTACCGGCAGCGTACCCGTCACTTATTCGCTAAAGGATCATACGGGAGAAGTGTTGAAAGGCGGTTTTTATGAACACGAAATCAGTAAATCGAACGTTGGTGACGTGTACTTGGTAGAAAAGATCGTACAACGTAAAGGCGATCGCGTGAAAGTCAGGTGGTTAGGATTCGATGGTAAACACGATTCGTGGATACTCAAGAAGAACTTGCTATAACAACGATTCGACTCGCGGAAATAGAACCAGTATGCGTCGATGCGTTACGATGACAACATGCGCGCTGTGTACAGTGTAAAAGACATTGTGTCGCATCCTGGATACGATGAGTACATCGTGAACACGACTGCAAACAACGTTGAACGCATGCGCAGGATCTTGACAGTGTATGAGTACTGGCAACGGGTTACCAATCGTGTGGCGAGGTTCCGTCTCGACGAAATAGTACCAACAGGCACCGGATTCGATCACTACAAAGAATGTGTTTGGTCGGATCCGAACTGTGAAACGGGTCCGGACACATGTGTATGCAGTTACATATCTGCCGACTGCTGCGATATAGTGCGACTATTAAATAGACTGTGCACAGAACGACAACATGAAAATATTGCAACAAGCGCACAGACTAAAAATGAAGGACCTGGTCTATTCGAAATTGTGCGGCGATGGTGGTGGTGGGGGTGGTTGTGGCAGAAAAAACGTAAACACGGACGTCTTCTGCCCGATACCGTTCGTTCGATCATCTGCGGACCTTCCGCGGGCGAAAGACAAACGTCATGTTCAACCTGTTGTTCGATGTAAACGGATTGAGATTCGCGAACTTATACGTGTTTTTCAAATCACTATTTCAACCCAAATATCAGATGCTGGAGACCCTGATGACACGAATTTCCAACGAAGGAATGGGTTATCACGCCTACAACGATAACGAAGAGGTACCGCCTCCCGACGAGGTCGATCCCAATTCTATTATGGTGTTCGACGACGTGTCTTGTGAAAGACAACACAACATACGCAAGTATTTCTCTATGGGACGACACAGCGGTGTGGACGCGTTTTACCTTTGTCCGACGTACAGTCGAGTGCCAAAACAGTTGGTTCGTGACGATGCCAATTTAATAGTATTGTTCAAACAGGACGATCGCAACTTGAGACATACGTACAACGATCACGTTAACACGGAAATGAAATATGACCCGTTTAAGAACATGTGTGCTGAAGCGTGGAAAGATCGTTACGGCTTTCTCGTTGTGGACAAGGATTCTTCTATCGACACCGGCAGGTACAGAGTCGGTTTTGACCGTTTCATAGTAGTCGCACCTAACGATTAAACAAAAAAAATCGTCATACGTTCAGCTAAACACATGTCCTGCTGTCAACGACTTTAGTTGTCGTTCTGCCGTTTATCGAGATGGACGACAAGAAGAAACGACTAGCACGTGATATCGACACGATCAGTGATGACATACGGAAGAAATACCGTGCGTTAAAACATGGGATTCGTGAAGAAGAAGCAACGTTATCCAAAAGTTACAAACCGATTCTGGAACCGTTACAAAATATATCGCAAGCGTTGCTTGAAAAAAAAAACGTAAAACAACAAATGAAAAACCTATAAGAGTGAAAAAGATGAAACGTGAAGAGGAAGAGGAAGAGCTGAGGAGGAGGAAGAGGATCTGACGGGTGCAATTAGTAAAATCGATGTGGGAACACATTTCGTTCCCGAACGAAGCCACCACGTTTCCTGAAAACGCCTGTGATAGCCGAAACATTGGACGATGATGATGATGATGATGATGAGGGCGATCCTAGTCTCAACATTGAAAAAATGTTACACACACCGGAAGGAAGACGTGAAGCACGTAGATAATTTCAGGTCAAATACGACAGTGAACCGTTAGCGAACAAGTACATGCGTATGATCGTTTCGTCCGAACGCGATCGTCTGATGGACTATACGTACGGTGTAAGACACGAAAACGGAAAATCGATGACCGGTGATTCAGCGTTCGAAATCGAAACGGACGGTACGATTCTTAGCAACGGTAAACGATACAAAGGTACGCCAGGACTCTGCGAACTCGTGTCCATGAAGCATCCTAAAGAAAACGTTTTCAACGATTCGGATCTGAAAGCGTACAAAGATATACTGCGTGACACCAACGCGCACAAGCAGTATTATTTAGCGAACTCACAGGTGAACGCAAACAGATGTGTAAAGTATAAACGAATAATATCACAACTGTTTCCGCCGAAACGTACAGGACATGGACATAATAATATCGATACATCGTATATGACGCTGACGAGAAAAAAAGACAAAATCGATTACGTGCACTGGGACGATCCGAACGAACTGGTGGACAGACTGCGACTGTTAATGGCGTCACAGCGTGTCGGAAACAGCGGGCACACGAACGAAATCGTCTCCATAGTGGAAGAACTACGCGAAGCCGACATCATCGTATAAAAAGAGCGATATATACCATCAACAGTTATTATCAGCAGCAGCAGCAGCAGCAGCAGCAAAGCCGATAAAGTATAAATAATACTGTCGTACACGCGCCGGGGACATTTCACGTTTGATTGTGACAACATGGATATCGTGCTAGTGTTTATTATCGTGTGCACAAGTGCCGTTGTCGCATCGAGCGTTAACGCTAACGATGTAGATTTCGCTATAGATTACTTGGTGCGATACGGATACGTGCCCGACGATAGTTTACGACTTACGGACAACGCCACCATCGATATGGACGCCTACCTTCGCACGTTTCAAGTGAATTACAATTTAACCGTAAATGGAGAATTGAACAACGAAACGATGAATCTTATGCGTGCGAGGAGATGCGGTAAGGAAGATTTCGTGTCGTACACCTTGCGAACACCGTGGGCCAAGAGACGTTTGTCGTGGCGGTTCTTTCACGGTAGCGCCAGCGCTATAGAAGCGTCGCGACAAGCATTCGCTGTATGGCAGAAACATTCGAATCTGGAATTCGAATATCGGCCCAACGACATAAACGCAGACATGGTAATGTTTTCGATCGTCAGCGGTAAGAAGTAATAGATTAACGTGATGACGTCTGCCACTGGAAGCAGTTATTCTTAAAGGGTAAATTTCATTTTCTTCGTAACCGAAAACATTTATAGAACGTTAGGATTGTCTCGTTCGAACTTCACAATGTCGGATAGTCGGGTGGGATAAGTTATACCAGAAGTAATGATACTGTGGATATGTGGCTTGTATTTGGATACGCGATCGTTGTGTGAGTGTTGTGGAAACAGAGCGGCCAACACTGACCATACGAAACACATTTGATCGCCTGTATTGTTCACGTTGATGATGGATTTAGTACGAGACAATTCTGGGGGTGTACGGATGAAACTGGAGGCGGTTAGCGGTTGGTATCGTGAGAGAACGAGTTCTAAGGAGATTATGTGGTCTAACGCCCAACCGCTACCCTCGCGTGTGAATTTATAAATCGATTCAATGATTTTTTCGTACGAAGCTTCTAAACGATCGGGCAATACATCTTGGTCAGCGATCAGTGTCGTATGACATCGTCCGTGAAAATAAGCTTCAGTCGTCACTTCTTCGTCCTGGTCCTTGTCAGAGTTTACGATGTACTTGACAAATCTCGCTTTAACCGTTATATGCCACTTTATAGTAGGCAAACGTGTCAGTTCGTTTAGAATGTCCGTACGTAAGGTATCGTGCATTTCATCAAAAAAGGTTATGACATCGTTGACGCATTCTTCGTCATCCGTGACAGGCGTGTAAACGTACGATACCAACGCGCCGCGTAACGAATGTTTACAATCAACAGCAAACGACTGCATTTGTAGTAAATTAACAACAACAACAAAAACACGAAACTATAACAATTACTTGCTCGCTTGAAGAACAATAGAAGACTGATACGAAGTTAGAAAATAAGTACTATTTTATATGCGACACGTGAAAGTTAGACTGCGCGAGACTCGAAGGTGAACGCAGGCAGTGATAGTCGCTCTACTTATACTATCTATGACGGCTGCGCGCGCAGCTATCCGCTCCCACCACCACGGTACCGAACTATTGCCGTCATCGAACCCCCACTACCAACTGCGTGCGCAGCTATCTGCTCCCACTACTGTGCTTTATTTCATACCGACCAATTGACGACAGCCATCCCCACTACGGATGCGCGCGCAGCTATCGCTGAGGAGGTGAAATGCAACGCGACAAACTAACATTCTTGCTTCAGATATGGACGTGTACACATATTCTTTTGCAAGCCGATTAAAAAGCTTTTATAACATCAGTCGTCGAGGTAACATTAAATTTTACGTTCATAAATTTCCGAATACGAACGTAAAATATTTTGACCTAGCCAAAGCCGGGTTTATTTACGAAGGCGATGGTGATGTTGTAAGATGCTGCAAGTGTAAAATACGAATTATGGATTGGTCAGTGGGTGACGATCCCGTCCAAGTCCATAAGGCGTCAACGCCCAAATGCGATTTCGTTCGTGAACACTTGTAGAAGTCGACGCACGCAAAAATGGCTCTTTTCAGAGCCGACATAAACTCATATACCAAACATACCCGTTTGGGTAGTATGTTAGTACTACTACTACTACTACTGAATGACAGTAGTCACTCCAAAAGTGTGAGTGAAGACACCCATGATAAAAAAAAATTTAAATAAAAAAATTCCTCAAACAATATGGGTATACACTATAAATATCACGATCATGACTAATAGCGTATCACTCACATCGCAGATCATCGACACGATGGACGTCTATCGATACGATGATGCGAATCATTTCACAATAACAAAAGCTTCACGAAGCGCGATACGGTCCAACTTAGGTTCCGTGTATTTTGTGAAGAAAAGACGATTTTGCGGCAACTACTGTACACGTTACAAGTTCGGTGTTGACAGATATCACACCCGTTGCTGGCGTCACATAAAAAAACGCAGCGGTGATTTGCCGCCGATCGTGCTGTTGATGATAGTCTCCGATCGTATACACAACAAATCACGGTGGCTTCAATTTATCGTAGAGTGCGAACAAAACAACGTACCAATAGAACTTGTGGTTTACGTAAAGAATATGTTCAAGTGTCCTGTACGTCACGGATGGAATTTTCTTTCGCGTTTCCGTCCGATTCCTGAACTGTATAACGCCGTTCAACGCGTCCACGGCTTACACGATTTACACGGGCAGATGAACTACGCGACTGTATACACGGATATGCTCGCCCACGGAAATTCGATACCACACGCTTCTTGTTGCATCGCCCTTACGGAGCGCACTCTTCCGATACGTACACCCATGGAAATATACAGAAGCGTGATGATGATAGCGCCAAAGTACGCACTGGATCCTAGCTACAACGTAAGTTTTGATGTGCACTGCCCGCCGTCCTCGTTACCGACACTAGCGAGAGGGAAACAGTTCGCGTTGGTGAACAACAAAGCGTAGGGGTTACTTTCGGTAGCCTTTCTGTAGAAGGCGTTGCCTACACTCTGCAATTATTGCGAATAATTTGGTCTGCGGTATTCGCACGAACAAGGGTACACGGTGAAAAACCGGCGTTTGTACAAACAGTGGCAGCATTGCACGGGCGCTATGGCGGACAAATTTTGGTTGTTGAACTCGTATCTGATACACCTGCATACGGAGTCGAGAAGTCAACGCCCAATCGCCGAACTCAAAGCTAAACACATGTGCGAGCGGTTACCTGACAACAATAACGTCATAGTCGCGGAAATGCACGAGGACCGCGACAACGTTATACGTAGCGTCATGTTCAAAGACATGAATTCTGTTAAGACTGTAAGAGCGTTGGACGCGAAAGAACACGCGCTCACGAGATACTACATCGGTATGGGCCTCGTGCGTCCTGGGCGTATGAAAATCAGTTTAGCTCACATTTTTACGTACTTACGCAATCGCAAAAAGAACGCGATGTTCTTCCGTTCGGTCGAGATTATATAAGTGGATGTGGAGCGGTGGCGATGTGACAGTCACGTGATGGAAGGTGGTCGTACCAGAACGGCATCGATGAGAATTACCTTCAGCACTGAGCCGACGGTTTACTACATTCCAGCGTATTGTGAATCGCGGTTCGCACGACAACATGAGAATGAAACGAGCTGTGAAGCATATACACCAGAGCGTTCGCAAGACTATCGCGACGGAGTTGCACAGACCGGTAAGAAGGAATTTTCCGAGACGCGCGGTCGAGTTGAAGGGACTTCACGACTTGTACCAAGCAGACCTGGTAGAGATGATACCGCACGCAAAGGCGAATAAGGGATTCAAGTACCTTATGACGACGATTAACGCATTTAGCAAGTACGCGTACGCCGTTCCATTGAAAACGAAGACGGGTGTAGAGGTCGCACGAGCTCTGGAACCGATTCTGCGTGCTAATGAAATGAAATATCTGCAGACGGACAACGGTAAAGAGTACTACAACAATACCGCAGAAACATTGCTGAGCAGATATGGTGTCACACTCTATTCCACGTACAGTGAGAAAAAGGCTTCCATTGTGGAACGCTTCAACCGTACGTTGAAAAAGCACATGTATCGCGCGTTCAGCGAACAAGGTCACTACCGTTGGTTGGATATGTTACCGGAACTATTCAGCACGTACAACAACAGTGTGCACAGAACGGCTGGAATGAAACCGCGTCAGGTGAACGAATCCAACGAACGTACGGTGTTACGACGGATTCGCGAGAACACAGCGAGGAGCATCGATTATAAACTACCAAAGTTCAATGTAGGCGATCGTGTGCGTATAAGCAAACACAAAATGACGTTCGCCAAAGGATACACACCAAATTGGACAAACGAGATATTCCTCGTTCACACGGTGCGTACCAGCAGCGTACCCGTCACTTATTCGCTAAAGGATCATACGGGAGAAGTGTTGAAAGGCGGTTTTTATGAACACGAAATCAGTAAATCGATCGTTGGTGACGTGTACTTGGTAGAAAAGATCGTACAACGTAAAGGCGATCGCGTGAAAGTCAGGTGGTTAGGATTCGATGGTAAACACGATTCGTGGATACTCAAGAAGAACTTGCTATAACAACGATTCGACTCGCGGAAATAGAACCAGTATGCGTCGATGCGTTACGATGACAACATGTGCGCTGTGTACAGTGTAAAAGACATTGTGTCGCATCCTGGATACGATGAGTACATCGTGAACACGACTGCAAACAACGTTGAACGCATGCGCAGGATCTTGACAGTGTATGAGTACTGGCAACGGGTTACCAATCGTGTGGCGAGGTTCCGTCTCGACGAAATAGTACCAACAGGCACCGGATTCGATCACTACAAAGAATGTGTTTGGTCGGATCCGAACTGTGAAACGGGTCCGGACACATGTGTATGCAGTTACATATCTGCCGACTGCTGCGATATAGTGCGACTATTAAATAGATTGTGCACAGAACGACAACATGAAAATATTGCAACAAGCGCACAGACTAAAAATGAAGGACCTGGTCTATTCGAAATTGTGCGGCGATGGTGGTGGTGGGGGTGGTTGTGGCAGAAAAAACGTAAACACGGACGTCTTCTGCCCGATACCGTTCGTTCGATCATCTGCGGACCTTCCGCGTGCGAAAGACAAACGTCATGTTCAACCTATTGTTCGATGTAAACGGATTGAGATTCGCGAACTTATACGTGTTTTCTAAATCACTATTTCAACCCAAGTATCAGATGCTGGAGACCCTGATGACACGAATTTCCAACGAAGGAATGGGTTATCACGCCTACAACGATAACGAAGAGGTACCGCCAACCGACGAGGTCGATCCCAATTCTATTATGGTGTTCGACGACGTGTCTTGTGAAAGACAACACAACATACGCAAGTATTTCTCTATGGGACGACACAGCGGTGTGGACGCGTTTTACCTTTGTCCGACGTACAGTCGAGTGCCAAAACAGTTGGTTCGTGACGATGCCAATTTAATAGTATTGTTCAAACAGGACGATCGCAACTTGAAACATACGTACAACGATCACGTCAACACGGAAATGAAATATGACACGTTTAAGAACATGTGTGCTGAAGCGTGGAAAGATCGTTACGGCTTTCTCGTTGTGGACAAGGATTCTTCTATCGACAGCGGCAGGTACAGAGTCGGTTTTGACCGTTTCATAGTAGTCGCACCTAACGATTAAACAAAAAAAATCGTCATACGTTCAGCTAAACACATGTCCTGCTGTCAACGACTGCAGTTGTCGTTCTGCCGTTTATCGAGATGGACGACAAGAAGAAACGACTAGCACGTGATATCGACACGATCAGTGATGACATACGGAAGAAATACCGTGCGTTAAAACATGGGATTCGTGAAGAAGAAGCAACGTTATCCAAAAGTTACAAACCGATTCTGGAACCGTTACAAAATATATCGCAAGCGTTGCTTGAAAAAAAAACGTAAAACAACAAACGAAAAACCTATAAGAGTGAAAAAGATGAAACGTGAAGAGGAAGAGGAAGAGCTGAGAAGGAGGAAGAGGATCCGACAGGTGCAATTAGTAAAATCGATGTGGGAACACCATTTCGTTCCCGAACGAAGCCACCACGTTTCCTGAAAACGCCTGTGATAGCAGAAACATTGGACGATGATGATGATGATGATGAGGGCGATCCTAGTCTCAACATTGAAAAAATGTTAGACACATCGGAAGGAAGACGTGAAGCACGTAGATAATTTCAGGACAAATACGACAGTGAATCGTTAGCGAACAAGTACATGCGTATGATCGTTTCGTCCGAACGCGATCGTCTGATGGACTATACGTACGGTGTAAGACACGAAAACGGAAAATGGATGACCGGTGATTCAGCGTTCGAAATCGAAACGGACGATACGATTCTTAGCAACGGTAAACGATACAAAGGTACGCCAGGACTCTACGAACTCGTGTTCATGAAGCATCCTAAAGAAAACGTTTTCAACGTTTCGGATCTGAAAGCGTACAAAGATATACTGCGTGACACCAACGCGTACAAGCAGTATTATTTAGCGAACTCACAGGTGAACGCAAAAAGAGGTGTAAAGTATAAACGAATAATCTCACAACTGTTTCCGCCGAAACGTACAGGACATGGGCATAATAATATCGATACATCGTATATGACGCTGACGAGAAAAAAAGACAAAATCGATTACGTGCACTGGGACGATCCGAACGAACTGGTGGACAGACTGCAACTCTTAATGGCGTCACAGCGTGTCGGAAACAGCGGGCACACGAACGAAATCGTCTCCATAGTGGAAGAACTACGCGAAGCCGACATCATCGTATAAAAAGAGCGATATATACCATCAACTGTTATTAGCAGCAGCAGCAGCAGCAGCAGCAGCAGCAGCAAAGCCGATAAAGTATAAATAATACTGTCGTACACGCACAGGGGACATTCCACGTTTGATTGTGACAACATGGATATTGTGCTAGTGTTTATTATCGTGTGCACAAGTGCCGTTGTTGCATCGAGCGTTAACGCTAACGATGTAGATTTCGCTATAGATTACTTGGTGCGATACGGATACGTGCCCGACGATAGTTTACGACTCACGGACAACGCCACCATCGATATGGACGCCAACCTTCGCACGTTTCAAGTGAATTACAATTTAACCGTAAATGGAGAATTGAACAACGAAACGATGAATCTGATGCGTGCGCGGAGATGCGGTAACGAAGATTTCGTGTCGTACACCTTACGAACACCGTGGGCCAAAAGACGTTTGTCGTGGCGGTTCTTTCACGATAGCGCCAACGCTATAGAAGCGTCGCGACAAGCATTAGCTGTATGGCAGAAACATTCGAATCTGGAATTCGAATATCGGCCCAACGACATGAACGCAGACATGGTAATGTTTTCGATCGTCAGCGGTAAGAAGTAATAGATTAACGTGATGACGTCTGCCACTGGAAGCAGTTATTCTTAAAGGGTAATTTCATTTTCTTCGTAACCGAAAACATTTATAGAACGTTAGGATTGTCTCGTTCGAACTTCACAATGTCGGATAGTCGGGTGGGATAAGTTATACCAGAAGTAATGATACTGTGGATATGTGGCTTGTATTTGGATACGCGATCGTTGTGTGAGTGTTGTGGAAACAGAGCGGCCAACACTGACCATACGAAACACATTTGATCGCCTGTATTGTTCACGTTGATGATGGATTTAGTACGAGACAATTCTGGGGGTGTACGGATGAAACTGGAGGCGGTTAGCGGTTGGTATCGTGAGAGAACGAGTTCTAAGGAGATTATCTTGTCTAACGCCCACCCGCTACCCTCGCGTGTGAATTTATAAATCGATTCAATGATTTTTTCGTACGAAGCTTCTAAACGATCGGGCAATACATGTTGGTCAGCGATCAATGTCGTATGACATCGTCCGTGAAAATAAGCTTCAGTCGTCACTTCTTCGTCCTGGTCCTTGTCAGAGTTTACGATGTACTTGACAAACCTCGCTTTAACCGTTATATGCCACCTTATAGTAGGCAAACGTGTCAGTTCGTTTAGAATGTCCGTACGTAAGGTATCGTGCATTTCATCAAAAAAGGTTATGACATCGTTGACGCATTCTTCGTCATCCGTGACAGGCGTGTAAACGTACGATACCAACGCGCCGCGTAACGAATGTTTACAATCAACAGCAAACGACTGCATTTGTAGTAAATTAACAACAACAACAAAAACACGAAACTATAACAATTACTTGCTCGCTTGAAGAACAATAGAAGACTGATACGAAGTTAGAAAATAAGCACTATTTTATATGCGACACGTGAAAGTTAGACTGCGCGAGACTCGAAGGTGAACGCAGGCAGTGATCGCCGCTCTACTTATACTATCTATGACGGCTGCGCGCGCAGATATCCGCTCCCACCACCACGATACCGAACTATTGCCGTCAACGATCTCCCACTACCAAGTGCGTGCGCAGCTATCTGCTCCCACTACTGTGCGTTATTTCATACCGACTAATAGACGACAGCCATCCCCACTACGGATGCGCGCGCAGCTATCGCTGAGGAGGTAAAATGCAACGCGACAAACTAACATTCTTGCTTCAGATATGGACGTGTACACATATTCTTTTGCAAGCCGATTAAAAAGCTTTTATAACATCAGTCGTCGAGGTAACATTAAATTTTACGTTCATAAATTTCCGAATGCGCACGTAAAATATTTCGACCTAGCCAAAGCCGGGTTTATTTACGAAGGCGATGGTGATGTTGTAAGATGCTGCAAGTGTAAAATACGAATTATGGATTGGGCAGTGGGTGATGATCACGTCCAAGTCCATAAGGCATCAACGCCCACATGCGATTTCGTTCGTGAACACTTGTAGAAGTCGACGCACGCAAAAATGGCTCTTTTCAGAGCCGACATAAACTCATATACCAAACATACCCGTTTGGGTAGTACTAGTAGTACTAGGTGTTAGTACTACTACTACTACTGAATGACAGTAGTCACTCCAAAAGTGTGAGTAAAGACACCCATGATAAAAAAAATTATAAATAAAAAAATTCCTCAAACAATATGGGTATACACTATAAATATCACGATCATGACTAATAGCGTATCACTCACATCGCAGATCATCGACACGATGGACGTCTATCGATACGATGATGCGAATCATTTTACAATAACAAAAGCTTCACGAAGCGCGATACGGTCCAACTTATGTTCCGTGTATTTTGTGAAGAAAAGACGATTTTGCGGCAACTAATGTACACGTTACAAGTTCGGTGTTGACAGATATCACACCCGTTGCTGGCGTTACATAAAAAAACGCAGCGGTGATTTGCCGCCGATCGTGCTGTTGATGATAGTCTCCGATCGTATACACAACAAATCACGGTGGCTTCAATTTATCGTAGAGTGCGAACAAAACAACGTACCGATAGAACTTGTGGTTTACGAAAAGAATATGTTCAAGTGTCCTGTACGTCACGGATGGAATTTTCTTTCGCGTTTCCGTCCGATTCCTGAACTGTATAACGCCGTTCAATGCGTGCACGGCTTACACGATTTACACGGGCAGATGAACTACGCGACTGTATACACGGATATGCTCGCCTACGGAAATTCGATACCACACGCTTCTTGTTGCATCGTGCTTACGGAGCGCACTCTCCCGATACGTACACCCATGGAAATATACAGAGGCGTGATGATGATAGCGCCAAAGTGCGCACTGGATCCTAGCTACAACGTAAGTTTTGATGTGCACTGCCCGCCGTCCTCGTTACCGACACTAGCGAGAGGGAAACAGTTCGCGTTGGTGAACAACAAGGCGCAGGGATTATTTTCGGTAGCCTTTCTGACGAAGGCGTTGCCTACACTCTGCAATTATTGCGAATACTTTGGTCTGCGGTATTCGCACGAACAAGGATACACGGTGAAAGACCGGCGTTTGTACGAACAGTGGCAGCATTGCACGGGCGCTATGGCGGACGAATTTTGGTTGTTGAACTCGTATCTGATACACCTGCATACGGAGTCGAGAAGTCAACGCCCAATCGCCGAACTCAAAGCTAAACACATGTGCGGGCGGTTACCTGTGAACGATAACGTCATAGTCGCGGAAATGCACGAGTACCGCGACAACGTTATACGTAGCGTCATGTTCAAAGACATGAATTCTGTTAAGACTGTAAGAGCGTTGGACGCGAAAGAACACGCGCTCACGAGATACTACATCGGTATGAGCCTCGTGCGTCCTGGGCGTATGAAAATCAGTTTAGCTCACATTTTAACGTACTTACGCAATCGCAAAAAGAACGCGATGTTCTTCCGTTCGGTCGAGATTATATAAGTGGATGTGGAGCGGTGGCGACGTGACTGTCATGTGATGGAAGGTGGTCGTACCAGAACGGCATCGATGAGAATTACCTTCAGCACTGAGCCGACGGTTTACTACATTCCAGCGTATTGTGAATCGCGGTTCGCACGACAACATGAGAATGAAACGAGCTGTGAAGAATATACACCAGAGCGTTCGCAAGACTATCGCGACGGAGTTGCACAGACCGGTAAGAAGGAATTTTCCGAGACGCGCAGTCGAGTTGAAGGGACTTCACGACTTGTACCAAGCAGACCTGGTAGAGATGATACCGCACGCAAAGGCGAACAAGGGATTCAAGTACCTTATGACGATGATTAACGCGTTTAGCAAGTACGCGTACGCCGTTCCATTGAAAACGAAGACGGGTGTAGAGGTCGCACGAGCTCTGGAACCGATTCTGCGTGCTAATGAAATGAAATATCTGCAGACGGACAACGGGAAAGAGTACTACAACAGTACCGTAGAAACACTGCTGAGCAGATATGGTGTCACACTCTATTCCACGTACAGTGAGAAAAAGGCTTCCATTGTGGAACGCTTCAACCGTACGTTGAAAAAGCACATGTATCGCGCGTTCAGCGAACAAGGTCACTACCGTTGGTTGGATATGTTACCGGAACTATTCAGCACGTACAACAACAGTGTGCACAGAACGACTGGAATGAAACCGCGTCAGGTGAACGAATCCAACGAACGTACGGTGTTACGACGGATTCGCGAGAACACAGCGAGGAGCATCGATTATAAACGACGAAAGTTCAACGTAGGCGATCGTGTGCGTATAAGCAAACACAAAATGACGTTCGCCAAAGGATACACACCAAATTGGACAAACGAGATATTCCTCGTTCACACGGTGCGTACCGGCAGCGTACCAGTCACTTATTCGCTAAAGGATCATACGGGAGAAGTGTTGAAAGGCGGTTTTTATGAACACGAAATCAGTAAATCGAACGTTGGTGACGTGTACTTGGTAGAAAAAATCGTACAACGTAAAGGCGATCGCGTGAAAGTCAGGTGGTTAGGATTCGATGGTAAACACGATTCGTGGATACTCAAGAAGAACTTGCTATAACAACGATTCGACTCGCGGAAATAGAACCAGTATGCGTCGATGCGTTACGATGACAACATGTGCGCTGTGTACAGTGTAAAAGACATTGTGTCGCATCCTGGATACGATGAGTACATCGTGAACACGACTGCAAACAACGTTGAACGCATGCGCAGGATCTTGACAGTGTATGAGTACTGGCAACGGGTTACCAATCGTGTGGCGAGGTTCCGTCTCGACGAAATAGTACCAACAGGCACCGGATTCGATCACTACAAAGAATGTGTTTGGTCGGATCCGAACTGTGAAACGGGTCCGGACACATGTGTATGCAGTTACATATCTGCCGACTGCTGCGATATAGTGCGACTATTAAATAGATTGTGCACAGAACGACAACATGAAAATATTGCAACAAGCGCACAGACTAAAAATGAAGGACCTGGTCTATTCGAAATTGTGCGGCGATGGTGGTGGTGGGGGTGGTTGTGGCAGAAAAAACGTAAACACGGACGTCTTCTGCCCGATACCGTTCGTTCGATCATCTGCGGACCTTCCGCGTGCGAAAGACAAACGTCATGTTCAACCTATTGTTCGATGTAAACGGATTGAGATTCGCGAACTTATACGTGTTTTCTAAATCACTATTTCAACCCAAGTATCAGATGCTGGAGACCCTGATGACACGAATTTCCAACGAAGGAATGGGTTATCACGCCTACAACGATAACGAAGAGGTACCGCCAACCGACGAGGTCGATCCCAATTCTATTATGGTGTTCGACGACGTGTCTTGTGAAAGACAACACAACATACGCAAGTATTTCTCTATGGGACGACACAGCGGTGTGGACGCGTTTTACCTTTGTCCGACGTACAGTCGAGTGCCAAAACAGTTGGTTCGTGACGATGCCAATTTAATAGTATTGTTCAAACAGGACGATCGCAACTTGAAACATACGTACAACGATCACGTCAACACGGAAATGAAATATGACACGTTTAAGAACATGTGTGCTGAAGCGTGGAAAGATCGTTACGGCTTTCTCGTTGTGGACAAGGATTCTTCTATCGACAGCGGCAGGTACAGAGTCGGTTTTGACCGTTTCATAGTAGTCGCACCTAACGATTAAACAAAAAAAATCGTCATACGTTCAGCTAAACACATGTCCTGCTGTCAACGACTTTAGTTGTCGTTCTGCCGTTTATCGAGATGGACGACAAGAAGAAACGACTAGCACGTGATATCGACACGATCAGTGATGACATACGGAAGAAATACCGTGCGTTAAAACATGGGATTCGTGAAGAAGAAGCAACGTTATCCAAAAGTTACAAACCGATTCTGGAACCGTTACAAAATATATCGCAAGCGTTGCTTGAAAAAAAAAACGTAAAACAACAAACGAAACACCTATAAGAGTGAAAAAGATGAAACGTGAAGAGGAAGAGGAAGAGCTGAGAAGGAGGAAGAGGATCCGACAGGTGCAATTAGTAAAATCGATGTGGGAACACCATTTCGTTCCCGAACGAAGCCACCGCGTTTCCTGAAAACGCCTGTGATAGCCGAAACATTGGACGATGATGATGATAATGATGAGGGCGATCCTAGTCTCAACATTGAAAAAATGTTAGACACACCGGAAGGAAGACGTGAAGCACGTAGATAATTTCAGGACAAATACGACAGTGAATCGTTAGCGAACAAGTACATGCGTATGATCGTTTCGTCCGAACGCGATCGTCTGATGGACTATACGTACGGTGTAAGACACGAAAACGGAAAATGGATGACCGGTGATTCAGCGTTCGAAATCGAAACGGACGATACGATTCTTAGCAACGGTAAACGATACAAATGTACGCCAGGACTCTACGAACTCGTCTTCATGAAGCATCCTAAAGAAAACGCGTACAAAGATATACTGCGTGACACCAACGCGTACAAGCAGTATTATTTAGCGAACTCACAGGTGAACGCAAAAAGAGGTGTAAAGTATAAACGAATAATCTCACAACTGTTTCCGCCGAAACGTACAGGACATGGGCATAATAATATCGATACATCGTATATGACGCTGACGAGAAAAAAAGACAAAATCGATTACGTGCACTGGTACGATCCGAACGAACTGGTGGACAGACTGCAACTCTTAATGGCGTCACAGCGTGTCGGAAACAGCGGGCACACGAACGAAACCGTCTCCATAGTGGAAGAACTACGCGAAGCCGACATCATCGTATAAAAAGAGCGATATATACCATCAACTGTTATTAGCAGCAGCAGCAGCAGCAGCAAAGCCGATAAAGTATAAATAATACTGTCGTACACGCACAGGGGACATTCCACGTTTGATTGTGACAACATGGATATTGTGCTAGTGTTTATTATCGTGTGCACAAGTGCCGTTGTTGCATCGAGCGTTAACGCTAACGATGTAGATTTCGCTATAGATTACTTGGTGCGATACGGATACGTGCCCGACGATAGTTTACGACTCACGGACAACGCCACCATCGATATGGACGCCAACCTTCGCACGTTTCAAGTGAATTACAATTTAACCGTAAATGGAGAATTGAACAACGAAACGATGAATCTGATGCGTGCGCGGAGATGCGGTAACGAAGATTTCGTGTCGTACACCTTACGAACACCGTGGGCCAAAAGACGTTTGTCGTGGCGGTTCTTTCACGATAGCGCCAACGCTATAGAAGCGTCGCGACAAGCATTAGCTGTATGGCAGAAACATTCGAATCTGGAATTCGAATATCGGCCCAACGACATGAACGCAGACATGGTAATGTTTTCGATCGTCAGCGGTAAGAAGTAATAGATTAACGTGATGACGTCTGCCACTGGAAGCAGTTATTCTTAAAGGGTAATTTCATTTTCTTCGTAACCGAAAACATTTATAGAACGTTAGGATTGTCTCGTTCGAACTTCACAATGTCGGATAGTCGGGTGGGATAAGTTATACCAGAAGTAATGATACTGTGGATATGTGGCTTGTATTTGGATACGCGATCGTTGTGTGAGTGTTGTGGAAACAGAGCGGCCAACACTGACCATACGAAACACATTTGATCGCCTGTATTGTTCACGTTGATGATGGATTTAGTACGAGACAATTCTGGGGGTGTACGGATGAAACTGGAGGCGGTTAGCGGTTGGTATCGTGAGAGAACGAGTTCTAAGGAGATTATCTTGTCTAACGCCCACCCGCTACCCTCGCGTGTGAATTTATAAATCGATTCAATGATTTTTTCGTACGAAGCTTCTAAACGATCGGGCAATACATGTTGGTCAGCGATCAATGTCGTATGACATCGTCCGTGAAAATAAGCTTCAGTCGTCACTTCTTCGTCCTGGTCCTTGTCAGAGTTTACGATGTACTTGACAAACCTCGCTTTAACCGTTATATGCCACCTTATAGTAGGCAAACGTGTCAGTTCGTTTAGAATGTCCGTACGTAAGGTATCGTGCATTTCATCAAAAAAGGTTATGACATCGTTGACGCATTCTTCGTCATCCGTGACAGGCGTGTAAACGTACGATACCAACGCGCCGCGTAACGAATGTTTACAATCAACAGCAAACGACTGCATTTGTAGTAAATTAACAACAACAACAAAAACACGAAACTATAACAATTACTTGCTCGCTTGAAGAACAATAGAAGACTGATACGAAGTTAGAAAATAAGCACTATTTTATATGCGACACGTGAAAGTTAGACTGCGCGAGACTCGAAGGTGAACGCAGGCAGTGATCGCCGCTCTACTTATACTATCTATGACGGCTGCGCGCGCAGATATCCGCTCCCACCACCACGATACCGAACTATTGCCGTCAACGATCTCCCACTACCAAGTGCGTGCGCAGCTATCTGCTCCCACTACTGTGCGTTATTTCATACCGACTAATAGACGACAGCCATCCCCACTACGGATGCGCGCGCAGCTATCGCTGAGGAGGTAAAATGCAACGCGACAAACTAACATTCTTGCTTCAGATATGGACGTGTACACATATTCTTTTGCAAGCCGATTAAAAAGCTTTTATAACATCAGTCGTCGAGGTAACATTAAATTTTACGTTCATAAATTTCCGAATGCGCACGTAAAATATTTCGACCTAGCCAAAGCCGGGTTTATTTACGAAGGCGATGGTGATGTTGTAAGATGCTGCAAGTGTAAAATACGAATTATGGATTGGGCAGTGGGTGATGATCACGTCCAAGTCCATAAGGCATCAACGCCCACATGCGATTTCGTTCGTGAACACTTGTAGAAGTCGACGCACGCAAAAATGGCTCTTTTCAGAGCCGACATAAACTCATATACCAAACATACCCGTTTGGGTAGTACTAGTAGTACTAGGTGTTAGTACTACTACTACTACTGAATGACAGTAGTCACTCCAAAAGTGTGAGTAAAGACACCCATGATAAAAAAAATTATAAATAAAAAAATTCCTCAAACAATATGGGTATACACTATAAATATCACGATCATGACTAATAGCGTATCACTCACATCGCAGATCATCGACACGATGGACGTCTATCGATACGATGATGCGAATCATTTTACAATAACAAAAGCTTCACGAAGCGCGATACGGTCCAACTTATGTTCCGTGTATTTTGTGAAGAAAAGACGATTTTGCGGCAACTAATGTACACGTTACAAGTTCGGTGTTGACAGATATCACACCCGTTGCTGGCGTTACATAAAAAAACGCAGCGGTGATTTGCCGCCGATCGTGCTGTTGATGATAGTCTCCGATCGTATACACAACAAATCACGGTGGCTTCAATTTATCGTAGAGTGCGAACAAAACAACGTACCGATAGAACTTGTGGTTTACGAAAAGAATATGTTCAAGTGTCCTGTACGTCACGGATGGAATTTTCTTTCGCGTTTCCGTCCGATTCCTGAACTGTATAACGCCGTTCAATGCGTGCACGGCTTACACGATTTACACGGGCAGATGAACTACGCGACTGTATACACGGATATGCTCGCCTACGGAAATTCGATACCACACGCTTCTTGTTGCATCGTGCTTACGGAGCGCACTCTCCCGATACGTACACCCATGGAAATATACAGAGGCGTGATGATGATAGCGCCAAAGTGCGCACTGGATCCTAGCTACAACGTAAGTTTTGATGTGCACTGCCCGCCGTCCTCGTTACCGACACTAGCGAGAGGGAAACAGTTCGCGTTGGTGAACAACAAGGCGCAGGGATTATTTTCGGTAGCCTTTCTGACGAAGGCGTTGCCTACACTCTGCAATTATTGCGAATACTTTGGTCTGCGGTATTCGCACGAACAAGGATACACGGTGAAAGACCGGCGTTTGTACGAACAGTGGCAGCATTGCACGGGCGCTATGGCGGACGAATTTTGGTTGTTGAACTCGTATCTGATACACCTGCATACGGAGTCGAGAAGTCAACGCCCAATCGCCGAACTCAAAGCTAAACACATGTGCGGGCGGTTACCTGTGAACGATAACGTCATAGTCGCGGAAATGCACGAGTACCGCGACAACGTTATACGTAGCGTCATGTTCAAAGACATGAATTCTGTTAAGACTGTAAGAGCGTTGGACGCGAAAGAACACGCGCTCACGAGATACTACATCGGTATGAGCCTCGTGCGTCCTGGGCGTATGAAAATCAGTTTAGCTCACATTTTAACGTACTTACGCAATCGCAAAAAGAACGCGATGTTCTTCCGTTCGGTCGAGATTATATAAGTGGATGTGGAGCGGTGGCGACGTGACTGTCATGTGATGGAAGGTGGTCGTACCAGAACGGCATCGATGAGAATTACCTTCAGCACTGAGCCGACGGTTTACTACATTCCAGCGTATTGTGAATCGCGGTTCGCACGACAACATGAGAATGAAACGAGCTGTGAAGAATATTCACCAGAGCGTTCGCAAGACTATCGCGACGGAGTTGCACAGACCGGTAAGAAGGAATTTTCCGAGACGCGCAGTCGAGTTGAAGGGACTTCACGACTTGTACCAAGCAGACCTGGTAGAGATGATACCGCACGCAAAGGCGAACAAGGGATTCAAGTACCTTATGACGATGATTAACGCGTTTAGCAAGTACGCGTACGCCGTTCCATTGAAAACGAAGACGGGTGTAGAGGTCGCACGAGCTCTGGAACCGATTCTGCGTGCTAATGAAATGAAATATCTGCAGACGGACAACGGGAAAGAGTACTACAACAGTACCGTAGAAAAATTGCTGAGCAGATATGGTGTCACACTCTATTTCACGTAGAGTGAGAAAAAAGCTTCCATTGTGGAACGCTTCAACCGTACGTTGAAAAAGCACATGTATCGCGCGTTCAGCGAACAAGGTCACTACCGTTGGTTGGATATGTTACCTGAACTATTCAGCATGTACAACAACAGTGTGCACAGAACGATTGGAATGAAACCGCGTCAGGTGAACGAATCCAACGAACGTACGGTGTTACGACGGATTCGCGAGAACACAGCGAGGAGCATCGATTATAAACGACCAAAGTTCAATGTAGGCGATCGTGTGCGTATAAGCAAACACAAAATGACGTTCGCCAAAGGATACACACCAAATTGGACAAACGAGATATTCCTCGTTCACACGGTGCGTACCGGCAGCGTACCAGTCACTTATTCGCTAAAGGATCATACGGGAGAAGTGTTGAAAGGCGGTTTTTATGAACACGAAATCAGTAAATCGAACGTTGGTGACGTGTACTTGGTAGAAAAAATCGTACAACGTAAAGGCGATCGCGTGAAAGTCAGGTGGTTAGGATTCGATGGTAAACACGATTCGTGGATACTCAAGAAGAACTTGCTATAACAACGATTCGACTCGCGGAAATAGAACCAGTATGCGTCGATGCGTTACGATGACAACATGTGCGCTGTGTACAGTGTAAAAGACATTGTGTCGCATCCTGGATACGATGAGTACATCGTGAACACGACTGCAAACAACGTTGAACGCATGCGCAGGATCTTGACAGTGTATGAGTACTGGCAACGGGTTACCAATCGTGTGGCGAGGTTCCGTCTCGACGAAATAGTACCAACAGGCACCGGATTCGATCACTACAAAGAATGTGTTTGGTCGGATCCGAACTGTGAAACGGGTCCGGACACATGTGTATGCAGTTACATATCTGCCGACTGCTGCGATATAGTGCGACTATTAAATAGATTGTGCACAGAACGACAACATGAAAATATTGCAACAAGCGCACAGACTAAAAATGAAGGACCTGGTCTATTCGAAATTGTGCGGCGATGGTGGTGGTGGGGGTGGTTGTGGCAGAAAAAACGTAAACACGGACGTCTTCTGCCCGATACCGTTCGTTCGATCATCTGCGGACCTTCCGCGTGCGAAAGACAAACGTCATGTTCAACCTATTGTTCGATGTAAACGGATTGAGATTCGCGAACTTATACGTGTTTTCTAAATCACTATTTCAACCCAAGTATCAGATGCTGGAGACCCTGATGACACGAATTTCCAACGAAGGAATGGGTTATCACGCCTACAACGATAACGAAGAGGTACCGCCAACCGACGAGGTCGATCCCAATTCTATTATGGTGTTCGACGACGTGTCTTGTGAAAGACAACACAACATACGCAAGTATTTCTCTATGGGACGACACAGCGGTGTGGACGCGTTTTACCTTTGTCCGACGTACAGTCGAGTGCCAAAACAGTTGGTTCGTGACGATGCCAATTTAATAGTATTGTTCAAACAGGACGATCGCAACTTGAAACATACGTACAACGATCACGTCAACACGGAAATGAAATATGACACGTTTAAGAACATGTGTGCTGAAGCGTGGAAAGATCGTTACGGCTTTCTCGTTGTGGACAAGGATTCTTCTATCGACAGCGGCAGGTACAGAGTCGGTTTTGACCGTTTCATAGTAGTCGCACCTAACGATTAAACAAAAAAAATCGTCATACGTTCAGCTAAACACATGTCCTGCTGTCAACGACTTTAGTTGTCGTTCTGCCGTTTATCGAGATGGACGACAAGAAGAAACGACTAGCACGTGATATCGACACGATCAGTGATGACATACGGAAGAAATACCGTGCGTTAAAACATGGGATTCGTGAAGAAGAAGCAACGTTATCCAAAAGTTACAAACCGATTCTGGAACCGTTACAAAATATATCGCAAGCGTTGCTTGAAAAAAAAAACGTAAAACAACAAACGAAACACCTATAAGAGTGAAAAAGATGAAACGTGAAGAGGAAGAGGAAGAGCTGAGAAGGAGGAAGAGGATCCGACAGGTGCAATTAGTAAAATCGATGTGGGAACACCATTTCGTTCCCGAACGAAGCCACCGCGTTTCCTGAAAACGCCTGTGATAGCCGAAACATTGGACGATGATGATGATAATGATGAGGGCGATCCTAGTCTCAACATTGAAAAAATGTTAGACACACCGGAAGGAAGACGTGAAGCACGTAGATAATTTCAGGACAAATACGACAGTGAATCGTTAGCGAACAAGTACATGCGTATGATCGTTTCGTCCGAACGCGATCGTCTGATGGACTATACGTACGGTGTAAGACACGAAAACGGAAAATGGATGACCGGTGATTCAGCGTTCGAAATCGAAACGGACGATACGATTCTTAGCAACGGTAAACGATACAAATGTACGCCAGGACTCTACGAACTCGTCTTCATGAAGCATCCTAAAGAAAACGCGTACAAAGATATACTGCGTGACACCAACGCGTACAAGCAGTATTATTTAGCGAACTCACAGGTGAACGCAAAAAGAGGTGTAAAGTATAAACGAATAATCTCACAACTGTTTCCGCCGAAACGTACAGGACATGGGCATAATAATATCGATACATCGTATATGACGCTGACGAGAAAAAAAGACAAAATCGATTACGTGCACTGGTACGATCCGAACGAACTGGTGGACAGACTGCAACTCTTAATGGCGTCACAGCGTGTCGGAAACAGCGGGCACACGAACGAAACCGTCTCCATAGTGGAAGAACTACGCGAAGCCGACATCATCGTATAAAAAGAGCGATATATACCATCAACTGTTATTAGCAGCAGCAGCAGCAGCAGCAAAGCCGATAAAGTATAAATAATACTGTCGTACACGCACAGGGGACATTCCACGTTTGATTGTGACAACATGGATATTGTGCTAGTGTTTATTATCGTGTGCACAAGTGCCGTTGTTGCATCGAGCGTTAACGCTAACGATGTAGATTTCGCTATAGATTACTTGGTGCGATACGGATACGTGCCCGACGATAGTTTACGACTCACGGACAACGCCACCATCGATATGGACGCCAACCTTCGCACGTTTCAAGTGAATTACAATTTAACCGTAAATGGAGAATTGAACAACGAAACGATGAATCTGATGCGTGCGCGGAGATGCGGTAACGAAGATTTCGTGTCGTACACCTTACGAACACCGTGGGCCAAAAGACGTTTGTCGTGGCGGTTCTTTCACGATAGCGCCAACGCTATAGAAGCGTCGCGACAAGCATTAGCTGTATGGCAGAAACATTCGAATCTGGAATTCGAATATCGGCCCAACGACATGAACGCAGACATGGTAATGTTTTCGATCGTCAGCGGTAAGAAGTAATAGATTAACGTGATGACGTCTGCCACTGGAAGCAGTTATTCTTAAAGGGTAATTTCATTTTCTTCGTAACCGAAAACATTTATAGAACGTTAGGATTGTCTCGTTCGAACTTCACAATGTCGGATAGTCGGGTGGGATAAGTTATACCAGAAGTAATGATACTGTGGATATGTGGCTTGTATTTGGATACGCGATCGTTGTGTGAGTGTTGTGGAAACAGAGCGGCCAACACTGACCATACGAAACACATTTGATCGCCTGTATTGTTCACGTTGATGATGGATTTAGTACGAGACAATTCTGGGGGTGTACGGATGAAACTGGAGGCGGTTAGCGGTTGGTATCGTGAGAGAACGAGTTCTAAGGAGATTATCTTGTCTAACGCCCACCCGCTACCCTCGCGTGTGAATTTATAAATCGATTCAATGATTTTTTCGTACGAAGCTTCTAAACGATCGGGCAATACATGTTGGTCAGCGATCAATGTCGTATGACATCGTCCGTGAAAATAAGCTTCAGTCGTCACTTCTTCGTCCTGGTCCTTGTCAGAGTTTACGATGTACTTGACAAACCTCGCTTTAACCGTTATATGCCACCTTATAGTAGGCAAACGTGTCAGTTCGTTTAGAATGTCCGTACGTAAGGTATCGTGCATTTCATCAAAAAAGGTTATGACATCGTTGACGCATTCTTCGTCATCCGTGACAGGCGTGTAAACGTACGATACCAACGCGCCGCGTAACGAATGTTTACAATCAACAGCAAACGACTGCATTTGTAGTAAATTAACAACAACAACAAAAACACGAAACTATAACAATTACTTGCTCGCTTGAAGAACAATAGAAGACTGATACGAAGTTAGAAAATAAGCACTATTTTATATGCGACACGTGAAAGTTAGACTGCGCGAGACTCGAAGGTGAACGCAGGCAGTGATCGCCGCTCTACTTATACTATCTATGACGGCTGCGCGCGCAGATATCCGCTCCCACCACCACGATACCGAACTATTGCCGTCAACGATCTCCCACTACCAAGTGCGTGCGCAGCTATCTGCTCCCACTACTGTGCGTTATTTCATACCGACTAATAGACGACAGCCATCCCCACTACGGATGCGCGCGCAGCTATCGCTGAGGAGGTAAAATGCAACGCGACAAACTAACATTCTTGCTTCAGATATGGACGTGTACACATATTCTTTTGCAAGCCGATTAAAAAGCTTTTATAACATCAGTCGTCGAGGTAACATTAAATTTTACGTTCATAAATTTCCGAATGCGCACGTAAAATATTTCGACCTAGCCAAAGCCGGGTTTATTTACGAAGGCGATGGTGATGTTGTAAGATGCTGCAAGTGTAAAATACGAATTATGGATTGGGCAGTGGGTGATGATCACGTCCAAGTCCATAAGGCATCAACGCCCACATGCGATTTCGTTCGTGAACACTTGTAGAAGTCGACGCACGCAAAAATGGCTCTTTTCAGAGCCGACATAAACTCATATACCAAACATACCCGTTTGGGTAGTACTAGTAGTACTAGGTGTTAGTACTACTACTACTACTGAATGACAGTAGTCACTCCAAAAGTGTGAGTAAAGACACCCATGATAAAAAAAATTATAAATAAAAAAATTCCTCAAACAATATGGGTATACACTATAAATATCACGATCATGACTAATAGCGTATCACTCACATCGCAGATCATCGACACGATGGACGTCTATCGATACGATGATGCGAATCATTTTACAATAACAAAAGCTTCACGAAGCGCGATACGGTCCAACTTATGTTCCGTGTATTTTGTGAAGAAAAGACGATTTTGCGGCAACTAATGTACACGTTACAAGTTCGGTGTTGACAGATATCACACCCGTTGCTGGCGTTACATAAAAAAACGCAGCGGTGATTTGCCGCCGATCGTGCTGTTGATGATAGTCTCCGATCGTATACACAACAAATCACGGTGGCTTCAATTTATCGTAGAGTGCGAACAAAACAACGTACCGATAGAACTTGTGGTTTACGAAAAGAATATGTTCAAGTGTCCTGTACGTCACGGATGGAATTTTCTTTCGCGTTTCCGTCCGATTCCTGAACTGTATAACGCCGTTCAATGCGTGCACGGCTTACACGATTTACACGGGCAGATGAACTACGCGACTGTATACACGGATATGCTCGCCTACGGAAATTCGATACCACACGCTTCTTGTTGCATCGTGCTTACGGAGCGCACTCTCCCGATACGTACACCCATGGAAATATACAGAGGCGTGATGATGATAGCGCCAAAGTGCGCACTGGATCCTAGCTACAACGTAAGTTTTGATGTGCACTGCCCGCCGTCCTCGTTACCGACACTAGCGAGAGGGAAACAGTTCGCGTTGGTGAACAACAAGGCGCAGGGATTATTTTCGGTAGCCTTTCTGACGAAGGCGTTGCCTACACTCTGCAATTATTGCGAATACTTTGGTCTGCGGTATTCGCACGAACAAGGATACACGGTGAAAGACCGGCGTTTGTACGAACAGTGGCAGCATTGCACGGGCGCTATGGCGGACGAATTTTGGTTGTTGAACTCGTATCTGATACACCTGCATACGGAGTCGAGAAGTCAACGCCCAATCGCCGAACTCAAAGCTAAACACATGTGCGGGCGGTTACCTGTGAACGATAACGTCATAGTCGCGGAAATGCACGAGTACCGCGACAACGTTATACGTAGCGTCATGTTCAAAGACATGAATTCTGTTAAGACTGTAAGAGCGTTGGACGCGAAAGAACACGCGCTCACGAGATACTACATCGGTATGAGCCTCGTGCGTCCTGGGCGTATGAAAATCAGTTTAGCTCACATTTTAACGTACTTACGCAATCGCAAAAAGAACGCGATGTTCTTCCGTTCGGTCGAGATTATATAAGTGGATGTGGAGCGGTGGCGACGTGACTGTCATGTGATGGAAGGTGGTCGTACCAGAACGGCATCGATGAGAATTACCTTCAGCACTGAGCCGACGGTTTACTACATTCCAGCGTATTGTGAATCGCGGTTCGCACGACAACATGAGAATGAAACGAGCTGTGAAGAATATACACCAGAGCGTTCGCAAGACTATCGCGACGGAGTTGCACAGACCGGTAAGAAGGAATTTTCCGAGACGCGCAGTCGAGTTGAAGGGACTTCACGACTTGTACCAAGCAGACCTGGTAGAGATGATACCGCACGCAAAGGCGAACAAGGGATTCAAGTACCTTATGACGATGATTAACGCGTTTAGCAAGTACGCGTACGCCGTTCCATTGAAAACGAAGACGGGTGTAGAGGTCGCACGAGCTCTGGAACCGATTCTGCGTGCTAATGAAATGAAATATCTGCAGACGGACAACGGGAAAGAGTACTACAACAGTACCGTAGAAAAATTGCTGAGCAGATATGGTGTCACACTCTATTTCACGTAGAGTGAGAAAAAAGCTTCCATTGTGGAACGCTTCAACCGTACGTTGAAAAAGCACATGTATCGCGCGTTCAGCGAACAAGGTCACTACCGTTGGTTGGATATGTTACCTGAACTATTCAGCATGTACAACAACAGTGTGCACAGAACGATTGGAATGAAACCGCGTCAGGTGAACGAATCCAACGAACGTACGGTGTTACGACGGATTCGCGAGAACACAGCGAGGAGCATCGATTATAAACGACCAAAGTTCAATGTAGGCGATCGTGTGCGTATAAGCAAACACAAAATGACGTTCGCCAAAGGATACACACCAAATTGGACAAACGAGATATTCCTCGTTCACACGGTGCGTACCGGCAGCGTACCAGTCACTTATTCGCTAAAGGATCATACGGGAGAAGTGTTGAAAGGCGGTTTTTATGAACACGAAATCAGTAAATCGAACGTTGGTGACGTGTACTTGGTAGAAAAAATCGTACAACGTAAAGGCGATCGCGTGAAAGTCAGGTGGTTAGGATTCGATGGTAAACACGATTCGTGGATACTCAAGAAGAACTTGCTATAACAACGATTCGACTCGCGGAAATAGAACCAGTATGCGTCGATGCGTTACGATGACAACATGTGCGCTGTGTACAGTGTAAAAGACATTGTGTCGCATCCTGGATACGATGAGTACATCGTGAACACGACTGCAAACAACGTTGAACGCATGCGCAGGATCTTGACAGTGTATGAGTACTGGCAACGGGTTACCAATCGTGTGGCGAGGTTCCGTCTCGACGAAATAGTACCAACAGGCACCGGATTCGATCACTACAAAGAATGTGTTTGGTCGGATCCGAACTGTGAAACGGGTCCGGACACATGTGTATGCAGTTACATATCTGCCGACTGCTGCGATATAGTGCGACTATTAAATAGATTGTGCACAGAACGACAACATGAAAATATTGCAACAAGCGCACAGACTAAAAATGAAGGACCTGGTCTATTCGAAATTGTGCGGCGATGGTGGTGGTGGGGGTGGTTGTGGCAGAAAAAACGTAAACACGGACGTCTTCTGCCCGATACCGTTCGTTCGATCATCTGCGGACCTTCCGCGTGCGAAAGACAAACGTCATGTTCAACCTATTGTTCGATGTAAACGGATTGAGATTCGCGAACTTATACGTGTTTTCTAAATCACTATTTCAACCCAAGTATCAGATGCTGGAGACCCTGATGACACGAATTTCCAACGAAGGAATGGGTTATCACGCCTACAACGATAACGAAGAGGTACCGCCAACCGACGAGGTCGATCCCAATTCTATTATGGTGTTCGACGACGTGTCTTGTGAAAGACAACACAACATACGCAAGTATTTCTCTATGGGACGACACAGCGGTGTGGACGCGTTTTACCTTTGTCCGACGTACAGTCGAGTGCCAAAACAGTTGGTTCGTGACGATGCCAATTTAATAGTATTGTTCAAACAGGACGATCGCAACTTGAAACATACGTACAACGATCACGTCAACACGGAAATGAAATATGACACGTTTAAGAACATGTGTGCTGAAGCGTGGAAAGATCGTTACGGCTTTCTCGTTGTGGACAAGGATTCTTCTATCGACAGCGGCAGGTACAGAGTCGGTTTTGACCGTTTCATAGTAGTCGCACCTAACGATTAAACAAAAAAAATCGTCATACGTTCAGCTAAACACATGTCCTGCTGTCAACGACTGCAGTTGTCGTTCTGCCGTTTATCGAGATGGACGACAAGAAGAAACGACTAGCACGTGATATCGACACGATCAGTGATGACATACGGAAGAAATACCGTGCGTTAAAACATGGGATTCGTGAAGAAGAAGCAACGTTATCCAAAAGTTACAAACCGATTCTGGAACCGTTACAAAATATATCGCAAGCGTTGCTTGAAAAAAAACGTAAAACAACAAACGAAAAACCTATAAGAGTGAAAAAGATGAAACGTGAAGAGGAAGAGGAAGAGCTGAGAAGGAGGAAGAGGATCCGACAGGTGCAATTAGTAAAATCGATGTGGGAACACCATTTCGTTCCCGAACGAAGCCACCACGTTTCCTGAAAACGCCTGTGATAGCAGAAACATTGGACGATGATGATGATGATGATGAGGGCGATCCTAGTCTCAACATTGAAAAAATGTTAGACACATCGGAAGGAAGACGTGAAGCACGTAGATAATTTCAGGACAAATACGACAGTGAATCGTTAGCGAACAAGTACATGCGTATGATCGTTTCGTCCGAACGCGATCGTCTGATGGACTATACGTACGGTGTAAGACACGAAAACGGAAAATGGATGACCGGTGATTCAGCGTTCGAAATCGAAACGGACGATACGATTCTTAGCAACGGTAAACGATACAAAGGTACGCCAGGACTCTACGAACTCGTGTTCATGAAGCATCCTAAAGAAAACGTTTTCAACGTTTCGGATCTGAAAGCGTACAAAGATATACTGCGTGACACCAACGCGTACAAGCAGTATTATTTAGCGAACTCACAGGTGAACGCAAAAAGAGGTGTAAAGTATAAACGAATAATCTCACAACTGTTTCCGCCGAAACGTACAGGACATGGGCATAATAATATCGATACATCGTATATGACGCTGACGAGAAAAAAAGACAAAATCGATTACGTGCACTGGGACGATCCGAACGAACTGGTGGACAGACTGCAACTCTTAATGGCGTCACAGCGTGTCGGAAACAGCGGGCACACGAACGAAATCGTCTCCATAGTGGAAGAACTACGCGAAGCCGACATCATCGTATAAAAAGAGCGATATATACCATCAACTGTTATTAGCAGCAGCAGCAGCAGCAGCAGCAGCAGCAGCAAAGCCGATAAAGTATAAATAATACTGTCGTACACGCACAGGGGACATTCCACGTTTGATTGTGACAACATGGATATTGTGCTAGTGTTTATTATCGTGTGCACAAGTGCCGTTGTTGCATCGAGCGTTAACGCTAACGATGTAGATTTCGCTATAGATTACTTGGTGCGATACGGATACGTGCCCGACGATAGTTTACGACTCACGGACAACGCCACCATCGATATGGACGCCAACCTTCGCACGTTTCAAGTGAATTACAATTTAACCGTAAATGGAGAATTGAACAACGAAACGATGAATCTGATGCGTGCGCGGAGATGCGGTAACGAAGATTTCGTGTCGCACACCTTACGAACACCGTGGGCCAAAAGACGTTTGTCGTTGCGGTTCTTTCACGATAGCGCCAGCGCTATAGAAGCGTCGCGACAAGCATTAGCTGTATGGCAGAAACATTCGAATCTGGAATTCGAATATCGGCCCAACGACATGAACGCAGACATGGTAATGTTTTCGATCGTCAGCGGTAAGAAGTAATAGATTAACGTGATGACGTCTGCCACTGGAAGCAGTTATTCTTAAAGGGTAATTTCATTTTCTTCGTAACCGAAAACATTTATAGAACGTTAGGATTGTCTCGTTCGAACTTCACAATGTCGGATAGTCGGGTGGGATAAGTTATACCAGAAGTAATGATACTGTGGATATGTGGCTTGTATTTGGATACGCGATCGTTGTGTGAGTGTTGTGGAAACAGAGCGGCCAACACTGACCATACGAAACACATTTGATCGCCTGTATTGTTCACGTTGATGATGGATTTAGTACGAGACAATTCTGGGGGTGTACGGATGAAACTGGAGGCGGTTAGCGGTTGGTATCGTGAGAGAACGAGTTCTAAGGAGATTATCTTGTCTAACGCCCACCCGCTACCCTCGCGTGTGAATTTATAAATCGATTCAATGATTTTTTCGTACGAAGCTTCTAAACGATCGGGCAATACATGTTGGTCAGCGATCAATGTCGTATGACATCGTCCGTGAAAATAAGCTTCAGTCGTCACTTCTTCGTCCTGGTCCTTGTCAGAGTTTACGATGTACTTGACAAACCTCGCTTTAACCGTTATATGCCACCTTATAGTAGGCAAACGTGTCAGTTCGTTTAGAATGTCCGTACGTAAGGTATCGTGCATTTCATCAAAAAAGGTTATGACATCGTTGACGCATTCTTCGTCATCCGTGACAGGCGTGTAAACGTACGATACCAACGCGCCGCGTAACGAATGTTTACAATCAACAGCAAACGACTGCATTTGTAGTAAATTAACAACAACAACAAAAACACGAAACTATAACAATTACTTGCTCGCTTGAAGAACAATAGAAGACTGATACGAAGTTAGAAAATAAGCACTACTTTATATGCGACACGTGAAAGTTAGACTGCGCGAGACTCGAAGGTGAACGCAGGCAGTGATCGCCGCTCTACTTATACTATCTATGACGGCTGCGCGCGCAGATATCCGCTCCCACCACCACGATACCGAACTATTGCCGTCAACGATCTCCCACTACCAAGTGCGTGCGCAGCTATCTGCTCCCACTACTGTGCGTTATTTCATACCGACTAATAGACGACAGCCATCCCCACTACGGATGCGCGCGCAGCTATCGCTGAGGAGGTAAAATGCAACGCGACAAACTAACATTCTTGCTTCAGATATGGACGTGTACGCATATTCTTTTGCAAGCCGATTAAAAAGCTTTTATATCATCAGTCGTCGAGGTAACATTAAATTTTACGTTCATAAATTTCCGAATGCGCACGTAAAATATTTCGACCTAGCCAAAGCCGGGTTTATTTACGAAGGCGATGGTGATGTTGTAAGATGCTGCAAGTGTAAAATACGAATTATGGATTGGGCAGTGGGTGATGATCACGTCCAAGTCCATAAGGCATCAACGCCCACATGCGATTTCGTTCGTGAACACTTGTAGAAGTCGACGCACGCAAAAATGGCTCTTTTCAGAGCCGACATAAACTCATATACCAAACATACCCGTTTGGGTAGTACTAGTAGTACTAGGTGTTAGTACTACTACTACTACTGAATGACAGTAGTCACTCCAAAAGTGTGAGTAAAGACACCCATGATAAAAAAAATTATAAATAAAAAAATTCCTCAAACAATATGGGTATACACTATAAATATCACGATCATGACTAATAGCGTATCACTCACATCGCAGATCATCGACACGATGGACGTCTATCGATACGATGATGCGAATCATTTTACAATAACAAAAGCTTCACGAAGCGCGATACGGTCCAACTTATGTTCCGTGTATTTTGTGAAGAAAAGACGATTTTGCGGCAACTAATGTACACGTTACAAGTTCGGTGTTGACAGATATCACACCCGTTGCTGGCGTTACATAAAAAAACGCAGCGGTGATTTGCCGCCGATCGTGCTGTTGATGATAGTCTCCGATCGTATACACAACAAATCACGGTGGCTTCAATTTATCGTAGAGTGCGAACAAAACAACGTACCGATAGAACTTGTGGTTTACGAAAAGAATATGTTCAAGTGTCCTGTACGTCACGGATGGAATTTTCTTTCGCGTTTCCGTCCGATTCCTGAACTGTATAACGCCGTTCAATGCGTGCACGGCTTACACGATTTACACGGGCAGATGAACTACGCGACTGTATACACGGATATGCTCGCCTACGGAAATTCGATACCACACGCTTCTTGTTGCATCGTGCTTACGGAGCGCACTCTCCCGATACGTACACCCATGGAAATATACAGAGGCGTGATGATGATAGCGCCAAAGTGCGCACTGGATCCTAGCTACAACGTAAGTTTTGATGTGCACTGCCCGCCGTCCTCGTTACCGACACTAGCGAGAGGGAAACAGTTCGCGTTGGTGAACAACAAGGCGCAGGGATTATTTTCGGTAGCCTTTCTGACGAAGGCGTTGCCTACACTCTGCAATTATTGCGAATACTTTGGTCTGCGGTATTCGCACGAACAAGGATACACGGTGAAAGACCGGCGTTTGTACGAACAGTGGCAGCATTGCACGGGCGCTATGGCGGACGAATTTTGGTTGTTGAACTCGTATCTGATACACCTGCATACGGAGTCGAGAAGTCAACGCCCAATCGCCGAACTCAAAGCTAAACACATGTGCGGGCGGTTACCTGTGAACGATAACGTCATAGTCGCGGAAATGCACGAGTACCGCGACAACGTTATACGTAGCGTCATGTTCAAAGACATGAATTCTGTTAAGACTGTAAGAGCGTTGGACGAGAAAGAACACGCCCTGACGAGATAATACATCGGTATGAGCCTCGTGCGTCCTGGGCGTATGAAAATCAGTTTAGCTCACATTTTAACGTACTTACGCAATCGCAAAAGAACGCGATGTTCTTCCGTTCGGTCGAGATTATATAAGTGGATGTGGAGCGGTGGCGACGTGACTGTCATGTGATGGAAGGTGGTCGTACCAGAACGGCATCGATGAGAATTACCTTCAGCACTGAGCCGACGGTTTACTACATTCCAGCGTATTGTGAATCGCGGTTCGCACGACAACATGAGAATGAAACGAGCTGTGAAGAATATACACCAGAGCGTTCGCAAGACTATCGCGACGGAGTTGCACAGACCGGTAAGAAGGAATTTTCCGAGACGCGCAGTCGAGTTGAAGGGACTTCACGACTTGTACCAAGCAGACCTGGTAGAGATGATACCGCACGCAAAGGCGAACAAGGGATTCAAGTACCTTATGACGATGATTAACGCGTTTAGCAAGTACGCGTACGCCGTTCCATTGAAAACGAAGACGGGTGTAGAGGTCGCACGAGCTCTGGAACCGATTCTGCGTGCTAATGAAATGAAATATCTGCAGACGGACAACGGGAAAGAGTACTACAACAGTACCGTAGAAAAATTGCTGAGCAGATATGGTGTCACACTCTATTTCACGTAGAGTGAGAAAAAAGCTTCCATTGTGGAACGCTTCAACCGTACGTTGAAAAAGCACATGTATCGCGCGTTCAGCGAACAAGGTCACTACCGTTGGTTGGATATGTTACCGGAACTATTCAGCACGTACAACAACAGTGTGCACAGAACGATTGGAATGAAACCGCGTCAGGTGAACGAATCCAACGAACGTACGGTGTTACGACGGATTCGCGAGAACACAGCGAGGAGCATCGATTATAAACGACCAAAGTTCAATGTAGGCGATCGTGTGCGTATAAGCAAACACAAAATGACGTTCGCCAAAGGATACACACCAAATTGGACAAACGAGATATTCCTCGTTCACACGGTGCGTACCGGCAGCGTACCAGTCACTTATTCGCTAAAGGATCATACGGGAGAAGTGTTGAAAGGCGGTTTTTATGAACACGAAATCAGTAAATCGAACGTTGGTGACGTGTACTTGGTAGAAAAGATCGTACAACGTAAAGGCGATCGCGTGAAAGTCAGGTGGTTAGGATTCGATGGTAAACACGATTCGTGGATACTCAAGAAGAACTTGCTATAACAACGATTCGACTCGCGGAAATAGAACCAGTATGCGTCGATGCGTTACGATGGCAACATGCGCGCTGTGTACAGTGTAAAAGACATTGTGTCGCATCCTGGATACGATGAGTACATCGTGAACACGACTGCAAACGACGTTGAACGCATGCGCAGGACCTCGACAGTGTATGAGTACTGGCAACGGGTTAACAATCGTGTGGCGAGGTTCCGTCTCGACGCAATAGTACCAACAGGCACCGGATTCGATCACTACAAAGAATGTGTTTGGTCGGATCCGAACTGTGAAACGGGTCCGGACACATGTGTATGCAGTTACATACCTGCCGACTGCTGCGATATAGTGCGACTATTAAATAGACTGTGCACAGAACGACAACATGAAAATATTGCAACAAGCGCACAGACTAAAAAAAAAGGACCTGGACTATTCGAAATTGAGCGGTGATGGTGGTGGTGGGGGGTGGTTGTGGCAGAAAAAACGTAAACACGGACGTCTTCTGCCCGCTACCGTTCGTTCGATCATCTACGGACCTTCCGCGTGCGAAAGACAAACTTCATGTTCAACCTGTTGTTCGATGTAAACGGATTGAGATTCGCGAACTTATACGTGTTTTCTAAATCACTATTTCAACCCAAATATCAGATGCTGTAGACCCTGATGACACGACTTTCCAACGAAGGAATGGTTTATCACTCCTACAACGATAACGAAGAGGTACCGCCTCCCGACGAGGTCGATCCCAATTCTATTATGGTGATCGACGACGTGTCTTGTGAAAGACAACACAACATACGCAGTATTTCTCTATGGGACGACACAGCGGTGTGGACGCGTTTTACCTTTGTCCGACGTACAGTCAAGTGCCAAAACAGTTGGTTCGTGACAATACCAATTTAATAGTATTGTTCAAACAGGACGATCGCAACTTGAAACATACGTACAACGATCACGTCAACACGGAAATGAAATATGACACGTTTAAGAACATGTGTGCTGAAGCGTGGAAAGATCGTTACGGCTTTCTCGTTGTGGACAAGGATTCTTCTATCGACAGCGGCAGGTACAGAGTCGGTTTTGACCGTTTCATAGTAGTCGCACCTAACGATTAAACAAAAAAAATCGTCATACGTTCAGCTAAACACATGTCCTGCTGTCAACGACTTTAGTTGTCGTTCTGCCGTTTATCGAGATGGACGACAAGAAGAAACGACTAGCACGTGATATCGACACGATCAGTGATGACATACGGAAGAAATACCGTGCGTTAAAACATGGGATTCGTGAAGAAGAAGCAACGTTACCCAAAAGTTACAAACCGATTCTGGAACCGTTACAAAATATATCGCAAGCGTTGCTTGAAAAAAAAAACGTAAAACAACAAACGAAACACCTATAAGAGTGAAAAAGATGAAACGTGAAGAGGAAGAGGAAGAGCTGAGAAGGAGGAAGAGGATCCGACAGGTGCAATTAGTAAAATCGATGTGGGAACACCATTTCGTTCCCGAACGAAGCCACCGCGTTTCCTGAAAACGCCTGTGATAGCCGAAACATTGGACGATGATGATGATAATGATGAGGGCGATCCTAGTCTCAACATTGAAAAAATGTTAGACACACCGGAAGGAAGACGTGAAGCACGTAGATAATTTCAGGACAAATACGACAGTGAATCGTTAGCGAACAAGTACATGCGTATGATCGTTTCGTCCGAACGCGATCGTCTGATGGACTATACGTACGGTGAAAGACACGAAAACGGAAAATGGATGACCGGTGATTCAGCGTTCGAAATCGAAACGGACGATACGATTCTTAGCAACGGTAAACGATACAAATGTACGCCAGGACTCTACGAACTCGTCTTCATGAAGCATCCTAAAGAAAACGTTTTCAACGTTTCGGATCTGAAAGCGTACAAAGATATACTGCGTGACACCAACGCGTACAAGCAGTATTATTTAGCGAACTCACAGGTGAACGCAAAAAGAGGTGTAAAGTATAAACGAATAATCTCACAACTGTTTCCGCCGAAACGTACAGGACATGGGCATAATAATATCGATACATCGTATATGACGCTGACGAGAAAAAAAGACAAAATCGATTACGTGCACTGGTACGATCCGAACGAACTGGTGGACAGACTGCAACTCTTAATGGCGTCACAGCGTGTCGGAAACAGCGGGCACACGAACGAAATCGTCTCCATAGTGGAAGAACTACGCGAAGCCGACATCATCGTATAAAAAGAGCGATATATACCATCAACTGTTATTAGCAGCAGCAGCAGCAGCAGCAGCAGCAAAGCCGATAAAGTATAAATAATACTGTCGTACACGCACAGGGGACATTCCACGTTTGATTGTGACAACATGGATATCGTGCTAGTGTTTATTATCGTGTGCACAAGTGCCGTTGTTGCATCGAGCGTTAACGCTAACGATGTAGATTTCGCTATAGATTACTTGGTGCGATACGGATACGTGCCCGACGATAGTTTACGACTCACGGACAACGCCACCATCGATATGGACGCCTACCTTCGCACGTTTCAAGTGAATTACAATTTAACCGTAAATGGAGAATTGAACAACGAACAACGAAACGATGAATCTGATGCGTGCGCGGAGATGCGGTAACGAAGATTTCGTGTCGTACACCTTACGAACACCGTGGGCCAAAAGACGTTTGTCGTGGCGGTTCTTTCACGGTAGCGACAGCGCTATAGAAGCGTCGCGACAAGCATTAGCTGTATGGCAGAAACATTCGAATCTGGAATTCGAATATCGGCCCAACGACATGAACGCAGACATGGTAATGTTTTCGATCGTCAGCGGTAAGAAGTAATAGATTAACGTGATGACGTCTGCCACTGGAAGCAGTTATTCTTAAAGGGTAATTTCATTTTCTTCGTAACCGAAAACATTTATAGAACGTTAGGATTGTCTCGTTCGAACTTCACAATGTCGGATAGTCGGGTGGGATAAGTTATACCAGAAGTAATGATACTGTGGATATGTGGCTTGTATTTGGATACGCGATCGTTGTGTGAGTGTTGTGGAAACAGAGCGGCCAACACTGACCATACGAAACACATTTGATCGCCTGTATTGTTCACGTTGATGATGGATTTAGTACGAGACAATTCTGGGGGTGTACGAATGAAACTGCAGGCGGTTAGCGGTTGGTATCGTGAGAGAACGAGTTCTAAGGAGATTATGTTGTCTAACGCCCACCCGCTACCCTCGCGTGTGAATTTATAAATCGATTCAATGATTTTTTCGTACGAAGCTTCTAAACGATCGGGCAATACATGTTGGTCAGCGATCAATGTCGTATGACATCGTCCGTGAAAATAAGCTTCAGTCGTCACTTCTTCGTCCTGGTCCTTGTCAGAGTTTACGATGTACTTGACAAACCTCGCTTTAACCGTTATATGCCACCTTATAGTAGGCAAACGTGTCAGTTCGTTTAGAATGTCCGTACGTAAGGTATCGTGCATTTCATCAAAAAAGGTTATGACATCGTTGACGCATTCTTCGTCATCCGTGACAGGCGTGTAAACGTACGATACCAACGCGCCGCGTAACGAATGTTTACAATCAACAGCAAACGACTGCATTTTTTAGTAAATTAACAACAACAACAAAAACACGAAACTATAACAATTACTTGCTCGCTTGAAGAACAATAGAAGACTGATACGAAGTTAGGAAATAAGCACTATTTTATATGCGACACGTGAAAGTTAGACTGCGCGAGACTCGAAGGTGAACGCAGGCAGTGATCGCCGCTCTACTTATACTATCTATGACGGCTGCGCGCGCAGATATCCGCTCCCACCACCACGATACCGAACTATTGCCGTCAACGATCTCCCACTACCAAGTGCGTGCGCAGCTATCTGCTCCCACTACTGTGCGTTATTTCATACCGACTAATAGACGACAGCCATCCCCACTACGGATGCGCGCGCAGCTATCGCTGAGGAGGTAAAATGCAACGCGACAAACTAACATTCTTGCTTCAGATATGGACGTGTACACATATTCTTTTGCAAGCCGATTAAAAAGCTTTTATATCATCAGTCGTCGAGGTAACATTAAATTTTACGTTCATAAATTTCCGAATGCGCACGTAAAATATTTCGACCTAGCCAAAGCCTGGTTTATTTACGAAGGCGATGGTGATGTTGTAAGATGCTGCAAGTGTAAAATACGAATTATGGATTGGGCAGTGGGTGATGATCACGTCCAAGTCCATAAGGCATCAACGCCCACATGCGATTTCGTTCGTGAACACTTGTAGAAGTCGACGCACGCAAAAATGGCTCTTTTCAGAGCCGACATAAACTCATATACCAAACATACCCGTTTGGGTAGTACTAGTAGTACTAGGTGTTAGTACTACTACTACTACTGAATGACAGTAGTCACTCCAAAAGTGTGAGTAAAGACACCCATGATAAAAAAAATTATAAATAAAAAAATTCCTCAAACAATATGGGTATACACTATAAATATCACGATCATGACTAATAGCGTATCACTCACATCGCAGATCATCGACACGATGGACGTCTATCGATACGATGATGCGAATCATTTTACAATAACAAAAGCTTCACGAAGCGCGATACGGTCCAACTTATGTTCCGTGTATTTTGTGAAGAAAAGACGATTTTGCGGCAACTAATGTACACGTTACAAGTTCGGTGTTGACAGATATCACACCCGTTGCTGGCGTTACATAAAAAAACGCAGCGGTGATTTGCCGCCGATCGTGCTGTTGATGATAGTCTCCGATCGTATACACAACAAATCACGGTGGCTTCAATTTATCGTAGAGTGCGAACAAAACAACGTACCGATAGAACTTGTGGTTTACGAAAAGAATATGTTCAAGTGTCCTGTACGTCACGGATGGAATTTTCTTTCGCGTTTCCGTCCGATTCCTGAACTGTATAACGCCGTTCAATGCGTGCACGGCTTACACGATTTACACGGGCAGATGAACTACGCGGCTGTATACACGGATATGCTCGCCTACGGAAATTCGATACCACACGCTTCTTGTTGCATCGTGCTTACGGAGCGCACTCTCCCGATACGTACACCCATGGAAATATACAGAGGCGTGATGATGATAGCGCCAAAGTGCGCACTGGATCCTAGCTACAACGTAAGTTTTGATGTGCACTGCCCGCCGTCCTCGTTACCGACACTAGCGAGAGGGAAACAGTTCGCGTTGGTGAACAACAAGGCGCAGGGATTATTTTCGGTAGCCTTTCTGACGAAGGCGTTGCCTACAATCTGCAATTATTGCGAATACTTTGGTCTGCGGTATTCGCACGAACAAGGATACACGGTGAAAGACCGGCGTTTGTACGAACAGTGGCAGCATTGCACGGGCGCTATGGCGGACGAATTTTGGTTGTTGAACTCGTATCTGATACACCTGCATACGGAGTCGAGAAGTCAACGCCCAATCGCCGAACTCAAAGCTAAACACATGTGCGGGCGGTTACCTGTGAACGATAACGTCATAGTCGCGGAAATGCACGAGTACCGCGACAACGTTATACGTAGCGTCATGTTCAAAGACATGAATTCTGTTAAGACTGTAAGAGCGTTGGACGAGAAAGAACACGCGCTGACGAGATACTACATCGGTATGAGCCTCGTGCGTCCTGGGCGTATGAAAATCAGTTTAGCTCACATTTTAACGTACTTACGCAATCGCAAAAAGAACGCGATGTTCTTCCGTTCGGTCGAGATTATATAAGTGGATGTGGAGCGGTGGCGACGTGACTGTCATGTGATGGAAGGTGGTCGTACCAGAACGGCATTCGATGAGAATTACCTTCAGCACTGAGCCGACGGTTTACTACATTCCAGCGTATTGTGAATCGCGGTTCGCACGACAACATGAGAATGAAACGAGCTGTGAAGAATATACACCAGAGCGTTCGCAAGACTATCGCGACGGAGTTGCACAGACCGGTAAGAAGGAATTTTCCGAGACGCGCAGTCGAGTTGAAGGGACTTCACGACTTGTACCAAGCAGACCTGGTAGAGATGATACCGCACGCAAAGGCGAACAAGGGATTCAAGTACCTTATGACGATGATTAACGCGTTTAGCAAGTACGCGTACGCCGTTCCATTGAAAACGAAGACGGGTGTAGAGGTCGCACGAGCTCTGGAATTGATTCTGCGTGCTAATGAAATGAAATATCTGCAGACGGACAACGGGAAAGAGTACTACAACAGTACCGTAGAAAAATTGCTGAGCAGATATGGTGTCACACTCTATTTCACGTAGAGTGAGAAAAAAGCTTCCATTGTGGAACGCTTCAACCGTACGTTGAAAAAGCACATGTATCGCGCGTTCAGCGAACAAGGTCACTACCGTTGGTTGGATATGTTACCGGAACTATTCAGCACGTACAACAACAGTGTGCACAGAACGATTGGAATGAAACCGCGTCAGGTGAACGAATCCAACGAACGTACGGTGTTACGACGGATTCGCGAGAACACAGCGAGGAGCATCGATTATAAACGACCAAAGTTCAATGTAGGCGATCGTGTGCGTATAAGCAAACACAAAATGACGTTCGCCAAAGGATACACACCAAATTGGACAAACGAGATATTCCTCGTTCACACGGTGCGTACCGGCAGCGTACCAGTCACTTATTCGCTAAAGGATCATACGGGAGAAGTGTTGAAAGGCGGTTTTTATGAACACGAAATCAGTAAATCGAACGTTGGTGACGTGTACTTGGTAGAAAAGATCGTACAACGTAAAGGCGATCGCGTGAAAGTCAGGTGGTTAGGATTCGATGGTAAACACGATTCGTGGATACTCAAGAAGAACTTGCTATAACAACGATTCGACTCGCGGAAATAGAACCAGTATGCGTCGATGCGTTACGATGACAACATGCGCGCTGTGTACAGTGTAAAAGACATTGTGTCGCATCCTGGATACGATGAGTACATCGTGAACACGACTGCAAACGACGTTGAACGCATGCGCAGGACCTCGACAGTGTATGAGTACTGGCAACGGGTTAACAATCGTGTGGCGAGGTTCCGTCTCGACGCAATAGTACCAACAGGCACCGGATTCGATCACTACAAAGAATGTGTTTGGTCGGATCCGAACTGTGAAACGGGTCCGGACACATGTGTATGCAGTTACATACCTGCCGACTGCTGCGATATAGTGCGACTATTAAATAGACTGTGCACAGAACGACAACATGAAAATATTGCAACAAGCGCACAGACTAAAAAAAAAGGACCTGGACTATTCGAAATTGAGCGGTGATGGTGGTGGTGGGGGGTGGTTGTGGCAGAAAAAACGTAAACACGGACGTCTTCTGCCCGCTACCGTTCGTTCGATCATCTACGGACCTTCCGCGTGCGAAAGACAAACTTCATGTTCAACCTGTTGTTCGATGTAAACGGATTGAGATTCGCGAACTTATACGTGTTTTCTAAATCACTATTTCAACCCAAATATCAGATGCTGTAGACCCTGATGACACGACTTTCCAACGAAGGAATGGTTTATCACTCCTACAACGATAACGAAGAGGTACCGCCTCCCGACGAGGTCGATCCCAATTCTATTATGGTGATCGACGACGTGTCTTGTGAAAGACAACACAACATACGCAGTATTTCTCTATGGGACGACACAGCGGTGTGGACGCGTTTTACCTTTGTCCGACGTACAGTCAAGTGCCAAAACAGTTGGTTCGTGACAATACCAATTTAATAGTATTGTTCAAACAGGACGATCGCAACTTGAAACATACGTACAACGATCACGTCAACACGGAAATGAAATATGACACGTTTAAGAACATGTGTGCTGAAGCGTGGAAAGATCGTTACGGCTTTCTCGTTGTGGACAAGGATTCTTCTATCGACAGCGGCAGGTACAGAGTCGGTTTTGACCGTTTCATAGTAGTCGCACCTAACGATTAAACAAAAAAAATCGTCATACGTTCAGCTAAACACATGTCCTGCTGTCAACGACTTTAGTTGTCGTTCTGCCGTTTATCGAGATGGACGACAAGAAGAAACGACTAGCACGTGATATCGACACGATCAGTGATGACATACGGAAGAAATACCGTGCGTTAAAACATGGGATTCGTGAAGAAGAAGCAACGTTACCCAAAAGTTACAAACCGATTCTGGAACCGTTACAAAATATATCGCAAGCGTTGCTTGAAAAAAAAAACGTAAAACAACAAACGAAACACCTATAAGAGTGAAAAAGATGAAACGTGAAGAGGAAGAGGAAGAGCTGAGAAGGAGGAAGAGGATCCGACAGGTGCAATTAGTAAAATCGATGTGGGAACACCATTTCGTTCCCGAACGAAGCCACCGCGTTTCCTGAAAACGCCTGTGATAGCCGAAACATTGGACGATGATGATGATAATGATGAGGGCGATCCTAGTCTCAACATTGAAAAAATGTTAGACACACCGGAAGGAAGACGTGAAGCACGTAGATAATTTCAGGACAAATACGACAGTGAATCGTTAGCGAACAAGTACATGCGTATGATCGTTTCGTCCGAACGCGATCGTCTGATGGACTATACGTACGGTGTAAGACACGAAAACGGAAAATGGATGACCGGTGATTCAGCGTTCGAAATCGAAACGGACGATACGATTCTTAGCAACGGTAAACGATACAAATGTACGCCAGGACTCTACGAACTCGTCTTCATGAAGCATCCTAAAGAAAACGTTTTCAACGTTTCGGATCTGAAAGCGTACAAAGATATACTGCGTGACACCAACGCGTACAAGCAGTATTATTTAGCGAACTCACAGGTGAACGCAAAAAGAGGTGTAAAGTATAAACGAATAATCTCACAACTGTTTCCGCCGAAACGTACAGGACATGGGCATAATAATATCGATAC
Organism: Magicicada septendecula; assembly: GCA_034769895.1. Lineage (NCBI taxonomy): Eukaryota > Metazoa > Arthropoda > Insecta > Hemiptera > Cicadidae > Magicicada > Magicicada septendecula. The sequence continues at coordinate 149,742,724 of CM068373.1, forward strand.
ATCGTATATGACGCTGACGAGAAAAAAAGACAAAATCGATTACGTGCACTGGTACGATCCGAACGAACTGGTGGACAGACTGCAACTCTTAATGGCGTCACAGCGTGTCGGAAACAGCGGGCACACGAACGAAATCGTCTCCATAGTGGAAGAACTACGCGAAGCCGACATCATCGTATAAAAAGAGCGATATATACCATCAACTGTTATTAGCAGCAGCAGCAGCAGCAGCAGCAGCAAAGCCGATAAAGTATAAATAATACTGTCGTACACGCACAGGGGACATTCCACGTTTGATTGTGACAACATGGATATCGTGCTAGTGTTTATTATCGTGTGCACAAGTGCCGTTGTTGCATCGAGCGTTAACGCTAACGATGTAGATTTCGCTATAGATTACTTGGTGCGATACGGATACGTGCCCGACGATAGTTTACGACTCACGGACAACGCCACCATCGATATGGACGCCTACCTTCGCACGTTTCAAGTGAATTACAATTTAACCGTAAATGGAGAATTGAACAACGAACAACGAAACGATGAATCTGATGCGTGCGCGGAGATGCGGTAACGAAGATTTCGTGTCGTACACCTTACGAACACCGTGGGCCAAAAGACGTTTGTCGTGGCGGTTCTTTCACGGTAGCGCCAGCGCTATAGAAGCGTCGCGACAAGCATTAGCTGTATGGCAGAAACATTCGAATCTGGAATTCGAATATCGGCCCAACGACATGAACGCAGACATGGTAATGTTTTCGATCGTCAGCGGTAAGAAGTAATAGATTAACGTGATGACGTCTGCCACTGGAAGCAGTTATTCTTAAAGGGTAATTTCATTTTCTTCGTAACCGAAAACATTTATAGAACGTTAGGATTGTCTCGTTCGAACTTCACAATGTCGGATAGTCGGGTGGGATAAGTTATACCAGAAGTAATGATACTGTGGATATGTGGCTTGTATTTGGATACGCGATCGTTGTGTGAGTGTTGTGGAAACAGAGCGGCCAACACTGACCATACGAAACACATTTGATCGCCTGTATTGTTCACGTTGATGATGGATTTAGTACGAGACAATTCTGGGGGTGTACGGATGAAACTGGAGGCGGTTAGCGGTTGGTATCGTGAGAGAACGAGTTCTAAGGAGATTATGTTGTCTAACGCCCACCCGCTACCCTCGCGTGTGAATTTATAAATCGATTCAATGATTTTTTCGTACGAAGCTTCTAAACGATCGGGCAATACATGTTGGTCAGCGATCAATGTCGTATGACATCGTCCGTGAAAATAAGCTTCAGTCGTCACTTCTTCGTCCTGGTCCTTGTCAGAGTTTACGATGTACTTGACAAACCTCGCTTTAACCGTTATATGCCACCTTATAGTAGGCAAACGTGTCAGTTCGTTTAGAATGTCCGTACGTAAGGTATCGTGCATTTCATCAAAAAAGGTTATGACATCGTTGACGCATTCTTCGTCATCCGTGACAGGCGTGTAAACGTACGATACCAACGCGCCGCGTAACGAATGTTTACAATCAACAGCAAACGACTGCATTTGTAGTAAATTAACAACAACAACAAAAACACGAAACTATAACAATTACTTGCTCGCTTGAAGAACAATAGAAGACTGATACGAAGTTAGAAAATAAGCACTATTTTATATGCGACACGTGAAAGTTAGACTGCGCGAGACTCGAAGGTGAACGCAGGCAGTGATCGCCGCTCTACTTATACTATCTATGACGGCTGCGCGCGCAGATATCCGCTCCCACCACCACGATACCGAACTATTGCCGTCAACGATCTCCCACTACCAAGTGCGTGCGCAGCTATCTGCTCCCACTACTGTGCGTTATTTCATACCGACTAATAGACGACAGCCATCCCCACTACGGATGCGCGCGCAGCTATCGCTGAGGAGGTAAAATGCAACGCGACAAACTAACATTCTTGCTTCAGATATGGACGTGTACACATATTCTTTTGCAAGCCGATTAAAAAGCTTTTATATCATCAGTCGTCGAGGTAACATTAAATTTTACGTTCATAAATTTCCGAATGCGCACGTAAAATATTTCGACCTAGCCAAAGCCTGGTTTATTTACGAAGGCGATGGTGATGTTGTAAGATGCTGCAAGTGTAAAATACGAATTATGGATTGGGCAGTGGGTGATGATCACGTCCAAGTCCATAAGGCATCAACGCCCACATGCGATTTCGTTCGTGAACACTTGTAGAAGTCGACGCACGCAAAAATGGCTCTTTTCAGAGCCGACATAAACTCATATAACAAACATACCCGTTTGGGTAGTACTAGTAGTACTAGGTGTTAGTACTACTACTACTACTGAATGACAGTAGTCACTCCAAAAGTGTGAGTAAAGACACCCATGATAAAAAAAATTATAAATAAAAAAATTCCTCAAACAATATGGGTATACACTATAAATATCACGATCATGACTAATAGCGTATCACTCACATCGCAGATCATCGATACGATGATGCGAATCATTTTACAATAACAAAAGCTTCACGAAGCGCGATACGGTCCAACTTATGTTCCGTGTATTTTGTGAAGAAAAGACGATTTTGCGGCAACTAATGTACACGTTACAAGTTCGGTGTTGACAGATATCACACCCGTTGCTGGCGTTACATAAAAAAACGCAGCGGTGATTTGCCGCCGATCGTGCTGTTGATGATAGTCTCCGATCGTATACACAACAAATCACGGTGGCTTCAATTTATCGTAGAGTGCGAACAAAACAACGTACCGATAGAACTTGTGGTTTACGAAAAGAATATGTTCAAGTGTCCTGTACGTCACGGATGGAATTTTCTTTCGCGTTTCCGTCCGATTCCTGAACTGTATAACGCCGTTCAATGCGTGCACGGCTTACACGATTTACACGGGCAGATGAACTACGCGACTGTATACACGGATATGCTCGCCTACGGAAATTCGATACCACACGCTTCTTGTTGCATCGTGCTTACGGAGCGCACTCTCCCGATACGTACACCCATGGAAATATACAGAGGCGTGATGATGATAGCGCCAAAGTGCGCACTGGATCCTAGCTACAACGTAAGTTTTGATGTGCACTGCCCGCCGTCCTCGTTACCGACACTAGCGAGAGGGAAACAGTTCGCGTTGGTGAACAACAAGGCGCAGGGATTATTTTCGGTAGCCTTTCTGACGAAGGCGTTGCCTACAATCTGCAATTATTGCGAATACTTTGGTCTGCGGTATTCGCACGAACAAGGATACACGGTGAAAGACCGGCGTTTGTACGAACAGTGGCAGCATTGCACGGGCGCTATGGCGGACGAATTTTGGTTGTTGAACTCGTATCTGATACACCTGCATACGGAGTCGAGAAGTCAACGCCCAATCGCCGAACTCAAAGCTAAACACATGTGCGGGCGGTTACCTGTGAACGATAACGTCATAGTCGCGGAAATGCACGAGTACCGCGACAACGTTATACGTAGCGTCATGTTCAAAGACATGAATTCTGTTAAGACTGTAAGAGCGTTGGACGAGAAAGAACACGCGCTGACGAGATACTACATCGGTATGAGCCTCGTGCGTCCTGGGCGTATGAAAATCAGTTTAGCTCACATTTTAACGTACTTACGCAATCGCAAAAAGAACGCGATGTTCTTCCGTTCGGTCGAGATTATATAAGTGGATGTGGAGCGGTGGCGACGTGACTGTCATGTGATGGAAGGTGGTCGTACCAGAACGGCATTCGATGAGAATTACCTTCAGCACTGAGCCGACGGTTTACTACATTCCAGCGTATTGTGAATCGCGGTTCGCACGACAACATGAGAATGAAACGAGCTGTGAAGAATATACACCAGAGCGTTCGCAAGACTATCGCGACGGAGTTGCACAGACCGGTAAGAAGGAATTTTCCGAGACGCGCAGTCGAGTTGAAGGGACTTCACGACTTGTACCAAGCAGACCTGGTAGAGATGATACCGCACGCAAAGGCGAACAAGGGATTCAAGTACCTTATGACGATGATTAACGCGTTTAGCAAGTACGCGTACGCCGTTCCATTGAAAACGAAGACGGGTGTAGAGGTCGCACGAGCTCTGGAATTGATTCTGCGTGCTAATGAAATGAAATATCTGCAGACGGACAACGGGAAAGAGTACTACAACAGTACCGTAGAAAAATTGCTGAGCAGATATGGTGTCACACTCTATTTCACGTAGAGTGAGAAAAAAGCTTCCATTGTGGAACGCTTCAACCGTACGTTGAAAAAGCACATGTATCGCGCGTTCAGCGAACAAGGTCACTACCGTTGGTTGGATATGTTACCGGAACTATTCAGCACGTACAACAACAGTGTGCACAGAACGATTGGAATGAAACCGCGTCAGGTGAACGAATCCAACGAACGTACGGTGTTACGACGGATTCGCGAGAACACAGCGAGGAGCATCGATTATAAACGACCAAAGTTCAATGTAGGCGATCGTGTGCGTATAAGCAAACACAAAATGACGTTCGCCAAAGGATACACACCAAATTGGACAAACGAGATATTCCTCGTTCACACGGTGCGTACCGGCAGCGTACCAGTCACTTATTCGCTAAAGGATCATACGGGAGAAGTGTTGAAAGGCGGTTTTTATGAACACGAAATCAGTAAATCGAACGTTGGTGACGTGTACTTGGTAGAAAAGATCGTACAACGTAAAGGCGATCGCGTGAAAGTCAGGTGGTTAGGATTCGATGGTAAACACGATTCGTGGATACTCAAGAAGAACTTGCTATAACAACGATTCGACTCGCGGAAATAGAACCAGTATGCGTCGATGCGTTACGATGACAACATGCGCGCTGTGTACAGTGTAAAAGACATTGTGTCGCATCCTGGATACGATGAGTACATCGTGAACACGACTGCAAACGACGTTGAACGCATGCGCAGGACCTCGACAGTGTATGAGTACTGGCAACGGGTTAACAATCGTGTGGCGAGGTTCCGTCTCGACGCAATAGTACCAACAGGCACCGGATTCGATCACTACAAAGAATGTGTTTGGTCGGATCCGAACTGTGAAACGGGTCCGGACACATGTGTATGCAGTTACATACCTGCCGACTGCTGCGATATAGTGCGACTATTAAATAGACTGTGCACAGAACGACAACATGAAAATATTGCAACAAGCGCACAGACTAAAAAAAAAGGACCTGGACTATTCGAAATTGAGCGGTGATGGTGGTGGTGGGGGGTGGTTGTGGCAGAAAAAACGTAAACACGGACGTCTTCTGCCCGCTACCGTTCGTTCGATCATCTACGGACCTTCCGCGTGCGAAAGACAAACTTCATGTTCAACCTGTTGTTCGATGTAAACGGATTGAGATTCGCGAACTTATACGTGTTTTCTAAATCACTATTTCAACCCAAATATCAGATGCTGTAGACCCTGATGACACGACTTTCCAACGAAGGAATGGTTTATCACTCCTACAACGATAACGAAGAGGTACCGCCTCCCGACGAGGTCGATCCCAATTCTATTATGGTGATCGACGACGTGTCTTGTGAAAGACAACACAACATACGCAGTATTTCTCTATGGGACGACACAGCGGTGTGGACGCGTTTTACCTTTGTCCGACGTACAGTCAAGTGCCAAAACAGTTGGTTCGTGACAATACCAATTTAATAGTATTGTTCAAACAGGACGATCGCAACTTGAAACATACGTACAACGATCACATCAACACGGAAATGAAATATGACACGTTTAAGAACATGTGTGCTGAAGCGTGGAAAGATCGTTACGGCTTTCTCGTTGTGGACAAGGATTCTTCTATCGACAGCGGCAGGTACAGAGTCGGTTTTGACCGTTTCATAGTAGTCGCACCTAACGATTAAACAAAAAAAATCGTCATACGTTCAGCTAAACACATGTCCTGCTGTCAACGACTTTAGTAGTCGTTCTGCCGTTTATCGAGATGGACGACAAGAAGAAACGACTAGCACGTGATATCGACACGATCAGTGATGACATACGGAAGAAATACCGTGCGTTAAAACATGGGATTCGTGAAGAAGAAGCAACGTTACCCAAAAGTTACAAACCGATTCTGGAACCGTTACAAAATATATCGCAAGCGTTGCTTGAAAAAAAAACGTAAAACAACAAACGAAAAACCTATAAGAGTGAAAAAGATGAAACGTGAAGAGGAAGAGGAAGAGCTGAGGAGGAGGAAGAGGATCCGACAGGTGCAATTAGTAAAATCGATGTGGGAACACCATTTCGTTCCCGAACGAAGCCACCACGTTTCCTGAAAACGCCTGTGATAGCCGAAACATTGGAGGATGATGATGATAATGATGAGGGCGATCCTAGTCTCAACATTGAAAAAATGTTAGACACACAGGAAGGAAGACGTGAAGCACGTAGATAATTTCAGGACAAATACGACAGTGAATCGTTAGCGAACAAGTACATGCGTATGATCGTTTCGTCCGAACGCGATCGTCTGATGGACTATACGTACGGTGTAAGACACGAAAACGGAAAATGGATGACCGGTGATTCAGCGTTCGAAATCGAAACGGACGATACGATTCTTAGCAACGGTAAACGATACAAAGGTACGCCAGGACTCTACGAACTCGTGTTCATGAAGCATCCTAAAGAAAACGTTTTCAACGTTTCGGATCTGAAAGCGTACAAAGATATACTGCGTGACACCAACGCGTACAAGCAGTATTATTTAGCGAACTCACAGGTGAACGCAAAAAGAGGTGTAAAGTATAAACGAATAATCTCACAACTGTTTCCGCCGAAACGTACAGGACATGGGCATAATAATATCGATACATCGTATATGACGCTGACGAGAAAAAAAGACAAAATCGATTACGTGCACTGGGACGATCCGAACGAACTGGTGGACAGACTGCAACTCTTAATGGCGTCACAGCGTGTCGGAAACAGCGGGCACACGAACGAAATCGTCTCCATAGTGGAAGAACTACGCGAAGCCGACATCATCGTATAAAAAGAGCGATATATACCATCAACTGTTATTAGCAGCAGCAGCAGCAGCAGCAGCAAAGCCGATAAAGTATAAATAATACTGTCGTACACGCACAGGGGACATTCCACGTTTGATTGTGACAACATGGATATTGTGCTAGTGTTTATTATCGTGTGCACAAGTGCCGTTGTTGCATCGAGCGTTAACGCTAACGATGTAGATTTCGCTATAGATTACTTGATGCGATACGGATACGTGCCCGACGATAGTTTACGACTCACGGACAACGCCACCATCGATATGGACGCCAACCTTCGCACGTTTCAAGTGAATTACAATTTAACCGTAAATGGAGAATTGAACAACGAAACGATGAATCTGATGCGTGCGCGGAGATGCGGTAACGAAGATTTCGTGTCGCACACCTTACGAACACCGTGGGCCAAAAGACGTTTGTCGTTGCGGTTCTTTCACGATAGCGCCAGCGCTATAGAAGCGTCGCGACAAGCATTAGCTGTATGGCAGAAACATTCGAATCTGGAATTCGAATATCGGCCCAACGACATGAACGCAGACATGGTAATGTTTTCGATCGTCAGCGGTAAGAAGTAATAGATTAACGTGATGACGTCTGCCACTGGAAGCAGTTATTCTTAAAGGGTAATTTCATTTTCTTCGTAACCGAAAACATTTATAGAACGTTAGGATTGTCTCGTTCGAACTTCACAATGTCGGATAGTCGGGTGGGATAAGTTATACCAGAAGTAATGATACTGTGGATATGTGGCTTGTATTTGGATACGCGATCGTTGTGTGAGTGTTGTGGAAACAGAGCGGCCAACACTGACCATACGAAACACATTTGATCGCCTGTATTGTTCACGTTGATGATGGATTTAGTACGAGACAATTCTGGGGGTGTACGGATGAAACTGGAGGCGGTTAGCGGTTGGTATCGTGAGAGAACGAGTTCTAAGGAGATTATGTTGTCTAACGCCCACCCGCTACCCTCGCGTGTGAATTTATAAATCGATTCAATGATTTTTTCGTACGAAGCTTCTAAACGATCGGGCAATACATGTTGGTCAGCGATCAATGTCGTATGACATCGTCCGTGAAAATAAGCTTCAGTCGTCACTTCTTCGTCCTGGTCCTTGTCAGAGTTTACGATGTACTTGACAAACCTCGCTTTAACCGTTATATGCCACCTTATAGTAGGCAAACGTGTCAGTTCGTTTAGAATGTCCGTACGTAAGGTATCGTGCATTTCATCAAAAAAGGTTATGACATCGTTGACGCATTCTTCGTCATCCGTGACAGGCGTGTAAACGTACGATACCAACGCGCCGCGTAACGAATGTTTACAATCAACAGCAAACGACTGCATTTGTAGTAAATTAACAACAACAACAAAAACACGAAACTATAACAATTACTTGCTCGCTTGAAGAACAATAGAAGACTGATACGAAGTTAGAAAATAAGCACTACTTTATATGCGACACGTGAAAGTTAGACTGCGCGAGACTCGAAGGTGAACGCAGGCAGTGATCGCCGCTCTACTTATACTATCTATGACGGCTGCGCGCGCAGATATCCGCTCCCACCACCACGATAGCGAACTATTGCCGTCAACGATCTCCCACTACCAAGTGCGTGCGCAGCTATCTGCTCCCACTACTGTGCGTTATTTCATACCGACTAATAGACGACAGCCATCCCCACTACGGATGCGCGCGCAGCTATCGCTGAGGAGGTAAAATGCAACGCGACAAACTAACATTCTTGCTTCAGATATGGACGTGTACGCATATTCTTTTGCAAGCCGATTAAAAAGCTTTTATATCATCAGTCGTCGAGGTAACATTAAATTTTACGTTCATAAATTTCCGAATGCGCACGTAAAATATTTCGACCTAGCCAAAGCCGGGTTTATTTACGAAGGCGATGGTGATGTTGTAAGATGCTGCAAGTGTAAAATACGAATTATGGATTGGGCAGTGGGTGATGATCACGTCCAAGTCCATAAGGCATCAACGCCCACATGCGATTTCGTTCGTGAACACTTGTAGAAGTCGACGCACGCAAAAATGGCTCTTTTCAGAGCCGACATAAACTCATATACCAAACATACCCGTTTGGGTAGTACTAGTAGTACTAGGTGTTAGTACTACTACTACTACTGAATGACAGTAGTCACTCCAAAAGTGTGAGTAAAGACACCCATGATAAAAAAAATTATAAATAAAAAAATTCCTCAAACAATATGGGTATACACTATAAATATCACGATCATGACTAATAGCGTATCACTCACATCGCAGATCATCGACACGATGGACGTCTATCGATACGATGATGCGAATCATTTTACAATAACAAAAGCTTCACGAAGCGCGATACGGTCCAACTTATGTTCCGTGTATTTTGTGAAGAAAAGACGATTTTGCGGCAACTAATGTACACGTTACAAGTTCGGTGTTGACAGATATCACACCCGTTGCTGGCGTTACATAAAAAAACGCAGCGGTGATTTGCCGCCGATCGTGCTGTTGATGATAGTCTCCGATCGTATACACAACAAATCACGGTGGCTTCAATTTATCGTAGAGTGCGAACAAAACAACGTACCGATAGAACTTGTGGTTTACGAAAAGAATATGTTCAAGTGTCCTGTACGTCACGGATGGAATTTTCTTTCGCGTTTCCGTCCGATTCCTGAACTGTATAACGCCGTTCAATGCGTGCACGGCTTACACGATTTACACGGGCAGATGAACTACGCGACTGTATACACGGATATGCTCGCCTACGGAAATTCGATACCACACGCTTCTTGTTGCATCGTGCTTACGGAGCGCACTCTCCCGATACGTACACCCATGGAAATATACAGAGGCGTGATGATGATAGCGCCAAAGTGCGCACTGGATCCTAGCTACAACGTAAGTTTTGATGTGCACTGCCCGCCGTCCTCGTTACCGACACTAGCGAGAGGGAAACAGTTCGCGTTGGTGAACAACAAGGCGCAGGGATTATTTTCGGTAGCCTTTCTGACGAAGGCGTTGCCTACACTCTGCAATTATTGCGAATACTTTGGTCTGCGGTATTCGCACGAACAAGGATACACGGTGAAAGACCGGCGTTTGTACGAACAGTGGCAGCATTGCACGGGCGCTATGGCGGACGAATTTTGGTTGTTGAACTCGTATCTGATACACCTGCATACGGAGTCGAGAAGTCAACGCCCAATCGCCGAACTCAAAGCTAAACACATGTGCGGGCGGTTACCTGTGAACGATAACGTCATAGTCGCGGAAATGCACGAGTACCGCGACAACGTTATACGTAGCGTCATGTTCAAAGACATGAATTCTGTTAAGACTGTAAGAGCGTTGGACGAGAAAGAACACGCCCTGACGAGATAATACATCGGTATGAGCCTCGTGCGTCCTGGGCGTATGAAAATCAGTTTAGCTCACATTTTAACGTACTTACGCAATCGCAAAAGAACGCGATGTTCTTCCGTTCGGTCGAGATTATATAAGTGGATGTGGAGCGGTGGCGACGTGACTGTCATGTGATGGAAGGTGGTCGTACCAGAACGGCATCGATGAGAATTACCTTCAGCACTGAGCCGACGGTTTACTACATTCCAGCGTATTGTGAATCGCGGTTCGCACGACAACATGAGAATGAAACGAGCTGTGAAGAATATACACCAGAGCGTTCGCAAGACTATCGCGACGGAGTTGCACAGACCGGTAAGAAGGAATTTTCCGAGACGCGCAGTCGAGTTGAAGGGACTTCACGACTTGTACCAAGCAGACCTGGTAGAGATGATACCGCACGCAAAGGCGAACAAGGGATTCAAGTACCTTATGACGATGATTAACGCGTTTAGCAAGTACGCGTACGCCGTTCCATTGAAAACGAAGACGGGTGTAGAGGTCGCACGAGCTCTGGAACCGATTCTGCGTGCTAATGAAATGAAATATCTGCAGACGGACAACGGGAAAGAGTACTACAACAGTACCGTAGAAAAATTGCTGAGCAGATATGGTGTCACACTCTATTTCACGTAGAGTGAGAAAAAAGCTTCCATTGTGGAACGCTTCAACCGTACGTTGAAAAAGCACATGTATCGCGCGTTCAGCGAACAAGGTCACTACCGTTGGTTGGATATGTTACCGGAACTATTCAGCACGTACAACAACAGTGTGCACAGAACGATTGGAATGAAACCGCGTCAGGTGAACGAATCCAACGAACGTACGGTGTTACGACGGATTCGCGAGAACACAGCGAGGAGCATCGATTATAAACGACCAAAGTTCAATGTAGGCGATCGTGTGCGTATAAGCAAACACAAAATGACGTTCGCCAAAGGATACACACCAAATTGGACAAACGAGATATTCCTCGTTCACACGGTGCGTACCGGCAGCGTACCAGTCACTTATTCGCTAAAGGATCATACGGGAGAAGTGTTGAAAGGCGGTTTTTATGAACACGAAATCAGTAAATCGAACGTTGGTGACGTGTACTTGGTAGAAAAGATCGTACAACGTAAAGGCGATCGCGTGAAAGTCAGGTGGTTAGGATTCGATGGTAAACACGATTCGTGGATACTCAAGAAGAACTTGCTATAACAACGATTCGACTCGCGGAAATAGAACCAGTATGCGTCGATGCGTTACGATGACAACATGCGCGCTGTGTACAGTGTAAAAGACATTGTGTCGCATCCTGGATACGATGAGTACATCGTGAACACGACTGCAAACGACGTTGAACGCATGCGCAGGACCTCGACAGTGTATGAGTACTGGCAACGGGTTAACAATCGTGTGGCGAGGTTCCGTCTCGACGCAATAGTACCAACAGGCACCGGATTCGATCACTACAAAGAATGTGTTTGGTCGGATCCGAACTGTGAAACGGGTCCGGACACATGTGTATGCAGTTACATACCTGCCGACTGCTGCGATATAGTGCGACTATTAAATAGACTGTGCACAGAACGACAACATGAAAATATTGCAACAAGCGCACAGACTAAAAAAAAAGGACCTGGACTATTCGAAATTGAGCGGTGATGGTGGTGGTGGGGGGTGGTTGTGGCAGAAAAAACGTAAACACGGACGTCTTCTGCCCGCTACCGTTCGTTCGATCATCTACGGACCTTCCGCGTGCGAAAGACAAACTTCATGTTCAACCTGTTGTTCGATGTAAACGGATTGAGATTCGCGAACTTATACGTGTTTTCTAAATCACTATTTCAACCCAAATATCAGATGCTGTAGACCCTGATGACACGACTTTCCAACGAAGGAATGGTTTATCACTCCTACAACGATAACGAAGAGGTACCGCCTCCCGACGAGGTCGATCCCAATTCTATTATGGTGATCGACGACGTGTCTTGTGAAAGACAACACAACATACGCAGTATTTCTCTATGGGACGACACAGCGGTGTGGACGCGTTTTACCTTTGTCCGACGTACAGTCAAGTGCCAAAACAGTTGGTTCGTGACAATACCAATTTAATAGTATTGTTCAAACAGGACGATCGCAACTTGAAACATACGTACAACGATCACGTCAACACGGAAATGAAATATGACACGTTTAAGAACATGTGTGCTGAAGCGTGGAAAGATCGTTACGGCTTTCTCGTTGTGGACAAGGATTCTTCTATCGACAGCGGCAGGTACAGAGTCGGTTTTGACCGTTTCATAGTAGTCGCACCTAACGATTAAACAAAAAAAATCGTCATACGTTCAGCTAAACACATGTCCTGCTGTCAACGACTTTAGTTGTCGTTCTGCCGTTTATCGAGATGGACGACAAGAAGAAACGACTAGCACGTGATATCGACACGATCAGTGATGACATACGGAAGAAATACCGTGCGTTAAAACATGGGATTCGTGAAGAAGAAGCAACGTTACCCAAAAGTTACAAACCGATTCTGGAACCGTTACAAAATATATCGCAAGCGTTGCTTGAAAAAAAAAACGTAAAACAACAAACGAAACACCTATAAGAGTGAAAAAGATGAAACGTGAAGAGGAAGAGGAAGAGCTGAGAAGGAGGAAGAGGATCCGACAGGTGCAATTAGTAAAATCGATGTGGGAACACCATTTCGTTCCCGAACGAAGCCACCGCGTTTCCTGAAAACGCCTGTGATAGCCGAAACATTGGACGATGATGATGATAATGATGAGGGCGATCCTAGTCTCAACATTGAAAAAATGTTAGACACACCGGAAGGAAGACGTGAAGCACGTAGATAATTTCAGGACAAATACGACAGTGAATCGTTAGCGAACAAGTACATGCGTATGATCGTTTCGTCCGAACGCGATCGTCTGATGGACTATACGTACGGTGTAAGACACGAAAACGGAAAATGGATGACCGGTGATTCAGCGTTCGAAATCGAAACGGACGATACGATTCTTAGCAACGGTAAACGATACAAATGTACGCCAGGACTCTACGAACTCGTCTTCATGAAGCATCCTAAAGAAAACGTTTTCAACGTTTCGGATCTGAAAGCGTACAAAGATATACTGCGTGACACCAACGCGTACAAGCAGTATTATTTAGCGAACTCACAGGTGAACGCAAAAAGAGGTGTAAAGTATAAACGAATAATCTCACAACTGTTTCCGCCGAAACGTACAGGACATGGGCATAATAATATCCAAATACACTGCACTCACCGTCTATGGCTTTTTTCCGTGATGTTTTGTCCAGTTTACATGTTTCAAGGCACTTGCCTCATCATCAGAACTTATAAAATCAATCTATGTCATAAAAAATGACATTTGTCAAAATATTAAAACACAATACGGTAATTAAACTATGTACATAAATTCGTTTTAAAAATGTTCGGTGTGCCTTGCAAGACAACACGCGCCGTACTGACGTAATCTAAGCCTTATCTCGACTATATCTCATAGCGGTATCGTACAGTATATTTGATTTATACTGTAATTGGTCGTTCAACACATGTGGCTTGGTACTGGCGTCGTTGTATGATTTGTAAATTTCATATTCTTCAAGGGCATTCAAATAACTCCCTTTACTGCAGAAATGAAGGGGTATTAAATTTGAGCTAAAATCCGTGTAACTGTGACTGTTGTCTATGAGGTGCTTGGCGAAATTTGACTTGATATTGTCAAAGTTGTAAACTCGTGTAGGGGGTCTATGTTCAGAAAATCTTTTCAAAAAACCTCGACCCGTCTGGCCCACATAAAAAGCCTCACAGTCGTTGCAGACTAGCTTATAAACACCCGTTTTATTTTCAAGACTGGTATGTTCACGGGTGCGGAGATTATTCAAGATGTTATTACTAGTCTTATAGGAAACGACTATGTTGTTAACTTTATTAATAGTTGACTTAAAAATCCCCGGCATGAAATGCGTATAAGGTGCCGCAATGTACTTGCGTGTCTTTGTTTCGAGGTTCTCATTTCTATTATTTACATCTTTAGTTTCATTTTTAATAGTGTTACTCTTCTTTTTCTTTTGTTTTTTTAAAATATTATCTACTATTCTTTCATTGTACCCGTTGTTAAACGCAATGACTTTAATGGTACTTAACTCTTCGATATAATCCTCGATGCTAAGGGGTATAGACAACAAGCGATGTATCATGCTATGGAATGCAGCTAATTTCTGTGAAATGGGGTGGAACGATGAGGCATGTATGACAGCGTCAGTCATCGTGGGCTTCCTAAATATATTAAAACACAGTTTTTTAGTAACAAAATTCTTAGTTACTGTCAAATCTAGAAAATGTAACCGACCTCCAACTTCATTCTCCAAAGTAAACTGTATCTTGTTGTTAATGCCATTCAAGTAATTGTGGAGCTTGTCAATTTGGCGATTTGTGCCTTTATACACCATAAAAGTGTCGTCGACATATCTACCATAGAACGCCACATTGTAATTATATGTAGGGTTTGCAAACAAGAAAGAATTTTCAAAGTAATTTAAAATTACTTTGCAAGGCACACCGAACATTTTTAAAACGAATTTATGTACATAGTTTAATTACCGTATTGTGTTTTAATATTTTGACAAATGTCATTTTTTATGACATAGATTGATTTTATAAGTTCTGATGATGAGGCAAGTGCCTTGAAACATGTAAACTGGACAAAACATCACGGAAAAAAGCCATAGACGGTGAGTGCAGTGTATTTGGTTAACAAACACGTGGCTTGGGACTACAATAGGATTTATTCCGTTTAATTCAAAATGAATAACAATAGTCGTGATAACGTAGTACGCAGATTTCAGAATATTAAAACACAATTGCATAAGACCATTCTGCATATTAGATTTAATAAAGCATGCTTGAAAAATAAGGTTATCCCGAATTACGCTATTATAAAGTTTAAAGGCACGTCTATTGCAGATATGAAAGCTAAAAAACGCGCAGAGATTTTTAGAATTAAAGAGGAATTGAGGTCGTTATATATTAAGAAATCATTTCTTAATTCTAAATTGTATGGAGCACACTTACAACTACTTAATGACATACATCCAGCTGCACTAGATCATTATCTGGAATTTATAAACAGTACGATAGGAAGTGTTGTTCACAATATGCGTACGACGCAGCTTAACAAGTTACAAAGGTTAATAGACGTTCAGATACCTAAAACCAGTAATACTAGTTGTAAACACGTATTCCATACACGACTATGTAATTTGACTTCGATTGAATTAAATACTGACGAAGAAAATCTTTTAAATAAAGGATTAAAATACAATTTCCCATTACATAAGCCGAACTTCAACACAAGGCACATTCTAACTGAAGTTGCTAGTGCCGAAACTGTGATTAAAGCAATTAGTGAACAAAAAGAACAAGATGAAGCACGGTTCATAATAAATAACAAATTTAACAAAATTATACGTAACCAACTTAATAACGTACATTCTCCCATTCCTTCTATGACTAATTATAATGCCGAACGTAGGATTTTAAAAACATTAAAGAAAAAACTATCTGACGATCAAGCCCTTGTCACTAAAGCGGATAAGGGTAATACTCTGGTTATTATAAATAAGAATGATTATGACGATAAAATACGCGATTTCATTGCAAATAATAATATCACCCTGCTAACCTCTGACCCCACGGATTTATACGTAAAACGTCTTAATCGTAGCTTAAACATGTGTACACATCTCTTTGATGAACGTACTAGACGTTCCTTAAAACCAATTAATTCTAAAGCGCCCGTTTTATCAGGTCTGCCAAAGCTTCACAAGGAGGGGATTCCTATTAGACCACTAGTAAATTTTACCACTGCACCCGGTTACAAAGCAGCTAGAAAATTAGTGAGTATATTAAAACATAATTTACATTTGATTAATAATCGAAGTTTGATTAATAGTTGTGATTTCGTTGAAAAAGTGAAAAACCTGATGATTGAACCCCACTATAAACTTATTTCTTTTGACATTGTGAACTTGTATACAAATGTACCGGTGAGTGAAACCTTACGCCTATTAAGGTCTAACCTTGTTAACACCAATAAACTGGATGCTAATTGCATAAATGAAATATTAGAATTGTTGGAAGTGATTTTGGACCAGAATTATTTCACACATAACAAACAGTTTTTCAGACAGCTGGAGGGGTTAGCTATGGGTTCCCCACTCTCTAGTATTCTAGCGGAGGTATACTTAAATTACTTTGAAAATTCTTTCTTGTTTGCAAACCCTACATATAATTACAATGTGGCGTTCTATGGTAGATATGTCGACGACACTTTTATGGTGTATAAAGGCACAAATCGCCAAATTGACAAGCTCCACAATTACTTGAATGGCATTAACAACAAGATACAGTTTACTTTGGAGAATGAAGTTGGAGGTCGGTTACATTTTCTAGATTTGACAGTAACTAAGAATTTTGTTACTAAAAAACTGTGTTTTAATATATTTAGGAAGCCCACGATGACTGACGCTGTCATACATGCCTCATCGTTCCACCCCATTTCACAGAAATTAGCTGCATTCCATAGCATGATACATCGCTTGTTGTCTATACCCCTTAGCATCGAGGATTATATCGAAGAGTTAAGTACCATTAAAGTCATTGCGTTTAACAACGGGTACAATGAAAGAATAGTAGATAATATTTTAAAAAAACAAAAGAAAAAGAAGAGTAACACTATTAAAAATGAAACTAAAGATGTAAATAATAGAAATGAGAACCTCGAAACAAAGACACGCAAGTACATTGCGGCACCTTATACGCATTTCATGCCGGGGATTTTTAAGTCAACTATTAATAAAGTTAACAACATAGTCGTTTCCTATAAGACTAGTAATAACATCTTGAATAATCTCCGCACCCGTGAACATACCAGTCTTGAAAATAAAACGGGTGTTTATAAGCTAGTCTGCAACGACTGTGAGGCTTTTTATGTGGGCCAGACGGGTCGAGGTTTTTTGAAAAGATTTTCTGAACATAGACCCCCTACACGAGTTTACAACTTTGACAATATCAAGTCAAATTTCGCCAAGCACCTCATAGACAACAGTCACAGTTACACGGATTTTAGCTCAAATTTAATACCCCTTCATTTCTGCAGTAAAGGGAGTTATTTGAATGCCCTTGAAGAATATGAAATTTACAAATCATACAACGACGCCAGTACCAAGCCACATGTGTTGAACGACCAATTACAGTATAAATCAAATATACTGTACGATACCGCTATGAGATATAGTCGAGATAAGGCTTAGATTACGTCAGTACGGCGCGTGTTGTCTTGCAAGGCACACCGAACATTTTTAAAACGAATTTATGTACATAGTTTAATTACCGTATTGTGTTTTAATATTTTGACAAATGTCATTTTTTATGACATAGATTGATTTTATAAGTTCTGATGATGAGGCAAGTGCCTTGAAACATGTAAACTGGACAAAACATCACGGAAAAAAGCCATAGACGGTGAGTGCAGTGTATTTGGTTAACAAACACGTGGCTTGGGACTACAATAGGATTTATTCCGTTTAATTCAAAATAATAATATCGATACATCGTATATGACGCTGACGAGAAAAAAAGACAAAATCGATTACGTGCACTGGTACGATCCGAACGAACTGGTGGACAGACTGCAACTCTTAATGGCGTCACAGCGTGTCGGAAACAGCGGGCACACGAACGAAATCGTCTCCATAGTGGAAGAACTACGCGAAGCCGACATCATCGTATAAAAAGAGCGATATATACCATCAACTGTTATTAGCAGCAGCAGCAGCAGCAAAGCCGATAAAGTATAAATAATACTGTCGTACACGCACAGGGGACATTCCACGTTTGATTGTGACAACATGGATATCGTGCTAGTGTTTATTATCGTGTGCACAAGTGCCGTTGTTGCATCGAGCGTTAACGCTAACGATGTAGATTTCGCTATAGATTACTTGGTGCGATACGGATACGTGCCCGACGATAGTTTACGACTCACGGACAACGCCACCATCGATATGGACGCCTACCTTCGCACGTTTCAAGTGAATTACAATTTAACCGTAAATGGAGAATTGAACAACGAACAACGAAACGATGAATCTGATGCGTGCGCGGAGATGCGGTAACGAAGATTTCGTGTCGTACACCTTACGAACACCGTGGGCCAAAAGACGTTTGTCGTGGCGGTTCTTTCACGGTAGCGCCAGCGCTATAGAAGCGTCGCGACAAGCATTAGCTGTATGGCAGAAACATTCGAATCTGGAATTCGAATATCGGCCCAACGACATGAACGCAGACATGGTAATGTTTTCGATCGTCAGCGGTAAGAAGTAATAGATTAACGTGATGACGTCTGCCACTGGAAGCAGTTATTCTTAAAGGGTAATTTCATTTTCTTCGTAACCGAAAACATTTATAGAACGTTAGGATTGTCTCGTTCGAACTTCACAATGTCGGATAGTCGGGTGGGATAAGTTATACCAGAAGTAATGATACTGTGGATATGTGGCTTGTATTTGGATACGCGATCGTTGTGTGAGTGTTGTGGAAACAGAGCGGCCAACACTGACCATACGAAACACATTTGATCGCCTGTATTGTTCACGTTGATGATGGATTTAGTACGAGACAATTCTGGGGGTGTACGGATGAAACTGGAGGCGGTTAGCGGTTGGTATCGTGAGAGAACGAGTTCTAAGGAGATTATGTTGTCTAACGCCCACCCGCTACCCTCGCGTGTGAATTTATAAATCGATTCAATGATTTTTTCGTACGAAGCTTCTAAACGATCGGGCAATACATGTTGGTCAGCGATCAATGTCGTATGACATCGTCCGTGAAAATAAGCTTCAGTCGTCACTTCTTCGTCCTGGTCCTTGTCAGAGTTTACGATGTACTTGACAAACCTCGCTTTAACCGTTATATGCCACCTTATAGTAGGCAAACGTGTCAGTTCGTTTAGAATGTCCGTACGTAAGGTATCGTGCATTTCATCAAAAAAGGTTATGACATCGTTGACGCATTCTTCGTCATCCGTGACAGGCGTGTAAACGTACGATACCAACGCGCCGCGTAACGAATGTTTACAATCAACAGCAAACGACTGCATTTGTAGTAAATTAACAACAACAACAAAAACACGAAACTATAACAATTACTTGCTCGCTTGAAGAACAATAGAAGACTGATACGAAGTTAGAAAATAAGCACTATTTTATATGCGACACGTGAAAGTTAGACTGCGCGAGACTCGAAGGTGAACGCAGGCAGTGATCGCCGCTCTACTTATACTATCTATGACGGCTGCGCGCGCAGATATCCGCTCCCACCACCACGATACCGAACTATTGCCGTCAACGATCTCCCACTACCAAGTGCGTGCGCAGCTATCTGCTCCCACTACTGTGCGTTATTTCATACCGACTAATAGACGACAGCCATCCCCACTACGGATGCGCGCGCAGCTATCGCTGAGGAGGTAAAATGCAACGCGACAAACTAACATTCTTGCTTCAGATATGGACGTGTACACATATTCTTTTGCAAGCCGATTAAAAAGCTTTTATATCATCAGTCGTCGAGGTAACATTAAATTTTACGTTCATAAATTTCCGAATGCGCACGTAAAATATTTCGACCTAGCCAAAGCCTGGTTTATTTACGAAGGCGATGGTGATGTTGTAAGATGCTGCAAGTGTAAAATACGAATTATGGATTGGGCAGTGGGTGATGATCACGTCCAAGTCCATAAGGCATCAACGCCCACATGCGATTTCGTTCGTGAACACTTGTAGAAGTCGACGCACGCAAAAATGGCTCTTTTCAGAGCCGACATAAACTCATATAACAAACATACCCGTTTGGGTAGTACTAGTAGTACTAGGTGTTAGTACTACTACTACTACTGAATGACAGTAGTCACTCCAAAAGTGTGAGTAAAGACACCCATGATAAAAAAAATTATAAATAAAAAAATTCCTCAAACAATATGGGTATACACTATAAATATCACGATCATGACTAATAGCGTATCACTCACATCGCAGATCATCGACACGATGGACGTCTATCGATACGATGATGCGAATCATTTTACAATAACAAAAGCTTCACGAAGCGCGATACGGTCCAACTTATGTTCCGTGTATTTTGTGAAGAAAAGACGATTTTGCGGCAACTAATGTACACGTTACAAGTTCGGTGTTGACAGATATCACACCCGTTGCTGGCGTTACATAAAAAAACGCAGCGGTGATTTGCCGCCGATCGTGCTGTTGATGATAGTCTCCGATCGTATACACAACAAATCACGGTGGCTTCAATTTATCGTAGAGTGCGAACAAAACAACGTACCGATAGAACTTGTGGTTTACGAAAAGAATATGTTCAAGTGTCCTGTACGTCACGGATGGAATTTTCTTTCGCGTTTCCGTCCGATTCCTGAACTGTATAACGCCGTTCAATGCGTGCACGGCTTACACGATTTACACGGGCAGATGAACTACGCGACTGTATACACGGATATGCTCGCCTACGGAAATTCGATACCACACGCTTCTTGTTGCATCGTGCTTACGGAGCGCACTCTCCCGATACGTACACCCATGGAAATATACAGAGGCGTGATGATGATAGCGCCAAAGTGCGCACTGGATCCTAGCTACAACGTAAGTTTTGATGTGCACTGCCCGCCGTCCTCGTTACCGACACTAGCGAGAGGGAAACAGTTCGCGTTGGTGAACAACAAGGCGCAGGGATTATTTTCGGTAGCCTTTCTGACGAAGGCGTTGCCTACAATCTGCAATTATTGCGAATACTTTGGTCTGCGGTATTCGCACGAACAAGGATACACGGTGAAAGACCGGCGTTTGTACGAACAGTGGCAGCATTGCACGGGCGCTATGGCGGACGAATTTTGGTTGTTGAACTCGTATCTGATACACCTGCATACGGAGTCGAGAAGTCAACGCCCAATCGCCGAACTCAAAGCTAAACACATGTGCGGGCGGTTACCTGTGAACGATAACGTCATAGTCGCGGAAATGCACGAGTACCGCGACAACGTTATACGTAGCGTCATGTTCAAAGACATGAATTCTGTTAAGACTGTAAGAGCGTTGGACGAGAAAGAACACGCGCTGACGAGATACTACATCGGTATGAGCCTCGTGCGTCCTGGGCGTATGAAAATCAGTTTAGCTCACATTTTAACGTACTTACGCAATCGCAAAAAGAACGCGATGTTCTTCCGTTCGGTCGAGATTATATAAGTGGATGTGGAGCGGTGGCGACGTGACTGTCATGTGATGGAAGGTGGTCGTACCAGAACGGCATTCGATGAGAATTACCTTCAGCACTGAGCCGACGGTTTACTACATTCCAGCGTATTGTGAATCGCGGTTCGCACGACAACATGAGAATGAAACGAGCTGTGAAGAATATACACCAGAGCGTTCGCAAGACTATCGCGACGGAGTTGCACAGACCGGTAAGAAGGAATTTTCCGAGACGCGCAGTCGAGTTGAAGGGACTTCACGACTTGTACCAAGCAGACCTGGTAGAGATGATACCGCACGCAAAGGCGAACAAGGGATTCAAGTACCTTATGACGATGATTAACGCGTTTAGCAAGTACGCGTACGCCGTTCCATTGAAAACGAAGACGGGTGTAGAGGTCGCACGAGCTCTGGAATTGATTCTGCGTGCTAATGAAATGAAATATCTGCAGACGGACAACGGGAAAGAGTACTACAACAGTACCGTAGAAAAATTGCTGAGCAGATATGGTGTCACACTCTATTTCACGTAGAGTGAGAAAAAAGCTTCCATTGTGGAACGCTTCAACCGTACGTTGAAAAAGCACATGTATCGCGCGTTCAGCGAACAAGGTCACTACCGTTGGTTGGATATGTTACCGGAACTATTCAGCACGTACAACAACAGTGTGCACAGAACGATTGGAATGAAACCGCGTCAGGTGAACGAATCCAACGAACGTACGGTGTTACGACGGATTCGCGAGAACACAGCGAGGAGCATCGATTATAAACGACCAAAGTTCAATGTAGGCGATCGTGTGCGTATAAGCAAACACAAAATGACGTTCGCCAAAGGATACACACCAAATTGGACAAACGAGATATTCCTCGTTCACACGGTGCGTACCGGCAGCGTACCAGTCACTTATTCGCTAAAGGATCATACGGGAGAAGTGTTGAAAGGCGGTTTTTATGAACACGAAATCAGTAAATCGAACGTTGGTGACGTGTACTTGGTAGAAAAGATCGTACAACGTAAAGGCGATCGCGTGAAAGTCAGGTGGTTAGGATTCGATGGTAAACACGATTCGTGGATACTCAAGAAGAACTTGCTATAACAACGATTCGACTCGCGGAAATAGAACCAGTATGCGTCGATGCGTTACGATGACAACATGCGCGCTGTGTACAGTGTAAAAGACATTGTGTCGCATCCTGGATACGATGAGTACATCGTGAACACGACTGCAAACGACGTTGAACGCATGCGCAGGACCTCGACAGTGTATGAGTACTGGCAACGGGTTAACAATCGTGTGGCGAGGTTCCGTCTCGACGCAATAGTACCAACAGGCACCGGATTCGATCACTACAAAGAATGTGTTTGGTCGGATCCGAACTGTGAAACGGGTCCGGACACATGTGTATGCAGTTACATACCTGCCGACTGCTGCGATATAGTGCGACTATTAAATAGACTGTGCACAGAACGACAACATGAAAATATTGCAACAAGCGCACAGACTAAAAAAAAAGGACCTGGACTATTCGAAATTGAGCGGTGATGGTGGTGGTGGGGGGTGGTTGTGGCAGAAAAAACGTAAACACGGACGTCTTCTGCCCGCTACCGTTCGTTCGATCATCTACGGACCTTCCGCGTGCGAAAGACAAACTTCATGTTCAACCTGTTGTTCGATGTAAACGGATTGAGATTCGCGAACTTATACGTGTTTTCTAAATCACTATTTCAACCCAAATATCAGATGCTGTAGACCCTGATGACACGACTTTCCAACGAAGGAATGGTTTATCACTCCTACAACGATAACGAAGAGGTACCGCCTCCCGACGAGGTCGATCCCAATTCTATTATGGTGATCGACGACGTGTCTTGTGAAAGACAACACAACATACGCAGTATTTCTCTATGGGACGACACAGCGGTGTGGACGCGTTTTACCTTTGTCCGACGTACAGTCAAGTGCCAAAACAGTTGGTTCGTGACAATACCAATTTAATAGTATTGTTCAAACAGGACGATCGCAACTTGAAACATACGTACAACGATCACATCAACACGGAAATGAAATATGACACGTTTAAGAACATGTGTGCTGAAGCGTGGAAAGATCGTTACGGCTTTCTCGTTGTGGACAAGGATTCTTCTATCGACAGCGGCAGGTACAGAGTCGGTTTTGACCGTTTCATAGTAGTCGCACCTAACGATTAAACAAAAAAAATCGTCATACGTTCAGCTAAACACATGTCCTGCTGTCAACGACTTTAGTAGTCGTTCTGCCGTTTATCGAGATGGACGACAAGAAGAAACGACTAGCACGTGATATCGACACGATCAGTGATGACATACGGAAGAAATACCGTGCGTTAAAACATGGGATTCGTGAAGAAGAAGCAACGTTACCCAAAAGTTACAAACCGATTCTGGAACCGTTACAAAATATATCGCAAGCGTTGCTTGAAAAAAAAACGTAAAACAACAAACGAAAAACCTATAAGAGTGAAAAAGATGAAACGTGAAGAGGAAGAGGAAGAGCTGAGGAGGAGGAAGAGGATCCGACAGGTGCAATTAGTAAAATCGATGTGGGAACACCATTTCGTTCCCGAACGAAGCCACCACGTTTCCTGAAAACGCCTGTGATAGCCGAAACATTGGAGGATGATGATGATAATGATGAGGGCGATCCTAGTCTCAACATTGAAAAAATGTTAGACACACAGGAAGGAAGACGTGAAGCACGTAGATAATTTCAGGACAAATACGACAGTGAATCGTTAGCGAACAAGTACATGCGTATGATCGTTTCGTCCGAACGCGATCGTCTGATGGACTATACGTACGGTGTAAGACACGAAAACGGAAAATGGATGACCGGTGATTCAGCGTTCGAAATCGAAACGGACGATACGATTCTTAGCAACGGTAAACGATACAAAGGTACGCCAGGACTCTACGAACTCGTGTTCATGAAGCATCCTAAAGAAAACGTTTTCAACGTTTCGGATCTGAAAGCGTACAAAGATATACTGCGTGACACCAACGCGTACAAGCAGTATTATTTAGCGAACTCACAGGTGAACGCAAAAAGAGGTGTAAAGTATAAACGAATAATCTCACAACTGTTTCCGCCGAAACGTACAGGACATGGGCATAATAATATCGATACATCGTATATGACGCTGACGAGAAAAAAAGACAAAATCGATTACGTGCACTGGTACGATCCGAACGAACTGGTGGACAGACTGCAACTCTTAATGGCGTCACAGCGTGTCGGAAACAGCGGGCACACGAACGAAATCGTCTCCATAGTGGAAGAACTACGCGAAGCCGACATCATCGTATAAAAAGAGCGATATATACCATCAACTGTTATTAGCAGCAGCAGCAGCAGCAGCAAAGCCGATAAAGTATAAATAATACTGTCGTACACGCACAGGGGACATTCCACGTTTGATTGTGACAACATGGATATTGTGCTAGTGTTTATTATCGTGTGCACAAGTGCCGTTGTTGCATCGAGCGTTAACGCTAACGATGTAGATTTCGCTATAGATTACTTGGTGCGATACGGATACGTGCCCGACGATAGTTTACGACTCACGGACAACGCCACCATCGATATCGACGCCAACCTTCGCACGTTTCAAGTGAATTACAATTTAACCGTAAATGGAGAATTGAACAACGAAACGATGAATCTGATGCGTGCGCGGAGATGCGGTAACGAAGATTTCGTGTCGTACACCTTACGAACACCGTGGGCCAAAAGACGTTTGTCGTGGCGGTTCTTTCACGATAGCGCCAGCGCTATAGAAGCGTCGCGACAAGCATTAGCTGTATGGCAGAAACATTCGAATCTGGAATTCGAATATCGGCCCAACGACATGAACGCAGACATGGTAATGTTTTCGATCGTCAGCGGTAAGAAGTAATAGATTACCGTGATGACGTCTGCCACTGGAAGCAGTTATTCTTAAAGGGTAATTTCATTTTCTTCGTAACCGAAAACATTTATAGAACGTTAGGATTGTCTCGTTCGAACTTCACAATGTCGGATAGTCGGGTGGGATAAGTTATACCAGAAGTAATGATACTGTGGATATGTGGCTTGTATTTGGATACGCGATCGTTGTGTGAGTGTTGTGGAAACAGAGCGGCCAACACTGACCATACGAAACACATTTGATCGCCTGTATTGTTCACGTTGATGATGGATTTAGTACGAGACAATTCTGGGGGTGTACGGATGAAACTGGAGGCGGTTAGCGGTTGGTATCGTGAGAGAACGAGTTCTAAGGAGATTATGTTGTCTAACGCCCAACCGCTACCCTCGCGTGTGAATTTATAAATCGATTCAATGATTTTTTCGTACGAAGCTTCTAAACGATCGGGCAATACATGTTGGTCAGCGATCAATGTCGTATGACATCGTCCGTGAAAATAAGCTTCAGTCGTCACTTCTTCGTCCTGGTCCTTGTCAGAGTTTACGATGTACTTGACAAACCTCGCTTTAACCGTTATATGCCACCTTATAGTAGGCAAACGTGTCAGTTCGTTTAGAATGTCCGTACGTAAGGTATCGTGCATTTCATCAAAAAAGGTTATGACATCGTTGACGCATTCTTCGTCATCCGTGACAGGCGTGTAAACGTACGATACCAACGCGCCGCGTAACGAATGTTTACAATCAACAGCAAACGACTGCATTTGTAGTAAATTAACAACAACAACAAAAACACGAAACTATAACAATTACTTGCTCGCTTGAAGAACAATAGAAGACTGATACGAAGTTAGAAAATAAGCACTATTTTATATGCGACACGTGAAAGTTAGACTGCGCGAGACTCGAAGGTGAACGCAGGCAGTGATCGCCGCTCTACTTATACTATCTATGACGGCTGCGCGCGCAGATATCCGCTCCCACCACCACGATACCGAACTATTGCCGTCAACGATCTCCCACTACCAAGTGCGTGCGCAGCTATCTGCTCCCACTACTGTGCGTTATTTCATACCGACTAATAGACGACAGCCATCCCCACTACGGATGCGCGCGCAGCTATCGCTGAGGAGGTAAAATGCAACGCGACAAACTAACATTCTTGCTTCAGATATGGACGTGTACACATATTCTTTTGCAAGCCGATTAAAAAGCTTTTATATCATCAGTCGTCGAGGTAACATTAAATTTTACGTTCATAAATTTCCGAATGCGCACGTAAAATATTTCGACCTAGCCAAAGCCGGGTTTATTTACGAAGGCGATGGTGATGTTGTAAGATGCTGCAAGTGTAAAATACGAATTATGGATTGGGCAGTGGGTGATGATCACGTCCAAGTCCATAAGGCATCAACGCCCACATGCGATTTCGTTCGTGAACACTTGTAGAAGTCGACGCACGCAAAAATGGCTCTTTTCAGAGCCGACATAAACTCATATACCAAACATACCCGTTTGGGTAGTACTAGTAGTACTAGGTGTTAGTACTACTACTACTACTGAATGACAGTAGTCACTCCAAAAGTGTGAGTAAAGACACCCATGATAAAAAAAATTATAAATAAAAAAATTCCTCAAACAATATGGGTATACACTATAAATATCACGATCATGACTAATAGCGTATCACTCACATCGCAGATCATCGACACGATGGACGTCTATCGATACGATGATGCGAATCATTTTACAATAACAAAAGCTTCACGAAGCGCGATACGGTCCAACTTATGTTCCGTGTATTTTGTGAAGAAAAGACGATTTTGCGGCAACTAATGTACACGTTACAAGTTCGGTGTTGACAGATATCACACCCGTTGCTGGCGTTACATAAAAAAACGCAGCGGTGATTTGCCGCCGATCGTGCTGTTGATGATAGTCTCCGATCGTATACACAACAAATCACGGTGGCTTCAATTTATCGTAGAGTGCGAACAAAACAACGTACCGATAGAACTTGTGGTTTACGAAAAGAATATGTTCAAGTGTCCTGTACGTCACGGATGGAATTTTCTTTCGCGTTTCCGTCCGATTCCTGAACTGTATAACGCCGTTCAATGCGTGCACGGCTTACACGATTTACACGGGCAGATGAACTACGCGACTGTATACACGGATATGCTCGCCTACGGAAATTCGATACCACACGCTTCTTGTTGCATCGTGCTTACGGAGCGCACTCTCCCGATACGTACACCCATGGAAATATACAGAGGCGTGATGATGATAGCGCCAAAGTGCGCACTGGATCCTAGCTACAACGTAAGTTTTGATGTGCACTGCCCGCCGTCCTCGTTACCGACACTAGCGAGAGGGAAACAGTTCGCGTTGGTGAACAACAAGGCGCAGGGATTATTTTCGGTAGCCTTTCTGACGAAGGCGTTGCCTACACTCTGCAATTATTGTGAATACTTTGGTCTGCGGTATTCGCACGAACAAGGATACACGGTGAAAGACCGGCGTTTGTACGAACAGTGGCAGCATTGCACGGGCGCTATGGCGGACGAATTTTGGTTGTTGAACTCGTATCTGATACACCTGCATACGGAGTCGAGAAGTCAACGCCCAATCGCCGAACTCAAAGCTAAACACATGTGCGGGCGGTTACCTGTGAACGATAACGTCATAGTCGCGGAAATGCACGAGTACCGCGACAACGTTATACGTAGCGTCATGTTCAAAGACATGAATTCTGTTAAGACTGTAAGAGCGTTGGACGAGAAAGAACACGCGCTGACGAGATACTACATCGGTATGAGCCTCGTGCGCCCTGGGCGTATGAAAATCAGTTTAGCTCACATTTTAACGTACTTACGCAATCGCAAAAAGAACGCGATGTTCTTCCGTTCGGTCGAGATTATATAAGTGGATGTGGAGCGGTGGCGACGTGACTGTCATGTGATGGAAGGTGGTCGTACCAGAACGGCATCGATGAGAATTACCTTCAGCACTGAGCCGACGGTTTACTACATTCCAGCGTATTGTGAATCGCGGTTCGCACGACAACATGAGAATGAAACGAGCTGTGAAGAATATACACCAGAGCGTTCGCAAGACTATCGCGACGGAGTTGCACAGACCGGTAAGAAGGAATTTTCCGAGACGCGCAGTCGAGTTGAAGGGACTTCACGACTTGTACCAAGCAGACCTGGTAGAGATGATACCGCACGCAAAGGCGAACAAGGGATTCAAGTACCTTATGACGATGATTAACGCGTTTAGCAAGTACGCGTACGCCGTTCCATTGAAAACGAAGACGGGTGTAGAGGTCGCACGAGCTCTGGAACCGATTCTGCGTGCTAATGAAATGAAATATCTGCAGACGGACAACGGGAAAGAGTACTACAACAGTACCGTAGAAAAATTGCTGAGCAGATATGGTGTCACACTCTATTTCACGTAGAGTGAGAAAAAAGCTTCCATTGTGGAACGCTTCAACCGTACGTTGAAAAAGCACATGTATCGCGCGTTCAGCGAACAAGGTCACTACCGTTGGTTGGATATGTTACCGGAACTATTCAGCACGTACAACAACAGTGTGCACAGAACGATTGGAATGAAACCGCGTCAGGTGAACGAATCCAACGAACGTACGGTGTTACGACGGATTCGCGAGAACACAGCGAGGAGCATCGATTATAAACGACCAAAGTTCAATGTAGGCGATCGTGTGCGTATAAGCAAACACAAAATGACGTTCGCCAAAGGATACACACCAAATTGGACAAACGAGATATTCCTCGTTCACACGGTGCGTACCGGCAGCGTACCAGTCACTTATTCGCTAAAGGATCATACGGGAGAAGTGTTGAAAGGCGGTTTTTATGAACACGAAATCAGTAAATCGAACGCTGGTGACGTGTACTTGGTAGAAAAGATCGTACAACGTAAAGGCGATCGCGTGAAAGTCAGGTGGTTAGGATTCGATGGTAAACACGATTCGTGGATACTCAAGAAGAACTTGCTATAACAACGATTCGACTCGCGGAAATAGAACCAGTATGCGTCGATGCGTTACGATGACAACATGCGCGCTGTGTACAGTGTAAAAGACATTGTGTCGCATCCTGGATACGATGAGTACATCGTGAACACGACTGCAAACGACGTTGAACGCATGCGCAGGACCTCGACAGTGTATGAGTACTGGCAACGGGTTAACAATCGTGTGGCGAGGTTCCGTCTCGACGCAATAGTACCAACAGGCACCGGATTCGATCACTACAAAGAATGTGTTTGGTCGGATCCGAACTGTGAAACGGGTCCGGACACATGTGTATGCAGTTACATACCTGCCGACTGCTGCGATATAGTGCGACTATTAAATAGACTGTGCACAGAACGACAACATGAAAATATTGCAACAAGCGCACAGACTAAAAAAAAAGGACCTGGACTATTCGAAATTGAGCGGTGATGGTGGTGGTGGGGGGTGGTTGTGGCAGAAAAAACGTAAACACGGACGTCTTCTGCCCGCTACCGTTCGTTCGATCATCTACGGACCTTCCGCGTGCGAAAGACAAACTTCATGTTCAACCTGTTGTTCGATGTAAACGGATTGAGATTCGCGAACTTATACGTGTTTTCTAAATCACTATTTCAACCCAAATATCAGATGCTGTAGACCCTGATGACACGACTTTCCAACGAAGGAATGGTTTATCACTCCTACAATGATAACGAAGAGGTACCGCCTCCCGACGAGGTCGATCCCAATTCTATTATGGTGATCGACGACGTGTCTTGTGAAAGACAACACAACATACGCAGTATTTCTCTATGGGACGACACAGCGGTGTGGACGCGTTTTACCTTTGTCCGACGTACAGTCAAGTGCCAAAACAGTTGGTTCGTGACAATACCAATTTAATAGTATTGTTCAAACAGGACGATCGCAACTTGAAACATACGTACAACGATCACGTCAACACGGAAATGAAATATGACACGTTTAAGAACATGTGTGCTGAAGCGTGGAAAGATCGTTACGGCTTTCTCGTTGTGGACAAGGATTCTTCTATCGACAGCGGCAGGTACAGAGTCGGTTTTGACCGTTTCATAGTAGTCGCACCTAACGATTAAACAAAAAAAATCGTCATACGTTCAGCTAAACACATGTCCTGCTGTCAACGACTTTAGTTGTCGTTCTGCCGTTTATCGAGATGGACGACAAGAAGAAACGACTAGCACGTGATATCGACACGATCAGTGATGACATACGGAAGAAATACCGTGCGTTAAAACATGGGATTCGTGAAGAAGAAGCAACGTTACCCAAAAGTTACAAACCGATTCTGGAACCGTTACAAAATATATCGCAAGCGTTGCTTGAAAAAAAAACGTAAAACAACAAACGAAACACCTATAAGAGTGAAAAAGATGAAACGTGAAGAGGAAGAGGAAGAGCTGAGGAGGAGGAAGAGGATCCGACAGGTGCAATTAGTAAAATCGATGTGGGAACACCATTTCGTTCCCGAACGAAGCCACCACGTTTCCTGAAAACGCCTGTGATAGCCGAAACATTGGAGGATGATGATGATAATGATGAGGGCGATCCTAGTCTCAACATTGAAAAAATGTTAGACACACAGGAAGGAAGACGTGAAGCACGTAGATAATTTCAGGACAAATACGACAGTGAATCGTTAGCGAACAAGTACATGCGTATGATCGTTTCGTCCGAACGCGATCGTCTGATGGACTATACGTACGGTGTAAGACACGAAAACGGAAAATGGATGACCGGTGATTCAGCGTTCGAAATCGAAACGGACGATACGATTCTTAGCAACGGTAAACGATACAAAGGTACGCCAGGACTCTACGAACTCGTGTTCATGAAGCATCCTAAAGAAAACGTTTTCAACGTTTCGGATCTGAAAGCGTACAAAGATATACTGCGTGACACCAACGCGTACAAGCAGTATTATTTAGCGAACTCACAGGTGAACGCAAAAAGAGGTGTAAAGTATAAACGAATAATCTCACAACTGTTTCCGCCGAAACGTACAGGACATGGGCATAATAATATCGATACATCGTATATGACGCTGACGAGAAAAAAAGACAAAATCGATTACGTGCACTGGTACGATCCGAACGAACTGGTGGACAGACTGCAACTCTTAATGGCGTCACAGCGTGTCGGAAACAGCGGGCACACGAACGAAATCGTCTCCATAGTGGAAGAACTACGCGAAGCCGACATCATCGTATAAAAAGAGCGATATATACCATCAACTGTTATTAGCAGCAGCAGCAGCAGCAGCAAAGCCGATAAAGTATAAATAATACTGTCGTACACGCACAGGGGACATTCCACGTTTGATTGTGACAACATGGATATTGTGCTAGTGTTTATTATCGTGTGCACAAGTGCCGTTGTTGCATCGAGCGTTAACGCTAACGATGTAGATTTCGCTATAGATTACTTGGTGCGATACGGATACGTGCCCGACGATAGTTTACGACTCACGGACAACGCCACCATCGATATCGACGCCAACCTTCGCACGTTTCAAGTGAATTACAATTTAACCGTAAATGGAGAATTGAACAACGAAACGATGAATCTGATGCGTGCGCGGAGATGCGGTAACGAAGATTTCGTGTCGTACACCTTACGAACACCGTGGGCCAAAAGACGTTTGTCGTGGCGGTTCTTTCACGATAGCGCCAGCGCTATAGAAGCGTCGCGACAAGCATTAGCTGTATGGCAGAAACATTCGAATCTGGAATTCGAATATCGGCCCAACGACATGAACGCAGACATGGTAATGTTTTCGATCGTCAGCGGTAAGAAGTAATAGATTACCGTGATGACGTCTGCCACTGGAAGCAGTTATTCTTAAAGGGTAATTTCATTTTCTTCGTAACCGAAAACATTTATAGAACGTTAGGATTGTCTCGTTCGAACTTCACAATGTCGGATAGTCGGGTGGGATAAGTTATACCAGAAGTAATGATACTGTGGATATGTGGCTTGTATTTGGATACGCGATCGTTGTGTGAGTGTTGTGGAAACAGAGCGGCCAACACTGACCATACGAAACACATTTGATCGCCTGTATTGTTCACGTTGATGATGGATTTAGTACGAGACAATTCTGGGGGTGTACGGATGAAACTGGAGGCGGTTAGCGGTTGGTATCGTGAGAGAACGAGTTCTAAGGAGATTATGTTGTCTAACGCCCACCCGCTACCCTCGCGTGTGAATTTATAAATCGATTCAATGATTTTTTCGTACGAAGCTTCTAAACGATCGGGCAATACATGTTGGTCAGCGATCAATGTCGTATGACATCGTCCGTGAAAATAAGCTTCAGTCGTCACTTCTTCGTCCTGGTCCTTGTCAGAGTTTACGATGTACTTGACAAACCTCGCTTTAACCGTTATATGCCACCTTATAGTAGGCAAACGTGTCAGTTCGTTTAGAATGTCCGTACGTAAGGTATCGTGCATTTCATCAAAAAAGGTTATGACATCGTTGACGCATTCTTCGTCATCCGTGACAGGCGTGTAAACGTACGATACCAACGCGCCGCGTAACGAATGTTTACAATCAACAGCAAACGACTGCATTTGTAGTAAATTAACAACAACAACAAAAACACGAAACTATAACAATTACTTGCTCGCTTGAAGAACAATAGAAGACTGATACGAAGTTAGAAAATAAGCACTATTTTATATGCGACACGTGAAAGTTAGACTGCGCGAGACTCGAAGGTGAACGCAGGCAGTGATCGCCGCTCTACTTATACTATCTATGACGGCTGCGCGCGCAGATATCCGCTCCCACCACCACGATACCGAACTATTGCCGTCAACGATCTCCCACTACCAAGTGCGTGCGCAGCTATCTGCTCCCACTACTGTGCGTTATTTCATACCGACTAATAGACGACAGCCATCCCCACTACGGATGCGCGCGCAGCTATCGCTGAGGAGGTAAAATGCAACGCGACAAACTAACATTCTTGCTTCAGATATGGACGTGTACACATATTCTTTTGCAAGCCGATTAAAAAGCTTTTATATCATCAGTCGTCGAGGTAACATTAAATTTTACGTTCATAAATTTCCGAATGCGCACGTAAAATATTTCGACCTAGCCAAAGCCGGGTTTATTTACGAAGGCGATGGTGATGTTGTAAGATGCTGCAAGTGTAAAATACGAATTATGGATTGGGCAGTGGGTGATGATCACGTCCAAGTCCATAAGGCATCAACGCCCACATGCGATTTCGTTCGTGAACACTTGTAGAAGTCGACGCACGCAAAAATGGCTCTTTTCAGAGCCGACATAAACTCATATACCAAACATACCCGTTTGGGTAGTACTAGTAGTACTAGGTGTTAGTACTACTACTACTACTGAATGACAGTAGTCACTCCAAAAGTGTGAGTAAAGACACCCATGATAAAAAAAATTATAAATAAAAAAATTCCTCAAACAATATGGGTATACACTATAAATATCACGATCATGACTAATAGCGTATCACTCACATCGCAGATCATCGACACGATGGACGTCTATCGATACGATGATGCGAATCATTTTACAATAACAAAAGCTTCACGAAGCGCGATACGGTCCAACTTATGTTCCGTGTATTTTGTGAAGAAAAGACGATTTTGCGGCAACTAATGTACACGTTACAAGTTCGGTGTTGACAGATATCACACCCGTTGCTGGCGTTACATAAAAAAACGCAGCGGTGATTTGCCGCCGATCGTGCTGTTGATGATAGTCTCCGATCGTATACACAACAAATCACGGTGGCTTCAATTTATCGTAGAGTGCGAACAAAACAACGTACCGATAGAACTTGTGGTTTACGAAAAGAATATGTTCAAGTGTCCTGTACGTCACGGATGGAATTTTCTTTCGCGTTTCCGTCCGATTCCTGAACTGTATAACGCCGTTCAATGCGTGCACGGCTTACACGATTTACACGGGCAGATGAACTACGCGACTGTATACACGGATATGCTCGCCTACGGAAATTCGATACCACACGCTTCTTGTTGCATCGTGCTTACGGAGCGCACTCTCCCGATACGTACACCCATGGAAATATACAGAGGCGTGATGATGATAGCGCCAAAGTGCGCACTGGATCCTAGCTACAACGTAAGTTTTGATGTGCACTGCCCGCCGTCCTCGTTACCGACACTAGCGAGAGGGAAACAGTTCGCGTTGGTGAACAACAAGGCGCAGGGATTATTTTCGGTAGCCTTTCTGACGAAGGCGTTGCCTACACTCTGCAATTATTGTGAATACTTTGGTCTGCGGTATTCGCACGAACAAGGATACACGGTGAAAGACCGGCGTTTGTACGAACAGTGGCAGCATTGCACGGGCGCTATGGCGGACGAATTTTGGTTGTTGAACTCGTATCTGATACACCTGCATACGGAGTCGAGAAGTCAACGCCCAATCGCCGAACTCAAAGCTAAACACATGTGCGGGCGGTTACCTGTGAACGATAACGTCATAGTCGCGGAAATGCACGAGTACCGCGACAACGTTATACGTAGCGTCATGTTCAAAGACATGAATTCTGTTAAGACTGTAAGAGCGTTGGACGAGAAAGAACACGCGCTGACGAGATACTACATCGGTATGAGCCTCGTGCGCCCTGGGCGTATGAAAATCAGTTTAGCTCACATTTTAACGTACTTACGCAATCGCAAAAAGAACGCGATGTTCTTCCGTTCGGTCGAGATTATATAAGTGGATGTGGAGCGGTGGCGACGTGACTGTCATGTGATGGAAGGTGGTCGTACCAGAACGGCATCGATGAGAATTACCTTCAGCACTGAGCCGACGGTTTACTACATTCCAGCGTATTGTGAATCGCGGTTCGCACGACAACATGAGAATGAAACGAGCTGTGAAGAATATACACCAGAGCGTTCGCAAGACTATCGCGACGGAGTTGCACAGACCGGTAAGAAGGAATTTTCCGAGACGCGCAGTCGAGTTGAAGGGACTTCACGACTTGTACCAAGCAGACCTGGTAGAGATGATACCGCACGCAAAGGCGAACAAGGGATTCAAGTACCTTATGACGATGATTAACGCGTTTAGCAAGTACGCGTACGCCGTTCCATTGAAAACGAAGACGGGTGTAGAGGTCGCACGAGCTCTGGAACCGATTCTGCGTGCTAATGAAATGAAATATCTGCAGACGGACAACGGGAAAGAGTACTACAACAGTACCGTAGAAAAATTGCTGAGCAGATATGGTGTCACACTCTATTTCACGTAGAGTGAGAAAAAAGCTTCCATTGTGGAACGCTTCAACCGTACGTTGAAAAAGCACATGTATCGCGCGTTCAGCGAACAAGGTCACTACCGTTGGTTGGATATGTTACCGGAACTATTCAGCACGTACAACAACAGTGTGCACAGAACGATTGGAATGAAACCGCGTCAGGTGAACGAATCCAACGAACGTACGGTGTTACGACGGATTCGCGAGAACACAGCGAGGAGCATCGATTATAAACGACCAAAGTTCAATGTAGGCGATCGTGTGCGTATAAGCAAACACAAAATGACGTTCGCCAAAGGATACACACCAAATTGGACAAACGAGATATTCCTCGTTCACACGGTGCGTACCGGCAGCGTACCAGTCACTTATTCGCTAAAGGATCATACGGGAGAAGTGTTGAAAGGCGGTTTTTATGAACACGAAATCAGTAAATCGAACGCTGGTGACGTGTACTTGGTAGAAAAGATCGTACAACGTAAAGGCGATCGCGTGAAAGTCAGGTGGTTAGGATTCGATGGTAAACACGATTCGTGGATACTCAAGAAGAACTTGCTATAACAACGATTCGACTCGCGGAAATAGAACCAGTATGCGTCGATGCGTTACGATGACAACATGCGCGCTGTGTACAGTGTAAAAGACATTGTGTCGCATCCTGGATACGATGAGTACATCGTGAACACGACTGCAAACGACGTTGAACGCATGCGCAGGACCTCGACAGTGTATGAGTACTGGCAACGGGTTAACAATCGTGTGGCGAGGTTCCGTCTCGACGCAATAGTACCAACAGGCACCGGATTCGATCACTACAAAGAATGTGTTTGGTCGGATCCGAACTGTGAAACGGGTCCGGACACATGTGTATGCAGTTACATACCTGCCGACTGCTGCGATATAGTGCGACTATTAAATAGACTGTGCACAGAACGACAACATGAAAATATTGCAACAAGCGCACAGACTAAAAAAAAAGGACCTGGACTATTCGAAATTGAGCGGTGATGGTGGTGGTGGGGGGTGGTTGTGGCAGAAAAAACGTAAACACGGACGTCTTCTGCCCGCTACCGTTCGTTCGATCATCTACGGACCTTCCGCGTGCGAAAGACAAACTTCATGTTCAACCTGTTGTTCGATGTAAACGGATTGAGATTCGCGAACTTATACGTGTTTTCTAAATCACTATTTCAACCCAAATATCAGATGCTGTAGACCCTGATGACACGACTTTCCAACGAAGGAATGGTTTATCACTCCTACAATGATAACGAAGAGGTACCGCCTCCCGACGAGGTCGATCCCAATTCTATTATGGTGATCGACGACGTGTCTTGTGAAAGACAACACAACATACGCAGTATTTCTCTATGGGACGACACAGCGGTGTGGACGCGTTTTACCTTTGTCCGACGTACAGTCAAGTGCCAAAACAGTTGGTTCGTGACAATACCAATTTAATAGTATTGTTCAAACAGGACGATCGCAACTTGAAACATACGTACAACGATCACGTCAACACGGAAATGAAATATGACACGTTTAAGAACATGTGTGCTGAAGCGTGGAAAGATCGTTACGGCTT
This sequence comes from Magicicada septendecula, assembly GCA_034769895.1. Classification (NCBI taxonomy): domain Eukaryota; kingdom Metazoa; phylum Arthropoda; class Insecta; order Hemiptera; family Cicadidae; genus Magicicada; species Magicicada septendecula. Next base: position 149,780,432 of record CM068373.1, read on the forward strand.
TCTCGTTGTGGACAAGGATTCTTCTATCGACAGCGGCAGGTACAGAGTCGGTTTTGACCGTTTCATAGTAGTCGCACCTAACGATTAAACAAAAAAAATCGTCATACGTTCAGCTAAACACATGTCCTGCTGTCAACGACTTTAGTTGTCGTTCTGCCGTTTATCGAGATGGACGACAAGAAGAAACGACTAGCACGTGATATCGACACGATCAGTGATGACATACGGAAGAAATACCGTGCGTTAAAACATGGGATTCGTGAAGAAGAAGCAACGTTACCCAAAAGTTACAAACCGATTCTGGAACCGTTACAAAATATATCGCAAGCGTTGCTTGAAAAAAAAACGTAAAACAACAAACGAAACACCTATAAGAGTGAAAAAGATGAAACGTGAAGAGGAAGAGGAAGAGCTGAGAAGGAGGAAGAGGATCCGACAGGTGCAATTAGTAAAATCGATGTGGGAACACCATTTCGTTCCCGAACGAAGCCACCGCGTTTCCTGAAAACGCCTGTGATAGCCGAAACATTGGACGATGATGATGATAATGATGAGGGCGATCCTAGTCTCAACATTGAAAAAATGTTAGACACACCGGAAGGAAGACGTGAAGCACGTAGATAATTTCAGGACAAATACGACAGTGAATCGTTAGCGAACAAGTACATGCGTATGATCGTTTCGTCCGAACGCGATCGTCTGATGGACTATACGTACGGTGTAAGACACGAAAACGGAAAATGGATGACCGGTGATTCAGCGTTCGAAATCGAAACGGACGATACGATTCTTAGCAACGGTAAACGATACAAATGTACGCCACGACTCTACGAACTCGTCTTCATGAAGCATCCTAAAGAAAACGTTTTCAACGTTTCGGATCTGAAAGCGTACAAAGATATACTGCGTGACACCAACGCGTACAAGCAGTATTATTTAGCGAACTCACAGGTGAACGCAAAAAGAGGTGTAAAGTATAAACGAATAATCTCACAACTGTTTCCGCCGAAACGTACAGGACATGGGCATAATAATATCGATACATCGTATATGACGCTGACGAGAAAAAAAGACAAAATCGATTACGTGCACTGGTACGATCCGAACGAACTGGTGGACAGACTGCAACTCTTAATGGCGTCACAGCGTGTCGGAAACAGCGGGCACACGAACGAAATCGTCTCCATAGTGGAAGAACTTCGCGAAGCCGACATCATCGTATAAAAAGAGCGATATATACCATCATCTGTTATTAGCAGCAGCAGCAGCAGCAGCAGCAAAGCCGATAAAGTATAAATAATACTGTCGTACACGCACAGGGGACATTCCACGTTTGATTGTGACAACATGGATATTGTGCTAGTGTTTATTATCGTGTGCACAAGTGCCGTTGTTGCATCGAGCGTTAACGCTAACGATGTAGATTTCGCTATAGATTACTTGGTGCGATACGGATACGTGCCCGATGATAGTTTACGACTCACGGACAACGCCACCATCGATATGGACGCCAACCTTCGCACGTTTCAAGTGAATTACAATTTAACCGTAAATGGAGAATTGAACAACGAATCGATGAATCTGATGCGTGCGCGGAGATGCGGTAACGAAGATTTCGTGTCGTACACCTTACGAACACCGTGGGCCAAGAGACGTTTGTCGTGGCGGTTCTTTCACGATAGCGCCAGCGCTATAGAAGCGTCGCGACAAGCATTAGCTGTATGGCAGTAACATTCGAATCTGGAATTCGAATATCGGCCCAACGACATGAACGCAGACATGGTAATGTTTTCGATCGTCAGCGGTAAGAAGTAATAGATTAACGTGATGACGTCTGCCACTGGAAGCAGTTATTCTTAAAGGGTAATTTCATTTTCTTCGTAACCGAAAACATTTATAGAACGTTAGGATTGTCTCGTTCGAACTTCACAATGTCGGATAGTCGGGTGGGATAAGTTATACCAGAAGTAATGATACTGTGGATATGTGGCTTGTATTTGGATACGCGATCGTTGTGTGAGTGTTGTGGAAACAGAGCGGCCAACACTGACCATACGAAACACATTTGATCGCCTGTATTGTTCACGTTGATGATGGATTTAGTACGAGACAATTCTGGGGGTGTACGGATGAAACTGGAGGCGGTTAGCGGTTGGTATCGTGAGAGAACGAGTTCTAAGGAGATTATGTTGTCTAACGCCCACCCGCTACCCTCGCGTGTGAATTTATAAATCGATTCAATGATTTTTTCGTACGAAGCTTCTAAACGATCGGGCAATACATGTTGGTCAGCGATCAATGTCGTATGACATCGTCCGTGAAAATAAGCTTCAGTCGTCACTTCTTCGTCCTGGTCCTTGTCAGAGTTTACGATGTACTTGACAAACCTCGCTTTAACCGTTATATGCCACCTTATAGTAGGCAAACGTGTCAGTTCGTTTAGAATGTCCGTACGTAAGGTATCGTGCATTTCATCAAAAAAGGTTATGACATCGTTGACGCATTCTTCGTCATCCGTGACAGGCGTGTAAACGTACGATACCAACGCGCCGCGTAACGAATGTTTACAATCAACAGCAAACGACTGCATTTGTAGTAAATTAACAACAACAACAAAAACACGAAACTATAACAATTACTTGCTCGCTTGAAGAACAATAGAAGACTGATACGAAGTTAGAAAATAAGCACTATTTTATATGCGACACGTGAAAGTTAGACTGCGCGAGACTCGAAGGTGAACGCAGGCAGTGATCGCCGCTCTACTTATACTATCTATGACGGCTGCGCGCGCAGATATCCGCTCCCACCACCACGATACCGAACTATTGCCGTCAACGATCTCCCACTACCAAGTGCGTGCGCAGCTATCTGCTCCCACTACTGTGCGTTATTTCATACCGACTAATAGACGACAGCCATCCCCACTACGGATGCGCGCGCAGCTATCGCTGAGGAGGTAAAATGCAACGCGACAAACTAACATTCTTGCTTCAGATATGGACGTGTACACATATTCTTTTGCAAGCCGATTAAAAAGCTTTTATATCATCAGTCGTCGAGGTAACATTAAATTTTACGTTCATAAATTTCCGAATGCGCACGTAAAATATTTCGACCTAGCCAAAGCCGGGTTTATTTACGAAGGCGATGGTGATGTTGTAAGATGCTGCAAGTGTAAAATACGAATTATGGATTGGGCAGTGGGTGATGATCACGTCCAAGTCCATAAGGCATCAACGCCCACATGCGATTTCGTTCGTGAACACTTGTAGAAGTCGACGCACGCAAAAATGGCTCTTTTCAGAGCCGACATAAACTCATATACCAAACATACCCGTTTGGGTAGTACTAGTAGTACTAGGTGTTAGTACTACTACTACTACTGAATGACAGTAGTCACTCCAAAAGTGTGAGTAAAGACACCCATGATAAAAAAAATTATAAATAAAAAAATTCCTCAAACAATATGGGTATACACTATAAATATCACGATCATGACTAATAGCGTATCACTCACATCGCAGATCATCGACACGATGGACGTCTATCGATACGATGATGCGAATCATTTTACAATAACAAAAGCTTCACGAAGCGCGATACGGTCCAACTTATGTTCCGTGTATTTTGTGAAGAAAAGACGATTTTGCGGCAACTAATGTACACGTTACAAGTTCGGTGTTGACAGATATCACACCCGTTGCTGGCGTTACATAAAAAAACGCAGCGGTGATTTGCCGCCGATCGTGCTGTTGATGATAGTCTCCGATCGTATACACAACAAATCACGGTGGCTTCAATTTATCGTAGAGTGCGAACAAAACAACGTACCGATAGAACTTGTGGTTTACGAAAAGAATATGTTCAAGTGTCCTGTACGTCACGGATGGAATTTTCTTTCGCGTTTCCGTCCGATTCCTGAACTGTATAACGCCGTTCAATGCGTGCACGGCTTACACGATTTACACGGGCAGATGAACTACGCGACTGTATACACGGATATGCTCGCCTACGGAAATTCGATACCACACGCTTCTTGTTGCATCGTGCTTACGGAGCGCACTCTCCCGATACGTACACCCATGGAAATATACAGAGGCGTGATGATGATAGCGCCAAAATGCGCACTGGATCCTAGCTACAACGTAAGTTTTGATGTGCACTGCCCGCCGTCCTCGTTACCGACACTAGCGAGAGGGAAACAGTTCGCGTTGGTGAACAACAAGGCGCAGGGATTATTTTCGGTAGCCTTTCTGACGAAGGCGTTGCCTACACTCTGCAATTATTGCGAATACTTTGGTCTGCGGTATTCGCACGAACAAGGATACACGGTGAAAGACCGGCGTTTGTACGAACAGTGGCAGCATTGCACGGGCGCTATGGCGGACGAATTTTGGTTGTTGAACTCGTATCTGATACACCTGCATACGGAGTCGAGAAGTCAACGCCCAATCGCCGAACTCAAAGCTAAACACATGTGCGGGCGGTTACCTGTGAACGATAACGTCATAGTCGCGGAAATGCACGAGTACCGCGACAACGTTATACGTAGCGTCATGTTCAAAGACATGAATTCTGTTAAGACTGTAAGAGCGTTGGACGAGAAAGAACACGCGCTGACGAGATACTACATCGGTATGAGCCTCGTGCGTCCTGGGCGTATGAAAATCAGTTTAGCTCACATTTTAACGTACTTACGCAATCGCAAAAAGAACGCGATGTTCTTCCGTTCGGTCGAGATTATATAAGTGGATGTGGAGCGGTGGCGACGTGACTGTCATGTGATGGAAGGTGGTCGTACCAGAACGGCATCGATGAGAATTACCTTCAGCACTGAGCCGACGGTTTACTACATTCCAGCGTATTGTGAATCGCGGTTCGCACGACAACATGAGAATGAAACGAGCTGTGAAGAATATACACCAGAGCGTTCGCAAGACTATCGCGACGGAGTTGCACAGACCGGTAAGAAGGAATTTTCCGAGACGCGCAGTCGAGTTGAAGGGACTTCACGACTTGTACCAAGCAGACCTGGTAGAGATGATACCGCACGCAAAGGCGAACAAGGGATTCAAGTACCTTATGACGATGATTAACGCGTTTAGCAAGTACGCGTACGCCGTTCCATTGAAAACGAAGACGGGTGTAGAGGTCGCACGAGCTCTGGAACCGATTCTGCGTGCTAATGAAATGAAATATCTGCAGACGGACAACGGGAAAGAGTACTACAACAGTACCGTAGAAAAATTGCTGAGCAGATATGGTGTCACACTCTATTTCACGTAGAGTGAGAAAAAAGCTTCCATTGTGGAACGCTTCAACCGTACGTTGAAAAAGCACATGTATCGCGCGTTCAGCGAACAAGGTCACTACCGTTGGTTGGATATGTTACCGGAACTATTCAGCACGTACAACAACAGTGTGCACAGAACGATTGGAATGAAACCGCGTCAGGTGAACGAATCCAACGAACGTACGGTGTTACGACGGATTCGCGAGAACACAGCGAGGAGCATCGATTATAAACGACCAAAGTTCAATGTAGGCGATCGTGTGCGTATAAGCAAACACAAAATGACGTTCGCCAAAGGATACACACCAAATTGGACAAACGAGATATTCCTCGTTCACACGGTGCGTACCGGCAGCGTACCAGTCACTTATTCGCTAAAGGATCATACGGGAGAAGTGTTGAAAGGCGGTTTTTATGAACACGAAATCAGTAAATCGAACGTTGGTGACGTGTACTTGGTAGAAAAGATCGTACAACGTAAAGGCGATCGCGTGAAAGTCAGGTGGTTAGGATTCGATGGTAAACACGATTCGTGGATACTCAAGAAGAACTTGCTATAACAACGATTCGACTCGCGGAAATAGAACCAGTATGCGTCGATGCGTTACGATGACAACATGCGCGCTGTGTACAGTGTAAAAGACATTGTGTCGCATCCTGGATACGATGAGTACATCGTGAACACGACTGCAAACGACGTTGAACGCATGCGCAGGACCTTGACAGTGTATGAGTACTGGCAACGGGTTAACAATCGTGTGGCGAGGTTCCGTCTCGACGCAATAGTACCAACAGGCACCGGATTCGATCACTACAAAGAATGTGTTTGGTCGGATCCGAACTGTGAAACGGGTCCGGACACATGTGTATGCAGTTACATACCTGCCGACTGCTGCGATATAGTGCGACTATTAAATAGACTGTGCACAGAACGACAACATGAAAATATTGCAACAAGCGCACAGACTAAAAAAAAAGGACCTGGACTATTCGAAATTGTGCGGTGATGGTGGTGGTGGGGGGTGGTTGTGGCAGAAAAAACGTAAACACGGACGTCTTCTGCCCGCTACCGTTCGTTCGATCATCTACGGACCTTCCGCGTGCGAAAGACAAACTTCATGTTCAACCTGTTGTTCGATGTAAACGGATTGAGATTCGCGAACTTATACGTGTTTTCTAAATCACTATTTCAACCCAAATATCAGATGCTGTAGACCCTGATGACACGACTTTCCAACGAAGGAATGGTTTATCACTCCTACAACGATAACGAAGAGGTACCGCCTCCCGACGAGGTCGATCCCAATTCTATTATGGTGATCGACGACGTGTCTTGTGAAAGACAACACAACATACGCAGTATTTCTCTATGGGACGACACAGCGGTGTGGACGCGTTTTACCTTTGTCCGACGTACAGTCAAGTGCCAAAACAGTTGGTTCGTGACAATACCAATTTAATAGTATTGTTCAAACAGGACGATCGCAACTTGAAACATACGTACAACGATCACATCAACACGGAAATGAAATATGACACGTTTAAGAACATGTGTGCTGAAGCGTGGAAAGATCGTTACGGCTTTCTCGTTGTGGACAAGGATTCTTCTATCGACAGCGGCAGGTACAGAGTCGGTTTTGACCGTTTCATAGTAGTCGCACCTAACGATTAAACAAAAAAAATCGTCATACGTTCAGCTAAACACATGTCCTGCTGTCAACGACTTTAGTAGTCGTTCTGCCGTTTATCGAGATGGACGACAAGAAGAAACGACTAGCACGTGATATCGACACGATCAGTGATGACATACGGAAGAAATACCGTGCGTTAAAACATGGGATTCGTGAAGAAGAAGCAACGTTACCCAAAAGTTACAAACCGATTCTGGAACCGTTACAAAATATATCGCAAGCGTTGCTTGAAAAAAAAACGTAAAACAACAAACGAAAAACCTATAAGAGTGAAAAAGATGAAACGTGAAGAGGAAGAGGAAGAGCTGAGGAGGAGGAAGAGGATCCGACAGGTGCAATTAGTAAAATCGATGTGGGAACACCATTTCGTTCCCGAACGAAGCCACCACGTTTCCTGAAAACGCCTGTGATAGCCGAAACATTGGAGGATGATGATGATAATGATGAGGGCGATCCTAGTCTCAACATTGAAAAAATGTTAGACACACAGGAAGGAAGACGTGAAGCACGTAGATAATTTCAGGACAAATACGACAGTGAATCGTTAGCGAACAAGTACATGCGTATGATCGTTTCGTCCGAACGCGATCGTCTGATGGACTATACGTACGGTGTAAGACACGAAAACGGAAAATGGATGACCGGTGATTCAGCGTTCGAAATCGAAACGGACGATACGATTCTTAGCAACGGTAAACGATACAAAGGTACGCCAGGACTCTACGAACTCGTGTTCATGAAGCATCCTAAAGAAAACGTTTTCAACGTTTCGGATCTGAAAGCGTACAAAGATATACTGCGTGACACCAACGCGTACAAGCAGTATTATTTAGCGAACTCACAGGTGAACGCAAAAAGAGGTGTAAAGTATAAACGAATAATCTCACAACTGTTTCCGCCGAAACGTACAGGACATGGGCATAATAATATCGATACATCGTATATGACGCTGATGAGAAAAAAAGACAAAATCGATTACGTGCACTGGGACGATCCGAACGAACTGGTGGACAGACTGCAACTCTTAATGGCGTCACAGCGTGTCGGAAACAGCGGGCACACGAACGAAATCGTCTCCATAGTGGAAGAACTACGCGAAGCCGACATCATCGTATAAAAAGAGCGATATATACCATCAACTGTTATTAGCAGCAGCAGCAGCAGCAGCAAAGCCGATAAAGTATAAATAATACTGTCGTACACGCACAGGGGACATTCCACGTTTGATTGTGACAACATGGATATTGTGCTAGTGTTTATTATCGTGTGCACAAGTGCCGTTGTTGCATCGAGCGTTAACGCTAACGATGTAGATTTCGCTATAGATTACTTGGTGCGATACGGATACGTGCCCGACGATAGTTTACGACTCACGGACAACGCCACCATCGATATCGACGCCAACCTTCGCACGTTTCAAGTGAATTACAATTTAACCGTAAATGGAGAATTGAACAACGAAACGATGAATCTGATGCGTGCGCGGAGATGCGGTAACGAAGATTTCGTGTCGTACACCTTACGAACACCGTGGGCCAAAAGACGTTTGTCGTGGCGGTTCTTTCACGATAGCGCCAGCGCTATAGAAGCGTCGCGACAAGCATTAGCTGTATGGCAGAAACATTCGAATCTGGAATTCGAATATCGGCCCAACGACATGAACGCAGACATGGTAATGTTTTCGATCGTCAGCGGTAAGAAGTAATAGATTAACGTGATGACGTCTGCCACTAGAAGCAGTTATTCTTAAAGGGTAATTTCATTTTCTTCGTAACCGAAAACATTTATAGAACGTTAGGATTGTCTCGTTCGAACTTCACAATGTCGGATAGTCGGGTGGGATAAGTTATACCAGAAGTAATGATACTGTGGATATGTGGCTTGTATTTGGATACGCGATCGTTGTGTGAGTGTTGTGGAAACAGAGCGGCCAACACTGACCATACGAAACACATTTGATCGCCTGTATTGTTCACGTTGATGATGGATTTAGTACGAGACAATTCTGGGGGTGTACGGATGAAACTGGAGGCGGTTAGCGGTTGGTATCGTGAGAGAACGAGTTCTAAGGAGATTATGTTGTCTAACGCCCACCCGCTACCCTCGCGTGTGAATTTATAAATCGATTCAATGATTTTTTCGTACGAAGCTTCTAAACGATCGGGCAATACATGTTGGTCAGCGATCAATGTCGGATGACATCGTCCGTGAAAATAAGCTTCAGTCGTCACTTCTTCGTCCTGGTCCTTGTCAGAGTTTACGATGTACTTGACAAACCTCGCTTTAACCGTTATATGCCACCTTATAGTAGGCAAACGTGTCAGTTCGTTTAGAATGTCCGTACGTAAGGTATCGTGCATTTCATCAAAAAAGGTTATGACATCGTTGACGCATTCTTCGTCATCCGTGACAGGCGTGTAAACGTACGATACCAACGCGCCGCGTAACGAATGTTTACAATCAACAGCAAACGACTGCATTTGTAGTAAATTAACAACAACAACAAAAACACGAAACTATAACAATTACTTGCTCGCTTGAAGAACAATAGAAGACTGATACGAAGTTAGAAAATAAGCACTATTTTATATGCGACACGTGAAAGTTAGACTGCGCGAGACTCGAAGGTGAACGCAGGCAGTGATCGCCGCTCTACTTATACTATCTATGACGGCTGCGCGCGCAGATATCCGCTCCCACCACCACGATACCGAACTATTGCCGTCAACGATCTCCCACTACCAAGTGCGTGCGCAGCTATCTGCTCCCACTACTGTGCGTTATTTCATACCGACTAATAGACGACAGCCATCCCCACTACGGATGCGCGCGCAGCTATCGCTGAGGAGGTAAAATGCAACGCGACAAACTAACATTCTTGCTTCAGATATGGACGTGTACACATATTCTTTTGCAAGCCGATTAAAAAGCTTTTATATCATCAGTCGTCGAGGTAACATTAAATTTTACGTTCATAAATTTCCGAATGCGCACGTAAAATATTTCGACCTAGCCAAAGCCGGGTTTATTTACGAAGGCGATGGTGATGTTGTAAGATGCTGCAAGTGTAAAATACGAATTATGGATTGGGCAGTGGGTGATGATCACGTCCAAGTCCATAAGGCATCAACGCCCACATGCGATTTCGTTCGTGAACACTTGTAGAAGTCGACGCACGCAAAAATGGCTCTTTTCAGAGCCGACATAAACTCATATACCAAACATACCCGTTTGGGTAGTACTAGTAGTACTAGGTGTTAGTACTACTACTACTACTGAATGACAGTAGTCACTCCAAAAGTGTGAGTAAAGACACCCATGATAAAAAAAATTATAAATAAAAAAATTCCTCAAACAATATGGGTATACACTATAAATATCACGATCATGACTAATAGCGTATCACTCACATCGCAGATCATCGACACGATGGACGTCTATCGATACGATGATGCGAATCATTTTACAATAACAAAAGCTTCACGAAGCGCGATACGGTCCAACTTATGTTCCGTGTATTTTGTGAAGAAAAGACGATTTTGCGGCAACTAATGTACACGTTACAAGTCGGTGTTGACAGATATCACACCCGTTGCTGGCGTTACATAAAAAAACGCAGCGGTGATTTGCCGCCGATCGTGCTGTTGATGATAGTCTCCGATCGTATACACAACAAATCACGGTGGCTTCAATTTATCGTAGAGTGCGAACAAAACAACGTACCGATAGAACTTGTGGTTTACGAAAAGAATATGTTCAAGTGTCCTGTACGTCACGGATGGAATTTTCTTTCGCGTTTCCGTCCGATTCCTGAACTGTATAACGCCGTTCAATGCGTGCACGGCTTACACGATTTACACGGGCAGATGAACTACGCGACTGTATACACGGATATGCTCGCCTACGGAAATTCGATACCACACGCTTCTTGTTGCATCGTGCTTACGGAGCGCACTCTCCCGATACGTACACCCATGGAAATATACAGAGGCGTGATGATGATAGCGCCAAAGTGCGCACTGGATCCTAGCTACAACGTAAGTTTTGATGTGCACTGCCCGCCGTCCTCGTTACCGACACTAGCGAGAGGGAAACAGTTCGCGTTGGTGAACAACAAGGCGCAGGGATTATTTTCGGTAGCCTTTCTGACGAAGGCGTTGCCTACACTCTGCAATTATTGCGAATACTTTGGTCTGCGGTATTCGCACGAACAAGGATACACGGTGAAAGACCGGCGTTTGTACGAACAGTGGCAGCATTGCACGGGCGCTATGGCGGACGAATTTTGGTTGTTGAACTCGTATCTGATACACCTGCATACGGAGTCGAGAAGTCAACGCCCAATCGCCGAACTCAAAGCTAAACACATGTGCGGGCGGTTACCTGTGAACGATAACGTCATAGTCGCGGAAATGCACGAGTACCGCGACAACGTTATACGTAGCGTCATGTTCAAAGACATGAATTCTGTTAAGACTGTAAGAGCGTTGGACGAGAAAGAACACGCGCTGACGAGATACTACATCGGTATGAGCCTCGTGCGTCCTGGGCGTATGAAAATCAGTTTAGCTCACATTTTAACGTACTTACGCAATCGCAAAAAGAACGCGATGTTCTTCCGTTCGGTCGAGATTATATAAGTGGATGTGGAGCGGTGGCGACGTGACTGTCATGTGATGGAAGGTGGTCGTACCAGAACGGCATCGATGAGAATTACCTTCAGCACTGAGCCGACGGTTTACTACATTCCAGCGTATTGTGAATCGCGGTTCGCACGACAACATGAGAATAAAACGAGCTGTGAAGAATATACACCAGAGCGTTCGCAAGACTATCGCGACGGAGTTGCACAGACCGGTAAGAAGGAATTTTCCGAGACGCGCAGTCGAGTTGAAGGGACTTCACGACTTGTACCAAGCAGACCTGGTAGAGATGATACCGCACGCAAAGGCGAACAAGGGATTCAAGTACCTTATGACGATGATTAACGCGTTTAGCAAGTACGCGTACGCCGTTCCATTGAAAACGAAGACGGGTGTAGAGGTCGCACGAGCTCTGGAACCGATTCTGCGTGCTAATGAAATGAAATATCTGCAGACGGACAACGGGAAAGAGTACTACAACAGTACCGTAGAAAAATTGCTGAGCAGATATGGTGTCACACTCTATTTCACGTAGAGTGAGAAAAAAGCTTCCATTGTGGAACGCTTCAACCGTACGTTGAAAAAGCACATGTATCGCGCGTTCAGCGAACAAGGTCACTACCGTTGGTTGGATATGTTACCGGAACTATTCAGCACGTACAACAACAGTGTGCACAGAACGATTGGAATGAAACCGCGTCAGGTGAACGAATCCAACGAACGTACGGTGTTACGACGGATTCGCGAGAGCACAGCGAGGAGCATCGATTATAAACGACCAAAGTTCAATGTAGGCGATCGTGTGCGTATAAGCAAACACAAAATGACGTTCGCCAAAGGATACACACCAAATTGGACAAACGAGATATTCGTCGTTCACACGGTGCGTACCGGCAGCGTACCAGTCACTTATTCGCTAAAGGATCATACGGGAGAAGTGTTGAAAGGCGGTTTTTATGAACACGAAATCAGTAAATCGAACGTTGGTGACGTGTACTTGGTAGAAAAGATCGTACAACGTAAAGGCGATCGCGTGAAAGTCAGGTGGTTAGGATTCGATGGTAAACACGATTCGTGGATACTCAAGAAGAACTTGCTATAACAACGATTCGACTCGCGGAAATAGAACCAGTATGCGTCGATGCGTTACGATGACAACATGCGCGCTGTGTACAGTGTAAAAGACATTGTGTCGCATCCTGGATACGATGAGTACATCGTGAACACGACTGCAAACGACGTTGAACGCATGCGCAGGACCTCGACAGTGTATGAGTACTGGCAACGGGTTAACAATCGTGTGGCGAGGTTCCGTCTCGACGCAATAGTACCAACAGGCACCGGATTCGATCACTACAAAGAATGTGTTTGGTCGGATCCGAACTGTGAAACGGGTCCGGACACATGTGTATGCAGTTACATACCTGCCGACTGCTGCGATATAGTGCGACTATTAAATAGACTGTGCACAGAACGACAACATGAAAATATTGCAACAAGCGCACAGACTAAAAAAAAAGGACCTGGACTATTCGAAATTGAGCGGTGATGGTGGTGGTGGGGGGTGGTTGTGGCAGAAAAAACGTAAACACGGACGTCTTCTGCCCGCTACCGTTCGTTCGATCATCTACGGACCTTCCGCGTGCGAAAGACAAACTTCATGTTCAACCTGTTGTTCGATGTAAACGGATTGAGATTCGCGAACTTATACGTGTTTTCTAAATCACTATTTCAACCCAAATATCAGATGCTGTAGACCCTGATGACACGACTTTCCAACGAAGGAATGGTTTATCACTCCTACAATGATAACGAAGAGGTACCGCCTCCCGACGAGGTCGATCCCAATTCTATTATGGTGATCGACGACGTGTCTTGTGAAAGACAACACAACATACGCAGTATTTCTCTATGGGACGACACAGCGGTGTGGACGCGTTTTACCTTTGTCCGACGTACAGTCAAGTGCCAAAACAGTTGGTTCGTGACAATACCAATTTAATAGTATTGTTCAAACAGGACGATCGCAACTTGAAACATACGTACAACGATCACGTCAACACGGAAATGAAATATGACACGTTTAAGAACATGTGTGCTGAAGCGTGGAAAGATCGTTACGGCTTTCTCGTTGTGGACAAGGATTCTTCTATCGACAGCGGCAGGTACAGAGTCGGTTTTGACCGTTTCATAGTAGTCGCACCTAACGATTAAACAAAAAAAATCGTCATACGTTCAGCTAAACACATGTCCTGCTGTCAACGACTTTAGTTGTCGTTCTGCCGTTTATCGAGATGGACGACAAGAAGAAACGACTAGCACGTGATATCGACACGATCAGTGATGACATACGGAAGAAATACCGTGCGTTAAAACATGGGATTCGTGAAGAAGAAGCAACGTTACCCAAAAGTTACAAACCGATTCTGGAACCGTTACAAAATATATCGCAAGCGTTGCTTGAAAAAAAAACGTAAAACAACAAACGAAACACCTATAAGAGTGAAAAAGATGAAACGTGAAGAGGAAGAGGAAGAGCTGAGAAGGAGGAAGAGGATCCGACAGGTGCAATTAGTAAAATCGATGTGGGAACACCATTTCGTTCCCGAACGAAGCCACCGCGTTTCCTGAAAACGCCTGTGATAGCCGAAACATTGGACGATGATGATGATAATGATGAGGGCGATCCTAGTCTCAACATTGAAAAAATGTTAGACACACCGGAAGGAAGACGTGAAGCACGTAGATAATTTCAGGACAAATACGACAGTGAATCGTTAGCGAACAAGTACATGCGTATGATCGTTTCGTCCGAACGCGATCGTCTGATGGACTATACGTACGGTGTAAGACACGAAAACGGAAAATGGATGACCGGTGATTCAGCGTTCGAAATCGAAACGGACGATACGATTCTTAGCAACGGTAAACGATACAAATGTACGCCAGGACTCTACGAACTCGTCTTCATGAAGCATCCTAAAGAAAACGTTTTCAACGTTTCGGATCTGAAAGCGTACAAAGATATACTGCGTGACACCAACGCGTACAAGCAGTATTATTTAGCGAACTCACAGGTGAACGCAAAAAGAGGTGTAAAGTATAAACGAATAATCTCACAACTGTTTCCGCCGAAACGTACAGGACATGGGCATAATAATATCGATACATCGTATATGACGCTGACGAGAAAAAAAGACAAAATCGATTACGTGCACTGGTACGATCCGAACGAACTGGTGGACAGACTGCAACTCTTAATGGCGTCACAGCGTGTCGGAAACAGCGGGCACACGAACGAAATCGTCTCCATAGTGGAAGAACTACGCGAAGCCGACATCATCGTATAAAAAGAGCGATATATACCATCAACTGTTATTAGCAGCAGCAGCAGCAGCAGCAGCAAAGCCGATAAAGTATAAATAATACTGTCGTACACGCACAAGGGACATTCCACGTTTGATTGTGACAACATGGATATCGAGCTAGTGTTTATTATCGTGTGCACAAGTGCCGTTGTTGCATCGAGCGTTAACGCTAACGATGTAGATTTCGCTATAGATTACTTGGTGCGATACGGATACGTGCCCGACGATAGTTTACGACTCACGGACAACGCCACCATCGATATGGACGCCTACCTTCGCACGTTTCAAGTGAATTACAATTTAACCGTAAATGGAGAATTGAACAACGAACAACGAAACGATGAATCTGATGCGTGCGCGGAGATGCGGTAACGAAGATTTCGTGTCGTACACCTTACGAACACCGTGGGCCAAAAGACGTTTGTCGTGGCGGTTCTTTCACGGTAGCGCCAGCGCTATAGAAGCGTCGCGACAAGCATTCGCTGTATGGCAGAAACATTCGAATCTGGAATTCGAATATCGGCCCAACGACATGAACGCAGACATGGTAATGTTTTCGATCGTCAGCGGTAAGAAGTAATAGATTACCGTGATGACGTCTGCCACTGGAAGCAGTTATTCTTAAAGGGTAATTTCATTTTCTTCGTAACCGAAAACATTTATAGAACGTTAGGATTGTCTCGTTCGAACTTCACAATGTCGGATAGTCGGGTGGGATAAGTTATACCAGAAGTAATGATACTGTGGATATGTGGCTTGTATTTGGATACGCGATCGTTGTGTGAGTGTTGTGGAAACAGAGCGTCCAACACTGACCATACGAAACACATTTGATCGCCTGTATTGTTCACGTTGATGATGGATTTAGTACGAGACAATTCTGGGGGTGTACGGATGAAACTGGAGGCGGTTAGCGGTTGGTATCGTGAGAGAACGAGTTCTAAGGAGATTATGTTGTCTAACGCCCAACCGCTACCCTCGCGTGTGAATTTATAAATCGATTCAATGATTTCTTCGTACGAAGCTTCTAAACGATCGGGCAATACATCTTGGTCAGCGATCAGTGTCGTATGACATCGTCCGTGAAAATAAGCTTCAGTCGTCACTTCTTCGTCCTGGTCCTTGTCAGAGTTTACGATGTACTTGACAAATCTCGCTTTAACCGTTATATGCCACCTTATAGTAGGCAAACGTGTCAGTTCGTTTAGAATGTCCGTACGTAAGGTATCGTGCATTTCATCAAAAAAGGTTATGACAGCGTTGACGCATTCTTCGTCATCCGTGACAGGCGTGTAAACGTACGATACCAACGCGCCGCGTAACGAATGTTTACAATCAACAGCAAACGACTGCATTTGTAGTAAATTAACAACAACAACAAAAACACGAAACTATAACAATTACTTGCTCGCTTGAAGAACAATAGAAGACTGATACGAAGTTAGAAAATAAGCACTATTTTATATGCGACACGTGAAAGTTAGACTGCGCGAGACTCGAAGGTGAACGCAGGCAGTGATCGCCGCTCTACTTATACTATCTATGACGGCTGCGCGCGCAGATATCCGCTCCCACCACCACGATACCGAACTATTGCCGTCAACGATCTCCCACTACCAAGTGCGTGCGCAGCTATCTGCTCCCACTACTGTGCGTTATTTCATACCGACTAATAGACGACAGCCATCCCCACTACGGATGCGCGCGCAGCTATCGCTGAGGAGGTAAAATGCAACGCGACAAACTAACATTCTTGCTTCAGATATGGACGTGTACACATATTCTTTTGCAAGCCGATTAAAAAGCTTTTATATCATCAGTCGTCGAGGTAACATTAAATTTTACGTTCATAAATTTCCGAATGCGAACGTAAAATATTTCGACCTAGCCAAAGCCGGGTTTATTTACGTAGGCGATGGTGATGTTGTAAGATGCTGCAAGTGTAAACTACGAATTATGGATTGGGCAGTGGGTGATGATCCCGTCCAAGTCCATAAGGCATCAACGCCCACATGCGATTTCGTTCGTGAACACTTGTAGAAGTCGACGCACGCAAAAATGGCTCTTTTCAGAGCCGACATAAACTCATATACCAAACATACCCGTTTGGGTAGTACTAGTAGTACTAGGTGTTAGTACTACTACTACTACTGAATGACAGTAGTCACTCCAAAAGTGTGAGTAAAGACACCCATGATAAAAAAAATTATAAATAAAAAAATTCCTCAAACAATATGGGTATACACTATAAATATCACGATCATGACTATTAGCGTATCACTCACATCGCAGATCATCGACACGATGGACGTCTATCGATACGATGATGCGAATCATTTCACAATAACAAAAGCTTCACGAAGCGCGATACGGTCCAACTTATGTTCCGTGTATTTTGTGAAGAAAAGACGATTTTGCGGCAACTAATGTACACGTTACAAGTTCGGTGTTGACAGATATCACACCCGTTGCTGGCGTCACATAAAAAAACGCAGCGGTGATTTGCCGCCGATCGTGCTGTTGATGATAGTCTCCGATCGTATACACAACAAATCACGGTGGCTTCAATTTATCGTAGAGTGCGAACAAAACAACGTACCGATAGAACTTGTGGTTTACGAAAAGAATATGTTCAAGTGTCCTGTACGTCACGGATGGAATTTTCTTTCGCGTTTCCGTCCGATTCCTGAACTGTATAACGCCGTTCAATGCGTGCACGGCTTACACGATTTACACGGGCAGAAGAACTACTCGACTGTATACACGGATATGCTCGCCTACGGAAATTCGATACCACACGCTTCTTGTTGCATCGTGCTTACGGAGCGCACTCTCCCGATACGTACACCCATGGAAATATACAGAAGCGTGATGATGATAGCGCCAAAGTGCGCACTGGATCCTAGCTACAACGTAAGTTTTGATGTGCACTGCCCGCCGTCCTCGTTACCGACACTAGCGAGAGGGAAACAGTTCGCGTTGGTGAACAACAAGGCGCAGGGATTATTTTCGGTAGCCTTTCTGACGAAGGCGTTGCCTACACTCTGCAATTATTGCGAATACTTTGGTCTGCGGTATTCGCACGAACAAGGATACACGGTGAAAGACCGGCGTTTGTACGAACAGTGGCAGCATTGCACGAGCGCTATGGCGGACGAATTTTGGTTGTTGAACTCGTATCTGATACACCTGCATACGGAGTCGAGAAGTCAACGCCCAATCGCCGAACTCAAAGCTAAACACATGTGCGGGCGGTTACCTGTGAACGATAACGTCATAGTCGCGGAAATGCACGAGTACCGCGACAACGTTATACGTAGCGTCATGTTCAAAGACATGAATTCTGTTAAGACTGTAAGAGCGTTGGACGCGAAAGAACACGCGCTGACGAGATACTACATCGGTATGAGCCTCGTGCGTCCTGGGCGTATGAAAATCAGTTTAGCTCACATTTTAACGTACTTACGCAATCGCAAAAAGAACGCGATGTTCTTCCGTTCGGTCGAGATTATATAAGTGGATGTGGAGCGGTGGCGACGTGACTGTCATGTGATGGAAGGTGGTCGTACCAGAACGGCATCGATGAGAATTACCTTCAGCAATGAGCCGACGGTTTACTACATTCCAGCGTATTGTGAATCGCGGTTCGCACGACAACATGAGAATGAAACGAGCTGTGAAGAATATACACCAGAGCGTTCGCAAGACTATCGCGACGGAGTTGCACAGACCGGTAAGAAGGAATTTTCCGAGACGCGCAGTCGAGTTGAAGGGACTTCACGACTTGTACCAAGCAGACCTGGTAGAGATGATACCGCACGCAAAGGCGAACAAGGGATTCAAGTACCTTATGACGATGATTAACGCGTTTAGCAAGTACGCGTACGCCGTTCCATTGAAAACGAAGACGGGTGTAGAGGTCGCACGAGCTCTGGAACCGATTCTGCGTGCTAATGAAATGAAATATCTGCAGACGGACAACGGGAAAGAGTACTACAACAGTACCGTAGAAAAATTGCTGAGCAGATATGGTGTCACACTCTATTTCACGTAGAGTGAGAAAAAAGCTTCCATTGTGGAACGCTTCAACCGTACGTTGAAAAAGCACATGTATCGCGCGTTCAGCGAACAAGGTCACTACCGTTGGTTGGATATGTTACCGGAACTATTCAGCACGTACAACAACAGTGTGCACAGAACGATTGGAATGAAACCGCGTCAGGTGAACGAATCCAACGAACGTACGGTGTTACGACGGATTCGCGAGAACACAGAGAGGAGCATCGATTATAAACGACCAAAGTTCAATGTAGGCGATCGTGTGCGTATAAGCAAACACAAAATGACGTTCGCCAAAGGATACACACCAAATTGGACAAACGAGATATTCCTCGTTCACACGGTGCGTACCGGCAGCGTACCAGTCACTTATTCGCTAAAGGATCATACGGGAGAAGTGTTGAAAGGCGGTTTTTATGAACACGAAATCAGTAAATCGAACGTTGGTGACGTGTACTTGGTAGAAAAGATCGTACAACGTAAAGGCGATCGCGTGAAAGTCAGGTGGTTAGGATTCGATGGTAAACACGATTCGTGGATACTCAAGAAGAACTTGCTATAACAACGATTCGACTCGCGGAAATAGAACCAGTATGCGTCGATGCGTTACGATGACAACATGCGCGCTGTGTACAGTGTAAAAGACATTGTGTCGCATCCTGGATACGATGAGTACATCGTGAACACGACTGCAAACGACGTTGAACGCATGCGCAGGACCTTGACAGTGTATGAGTACTGGCAACGGGTTAACAATCGTGTGGCGAGGTTCCGTCTCGACGAAATAGTACCAACAGGCACCGGATTCGATCACTACAAAGAATGTGTTTGGTCGGATCCGAACTGTGAAACGGGTCCGGACACATGTGTATGCAGTTACATACCTGCCGACTGCTGCGATATAGTGCGACTATTAAATAGACTGTGCACAGAACGACAACATGAAAATATTGCAACAAGCGCACAGACTAAAAAAAAAAGGACCTGGACTATTCGAAATTGTGCGGTGATGGTGGTGGTGGGGGGTGGTTGTGGCAGAAAAAACGTAAACACGGACGTCTTCTGCCCGCTACCGTTCGTTCGATCATCTACGGACCTTCCGCGTGCGAAAGACAAACTTCATGTTCAACCTGTTGTTCGATGTAAACGGATTGAGATTCGCGAACTTATACGTGTTTTCTAAATCACTATTTCAACCCAAATATCAGATGCTGTAGACCCTGATGACACGACTTTCCAACGAAGGAATGGTTTATCACTCCTACAACGATAACGAAGAGGTACCGCCTCCCGACGAGGTCGATCCCAATTCTATTATGGTGATCGACGACGTGTCTTGTGAAAGACAACACAACATACGCAGTATTTCTCTATGGGACGACACAGCGGTGTGGACGCGTTTTACCTTTGTCCGACGTACAGTCAAGTGCCAAAACAGTTGGTTCGTGACAATACCAATTTAATAGTATTGTTCAAACAGGACGATCGCAACTTGAAACATACGTACAACGATCACATCAACACGGAAATGAAATATGACACGTTTAAGAACATGTGTGCTGAAGCGTGGAAAGATCGTTACGGCTTTCTCGTTGTGGACAAGGATTCTTCTATCGACAGCGGCAGGTACAGAGTCGGTTTTGACCGTTTCATAGTAGTCGCACCTAACGATTAAACAAAAAAAATCGTCATACGTTCAGCTAAACACATGTCCTGCTGTCAACGACTTTAGTAGTCGTTCTGCCGTTTATCGAGATGGACGACAAGAAGAAACGACTAGCACGTGATATCGACACGATCAGTGATGACATACGGAAGAAATACCGTGCGTTAAAACATGGGATTCGTGAAGAAGAAGCAACGTTACCCAAAAGTTACAAACCGATTCTGGAACCGTTACAAAATATATCGCAAGCGTTGCTTGAAAAAAAAACGTAAAACAACAAACGAAAAACCTATAAGAGTGAAAAAGATGAAACGTGAAGAGGAAGAGGAAGATCTGAGGAGGAGGAAGAGGATCCGACAGGTGCAATTAGTAAAATCGATGTGGGAACACCATTTCGTTCCCGAACGAAGCCACCACGTTTCCTGAAAACGCCTGTGATAGCCGAAACATTGGAGGATGATGATGATAATGATGAGGGCGATCCTAGTCTCAACATTGAAAAAATGTTGGACACACAGGAAGGAAGACGTGAAGCACGTAGATAATTTCAGGACAAATACGACAGTGAATCGTTAGCGAACAAGTACATGCGTATGATCGTTTCGTCCGAACGCGATCGTCTGATGGACTATACGTACGGTGTAAGACACGAAAACGGAAAATGGATGACCGGTGATTCAGCGTTCGAAATCGAAACGGACGATACGATTCTTAGCAACGGTAAACGATACAAAGGTACGCCAGGACTCTACGAACTCGTCTTCATGAAGCATCCTAAAGAAAACGTTTTCAACGTTTCGGATCTGAAAGCGTACAAAGATATACTGCGTGACACCAACGCGTACAAGCAGTATTATTTAGCGAACTCACAGGTGAACGCAAAAAGAGGTGTAAAGTATAAACGAATAATCTCACAACTGTTTCCGCCGAAACGTACAGGACATGGGCATAATAATATCGATACATCGTATATGACGCTGATGAGAAAAAAAGACAAAATCGATTACGTGCACTGGGACGATCCGAACGAACTGGTGGACAGACTGCAACTCTTAATGGCGTCACAGCGTGTCGGAAACAGCGGGCACACGAACGAAATCGTCTCCATAGTGGAAGAACTACGCGAAGCCGACATCATCGTATAAAAAGAGCGATATATACCATCAACTGTTATTAGCAGCAGCAGCAGCAAAGCCGATAAAGTATAAATAATACTGTCGTACACGCACAGGGGACATTCCACGTTTGATTGTGACAACATGGATATCGTGCTAGTGTTTATTATCGTGTGCACAAGTGCCGTTGTTGCATCGAGCGTTAACGCTAACGATGTAGATTTCGCTATAGATTACTTGGTGCGATACGGATACGTGCCCGACGATAGTTTACGACTCACGGACAACGCCACCATCGATATGGACGCCTACCTTCGCACGTTTCAAGTGAATTACAATTTAACCGTAAATGGAGAATTGAACAACGAAACGATGAATCTGATGCGTGCGCGGAGATGCGGTAACGAAGATTTCGTGTCGTACACCTTACGAACACCGTGGGCCAAAAGACGTTTGTCGTGGCGGTTCTTTCACGGTAGCGCCAGCGCTATAGAAGCGTCGCGACAAGCATTCGCTGTATGGCAGAAACATTCGAATCTGGAATTCGAATATCGGCCCAACGACATGAACGCAGACATGGTAATGTTTTCGATCGTCAGCGGTAAGAAGTAATAGATTAACGTGATGACGTCTGCCACTGGAAGCAGTTATTCTTAAAGGGTAATTTCATTTTCTTCGTAACCGAAAACATTTATAGAACGTTAGGATTGTCTCGTTCGAACTTCACAATGTCGGATAGTCGGGTGGGATAAGTTATACCAGAAGTAATGATACTGTGGATATGTGGCTTGTATTTGGATACGCGATCGTTGTGTGAGTGTTGTGGAAACAGAGCGGCCAACACTGACCATACGAAACACATTTGATCGCCTGTATTGTTCACGTTGATGATGGATTTAGTACGAGACAATTCTGGGGGCGTACGGATGAAACTGGAGGCGGTTAGCGGTTGGTATCGTGAGAGAACGAGTTCTAAGGAGATTATGTTGTCTAACGCCCAACCGCTACCCTCGCGTGTGAATTTATAAATCGATTCAATGATTTTTTCGTACGAAGCTTCTAAACGATCGGGCAATACATCTTGGTCAGCGATCAGTGTCGTATGACATCGTCCGTGAAAATAAGCTTCAGTCGTCACTTCTTCGTCCTGGTCCTTGTCAGAGTTTACGATGTACTTGACAAATCTCGCTTTAACCGTTATATGCCACCTTATAGTAGGCAAACGTGTCAGATCGTTTAGAATGTCCGTACGTAAGGTATCGTGCATTTCATCAAAAAAGGTTATGACAGCGTTGACGCATTCTTCGTCATCCGTGACAGGCGTGTAAACGTACGATACCAACGCGCCGCGTAACGAATGTTTACAATCAACAGCAAACGACTGCATTTGTAGTAAATTAACAACAACAACAAAAACACGAAACTATAACAATTACTTGCTCGCTTGAAGAACAATAGAAGACTGATACGAAGTTAGAAAATAAGCACTATTTTATATGCGACACGTGAAAGTTAGACTGCGCGAGACTCGAAGGTGAACGCAGGCAGTGATCGCCGCTCTACTTATACTATCTATGACGGCTGCGCGCGCAGATATCCGCTCCCACCACCACGATACCGAACTATTGCCGTCAACGATCTCCCACTACCAAGTGCGTGCGCAGCTATCTGCTCCCACTACTGTGCGTTATTTCATACCGACTAATAGACGACAGCCATCCCCACTACGGATGCGCGCGCAGCTATCGCTGAGGAGGTAAAATGCAACGCGACAAACTAACATTCTTGCTTCAGATATGGACGTGTACACATATTCTTTTGCAAGCCGATTAAAAAGCTTTTATATCATCAGTCGTCGAGGTAACATTAAATTTTACGTTCATAAATTTCCGAATGCGAACGTAAAATATTTCGACCTAGCCGAAGCCGGGTTTATTTACGAAGGCGATGGTGATGTTGTAACATGCTGCAAGTGTAAACTACGAATTATGGATTGGGCAGTGGGTGATGATCCCGTCCAAGTCCATAAGGCATCAACGCCCACATGCGATTTCGTTCGTGAACACTTGTAGAAGTCGACGCACGCAAAAATGGCTCTTTTCAGAGCCGACATAAACTCATATACCAAACATACCCGTTTGGGTAGTACTAGTAGTACTAGGTGTTAGTACTACTACTACTACTGAATGACAGTAGTCACTCCAAAAGTGTGAGTAAAGACACCCATGATAAAAAAAATTATAAATTAAAAAATTCCTCAAACAATATGGGTATACACTATAAATATCACGATCATGACTAATAGCGTATCACTCACATCGCAGATCATCGACACGATGGACGTCTATCGATACGATGATGCGAATCATTTCACAATAACAAAAGCTTCACGAAGCGCGATACGGTCCAACTTATGTTCCGTGTATTTTGTGAAGAAAAGACGATTTTTCGGCAACTAATGTACACGTTACAAGTTCGGTGTTGACAGATATCACACCCGTTGCTGGCGTCACATAAAAAAACGCAGCGGTGATTTGCCGCCGATCGTGCTGTTGATGATAGTCTCCGATCGTATACACAACAAATCACGGTGGCTTCAATTTATCGTAGAGTGCGAACAAAACAACGTACCGATAGAACTTGTGGTTTACGAAAAGAATATGTTCAAGTGTCCTGTACGTCACGGATGGAATTTTCTTTCGCGTTTCCGTCCGATTCCTGAACTGTATAACGCCGTTCAATGCGTGCACGGCTTACACGATTTACACGGGCAGAAGAACTACGCGACTGTATACACGGATATGCTCGCCTACGGAAATTCGATACCACACGCTTCTTGTTGCATCGTGCTTACGGAGCGCACTCTCCCGATACGTACACCCATGGAAATATACAGAAGCGTGATGATGATAGCGCCAAAGTGCGCACTGGATCCTAGCTACAACGTAAGTTTTGATGTGCACTGCCCGCCGTCCTCGTTACCGACACTAGCGAGAGGGAAACAGTTCGCGTTGGTGAACAACAAGGCGCAGGGATTATTTTCGGTAGCCTTTCTGACGAAGGCGTTGCCTACACTCTGCAATTATTGCGAATACTTTGGTCTGCGGTATTCGCACGAACAAGGATACACGGTGAAAGACCGGCGTTTGTACGAACAGTGGCAGCATTGCACGAGCGCTATGGCGGACGAATTTTGGTTGTTGAACTCGTATCTGATACACCTGCATACGGAGTCGAGAAGTCAACGCCCAATCGCCGAACTCAAAGCTAAACACATGTGCGGGCGGTTACCTGTGAACGATAACGTCATAGTCGCGGAAATGCACGAGTACCGCGACAACGTTATACGTAGCGTCATGTTCAAAGACATGAATTCTGTTAAGACTGTAAGAGCGTTGGACGCGAAAGAACACGCGCTGACGAGATACTACATCGGTATGAGCCTCGTGCGTCCTGGGCGTATGAAAATCAGTTTAGCTCACATTTTAACGTACTTACGCAATCGCAAAAAGAACGCGATGTTCTTCCGTTCGGTCGAGATTATATAAGTGGATGTGGAGCGGTGGCGACGTGACTGTCATGTGATGGAAGGTGGTCGTACCAGAACGGCATCGATGAGAATTACCTTCAGCAATGAGCCGACGGTTTACTACATTCCAGCGTATTGTGAATCGCGGTTCGCACGACAACATGAGAATGAAACGAGCTGTGAAGAATATACACCAGAGTGTTCGCAAGACTATCGCGACGGAGTTGCACAGACCGGTAAGAAGGAATTTTCCGAGACGCGCAGTCGAGTTGAAGGGACTTCACGACTTGTACCAAGCAGACCTGGTAGAGATGATACCGCACGCAAAGGCGAACAAGGGATTCAAGTACCTTATGACGATGATTAACGCGTTTAGCAAGTACGCGTACGCCGTTCCATTGAAAACGAAGACGGGTGTAGAGGTCGCACGAGCTCTGGAACCGATTCTGCGTGCTAATGAAATGAAATATCTGCAGACGGACAACGGGAAAGAGTACTACAACAGTACCGTAGAAAAATTGCTGAGCAGATATGGTGTCACACTCTATTTCACGTAGAGTGAGAAAAAAGCTTCCATTGTGGAACGCTTCAACCGTACGTTGAAAAAGCACATGTATCGCGCGTTCAGCGAACAAGGTCACTACCGTTGGTTGGATATGTTACCGGAACTATTCAGCACGTACAACAACAGTGTGCACAGAACGATTGGAATGAAACCGCGTCAGGTGAACGAATCCAACGAACGTACGGTGTTACGACGGATTCGCGAGAACACAGAGAGGAGCATCGATTATAAACGACCAAAGTTCAATGTAGGCGATCGTGTGCGTATAAGCAAACACAAAATGACGTTCGCCAAAGGATACACACCAAATTGGACAAACGAGATATTCCTCGTTCACACGGTGCGTACCGGCAGCGTACCAGTCACTTATTCGCTAAAGGATCATACGGGAGAAGTGTTGAAAGGCGGTTTTTATGAACACGAAATCAGTAAATCGAACGTTGGTGACGTGTACTTGGTAGAAAAGATCGTACAACGTAAAGGCGATCGCGTGAAAGTCAGGTGGTTAGGATTCGATGGTAAACACGATTCGTGGATACTCAAGAAGAACTTGCTATAACAACGATTCGACTCGCGGAAATAGAACCAGTATGCGTCGATGCGTTACGATGACAACATGCGCGCTGTGTACAGTGTAAAAGATATTGTGTCGCATCCTGGATACGATGAGTACATCGTGAACACGACTGCAAACGACGTTGAACGCATGCGCAGGACCTTGACAGTGTATGAGTACTGGCAACGGGTTAACAATCGTGTGGCGAGGTTCCGTCTCGACGCAATAGTACCAACAGGCACCGGATTCGATCACTACAAAGAATGTGTTTGGTCGGATCCGAACTGTGAAACGGGTCCGGACACATGTGTATGCAGTTACATACCTGCCGACTGCTGCGATATAGTGCGACTATTAAATAGACTGTGCACAGAACGACAACATGAAAATATTGCAACAAGCGCACAGACTAAAAAAAAAGGACCTGGACTATTCGAAATTGTGCGGTGATGGTGGTGGTGGGGGGTGGTTGTGGCAGAAAAAACGTAAACACGGACGTCTTCTGCCCGCTACCGTTCGTTCGATCATCTACGGACCTTCCGCGTGCGAAAGACAAACTTCATGTTCAACCTGTTGTTCGATGTAAACGGATTGAGATTCGCGAACTTATACGTGTTTTCTAAATCACTATTTCAACCCAAATATCAGATGCTGTAGACCCTGATGACACGACTTTCCAACGAAGGAATGGTTTATCACTCCTACAACGATAACGAAGAGGTACCGCCTCCCGACGAGGTCGATCCCAATTCTATTATGGTGATCGACGACGTGTCTTGTGAAAGACAACACAACATACGCAGTATTTCTCTATGGGACGACACAGCGGTGTGGACGCGTTTTACCTTTGTCCGACGTACAGTCAAGTGCCAAAACAGTTGGTTCGTGACAATACCAATTTAATAGTATTGTTCAAACAGGACGATCGCAACTTGAAACATACGTACAACGATCACATCAACACGGAAATGAAATATGACACGTTTAAGAACATGTGTGCTGAAGCGTGGAAAGATCGTTACGGCTTTCTCGTTGTGGACAAGGATTCTTCTATCGACAGCGGCAGGTACAGAGTCGGTTTTGACCGTTTCATAGTAGTCGCACCTAACGATTAAACAAAAAAAATCGTCATACGTTCAGCTAAACACATGTCCTGCTGTCAACGACTTTAGTAGTCGTTCTGCCGTTTATCGAGATGGACGACAAGAAGAAACGACTAGCACGTGATATCGACACGATCAGTGATGACATACGGAAGAAATACCGTGCGTTAAAACATGGGATTCGTGAAGAAGAAGCAACGTTACCCAAAAGTTACAAACCGATTCTGGAACCGTTACAAAATATATCGCAAGCGTTGCTTGAAAAAAAAACGTAAAACAACAAACGAAAAACCTATAAGAGTGAAAAAGATGAAACGTGAAGAGGAAGAGGAAGAGCTGAGGAGGAGGAAGAGGATCCGACAGGTGCAATTAGTAAAATCGATGTGGGAACACCATTTCGTTCCCGAACGAAGCCACCACGTTTCCTGAAAACGCCTGTGATAGCCGAAACATTGGAGGATGATGATGATAATGATGAGGGCGATCCTAGTCTCAACATTGAAAAAATGTTAGACACACAGGAAGGAAGACGTGAAGCACGTAGATAATTTCAGGACAAATACGACAGTGAATCGTTAGCGAACAAGTACATGCGTATGATCGTTTCGTCCGAACGCGATCGTCTGATGGACTATACGTACGGTGTAAGACACGAAAACGGAAAATGGATGACCGGTGATTCAGCGTTCGAAATCGAAACGGACGATA
The DNA here is from genome assembly GCA_034769895.1 of Magicicada septendecula. Classification (NCBI taxonomy): domain Eukaryota; kingdom Metazoa; phylum Arthropoda; class Insecta; order Hemiptera; family Cicadidae; genus Magicicada; species Magicicada septendecula. Next base: position 149,808,731 of record CM068373.1, read on the forward strand.
CGATTCTTAGCAACGGTAAACGATACAAAGGTACGCCAGGACTCTACGAACTCGTGTTCATGAAGCATCCTAAAGAAAACGTTTTCAACGTTTCGGATCTGAAAGCGTACAAAGATATACTGCGTGACACCAACGCGTACAAGCAGTATTATTTAGCGAACTCACAGGTGAACGCAAAAAGAGGTGTAAAGTATAAACGAATAATCTCACAACTGTTTCCGCCGAAACGTACAGGACATGGGCATAATAATATCGATACATCGTATATGACGCTGATGAGAAAAAAAGACAAAATCGATTACGTGCACTGGGACGATCCGAACGAACTGGTGGACAGACTGCAACTCTTAATGGCGTCACAGCGTGTCGGAAACAGCGGGCACACGAACGAAATCGTCTCCATAGTGGAAGAACTACGCGAAGCCGACATCATCGTATAAAAAGAGCGATATATACCATCAACTGTTATTAGCAGCAGCAGCAGCAAAGCCGATAAAGTATAAATAATACTGTCGTACACGCACAGGGGACATTCCACGTTTGATTGTGACAACATGGATATCGTGCTAGTGTTTATTATCGTGTGCACAAGTGCCGTTGTTGCATCGAGCGTTAACGCTAACGATGTAGATTTCGCTATAGATTACTTGGTGCGATACGGATACGTGCCCGACGATAGTTTACGACTCACGGACAACGCCACCATCGATATGGACGCCTACCTTCGCACGTTTCAAGTGAATTACAATTTAACCGTAAATGGAGAATTGAACAACGAAACGATGAATCTGATGCGTGCGCGGAGATGCGGTAACGAAGATTTCGTGTCGTACACCTTACGAACACCGTGGGCCAAAAGACGTTTGTCGTGGCGGTTCTTTCACGGTAGCGCCAGCGCTATAGAAGCGTCGCGACAAGCATTCGCTGTATGGCAGAAACATTCGAATCTGGAATTCGAATATCGGCCCAACGACATGAACGCAGACATGGTAATGTTTTCGATCGTCAGCGGTAAGAAGTAATAGATTAACGTGATGACGTCTGCCACTGGAAGCAGTTATTCTTAAAGGGTAATTTCATTTTCTTCGTAACCGAAAACATTTATAGAACGTTAGGATTGTCTCGTTCGAACTTCACAATGTCGGATAGTCGGGTGGGATAAGTTATACCAGAAGTAATGATACTGTGGATATGTGGCTTGTATTTGGATACGCGATCGTTGTGTGAGTGTTGTGGAAACAGAGCGGCCAACACTGACCATACGAAACACATTTGATCGCCTGTATTGTTCACGTTGATGATGGATTTAGTACGAGACAATTCTGGGGGTGTACGGATGAAACTGGAGGCGGTTAGCGGTTGGTATCGTGAGAGAACGAGTTCTAAGGAGATTATGTTGTCTAACGCCCAACCGCTACCCTCGCGTGTGAATTTATAAATCGATTCAATGATTTTTTCGTACGAAGCTTCTAAACGATCGGGCAATACATCTTGGTCAGCGATCAGTGTCGTATGACATCGTCCGTGAAAATAAGCTTCAGTCGTCACTTCTTCGTCCTGGTCCTTGTCAGAGTTTACGATGTACTTGACAAATCTCGCTTTAACCGTTATATGCCACCTTATAGTAGGCAAACGTGTCAGTTCGTTTAGAACGTCCGTACGTAAGGTATCGTGCATTTCATCAAAAAAGGTTATGACATCGTTGACGCATTCTTCGTCATCCGTGACAGGCGTGTAAACGTACGATACCAACGCGCCGCGTAACGAATGTTTACAATCAACAGCAAACGACTGCATTTGTAGTAAATTAACAACAACAACAAAAACACGAAACTATAACAATTACTTGCTCGCTTGAAGAACAATAGAAGACTGATACGAAGTTACAAAATAAGCACTATTTTATATGCGACACGTGAAAGTTAGACTGCGCGAGACTCGAAGGTGAACGCAGGCAGTGATCGCCGCTCTACTTATACTATCTATGACGGCTGCGCGCGCAGATATCCGCTCCCACCACCACGATACCGAACTATTGCCGTCAACGATCTCCCACTACCAAGTGCGTGCGCAGCTATCTGCTCCCACTACTGTGCGTTATTTCATACCGACTAATAGACGACAGCCATCCCCACTACGGATGCGCGCGCAGCTATCGCTGAGGAGGTAAAATGCAACGCGACAAACTAACATTCTTGCTTCAGATATGGACGTGTACGCATATTCTTTTGCAAGCCGATTAAAAAGCTTTTATATCATCAGTCGTCGAGGTAACATTAAATTTTACGTTCATAAATTTCCGAATGCGAACGTAAAATATTTCGACCTAGCCGAAGCCGGGTTTATTTACGAAGGCGATGGTGATGTTGTAACATGCTGCAAGTGTAAACTACGAATTATGGATTGGGCAGTGGGTGATGATCCCGTCCAAGTCCATAAGGCATCAACGCCCACATGCGATTTCGTTCGTGAACACTTGTAGAAGTCGACGCACGCAAAAATGGCTCTTTTCAGAGCCGACATAAACTCATATACCAAACATACCCGTTTGGGTAGTACTAGTAGTACTAGGTGTTAGTACTACTACTACTACTGAATGACAGTAATCACTCCAAAAGTGTGAGTAAAGACACCCATGATAAAAAAAATTATAAATTAAAAAATTCCTCAAACAATATGGGTATACACTATAAATATCACGATCATGACTAATAGCGTATCACTCACATCGCAGATCATCGACACGATGGACGTCTATCGATACGATGATGCGAATCATTTCACAATAACAAAAGCTTCACGAAGCGCGATACGGTCCAACTTATGTTCCGTGTATTTTGTGAAGAAAAGACGATTTTTCGGCAACTAATGTACACGTTACAAGTTCGGTGTTGACAGATATCACACCCGTTGCTGGCGTCACATAAAAAAACGCAGCGGTGATTTGCCGCCGATCGTGCTGTTGATGATAGTCTCCGATCGTATACACAACAAATCACGGTGGCTTCAATTTATCGTAGAGTGCGAACAAAACAACGTACCGATAGAACTTGTGGTTTACGAAAAGAATATGTTCAAGTGTCCTGTACGTCACGGATGGAATTTTCTTTCGCGTTTCCGTCCGATTCCTGAACTGTATAACGCCGTTCAATGCGTGCACGGCTTACACGATTTACACGGGCAGAAGAACTACGCGACTGTATACACGGATATGCTCGCCTACGGAAATTCGATACCACACGCTTCTTGTTGCATCGTGCTTACGGAGCGCACTCTCCCGATACGTACACCCATGGAAATATACAGAAGCGTGATGATGATAGCGCCAAAGTGCGCACTGGATCCTAGCTACAACGTAAGTTTTGATGTGCACTGCCCGCCGTCCTCGTTACCGACACTAGCGAGAGGGAAACAGTTCGCGTTGGTGAACAACAAGGCGCAGGGATTATTTTCGGTAGCCTTTCTGACGAAGGCGTTGCCTACACTCTGCAATTATTGCGAATACTTTGGTCTGCGGTATTCGCACGAACAAGGATACACGGTGAAAGACCGGCGTTTGTACGAACAGTGGCAGCATTGCACGAGCGCTATGGCGGACGAATTTTGGTTGTTGAACTCGTATCTGATACACCTGCATACGGAGTCGAGAAGTCAACGCCCAATCGCCGAACTCAAAGCTAAACACATGTGCGGGCGGTTACCTGTGAACGATAACGTCATAGTCGCGGAAATGCACGAGTACCGCGACAACGTTATACGTAGCGTCATGTTCAAAGACATGAATTCTGTTAAGACTGTAAGAGCGTTGGACGCGAAAGAACACGCGCTCACGAGATACTACATCGGTATGAGCCTCGTGCGTCCTGGGCGTATGAAAATCAGTTTAGCTCACATTTTAACGTACTTACGCAATCGCAAAAAGAACGCGATGTTCTTCCGTTCGGTCGAGATTATATAAGTGGATGTGGAGCGGTGGCGACGTGACTGTCATGTGATGGAAGGTGGTCGTACCAGAACGGCATCGATGAGAATTACCTTCAGCAATGAGCCGACGGTTTACTACATTCCAGCGTATTGTGAATCGCGGTTCGCACGACAACATGAGAATGAAACGAGCTGTGAAGAATATACACCAGAGCGTTCGCAAGACTATCGCGACGGAGTTGCACAGACCGGTAAGAAGGAATTTTCCGAGACGCGCAGTCGAGTTGAAGGGACTTCACGACTTGTACCAAGCAGACCTGGTAGAGATCATACCGCACGCAAAGGCGAACAATGGATTCAAGTACCTTATGACGATGATTAACGCGTTTAGCAAGTACGCGTACGCCGTTCCATTGAAAACGAAGACGGGTGTAGAGGTCGCACGAGCTCTGGAACCGATTCTGCGTGCTAATGAAATGAAATATCTGCAGACGGACAACGGGAAAGAGTACTACAACAGTACCGTAGAAAAATTGCTGAGCAGATATGGTGTCACACTCTATTTCACGTAGAGTGAGAAAAAAGCTTCCATTGTGGAACGCTTCAACCGTACGTTGAAAAAGCACATGTATCGCGCGTTCAGCGAACAAGGTCACTACCGTTGGTTGGATATGTTACCGGAACTATTCAGCACGTACAACAACAGTGTGCACAGAACGATTGGAATGAAACCGCGTCAGGTGAACGAATCCAACGAACGTACGGTGTTACGACGGATTCGCGAGAACACAGAGAGGAGCATCGATTATAAACGACCAAAGTTCAATGTAGGCGATCGTGTGCGTATAAGCAAACACAAAATGACGTTCGCCAAAGGATACACACCAAATTGGACAAACGAGATATTCCTCGTTCACACGGTGCGTACCGGCAGCGTACCAGTCACTTATTCGCTAAAGGATCATACGGGAGAAGTGTTGAAAGGCGGTTTTTATGAACACGAAATCAGTAAATCGAACGTTGGTGACGTGTACTTGGTAGAAAAGATCGTACAACGTAAAGGCGATCGCGTGAAAGTCAGGTGGTTAGGATTCGATGGTAAACACGATTCGTGGATACTCAAGAAGAACTTGCTATAACAACGATTCGACTCGCAGAAATAGAACCAGTATGCGTCGATGCGTTACGATGACAACATGCGCGCTGTGTACAGTGTAAAAGACATTGTGTCGCATCCTGGATACGATGAGTACATCGTGAACACGACTGCAAACGACGTTGAACGCATGCGCAGGACCTTGACAGTGTATGAGTACTGGCAACGGGTTAACAATCGTGTGGCGAGGTTCCGTCTCGACGCAATAGTACCAACAGGCACCGGATTCGATCACTACAAAGAATGTGTTTGGTCGGATCCGAACTGTGAAACGGGTCCGGACACATGTGTATGCAGTTACATACCTGCCGACTGCTGCGATATAGTGCGACTATTAAATAGACTGTGCACAGAACGACAACATGAAAATATTGCAACAAGTGCACAGACTAAAAAAAAAGGACCTGGACTATTCGAAATTGTGCGGTGATGGTGGTGGTGGGGGGTGGTTGTGGCAGAAAAAACGTAAACACGGACGTCTTCTGCCCGCTACCGTTCGTTCGATCATCTACGGACCTTCCGCGTGCGAAAGACAAACTTCATGTTCAACCTGTTGTTCGATGTAAACGGATTGAGATTCGCGAACTTATACGTGTTTTCTAAATCACTATTTCAACCCAAATATCAGATGCTGTAGACCCTGATGACACGACTTTCCAACGAAGGAATGGTTTATCACTCCTACAACGATAACGAAGAGGTACCGCCTCCCGACGAGGTCGATCCCAATTCTATTATGGTGATCGACGACGTGTCTTGTGAAAGACAACACAACATACGCAGTATTTCTCTATGGGACGACACAGCGGTGTGGACGCGTTTTACCTTTGTCCGACGTACAGTCAAGTGCCAAAACAGTTGGTTCGTGACAATACCAATTTAATAGTATTGTTCAAACAGGACGATCGCAACTTGAAACATACGTACAACGATCACATCAACACGGAAATGAAATATGACACGTTTAAGAACATGTGTGCTGAAGCGTGGAAAGATCGTTACGGCTTTCTCGTTGTGGACAAGGATTCTTCTATCGACAGCGGCAGGTACAGAGTCGGTTTTGACCGTTTCATAGTAGTCGCACCTAACGATTAAACAAAAAAAATCGTCATACGTTCGGCTAAACACATGTCCTGCTGTCAACGACTTTAGTAGTCGTTCTGCCGTTTATCGAGATGGACGACAAGAAGAAACGACTAGCACGTGATATCGACACGATCAGTGATGACATACGGAAGAAATACCGTGCGTTAAAACATGGGATTCGTGAAGAAGAAGCAACGTTACCCAAAAGTTACAAACCGATTCTGGAACCGTTACAAAATATATCGCAAGCGTTGCTTGAAAAAAAAAACGTAAAACAACAAACGAAAAACCTATAAGAGTGAAAAAGATGAAACGTGAAGAGGAAGAGGAAGAGCTGAGGAGGAGGAAGAGGATCCGACAGGTGCAATTAGTAAAATCGATGTGGGAACACCATTTCGTTCCCGAACGAAGCCACCACGTTTCCTGAAAACGCCTGTGATAGCCGAAACATTGGAGGATGATGATGATAATGATGAGGGCGATCCTAGTCTCAACATTGAAAAAATGTTAGACACACAGGAAGGAAGACGTGAAGCACGTAGATAATTTCAGGACAAATACGACAGTGAATCGTTAGCGAACAAGTACATGCGTATGATCGTTTCGTCCGAACGCGATCGTCTGATGGACTATACGTACGGTGTAAGACACGAAAACGGAAAATGGATGACCGGTGATTCAGCGTTCGAAATCGAAACGGACGATACGATTCTTAGCAACGGTAAACGATACAAAGGTACGCCAGGACTCTACGAACTCGTGTTCATGAAGCATCCTAAAGAAAACGTTTTCAACGTTTCGGATCTGAAAGCGTACAAAGATATACTGCGTGACACCAACGCGTACAAGCAGTATTATTTAGCGAACTCACAGGTGAACGCAAAAAGAGGTGTAAAGTATAAACGAATAATCTCACAACTGTTTCCGCCGAAACGTACAGGACATGGGCATAATAATATCGATACATCGTATATGACGCTGATGAGAAAAAAAGACAAAATCGATTACGTGCACTGGGACGATCCGAACGAACTGGTGGACAGACTGCAACTCTTAATGGCGTCACAGCGTGTCGGAAACAGCGGGCACACGAACGAAATCGTCTCCATAGTGGAAGAACTACGCGAAGCCGACATCATCGTATAAAAAGAGCGATATATACCATCAACTGTTATTAGCAGCAGCAGCAGCAAAGCCGATAAAGTATAAATAATACTGTCGTACACGCACAGGGGACATTCCACGTTTGATTGTGACAACATGGATATCGTGCTAGTGTTTATTATCGTGTGCACAAGTGCCGTTGTTGCATCGAGCGTTAACGCTAACGATGTAGATTTCGCTATAGATTACTTGGTGCGATACGGATACGTGCCCGACGATAGTTTACGACTCACGGACAACGCCACCATCGATATGGACGCCTACCTTCGCACGTTTCAAGTGAATTACAATTTAACCGTAAATGGAGAATTGAACAACGAAACGATGAATCTGATGCGTGCGCGGAGATGCGGTAACGAAGATTTCGTGTCGTACACCTTACGAACACCGTGGGCCAAAAGACGTTTGTCGTGGCGGTTCTTTCACGGTAGCGCCAGCGCTATAGAAGCGTCGCGACAAGCATTCGCTGTATGGCAGAAACATTCGAATCTGGAATTCGAATATCGGCCCAACGACATGAACGCAGACATGGTAATGTTTTCGATCGTCAGCGGTAAGAAGTAATAGATTAACGTGATGACGTCTGCCACTGGAAGCAGTTATTCTTAAAGGGTAATTTCATTTTCTTCGTAACCGAAAACATTTATAGAACGTTAGGATTGTCTCGTTCGAACTTCACAATGTCGGATAGTCGGGTGGGATAAGTTATACCAGAAGTAATGATACTGTGGATATGTGGCTTGTATTTGGATACGCGATCGTTGTGTGAGTGTTGTGGAAACAGAGCGGCCAACACTGACCATACGAAACACATTTGATCGCCTGTATTGTTCACGTTGATGATGGATTTAGTACGAGACAATTCTGGGGGTGTACGGATGAAACTGGAGGCGGTTAGCGGTTGGTATCGTGAGAGAACGAGTTCTAAGGAGATTATGTTGTCTAACGCCCAACCGCTACCCTCGCGTGTGAATTTATAAATCGATTCAATGATTTTTTCGTACGAAGCTTCTAAACGATCGGGCAATACATCTTGGTCAGCGATCAGTGTCGTATGACATCGTCCGTGAAAATAAGCTTCAGTCGTCACTTCTTCGTCCTGGTCCTTGTCAGAGTTTACGATGTACTTGACAAATCTCGCTTTAACCGTTATATGCCACCTTATAGTAGGCAAACGTGTCAGTTCGTTTAGAACGTCCGTACGTAAGGTATCGTGCATTTCATCAAAAAAGGTTATGACATCGTTGACGCATTCTTCGTCATCCGTGACAGGCGTGTAAACGTACGATACCAACGCGCCGCGTAACGAATGTTTACAATCAACAGCAAACGACTGCATTTGTAGTAAATTAACAACAACAACAAAAACACGAAACTATAACAATTACTTGCTCGCTTGAAGAACAATAGAAGACTGATACGAAGTTAGAAAATAAGCACTATTTTATATGCGACACGTGAAAGTTAGACTGCGCGAGACTCGAAGGTGAACGCAGGCAGTGATCGCCGCTCTACTTATACTATCTATGACGGCTGCGCGCGCAGATATCCGCTCCCACCACCACGATACCGAACTATTGCCGTCAACGATCTCCCACTACCAAGTGCGTGCGCAGCTATCTGCTCCCACTACTGTGCGTTATTTCATACCGACTAATAGACGACAGCCATCCCCACTACGGATGCGCGCGCAGCTATCGCTGAGGAGGTAAAATGCAACGCGACAAACTAACATTCTTGCTTCAGATATGGACGTGTACACATATTCTTTTGCAAGCCGATTAAAAAGCTTTTATATCATCAGTCGTCGAGGTAACATTAAATTTTACGTTCATAAATTTCCGAATGCGAACGTAAAATATTTCGACCTAGCCGAAGCCGGGTTTATTTACGAAGGCGATGGTGATGTTGTAACATGCTGCAAGTGTAAACTACGAATTATGGATTGGGCAGTGGGTGATGATCCCGTCCAAGTCCATAAGGCATCAACGCCCACATGCGATTTCGTTCGTGAACACTTGTAGAAGTCGACGCACGCAAAAATGGCTCTTTTCAGAGCCGACATAAACTCATATACCAAACATACCCGTTTGGGTAGTACTAGTAGTACTAGGTGTTAGTACTACTACTACTACTGAATGACAGTAGTCACTCCAAAAGTGTGAGTAAAGACACCCATGATAAAAAAAATTATAAATTAAAAAATTCCTCAAACAATATGGGTATACACTATAAATATCACGATCATGACTAATAGCGTATCACTCACATCGCAGATCATCGACACGATGGACGTCTATCGATACGATGATGCGAATCATTTCACAATAACAAAAGCTTCACGAAGCGCGATACGGTCCAACTTATGTTCCGTGTATTTTGTGAAGAAAAGACGATTTTTCGGCAACTAATGTACACGTTACAAGTTCGGTGTTGACAGATATCACACCCGTTGCTGGCGTCACATAAAAAAACGCAGCGGTGATTTGCCGCCGATCGTGCTGTTGATGATAGTCTCCGATCGTATACACAACAAATCACGGTGGCTTCAATTTATCGTAGAGTGCGAACAAAACAACGTACCGATAGAACTTGTGGTTTACGAAAAGAATATGTTCAAGTGTCCTGTACGTCACGGATGGAATTTTCTTTCGCGTTTCCGTCCGATTCCTGAACTGTATAACGCCGTTCAATGCGTGCACGGCTTACACGATTTACACGGGCAGAAGAACTACGCGACTGTATACACGGATATGCTCGCCTACGGAAATTCGATACCACACGCTTCTTGTTGCATCGTGCTTACGGAGCGCACTCTCCCGATACGTACACCCATGGAAATATACAGAAGCGTGATGATGATAGCGCCAAAGTGCGCACTGGATCCTAGCTACAACGTAAGTTTTGATGTGCACTGCCCGCCGTCCTCGTTACCGACACTAGCGAGAGGGAAACAGTTCGCGTTGGTGAACAACAAGGCGCAGGGATTATTTTCGGTAGCCTTTCTGACGAAGGCGTTGCCTACACTCTGCAATTATTGCGAATACTTTGGTCTGCGGTATTCGCACGAACAAGGATACACGGTGAAAGACCGGCGTTTGTACGAACAGTGGCAGCATTGCACGAGCGCTATGGCGGACGAATTTTGGTTGTTGAACTCGTATCTGATACACCTGCATACGGAGTCGAGAAGTCAACGCCCAATCGCCGAACTCAAAGCTAAACACATGTGCGGGCGGTTACCTGTGAACGATAACGTCATAGTCGCGGAAATGCACGAGTACCGCGACAACGTTATACGTAGCGTCATGTTCAAAGACATGAATTCTGTTAAGACTGTAAGAGCGTTGGACGCGAAAGAACACGCGCTGACGAGATACTACATCGGTATGAGCCTCGTGCGTCCTGGGCGTATGAAAATCAGTTTAGCTCACATTTTAACGTACTTACGCAATCGCAAAAAGAACGCGATGTTCTTCCGTTCGGTCGAGATTATATAAGTGGATGTGGAGCGGTGGCGACGTGACTGTCATGTGATGGAAGGTGGTCGTACCAGAACGGCATCGATGAGAATTACCTTCAGCAATGAGCCGACGGTTTACTACATTCCAGCGTATTGTGAATCGCGGTTCGCACGACAACATGAGAATGAAACGAGCTGTGAAGAATATACACCAGAGCGTTCGCAAGACTATCGCGACGGAGTTGCACAGACCGGTAAGAAGGAATTTTCCGAGACGCGCAGTCGAGTTGAAGGGACTTCACGACTTGTACCAAGCAGACCTGGTAGAGATGATACCGCACGCAAAGGCGAACAAGGGATTCAAGTACCTTATGACGATGATTAACGCGTTTAGCAAGTACGCGTACGCCGTTCCATTGAAAACGAAGACGGGTGTAGAGGTCGCACGAGCTCTGGAACCGATTCTGCGTGCTAATGAAATGAAATATCTGCAGACGGACAACGGGAAAGAGTACTACAACAGTACCGTAGAAAAATTGCTGAGCAGATATGGTGTCACACTCTATTTCACGTAGAGTGAGAAAAAAGCTTCCATTGTGGAACGCTTCAACCGTACGTTGAAAAAGCACATGTATCGCGCGTTCAGCGAACAAGGTCACTACCGTTGGTTGGATATGTTACCGGAACTATTCAGCACGTACAACAACAGTGTGCACAGAACGATTGGAATGAAACCGCGTCAGGTGAACGAATCCAACGAACGTACGGTGTTACGACGGATTCGCGAGAACACAGAGAGGAGCATCGATTATAAACGACCAAAGTTCAATGTAGGCGATCGTGTGCGTATAAGCAAACACAAAATGACGTTCGCCAAAGGATACACACCAAATTGGACAAACGAGATATTCCTCGTTCACACGGTGCGTACCGGCAGCGTACCAGTCACTTATTCGCTAAAGGATCATACGGGAGAAGTGTTGAAAGGCGGTTTTTATGAACACGAAATCAGTAAATCGAACGTTGGTGACGTGTACTTGGTAGAAAAGATCGTACAACGTAAAGGCGATCGCGTGAAAGTCAGGTGGTTAGGATTCGATGGTAAACACGATTCGTGGATACTCAAGAAGAACTTGCTATAACAACGATTCGACTCGCAGAAATAGAACCAGTATGCGTCGATGCGTTACGATGACAACATGCGCGCTGTGTACAGTGTAAAAGACATTGTGTCGCATCCTGGATACGATGAGTACATCGTGAACACGACTGCAAACGACGTTGAACGCATGCGCAGGACCTTGACAGTGTATGAGTACTGGCAACGGGTTAACAATCGTGTGGCGAGGTTCCGTCTCGACGCAATAGTACCAACAGGCACCGGATTCGATCACTACAAAGAATGTGTTTGGTCGGATCCGAACTGTGAAACGGGTCCGGACACATGTGTATGCAGTTACATACCTGCCGACTGCTGCGATATAGTGCGACTATTAAATAGACTGTGCACAGAACGACAACATGAAAATATTGCAACAAGTGCACAGACTAAAAAAAAAGGACCTGGACTATTCGAAATTGTGCGGTGATGGTGGTGGTGGGGGGTGGTTGTGGCAGAAAAAACGTAAACACGGACGTCTTCTGCCCGCTACCGTTCGTTCGATCATCTACGGACCTTCCGCGTGCGAAAGACAAACTTCATGTTCAACCTGTTGTTCGATGTAAACGGATTGAGATTCGCGAACTTATACGTGTTTTCTAAATCACTATTTCAACCCAAATATCAGATGCTGTAGACCCTGATGACACGACTTTCCAACGAAGGAATGGTTTATCACTCCTACAACGATAACGAAGAGGTACCGCCTCCCGACGAGGTCGATCCCAATTCTATTATGGTGATCGACGACGTGTCTTGTGAAAGACAACACAACATACGCAGTATTTCTCTATGGGACGACACAGCGGTGTGGACGCGTTTTACCTTTGTCCGACGTACAGTCAAGTGCCAAAACAGTTGGTTCGTGACAATACCAATTTAATAGTATTGTTCAAACAGGACGATCGCAACTTGAAACATACGTACAACGATCACATCAACACGGAAATGAAATATGACACGTTTAAGAACATGTGTGCTGAAGCGTGGAAAGATCGTTACGGCTTTCTCGTTGTGGACAAGGATTCTTCTATCGACAGCGGCAGGTACAGAGTCGGTTTTGACCGTTTCATAGTAGTCGCACCTAACGATTAAACAAAAAAAATCGTCATACGTTCAGCTAAACACATGTCCTGCTGTCAACGACTTTAGTAGTCGTTCTGCCGTTTATCGAGATGGACGACAAGAAGAAACGACTAGCACGTGATATCGACACGATCAGTGATGACATACGGAAGAAATACCGTGCGTTAAAACATGGGATTCGTGAAGAAGAAGCAACGTTACCCAAAAGTTACAAACCGATTCTGGAACCGTTACAAAATATATCGCAAGCGTTGCTTGAAAAAAAAAACGTAAAACAACAAACGAAAAACCTATAAGAGTGAAAAAGATGAAACGTGAAGAGGAAGAGGAAGAGCTGAGGAGGAGGAAGAGGATCCGACAGGTGCAATTAGTAAAATCGATGTGGGAACACCATTTCGTTCCCGAACGAAGCCACCACGTTTCCTGAAAACGCCTGTGATAGCCGAAACATTGGAGGATGATGATGATAATGATGAGGGCGATCCTAGTCTCAACATTGAAAAAATGTTAGACACACAGGAAGGAAGACGTGAAGCACGTAGATAATTTCAGGACAAATACGACAGTGAATCGTTAGCGAACAAGTACATGCGTATGATCGTTTCGTCCGAACGCGATCGTCTGATGGACTATACGTACGGTGTAAGACACGAAAACGGAAAATGGATGACCGGTGATTCAGCGTTCGAAATCGAAACGGACGATACGATTCTTAGCAACGGTAAACGATACAAAGGTACGCCAGGACTCTACGAACTCGTGTTCATGAAGCATCCTAAAGAAAACGTTTTCAACGTTTCGGATCTGAAAGCGTACAAAGATATACTGCGTGACACCAACGCGTACAAGCAGTATTATTTAGCGAACTCACAGGTGAACGCAAAAAGAGGTGTAAAGTATAAACGAATAATCTCACAACTGTTTCCGCCGAAACGTACAGGACATGGGCATAATAATATCGATACATCGTATATGACGCTGATGAGAAAAAAAGACAAAATCGATTACGTGCACTGGGACGATCCGAACGAACTGGTGGACAGACTGCAACTCTTAATGGCGTCACAGCGTGTCGGAAACAGCGGGCACACGAACGAAATCGTCTCCATAGTGGAAGAACTACGCGAAGCCGACATCATCGTATAAAAAGAGCGATATATACCATCAACTGTTATTAGCAGCAGCAGCAGCAAAGCCGATAAAGTATAAATAATACTGTCGTACACGCACAGGGGACATTCCACGTTTGATTGTGACAACATGGATATCGTGCTAGTGTTTATTATCGTGTGCACAAGTGCCGTTGTTGCATCGAGCGTTAACGCTAACGATGTAGATTTCGCTATAGATTACTTGGTGCGATACGGATACGTGCCCGACGATAGTTTACGACTCACGGACAACGCCACCATCGATATGGACGCCTACCTTCGCACGTTTCAAGTGAATTACAATTTAACCGTAAATGGAGAATTGAACAACGAAACGATGAATCTGATGCGTGCGCGGAGATGCGGTAACGAAGATTTCGTGTCGTACACCTTACGAACACCGTGGGCCAAAAGACGTTTGTCGTGGCGGTTCTTTCACGGTAGCGCCAGCGCTATAGAAGCGTCGCGACAAGCATTCGCTGTATGGCAGAAACATTCGAATCTGGAATTCGAATATCGGCCCAACGACATGAACGCAGACATGGTAATGTTTTCGATCGTCAGCGGTAAGAAGTAATAGATTAACGTGATGACGTCTGCCACTGGAAGCAGTTATTCTTAAAGGGTAATTTCATTTTCTTCGTAACCGAAAACATTTATAGAACGTTAGGATTGTCTCGTTCGAACTTCACAATGTCGGATAGTCGGGTGGGATAAGTTATACCAGAAGTAATGATACTGTGGATATGTGGCTTGTATTTGGATACGCGATCGTTGTGTGAGTGTTGTGGAAACAGAGCGGCCAACACTGACCATACGAAACACATTTGATCGCCTGTATTGTTCACGTTGATGATGGATTTAGTACGAGACAATTCTGGGGGTGTACGGATGAAACTGGAGGCGGTTAGCGGTTGGTATCGTGAGAGAACGAGTTCTAAGGAGATTATGTTGTCTAACGCCCAACCGCTACCCTCGCGTGTGAATTTATAAATCGATTCAATGATTTTTTCGTACGAAGCTTCTAAACGATCGGGCAATACATCTTGGTCAGCGATCAGTGTCGTATGACATCGTCCGTGAAAATAAGCTTCAGTCGTCACTTCTTCGTCCTGGTCCTTGTCAGAGTTTACGATGTACTTGACAAATCTCGCTTTAACCGTTATATGCCACCTTATAGTAGGCAAACGTGTCAGTTCGTTTAGAATGTCCGTACGTAAGGTATCGTGCATTTCATCAAAAAAGGTTATGACATCGTTGACGCATTCTTCGTCATCCGTGACAGGCGTGTAAACGTACGATACCAACGCGCCGCGTAACGAATGTTTACAATCAACAGCAAACGACTGCATTTGTAGTAAATTAACAACAACAACAAAAACACGAAACTATAACAATTACTTGCTCGCTTGAAGAACAATAGAAGACTGATACGAAGTTAGAAAATAAGCACTATTTTATATGCGACACGTGAAAGTTAGACTGCGCGAGACTCGAAGGTGAACGCAGGCAGTGATCGCCGCTCTACTTATACTATCTATGACGGCTGCGCGCGCAGATATCCGCTCCCACCACCACGATACCGAACTATTGCCGTCAACGATCTCCCACTACCAAGTGCGTGCGCAGCTATCTGCTCCCACTACTGTGCGTTATTTCATACCGACTAATAGACGACAGCCATCCCCACTACGGATGCGCGCGCAGCTATCGCTGAGGAGGTAAAATGCAACGCGACAAACTAACATTCTTGCTTCAGATATGGACGTGTACACATATTCTTTTGCAAGCCGATTAAAAAGCTTTTATATCATCAGTCGTCGAGGTAACATTAAATTTTACGTTCATAAATTTCCGAATGCGAACGTAAAATATTTCGACCTAGCCGAAGCCGGGTTTATTTACGAAGGCGATGGTGATGTTGTAACATGCTGCAAGTGTAAACTACGAATTATGGATTGGGCAGTGGGTGATGATCCCGTCCAAGTCCATAAGGCATCAACGCCCACATGCGATTTCGTTCGTGAACACTTGTAGAAGTCGACGCACGCAAAAATGGCTCTTTTCAGAGCCGACATAAACTCATATACCAAACATACCCGTTTGGGTAGTACTAGTAGTACTAGGTGTTAGTACTACTACTACTACTGAATGACAGTAGTCACTCCAAAAGTGTGAGTAAAGACACCCATGATAAAAAAAATTATAAATTAAAAAATTCCTCAAACAATATGGGTATACACTATAAATATCACGATCATGACTAATAGCGTATCACTCACATCGCAGATCATCGACACGATGGACGTCTATCGATACGATGATGCGAATCATTTCACAATAACAAAAGCTTCACGAAGCGCGATACGGTCCAACTTATGTTCCGTGTATTTTGTGAAGAAAAGACGATTTTTCGGCAACTAATGTACACGTTACAAGTTCGGTGTTGACAGATATCACACCCGTTGCTGGCGTCACATAAAAAAACGCAGCGGTGATTTGCCGCCGATCGTGCTGTTGATGATAGTCTCCGATCGTATACACAACAAATCACGGTGGCTTCAATTTATCGTAGAGTGCGAACAAAACAACGTACCGATAGAACTTGTGGTTTACGAAAAGAATATGTTCAAGTGTCCTGTACGTCACGGATGGAATTTTCTTTCGCGTTTCCGTCCGATTCCTGAACTGTATAACGCCGTTCAATGCGTGCACGGCTTACACGATTTACACGGGCAGAAGAACTACGCGACTGTATACACGGATATGCTCGCCTACGGAAATTCGATACCACACGCTTCTTGTTGCATCGTGCTTACGGAGCGCACTCTCCCGATACGTACACCCATGGAAATATACAGAAGCGTGATGATGATAGCGCCAAAGTGCGCACTGGATCCTAGCTACAACGTAAGTTTTGATGTGCACTGCCCGCCGTCCTCGTTACCGACACTAGCGAGAGGGAAACAGTTCGCGTTGGTGAACAACAAGGCGCAGGGATTATTTTCGGTAGCCTTTCTGACGAAGGCGTTGCCTACACTCTGCAATTATTGCGAATACTTTGGTCTGCGGTATTCGCACGAACAAGGATACACGGTGAAAGACCGGCGTTTGTACGAACAGTGGCAGCATTGCACGAGCGCTATGGCGGACGAATTTTGGTTGTTGAACTCGTATCTGATACACCTGCATACGGAGTCGAGAAGTCAACGCCCAATCGCCGAACTCAAAGCTAAACACATGTGCGGGCGGTTACCTGTGAACGATAACGTCATAGTCGCGGAAATGCACGAGTACCGCGACAACGTTATACGTAGCGTCATGTTCAAAGACATGAATTCTGTTAAGACTGTAAGAGCGTTGGACGCGAAAGAACACGCGCTGACGAGATACTACATCGGTATGAGCCTCGTGCGTCCTGGGCGTATGAAAATCAGTTTAGCTCACATTTTAACGTACTTACGCAATCGCAAAAAGAACGCGATGTTCTTCCGTTCGGTCGAGATTATATAAGTGGATGTGGAGCGGTGGCGACGTGACTGTCATGTGATGGAAGGTGGTCGTACCAGAACGGCATCGATGAGAATTACCTTCAGCAATGAGCCGACGGTTTACTACATTCCAGCGTATTGTGAATCGCGGTTCGCACGACAACATGAGAATGAAACGAGCTGTGAAGAATATACACCAGAGCGTTCGCAAGACTATCGCGACGGAGTTGCACAGACCGGTAAGAAGGAATTTTCCGAGACGCGCAGTCGAGTTGAAGGGACTTCACGACTTGTACCAAGCAGACCTGGTAGAGATGATACCGCACGCAAAGGCGAACAAGGGATTCAAGTACCTTATGACGATGATTAACGCGTTTAGCAAGTACGCGTACGCCGTTCCATTGAAAACGAAGACGGGTGTAGAGGTCGCACGAGCTCTGGAACCGATTCTGCGTGCTAATGAAATGAAATATCTGCAGACGGACAACGGGAAAGAGTACTACAACAGTACCGTAGAAAAATTGCTGAGCAGATATGGTGTCACACTCTATTTCACGTAGAGTGAGAAAAAAGCTTCCATTGTGGAACGCTTCAACCGTACGTTGAAAAAGCACATGTATCGCGCGTTCAGCGAACAAGGTCACTACCGTTGGTTGGATATGTTACCGGAACTATTCAGCACGTACAACAACAGTGTGCACAGAACGATTGGAATGAAACCGCGTCAGGTGAACGAATCCAACGAACGTACGGTGTTACGACGGATTCGCGAGAACACAGAGAGGAGCATCGATTATAAACGACCAAAGTTCAATGTAGGCGATCGTGTGCGTATAAGCAAACACAAAATGACGTTCGCCAAAGGATACACACCAAATTGGACAAACGAGATATTCCTCGTTCACACGGTGCGTACCGGCAGCGTACCAGTCACTTATTCGCTAAAGGATCATACGGGAGAAGTGTTGAAAGGCGGTTTTTATGAACACGAAATCAGTAAATCGAACGTTGGTGACGTGTACTTGGTAGAAAAGATCGTACAACGTAAAGGCGATCGCGTGAAAGTCAGGTGGTTAGGATTCGATGGTAAACACGATTCGTGGATACTCAAGAAGAACTTGCTATAACAACGATTCGACTCGCAGAAATAGAACCAGTATGCGTCGATGCGTTACGATGACAACATGCGCGCTGTGTACAGTGTAAAAGACATTGTGTCGCATCCTGGATACGATGAGTACATCGTGAACACGACTGCAAACGACGTTGAACGCATGCGCAGGACCTTGACAGTGTATGAGTACTGGCAACGGGTTAACAATCGTGTGGCGAGGTTCCGTCTCGACGCAATAGTACCAACAGGCACCGGATTCGATCACTACAAAGAATGTGTTTGGTCGGATCCGAACTGTGAAACGGGTCCGGACACATGTGTATGCAGTTACATACCTGCCGACTGCTGCGATATAGTGCGACTATTAAATAGACTGTGCACAGAACGACAACATGAAAATATTGCAACAAGTGCACAGACTAAAAAAAAAGGACCTGGACTATTCGAAATTGTGCGGTGATGGTGGTGGTGGGGGGTGGTTGTGGCAGAAAAAACGTAAACACGGACGTCTTCTGCCCGCTACCGTTCGTTCGATCATCTACGGACCTTCCGCGTGCGAAAGACAAACTTCATGTTCAACCTGTTGTTCGATGTAAACGGATTGAGATTCGCGAACTTATACGTGTTTTCTAAATCACTATTTCAACCCAAATATCAGATGCTGTAGACCCTGATGACACGACTTTCCAACGAAGGAATGGTTTATCACTCCTACAACGATAACGAAGAGGTACCGCCTCCCGACGAGGTCGATCCCAATTCTATTATGGTGATCGACGACGTGTCTTGTGAAAGACAACACAACATACGCAGTATTTCTCTATGGGACGACACAGCGGTGTGGACGCGTTTTACCTTTGTCCGACGTACAGTCAAGTGCCAAAACAGTTGGTTCGTGACAATACCAATTTAATAGTATTGTTCAAACAGGACGATCGCAACTTGAAACATACGTACAACGATCACGTCAACACGGAAATGACGTTAAGAACATGTGTGCTGAAGCGTGGAAAGATCGTTACGGCTTTCTCGTTGTGGACAAGGATTCTTCTATCGACAGCGGCAGGTACAGAGTCGGTTTTGACCGTTTCATAGTAGTCGCACCTAACGATTAAACAAAAAAAATCGTCATACGTTCAGCTAAACATATGTCCTGCTGTCAACGACTTTAGTTGTCGTTCTGCCGTTTATCGAGATGGACGACAAGAAGAAACGACTAGCACGTGATATCGACACGATCAGTGATGACATACGGAAGAAATACCGTGCGTTAAAACATGGGATTCGTGAAGAAGAAGCAACGTTACCCAAAAGTTACAAACCGATTCTGGAACCGTTACAAAATATATCGCAAGCGTTGCTTGAAAAAAAAACGTAAAACAACAAACGAAAAACCTATAAGAGTGAAAAAGATGAAACGTGAAGAGGAAGAGGAAGAGCTGAGGAGGAGGAAGAGGATCCGACAGGTGCAATTAGTAAAATCGATGTGGGAACACCATTTCGTTCCCGAACGAAGCCACCACGTTTCCTGAAAACGCCTGTGATAGCCGAAACATTGGAGGATGATGATGATAATGATGAGGGCGATCCTAGTCTCAACATTGAAAAAATGTTAGACACACAGGAAGGAAGACGTGAAGCACGTAGATAATTTCAGGACAAATACGACAGTGAATCGTTAGCGAACAAGTACATGCGTATGATCGTTTCGTCCGAACGCGATCGTCTGATGGACTATACGTACGGTGTAAGACACGAAAACGGAAAATGGATGACCGGTGATTCAGCGTTCGAAATCGAAACGGACGATACGATTCTTAGCAACGGTAAACGATACAAAGGTACGCCAGGACTCTACGAACTCGTGTTCATGAAGCATCCTAAAGAAAACGTTTTCAACGTTTCGGATCTGAAAGCGTACAAAGATATACTGCGTGACACCAACGCGTACAAGCAGTATTATTTAGCGAACTCACAGGTGAACGCAAAAAGAGGTGTAAAGTATAAACGAATAATCTCACAACTGTTTCCGCCGAAACGTACAGGACATGGGCATAATAATATCGATACATCGTATATGACGCTGATGAGAAAAAAAGACAAAATCGATTACGTGCACTGGGACGATCCGAACGAACTGGTGGACAGACTGCAACTCTTAATGGCGTCACAGCGTGTCGGAAACAGCGGGCACACGAACGAAATCGTCTCCATAGTGGAAGAACTACGCGAAGCCGACATCATCGTATAAAAAGAGCGATATATACCATCAACTGTTATTAGCAGCAGCAGCAGCAAAGCCGATAAAGTATAAATAATACTGTCGTACACGCACAGGGGACATTCCACGTTTGATTGTGACAACATGGATATCGTGCTAGTGTTTATTATCGTGTGCACAAGTGCCGTTGTTGCATCGAGCGTTAACGCTAACGATGTAGATTTCGCTATAGATTACTTGGTGCGATACGGATACGTGCCCGACGATAGTTTACGACTCACGGACAACGCCACCATCGATATGGACGCCTACCTTCGCACGTTTCAAGTGAATTACAATTTAACCGTAAATGGAGAATTGAACAACGAAACGATGAATCTGATGCGTGCGCGGAGATGCGGTAACGAAGATTTCGTGTCGTACACCTTACGAACACCGTGGGCCAAAAGACGTTTGTCGTGGCGGTTCTTTCACGGTAGCGCCAGCGCTATAGAAGCGTCGCGACAAGCATTCGCTGTATGGCAGAAACATTCGAATCTGGAATTCGAATATCGGCCCAACGACATGAACGCAGACATGGTAATGTTTTCGATCGTCAGCGGTAAGAAGTAATAGATTAACGTGATGACGTCTGCCACTGGAAGCAGTTATTCTTAAAGGGTAATTTCATTTTCTTCGTAACCGAAAACATTTATAGAACGTTAGGATTGTCTCGTTCGAACTTCACAATGTCGGATAGTCGGGTGGGATAAGTTATACCAGAAGTAATGATACTGTGGATATGTGGCTTGTATTTGGATACGCGATCGTTGTGTGAGTGTTGTGGAAACAGAGCGGCCAACACTGACCATACGAAACACATTTGATCGCCTGTATTGTTCACGTTGATGATGGATTTAGTACGAGACAATTCTGGGGGTGTACGGATGAAACTGGAGGCGGTTAGCGGTTGGTATCGTGAGAGAACGAGTTCTAAGGAGATTATGTTGTCTAACGCCCAACCGCTACCCTCGCGTGTGAATTTATAAATCGATTCAATGATTTTTTCGTACGAAGCTTCTAAACGATCGGGCAATACATCTTGGTCAGCGATCAGTGTCGTATGACATCGTCCGTGAAAATAAGCTTCAGTCGTCACTTCTTCGTCCTGGTCCTTGTCAGAGTTTACGATGTACTTGACAAATCTCGCTTTAACCGTTATATGCCACCTTATAGTAGGCAAACGTGTCAGTTCGTTTAGAATGTCCGTACGTAAGGTATCGTGCATTTCATCAAAAAAGGTTATGACATCGTTGACGCATTCTTCGTCATCCGTGACAGGCGTGTAAACGTACGATACCAACGCGCCGCGTAACGAATGTTTACAATCAACAGCAAACGACTGCATTTGTAGTAAATTAACAACAACAACAAAAACACGAAACTATAACAATTACTTGCTCGCTTGAAGAACAATAGAAGACTGATACGAAGTTAGAAAATAAGCACTATTTTATATGCGACACGTGAAAGTTAGACTGCGCGAGACTCGAAGGTGAACGCAGGCAGTGATCGCCGCTCTACTTATACTATCTATGACGGCTGCGCGCGCAGATATCCGCTCCCACCACCACGATACCGAACTATTGCCGTCAACGATCTCCCACTACCAAGTGCGTGCGCAGCTATCTGCTCCCACTACTGTGCGTTATTTCATACCGACTAATAGACGACAGCCATCCCCACTACGGATGCGCGCGCAGCTATCGCTGAGGAGGTAAAATGCAACGCGACAAACTAACATTCTTGCTTCAGATATGGACGTGTACACATATTCTTTTGCAAGCCGATTAAAAAGCTTTTATATCATCAGTCGTCGAGGTAACATTAAATTTTACGTTCATAAATTTCCGAATGCGAACGTAAAATATTTCGACCTAGCCGAAGCCGGGTTTATTTACGAAGGCGATGGTGATGTTGTAACATGCTGCAAGTGTAAACTACGAATTATGGATTGGGCAGTGGGTGATGATCCCGTCCAAGTCCATAAGGCATCAACGCCCACATGCGATTTCGTTCGTGAACACTTGTAGAAGTCGACGCACGCAAAAATGGCTCTTTTCAGAGCCGACATAAACTCATATACCAAACATACCCGTTTGGGTAGTACTAGTAGTACTAGGTGTTAGTACTACTACTACTACTGAATGACAGTAGTCACTCCAAAAGTGTGAGTAAAGACACCCATGATAAAAAAAATTATAAATAAAAAAATTCCTCAAACAATATGGGTATACACTATAAATATCACGATCATGACTAATAGCGTATCACTCACATCGCAGATCATCGACACGATGGACGTCTATCGATACGATGATGCGAATCATTTCACAATAACAAAAGCTTCACGAAGCGCGATACGGTCCAACTTATGTTCCGTGTATTTTGTGAAGAAAAGACGATTTTTCGGCAACTAATGTACACGTTACAAGTTCGGTGTTGACAGATATCACACCCGTTGCTGGCGTCATATAAAAAAACGCAGCGGTGATTTGCCGCCGATCGTGCTGTTGATGATAGTCTCCGATCGTATACACAACAAATCACGGTGGCTTCAATTTATCGTAGAGTGCGAACAAAACAACGTACCGATAGAACTAATGGTTTACGAAAAGAATATGTTCAAGTGTCCTGTACGTCACGGATGGAATTTTCTTTCGCGTCCGTCCGATTCCTGAACTGTATAACGCCGTTCAATGCGTGCACGGCTTCCACGATTTACACGGGCAGAAGAACTACGCGACTGTATACACGGATATGCTCGCCTACGGAAATTCGATACCACACGCTTCTTGTTGCATCGTGCTTACGGAGCGCACTCTCCCGATACGTACACCCATGGAAATATACAGAAGCGTGATGATGATAGCGCCAAAGTGCGCACTGGATCCTAGCTACAACGTAAGTTTTGATGTGCACTGCCCGCCGTCCTCGTTACCGACACTAGCGAGAGGGAAACAGTTCGCGTTGGTAAACAACACGGCGCAGGGATTATTTTCGGTAGCCTTTCTGACGAAGGCGTTGCCTACACTCTGCAATTATTGCGAATACTTTGGTCTGCGGTATTCGCACGAACAAGGATACACGGTGAAAGACCGGCATTTGTACGAACAGTGGCAGCATTGCACGGGCGCTATGGCGGACGAATTTTGGTTGTTGAACTCGTATCTGATACACCTGCATACGGAGTCGAGAAGTCAACGCCCAATCGCCGAACTCAAAGCTAAACACATGTGCGGGCGGTTACCTGTGAACGATAACGTCATAGTCGCGGAAATGCACGAGTACCGCGACAACGTTATACGTAGCGTCATGTTCAAAGACATGAATTCTGTTAAGACTGTAAGAGCGTTGGACGCGAAAGAACACGCGCTCACGAGATACTACATCGGTATGAGCCTCGTGCGTCCTGGGCGTATGAAAATCAGTTTAGCTCACATTTTAACGTACTTACGCAATCGCAAAAAGAACGCGATGTTCTTCCGTTCGGTCGAGATTATATAAGTGGATGTGGAGCGGTGGCGACGTGACTGTCATGTGATGGAAGGTGGTCGTACCAGAACGGCATCGATGAGAATTACCTTCAGCAATGAGCCGACGGTTTACTACATTCCAGCGTATTGTGAATCGCGGTTCGCACGACAACATGAGAATGAAACGAGCTGTGAAGAATATACACCAGAGCGTTCGCAAGACTATCGCGACGGAGTTGCACAGACCGGTAAGAAGGAATTTTCCGAGACGCGCAGTCGAGTTGAAGGGACTTCACGACTTGTACCAAGCAGACCTGGTAGAGATGATACCGCACGCAAAGGCGAACAAGGGATTCAAGTACCTTATGACGATGATTAACGCGTTTAGCAAGTACGCGTACGCCGTTCCATTGAAAACGAAGACGGGTGTAGAGGTCGCACGAGCTCTGGAACCGATTCTGCGTGCTAATGAAATGAAATATCTGCAGACGGACAACGGGAAAGAGTACTACAACCGTACCGTAGAAAAATTGCTGAGCAGATATGGTGTCACACTCTATTTCACGTAGAGTGAGAAAAAAGCTTCCAATGTGGAACGCTTCAACCGTACGTTGAAAAAGCACATGTATCGCGCGTTCAGCGAACAAGGTCACTACCGTTGGTTGGATATGTTACCGGAACTATTCAGCACGTACAACAACAGTGTGCACAGAACGATTGGAATGAAACCGCGTCAGGTGAACGAATCCAACGAACGTACGGTGTTACGACGGATTCGCGAGAGCACAGCGAGGAGCATCGATTATAAACGACCAAAGTTCAATGTAGGCGATCGTGTGCGTATAAGCAAACACAAAATGACGTTCGCCAAAGGATACACACCAAATTGGACAAACGAGATATTCGTCGTTCACACGGTGCGTACCGGCAGCGTACCAGTCACTTATTCGCTAAAGGATCATACGGGAGAAGTGTTGAAAGGCGGTTTTTATGAACACGAAATCAGTAAATCGAACGTTGGTGACGTGTACTTGGTAGAAAAGATCGTACAACGTAAAGGCGATCGCGTGAAAGTCAGGTGGTTAGGATTCGATGGTAAACACGATTCGTGGATACTCAAGAAGAACTTGCTATAACAACGATTCGACTTGCGGAAATAGAACCAGTATGCGTCGATGCGTTACGATGACAACATGCGCGCTGTGTACAGTGTAAAAGACATTGTGTCGCATCCTGGATACGATGAGTACATCGTGAACACGACTGCAAACGACGTTGAACGCATGCGCAGGACTTTGACAGTGTATGAGTACTGGCAACGGGTTAACAATCGTGTGGCGAGGTTCCGTCTCGACGCAATAGTACCAACAGGCACCGGATTCGATCACTACAAAGAATGTGTTTGGTCGGATCCGAACTGTGAAACGGGTCCGGACACATGTGTATGCAGTTACATACCTGCCGACTGCTGCGATATAGTGCGACTATTAAATAGACTGTGCACAGAACGACAACATGAAAATATTGCAACAAGCGCACAGACTAAAAAAAAAGGACCTGGACTATTCGAAATTGTGCGGTGATGGTGGTGGTGGGGGGTGGTTGTGGCAGAAAAAACGTAAACACGGACGTCTTCTGCCCGCTACCGTTCGTTCGATCATCTACGGACCTTCCGCGTGCGAAAGACAAACTTCATGTTCAACCTGTTGTTCGATGTAAACGGATTGAGATTCGCGAACTTATACGTGTTTTCTAAATCACTATTTCAACCCAAATATCAGATGCTGTAGACCCTGATGACACGACTTTCCAACGAAGGAATGGTTTATCACTCCTACAACGATAACGAAGAGGTACCGCCTCCCGACGAGGTCGATCCCAATTCTATTATGGTGATCGACGACGTGTCTTGTGAAAGACAACACAACATACGCAGTATTTCTCTATGGGACGACACAGCGGTGTGGACGCGTTTTACCTTTGTCCGACGTACAGTCAAGTGCCAAAACAGTTGGTTCGTGACAATACCAATTTAATAGTATTGTTCAAACAGGACGATCGCAACTTGAAACATACGTACAACGATCACATCAACACGGAAATGAAATATGACACGTTTAAGAACATGTGTGCTGAAGCGTGGAAAGATCGTTACGGCTTTCTCGTTGTGGACAAGGATTCTTCTATCGACAGCGGCAGGTACAGAGTCGGTTTTGACCGTTTCATAGTAGTCGCACCTAACGATTAAACAAAAAAAATCGTCATACGTTCAGCTAAACATATGTCCTGCTGTCAACGACTTTAGTTGTCGTTCTGCCGTTTATCGAGATGGACGACAAGAAGAAACGACTAGCACGTGATATCGACACGATCAGTGATGACATACGGAAGAAATACCGTGCGTTAAAACATGGGATTCGTGAAGAAGAAGCAACGTTACCCAAAAGTTACAAACCGATTCTGGAACCGTTACAAAATATATCGCAAGCGTTGCTTGAAAAAAAAACGTAAAACAACAAACGAAAAACCTATAAGAGTGAAAAAGATGAAACGTGAAGAGGAAGAGGAAGAGCTGAGGAGGAGGAAGAGGATCCGACAGGTGCAATTAGTAAAATCGATGTGGGAACACCATTTCGTTCCCGAACGAAGCCACCACGTTTCCTGAAAACGCCTGTGATAGCCGAAACATTGGAGGATGATGATGATAATGATGAGGGCGATCCTAGTCTCAACATTGAAAAAATGTTAGACACACAGGAAGGAAGACGTGAAGCACGTAGATAATTTCAGGACAAATACGACAGTGAATCGTTAGCGAACAAGTACATGCGTATGATCGTTTCGTCCGAACGCGATCGTCTGATGGACTATACGTACGGTGTAAGACACGAAAACGGAAAATGGATGACCGGTGATTCAGCGTTCGAAATCGAAACGGACGATACGATTCTTAGCAACAGTAAACGATACAAAGGTACGCCAGGACTCTACGAACTCGTGTTCATGAAGCATCCTAAAGAAAACGTTTTCAACGTTTCGGATCTGAAAGCGTACAAAGATATACTGCGTGACACCAACGCGTACAAGCAGTATTATTTAGCGAACTCACAGGTGAACGCAAAAAGAGGTGTAAAGTATAAACGAATAATCTCACAACTGTTTCCGCCGAAACGTACAGGACATGGGCATAATAATATCGATACATCGTATATGACGCTGATGAGAAAAAAAGACAAAATCGATTACGTGCACTGGGACGATCCGAACGAACTGGTGGACAGACTGCAACTCTTAATGGCGTCACAGCGTGTCGGAAACAGCGGGCACACGAACGAAATCGTCTCCATAGTGGAAGAACTACGCGAAGCCGACATCATCGTATAAAAAGAGCGATATATACCATCAACTGTTATTAGCAGCAGCAGCAGCAAAGCCGATAA
This sequence comes from Magicicada septendecula, assembly GCA_034769895.1. Taxonomy (NCBI): domain Eukaryota; kingdom Metazoa; phylum Arthropoda; class Insecta; order Hemiptera; family Cicadidae; genus Magicicada; species Magicicada septendecula. The sequence goes on from CM068373.1 coordinate 149,836,701, forward strand.
AGTATAAATAATACTGTCGTACACGCACAGGGGACATTCCACGTTTGATTGTGACAACATGGATATCGTGCTAGTGTTTATTATCGTGTGCACAAGTGCCGTTGTTGCATCGAGCGTTAACGCTAACGATGTAGATTTCGCTATAGATTACTTGGTGCGATACGGATACGTGCCCGACGATAGTTTACGACTCACGGACAACGCCACCATCGATATGGACGCCTACCTTCGCACGTTTCAAGTGAATTACAATTTAACCGTAAATGGAGAATTGAACAACGAAACGATGAATCTGATGCGTGCGCGGAGATGCGGTAACGAAGATTTCGTGTCGTACACCTTACGAACACCGTGGGCCAAAAGACGTTTGTCGTGGCGGTTCTTTCACGGTAGCGCCAGCGCTATAGAAGCGTCGCGACAAGCATTCGCTGTATGGCAGAAACATTCGAATCTGGAATTCGAATATCGGCCCAACGACATGAACGCAGACATGGTAATGTTTTCGATCGTCAGCGGTAAGAAGTAATAGATTAACGTGATGACGTCTGCCACTGGAAGCAGTTATTCTTAAAGGGTAATTTCATTTTCTTCGTAACCGAAAACATTTATAGAACGTTAGGATTGTCTCGTTCGAACTTCACAATGTCGGATAGTCGGGTGGGATAAGTTATACCAGAAGTAATGATACTGTGGATATGTGGCTTGTATTTGGATACGCGATCGTTGTGTGAGTGTTGTGGAAACAGAGCGGCCAACACTGACCATACGAAACACATTTGATCGCCTGTATTGTTCACGTTGATGATGGATTTAGTACGAGACAATTCTGGGGGTGTACGGATGAAACTGGAGGCGGTTAGCGGTTGGTATCGTGAGAGAACGAGTTCTAAGGAGATTATGTTGTCTAACGCCCAACCGCTACCCTCGCGTGTGAATTTATAAATCGATTCAATGATTTTTTCGTACGAAGCTTCTAAACGATCGGGCAATACATCTTGGTCAGCGATCAGTGTCGTATGACATCGTCCGTGAAAATAAGCTTCAGTCGTCACTTCTTCGTCCTGGTCCTTGTCAGAGTTTACGATGTACTTGACAAATCTCGCTTTAACCGTTATATGCCACCTTATAGTAGGCAAACGTGTCAGTTCGTTTAGAATGTCCGTACGTAAGGTATCGTGCATTTCATCAAAAAAGGTTATGACATCGTTGACGCATTCTTCGTCATCCGTGACAGGCGTGTAAACGTACGATACCAACGCGCCGCGTAACGAATGTTTACAATCAACAGCAAACGACTGCATTTGTAGTAAATTAACAACAACAACAAAAACACGAAACTATAACAATTACTTGCTCGCTTGAAGAACAATAGAAGACTGATACGAAGTTAGAAAATAAGCACTATTTTATATGCGACACGTGAAAGTTAGACTGCGCGAGACTCGAAGGTGAACGCAGGCAGTGATCGCCGCTCTACTTATACTATCTATGACGGCTGCGCGCGCAGATATCCGCTCCCACCACCACGATACCGAACTATTGCCGTCAACGATCTCCCACTACCAAGTGCGTGCGCAGCTATCTGCTCCCACTACTGTGCGTTATTTCATACCGACTAATAGACGACAGCCATCCCCACTACGGATGCGCGCGCAGCTATCGCTGAGGAGGTAAAATGCAACGCGACAAACTAACATTCTTGCTTCAGATATGGACGTGTACACATATTCTTTTGCAAGCCGATTAAAAAGCTTTTATATCATCAGTCGTCGAGGTAACATTAAATTTTACGTTCATAAATTTCCGAATGCGAACGTAAAATATTTCGACCTAGCCGAAGCCGGGTTTATTTACGAAGGCGATGGTGATGTTGTAAGATGCTGCAAGTGTAAACTACGAATTATGGATTGGGCAGTGGGTGATGATCCCGTCCAAGTCCATAAGGCATCAACGCCCACATGCGATTTCGTTCGTGAACACTTGTAGAAGTCGACGCACGCAAAAATGGCTCTTTTCAGAGCCGACATAAACTCATATACCAAACATACCCGTTTGGGTAGTACTAGTAGTACTAGGTGTTAGTACTACTACTACCACTGAATGACAGTAGTCACTCCAAAAGTGTGAGTAAAGACACCCATGATAAAAAAAATTATAAATAAAAAAATTCCTCAAACAATATGGGTATACACTATAAATATCACGATCATGACTAATAGCGTATCACTCACATCGCAGATCATCGACACGATGGACGTCTATCGATACGATGATGCGAATCATTTCACAATAACAAAAGCTTCACGAAGCGCGATACGGTCCAACTTATGTTCCGTGTATTTTGTGAAGAAAAGACGATTTTGCGGCAACTAATGTACACGTTACAAGTTCGGTGTTGACAGATATCACACCCGTTGCTGGCGTCACATAAAAAAACGCAGCGGTGATTTGCCGCCGATCGTGCTGTTGATGATAGTCTCCGATCGTATACACAACAAATCACGGTGGCTTCAATTTATCGTAGAGTGCGAACAAAACAACGTACCGATAGAACTTGTGGTTTACGAAAAGAATATGTTCAAGTGTCCTGTACGTCACGGATGGAATTTTCTTTCGCGTTTCCGTCCGATTCCTGAACTGTATAACGCCGTTCAATGCGTGCACGGCTTACACGATTTACACGGGCAGAAGAACTACGCGACTGTATACACGGATATGCTCGCCTACGGAAATTCGATACCACACGCTTCTTGTTGCATCGTGCTTACGGAGCGCACTCTCCCGATACGTACACCCATGGAAATATACAGAAGCGTGATGATGATAGCGCCAAAGTGCGCACTGGATCCTAGCTACAACGTAAGTTTTGATGTGCACTGCCCGCCGTCCTCGTTACCGACACTAGCGAGAGGGAAACAGTTCGCGTTGGTGAACAACACGGCGCAGGGATTATTTTCGGTAGCCTTTCTGACGAAGGCGTTGCCTACACTCTGCAATTATTGCGAATACTTTGGTCTGCGGTATTCGCACGAACAAGGATACACGGTGAAAGACCGGCATTTGTACGAACAGTGGCAGCATTGCACGGGCGCTATGGCGGACGAATTTTGGTTGTTGAACTCGTATCTGATACACCTGCATACGGAGTCGAGAAGTCAACGCCCAATCGCCGAACTCAAAGCTAAACACATGTGCGGGCGGTTACCTGTGAACGATAACGTCATAGTCGCGGAAATGCACGAGTACCGCGACAACGTTATACGTAGCGTCATGTTCAAAGACATGAATTCTGTTAAGACTGTAAGAGCGTTGGACGCGAAAGAACACGCGCTCACGAGATACTACATCGGTATGAGCCTCGTGCGTCCTGGGCGTATGAAAATCAGTTTAGCTCACATTTTAACGTACTTACGCAATCGCAAAAAGAACGCGATGTTCTTCCGTTCGGTCGAGATTATATAAGTGGATGTGGAGCGGTGGCGACGTGACTGTCATGTGATGGAAGGTGGTCGTACCAGAACGGCATCGATGAGAATTACCTTCAGCACTGAGCCGACGGTTTACTACATTCCAGCGTATTGTGAATCGCGGTTCGCACGACAACATGAGAATGAAACGAGCTGTGAAGAATATACACCAGAGCGTTCGCAAGACTATCGCGACGGAGTTGCACAGACCGGTAAGAAGGAATTTTCCGAGACGCGCAGTCGAGTTGAAGGGACTTCACGACTTGTACCAAGCAGACCTGGTAGAGATGATACCGCACGCAAAGGCGAACAAGGGATTCAAGTACCTTATGACGATGATTAACGCGTTTAGCAAGTACGCGTACGCCGTTCCATTGAAAACGAAGACGGGTGTAGAGGTCGCACGAGCTCTGGAACCGATTCTGCGTGCTAATGAAATGAAATATCTGCAGACGGACAACGGGAAAGAGTACTACAACCGTACCGTTGAAAAATTGCTGAGCAGATATGGTGTCACACTCTATTTCACGTAGAGTGAGAAAAAAGCTTCCAATGTGGAACGCTTCAACCGTACGTTGAAAAAGCACATGTATCGCGCGTTCAGCGAACAAGGTCACTACCGTTGGTTGGATATGTTACCGGAACTATTCAGCACGTACAACAACAGTGTGCACAGAACGATTGGAATGAAACCGCGTCAGGTGAACGAATCCAACGAACGTACGGTGTTACGACGGATTCGCGAGAGCACAGCGAGGAGCATCGATTATAAACGACCAAAGTTCAATGTAGGCGATCGTGTGCGTATAAGCAAACACAAAATGACGTTCGCCAAAGGATACACACCAAATTGGACAAACGAGATATTCGTCGTTCACACGGTGCGTACCGGCAGCGTACCAGTCACTTATTCGCTAAAGGATCATACGGGAGAAGTGTTGAAAGGCGGTTTTTATGAACACGAAATCAGTAAATCGAACGTTGGTGACGTGTACTTGGTAGAAAAGATCGTACAACGTAAAGGCGATCGCGTGAAAGTCAGGTGGTTAGGATTCGATGGTAAACACGATTCGTGGATACTCAAGAAGAACTTGCTATAACAACGATTCGACTCGCGGAAATAGAACCAGTATGCGTCGATGCGTTACGTTGACAACATGCGCGCTGTGTACAGTGTAAAAGACATTGTGTCGCATCCTGGATACGATGAGTACATCGTGAACACGACTGCAAACGACGTTGAACGCATGCGCAGGACTTTGACAGTGTATGAGTACTGGCAACGGGTTAACAATCGTGTGGCGAGGTTCCGTCTCGACGCAATAGTACCAACAGGCACCGGATTCGATCACTACAAAGAATGTGTTTGGTCGGATCCGAACTGTGAAACGGGTCCGGACACATGTGTATGCAGTTACATACCTGCCGACTGCTGCGATATAGTGCGACTATTAAATAGACTGTGCACAGAACGACAACATGAAAATATTGCAACAAGCGCACAGACTAAAAAAAAAGGACCTGGACTATTCGAAATTGTGCGGTGATGGTGGTGGTGGGGGGTGGTTGTGGCAGAAAAAACGTAAACACGGACGTCTTCTGCCCGCTACCGTTCGTTCGATCATCTACGGACCTTCCGCGTGCGAAAGACAAACTTCATGTTCAACCTGTTGTTCGATGTAAACGGATTGAGATTCGCGAACTTATACGTGTTTTCTAAATCACTATTTCAACCCAAATATCAGATGCTGTAGACCCTGATGACACGACTTTCCAACGAAGGAATGGTTTATCACTCCTACAACGATAACGAAGAGGTACCGCCTCCCGACGAGGTCGATCCCAATTCTATTATGGTGATCGACGACGTGTCTTGTGAAAGACAACACAACATACGCAGTATTTCTCTATGGGACGACACAGCGGTGTGGACGCGTTTTACCTTTGTCCGACGTACAGTCAAGTGCCAAAACAGTTGGTTCGTGACAATACCAATTTAATAGTATTGTTCAAACAGGACGATCGCAACTTGAAACATACGTACAACGATCACATCAACACGGAAATGAAATATGACACGTTTAAGAACATGTGTGCTGAAGCGTGGAAAGATCGTTACGGCTTTCTCGTTGTGGACAAGGATTCTTCTATCGACAGCGGCAGGTACAGAGTCGGTTTTGACCGTTTCATAGTAGTCGCACCTAACGATTAAACAAAAAAAATCGTCATACGTTCAGCTAAACATATGTCCTGCTGTCAACGATTTTAGTTGTCGTTCTGCCGTTTATCGAGATGGACGACAAGAAGAAACGACTAGCACGTGATATCGACACGATCAGTGATGACATACGGAAGAAATACCGTGCGTTAAAACATGGGATTCGTGAAGAAGAAGCAACGTTACCCAAAAGTTACAAACCGATTCTGGAACCGTTACAAAATATATCGCAAGCGTTGCTTGAAAAAAAAAAACGTAAAACAACAAACGAAAAACCTATAAGAGTGAAAAAGATGAAACGTGAAGAGGAAGAGGAAGAGCTGAGGAGGAGGAAGAGGATCCGACAGGTGCAATTAGTAAAATCGATGTGGGAACACCATTTCGTTCCCGAACGAAGCCACCACGTTTCCTGAAAACGCCTGTGATAGCCGAAACATTGGAGGATGATGATGATAATGATGAGGGCGATCCTAGTCTCAACATTGAAAAAATGTTAGACACACAGGAAGGAAGACGTGAAGCACGTAGATAATTTCAGGACAAATACGACAGTGAATCGTTAGCGAACAAGTACATGCGTATGATCGTTTCGTCCGAACGCGATCGTCTGATGGACTATACGTACGGTGTAAGACACGAAAACGGAAAATGGATGACCGGTGATTCAGCGTTCGAAATCGAAACGGACGATACGATTCTTAGCAACGGTAAACGATACAAAGGTACGCCAGGACTCTACGAACTCGTGTTCATGAAGCATCCTAAAGAAAACGTTTTCAACGTTTCGGATCTGAAAGCGTACAAAGATATACTGCGTGACACCAACGCGTACAAGCAGTATTATTTAGCGAACTCACAGGTGAACGCAAAAAGAGGTGTAAAGTATAAACGAATAATCTCACAACTGTTTCCGCCGAAACGTACAGGACATGGGCATAATAATATCGATACATCGTATATGACGCTGATGAGAAAAAAAGACAAAATCGATTACGTGCACTGGGACGATCCGAACGAACTGGTGGACAGACTGCAACTCTTAATGGCGTCACAGCGTGTCGGAAACAGCGGGCACACGAACGAAATCGTCTCCATAGTGGAAGAACTACGCGAAGCCGACATCATCGTATAAAAAGAGCGATATATACCATCAACTGTTATTAGCAGCAGCAGCAGCAAAGCCGATAAAGTATAAATAATACTGTCTTACACGCACAGGGGACATTCCACGTTTGATTGTGACAACATGGATATCGTGCTAGTGTTTATTATCGTGTGCACAAGTGCCGTTGTTGCATCGAGCGTTAACGCTAACGATGTAGATTTCGCTATAGATTACTTGGTGCGATACGGATACGTGCCCGACGATAGTTTACGACTCACGGACAACGCCACCATCGATATGGACGCCTACCTTCGCACGTTTCAAGTGAATTACAATTTAACCGTAAATGGAGAATTGAACAACGAAACGATGAATCTGATGCGTGCGCGGAGATGCGGTAACGAAGATTTCGTGTCGTACACCTTACGAACACCGTGGGCCAAAAGACGTTTGTCGTGGCGGTTCTTTCACGGTAGCGCCAGCGCTATAGAAGCGTCGCGACAAGCATTCGCTGTATGGCAGAAACATTCGAATCTGGAATTCGAATATCGGCCCAACGACATGAACGCAGACATGGTAATGTTTTCGATCGTCAGCGGTAAGAAGTAATAGATTAACGTGATGACGTCTGCCACTGGAAGCAGTTATTCTTAAAGGGTAATTTCATTTTCTTCGTAACCGAAAACATTTATAGAACGTTAGGATTGTCTCGTTCGAACTTCACAATGTCGGATAGTCGGGTGGGATAAGTTATACCAGAAGTAATGATACTGTGGATATGTGGCTTGTATTTGGATACGCGATCGTTGTGTGAGTGTTGTGGAAACAGAGCGGCCAACACTGACCATACGAAACACATTTGATCGCCTGTATTGTTCACGTTGATGATGGATTTAGTACGAGACAATTCTGGGGGTGTACGGATGAAACTGGAGGCGGTTAGCGGTTGGTATCGTGAGAGAACGAGTTCTAAGGAGATTATGTTGTCTAACGCCCAACCGCTACCCTCGCGTGTGAATTTATAAATCGATTCAATGATTTTTTCGTACGAAGCTTCTAAACGATCGGGCAATACATCTTGGTCAGCGATCAGTGTCGTATGACATCGTCCGTGAAAATAAGCTTCAGTCGTCACTTCTTCGTCCTGGTCCTTGTCAGAGTTTACGATGTACTTGACAAATCTCGCTTTAACCGTTATATGCCACCTTATAGTAGGCAAACGTGTCAGTTCGTTTAGAATGTCCGTACGTAAGGTATCGTGCATTTCATCAAAAAAGGTTATGACATCGTTGACGCATTCTTCGTCATCCGTGACAGGCGTGTAAACGTACGATACCAACGCGCCGCGTAACGAATGTTTACAATCAACAGCAAACGACTGCATTTGTAGTAAATTAACAACAACAACAAAAACACGAAACTATAACAATTACTTGCTCGCTTGAAGAACAATAGAAGACTGATACGAAGTTAGAAAATAAGCACTATTTTATATGCGACACGTGAAAGTTAGACTGCGCGAGACTCGAAGGTGAACGCAGGCAGTGATCGCCGCTCTACTTATACTATCTATGACGGCTGCGCGCGCAGATATCCGCTCCCACCACCACGATACCGAACTATTGCCGTCAACGATCTCCCACTACCAAGTGCGTGCGCAGCTATCTGCTCCCACTACTGTGCGTTATTTCATACCGACTAATAGACGACAGCCATCCCCACTACGGATGCGCGCGCAGCTATCGCTGAGGAGGTAAAATGCAACGCGACAAACTAACATTCTTGCTTCAGATATGGACGTGTACACATATTCTTTTGCAAGCCGATTAAAAAGCTTTTATATCATCAGTCGTCGAGGTAACATTAAATTTTACGTTCATAAATTTCCGAATGCGAACGTAAAATATTTCGACCTAGCCGAAGCCGGGTTTATTTACGAAGGCGATGGTGATGTTGTAACATGCTGCAAGTGTAAACTACGAATTATGGATTGGGCAGTGGGTGATGATCCCGTCCAAGTCCATAAGGCATCAACGCCCACATGCGATTTCGTTCGTGAACACTTGTAGAAGTCGACGCACGCAAAAATGGCTCTTTTCAGAGCCGACATAAACTCATATACCAAACATACCCGTTTGGGTAGTACTAGTAGTACTAGGTGTTAGTACTACTACTACTACTGAATGACAGTAGTCACTCCAAAAGTGTGAGTAAAGACACCCATGATAAAAAAAATTATAAATAAAAAAATTCCTCAAACAATATGGGTATACACTATAAATATCACGATCATGACTAATAGCGTATCACTCACATCGCAGATCATCGACACGATGGACGTCTATCGATACGATGATGCGAATCATTTCACAATAACAAAAGCTTCACGAAGCGCGATACGGTCCAACTTATGTTCCGTGTATTTTGTGAAGAAAAGACGATTTTGCGGCAACTAATGTACACGTTACAAGTTCGGTGTTGACAGATATCACACCCGTTGCTGGCGTCACATAAAAAAACGCAGCGGTGATTTGCCGCCGATCGTGCTGTTGATGATAGTCTCCGATCGTATACACAACAAATCACGGTGGCTTCAATTTATCGTAGAGTGCGAACAAAACAACGTACCGATAGAACTTGTGGTTTACGAAAAGAATATGTTCAAGTGTCCTGTACGTCACGGATGGAATTTTCTTTCGCGTTTCCGTCCGATTCCTGAACTGTATAACGCCGTTCAATGCGTGCACGGCTTACACGATTTACACGGGCAGAAGAACTACGCGACTGTATACACGGATATGCTCGCCTACGGAAATTCGATACCACACGCTTCTTGTTGCATCGTGCTTACGGAGCGCACTCTCCCGATACGTACACCCATGGAAATATACAGAAGCGTGATGATGATAGCGCCAAAGTGCGCACTGGATCCTAGCTACAACGTAAGTTTTGATGTGCACTGCCCGCCGTCCTCGTTACCGACACTAGCGAGAGGGAAACAGTTCGCGTTGGTGAACAACACGGCGCAGGGATTATTTTCGGTAGCCTTTCTGACGAAGGCGTTGCCTACACTCTGCAATTATTGCGAATACTTTGGTCTGCGGTATTCGCACGAACAAGGATACACGGTGAAAGACCGGCATTTGTACGAACAGTGGCAGCATTGCACGGGCGCTATGGCGGACGAATTTTGGTTGTTGAACTCGTATCTGATACACCTGCATACGGAGTCGAGAAGTCAACGCCCAATCGCCGAACTCAAAGCTAAACACATGTGCGGGCGGTTACCTGTGAACGATAACGTCATAGTCGCGGAAATGCACGAGTACCGCGACAACGTTATACGTAGCGTCATGTTCAAAGACATGAATTCTGTTAAGACTGTAAGAGCGTTGGACGCGAAAGAACACGCGCTCACGAGATACTACATCGGTATGAGCCTCGTGCGTCCTGGGCGTATGAAAATCAGTTTAGCTCACATTTTAACGTACTTACGCAATCGCAAAAAGAACGCGATGTTCTTCCGTTCGGTCGAGATTATATAAGTGGATGTGGAGCGGTGGCGACGTGACTGTCATGTGATGGAAGGTGGTCGTACCAGAACGGCATCGATGAGAATTACCTTCAGCACTGAGCCGACGGTTTACTACATTCCAGCGTATTGTGAATCGCGGTTCGCACGACAACATGAGAATGAAACGAGCTGTGAAGAATATACACCAGAGCGTTCGCAAGACTATCGCGACGGAGTTGCACAGACCGGTAAGAAGGAATTTTCCGAGACGCGCAGTCGAGTTGAAGGGACTTCACGACTTGTACCAAGCAGACCTGGTAGAGATGATACCGCACGCAAAGGCGAACAAGGGATTCAAGTACCTTATGACGATGATTAACGCGTTTAGCAAGTACGCGTACGCCGTTCCATTGAAAACGAAGACGGGTGTAGAGGTCGCACGAGCTCTGGAACCGATTCTGCGTGCTAATGAAATGAAATATCTGCAGACGGACAACGGGAAAGAGTACTACAACAGTACCGTAGAAAAATTGCTGAGCAGATATGGTGTCACACTCTATTTCACGTAGAGTGAGAAAAAAGCTTCCATTGTGGAACGCTTCAACCGTACGTTGAAAAAGCACATGTATCGCGCGTTCAGCGAACAAGGTCACTACCGTTGGTTGGATATGTTACCGGAACTATTCAGCACGTACAACAACAGTGTGCACAGAACGATTGGAATGAAACCGCGTCAGGTGAACGAATCCAACGAACGTACGGTGTTACGACGGATTCGCGAGAACACAGCGAGGAGCATCGATTATAAACGACCAAAGTTCAATGTAGGCGATCGTGTGCGTATAAGCAAACACAAAATGACGTTCGCCAAACGATACACACCAAATTGGAAAAACGAGATATTCCTCGTTCACACGGTGCGTACCGGCAGCATACCAGTCACTTATTCGCTAAAGGATCATACGGGAGAAGTGTTGAAAGGCGGTTTTTATGAACACGAAATCAGTAAATCGAACGTTGGTGACGTGTATGTGGTAGAAAAGATCGTACAACGTAAAGGCGATCGCGTGAAAGTCAGGTGGTTAGGATTCGATGGTAAACACGATTCGTGGATACTCAAGAAGAACTTGCTATAACAACGATTCGACTCGCGGAAATAGAACCAGTATGCGTCGATGCGTTACGATGACAACATGCGCGCTGTGTACAGTGTAAAAGACATTGTGTCGCATCCTGGATACGATGAGTACATCGTGAACACGACTGCAAACGACGTTGAACGCATGCGCAGGACCTTGACAGTGTATGAGTACTGGCAACGGGTTAACAATCGTGTGGCGAGGTTCCGTCTCGACGCAATAGTACCAACAGGCACCGGATTCGATCACTACAAAGAATGTGCTTGGTCGGATCCGAACTGTGAAACGGGTCCGGACACATGTGTATGCAGTTACATACCTGCCGACTGCTGCGATATAGTGCAACTATTAAATAGACTGTGCACAGAACGACAACATGAAAATATTGCAACAAGCGCACAGACTAAAAAAAAAGGACCTGGACTATTCGAAATTGTGCGGTGATTGAGGTGGTGGGGGGTGGTTGTGGCAGAAAAAACGTAAACACGGACGTCTTCTGCCCGCTACCGTTCGTTCGATCATCTACGGACCTTCCGCGTGCGAAAGACAAACTTCATGTTCAACCTGTTGTTCGATGTAAACGGATTGAGATTCGCGAACTTATACGTGTTTTCTAAATCACTATTTCAACCCAAATATCAGATGCTGTAGACCCTGATGACACGACTTTCCAACGAAGGAATGGTTTATCACTCCTACAACGATAACGAAGAGGTACCGCCTCCCGACGAGGTCGATCCCAATTCTATTATGGTGATCGACGACGTGTCTTGTGAAAGACAACACAACATACGCAGTATTTCTCTATGGGACGACACAGCGGTGTGGACGCGTTTTACCTTTGTCCGACGTACAGTCAAGTGCCAAAACAGTTGGTTCGTGACAATACCAATTTAATAGTATTGTTCAAACAGGACGATCGCAACTTGAAACATACGTACAACGATCACGTCAACACGGAAATGACGTTAAGAACATGTGTGCTGAAGCGTGGAAAGATCGTTACGGCTTTCTCGTTGTGGACAAGGATTCTTCTATCGACAGCGGCAGGTACAGAGTCGGTTTTGACCGTTTCATAGTAGTCGCACCTAACGATTAAACAAAAAAAATCGTCATACGTTCAGCTAAACATATGTCCTGCTGTCAACGACTTTAGTTGTCGTTCTGCCGTTTATCGAGATGGACGACAAGAAGAAACGACTAGCACGTGATATCGACACGATCAGTGATGACATACGGAAGAAATACCGTGCGTTAAAACATGGGATTCGTGAAGAAGAAGCAACGTTACCCAAAAGTTACAAACCGATTCTGGAACCGTTACAAAATATATCGCAAGCGTTGCTTGAAAAAAAAACGTAAAACAACAAACGAAAAACCTATAAGAGTGAAAAAGATGAAACGTGAAGAGGAAGAGGAAGAGCTGAGGAGGAGGAAGAGGATCCGACAGGTGCAATTAGTAAAATCGATGTGGGAACACCATTTCGTTCCCGAACGAAGCCACCACGTTTCCTGAAAACGCCTGTGATAGCCGAAACATTGGAGGATGATGATGATAATGATGAGGGCGATCCTAGTCTCAACATTGAAAAAATGTTAGACACACAGGAAGGAAGACGTGAAGCACGTAGATAATTTCAGGACAAATACGACAGTGAATCGTTAGCGAACAAGTACATGCGTATGATCGTTTCGTCCGAACGCGATCGTCTGATGGACTATACGTACGGTGTAAGACACGAAAACGGAAAATGGATGACCGGTGATTCAGCGTTCGAAATCGAAACGGACGATACGATTCTTAGCAACGGTAAACGATACAAAGGTACGCCAGGACTCTACGAACTCGTGTTCATGAAGCATCCTAAAGAAAACGTTTTCAACGTTTCGGATCTGAAAGCGTACAAAGATATACTGCGTGACACCAACGCGTACAAGCAGTATTATTTAGCGAACTCACAGGTGAACGCAAAAAGAGGTGTAAAGTATAAACGAATAATCTCACAACTGTTTCCGCCGAAACGTACAGGACATGGGCATAATAATATCGATACATCGTATATGACGCTGATGAGAAAAAAAGACAAAATCGATTACGTGCACTGGGACGATCCGAACGAACTGGTGGACAGACTGCAACTCTTAATGGCGTCACAGCGTGTCGGAAACAGCGGGCACACGAACGAAATCGTCTCCATAGTGGAAGAACTACGCGAAGCCGACATCATCGTATAAAAAGAGCGATATATACCATCAACTGTTATTAGCAGCAGCAGCAGCAAAGCCGATAAAGTATAAATAATACTGTCGTACACGCACAGGGGACATTCCACGTTTGATTGTGACAACATGGATATCGTGCTAGTGTTTATTATCGTGTGCACAAGTGCCGTTGTTGCATCGAGCGTTAACGCTAACGATGTTGATTTCGCTATAGATTACTTGGTGCGATACGGATACGTGCCCGACGATAGTTTACGACTCACGGACAACGCCACCATCGATATGGACGCCTACCTTCGCACGTTTCAAGTGAATTACAATTTAACCGTAAATGGAGAATTGAACAACGAAACGATGAATCTGATGCGTGCGCGGAGATGCGGTAACGAAGATTTCGTGTCGTACACCTTACGAACACCGTGGGCCAAAAGACGTTTGTCGTGGCGGTTCTTTCACGGTAGCGCCAGCGCTATAGAAGCGTCGCGACAAGCATTCGCTGTATGGCAGAAACATTCGAATCTGGAATTCGAATATCGGCCCAACGACATGAACGCAGACATGGTAATGTTTTCGATCGTCAGCGGTAAGAAGTAATAGATTAACGTGATGACGTCTGCCACTGGAAGCAGTTATTCTTAAAGGGTAATTTCATTTTCTTCGTAACCGAAAACATTTATAGAACGTTAGGATTGTCTCGTTCGAACTTCACAATGTCGGATAGTCGGGTGGGATAAGTTATACCAGAAGTAATGATACTGTGGATATGTGGCTTGTATTTGGATACGCGATCGTTGTGTGAGTGTTGTGGAAACAGAGCGGCCAACACTGACCATACGAAACACATTTGATCGCCTGTATTGTTCACGTTGATGATGGATTTAGTACGAGACAATTCTGGGGGTGTACGGATGAAACTGGAGGCGGTTAGCGGTTGGTATCGTGAGAGAACGAGTTCTAAGGAGATTATGTTGTCTAACGCCCAACCGCTACCCTCGCGTGTGAATTTATAAATCGATTCAATGATTTTTTCGTACGAAGCTTCTAAACGATCGGGCAATACATCTTGGTCAGCGATCAGTGTCGTATGACATCGTCCGTGAAAATAAGCTTCAGTCGTCACTTCTTCGTCCTGGTCCTTGTCAGAGTTTACGATGTACTTGACAAATCTCGCTTTAACCGTTATATGCCACCTTATAGTAGGCAAACGTGTCAGTTCGTTTAGAATGTCCGTACGTAAGGTATCGTGCATTTCATCAAAAAAGGTTATGACATCGTTGACGCATTCTTCGTCATCCGTGACAGGCGTGTAAACGTACGATACCAACGCGCCGCGTAACGAATGTTTACAATCAACAGCAAACGACTGCATTTGTAGTAAATTAACAACAACAACAAAAACACGAAACTATAACAATTACTTGCTCGCTTGAAGAACAATAGAAGACTGATACGAAGTTAGAAAATAAGCACTATTTTATATGCGACACGTGAAAGTTAGACTGCGCGAGACTCGAAGGTGAACGCAGGCAGTGATCGCCGCTCTACTTATACTATCTATGACGGCTGCGCGCGCAGATATCCGCTCCCACCACCACGATACCGAACTATTGCCGTCAACGATCTCCCACTACCAAGTGCGTGCGCAGCTATCTGCTCCCACTACTGTGCGTTATTTCATACCGACTAATAGACGACAGCCATCCCCACTACGGATGCGCGCGCAGCTATCGCTGAGGAGGTAAAATGCAACGCGACAAACTAACATTCTTGCTTCAGATATGGACGTGTACACATATTCTTTTGCAAGCCGATTAAAAAGCTTTTATATCATCAGTCGTCGAGGTAACATTAAATTTTACGTTCATAAATTTCCGAATGCGAACGTAAAATATTTCGACCTAGCCGAAGCCGGGTTTATTTACGAAGGCGATGGTGATGTTGTAAGATGCTGCAAGTGTAAACTACGAATTATGGATTGGGCAGTGGGTGATGATCCCGTCCAAGTCCATAAGGCATCAACGCCCACATGCGATTTCGTTCGTGAACACTTGTAGAAGTCGACGCACGCAAAAATGGCTCTTTTCAGAGCCGACATAAACTCATATACCAAACATACCCGTTTGGGTAGTACTAGTAGTACTAGGTGTTAGTACTACTACTACTACTGAATGACAGTAGTCACTCCAAAAGTGTGAGTAAAGACACCCATGATAAAAAAAATTATAAATAAAAAAATTCCTCAAACAATATGGGTATACACTATAAATATCACGATCATGACTAATAGCGTATCACTCACATCGCAGATCATCGACACGATGGACGTCTATCGATACGATGATGCGAATCATTTCACAATAACAAAAGCTTCACGAAGCGCGATACGGTCCAACTTATGTTCCGTGTATTTTGTGAAGAAAAGACGATTTTGCGGCAACTAATGTACACGTTACAAGTTCGGTGTTGACAGATATCACACCCGTTGCTGGCGTCACATAAAAAAACGCAGCGGTGATTTGCCGCCGATCGTGCTGTTGATGATAGTCTCCGATCGTATACACAACAAATCACGGTGGCTTCAATTTATCGTAGAGTGCGAACAAAACAACGTACCGATAGAACTTGTGGTTTACGAAAAGAATATGTTCAAGTGTCCTGTACGTCACGGATGGAATTTTCTTTCGCGTTTCCGTCCGATTCCTGAACTGTATAACGCCGTTCAATGCGTGCACGGCTTACACGATTTACACGGGCAGAAGAACTACGCGACTGTATACACGGATATGCTCGCCTACGGAAATTCGATACCACACGCTTCTTGTTGCATCGTGCTTACGGAGCGCACTCTCCCGATACGTACACCCATGGAAATATACAGAAGCGTGATGATGATAGCGCCAAAGTGCGCACTAGATCCTAGCTACAACGTAAGTTTTGATGTGCACTGCCCGCCGTCCTCGTTACCGACACTAGCGAGAGGGAAACAGTTCGCGTTGGTGAACAACACGGCGCAGGGATTATTTTCGGTAGCCTTTCTGACGAAGGCGTTGCCTACACTCTGCAATTATTGCGAATACTTTGGTCTGCGGTATTCGCACGAACAAGGATACACGGTGAAAGACCGGCATTTGTACGAACAGTGGCAGCATTGCACGGGCGCTATGGCGGACGAATTTTGGTTGTTGAACTCGTATCTGATACACCTGCATACGGAGTCGAGAAGTCAACGCCCAATCGCCGAACTCAAAGCTAAACACATGTGCGGGCGGTTACCTGTGAACGATAACGTCATAGTCGCGGAAATGCACGAGTACCGCGACAACGTTATACGTAGCGTCATGTTCAAAGACATGAATTCTGTTAAGACTGTAAGAGCGTTGGACGCGAAAGAACACGCGCTCACGAGATACTACATCGGTATGAGCCTCGTGCGTCCTGGGCGTATGAAAATCAGTTTAGCTCACATTTTAACGTACTTACGCAATCGCAAAAAGAACGCGATGTTCTTCCGTTCGGTCGAGATTATATAAGTGGATGTGGAGCGGTGGCGACGTGACTGTCATGTGATGGAAGGTGGTCGTACCAGAACGGCATCGATGAGAATTACCTTCAGCACTGAGCCGACGGTTTACTACATTCCAGCGTATTGTGAATCGCGGTTCGCACGACAACATGAGAATGAAACGAGCTGTGAAGAATATACACCAGAGCGTTCGCAAGACTATCGCGACGGAGTTGCACAGACCGGTAAGAAGGAATTTTCCGAGACGCGCAGTCGAGTTGAAGGGACTTCACGACTTGTACCAAGCAGACCTGGTAGAGATGATACCGCACGCAAAGGCGAACAAGGGATTCAAGTACCTTATGACGATGATTAACGCGTTTAGCAAGTACGCGTACGCCGTTCCATTGAAAACGAAGACGGGTGTAGAGGTCGCACGAGCTCTGGAACCGATTCTGCGTGCTAATGAAATGAAATATCTGCAGACGGACAACGGGAAAGAGTACTACAACAGTACCGTAGAAAAATTGCTGAGCAGATATGGTGTCACACTCTATTTCACGTAGAGTGAGAAAAAAGCTTCCATTGTGGAACGCTTCAACCGTACGTTGAAAAAGCACATGTATCGCGCGTTCAGCGAACAAGGTCACTACCGTTGGTTGGATATGTTACCGGAACTATTCAGCACGTACAACAACAGTGTGCACAGAACGATTGGAATGAAACCGCGTCAGGTGAACGAATCCAACGAACGTACGGTGTTACGACGGATTCCCGAGAACACAGCGAGGAGCATCGATTATAAACGACCAAAGTTCAATGTAGGCGATCGTGTGCGTATAAGCAAACACAAAATGACGTTCGCCAAAGGATACACACCAAATTGGAAAAACGAGATATTCCTCGTTCACACGGTGCGTACCGGCAGCATACCAGTCACTTATTCGCTAAAGGATCATACGGGAGAAGTGTTGAAAGGCGGTTTTTATGAACACGAAATCAGTAAATCGAACGTTGGTGACGTGTATTTGGTAGAAAAGATCGTACAACGTAAAGGCGATCGCGTGAAAGTCAGGTGGTTAGGATTCGATGGTAAACACGATTCGTGGATACTCAAGAAGAACTTGCTATAACAACGATTCGACTCGCGGAAATAGAACCAGTATGCGTCGATGCGTTACGATGACAACATGCGCGCTGTGTACAGTGTAAAAGACATTGTGTCGCATCCTGGATACGATGAGTACATCGTGAACACGACTGCAAACGACGTTGAACGCATGCGCAGGACCTTGACAGTGTATGAGTACTGGCAACGGGTTAACAATCGTGTGGCGAGGTTCCGTCTCGACGCAATAGTACCAACAGGCACCGGATTCGATCACTACAAAGAATGTGCTTGGTCGGATCCGAACTGTGAAACGGGTCCGGACACATGTGTATGCAGTTACATACCTGCCGACTGCTGCGATATAGTGCAACTATTAAATAGACTGTGCACAGAACGACAACATGAAAATATTGCAACAAGCGCACAGACTAAAAAAAAAGGACCTGGACTATTCGAAATTGTGCGGTGATTGAGGTGGTGGGGGGTGGTTGTGGCAGGAAAAACGTAAACACGGACGTCTTCTGCCCGCTACCGTTCGTTCGATCATCTACGGACCTTCCGCGTGCGAAAGACAAACTTCATGTTCAACCTGTTGTTCGATGTAAACGGATTGAGATTCGCGAACTTATACGTGTTTTCTAAATCACTATTTCAACCCAAATATCAGATGCTGTAGACCCTGATGACACGACTTTCCAACGAAGGAATGGTTTATCACTCCTACAACGATAACGAAGAGGTACCGCCTCCCGACGAGGTCGATCCCAATTCTATTATGGTGATCGACGACGTGTCTTGTGAAAGACAACACAACATACGCAGTATTTCTCTATGGGACGACACAGCGGTGTGGACGCGTTTTACCTTTGTCCGACGTACAGTCAAGTGCCAAAACAGTTGGTTCGTGACAATACCAATTTAATAGTATTGTTCAAACAGGACGATCGCAACTTGAAACATACGTACAACGATCACGTCAACACGGAAATGACGTTAAGAACATGTGTGCTGAAGCGTGGAAAGATCGTTACGGCTTTCTCGT
Organism: Magicicada septendecula; assembly: GCA_034769895.1. Classification (NCBI taxonomy): domain Eukaryota; kingdom Metazoa; phylum Arthropoda; class Insecta; order Hemiptera; family Cicadidae; genus Magicicada; species Magicicada septendecula. The sequence continues at coordinate 149,856,022 of CM068373.1, forward strand.
TGTGGACAAGGATTCTTCTATCGACAGCGGCAGGTACAGAGTCGGTTTTGACCGTTTCATAGTAGTCGCACCTAACGATTAAACAAAAAAAATCGTCATACGTTCAGCTAAACATATGTCCTGCTGTCAACGACTTTAGTTGTCGTTCTGCCGTTTATCGAGATGGACGACAAGAAGAAACGACTAGCACGTGATATCGACACGATCAGTGATGACATACGGAAGAAATACCGTGCGTTAAAACATGGGATTCGTGAAGAAGAAGCAACGTTACCCAAAAGTTACAAACCGATTCTGGAACCGTTACAAAATATATCGCAAGCGTTGCTTGAAAAAAAAACGTAAAACAACAAACGAAAAACCTATAAGAGTGAAAAAGATGAAACGTGAAGAGGAAGAGGAAGAGCTGAGGAGGAGGAAGAGGATCCGACAGGTGCAATTAGTAAAATCGATGTGGGAACACCATTTCGTTCCCGAACGAAGCCACCACGTTTCCTGAAAACGCCTGTGATAGCCGAAACATTGCAGGATGATGATGATAATGATGAGGGCGATCCTAGTCTCAACATTGAAAAAATGTTAGACACACAGGAAGGAAGACGTGAAGCACGTAGATAATTTCAGGACAAATACGACAGTGAATCGTTAGCGAACAAGTACATGCGTATGATCGTTTCGTCCGAACGCGATCGTCTGATGGACTATACGTACGGTGTAAGACACGAAAACGGAAAATGGATGACCGGTGATTCAGCGTTCGAAATCGAAACGGACGATACGATTCTTAGCAACGGTAAACGATACAAAGGTACGCCAGGACTCTACGAACTCGTGTTCATGAAGCATCCTAAAGAAAACGTTTTCAACGTTTCGGATCTGAAAGCGTACAAAGATATACTGCGTGACACCAACGCGTACAAGCAGTATTATTTAGCGAACTCACAGGTGAACGCAAAAAGAGGTGTAAAGTATAAACGAATAATCTCACAACTGTTCCCGCCGAAACGTACAGGACATGGGCATAATAATATCGATACATCGTATATGACGCTGATGAGAAAAAAAGACAAAATCGATTACGTGCACTGGGACGATCCGAACGAACTGGTGGACAGACTGCAACTCTTAATGGCGTCACAGCGTGTCGGAAACAGCGGGCACACGAACGAAATCGTCTCCATAGTGGAAGAACTACGCGAAGCCGACATCATCGTATAAAAAGAGCGATATATACCATCAACTGTTATTAGCAGCAGCAGCAGCAAAGCCGATAAAGTATAAATAATACTGTCGTACACGCACAGGGGACATTCCACGTTTGATTGTGACAACATGGATATCGTGCTAGTGTTTATTATCGTGTGCACAAGTGCCGTTGTTGCATCGAGCGTTAACGCTAACGATGTAGATTTCGCTATAGATTACTTGGTGCGATACGGATACGTGCCCGACGATAGTTTACGACTCACGGACAACGCCACCATCGATATGGACGCCTACCTTCGCACGTTTCAAGTGAATTACAATTTAACCGTAAATGGAGAATTGAACAACGAAACGATGAATCTGATGCGTGCGCGGAGATGCGGTAACGAAGATTTCGTGTCGTACACCTTACGAACACCGTGGGCCAAAAGACGTTTGTCGTGGCGGTTCTTTCACGGTAGCGCCAGCGCTATAGAAGCGTCGCGACAAGCATTCGCTGTATGGCAGAAACATTCGAATCTGGAATTCGAATATCGGCCCAACGACATGAACGCAGACATGGTAATGTTTTCGATCGTCAGCGGTAAGAAGTAATAGATTAACGTGATGACGTCTGCCACTGGAAGCAGTTATTCTTAAAGGGTTATTTCATTTTCTTCGTAACCGAAAACATTTATAGAACGTTAGGATTGTCTCGTTCGAACTTCACAATGTCGGATAGTCGGGTGGGATAAGTTATACCAGAAGTAATGATACTGTGGATATGTGGCTTGTATTTGGATACGCGATCGTTGTGTGAGTGTTGTGGAAACAGAGCGGCCAACACTGACCATACGAAACACATTTGATCGCCTGTATTGTTCACGTTGATGATGGATTTAGTACGAGACAATTCTGGGGGTGTACGGATGAAACTGGAGGCGGTTAGCGGTTGGTATCGTGAGAGAACGAGTTCTAAGGAGATTATGTTGTCTAACGCCCAACCGCTACCCTCGCGTGTGAATTTATAAATCGATTCAATGATTTTTTCGTACGAAGCTTCTAAACGATCGGGCAATACATCTTGGTCAGCGATCAGTGTCGTATGACATCGTCCGTGAAAATAAGCTTCAGTCGTCACTTCTTCGTCCTGGTCCTTGTCAGAGTTTACGATGTACTTGACAAATCTCGCTTTAACCGTTATATGCCACCTTATAGTAGGCAAACGTGTCAGTTCGTTTAGAATGTCCGTACGTAAGGTATCGTGCATTTCATCAAAAAAGGTTATGACATCGTTGACGCATTCTTCGTCATCCGTGACAGGCGTGTAAACGTACGATACCAACGCGCCGCGTAACGAATGTTTACAATCAACAGCAAACGACTGCATTTGTAGTAAATTAACAACAACAACAAAAACACGAAACTATAACAATTACTTGCTCGCTTGAAGAACAATAGAAGACTGATACGAAGTTAGAAAATAAGCACTATTTTATATGCGACACGTGAAAGTTAGACTGCGCGAGACTCGAAGGTGAACGCAGGCAGTGATCGCCGCTCTACTTATACTATCTATGACGGCTGCGCGCGCAGATATCCGCTCCCACCACCACGATACCGAACTATTGCCGTCAACGATCTCCCACTACCAAGTGCGTGCGCAGCTATCTGCTCCCACTACTGTGCGTTATTTCATACCGACTAATAGACGACAGCCATCCCCACTACGGATGCGCGCGCAGCTATCGCTGAGGAGGTAAAATGCAACGCGACAAACTAACATTCTTGCTTCAGATATGGACGTGTACACATATTCTTTTGCAAGCCGATTAAAAAGCTTTTATATCATCAGTCGTCGAGGTAACATTAAATTTTACGTTCATAAATTTCCGAATGCGAACGTAAAATATTTCGACCTAGCCGAAGCCGGGTTTATTTACGAAGGCGATGGTGATGTTGTAAGATGCTGCAAGTGTAAACTACGAATTATGGATTGGGCAGTGGGTGATGATCCCGTCCAAGTCCATAAGGCATCAACGCCCACATGCGATTTCGTTCGTGAACACTTGTAGAAGTCGACGCACGCAAAAATGGCTCTTTTCAGAGCCGACATAAACTCATATACCAAACATACCCGTTTGGGTAGTACTAGTAGTACTAGGTGTTAGTACTACTACTACTACTGAATGACAGTAGTCACTCCAAAAGTGTGAGTAAAGACACCCATGATAAAAAAAATTATAAATAAAAAAATTCCTCAAACAATATGGGTATACACTATAAATATCACGATCATGACTAATAGCGTATCACTCACATCGCAGATCATCGACACGATGGACGTCTATCGATACGATGATGCGAATCATTTCACAATAACAAAAGCTTCACGAAGCGCGATACGGTCCAACTTATGTTCCGTGTATTTTGTGAAGAAAAGACGATTTTGCGGCAACTAATGTACACGTTACAAGTTCGGTGTTGACAGATATCACACCCGTTGCTGGCGTCACATAAAAAAACGCAGCGGTGATTTGCCGCCGATCGTGCTGTTGATTATAGTCTCCGATCGTATACACAACAAATCACGGTGGCTTCAATTTATCGTAGAGTGCGAACAAAACAACGTACCGATAGAACTTGTGGTTTACGAAAAGAATATGTTCAAGTGTCCTGTACGTCACGGATGGAATTTTCTTTCGCGTTTCCGTCCGATTCCTGAACTGTATAACGCCGTTCAATGCGTGCACGGCTTACACGATTTACACGGGCAGAAGAACTACGCGACTGTATACACGGATATGCTCGCCTACGGAAATTCGATACCACACGCTTCTTGTTGCATCGTGCTTACGGAGCGCACTCTCCCGATACGTACACCCATGGAAATATACAGAAGCGTGATGATGATAGCGCCAAAGTGCGCACTGGATCCTAGCTACAACGTAAGTTTTGATGTGCACTGCCCGCCGTCCTCGTTACCGACACTAGCGAGAGGGAAACAGTTCGCGTTGGTGAACAACACGGCGCAGGGATTATTTTCGGTAGCCTTTCTGACGAAGGCGTTGCCTACACTCTGCAATTATTGCGAATACTTTGGTCTGCGGTATTCGCACGAACAAGGATACACGGTGAAAGACCGGCATTTGTACGAACAGTGGCAGCATTGCACGGGCGCTATGGAGGACGAATTTTGGTTGTTGAACTCGTATCTGATACACCTGCATACGGAGTCGAGAAGTCAACGCCCAATCGCCGAACTCAAAGCTAAACACATGTGCGGGCGGTTACCTGTGAACGATAACGTCATAGTCGCGGAAATGCACGAGTACCGCGACAACGTTATACGTAGCGTCATGTTCAAAGACATGAATTCTGTTAAGACTGTAAGAGCGTTGGACGCGAAAGAACACGCGCTCACGAGATACTACATCGGTATGAGCCTCGTGCGTCCTGGGCGTATGAAAATCAGTTTAGCTCACATTTTAACGTACTTACGCAATCGCAAAAAGAACGCGATGTTCTTCCGTTCGGTCGAGATTATATAAGTGGATGTGGAGCGGTGGCGACGTGACTGTCATGTGATGGAAGGTGGTCGTACCAGAACGGCATCGATGAGAATTACCTTCAGCACTGAGCCGACGGTTTACTACATTCCAGCGTATTGTGAATCGCGGTTCGCACGACAACATGAGAATGAAACGAGCTGTGAAGAATATACACCAGAGCGTTCGCAAGACTATCGCGACGGAGTTGCACAGACCGGTAAGAAGGAATTTTCCGAGACGCGCAGTCGAGTTGAAGGGACTTCACGACTTGTACCAAGCAGACCTGGTAGAGATGATACCGCACGCAAAGGCGAACAAGGGATTCAAGTACCTTATGACGATGATTAACGCGTTTAGCAAGTACGCGTACGCCGTTCCATTGAAAACGAAGACGGGTGTAGAGGTCGCACGAGCTCTGGAACCGATTCTGCGTGCTAATGAAATGAAATATCTGCAGACGGACAACGGGAAAGAGTACTACAACAGTACCGTAGAAAAATTGCTGAGCAGATATGGTGTCACACTCTATTTCACGTAGAGTGAGAAAAAAGCTTCCATTGTGGAACGCTTCAACCGTACGTTGAAAAAGCACATGTATCGCGCGTTCAGCGAACAAGGTCACTACCGTTGGTTGGATATGTTACCGGAACTATTCAGCACGTACAACAACAGTGTGCACAGAACGATTGGAATGAAACCGCGTCAGGTGAACGAATCCAACGAACGTACGGTGTTACGACGGATTCGCGAGAACACAGCGAGGAGCATCGATTATAAACGACCAAAGTTCAATGTAGGCGATCGTGTGCGTATAAGCAAACACAAAATGACGTTCGCCAAAGGATACACACCAAATTGGAAAAACGAGATATTCCTCGTTCACACGGTGCGTACCGGCAGCGTACCAGTCACTTATTCGCTAAAGGATCATACGGGAGAAGTGTTGAAAGGCGGTTTTTATGAACACGAAATCAGTAAATCGAACGTTGGTGACGTGTATTTAGTAGAAGAGATCGTACAACGTAAAGGCGATCGCGTGAAAGTCAGGTGGTTAGGATTCGATGGTAAACACGATTCGTGGATACTCAAGAAGAACTTGCTATAACAACGATTCGACTCGCGGAAATAGAACCAGTATGCGTCGATGCGTTACGATGACAACATGCGCGCTGTGTACAGTGTAAAGACATTGTGTCGCATCCTGGATACGATGAGTACATCGTGAACACGACTGCAAACGACGTTGAACGCATGCGCAGGACCTTGACAGTGTATGAGTACTGGCAACGGGTTAACAATCGTGTGGCGAGGTTCCGTCTCGACGCAATAGTACCAACAGGCACCGGATTCGATCACTACAAAGAATGTGCTTGGTCGGATCCGAACTGTGAAACGGGTCCGGACACATGTGTATGCAGTTACATACCTGCCGACTGCTGCGATATAGTGCAACTATTAAATAGACTGTGCACAGAACGACAACATGAAAATATTGCAACAAGCGCACAGACTAAAAAAAAAGGACCTGGACTATTCGAAATTGTGCGGTGATTGAGGTGGTGGGGGGTGGTTGTGGCAGAAAAAACGTAAACACGGACGTCTTCTGCCCGCTACCGTTCGTTCGATCATCTACGGACCTTCCGCGTGCGAAAGACAAACTTCATGTTCAACCTGTTGTTCGATGTAAACGGATTGAGATTCGCGAACTTATACGTGTTTTCTAAATCACTATTTCAACCCAAATATCAGATGCTGTAGACCCTGATGACACGACTTTCCAACGAAGGAATGGTTTATCACTCCTACAACGATAACGAAGAGGTACCGCCTCCCGACGAGGTCGATCCCAATTCTATTATGGTGATCGACGACGTGTCTTGTGAAAGACAACACAACATACGCAGTATTTCTCTATGGGACGACACAGCGGTGTGGACGCGTTTTACCTTTGTCCGACGTACAGTCAAGTGCCAAAACAGTTGGTTCGTGACAATACCAATTTAATAGTATTGTTCAAACAGGACGATCGCAACTTGAAACATACGTACAACGATCACGTCAACACGGAAATGACGTTAAGAACATGTGTGCTGAAGCGTGGAAAGATCGTTACGGCTTTCTCGTTGTGGACAAGGATTCTTCTATCGACAGCGGCAGGTACAGAGTCGGTTTTGACCGTTTCATAGTAGTCGAACCTAACGATTAAACAAAAAAAATCGTCATAGGTTCAGCTAAACATATGTCCTGCTGTCAACGACTTTAGTTGTCGTTCTGCCGTTTATCGAGATGGACGACAAGAAGAAACGACTAGCACGTGATATCGACACGATCAGTGATGACATACGGAAGAAATACCGTGCGTTAAAACATGGGATTCGTGAAGAAGAAGCAACGTTACCCAAAAGTTACAAACCGATTCTGGAACCGTTACAAAATATATCGCAAGCGTTGCTTGAAAAAAAAACGTAAAACAACAAACGAAAAACCTATAAGAGTGAAAAAGATGAAACGTGAAGAGGAAGAGGAAGAGCTGAGGAGGAGGAAGAGGATCCGACAGGTGCAATTAGTAAAATCGATGTGGGAACACCATTTCGTTCCCGAACGAAGCCACCACGTTTCCTGAAAACGCCTGTGATAGCCGAAACATTGGAGGATGATGATGATAATGATGAGGGCGATCCTAGTCTCAACATTGAAAAAATGTTAGACACACAGGAAGGAAGACGTGAAGCACGTAGATAATTTCAGGACAAATACGACAGTGAATCGTTAGCGAACAAGTACATGCGTATGATCGTTTCGTCCGAACGCGATCGTCTGATGGACTATACGTACGGTGTAAGACACGAAAACGGAAAATGGATGACCGGTGATTCAGCGTTCGAAATCGAAACGGACGATACGATTCTTAGCAACGGTAAACGATACAAAGGTACGCCAGGACTCTACGAACTCGTGTTCATGAAGCATCCTAAAGAAAACGTTTTCAACGTTTCGGATCTGAAAGCGTACAAAGATATACTGCGTGACACCAACGCGTACAAGCAGTATTATTTAGCGAACTCACAGGTGAACGCAAAAAGAGGTGTAAAGTATAAACGAATAATCTCACAACTGTTTCCGCCGAAACGTACAGGACATGGGCATAATAATATCGATACATCGTATATGACGCTGATGAGAAAAAAAGACAAAATCGATTACGTGCACTGGGACGATCCGAACGAACTGGTGGACAGACTGCAACTCTTAATGGCGTCACAGCGTGTCGGAAACAGCGGGCACACGAACGAAATCGTCTCCATAGTGGAAGAACTACGCGAAGCCGACATCATCGTATAAAAAGAGCGATATATACCATCAACTGTTATTAGCAGCAGCAGCAGCAAAGCCGATAAAGTATAAATAATACTGTCGTACACGCACAGGGGACATTCCACGTTTGATTGTGACAACATGGATATCGTGCTAGTGTTTATTATCGTGTGCACAAGTGCCGTTGTTGCATCGAGCGTTAACGCTAACGATGTAGATTTCGCTATAGATTACTTGGTGCGATACGGATACGTGCCCGACGATAGTTTACGACTCACGGACAACGCCACCATCGATATGGACGCCTACCTTCGCACGTTTCAAGTGAATTACAATTTAACCGTAAATGGAGAATTGAACAACGAAACGATGAATCTGATGCGTGCGCGGAGATGCGGTAACGAAGATTTCGTGTCGTACACCTTACGAACACCGTGGGCCAAAAGACGTTTGTCGTGGCGGTTCTTTCACGGTAGCGCCAGCGCTATAGAAGCGTCGCGACAAGCATTCGCTGTATGGCAGAAACATTCGAATCTGGAATTCGAATATCGGCCCAACGACATGAACGCAGACATGGTAATGTTTTCGATCGTCAGCGGTAAGAAGTAATAGATTAACGTGATGACGTCTGCCACTGGAAGCAGTTATTCTTAAAGGGTTATTTCATTTTCTTCGTAACCGAAAACATTTATAGAACGTTAGGATTGTCTCGTTCGAACTTCACAATGTCGGATAGTCGGGTGGGATAAGTTATACCAGAAGTAATGATACTGTGGATATGTGGCTTGTATTTGGATACGCGATCGTTGTGTGAGTGTTGTGGAAACAGAGCGGCCAACACTGACCATACGAAACACATTTGATCGCCTGTATTGTTCACGTTGATGATGGATTTAGTACGAGACAATTCTGGGGGTGTACGGATGAAACTGGAGGCGGTTAGCGGTTGGTATCGTGAGAGAACGAGTTCTAAGGAGATTATGTTGTCTAACGCCCAACCGCTACCCTCGCGTGTGAATTTATAAATCGATTCAATGATTTTTTCGTACGAAGCTTCTAAACGATCGGGCAATACATCTTGGTCAGCGATCAGTGTCGTATGACATCGTCCGTGAAAATAAGCTTCAGTCGTCACTTCTTCGTCCTGGTCCTTGTCAGAGTTTACGATGTACTTGACAAATCTCGCTTTAACCGTTATATGCCACCTTATAGTAGGCAAACGTGTCAGTTCGTTTAGAATGTCCGTACGTAAGGTATCGTGCATTTCATCAAAAAAGGTTATGACAGCGTTGACGCATTCTTCGTCATCCGTGACAGGCGTGTAAACGTACGATACCAACGCGCCGCGTAACGAATGTTTACAATCAACAGCAAACGACTGCATTTGTAGTAAATTAACAACAACAACAAAAACACGAAACTATAACAATTACTTGCTCGCTTGAAGAACAATAGAAGACTGATACGAAGTTAGAAAATAAGCACTATTTTATATGCGACACGTGAAAGTTAGACTGCGCGAGACTCGAAGGTGAACGCAGGCAGTGATCGCCGCTCTACTTATACTATCTATGACGGCTGCGCGCGCAGATATCCGCTCCCACCACCACGATACCGAACTATTGCCGTCAACGATCTCCCACTACCAAGTGCGTGCGCAGCTATCTGCTCCCACTACTGTGCGTTATTTCATACCGACTAATAGACGACAGCCATCCCCACTACGGATGCGCGCGCAGCTATCGCTGAGGAGGTAAAATGCAACGCGACAAACTAACATTCTTGCTTCAGATATGGACGTGTACACATATTCTTTTGCAAGCCGATTAAAAAGCTTTTATATCATCAGTCGTCGAGGTAACATTAAATTTTACGTTCATAAATTTCCGAATGCGAACGTAAAATATTTCGACCTAGCCGAAGCCGGGTTTATTTACGAAGGCGATGGTGATGTTGTAAGATGCTGCAAGTGTAAACTACGAATTATGGATTGGGCAGTGGGTGATGATCCCGTCCAAGTCCATAAGGCATCAACGCCCACATGCGATTTCGTTCGTGAACACTTGTAGAAGTCGACGCACGCAAAAATGGCTCTTTTCAGAGCCGACATAAACTCATATACCAAACATACCCGTTTGGGTAGTACTAGTAGTACTAGGTGTTAGTACTACTACTACTACTGAATGACAGTAGTCACTCCAAAAGTGTGAGTAAAGACACCCATGATAAAAAAAATTATAAATAAAAAAATTCCTCAAACAATATGGGTATACACTATAAATATCACGATCATGACTAATAGCGTATCACTCACATCGCAGATCATCGACACGATGGACGTCTATCGATACGATGATGCGAATCATTTCACAATAACAAAAGCTTCACGAAGCGCGATACGGTCCAACTTATGTTCCGTGTATTTTGTGAAGAAAAGACGATTTTGCGGCAACTAATGTACACGTTACAAGTTCGGTGTTGACAGATATCACACCCGTTGCTGGCGTCACATAAAAAAACGCAGCGGTGATTTGCCGCCGATCGTGCTGTTGATGATAGTCTCCGATCGTATACACAACAAATCACGGTGGCTTCAATTTATCGTAGAGTGCGAACAAAACAACGTACCGATAGAACTTGTGGTTTACGAAAAGAATATGTTCAAGTGTCCTGTACGTCACGGATGGAATTTTCTTTCGCGTTTCCGTCCGATTCCTGAACTGTATAACGCCGTTCAATGCGTGCACGGCTTACACGATTTACACGGGCAGAAGAACTACGCGACTGTATACACGGATATGCTCGCCTACGGAAATTCGATACCACACGCTTCTTGTTGCATCGTGCTTACGGAGCGCACTCTCCCGATACGTACACCCATGGAAATATACAGAAGCGTGATGATGATAGCGCCAAAGTGCGCACTGGATCCTAGCTACAACGTAAGTTTTGATGTGCACTGCCCGCCGTCCTCGTTACCGACACTAGCGAGAGGGAAACAGTTCGCGTTGGTGAACAACACGGCGCAGGGATTATTTTCGGTAGCCTTTCTGACGAAGGCGTTGCCTACACTCTGCAATTATTGCGAATACTTTGGTCTGCGGTATTCGCACGAACAAGGATACACGGTGAAAGACCGGCATTTGTACGAACAGTGGCAGCATTGCACGGGCGCTATGGCGGACGAATTTTGGTTGTTGAACTCGTATCTGATACACCTGCATACGGAGTCGAGAAGTCAACGCCCAATCGCCGAACTCAAAGCTAAACACATGTGCGGGCGGTTACCTGTGAACGATAACGTCATAGTCGCGGAAATGCACGAGTACCGCGACAACGTTATACGTAGCGTCATGTTCAAAGACATGAATTCTGTTAAGACTGTAAGAGCGTTGGACGCGAAAGAACACGCGCTCACGAGATACTACATCGGTATGAGCCTCGTGCGTCCTGGGCGTATGAAAATCAGTTTAGCTCACATTTTAACGTACTTACGCAATCGCAAAAAGAACGCGATGTTCTTCCGTTCGGTCGAGATTATATAAGTGGATGTGGAGCGGTGGCGACGTGACTGTCATGTGATGGAAGGTGGTCGTACCAGAACGGCATCGATGAGAATTACCTTCAGCACTGAGCCGACGGTTTACTACATTCCAGCGTATTGTGAATCGCGGTTCGCACGACAACATGAGAATGAAACGAGCTGTGAAGAATATACACCAGAGCGTTCGCAAGACTATCGCGACGGAGTTGCACAGACCGGTAAGAAGGAATTTTCCGAGACGCGCAGTCGAGTTGAAGGGACTTCACGACTTGTACCAAGCAGACCTGGTAGAGATGATACCGCACGCAAAGGCGAACAAGGGATTCAAGTACCTTATGACGATGATTAACGCGTTTAGCAAGTACGCGTACGCCGTTCCATTGAAAACGAAGACGGGTGTAGAGGTCGCACGAGCTCTGGAACCGATTCTGCGTGCTAATGAAATGAAATATCTGCAGACGGACAACGGGAAAGAGTACTACAACAGTACCGTAGAAAAATTGCTGAGCAGATATGGTGTCACACTCTATTTCACGTAGAGTGAGAAAAAAGCTTCCATTGTGGAACGCTTCAACCGTACGTTGAAAAAGCACATGTATCGCGCGTTCAGCGAACAAGGTCACTACCGTTGGTTGGATATGTTACCGGAACTATTCAGCACGTACAACAACAGTGTGCACAGAACGATTGGAATGAAACCGCGTCAGGTGAACGAATCCAACGAACGTACGGTGTTACGACGGATTCGCGAGAACACAGCGAGGAGCATCGATTATAAACGACCAAAGTTCAATGTAGGCGATCGTGTGCGTATAAGCAAACACAAAATGACGTTCGCCAAAGGATACACACCAAATTGGAAAAACGAGATATTCCTCGTTCACACGGTGCGTACCGGCAGCATACCAGTCACTTATTCGCTAAAGGATCATACGGGAGAAGTGTTGAAAGGCGGTTTTTATGAACACGAAATCAGTAAATCGAACGTTGGTGACGTGTATTTGGTAGAAAAGATCGTACAACGTAAAGGCGATCGCGTGAAAGTCAGGTGGTTAGGATTCGATGGTAAACACGATTCGTGGATACTCAAGAAGAACTTGCTATAACAACGATTCGACTCGCGGAAATAGAACCAGTATGCGTCGATGCGTTACGATGACAACATGCGCGCTGTGTACAGTGTAAAAGACATTGTGTCGCATCCTGGATACGATGAGTACATCGTGAACACGACTGCAAACGACGTTGAACGCATGCGCAGGACCTTGACAGTGTATGAGTACTGGCAACGGGTTAACAATCGTGTGGCGAGGTTCCGTCTCGACGCAATAGTACCAACAGGCACCGGATTCGATCACTACAAAGAATGTGCTTGGTCGGATCCGAACTGTGAAACGGGTCCGGACACATGTGTATGCAGTTACATACCTGCCGACTGCTGCGATATAGTGCAACTATTAAACAGACTGTGCACAGAACGACAACATGAAAATATTGCAACAAGCGCACAGACTAAAAAAAAAGGACCTGGACTATTCGAAATTGTGCGGTGATTGAGGTGGTGGGGGGTGGTTGTGGCAGAAAAAACGTAAACACGGACGTCTTCTGCCCGCTACCGTTCGTTCGATCATCTACGGACCTTCCGCGTGCGAAAGACAAACTTCATGTTCAACCTGTTGTTCGATGTAAACGGATTGAGATTCGCGAACTTATACGTGTTTTCTAAATCACTATTTCAACCCAAATATCAGATGCTGTAGACCCTGATGACACGACTTTCCAACGAAGGAATGGTTTATCACTCCTACAACGATAACGAAGAGGTACCGCCTCCCGACGAGGTCGATCCCAATTCTATTATGGTGATCGACGACGTGTCTTGTGAAAGACAACACAACATACGCAGTATTTCTCTATGGGACGACACAGCGGTGTGGACGCGTTTTACCTTTGTCCGACGTACAGTCAAGTGCCAAAACAGTTGGTTCGTGACAATACCAATTTAATAGTATTGTTCAAACAGGACGATCGCAACTTGAAACATACGTACAACGATCACGTCAACACGGAAATGACGTTAAGAACATGTGTGCTGAAGCGTGGAAAGATCGTTACGGCTTTCTCGTTGTGGACAAGGATTCTTCTATCGACAGCGGCAGGTACAGAGTCGGTTTTGACCGTTTCATAGTAGTCGCACCTAACGATTAAACAAAAAAAATCGTCATACGTTCAGCTAAACATATGTCCTGCTGTCAACGACTTTAGTTGTCGTTCTGCCGTTTATCGAGATGGACGACAAGAAGAAACGACTAGCACGTGATATCGACACGATCAGTGATGACATACGGAAGAAATACCGTGCGTTAAAACATGGGATTCGTGAAGAAGAAGCAACGTTACCCAAAAGTTACAAACCGATTCTGGAACCGTTACAAAATATATCGCAAGCGTTGCTTGAAAAAAAAACGTAAAACAACAAACGAAAAACCTATAAGAGTGAAAAAGATGAAACGTGAAGAGGAAGAGGAAGAGCTGAGGAGGAGGAAGAGGATCCGACAGGTGCAATTAGTAAAATCGATGTGGGAACACCATTTCGTTCCCGAACGAAGCCACCACGTTTCCTGAAAACGCCTGTGATAGCCGAAACATTGGAGGATGATGATGATAATGATGAGGGCGATCCTAGTCTCAACATTGAAAAAATGTTAGACACACAGGAAGGAAGACGTGAAGCACGTAGATAATTTCAGGACAAATACGACAGTGAATCGTTAGCGAACAAGTACATGCGTATGATCGTTTCGTCCGAACGCGATCGTCTGATGGACTATACGTACGGTGTAAGACACGAAAACGGAAAATGGATGACCGGTGATTCAGCGTTCGAAATCGAAACGGACGATACGATTCTTAGCAACGGTAAACGATACAAAGGTACGCCAGGACTCTACGAACTCGTGTTCATGAAGCATCCTAAAGAAAACGTTTTCAACGTTTCGGATCTGAAAGCGTACAAAGATATACTGCGTGACACCAACGCGTACAAGCAGTATTATTTAGCGAACTCACAGGTGAACGCAAAAAGAGGTGTAAAGTATAAACGAATAATCTCACAACTGTTTCCGCCGAAACGTACAGGACATGGGCATAATAATATCGATACATCGTATATGACGCTGATGAGAAAAAAAGACAAAATCGATTACGTGCACTGGGACGATCCGAACGAACTGGTGGACAGACTGCAACTCTTAATGGCGTCACAGCGTGTCGGAAACAGCGGGCACACGAACGAAATCGTCTCCATAGTGGAAGAACTACGCGAAGCCGACATCATCGTATAAAAAGAGCGATATATACCATCAACTGTTATTAGCAGCAGCAGCAGCAAAGCCGATAAAGTATAAATAATACTGTCGTACACGCACAGGGGACATTCCACGTTTGATTGTGACAACATGGATATCGTGCTAGTGTTTATTATCGTGTGCACAAGTGCCGTTGTTGCATCGAGCGTTAACGCTAACGATGTAGATTTCGCTATAGATTACTTGGTGCGATACGGATACGTGCCCGACGATAGTTTACGACTCACGGACAACGCCACCATCGATATGGACGCCTACCTTCGCACGTTTCAAGTGAATTACAATTTAACCGTAAATGGAGAATTGAACAACGAAACGATGAATCTGATGCGTGCGCGGAGATGCGGTAACGAAGATTTCGTGTCGTACACCTTACGAACACCGTGGGCCAAAAGACGTTTGTCGTGGCGGTTCTTTCACGGTAGCGCCAGCGCTATAGAAGCGTCGCGACAAGCATTCGCTGTATGGCAGAATAATTCGAATCTGGAATTCGAATATCGGCCCAACGACATGAACGCAGACATGGTAATGTTTTCGATCGTCAGCGGTAAGAAGTAATAGATTAACGTGATGACGTCTGCCACTGGAAGCAGTTATTCTTAAAGGGTAATTTCATTTTCTTCGTAACCGAAAACATTTATAGAACGTTAGGATTGTCTCGTTCGAACTTCACAATGTCGGATAGTCGGGTGGGATAAGTTATACCAGAAGTAATGATACTGTGGATATGTGGCTTGTATTTGGATACGCGATCGTTGTGTGAGTGTTGTGGAAACAGAGCGGCCAACACTGACCATACGAAACACATTTGATCGCCTGTATTGTTCACGTTGATGATGGATTTAGTACGAGACAATTCTGGGGGTGTACGGATGAAACTGGAGGCGGTTAGCGGTTGGTATCGTGAGAGAACGAGTTCTAAGGAGATTATGTTGTCTAACGCCCAACCGCTACCCTCGCGTGTGAATTTATAAATCGATTCAATGATTTTTTCGTACGAAGCTTCTAAACGATCGGGCAATACATCTTGGTCAGCGATCAGTGTCGTATGACATCGTCCGTGAAAATAAGCTTCAGTCGTCACTTCTTCGTCCTGGTCCTTGTCAGAGTTTACGATGTACTTGACAAATCTCGCTTTAACCGTTATATGCCACCTTATAGTAGGCAAACGTGTCAGTTCGTTTAGAATGTCCGTACGTAAGGTATCGTGCATTTCATCAAAAAAGGTTATGACATCGTTGACGCATTCTTCGTCATCCGTGACAGGCGTGTAAACGTACGATACCAACGCGCCGCGTAACGAATGTTTACAATCAACAGCAAACGACTGCATTTGTAGTAAATTAACAACAACAACAAAAACACGAAACTATAACAATTACTTGCTCGCTTGAAGAACAATAGAAGACTGATACGAAGTTAGAAAATAAGCACTATTTTATATGCGACACGTGAAAGTTAGACTGCGCGAGACTCGAAGGTGAACGCAGGCAGTGATCGCCGCTCTACTTATACTATCTATGACGGCTGCGCGCGCAGATATCCGCTCCCACCACCACGATACCGAACTATTGCCGTCAACGATCTCCCACTACCAAGTGCGTGCGCAGCTATCTGCTCCCACTACTGTGCGTTATTTCATACCGACTAATAGACGACAGCCATCCCCACTACGGATGCGCGCGCAGCTATCGCTGAGGAGGTAAAATGCAACGCGACAAACTAACATTCTTGCTTCAGATATGGACGTGTACACATATTCTTTTGCAAGCCGATTAAAAAGCTTTTATATCATCAGTCGTCGAGGTAACATTAAATTTTACGTTCATAAATTTCCGAATGCGAACGTAAAATATTTCGACCTAGCCGAAGCCGGGTTTATTTACGAAGGCGATGGTGATGTTGTAAGATGCTGCAAGTGTAAACTACGAATTATGGATTGGGCAGTGGGTGATGATCCCGTCCAAGTCCATAAGGCATCAACGCCCACATGCGATTTCGTTCGTGAACACTTGTAGAAGTCGACGCACGCAAAAATGGCTCTTTTCAGAGCCGACATAAACTCATATACCAAACATACCCGTTTGGGTAGTACTAGTAGTACTAGGTGTTAGTACTACTACTACTACTGAATGACAGTAGTCACTCCAAAAGTGTGAGTAAAGACACCCATGATAAAAAAAATTATAAATAAAAAAATTCCTCAAACAATATGGGTATACACTATAAATATCACGATCATGACTAATAGCGTATCACTCACATCGCAGATCATCGACACGATGGACGTCTATCGATACGATGATGCGAATCATTTCACAATAACAAAAGCTTCACGAAGCGCGATACGGTCCAACTTATGTTCCGTGTATTTTGTGAAGAAAAGACGATTTTGCGGCAACTAATGTACACGTTACAAGTTCGGTGTTGACAGATATCACACCCGTTGCTGGCGTCACATAAAAAAACGCAGCGGTGATTTGCCGCCGATCGTGCTGTTGATGATAGTCTCCGATCGTATACACAACAAATCACGGTGGCTTCAATTTATCGTAGAGTGCGAACAAAACAACGTACCGATAGAACTTGTGGTTTACGAAAAGAATATGTTCAAGTGTCCTGTACGTCACGGATGGAATTTTCTTTCGCGTTTCCGTCCGATTCCTGAACTGTATAACGCCGTTCAATGCGTGCACGGCTTACACGATTTACACGGGCAGAAGAACTACGCGACTGTATACACGGATATGCTCGCCTACGGAAATTCGATACCACACGCTTCTTGTTGCATCGTGCTTACGGAGCGCACTCTCCCGATACGTACACCCATGGAAATATACAGAAGCGTGATGATGATAGCGCCAAAGTGCGCACTGGATCCTAGCTACAACGTAAGTTTTGATGTGCACTGCCCGCCGTCCTCGTTACCGACACTAGCGAGAGGGAAACAGTTCGCGTTGGTGAACAACACGGCGCAGGGATTATTTTCGGTAGCCTTTCTGACGAAGGCGTTGCCTACACTCTGCAATTATTGCGAATACTTTGGTCTGCGGTATTCGCACGAACAAGGATACACGGTGAAAGACCGGCATTTGTACGAACAGTGGCAGCATTGCACGGGCGCTATGGCGGACGAATTTTGGTTGTTGAACTCGTATCTGATACACCTGCATACGGAGTCGAGAAGTCAACGCCCAATCGCCGAACTCAAAGCTAAACACATGTGCGGGCGGTTACCTGTGAACGATAACGTCATAGTCGCGGAAATGCACGAGTACCGCGACAACGTTATACGTAGCGTCATGTTCAAAGACATGAATTCTGTTAAGACTGTAAGAGCGTTGGACGCGAAAGAACACGCGCTCACGAGATACTACATCGGTATGAGCCTCGTGCGTCCTGGGCGTATGAAAATCAGTTTAGCTCACATTTTAACGTACTTACGCAATCGCAAAAAGAACGCGATGTTCTTCCGTTCGGTCGAGATTATATAAGTGGATGTGGAGCGGTGGCGACGTGACTGTCATGTGATGGAAGGTGGTCGTACCAGAACGGCATCGATGAGAATTACCTTCAGCACTGAGCCGACGGTTTACTACATTCCAGCGTATTGTGAATCGCGGTTCGCACGACAACATGAGAATGAAACGAGCTGTGAAGAATATACACCAGAGCGTTCGCAAGACTATCGCGACGGAGTTGCACAGACCGGTAAGAAGGAATTTTCCGAGACGCGCAGTCGAGTTGAAGGGACTTCACGACTTGTACCAAGCAGACCTGGTAGAGATGATACCGCACGCAAAGGCGAACAATGGATTCAAGTACCTTATGACGATGATTAACGCGTTTAGCAAGTACGCGTACGCCGTTCCATTGAAAACGAAGACGGGTGTAGAGGTCGCACGAGCTCTGGAACCGATTCTGCGTGCTAATGAAATGAAATATCTGCAGACGGACAACGGGAAAGAGTACTACAACAGTACCGTAGAAAAATTGCTGAGCAGATATGGTGTCACACTCTATTTCACGTAGAGTGAGAAAAAAGCTTCCATTGTGGAACGCTTCAACCGTACGTTGAAAAAGCACATGTATCGCGCGTTCAGCGAACAAGGTCACTACCGTTGGTTGGATATGTTACCGGAACTATTCAGCACGTACAACAACAGTGTGCACAGAACGATTGGAATGAAACCGCGTCAGGTGAACGAATCCAACGAACGTACGGTGTTACGACGGATTCGCGAGAACACAGCGAGGAGCATCGATTATAAACGACCAAAGTTCAATGTAGGCGATCGTGTGCGTATAAGCAAACACAAAATGACGTTCGCCAAAGGATACACACCAAATTGGAAAAACGAGATATTCCTCGTTCACACGGTGCGTACCGGCAGCATACCAGTCACTTATTCGCTAAAGGATCATACGGGAGAAGTGTTGAAAGGCGGTTTTTATGAACACGAAATCAGTAAATCGAACGTTGGTGACGTGTATTTGGTAGAAAAGATCGTACAACGTAAAGGCGATCGCGTGAAAGTCAGGTGGTTAGGATTCGATGGTAAACACGATTCGTGGATACTCAAGAAGAACTTGCTATAACAACGATTCGACTCGCGGAAATAGAACCAGTATGCGTCGATGCGTTACGATGACAACATGCGCGCTGTGTACAGTGTAAAAGACATTGTGTCGCATCCTGGATACGATGAGTACATCGTGAACACGACTGCAAACGACGTTGAACGCATGCGCAGGACCTTGACAGTGTATGAGTACTGGCAACGGGTTAACAATCGTGTGGCGAGGTTCCGTCTCGACGCAATAGTACCAACAGGCACCGGATTCGATCACTACAAAGAATGTGCTTGGTCGGATCCGAACTGTGAAACGGGTCCGGACACATGTGTATGCAGTTACATACCTGCCGACTGCTGCGATATAGTGCAACTATTAAATAGACTGTGCACAGAACGACAACATGAAAATATTGCAACAAGCGCACAGACTAAAAAAAAAGGACCTGGACTATTCGAAATTGTGCGGTGATTGAGGTGGTGGGGGGTGGTTGTGGCAGAAAAAACGTAAACACGGACGTCTTCTGCCCGCTACCGTTCGTTCGATCATCTACGGACCTTCCGCGTGCGAAAGACAAACTTCATGTTCAACCTGTTGTTCGATGTAAACGGATTGAGATTCGCGAACTTATACGTGTTTTCTAAATCACTATTTCAACCCAAATATCAGATGCTGTAGACCCTGATGACACGACTTTCCAACGAAGGAATGGTTTATCACTCCTACAACGATAACGAAGAGGTACCGCCTCCCGACGAGGTCGATCCCAATTCTATTATGGTGATCGACGACGTGTCTTGTGAAAGACAACACAACATACGCAGTATTTCTCTATGGGACGACACAGCGGTGTGGACGCGTTTTACCTTTGTCCGACGTACAGTCAAGTGCCAAAACAGTTGGTTCGTGACAATACCAATTTAATAGTATTGTTCAAACAGGACGATCGCAACTTGAAACATACGTACAACGATCACGTCAACACGGAAATGACGTTAAGAACATGTGTGCTGAAGCGTGGAAAGATCGTTACGGCTTTCTCGTTGTGGACAAGGATTCTTCTATCGACAGCGGCAGGTACAGAGTCGGTTTTGACCGTTTCATAGTAGTCGCACCTAACGATTAAACAAAAAAAATCGTCATACGTTCAGCTAAACATATGTCCTGCTGTCAACGACTTTAGTTGTCGTTCTGCCGTTTATCGAGATGGACGACAAGAAGAAACGACTAGCACGTGATATCGACACGATCAGTGATGACATACGGAAGAAATACCGTGCGTTAAAACATGGGATTCGTGAAGAAGAAGCAACGTTACCCAAAAGTTACAAACCGATTCTGGAACCGTTACAAAATATATCGCAAGCGTTGCTTGAAAAAAAAACGTAAAACAACAAACGAAAAACCTATAAGAGTGAAAAAGATGAAACGTGAAGAGGAAGAGGAAGAGCTGAGGAGGAGGAAGAGGATCCGACAGGTGCAATTAGTAAAATCGATGTGGGAACACCATTTCGTTCCCGAACGAAGCCACCACGTTTCCTGAAAACGCCTGTGATAGCCGAAACATTGGAGGATGATGATGATAATGATGAGGGCGATCCTAGTCTCAACATTGAAAAAATGTTAGACACACAGGAAGGAAGACGTGAAGCACGTAGATAATTTCAGGACAAATACGACAGTGAATCGTTAGCGAACAAGTACATGCGTATGATCGTTTCGTCCGAACGCGATCGTCTGATGGACTATACGTACGGTGTAAGACACGAAAACGGAAAATGGATGACCGGTGATTCAGCGTTCGAAATCGAAACGGACGATACGATTCTTAGCAACGGTAAACGATACAAAGGTACGCCAGGACTCTACGAACTCGTGTTCATGAAGCATCCTAAAGAAAACGTTTTCAACGTTTCGGATCTGAAAGCGTACAAAGATATACTGCGTGACACCAACGCGTACAAGCAGTATTATTTAGCGAACTCACAGGTGAACGCAAAAAGAGGTGTAAAGTATAAACGAATAATCTCACAACTGTTCCCGCCGAAACGTACAGGACATGGGCATAATAATATCGATACATCGTATATGACGCTGATGAGAAAAAAAGACAAAATCGATTACGTGCACTGGGACGATCCGAACGAACTGGTGGACAGACTGCAACTCTTAATGGCGTCACAGCGTGTCGGAAACAGCGGGCACACGAACGAAATCGTCTCCATAGTGGAAGAACTACGCGAAGCCGACATCATCGTATAAAAAGAGCGATATATACCATCAACTGTTATTAGCAGCAGCAGCAGCAAAGCCGATAAAGTATAAATAATACTGTCGTACACGCACAGGGGACATTCCACGTTTGATTGTGACAACATGGATATCGTGCTAGTGTTTATTATCGTGTGCACAAGTGCCGTTGTTGCATCGAGCGTTAACGCTAACGATGTAGATTTCGCTATAGATTACTTGGTGCGATACGGATACGTGCCCGACGATAGTTTACGACTCACGGACAACGCCACCATCGATATGGACGCCTACCTTCGCACGTTTCAAGTGAATTACAATTTAACCGTAAATGGAGAATTGAACAACGAAACGATGAATCTGATGCGTGCGCGGAGAAGCGGTAACGAAGATTTCGTGTCGTACACCTTACGAACACCGTGGGCCAAAAGACGTTTGTCGTGGCGGTTCTTTCACGGTAGCGCCAGCGCTATAGAAGCGTCGCGACAAGCATTCGCTGTATGGCAGAAACATTCGAATCTGGAATTCGAATATCGGCCCAACGACATGAACGCAGACATGGTAATGTTTTCGATCGTCAGCGGTAAGAAGTAATAGATTAACGTGATGACGTCTGCCACTGGAAGCAGTTATTCTTAAAGGGTAATTTCATTTTCTTCGTAACCGAAAACATTTATAGAACGTTAGGATTGTCTCGTTCGAACTTCACAATGTCGGATAGTCGGGTGGGATAAGTTATACCAGAAGTAATGATACTGTGGATATGTGGCTTGTATTTGGATACGCGATCGTTGTGTGAGTGTTGTGGAAACAGAGCGGCCAACACTGACCATACGAAACACATTTGATCGCCTGTATTGTTCACGTTGATGATGGATTTAGTACGAGACAATTCTGGGGGTGTACGGATGAAACTGGAGGCGGTTAGCGGTTGGTATCGTGAGAGAACGAGTTCTAAGGAGATTATGTTGTCTAACGCCCAACCGCTACCCTCGCGTGTGAATTTATAAATCGATTCAATGATTTTTTCGTACGAAGCTTCTAAACGATCGGGCAATACATCTTGGTCAGCGATCAGTGTCGTATGACATCGTCCGTGAAAATAAGCTTCAGTCGTCACTTCTTCGTCCTGGTCCTTGTCAGAGTTTACGATGTACTTGACAAATCTCGCTTTAACCGTTATATGCCACCTTATAGTAGGCAAACGTGTCAGTTCGTTTAGAATGTCCGTACGTAAGGTATCGTGCATTTCATCAAAAAAGGTTATGACATCGTTGACGCATTCTTCGTCATCCGTGACAGGCGTGTAAACGTACGATACCAACGCGCCGCGTAACGAATGTTTACAATCAACAGCAAACGACTGCATTTGTAGTAAATTAACAACAACAACAAAAACACGAAACTATAACAATTACTTGCTCGCTTGAAGAACAATAGAAGACTGATACGAAGTTAGAAAATAAGCACTATTTTATATGCGACACGTGAAAGTTAGACTGCGCGAGACTCGAAGGTGAACGCAGGCAGTGATCGCCGCTCTACTTATACTATCTATGACGGCTGCGCGCGCAGATATCCGCTCCCACCACCACGATACCGAACTATTGCCGTCAACGATCTCCCACTACCAAGTGCGTGCGCAGCTATCTGCTCCCACTACTGTGCGTTATTTCATACCGACTAATAGACGACAGCCATCCCCACTACGGATGCGCGCGCAGCTATCGCTGAGGAGGTAAAATGCAACGCGACAAACTAACATTCTTGCTTCAGATATGGACGTGTACACATATTCTTTTGCAAGCCGATTAAAAAGCTTTTATATCATCAGTCGTCGAGGTAACATTAAATTTTACGTTCATAAATTTCCGAATGCGAACGTAAAATATTTCGACCTAGCCGAAGCCGGGTTTATTTACGAAGGCGATGGTGATGTTGTAAGATGCTGCAAGTGTAAACTACGAATTATGGATTGGGCAGTGGGTGATGATCCCGTCCAAGTCCATAAGGCATCAACGCCCACATGCGATTTCGTTCGTGAACACTTGTAGAAGTCGACGCACGCAAAAATGGCTCTTTTCAGAGCCGACATAAACTCATATACCAAACATACCCGTTTGGGTAGTACTAGTAGTACTAGGTGTTAGTACTACTACTACTACTGAATGACAGTAGTCACTCCAAAAGTGTGAGTAAAGACACCCATGATAAAAAAAATTATAAATAAAAAAATTCCTCAAACAATATGGGTATACACTATAAATATCACGATCATGACTAATAGCGTATCACTCACATCGCAGATCATCGACACGATGGACGTCTATCGATACGATGATGCGAATCATTTCACAATAACAAAAGCTTCACGAAGCGCGATACGGTCCAACTTATGTTCCGTGTATTTTGTGAAGAAAAGACGATTTTGCGGCAACTAATGTACACGTTACAAGTTCGGTGTTGACAGATATCACACCCGTTGCTGGCGTCACATAAAAAAACGCAGCGGTGATTTGCCGCCGATCGTGCTGTTGATGATAGTCTCCGATCGTATACACAACAAATCACGGTGGCTTCAATTTATCGTAGAGTGCGAACAAAACAACGTACCGATAGAACTTGTGGTTTACGAAAAGAATATGTTCAAGTGTCCTGTACGTCACGGATGGAATTTTCTTTCGCGTTTCCGTCCGATTCCTGAACTGTATAACGCCGTTCAATGCGTGCACGGCTTACACGATTTACACGGGCAGAAGAACTACGCGACTGTATACACGGATATGCTCGCCTACGGAAATTCGATACCACACGCTTCTTG
The DNA here is from genome assembly GCA_034769895.1 of Magicicada septendecula. Taxonomy (NCBI): domain Eukaryota; kingdom Metazoa; phylum Arthropoda; class Insecta; order Hemiptera; family Cicadidae; genus Magicicada; species Magicicada septendecula. The sequence continues at coordinate 149,880,631 of CM068373.1, forward strand.
TTGCATCGTGCTTACGGAGCGCACTCTCCCGATACGTACACCCATGGAAATATACAGAAGCGTGATGATGATAGCGCCAAAGTGCGCACTGGATCCTAGCTACAACGTAAGTTTTGATGTGCACTGCCCGCCGTCCTCGTTACCGACACTAGCGAGAGGGAAACAGTTCGCGTTGGTGAACAACACGGCGCAGGGATTATTTTCGGTAGCCTTTCTGACGAAGGCGTTGCCTACACTCTGCAATTATTGCGAATACTTTGGTCTGCGGTATTCGCACGAACAAGGATACACGGTGAAAGACCGGCATTTGTACGAACAGTGGCAGCATTGCACGGGCGCTATGGCGGACGAATTTTGGTTGTTGAACTCGTATCTGATACACCTGCATACGGAGTCGAGAAGTCAACGCCCAATCGCCGAACTCAAAGCTAAACACATGTGCGGGCGGTTACCTGTGAACGATAACGTCATAGTCGCGGAAATGCACGAGTACCGCGACAACGTTATACGTAGCGTCATGTTCAAAGACATGAATTCTGTTAAGACTGTAAGAGCGTTGGACGCGAAAGAACACGCGCTCACGAGATACTACATCGGTATGAGCCTCGTGCGTCCTGGGCGTATGAAAATCAGTTTAGCTCACATTTTAACGTACTTACGCAATCGCAAAAAGAACGCGATGTTCTTCCGTTCGGTCGAGATTATATAAGTGGATGTGGAGCGGTGGCGACGTGACTGTCATGTGATGGAAGGTGGTCGTACCAGAACGGCATCGATGAGAATTACCTTCAGCACTGAGCCGACGGTTTACTACATTCCAGCGTATTGTGAATCGCGGTTCGCACGACAACATGAGAATGAAACGAGCTGTGAAGAATATACACCAGAGCGTTCGCAAGACTATCGCGACGGAGTTGCACAGACCGGTAAGAAGGAATTTTCCGAGACGCGCAGTCGAGTTGAAGGGACTTCACGACTTGTACCAAGCAGACCTGGTAGAGATGATACCGCACGCAAAGGCGAACAAGGGATTCAAGTACCTTATGACGATGATTAACGCGTTTAGCAAGTACGCGTACGCCGTTCCATTGAAAACGAAGACGGGTGTAGAGGTCGCACGAGCTCTGGAACCGATTCTGCGTGCTAATGAAATGAAATATCTGCAGACGGACAACGGGAAAGAGTACTACAACAGTACCGTAGAAAAATTGCTGAGCAGATATGGTGTCACACTCTATTTCACGTAGAGTGAGAAAAAAGCTTCCATTGTGGAACGCTTCAACCGTACGTTGAAAAAGCACATGTATCGCGCGTTCAGCGAACAAGGTCACTACCGTTGGTTGGATATGTTACCGGAACTATTCAGCACGTACAACAACAGTGTGCACAGAACGATTGGAATGAAACCGCGTCAGGTGAACGAATCCAACGAACGTACGGTGTTACGACGGATTCGCGAGAACACAGCGAGGAGCATCGATTATAAACGACCAAAGTTCAATGTAGGCGATCGTGTGCGTATAAGCAAACACAAAATGACGTTCGCCAAAGGATACACACCAAATTGGAAAAACGAGATATTCCTCGTTCACTCGGTGCGTACCGGCAGCATACCAGTCACTTATTCGCTAAAGGATCATACGGGAGAAGTGTTGAAAGGCGGTTTTTATGAACACGAAATCAGTAAATCGAACGTTGGTGACGTGTATTTGGTAGAAAAGATCGTACAACGTAAAGGCGATCGCGTGAAAGTCAGGTGGTTAGGATTCGATGGTAAACACGATTCGTGGATACTCAAGAAGAACTTGCTATAACAACGATTCGACTCGCGGAAATAGAACCAGTATGCGTCGATGCGTTACGATGACAACATGCGCGCTGTGTACAGTGTAAAAGACATTGTGTCGCATCCTGGATACGATGAGTACATCGTGAACACGACTGCAAACGACGTTGAACGCATGCGCAGGACCTTGACAGTGTATGAGTACTGGCAACGGGTTAACAATCGTGTGGCGAGGTTCCGTCTCGACGCAATAGTACCAACAGGCACCGGATTCGATCACTACAAAGAATGTGCTTGGTCGGATCCGAACTGTGAAACGGGTCCGGACACATGTGTATGCAGTTACATACCTGCCGACTGCTGCGATATAGTGCAACTATTAAATAGACTGTGCACAGAACGACAACATGAAAATATTGCAACAAGCGCACAGACTAAAAAAAAAGGACCTGGACTATTCGAAATTGTGCGGTGATTGAGGTGGTGGGGGGTGGTTGTGGCAGAAAAAACGTAAACACGGACGTCTTCTGCCCGCTACCGTTCGTTCGATCATCTACGGACCTTCCGCGTGCGAAAGACAAACTTCATGTTCAACCTGTTGTTCGATGTAAACGGATTGAGATTCGCGAACTTATACGTGTTTTCTAAATCACTATTTCAACCCAAATATCAGATGCTGTAGACCCTGATGACACGACTTTCCAACGAAGGAATGGTTTATCACTCCTACAACGATAACGAAGAGGTACCGCCTCCCGACGAGGTCGATCCCAATTCTATTATGGTGATCGACGACGTGTCTTGTGAAAGACAACACAACATACGCAGTATTTCTCTATGGGACGACACAGCGGTGTGGACGCGTTTTACCTTTGTCCGACGTACAGTCAAGTGCCAAAACAGTTGGTTCGTGACAATACCAATTTAATAGTATTGTTCAAACAGGACGATCGCAACTTGAAACATACGTACAACGATCACGTCAACACGGAAATGACGTTAAGAACATGTGTGCTGAAGCGTGGAAAGATCGTTACGGCTTTCTCGTTGTGGACAAGGATTCTTCTATCGACAGCGGCAGGTACAGAGTCGGTTTTGACCGTTTCATAGTAGTCGCACCTAACGATTAAACAAAAAAAATCGTCATACGTTCAGCTAAACATATGTCCTGCTGTCAACGACTTTAGTTGTCGTTCTGCCGTTTATCGAGATGGACGACAAGAAGAAACGACTAGCACGTGATATCGACACGATCAGTGATGACATACGGAAGAAATACCGTGCGTTAAAACATGGGATTCGTGAAGAAGAAGCAACGTTACCCAAAAGTTACAAACCGATTCTGGAACCGTTACAAAATATATCGCAAGCGTTGCTTGAAAAAAAAACGTAAAACAACAAACGAAAAACCTATAAGAGTGAAAAAGATGAAACGTGAAGAGGAAGAGGAAGAGCTGAGGAGGAGGAAGAGGATCCGACAGGTGCAATTAGTAAAATCGATGTGGGAACACCATTTCGTTCCCGAACGAAGCCACCACGTTTCCTGAAAACGCCTGTGATAGCCGAAACATTGGAGGATGATGATGATAATGATGAGGGCGATCCTAGTCTCAACATTGAAAAAATGTTAGACACACAGGAAGGAAGACGTGAAGCACGTAGATAATTTCAGGACAAATACGACAGTGAATCGTTAGCGAACAAGTACATGCGTATGATCGTTTCGTCCGAACGCGATCGTCTGATGGACTATACGTACGGTGTAAGACACGAAAACGGAAAATGGATGACCGGTGATTCAGCGTTCGAAATCGAAACGGACGATACGATTCTTAGCAACGGTAAACGATACAAAGGTACGCCAGGACTCTACGAACTCGTGTTCATGAAGCATCCTAAAGAAAACGTTTTCAACGTTTCGGATCTGAAAGCGTACAAAGATATACTGCGTGACACCAACGCGTACAAGCAGTATTATTTAGCGAACTCACAGGTGAACGCAAAAAGAGGTGTAAAGTATAAACGAATAATCTCACAACTGTTTCCGCCGAAACGTACAGGACATGGGCATAATAATATCGATACATCGTATATGACGCTGATGAGAAAAAAAGACAAAATCGATTACGTGCACTGGGACGATCCGAACGAACTGGTGGACAGACTGCAACTCTTAATGGCGTCACAGCGTGTCGGAAACAGCGGGCACACGAACGAAATCGTCTCCATAGTGGAAGAACTACGCGAAGCCGACATCATCGTATAAAAAGAGCGATATATACCATCAACTGTTATTAGCAGCAGCAGCAGCAAAGCCGATAAAGTATAAATAATACTGTCGTACACGCACAGGGGACATTCCACGTTTGATTGTGACAACATGGATATCGTGCTAGTGTTTATTATCGTGTGCACAAGTGCCGTTGTTGCATCGAGCGTTAACGCTAACGATGTAGATTTCGCTATAGATTACTTGGTGCGATACGGATACGTGCCCGACGATAGTTTACGACTCACGGACAACGCCACCATCGATATGGACGCCTACCTTCGCACGTTTCAAGTGAATTACAATTTAACCGTAAATGGAGAATTGAACAACGAAACGATGAATCTGATGCGTGCGCGGAGATGCGGTAACGAAGATTTCGTGTCGTACACCTTACGAACACCGTGGGCCAAAAGACGTTTGTCGTGGCGGTTCTTTCACGGTAGCGCCAGCGCTATAGAAGCGTCGCGACAAGCATTCGCTGTATGGCAGAAACATTCGAATCTGGAATTCGAATATCGGCCCAACGACATGAACGCAGACATGGTAATGTTTTCGATCGTCAGCGGTAAGAAGTAATAGATTAACGTGATGACGTCTGCCACTGGAAGCAGTTATTCTTAAAGGGTAATTTCATTTTCTTCGTAACCGAAAACATTTATAGAACGTTAGGATTGTCTCGTTCGAACTTCACAATGTCGGATAGTCGGGTGGGATAAGTTATACCAGAAGTAATGATACTGTGGATATGTGGCTTGTATTTGGATACGCGATCGTTGTGTGAGTGTTGTGGAAACAGAGCGGCCAACACTGACCATACGAAACACATTTGATCGCCTGTATTGTTCACGTTGATGATGGATTTAGTACGAGACAATTCTGGGGGTGTACGGATGAAACTGGAGGCGGTTAGCGGTTGGTATCGTGAGAGAACGAGTTCTAAGGAGATTATGTTGTCTAACGCCCAACCGCTACCCTCGCGTGTGAATTTATAAATCGATTCAATGATTTTTTCGTACGAAGCTTCTAAACGATCGGGCAATACATCTTGGTCAGCGATCAGTGTCGTATGACATCGTCCGTGAAAATAAGCTTCAGTCGTCACTTCTTCGTCCTGGTCCTTGTCAGAGTTTACGATGTACTTGACAAATCTCGCTTTAACCGTTATATGCCACCTTATAGTAGGCAAACGTGTCAGTTCGTTTAGAATGTCCGTACGTAAGGTATCGTGCATTTCATCAAAAAAGGTTATGACATCGTTGACGCATTCTTCGTCATCCGTGACAGGCGTGTAAACGTACGATACCAACGCGCCGCGTAACGAATGTTTACAATCAACAGCAAACGACTGCATTTGTAGTAAATTAACAACAACAACAAAAACACGAAACTATAACAATTACTTGCTCGCTTGAAGAACAATAGAAGACTGATACGAAGTTAGAAAATAAGCACTATTTTATATGCGACACGTGAAAGTTAGACTGCGCGAGACTCGAAGGTGAACGCAGGCAGTGATCGCCGCTCTACTTATACTATCTATGACGGCTGCGCGCGCAGATATCCGCTCCCACCACCACGATACCGAACTATTGCCGTCAACGATCTCCCACTACCAAGTGCGTGCGCAGCTATCTGCTCCCACTACTGTGCGTTATTTCATACCGACTAATAGACGACAGCCATCCCCACTACGGATGCGCGCGCAGCTATCGCTGAGGAGGTAAAATGCAACGCGACAAACTAACATTCTTGCTTCAGATATGGACGTGTACACATATTCTTTTGCAAGCCGATTAAAAAGCTTTTATATCATCAGTCGTCGAGGTAACATTAAATTTTACGTTCATAAATTTCCGAATGCGAACGTAAAATATTTCGACCTAGCCGAAGCCGGGTTTATTTACGAAGGCGATGGTGATGTTGTAAGATGCTGCAAGTGTAAACTACGAATTATGGATTGGGCAGTGGGTGATGATCCCGTCCAAGTCCATAAGGCATCAACGCCCACATGCGATTTCGTTCGTGAACACTTGTAGAAGTCGACGCACGCAAAAATGGCTCTTTTCAGAGCCGACATAAACTCATATACCAAACATACCCGTTTGGGTAGTACTAGTAGTACTAGGTGTTAGTACTACTACTACTACTGAATGACAGTAGTCACTCCAAAAGTGTGAGTAAAGACACCCATGATAAAAAAAATTATAAATAAAAAAATTCCTCAAACAATATGGGTATACACTATAAATATCACGATCATGACTAATAGCGTATCACTCACATCGCAGATCATCGACACGATGGACGTCTATCGATACGATGATGCGAATCATTTCACAATAACAAAAGCTTCACGAAGCGCGATACGGTCCAACTTATGTTCCGTGTATTTTGTGAAGAAAAGACGATTTTGCGGCAACTAATGTACACGTTACAAGTTCGGTGTTGACAGATATCACACCCGTTGCTGGCGTCACATAAAAAAACGCAGCGGTGATTTGCCGCCGATCGTGCTGTTGATGATAGTCTCCGATCGTATACACAACAAATCACGGTGGCTTCAATTTATCGTAGAGTGCGAACAAAACAACGTACCGATAGAACTTGTGGTTTACGAAAAGAATATGTTCAAGTGTCCTGTACGTCACGGATGGAATTTTCTTTCGCGTTTCCGTCCGATTCCTGAACTGTATAACGCCGTTCAATGCGTGCACGGCTTACACGATTTACACGGGCAGAAGAACTACGCGACTGTATACACGGATATGCTCGCCTACGGAAATTCGATACCACACGCTTCTTGTTGCATCGTGCTTACGGAGCGCACTCTCCCGATACGTACACCCATGGAAATATACAGAAGCGTGATGATGATAGCGCCAAAGTGCGCACTGGATCCTAGCTACAACGTAAGTTTTGATGTGCACTGCCCGCCGTCCTCGTTACCGACACTAGCGAGAGGGAAACAGTTCGCGTTGGTGAACAACACGGCGCAGGGATTATTTTCGGTAGCCTTTCTGACGAAGGCGTTGCCTACACTCTGCAATTATTGCGAATACTTTGGTCTGCGGTATTCGCACGAACAAGGATACACGGTGAAAGACCGGCATTTGTACGAACAGTGGCAGCATTGCACGGGCGCTATGGCGGACGAATTTTGGTTGTTGAACTCGTATCTGATACACCTGCATACGGAGTCGAGAAGTCAACGCCCAATCGCCGAACTCAAAGCTAAACACATGTGCGGGCGGTTACCTGTGAACGATAACGTCATAGTCGCGGAAATGCACGAGTACCGCGACAACGTTATACGTAGCGTCATGTTCAAAGACATGAATTCTGTTAAGACTGTAAGAGCGTTGGACGCGAAAGAACACGCGCTCACGAGATACTACATCGGTATGAGCCTCGTGCGTCCTGGGCGTATGAAAATCAGTTTAGCTCACATTTTAACGTACTTACGCAATCGCAAAAAGAACGCGATGTTCTTCCGTTCGGTCGAGATTATATAAGTGGATGTGGAGCGGTGGCGACGTGACTGTCATGTGATGGAAGGTGGTCGTACCAGAACGGCATCGATGAGAATTACCTTCAGCACTGAGCCGACGGTTTACTACATTCCAGCGTATTGTGAATCGCGGTTCGCACGACAACATGAGAATGAAACGAGCTGTGAAGAATATACACCAGAGCGTTCGCAAGACTATCGCGACGGAGTTGCACAGACCGGTAAGAAGGAATTTTCCGAGACGCGCAGTCGAGTTGAAGGGACTTCACGACTTGTACCAAGCAGACCTGGTAGAGATGATACCGCACGCAAAGGCGAACAAGGGATTCAAGTACCTTATGACGATGATTAACGCGTTTAGCAAGTACGCGTACGCCGTTCCATTGAAAACGAAGACGGGTGTAGAGGTCGCACGAGCTCTGGAACCGATTCTGCGTGCTAATGAAATGAAATATCTGCAGACGGACAACGGGAAAGAGTACTACAACAGTACCGTAGAAAAATTGCTGAGCAGATATGGTGTCACACTCTATTTCACGTAGAGTGAGAAAAAAGCTTCCATTGTGGAACGCTTCAACCGTACGTTGAAAAAGCACATGTATCGCGCGTTCAGCGAACAAGGTCACTACCGTTGGTTGGATATGTTACCGGAACTATTCAGCACGTACAACAACAGTGTGCACAGAACGATTGGAATGAAACCGCGTCAGGTGAACGAATCCAACGAACGTACGGTGTTACGACGGATTCGCGAGAACACAGCGAGGAGCATCGATTATAAACGACCAAAGTTCAATGTAGGCGATCGTGTGCGTATAAGCAAACACAAAATGACGTTCGCCAAAGGATACACACCAAATTGGAAAAACGAGATATTCCTCGTTCACACGGTGCGTACCGGCAGCGTACCAGTCACTTATTCGCTAAAGGATCATACGGGAGAAGTGTTGAAAGGCGGTTTTTATGAACACGAAATCAGTAAATCGAACGTTGGTGACGTGTATTTAGTAGAAGAGATCGTACAACGTAAAGGCGATCGCGTGAAAGTCAGGTGGTTAGGATTCGATGGTAAACACGATTCGTGGATACTCAAGAAGAACTTGCTATAACAACGATTCGACTCGCGGAAATAGAACCAGTATGCGTCGATGCGTTACGATGACAACATGCGCGCTGTGTACAGTGTAAAAGACATTGTGTCGCATCCTGGATACGATGAGTACATCGTGAACACGACTGCAAACGACGTTGAACGCATGCGCAGGACCTTGACAGTGTATGAGTACTGGCAACGGGTTAACAATCGTGTGGCGAGGTTCCGTCTCGACGCAATAGTACCAACAGGCACCGGATTCGATCACTACAAAGAATGTGCTTGGTCGGATCCGAACTGTGAAACGGGTCCGGACACATGTGTATGGAGTTACATACCTGCCGACTGCTGCGATATAGTGCAACTATTAAATAGACTGTGCACAGAACGACAACATGAAAATATTGCAACAAGCGCACAGACTAAAAAAAAAGGACCTGGACTATTCGAAATTGTGCGGTGATTGAGGTGGTGGGGGGTGGTTGTGGCAGAAAAAACGTAAACACGGACGTCTTCTGCCCGCTACCGTTCGTTCGATCATCTACGGACCTTCCGCGTGCGAAAGACAAACTTCATGTTCAACCTGTTGTTCGATGTAAACGGATTGAGATTCGCGAACTTATACGTGTTTTCTAAATCACTATTTCAACCCAAATATCAGATGCTGTAGACCCTGATGACACGACTTTCCAACGAAGGAATGGTTTATCACTCCTACAACGATAACGAAGAGGTACCGCCTCCCGACGAGGTCGATCCCAATTCTATTATGGTGATCGACGACGTGTCTTGTGAAAGACAACACAACATACGCAGTATTTCTCTATGGGACGACACAGCGGTGTGGACGCGTTTTACCTTTGTCCGACGTACAGTCAAGTGCCAAAACAGTTGGTTCGTGACAATACCAATTTAATAGTATTGTTCAAACAGGACGATCGCAACTTGAAACATACGTACAACGATCACGTCAACACGGAAATGACGTTAAGAACATGTGTGCTGAAGCGTGGAAAGATCGTTACGGCTTTCTCGTTGTGGACAAGGATTCTTCTATCGACAGCGGCAGGTACACAGTCGGTTTTGACCGTTTCATAGTAGTCGCACCTAACGATTAAACAAAAAAAATCGTCATACGTTCAGCTAAACACATGTCCTGCTGTCAACGACTTTAGTTGTCGTTCTGCCGTTTATCGAGATGGACGACAAGAAGAAACGACTAGCACGTGATATCGACACGATCAGTGATGACATACGGAAGAAATACCGTGCGTTAAAACATGGGATTCGTGAAGAAGAAGCAACGTTATCCAAAAGTTACAAACCGATTCTGGAACCGTTACAAAATATATCGCAAGCGTTGCTTGAAAAAAAAACGTAAAACAACAAACGAAAAACCTATAAGAGTGAAAAAGATGAAACGTGAAGAGGAAGAGGAAGAGCTGAGGAGGAGGAAGAGGATACGACAGGTGAAATTAGTAAAATCGATGTGGGAACACCATTTCGTTCCCGAACGAAGCCACCACGTTTCCTGAAAACGCCTGTGATAGCCGAAACATTGGACGATGATGATGATAATGATGAGGGCGATCCTAGTCTCAACATTGAAAAAATGTTAGACACACCGGAAGGAAGACGTGAAGCACGTAGATAATTTCAGGACAAATACGACAGTGAATCGTTAGCGAACAAGTACATGCGTATGATCGTTTCGTCCGAACGCGATCGTCTGATGGACTATACGTACGGTGTAAGACACGAAAACGGAAAATGGATGACCGGTGATTCAGCGTTCGAAATCGAAACGGACGATACGATTCTTAGCAACGGTAAACGATACAAAGGTACGCCAGGACTCTACGAACTCGTCTTCATGAAGCATCCTAAAGAAAACGTTTTCAACGTTTCGGATCTGAAAGCGTACAAAGATATACTGCGTGACACCAACGCGTACAAGCAGTATTATTTAGCGAACTCACAGGTGAACGCAAAAAGAGGTGTAAAGTATAAACGAATAATCTCACAACTGTTTCCGCCGAAACGTACAGGACATGGGCATAATAATATCGATACATCGTATATGACGCTGACGAGAAAAAAAGACAAAATCGATTACGTGCACTGGGACGATCCGAACGAACTGGTGGACAGACTGCAACTCTTAATGGCGTCACAGCGTGTCGGAAACAGCGGGCACACGAACGAAATCGTCTCCATAGTGGAAGAACTACGCGAAGCCGACATCATCGTATAAAAAGAGCGATATATACCATCAACTGTTATTAGCAGCAGCAGCAGCAAAGCCGATAAAGTATAAATAATACTGTCGTACACGCACAGGGGACATTCCACGTTTGATTGTGACAACATGGATATCGTGCTAGTGTTTATTATCGTGTGCACAAGTGCCGTTGTTGCATCGAGCGTTAACGCTTACGATGTAGATTTCGCTATAGATTACTTGGTGCGATACGGATACGTGCCCGACGATAGTTTACGACTCACGGACAACGCCACCATCAATATGGACGCCTACCTTCGCACGTTTCAAGTGAATTACAATTTAACCGTAAATGGAGAATTGAACAACGAAACGATGAATCTGATGCGTGCGCGGAGATGCGGTAACGAAGATTTCGTGTCGTACACCTTACGAACACCGTGGGCCAAAAGACGTTTGTCGTGGCGGTTCTTTCACGGTAGCGCCAGCGCTATAGAAGCGTCGCGACAAGCATTCGCTGTATGGCAGAAACATTCGATTCTGGAATTCGAATATCGGCCCAACGACATGAACGCAGACATGGTAATGTTTTCGATCGTCAGCGGTAAGAAGTAATAGATTAACGTGATGACGTCTGCCACTGGAAGCAGTTATTCTTAAAGGGTAATTTCATTTTCTTCGTAACCGAAAATATTTATAAAACGTTAGGATTGTCTCGTTCGAACTTCACAATGTCGGATAGTCGGGTGGGATAAGTTATACCAGAAGTAATGATACTGTGGATATGTGGCTTGTATTTGGATACGCGATCGTTGTGTGAGTGTTGTGGAAACAGAGCGGCCAACACTGACCATACGAAACACATTTGATCGCCTGTATTGTTCACGTTGATGATGGATTTAGTACGAGACAATTCTGGGGGTGTACGGATGAAACTGGAGGCGGTTAGCGGTTGGTATCGTGAGAGAACGAGTTCTAAGGAGATTATGTTGTCTAACGCCCAACCGCTACCCTCGCGTGTGAATTTATAAATCGATTCAATGATTTTTTCGTACGAAGCTTCTAAACGATCGGGCAATACATCTTGGTCAGCGATCAGTGTCGTATGACATCGTCCGTGAAAATAAGCTTCAGTCGTCACTTCTTCGTCCTGGTCCTTGTCAGAGTTTACGATGTACTTGACAAATCTCGCTTTAACCGTTATATGCCACCTTATAGTAGGCAAACGTGTCAGTTCGTTTAGAATGTCCGTACGTAAGGTATCGTGCATTTCATCAAAAAAGGTTATGACATCGTTGACGCATTCTTCGTCATCCGTGACAGGCGTGTAAACGTACGATACCAACGCGCCGCGTAACGAATGTTTACAATCAACAGCAAACGACTGCATTTGTAGTAAATTAACAACAACAACAAAAACACGAAACTATAACAATTACTTGCTCGCTTGAAGAACAATAGAAGACTGATACGAAGTTAGAAAATAAGCACTATTTTATATGCGACACGTGAAAGTTAGACTGCGCGAGACTCGAAGGTGAACGCAGGCAGTGATCGCCGCTCTACTTATACTATCTATGACGGCTGCGCGCGCAGATATACGCTCCCACCACCACGATACCGAACTATTGCCGTCAACGATCTCCCACTACCAAGTGCGTGCGCAGCTATCTGCTCCCACTACTGTGCGTTATTTCATACCGACTAATAGACGACAGCCATCCCCACTACGGATGCGCGTGCAGCTATCGCTGAGGAGGTAAAATGCAACGCGACAAACTAACATTCTTGCTTCAGATATGGACGTGTACACATATTCTTTTGCAAGCCGATTAAAAAGCTTTTATATCATCAGTCGTCGAGGTAACATTAAATTTTACGTTCATAAATTTCCGAATGCGAACGTAAAATATTTCGACCTAGCCAAAGCCGGGTTTATTTTCGAAGGCGATGGTGATGTTGTAAGATGCTGCAAGTGTAAACTACGAATTATGGATTGGGCAGTGGGTGATGATCCCGTCCAAGTCCATAAGGCATCAACGCCCACATGCGATTTCGTTCGTGAACACTTGTAGAAGTCGACGCACGCAAAAATGGCTCTTTTCAGAGCCGACATAAACTCATATACCAAACATACCCGTTTGGGTAGTACTAGTAGTACTAGGCGTTAGTACTACTACTACTACTACTGAATGACAGTAGTCACTCCAAAAGTGTGAGTAAAGACACCCATGATAAAAAAAATTATAAATAAAAAAATTCCTCAAACAATATGGGTATACACTATAAATATCACGATCATGACTAATAGCGTATCACTCACATCGCAGATCATCGACACGATGGACGTCTATCGATACGATGATGCGAATCATTTCACAATAACAAAAGCTTCACGAAGCGCGATACGGTCCAACTTATGTTCCGTGTATTTTGTGGAGAAAAGACGATTTTGCGGCAACTAATGTACACGTTACAAGTTCGGTGTTGACAGATATCACACCCGTTGCTGGCGTCACATAAAAAAACGCAGCGGTGATTTGCCGCCGATCGTGCTGTTGATGATAGTCTCCGATCGTATACACAACAAATCACGGTGGCTTCAATTTATCGTAGAGTGCGAACAAAACAACGTACCGATAGAACTTGTGGTTTACGAAAAGAATATGTTCAAGTGTCCTGTACGTCACGGATGGAATTTTCTTTCGCGTTTCCGTCCGATTCCTGAACTGTATAACGCCGTTCAATGCGTGCACGGCTTACACGATTTACACGGGCAGAAGAACTACGCGACTGTATACACGGATATGCTCGCCTACGGAAATTCGATACCACACGCTTCTTGTTGCATCGTGCTTACGGAGCGCACTCTCCCGATACGTACACCCATGGAAATATACAGAAGCGTGATGATGATAGCGCCAAAGTGCGCACTGGATCCTAGCTACAACGTAAGTTTTGATGTGCACTGCCCGCCGTCCTCGTTACCGACACTAGCGAGAGGGAAACAGTTCGCGTTGGTGAACAACACGGCGCAGGGATTATTTTCGGTAGCCTTTCTGACGAAGGCGTTGCCTACACTCTGCAATTATTGCGAATACTTTGGTCTGCGGTATTCGCACGAACAAGGATACACGGTGAAAGACCGGCATTTGTACGAACAGTGGCAGCATTGCACGGGCGCTATGGCGGACGAATTTTGGTTGTTGAACTCGTATCTGATACACCTGCATACGGAGTCGAGAAGTCAACGCCCAATCGCCGAACTCAAAGCTAAACACATGTGCGGGCGGTTACCTGTGAACGATAACGTCATAGTCGCGGAAATGCACGAGTACCGCGACAACGTTATACGTAGCGTCATGTTCAAAGACATGAATTCTGTTAAGACTGTAAGAGCGTTGGACGCGAAAGAACACGCGCTCACGAGATACTACATCGGTATGAGCCTCGTGCGTCCTGGGCGTATGAAAATCAGTTTAGCTCACATTTTAACGTACTTACGCAATCGCAAAAAGAACGCGATGTTCTTCCGTTCGGTCGAGATTATATAAGTGGATGTGGAGCGGTGGCGACGTGACTGTCATGTGATGGAAGGTGGTCGTACCAGAACGGCATCGATGAGAATTACCTTCAGCACTGAGCCGACGGTTTACTACATTCCAGCGTATTGTGAATCGCGGTTCGCACGACAACATGAGAATGAAACGAGCTGTGAAGAATATACACCAGAGCGTTCGCAAGACTATCGCGACGGAGTTGCACAGACCGGTAAGAAGGAATTTTCCGAGACGCGCAGTCGAGTTGAAGGGACTTCACGACTTGTACCAAGCAGACCTGGTAGAGATGATACCGCACGCAAAGGCGAACAAGGGATTCAAGTACCTTATGACGATGATTAACGCGTTTAGCAAGTACGCGTACGCCGTTCCATTGAAAACGAAGACGGGTGTAGAGGTCGCACGAGCTCTGGAACCGATTCTGCGTGCTAATGAAATGAAATATCTGCAGACGGACAACGGGAAAGAGTACTACAACAGTACCGTAGAAAAATTGCTGAGCAGATATGGTGTCACACTCTATTTCACGTAGAGTGAGAAAAAAGCTTCCATTGTGGAACGCTTCAACCGTACGTTGAAAAAGCACATGTATCGCGCGTTCAGCGAACAAGGTCACTACCGTTGGTTGGATATGTTACCGGAACTATTCAGCACGTACAACAACAGTGTGCACAGAACGATTGGAATGAAACCGCGTCAGGTGAACGAATCCAACGAACGTACGGTGTTACGACGGATTCGCGAGAACACAGCGAGGAGCATCGATTATAAACGACCAAAGTTCAATGTAGGCGATCGTGTGCGTATAAGCAAACACAAAATGACGTTCGCCAAAGGATACACACCAAATTGGAAAAACGAGATATTCCTCGTTCACTCGGTGCGTACCGGCAGCATACCAGTCACTTATTCGCTAAAGGATCATACGGGAGAAGTGTTGAAAGGCGGTTTTTATGAACACGAAATCAGTAAATCGAACGTTGGTGACGTGTATTTGGTAGAAAAGATCGTACAACGTAAAGGCGATCGCGTGAAAGTCAGGTGGTTAGGATTCGATGGTAAACACGATTCGTGGATACTCAAGAAGAACTTGCTATAACAACGATTCGACTCGCGGAAATAGAACCAGTATGCGTCGATGCGTTACGATGACAACATGCGCGCTGTGTACAGTGTAAAAGACATTGTGTCGCATCCTGGATACGATGAGTACATCGTGAACACGACTGCAAACGACGTTGAACGCATGCGCAGGACCTTGACAGTGTATGAGTACTGGCAACGGGTTAACAATCGTGTGGCGAGGTTCCGTCTCGACGCAATAGTACCAACAGGCACCGGATTCGATCACTACAAAGAATGTGCTTGGTCGGATCCGAACTGTGAAACGGGTCCGGACACATGTGTATGCAGTTACATACCTGCCGACTGCTGCGATATAGTGCAACTATTAAATAGACTGTGCACAGAACGACAACATGAAAATATTGCAACAAGCGCACAGACTAAAAAAAAAGGACCTGGACTATTCGAAATTGTGCGGTGATTGAGGTGGTGGGGGGTGGTTGTGGCAGAAAAAACGTAAACACGGACGTCTTCTGCCCGCTACCGTTCGTTCGATCATCTACGGACCTTCCGCGTGCGAAAGACAAACTTCATGTTCAACCTGTTGTTCGATGTAAACGGATTGAGATTCGCGAACTTATACGTGTTTTCTAAATCACTATTTCAACCCAAATATCAGATGCTGTAGACCCTGATGACACGACTTTCCAACGAAGGAATGGTTTATCACTCCTACAACGATAACGAAGAGGTACCGCCTCCCGACGAGGTCGATCCCAATTCTATTATGGTGATCGACGACGTGTCTTGTGAAAGACAACACAACATACGCAGTATTTCTCTATGGGACGACACAGCGGTGTGGACGCGTTTTACCTTTGTCCGACGTACAGTCAAGTGCCAAAACAGTTGGTTCGTGACAATACCAATTTAATAGTATTGTTCAAACAGGACGATCGCAACTTGAAACATACGTACAACGATCACGTCAACACGGAAATGACGTTAAGAACATGTGTGCTGAAGCGTGGAAAGATCGTTACGGCTTTCTCGTTGTGGACAAGGATTCTTCTATCGACAGCGGCAGGTACAGAGTCGGTTTTGACCGTTTCATAGTAGTCGCACCTAACGATTAAACAAAAAAAATCGTCATACGTTCAGCTAAACATATGTCCTGCTGTCAACGACTTTAGTTGTCGTTCTGCCGTTTATCGAGATGGACGACAAGAAGAAACGACTAGCACGTGATATCGACACGATCAGTGATGACATACGGAAGAAATACCGTGCGTTAAAACATGGGATTCGTGAAGAAGAAGCAACGTTACCCAAAAGTTACAAACCGATTCTGGAACCGTTACAAAATATATCGCAAGCGTTGCTTGAAAAAAAAACGTAAAACAACAAACGAAAAACCTATAAGAGTGAAAAAGATGAAACGTGAAGAGGAAGAGGAAGAGCTGAGGAGGAGGAAGAGGATCCGACAGGTGCAATTAGTAAAATCGATGTGGGAACACCATTTCGTTCCCGAACGAAGCCACCACGTTTCCTGAAAACGCCTGTGATAGCCGAAACATTGGAGGATGATGATGATAATGATGAGGGCGATCCTAGTCTCAACATTGAAAAAATGTTAGACACACAGGAAGGAAGACGTGAAGCACGTAGATAATTTCAGGACAAATACGACAGTGAATCGTTAGCGAACAAGTACATGCGTATGATCGTTTCGTCCGAACGCGATCGTCTGATGGACTATACGTACGGTGTAAGACACGAAAACGGAAAATGGATGACCGGTGATTCAGCGTTCGAAATCGAAACGGACGATACGATTCTTAGCAACGGTAAACGATACAAAGGTACGCCAGGACTCTACGAACTCGTGTTCATGAAGCATCCTAAAGAAAACGTTTTCAACGTTTCGGATCTGAAAGCGTACAAAGATATACTGCGTGACACCAACGCGTACAAGCAGTATTATTTAGCGAACTCACAGGTGAACGCAAAAAGAGGTGTAAAGTATAAACGAATAATCTCACAACTGTTTCCGCCGAAACGTACAGGACATGGGCATAATAATATCGATACATCGTATATGACGCTGATGAGAAAAAAAGACAAAATCGATTACGTGCACTGGGACGATCCGAACGAACTGGTGGACAGACTGCAACTCTTAATGGCGTCACAGCGTGTCGGAAACAGCGGGCACACGAACGAAATCGTCTCCATAGTGGAAGAACTACGCGAAGCCGACATCATCGTATAAAAAGAGCGATATATACCATCAACTGTTATTAGCAGCAGCAGCAGCAAAGCCGATAAAGTATAAATAATACTGTCGTACACGCACAGGGGACATTCCACGTTTGATTGTGACAACATGGATATCGTGCTAGTGTTTATTATCGTGTGCACAAGTGCCGTTGTTGCATCGAGCGTTAACGCTAACGATGTAGATTTCGCTATAGATTACTTGGTGCGATACGGATACGTGCCCGACGATAGTTTACGACTCACGGACAACGCCACCATCGATATGGACGCCTACCTTCGCACGTTTCAAGTGAATTACAATTTAACCGTAAATGGAGAATTGAACAACGAAACGATGAATCTGATGCGTGCGCGGAGATGCGGTAACGAAGATTTCGTGTCGTACACCTTACGAACACCGTGGGCCAAAAGACGTTTGTCGTGGCGGTTCTTTCACGGTAGCGCCAGCGCTATAGAAGCGTCGCGACAAGCATTCGCTGTATGGCAGAAACATTCGAATCTGGAATTCGAATATCGGCCCAACGACATGAACGCAGACATGGTAATGTTTTCGATCGTCAGCGGTAAGAAGTAATAGATTAACGTGATGACGTCTGCCACTGGAAGCAGTTATTCTTAAAGGGTAATTTCATTTTCTTCGTAACCGAAAACATTTATAGAACGTTAGGATTGTCTCGTTCGAACTTCACAATGTCGGATAGTCGGGTGGGATAAGTTATACCAGAAGTAATGATACTGTGGATATGTGGCTTGTATTTGGATACGCGATCGTTGTGTGAGTGTTGTGGAAACAGAGCGGCCAACACTGACCATACGAAACACATTTGATCGCCTGTATTGTTCACGTTGATGATGGATTTAGTACGAGACAATTCTGGGGGTGTACGGATGAAACTGGAGGCGGTTAGCGGTTGGTATCGTGAGAGAACGAGTTCTAAGGAGATTATGTTGTCTAACGCCCAACCGCTACCCTCGCGTGTGAATTTATAAATCGATTCAATGATTTTTTCGTACGAAGCTTCTAAACGATCGGGCAATACATCTTGGTCAGCGATCAGTGTCGTATGACATCGTCCGTGAAAATAAGCTTCAGTCGTCACTTCTTCGTCCTGGTCCTTGTCAGAGTTTACGATGTACTTGACAAATCTCGCTTTAACCGTTATATGCCACCTTATAGTAGGCAAACGTGTCAGTTCGTTTAGAATGTCCGTACGTAAGGTATCGTGCATTTCATCAAAAAAGGTTATGACATCGTTGACGCATTCTTCGTCATCCGTGACAGGCGTGTAAACGTACGATACCAACGCGCCGCGTAACGAATGTTTACAATCAACAGCAAACGACTGCATTTGTAGTAAATTAACAACAACAACAAAAACACGAAACTATAACAATTACTTGCTCGCTTGAAGAACAATAGAAGACTGATACGAAGTTAGAAAATAAGCACTATTTTATATGCGACACGTGAAAGTTAGACTGCGCGAGACTCGAAGGTGAACGCAGGCAGTGATCGCCGCTCTACTTATACTATCTATGACGGCTGCGCGCGCAGATATCCGCTCCCACCACCACGATACCGAACTATTGCCGTCAACGATCTCCCACTACCAAGTGCGTGCGCAGCTATCTGCTCCCACTACTGTGCGTTATTTCATACCGACTAATAGACGACAGCCATCCCCACTACGGATGCGCGCGCAGCTATCGCTGAGGAGGTAAAATGCAACGCGACAAACTAACATTCTTGCTTCAGATATGGACGTGTACACATATTCTTTTGCAAGCCGATTAAAAAGCTTTTATATCATCAGTCGTCGAGGTAACATTAAATTTTACGTTCATAAATTTCCGAATGCGAACGTAAAATATTTCGACCTAGCCGAAGCCGGGTTTATTTACGAAGGCGATGGTGATGTTGTAAGATGCTGCAAGTGTAAACTACGAATTATGGATTGGGCAGTGGGTGATGATCCCGTCCAAGTCCATAAGGCATCAACGCCCACATGCGATTTCGTTCGTGAACACTTGTAGAAGTCGACGCACGCAAAAATGGCTCTTTTCAGAGCCGACATAAACTCATATACCAAACATACCCGTTTGGGTAGTACTAGTAGTACTAGGTGTTAGTACTACTACTACTACTGAATGACAGTAGTCACTCCAAAAGTGTGAGTAAAGACACCCATGATAAAAAAAATTATAAATAAAAAAATTCCTCAAACAATATGGGTATACACTATAAATATCACGATCATGACTAATAGCGTATCACTCACATCGCAGATCATCGACACGATGGACGTCTATCGATACGATGATGCGAATCATTTCACAATAACAAAAGCTTCACGAAGCGCGATACGGTCCAACTTATGTTCCGTGTATTTTGTGAAGAAAAGACGATTTTGCGGCAACTAATGTACACGTTACAAGTTCGGTGTTGACAGATATCACACCCGTTGCTGGCGTCACATAAAAAAACGCAGCGGTGATTTGCCGCCGATCGTGCTGTTGATGATAGTCTCCGATCGTATACACAACAAATCACGGTGGCTTCAATTTATCGTAGAGTGCGAACAAAACAACGTACCGATAGAACTTGTGGTTTACGAAAAGAATATGTTCAAGTGTCCTGTACGTCACGGATGGAATTTTCTTTCGCGTTTCCGTCCGATTCCTGAACTGTATAACGCCGTTCAATGCGTGCACGGCTTACACGATTTACACGGGCAGAAGAACTACGCGACTGTATACACGGATATGCTCGCCTACGGAAATTCGATACCACACGCTTCTTGTTGCATCGTGCTTACGGAGCGCACTCTCCCGATACGTACACCCATGGAAATATACAGAAGCGTGATGATGATAGCGCCAAAGTGCGCACTGGATCCTAGCTACAACGTAAGTTTTGATGTGCACTGCCCGCCGTCCTCGTTACCGACACTAGCGAGAGGGAAACAGTTCGCGTTGGTGAACAACACGGCGCAGGGATTATTTTCGGTAGCCTTTCTGACGAAGGCGTTGCCTACACTCTGCAATTATTGCGAATACTTTGGTCTGCGGTATTCGCACGAACAAGGATACACGGTGAAAGACCGGCATTTGTACGAACAGTGGCAGCATTGCACGGGCGCTATGGCGGACGAATTTTGGTTGTTGAACTCGTATCTGATACACCTGCATACGGAGTCGAGAAGTCAACGCCCAATCGCCGAACTCAAAGCTAAACACATGTGCGGGCGGTTACCTGTGAACGATAACGTCATAGTCGCGGAAATGCACGAGTACCGCGACAACGTTATACGTAGCGTCATGTTCAAAGACATGAATTCTGTTAAGACTGTAAGAGCGTTGGACGCGAAAGAACACGCGCTCACGAGATACTACATCGGTATGAGCCTCGTGCGTCCTGGGCGTATGAAAATCAGTTTAGCTCACATTTTAACGTACTTACGCAATCGCAAAAAGAACGCGATGTTCTTCCGTTCGGTCGAGATTATATAAGTGGATGTGGAGCGGTGGCGACGTGACTGTCATGTGATGGAAGGTGGTCGTACCAGAACGGCATCGATGAGAATTACCTTCAGCACTGAGCCGACGGTTTACTACATTCCAGCGTATTGTGAATCGCGGTTCGCACGACAACATGAGAATGAAACGAGCTGTGAAGAATATACACCAGAGCGTTCGCAAGACTATCGCGACGGAGTTGCACAGACCGGTAAGAAGGAATTTTCCGAGACGCGCAGTCGAGTTGAAGGGACTTCACGACTTGTACCAAGCAGACCTGGTAGAGATGATACCGCACGCAAAGGCGAACAAGGGATTCAAGTACCTTATGACGATGATTAACGCGTTTAGCAAGTACGCGTACGCCGTTCCATTGAAAACGAAGACGGGTTGTAGAGGTCGCACGAGCTCTGGAACCGATTCTGCGTGCTAATGAAATGAAATATCTGCAGACGGACAACGGGAAAGAGTACTACAACAGTACCTAGAAAAATTGCTGAGCAGATATGGTGTCACACTCTATTTCACGTAGAGTGAGAAAAAAGCTTCCATTGTGGAACGCTTCAACCGTACGTTGAAAAAGCACATGTATCGCGCGTTCAGCGAACAAGGTCACTACCGTTGGTTGGATATGTTACCGGAACTATTCAGCACGTACAACAACAGTGTGCACAGAACGATTGGAATGAAACCGCGTCAGGTGAACGAATCCAACGAACGTACGGTGTTACGACGGATTCGCGAGAACACAGCGAGGAGCATCGATTATAAACGACCAAAGTTCAATGTAGGCGATCGTGTGCGTATAAGCAAACACAAAATGACGTTCGCCAAAGGATACACACCAAATTGGAAAAACGAGATATTCCTCGTTCACACGGTGCGTACCGGCAGCGTACCAGTCACTTATTCGCTAAAGGATCATACGGGAGAAGTGTTGAAAGGCGGTTTTTATGAACACGAAATCAGTAAATCGAACGTTGGTGACGTGTATTTAGTAGAAGAGATCGTACAACGTAAAGGCGATCGCGTGAAAGTCAGGTGGTTAGGATTCGATGGTAAACACGATTCGTGGATACTCAAGAAGAACTTGCTATAACAACGATTCGACTCGCGGAAATAGAACCAGTATGCGTCGATGCGTTACGATGACAACATGCGCGCTGTGTACAGTGTAAAAGACATTGTGTCGCATCCTGGATACGATGAGTACATCGTGAACACGACTGCAAACGACGTTGAACGCATGCGCAGGACCTTGACAGTGTATGAGTACTGGCAACGGGTTAACAATCGTGTGGCGAGGTTCCGTCTCGACGCAATAGTACCAACAGGCACCGGATTCGATCACTACAAAGAATGTGCTTGGTCGGATCCGAACTGTGAAACGGGTCCGGACACATGTGTATGGAGTTACATACCTGCCGACTGCTGCGATATAGTGCAACTATTAAATAGACTGTGCACAGAACGACAACATGAAAATATTGCAACAAGCGCACAGACTAAAAAAAAAGGACCTGGACTATTCGAAATTGTGCGGTGATTGAGGTGGTGGGGGGTGGTTGTGGCAGAAAAAACGTAAACACGGACGTCTTCTGCCCGCTACCGTTCGTTCGATCATCTACGGACCTTCCGCGTGCGAAAGACAAACTTCATGTTCAACCTGTTGTTCGATGTAAACGGATTGAGATTCGCGAACTTATACGTGTTTTCTAAATCACTATTTCAACCCAAATATCAGATGCTGTAGACCCTGATGACACGACTTTCCAACGAAGGAATGGTTTATCACTCCTACAACGATAACGAAGAGGTACCGCCTCCCGACGAGGTCGATCCCAATTCTATTATGGTGATCGACGACGTGTCTTGTGAAAGACAACACAACATACGCAGTATTTCTCTATGGGACGACACAGCGGTGTGGACGCGTTTTACCTTTGTCCGACGTACAGTCAAGTGCCAAAACAGTTGGTTCGTGACAATACCAATTTAATAGTATTGTTCAAACAGGACGATCGCAACTTGAAACATACGTACAACGATCACGTCAACACGGAAATGACGTTAAGAACATGTGTGCTGAAGCGTGGAAAGATCGTTACGGCTTTCTCGTTGTGGACAAGGATTCTTCTATCGACAGCGGCAGGTACACAGTCGGTTTTGACCGTTTCATAGTAGTCGCACCTAACGATTAAACAAAAAAAATCGTCATACGTTCAGCTAAACACATGTCCTGCTGTCAACGACTTTAGTTGTCGTTCTGCCGTTTATCGAGATGGACGACAAGAAGAAACGACTAGCACGTGATATCGACACGATCAGTGATGACATACGGAAGAAATACCGTGCGTTAAAACATGGGATTCGTGAAGAAGAAGCAACGTTATCCAAAAGTTACAAACCGATTCTGGAACCGTTACAAAATATATCGCAAGCGTTGCTTGAAAAAAAAACGTAAAACAACAAACGAAAAACCTATAAGAGTGAAAAAGATGAAACGTGAAGAGGAAGAGGAAGAGCTGAGGAGGAGGAAGAGGATACGACAGGTGAAATTAGTAAAATCGATGTGGGAACACCATTTCGTTCCCGAACGAAGCCACCACGTTTCCTGAAAACGCCTGTGATAGCCGAAACATTGGACGATGATGATGATAATGATGAGGGCGATCCTAGTCTCAACATTGAAAAAATGTTAGACACACCGGAAGGAAGACGTGAAGCACGTAGATAATTTCAGGACAAATACGACAGTGAATCGTTAGCGAACAAGTACATGCGTATGATCGTTTCGTCCGAACGCGATCGTCTGATGGACTATACGTACGGTGTAAGACACGAAAACGGAAAATGGATGACCGGTGATTCAGCGTTCGAAATCGAAACGGACGATACGATTCTTAGCAACGGTAAACGATACAAAGGTACGCCAGGACTCTACGAACTCGTCTTCATGAAGCATCCTAAAGAAAACGTTTTCAACGTTTCGGATCTGAAAGCGTACAAAGATATACTGCGTGACACCAACGCGTACAAGCAGTATTATTTAGCGAACTCACAGGTGAACGCAAAAAGAGGTGTAAAGTATAAACGAATAATCTCACAACTGTTTCCGCCGAAACGTACAGGACATGGGCATAATAATATCGATACATCGTATATGACGCTGACGAGAAAAAAAGACAAAATCGATTACGTGCACTGGGACGATCCGAACGAACTGGTGGACAGACTGCAACTCTTAATGGCGTCACAGCGTGTCGGAAACAGCGGGCACACGAACGAAATCGTCTCCATAGTGGAAGAACTACGCGAAGCCGACATCATCGTATAAAAAGAGCGATATATACCATCAACTGTTATTAGCAGCAGCAGCAGCAAAGCCGATAAAGTATAAATAATACTGTCGTACACGCACAGGGGACATTCCACGTTTGATTGTGACAACATGGATATCGTGCTAGTGTTTATTATCGTGTGCACAAGTGCCGTTGTTGCATCGAGCGTTAACGCTTACGATGTAGATTTCGCTATAGATTACTTGGTGCGATACGGATACGTGCCCGACGATAGTTTACGACTCACGGACAACGCCACCATCAATATGGACGCCTACCTTCGCACGTTTCAAGTGAATTACAATTTAACCGTAAATGGAGAATTGAACAACGAAACGATGAATCTGATGCGTGCGCGGAGATGCGGTAACGAAGATTTCGTGTCGTACACCTTACGAACACCGTGGGCCAAAAGACGTTTGTCGTGGCGGTTCTTTCACGGTAGCGCCAGCGCTATAGAAGCGTCGCGACAAGCATTCGCTGTATGGCAGAAACATTCGATTCTGGAATTCGAATATCGGCCCAACGACATGAACGCAGACATGGTAATGTTTTCGATCGTCAGCGGTAAGAAGTAATAGATTAACGTGATGACGTCTGCCACTGGAAGCAGTTATTCTTAAAGGGTAATTTCATTTTCTTCGTAACCGAAAATATTTATAAAACGTTAGGATTGTCTCGTTCGAACTTCACAATGTCGGATAGTCGGGTGGGATAAGTTATACCAGAAGTAATGATACTGTGGATATGTGGCTTGTATTTGGATACGCGATCGTTGTGTGAGTGTTGTGGAAACAGAGCGGCCAACACTGACCATACGAAACACATTTGATCGCCTGTATTGTTCACGTTGATGATGGATTTAGTACGAGACAATTCTGGGGGTGTACGGATGAAACTGGAGGCGGTTAGCGGTTGGTATCGTGAGAGAACGAGTTCTAAGGAGATTATGTTGTCTAACGCCCAACCGCTACCCTCGCGTGTGAATTTATAAATCGATTCAATGATTTTTTCGTACGAAGCTTCTAAACGATCGGGCAATACATCTTGGTCAGCGATCAGTGTCGTATGACATCGTCCGTGAAAATAAGCTTCAGTCGTCACTTCTTCGTCCTGGTCCTTGTCAGAGTTTACGATGTACTTGACAAATCTCGCTTTAACCGTTATATGCCACCTTATAGTAGGCAAACGTGTCAGTTCGTTTAGAATGTCCGTACGTAAGGTATCGTGCATTTCATCAAAAAAGGTTATGACATCGTTGACGCATTCTTCGTCATCCGTGACAGGCGTGTAAACGTACGATACCAACGCGCCGCGTAACGAATGTTTACAATCAACAGCAAACGACTGCATTTGTAGTAAATTAACAACAACAACAAAAACACGAAACTATAACAATTACTTGCTCGCTTGAAGAACAATAGAAGACTGATACGAAGTTAGAAAATAAGCACTATTTTATATGCGACACGTGAAAGTTAGACTGCGCGAGACTCGAAGGTGAACGCAGGCAGTGATCGCCGCTCTACTTATACTATCTATGACGGCTGCGCGCGCAGATATACGCTCCCACCACCACGATACCGAACTATTGCCGTCAACGATCTCCCACTACCAAGTGCGTGCGCAGCTATCTGCTCCCACTACTGTGCGTTATTTCATACCGACTAATAGACGACAGCCATCCCCACTACGGATGCGCGTGCAGCTATCGCTGAGGAGGTAAAATGCAACGCGACAAACTAACATTCTTGCTTCAGATATGGACGTGTACACATATTCTTTTGCAAGCCGATTAAAAAGCTTTTATATCATCAGTCGTCGAGGTAACATTAAATTTTACGTTCATAAATTTCCGAATGCGAACGTAAAATATTTCGACCTAGCCAAAGCCGGGTTTATTTTCGAAGGCGATGGTGATGTTGTAAGATGCTGCAAGTGTAAACTACGAATTATGGATTGGGCAGTGGGTGATGATCCCGTCCAAGTCCATAAGGCATCAACGCCCACATGCGATTTCGTTCGTGAACACTTGTAGAAGTCGACGCACGCAAAAATGGCTCTTTTCAGAGCCGACATAAACTCATATACCAAACATACCCGTTTGGGTAGTACTAGTAGTACTAGGCGTTAGTACTACTACTACTACTACTGAATGACAGTAGTCACTCCAAAAGTGTGAGTAAAGACACCCATGATAAAAAAAATTATAAATAAAAAAATTCCTCAAACAATATGGGTATACACTATAAATATCACGATCATGACTAATAGCGTATCACTCACATCGCAGATCATCGACACGATGGACGTCTATCGATACGATGATGCGAATCATTTCACAATAACAAAAGCTTCACGAAGCGCGATACGGTCCAACTTATGTTCCGTGTATTTTGTGGAGAAAAGACGATTTTGCGGCAACTAATGTACACGTTACAAGTTCGGTGTTGACAGATATCACACCCGTTGCTGGCGTCACATAAAAAAACGCAGCGGTGATTTGCCGCCGATCGTGCTGTTGATGATAGTCTCCGATCGTATACACAACAAATCACGGTGGCTTCAATTTATCGTAGAGTGCGAACAAAACAACGTACCGATAGAACTAATGGTTTACGAAAAGAATATGTTCAAGTGTCCTGTACGTCACGGATGGAATTTTCTTTCGCGTCCGTCCGATTCCTGAACTGTATAACGCCGTTCAATGCGTGCACGGCTTACACGATTTACACGGGCAGATGAACTACGCGACTGTATACACGGATATGCTCGCCTACGGAAATTTGATACCACACGCTTCTTGTTGCATCGTGCTTACGGAGCGCACTCTCCCGATACGTACACCCATGTAAATATACAGAGGCGTGATGATGATAGCGCCAAAGTGCGCACTGGATCCTAGCTACAACGTAAGTTTTGATGTGCACTGCCCGCCGTCCTCGTTACCGACACTAGCGAGAGGGAAACAGTTCGCGTTGGTGAACAACAAGGCGCAGGGATTATTTTCGGTAGCCTTTCTGACGAAGGCGTTGCCTACACTCTGCAATTATTGCGAATACTTTGGTCTGCGGTATTCGCACGAACAAGGATACACGGTGAAAGACCGGCGTTTGTACGAACAGTGGCAGCATAGCACGGGCGCTATGGCGGACGAATTTTGGTTGTTGAACTCGTATCTGATACACCTGCATACGGAGTCGAGAAGTCAACGCCCAATCGCCGAACTCAATGCTAAACACATGTGTGGGCGGTTACCTGTGAACGATAACGTCATAGTCGCGGAAATGCACGAGTACCGCGACAACGTTATACGTAGCGTCATGTTCAAAGACATGAATTCTGTTAAGACTGTAAGAGCGTTGGACGCGAAAGAACACGCGCTTATGAGATACTACATCGGTATGAGCCTCGTGCGTCCTGGGCGTATGAAAATCAGTTTAGCTCACATTTTAACGTACTTACGCAATCGCAAAAAGAACGCGATGTTCTTCCGTTCGGTCGAGATTATATAAGTGGATGTGGAGCGGTGGCGACGTGACTGTCATGTGATGGAAGGTGGTCGTACCAGAACGGCATCGATGAGAATTACCTTCAGCACTGAGCCGACGGTTTACTACATTCCAGCGTATTGTGAATCGCGGTTCGCACGACAACATGAGAATGAAACGAGCTGTGAAGAATATACACCAGAGCGTTCGCAAGACTATCGCGACGGAGTTGCACAGACCGGTAAGAAGGAATTTTCCGAGACGCGCAGTCGAGTTGAAGGGACTTCACGACTTGTACCAAGCAGACCTGGTAGAGATGATACCGCACGCAAAGGCGAACAAGGGATTCAAGTACCTTATGACGATGATTAACGCGTTTAGCAAGTACGCGTACGCCGTTCCATTGAAAACGAAGACGGGTGTAGAGGTCGCACGAGCTCTGGAACCGATTCTGCGTGCTAATGAAATGAAATATCTGCAGACGGACAACGGGAAAGAGTACTACAACAGTACCGTAGAAAAATTGCTGAGCAGATATGGTGTCACACTCTATTTCACGTAGAGTGAGAAAAAAGCTTCCATTGTGGAACGCTTCAACCGTACGTTGAAAAAGCACATGTATCGCGCGTTCAGCGAACAAGGTCACTACCGTTGGTTGGATATGTTACCGGAACTATTCAGCACGTACAACAACAGTGTGCACAGAACGATTGGAATGAAACCGCGTCAGGTGAACGAATCCAACGAACGTACGGTGTTACGACGGATTCGCGAGAACACAGCGAGGAGCATCGATTATAAACGACCAAAGTTCAATGTAGGCGATCGTGTGCGTATAAGCAAACACAAAATGACGTTCGCCAAAGGATACACACCAAATTGGACAAACGAGATATTCCTCGTTCACACGGTGCGTACCGGCAGCGTACCAGTCACTTATTCGCTAAAGGATCATACGGGAGAAGTGTTGAAAGGCGGTTTTTATGAACACGAAATCAGTAAATCGAACGTTGGTGACGTGTACTTGGTAGAAAAGATCGTACAACGTAAAGGCGATCGCGTGAAAGTCAGGTGGTTAGGATTCGATGGTAAACACGATTCGTGGATACTCAAGAAGAACTTGCTATAACAACGATTCGACTCGCGGAAATAGAACCAGTATGCGTCGATGCGTTACGATGACAACATGCGCGCTGTGTACAGTGTAAAAGACATTGTGTCGCATCCTGGATACGATGAGTACATCGTGAACACGACTGCAAACGACGTTGAACGCATGCGCAGGACCTTGACAGTGTATGAGTACTGGCAACGGGTTAACAATCGTGTGGCGAGGTTCCGTCTCGACGCAATAGTACCAACAGGCACCGGATTCGATCACTACAAAGAATGTGTTTGGTCGGATCCGAACTGTGAAACGGGTCCGGACACATGTGTATGCAGTTACATATCTGCCGACTGCTGCGATATAGTGCGACTATTAAATAGACTGTGCACAGAACGACAACATGAAAATATTGCAACAAGCGCACAGACTAAAAAAAAAGGACCTGGACTATTCGAAATTGTGCGGTGATGGTGGTGGTGGGGGGTGGTTGTGGCAGAAAAAACGTAAACACGGACGTCTTCTGCCCGCTACCGTTCGTTCGATCATCTACGGACCTTCCGCGTGCGAAAGACAAACTTCATGTTCAACCTGTTGTTCGATGTAAACGGATTGAGATTCGCGAACTTATACGTGTTTTCTAAATCACTATTTCAACCCAAATATCAGATGCTGTAGACCCTGATGACACGACTTTCCAACGAAGGAATGGTTTATCACTCCTACAACGATAACGAAGAGGTACCGCCTCCCGACGAGGTCGATCCCAATTCTATTATGGTGATCGACGACGTGTCTTGTGAAAGACAACACAACATACGCAGTATTTCTCTATGGGACGACACAGCGGTGTGGACGCGTTTTACCTTTGTCCGACGTACAGTCAAGTGCCAAAACAGTTGGTTCGTGACAATACCAATTTAATAGTATTGTTCAAACAGGACGATCGCAACTTGAAACATACGTACAACCATCACGTCAACACGGAAATGAAATATGACACGTTTAAGAACATGTGTGCTGAAGCGTGGAAAGATCGTTACGGCTTTCTCGTTGTGGACAAGGATTCTTCTATCGACAGCGGCAGGTACAGAGTCGGTTTTGACCGTTTCATAGTAGTCGCACCTAACGATTAAACAAAAAAAATCGTCATACGTTCAGCTAAACACATGTCCTGCTGTCAACGACTTTAGTTGTCGTTCTGCCGTTTATCGAGATGGACGACAAGAAGAAACGACTAGCACGTGATATAGACACGATCAGTGATGACATACGGAAGAAATACCGTGCGTTAAAACATGGGATTCGTGAAGAAGAAGCAACGTTACCCAAAAGTTACAAACCGATTCTGAAACCGTTACAAAATATATCGCAAGCGTTGCTTGAAAAAAAAACGTAAAACAACAAACGAAAAACCTATAAGAGTGAAAAAGATGAAACGTGAAGAGGAAGAGGAAGAGCTGAGGAGGAGGAAGAGGATCCGACAGGTGCAATTAGTAAAATCGATGTGGGAACACCATTTCGTTCCCGAACGAAGCCACCACGTTTCCTAAAAACGCCTGTGATAGCCGAAACATTAGACGATGATGATGATAATGATGAGGGCGATCCTAGTCTCAACATTGAAAAAATGTTAGACACACCGGAAGGAAGACGTGAAGCACGTAGATAATTTCAGGACAAATACGACAGTGAATCGTTAGCGAACAAGTACATGCGTATGATCGTTTCGTCCGAACGCGATCGTCTGATGGACTATACGTACGGTGTAAGACACGAAAACGGAAAATGGATGACCGGTGATTCAGCGTTCGAAATCGAAACGGACGATACGATTCTTAGCAACGGTAAACGATACAAAGGTACGCCAGGACTCTACGAACTCGTCTTCATGAAGCATCCTAAAGAAAACGTTTTCAACGTTTCGGATCTGAAAGCGTACAAAGATATACTGCGTGACACCAACGCGTACAAGCAGTATTATTTAGCGAACTCACAGGTGAACGCAAAAAGAGGTGTAAAGTATAAACGAATAATCTCACAACTGTTTCCGCCGAAACGTACAGGACATGGGCATAATAATATCGATACATCGTATATGACGCTGACGAGAAAAAAAGACAAAATCGATTACGTGCACTGGGACGATCCGAACGAACTGGTGGACAGACTGCAACTCTTAATGGCGTCACAGCGTGTCGGAAACAGCGGGCACACGAACGAAATCGTCTCCATAGTGGAAGAACTACGCGAAGCCGACATCATCGTATAAAAAGAGCGATATATACCATCAACTGTTATTAGCAGCAGCAGCAGCAAAGCCGATAAAGTATAAATAATACTGTCGTACACGCACAGGGGACATTCCACGTTTGATTGTGACAACATGGATATCGTGCTAGTGTTTATTATCGTGTGCACAAGTGCCGTTGTTGCATCGAGCGTTAACGCTAACGATGTAGATTTCGCTATAGATTACTTGGTGCGATACGGATACGTGCCCGACGATAGTTTACGACTCACGGACAACGCCACCATCGATATGGACGCCTACCTTCGCACGTTTCAAGTGAATTACAATTTAACCGTAAATGGAGAATTGAACAACGAAACGATGAATCTGATGCGTGCGCGGAGATGCGGTAACGAAGATTTCGTGTCGTACACCTTACGAACACCGTGGGCCAAAAGACGTTTGTCGTGGCGGTTCTTTCACGGTAGCGCCAGCGCTATAGAAGCGTCGCGACAAGCATTCGCTGTATGGCAGAAACATTCGAATCTGGAATTCGAATATCGGCCCAACGACATGAACGCAGACATGGTAATGTTTTCGATCGTCAGCGGTAAGAAGTAATAGATTAACGTGATGACGTCTGCCACTGGAAGCAGTTATTCTTAAAGGGTAATTTCATTTTCTTCGTAACCGAAAACATTTATAGAACGTTAGGATTGTCTCGTTCGAACTTCACAATGTCGGATAGTCGGGTGGGATAAGTTATACCAGAAGTAATGATACTGTGGATATGTGGCTTGTATTTGGATACGCGATCGTTGTGTGAGTGTTGTGGAAACAGAGCGGCCAACACTGACCATACGAAACACATTTGATCGCCTGTATTGTTCACGTTGATGATGGATTTAGTACGAGACAATTCTGGGGGTGTACGGATGAAACTGGAGGCGGTTAGCGGTTGGTATCGTGAGAGAACGAGTTCTAAGGAGATTATGTTGTCTAACGCCCAACCGCTACCCTCGCGTGTGAATTTATAAATCGATTCAATGATTTTTTCGTACGAAGCTTCTAAACGATCGGGCAATACATCTTGGTCAGCGATCAGTGTCGTATGACATCGTCCGTGAAAATAAGCTTCAGTCGTCACTTCTTCGTCCTGGTCCTTGTCAGAGTTTACGATGTACTTGACAAATCTCGCTTTAACCGTTATATGCCACCTTATAGTAGGCAAACGTGTCAGTTCGTTTAGAATGTCCGTACGTAAGGTATCGTGCATTTCATCAAAAAAGGTTACGACATCGTTGACGCATTCTTCGTCATCCGTGACAGGCGTGTAAACGTACGATACCAACGCGCCGCGTAACGAATGTTTACAATCAACAGCAAACGACTGCATTTGTAGTAAATTAACAACAACAACAAAAACACGAAACTATAACAATTACTTGCTCGCTTGAAGAACAATAGAAGACTGATACGAAGTTAGAAAATAAGCACTATTTTATATGCGACACGTGAAAGTTAGACTGCGCGAGACTCGAAGGTGAACGCAGGCAGTGATCGCCGCTCTACTTATACTATCTATGACGGCTGCGCGCGCAGATATCCGCTCCCACCACCACGATACCGAACTATTGCCGTCAACGATCTCCCACTACCAAGTGCGTGCGCAGCTATCTGCTCCCACTACTGTGCGTTATTTCATACCGACTAATAGACGACAGCCATCCCCACTACGGATGCGCGCGCAGCTATCGCTGAGGAGGTAAAATGCAACGCGACAAACTAACATTCTTGCTTCAGATATGGACGTGTACACATATTCTTTTGCAAGCCGATTAAAAAGCTTTTATATCATCAGTCGTCGAGGTAACATTAAATTTTACGTTCATAAATTTCCGAATGCGAACGTAAAAAATTTCGACCTAGCCAAAGCCGGGTTTATTTACGAAGGCGATGGTGATGTTGTAAGATGCTGCAAGTGTAAACTACGAATTATGGATTGGGCAGTGGGTGATGATCCCGTCCAAGTCCATAAGGCATCAACGCCCACATGCGATTTCGTTCGTGAACACTTGTAGAAGTCGACGCACGCAAAAATGGCTCTTTTCAGAGCCGACATAAACTCATATACCAAACATACCCGTTTGGGTAGTACTAGTAGTACTAGGTGTTAGTACTACTACTACTACTACTGAATGACAGTAGTCACTCCAAAAGTGTGAGTAAAGACACCCATGATAAAAAAAATTATAAATAAAAAAATTCCTCAAACAATATGGGTATACACTATAAATATCACGATCATGACTAATAGCGTATCACTCACATCGCAGATCATCGACACGATGGACGTCTATCGATACGATGATGCGAATCATTTCACAATAACAAAAGCTTCACGAGGCGCGATACGGTCCAACTTATGTTCCGTGTATTTTGTGAAGAAAAGACGATTTTGCGGCAACTAATGTACACGTTACAAGTTCGGTGTTGACAGATATCACACCCGTTGCTGGCGTCACATAAAAAAACGCAGCGGTGATTTGCCGCCGATCGTGCTGTTGATGATAGTCTCCGATCGTATACACAACAAATCACGGTGGCTTCAATTTATCGTAGAGTGCGAACAAAACAACGTACCGATAGAACTTGTGGTTTACGAAAAGAATATGTTCAAGTGTCCTGTACGTCACGGATGGAATTTTCTTTCGCGTCCGTCCGATTCCTGAACTGTATAACGCCGTTCAATGCGTGCACGGCTTACACGATTTACACGGGCAGATGAACTACGCGACTGTATACACGGATATGCTCGCCTACGGAAATTCGATACCACACGCTTCTTGTTGCATCGTGCTTACGGAGCGCACTCTCCCGATACGTACACCCATGGAAATATACAGAAGCGTGATGATGATAGCGCCAAAGTGCGCACTGGATCCTAGCTACAACGTAAGTTTTGATGTGCACTGCCCGCCGTCCTCGTTACCGACACTAGCGAGAGGGAAACAGTTCGCGTTGGTGAACAACAAGGCGCAGGGATTATTTTCGGTAGCCTTTCTGACGAAGGCGTTGCCTACACTCTGCAATTATTGCGAATACTTTGGTCTGCGGTATTCGCACGAACAAGGATACACGGTGAAAGACCGGCGTTTGTACGAACAGTGGCAGCATTGCACGGGCGCTATGGCGGACGAATTTTGGTTGTTGAACTCGTATCTGATACACCTGCATACGGAGTCGAGAAGTCAACGTCCAATCGCCGAACTCAAAGCTAAACACATGTGCGGGCGGTTACCTGTGAACGATAACGTCATAGTCGCGGAAATGCACGAGTACCGCGACAACGTTATACGTAGCGTCATGTTCAAAGACATGAATTCTGTTAAGACTGTAAGAGCGTTGGACGCGAAAGAACACGCGCTCACGAGATACTACATCGGTATGAGCCTCGTGCGTCCTGGGCGTATGAAAATCAGTTTAGCTCACATTTTAACGTACTTACGCAATCGCAAAAAGAACGCGATGTTCTTCCGTTCGGTCGAGATTATATAAGTGGATGCGGAGCGGTGGCGACGTGACTGTCACGTGATGGAAGGTGGTCGTACCAGAACGGCATCGATGAGAATTACCTTCAGCACTGAGCCGACGGTTTACTACATTCCAGCGTATTGTGAATCGCGGTTCGCACGACAACATGAGAATGAAACGAGCTGTGAAGAATATACACCAGAGCGTTCGCAAGACTATCGCGACAGAGTTGCACAGACCGGTAAGAAGGAATTTTCCGAGACGCGCAGTCGAGTTGAAGGGACTTCACGACTTGTACCAAGCAGACCTGGTAGAGATGATACCGCACGCAAAGGCGAACAAGGGATTCAAGTACCTTATGACGATTATTAACGCGTTTAGCAAGTACGCGTACGCCGTTCCATTGAAAACGAAGACGGGTGTAGAGGTCGCACGAGCTCTGGAACCGATTCTGCGTGCTAATGAAATGAAATATCTGCAGACGGACAACGGGAAAGAGTACTACAACAGTACCGTAGAAAAATTGCTGAGCAGATATGGTGTCACACTCTATTTCACGTAGAGTGACAAAAAGCTTCCCTTGTGGAACGCTTCAACCGTACGTTGAAAAAGCACATGTATCGCGCGTTCAGCGAACAAGGTCACTACCGTTGGTTGGATATGTTACCGGAACTATTCAGCACGTACAACAACAGTGTGCACAGAACGATTGGAATGAAACCGCGTCAGGTGAACGAATCCAACGAACGTACGGTGTTACGACGGATTCGCGAGAACACAGCGAGGAGCATCGATTATAAACGACCAAAGTTCAATGTAGGCGATCGTGTGCGTATAAGCAAACACAAAATGACGTTCGCCAAAGGATACACACCAAATTGGACAAACGAGATATTCCTCGTTCACACGGTGCGTACCGGCAGCGTACCAGTCACTTATTCGCTAAAGGATCATACGGGAGAAGTGTTGAAAGGCGGTTTTTATGAACACGAAATCAGTAAATCGAACGTTGGTGACGTGTACTTGGTAGAAAAGATCGTACAACGTAAAGGCGATCGCGTGAAAGTCAGGTGGTTAGGATTCGATGGTAAACACGATTCGTGGATACTCAAGAAGAACTTGCTATAACAACGATTCGACTCGCGGAAATAGAACCAGTATGCGTCGATGCGTTACGATGACAACATGCGCGCTGTGTACAGTGTAAAAGACATTGTGTCGCATCCTGGATACGATGAGTACATCGTGAACACGACTGCAAACGACGTTGAACGCATGCGCAGGACCTTGACAGTGTATGAGTACTGGCAACGGGTTAACAATCGTGTGGCGAGGTTCCGTCTCGACGCAATAGTACCAACAGGCACCGGATTCGATCACTACAAAGAATGTGTTTGGTCGGATCCGAACTGTGAAACGGGTCCGGACACATGTGTATGCAGTTACATATCTGCCGACTGCTGCGATATAGTGCGACTATTAAATAGACTGTGCACAGAACGACAACATGAAAATATTGCAACAAGCGCACAGACTAAAAAAAAAGGACCTGGACTATTCGAAATTGTGCGGTGATGGTGGTGGTGGGGGGTGGTTGTGGCAGAAAAAACGTAAACACGGACGTCTTCTGCCCGCTACCGTTCGTTCGATCATCTACGGACCTTCCGCGTGCGAAAGACAAACTTCATGTTCAACCTGTTGTTCGATGTAAACGGATTGAGATTCGCGAACTTATACGTGTTTTCTAAATCACTATTTCAACCCAAATATCAGATGCTGTAGACCCTGATGACACGACTTTCCAACGAAGGAATGGTTTATCACTCCTACAACGATAACGAAGAGGTACCGCCTCCCGACGAGGTCGATCCCAATTCTATTATGGTGATCGACGACGTGTCTTGTGAAAGACAACACAACATACGCAGTATTTCTCTATGGGACGACACAGCGGTGTGGACGCGTTTTACCTTTGTCCGACGTACAGTCAAGTGCCAAAACAGTTGGTTCGTGACAATACCAATTTAATAGTATTGTTCAAACAGGACGATCGCAACTTGAAACATACGTACAACCATCACGTCAACACGGAAATGAAATATGACACGTTTAAGAACATGTGTGCTGAAGCGTGGAAAGATCGTTACGGCTTTCTCGTTGTGGACAAGGATTCTTCTATCGACAGCGGCAGGTACAGAGTCGGTTTTGACCGTTTCATAGTAGTCGCACCTAACGATTAAACAAAAAAAATCGTCATACGTTCAGCTAAACACATGTCCTGCTGTCAACGACTTTAGTTGTCGTTCTGCCGTTTATCGAGATGGACGACAAGAAGAAACGACTAGCACGTGATATAGACACGATCAGTGATGACATACGGAAGAAATACCGTGCGTTAAAACATGGGATTCGTGAAGAAGAAGCAACGTTACCCAAAAGTTACAAACCGATTCTGAAACCGTTACAAAATATATCGCAAGCGTTGCTTGAAAAAAAAACGTAAAACAACAAACGAAAAACCTATAAGAGTGAAAAAGATGAAACGTGAAGAGGAAGAGGAAGAGCTGAGGAGGAGGAAGAGGATCCGACAGGTGCAATTAGTAAAATCGATGTGGGAACACCATTTCGTTCCCGAACGAAGCCACCACGTTTCCTAAAAACGCCTGTGATAGCCGAAACATTAGACGATGATGATGATAATGATGAGGGCGATCCTAGTCTCAACATTGAAAAAATGTTAGACACACCGGAAGGAAGACGTGAAGCACGTAGATAATTTCAGGACAAATACGACAGTGAATCGTTAGCGAACAAGTACATGCGTATGATCGTTTCGTCCGAACGCGATCGTCTGATGGACTATACGTACGGTGTAAGACACGAAAACGGAAAATGGATGACCGGTGATTCAGCGTTCGAAATCGAAACGGACGATACGATTCTTAGCAACGGTAAACGATACAAAGGTACGCCAGGACTCTACGAACTCGTCTTCATGAAGCATCCTAAAGAAAACGTTTTCAACGTTTCGGATCTGAAAGCGTACAAAGATATACTGCGTGACACCAACGCGTACAAGCAGTATTATTTAGCGAACTCACAGGTGAACGCAAAAAGAGGTGTAAAGTATAAACGAATAATCTCACAACTGTTTCCGCCGAAACGTACAGGACATGGGCATAATAATATCGATACATCGTATATGACGCTGACGAGAAAAAAAGACAAAATCGATTACGTGCACTGGGACGATCCGAACGAACTGGTGGACAGACTGCAACTCTTAATGGCGTCACAGCGTGTCGGAAACAGCGGGCACACGAACGAAATCGTCTCCATAGTGGAAGAACTACGCGAAGCCGACATCATCGTATAAAAAGAGCGATATATACCATCAACTGTTATTAGCAGCAGCAGCAGCAAAGCCGATAAAGTATAAATAATACTGTCGTACACGCACAGGGGACATTCCACGTTTGATTGTGACAACATGGATATCGTGCTAGTGTTTATTATCGTGTGCACAAGTGCCGTTGTTGCATCGAGCGTTAACGCTAACGATGTAGATTTCGCTATAGATTACTTGGTGCGATACGGATACGTGCCCGACGATAGTTTACGACTCACGGACAACGCCACCATCGATATGGACGCCTACCTTCGCACGTTTCAAGTGAATTACAATTTAACCGTAAATGGAGAATTGAACAACGAAACGATGAATCTGATGCGTGCGCGGAGATGCGGTAACGAAGATTTCGTGTCGTACACCTTACGAACACCGTGGGCCAAAAGACGTTTGTCGTGGCGGTTCTTTCACGGTAGCGCCAGCGCTATAGAAGCGTCGCGACAAGCATTCGCTGTATGGCAGAAACATTCGAATCTGGAATTCGAATATCGGCCCAACGACATGAACGCAGACATGGTAATGTTTTCGATCGTCAGCGGTAAGAAGTAATAGATTAACGTGATGACGTCTGCCACTGGAAGCAGTTATTCTTAAAGGGTAATTTCATTTTCTTCGTAACCGAAAACATTTATAGAACGTTAGGATTGTCTCGTTCGAACTTCACAATGTCGGATAGTCGGGTGGGATAAGTTATACCAGAAGTAATGATACTGTGGATATGTGGCTTGTATTTGGATACGCGATCGTTGTGTGAGTGTTGTGGAAACAGAGCGGCCAACACTGACCATACGAAACACATTTGATCGCCTGTATTGTTCACGTTGATGATGGATTTAGTACGAGACAATTCTGGGGGTGTACGGATGAAACTGGAGGCGGTTAGCGGTTGGTATCGTGAGAGAACGAGTTCTAAGGAGATTATGTTGTCTAACGCCCAACCGCTACCCTCGCGTGTGAATTTATAAATCGATTCAATGATTTTTTCGTACGAAGCTTCTAAACGATCGGGCAATACATCTTGGTCAGCGATCAGTGTCGTATGACATCGTCCGTGAAAATAAGCTTCAGTCGTCACTTCTTCGTCCTGGTCCTTGTCAGAGTTTACGATGTACTTGACAAATCTCGCTTTAACCGTTATATGCCACCTTATAGTAGGCAAACGTGTCAGTTCGTTTAGAATGTCCGTACGTAAGGTATCGTGCATTTCATCAAAAAAGGTTACGACATCGTTGACGCATTCTTCGTCATCCGTGACAGGCGTGTAAACGTACGATACCAACGCGCCGCGTAACGAATGTTTACAATCAACAGCAAACGACTGCATTTGTAGTAAATTAACAACAACAACAAAAACACGAAACTATAACATTTACTTGCTCGCTTGAAGAACAATAGAAGACTGATACGAAGTTAGAAAATAAGCACTATTTTATATGCGACACGTGAAAGTTAGACTGCGCGAGACTCGAAGGTGAACGCAGGCAGTGATCGCCGCTCTACTTATACTATCTATGACGGCTGCGCGCGCAGATATCCGCTCCCACCACCACGATACCGAACTATTGCCGTCAACGATCTCCCACTACCAAGTGCGTGCGCAGCTATCTGCTCCCACTACTGTGCGTTATTTCATACCGACTAATAGACGACAGCCATCCCCACTACGGATGCGCGCGCAGCTATCGCTGAGGAGGTAAAATGCAACGCGACAAACTAACATTCTTGCTTCGGATATGGACGTGTACACATATTCTTTTGCAAGCCGATTAAAAAGCTTTTATATCATCAGTCGTCGAGGTAACATTAAATTTTACGTTCATAAATTTCCGAATGCGAACGTAAAATATTTCGACCTAGCCAAAGCCGGGTTTATTTACGAAGGCGATGGTGATGTTGTAAGATGCTGCAAGTGTAAACTACGAATTATGGATTGGGCAGTGGGTGATGATCCCGTCCAAGTCCATAAGGCATCAACGCCCACATGCGATTTCGTTCGTGAACACTTGTAGAAGTCGACGCACGCAAAAATGGCTCTTTTCAGAGCCGACATAAACTCATATACCAAACATACCCGTTTGGGTAGTACTAGTAGTACTAGGTGTTAGTACTACTACTACTACTACTGAATGACAGTAGTCACTCCAAAAGTGTGAGTAAAGACACCCATGATAAAAAAAATTATAAATAAAAAAATTCCTCAAACAATATGGGTATACACTATAAATATCACGATCATGACTAATAGCGTATCACTCACATCGCAGATCATCGACACGATGGACGTCTATCGATACGATGATGCGAATCATTTCACAATAACAAAAGCTTCACGAAGCGCGATACGGTCCAACTTATGTTCCGTGTATTTTGTGAAGAAAAGACGATTTTGCGGCAACTAATGTACACGTTACAAGTTCGGTGGTGACAGATATCACACCCGTTGCTGGCGTCACATAAAAAAACGCAGCGGTGATTTGCCGCCGATCGTGCTGTTGATGATAGTCTCCGATCGTATACACAACAAATCACGGTGGCTTCAATTTATCGTAGAGTGCGAACAAAACAACGTACCGATAGAACTTGTGGTTTACGAAAAGAATATGTTCAAGTGTCCTGTACGTCACGGATGGAATTTTCTTTCGCGTTTCCGTCCGATTCCT
Organism: Magicicada septendecula; assembly: GCA_034769895.1. NCBI lineage: Eukaryota > Metazoa > Arthropoda > Insecta > Hemiptera > Cicadidae > Magicicada > Magicicada septendecula. Next base: position 149,921,705 of record CM068373.1, read on the forward strand.
GAACTGTATAACGCCGTTCAATGCGTGCACGGCTTACACGATTTACACGGGCAGATGAACTACGCGACTGTATACACGGATATGCTCGCCTACGGAAATTCGATACCACACGCTTCTTGTTCCATCGTGCTTACGGAGCGCACTCTCCCGATACGTACACCCATGGAAATATACAGAGGCGTGATGATGATAGCGCCAAAGTGCGCACTGGATCCTAGCTACAACGTAAGTTTTGATGTGCACTGCCCGCCGTCCTCGTTACCGACACTAGCGAGAGGGAAACAGTTCGCGTTGGTGAACAACAAGGCGCAGGGATTATTTTCGGTAGCCTTTCTGACGAAGGCGTTGCCTACACTCTGCAATTATTGCGAATACTTTGGTCTGCGGTATTCGCACGAACAAGGATACACGGTGAAAGACCGGCGTTTGTACGAACAGTGGCAGCATTGCACGGGCGCTATGGCGGACGAATTTTGGTTGTTGAACTCGTATCTGATACACCTGCATACGGAGTCGAGAAGTCAACGCCCAATCGCCGAACTCAAAGCTAAACACATGTGCGGGCGGTTACCTGTGAACGATAACGTCATAGTCGCGGAAATGCACGAGTACCGCGACAACGTTATACGTAGCGTCATGTTCAAAGACATGAATTCTGTTAAGACTGTAAGAGCGTTGGACGCGAAAGAACACGCGCTCACGAGATACTACATCGGTATGAGCCTCGTGCGTCCTGGGCGTATGAAAATCAGTTTAACTCACATTTTAACGTACTTACGCAATCGCAAAAAGAACGCGATGTTCTTCCGTTCGGTCGAGATTATATAAGTGGATGTGGAGCGGTGGCGACGTGACTGTCATGTGATGGAAGGTGGTCGTACCAGAACGGCATCGATGAGAATTACCTTCAGCACTGAGCCGACGGTTTACTACATTCCAGCGTATTGTGAATCGCGGTTCGCATGACAACATGAGAATGAAACGAGCTGTGAAGAATATACACCAGAGCGTTCGCAAGACTATCGCGACGGAGTTGCACAGACCGGTAAGAAGGAATTTTCCGAGACGCGCAGTCGAGTTGAAGGGACTTCACGACTTGTACCAAGCAGACCTGGTAGAGATGATACCGCACGCAAAGGCGAACAAGGGATTCAAGTACCTTATGACGATGATTAACGCGTTTAGCAAGTACGCGTACGCCGTTCCATTGAAAACGAAGACGGGTGTAGAGGTCGCACGAGCTCTGGAACCGATTCTGCGTGCTAATGAAATGAAATATCTGCAGACGGACAACGGGAAAGAGTACTACAACAGTACCGTAGAAAAATTGCTGAGCAGATATGGTGTCACACTCTATTTCACGTAGAGTGAGAAAAAGCTTCCCTTGTGGAACGCTTCAACCGTACGTTGAAAAAGCACATGTATCGCGCGTTCAGCGAACAAGGTCACTACCGTTGGTTGGATATGTTACCGGAACTATTCAGCACGTACAACAACAGTGTGCACAGAACGATTGGAATGAAACCGCGTCAGGTGAACGAATCCAACGAACGTACGGTGTTACGACGGATTCGCGAGAACACAGCGAGGAGCATCGATTATAAACGACCAAAGTTCAATGTAGGCGATCGTGTGCGTATAAGCAAACACAAAATGACGTTCGCCAAAGGATACACACCAAATTGGACAAACGAGATATTCCTCGTTCACACGGTGCGTACTGGCAGCGTACCAGTCACTTATTCGCTAAAGGATCATACGGGAGAAGTGTTGAAAGGCGGTTTTTATGAACACGAAATCAGTAAATCGAACGTTGGTGACGTGTACTTGGTAGAAAAGATCGTACAACGTAAAGGCGATCGCGTGAAAGTCAGGTGGTTAGGATTCGATGGTAAACACGATTCGTGGATACTCAAGAAGAACTTGCTATAACAACGATTCGACTCGCGGAAATAGAACCAGTATGCGTCGATGCGTTACGATGACAACATGCGCGCTGTGTACAGTGTAAAAGACATTGTGTCGCATCCTGGATACGATGAGTACATCGTGAACACGACTGCAAACGACGTTGAACGCATGCGCAGGACCTTGACAGTGTATGAGTACTGGCAACGGGTTAACAATCGTGTGGCGAGGTTCCGTCTCGACGCAATAGTACCAACAGGCACCGGATTCGATCACTACAAAGAATGTGCTTGGTCGGATCCGAACTGTGAAACGGGTCCGGACACATGTGTATGCAGTTACATACCTGCCGACTGCTGCGATATAGTGCAACTATTAAATAGACTGTGCACAGAACGACAACATGAAAATATTGCAACAAGCGCACAGACTAAAAAAAAAGGACCTGGACTATTCGAAATTGTGCGGTGATGGTGGTGGTGGGGGGTGGTTGTGGCAGAAAAAACGTAAACACGGACGTCTTCCGCCGAAACGTACAGGACATGGGCATAATAATATCGATACATCGTATATGACGCTGACGAGAAAAAAAGACAAAATCGATTACGTGCACTGGGACGATCCGAACGAACTGGTGGACAGACTGCAACTCTTAATGGCGTCACAGCGTGTCGGAAACAGCGGGCACACGAACGAAATCGTCTCCATAGTGGAAGAACTACGCGAAGCCGACATCATCGTATAAAAAGAGCGATATATACCATCAACTGTTATTAGCAGCAGCAGCAGCAAAGCCGATAAAGTATAAATAATACTGTCGTACACGCACAGGGGACATTCCACGTTTGATTGTGACAACATGGATATCGTGCTAGTGTTTATTATCGTGTGCACAAGTGCCGTTGTTGCATCGAGCGTTAACGCTAACGATGTAGATTTAGCTATAGATTACTTGGTGCGATACGGATACGTGCCCGACGATAGTTTACGACTCACGGACAACGCCACCATCGATATGGACGCCTACCTTCGCACGTTTCAAGTGAATTACAATTTAACCGTAAATGGAGAATTGAACAACGAAACGATGAATCTGATGCGTGCGCGGAGATGCGGTAACGAAGATTTCGTGTCGTACACCTTACGAACACCGTGGGCCAAAAGACGTTTGTCGTGGCGGTTCTTTCACGGTAGCGCCAGCGCTATAGAAGCGTCGCGACAAGCATTCGCTGTATGGCAGAAACATTCGAATCTGGAATTCGAATATCGGCCCAACGACATGAACGCAGACATGGTAATGTTTTCGATCGTCAGCGGTAAGAAGTAATAGATTAACGTGATGACGTCTGCCACTGGAAGCAGTTATTCTTAAAGGGTAAATTTCATTTTCTTCGTAACCGAAAACATTTATAGAAACGCTAGGATTGTCTCGTTCGAAATTCACAATGTCGGATAGTCGGGTGGGATAAGTTATACCAGAAGTAATGATACTGTGGATATGTGGCTTGTATTTGGATACGCAATCGTTGTGTGAGTGTTGTGGAAACAGAGTGGCCAACACTGACCATACGAAACCCATTTGATCGCCTGTATTGTTCACGTTGATGATGGATTTAGTACGAGACAATTCAGGGGGTGTACGGATGAAACTGGAGGCGGTTAGCGGTTGGTATCGAGAGAGAACGAGTTCTAAGGAGATTATGTGGTCTAACGCCCAACCGCTACCCTCGCGTGTGAATTTATAAATCGATTCAATGATTTTTTCGTACGAAGCTTCTAAACGATCGGGCAATACATCTTGGTCAGCGATCAGTGTCGTATGACATCGTCCGTGAAAATAAGCTTCAGTCGTCACTTCTTCGTCCTGGTCCTTGTCAGAGTTTACGATGTACTTGACAAATCTCGCTTTAACCGTTATATGCCACTTTATAGTTAGCACACGTGTCAGTTCGTTTAGAATGTCCGTACGTAAGGTATCGTGCATTTCATCAAAAAAGGTTATGACATCGTTGACGCATTCTTCGTCATCCGTGACAGGCGTGTAAACGTACGATACCAACGCGCCGCGTAACGAATGTTTACAATCAACAGCAAACGACTGCATTTGTAGTAAATTAACAACAACATGCATGCAGTTACATACCTGCCGACTGCTGCGATATAGTGCGACTATTAAATAGACTGTGCACAGAACGACAACATGAAAATATTGCAACAAGCGTACAGACTAAAAATAAAGGACGTGGCCTATTCAAAATTGTGTGGCGAAGGTGGTGGGGGTGGTTGTGGCAGAAAAAACGTAAACATGGACGTCTTCTGCCCGATACCGTTCGTTCGATCATCTGCGGACCTTCTGCGTGCGGTAAGACTAACGTCATGCTCAATCTGTTGTTCGATGTGAACGGATTGAGATTCACGAACCTACACGTGTTTTCTAAATCACTGTTTCAACCCAAATATCAGATGCTGGAGACCCTGATGACACGACTTTCCGACGAAGGAATGGGTTATCACGCCTACAACGATAACGATGAGGTACCTCCTCCCGATGAGGTCGATCCCGATTCTATTATGGTGTTCGATGATGTGTCGTGTGAAAGACAACACAACATACGCAAGTATTTCTCTATGGGACGACACAGCGGTGTGAACGCGTTTTACATTTGTCAGATACAGCCAAATACCGGAACAGTTGGTTCGTGACAATAAAAATCTAATAATATTGTTCAAACAGGACGATCTCATCTCATCACGTCAACACGGACATTAAATACGAAACGTTTAAGAAAGTGTGCGCCGAAGCGTGGAAAGATCGTTACGGCTTCCTCGTCGTGGACAAGGTTTCTTCTATCGACGCCGGCAGGTACAGAGCCGGTTTTGACTGTTTCATAATAGTCGCGCCTAACGATTAGAAAATATAAAAAAAACAGTTGTGGACTGTTCGCATAAATGCACTTAACAGCTGTTCACTGTTAACTAAAACAGTCGACGACCGTTCGGGTAAATACACATGACCTGAAAAAACAGTTGTAGACTGTTCGCATAAATGCACGTAACAGCTGTTCACCGTTAACTAAAACAGTCGTCGATCGTTCAGGAAAATACAGATGTCTCGAGTCACCGACGTTAGTCGGTGTACTGCCGTTTATCAGGATGGACAAAAAGAAGAAACAACTAGCCCGTGATATCGACACGATCAGCGATGAGATACGTAAGAAATACCGTGCGTTAAAACATGGGATCCGTGAAGAGGAAGAAACGTTAATCAAAAGTTACAAACCATTCTCGAACCGTTACAAACTATTTCGCAAGCGTTGGTTGAAAAAAACGTAAAACAACAAGCGAAATGCCTACGAGTGCGAAAAAGATGAAACGTGGGGAGGAGGAGGGTCTGATGGGTTCAAGTAGTAGTAATATCGATGTAAGAACACCGCTCCGTCCGTCACCGCAACAGCAGTTGTCACCACGTTTCCTGAAAACTTCTGTGATAGGTGAAACATCGGACGAGGACGACGAGGACGATCCTAGTCTCAACATCGAAAAAATGTTAGACACAACGGAAGGGAGGCGACAAGCACGTAGATATTTTCAGAACAAATACGACAGTGAATCGTTAGTGAATAAGTACATGCGTATGATCGTGTCGGTTGAACGCGATCGTTTGATGGATTATACGGACGGTGTAAGACACGAAAGCGGAAAATGGATGATCGGTGATTCACCGTTGGAAATCGAAACAGACGATTCAATCTTTATCAACGGTAAACGTTACAAAGGTACACCGGGTCTATACGAACTCATGTTCATGAAGCACCCTACAGAGAACGTTTACAACGAGATGGATCTGAATGCATACAAAGATATACTACGTGATACCAACGCGTAAAAGCATCATTATTTAGTGAACGCGCAGGTAAACACAAACAGAGGTGTAAAGTATAAACAGATAATATCACGGTTGTTCCCACCGAAACGTACAGGACACGGACATAATAATACCGACAGAACTTATATGATAGTCTCGAGAAAAAAAGACAAAAAAAGAAAAAATTACATAACAAGGTAAAAAAACCGAGTAGTAACCGAGACCAACACCATTTGACACGTAAAGTTCAATAAGGCCTGCTTGCGTAATAACGTCATACCAAATTACGCTCGAATTAATATGAAGGGCACTTCTATCGCTGATTTAAGAACTAAAAAACACGCCGAAATATTTAGGATCAAAGAAGAAATCAGGGCATTATAGAGAAAGAAATCACTTCTCAATTCTAAATTATACCATATAGATTTGCAGCTATTAAACAATATACATCCTGCTATATTAGACCTTTCCCTTGATTTCATAGATAAAAACGTGACGCGTATCATTTGTCAGTTACGTAGTAAATAAATGGACAAAGTCCGTAAACACAAGTTTCACGACCGACTACGGAATCTAACTTCAATTGAGTTGACTGACGCTGAAACTGGTTTGTTGTGCATTAGACCTTTACCTTGATTTCATAGATAAAAACGTGACGCGTATCATTTGTCAGTTACGTAGTAAATAAATGGACAAAGTCCGTAAACACAAGTTTCACGACCGACTACGGAATCTAACTTCAATTGAGTTGACTGACGCTGAAACTGGTTTGTTGTGCAAAGGCTTGAAATATAACTTACCGACGTATATATCCAATACATGCCGTGATAATATTATTAATGAGGTTATGTGTGCCGAAACGTTGATTAAAGCAATTGATAACCAATGCAGCCGAGACGAGGCGCGTTTCTTGATTAACAATAAACTTAATAAATATATCAATAATTGGTATTCTGGGAATCGTCCCCACGTTTCGAATACGTTTAGCAAATATAATGAGGAACGTAGGATCCTAGCGGGTATTAAACAGAAACTCATTGATAACCAAGCCTTCATCACTGAGGCTGACAAGGGCAATACTGTGGTCATCATGGATATAAAAGATTATAATGACAGGGTCAATGACTTCATCGCTAATAATAACATAAAGAAATTAAACGCGGATCCCACTGATAAATATGTCCAAAAACTAAACCAGAATTTGAACAAATGTGTACACCTATTAGATGAGCGCACTAGGAGGTCTTTAAAACCTATCAACTCTAGAGCACCGGTATTGACAGGGTTACCGAAAATCCACAAAGTTGGCTTTCCAATAAGACCGTTAGTCAACTTCACCACTGCACCGGGATACAAAACGGCCAAAAAACTGGTAAGTATACTTAAACAAAATTTGAGCCTGACCAATAATCGTAGCGTTGCTAACAACACAGATTTCATTAATAAAATAATAGATTTAACAATTGAGCCTCACTACAAGTTGGCTTCGTTTGACATCGTCAACCAATACACTAATGTTCCAGTTATTGACACCCTCAGGGTCCTTAGAGATAACATCGTTAACGCGAAAAAATTAAGCACTGAATGTATTATGGAGTTGATGGACCTTTTAGACTTACATCTCAATCAAGATTACTTTACACATAACAAGGAATTCTACAGCCAACTCGATGGTTTGGCAATGGATCCCCATTATCAGGCCTTTTGGCCGGCGTCTACTTAAATTATTTTGAAAATTCTCTCATATTTTCTAGCAATAGGTTTGAATCTAACATAGTGTTTTATGGACGTTACGTTGACGATACGTTTATGATTTACAATGGCACACACCGTCAGATTGATATTTTACACAATTATTTGAATAGGATCAATGACAATATGAAGTTTACACTAGAAATCGAAGATAACGGTAAATTAAACTTCTTGGATCTTACTGTCAGTAGGCATGGAAATAAAATTCAGTTTGGTATATACAGGAAACCTACTGCTACTGATATCGTTATTCATGCTACATCCCATCATCCGATGACTCATAAGATGGCCGCCTTTCATAGTATGATCAGCCGTCTCTTGTCAGTACCCCTTAGCTTGCATGATTACTATAATGAGTTGAGTATCATTAAACATATCACGTCCTCTAACGGTTACAAGGAATCATTGATAGACAGCATCCTCAGAAAACGTAAGAAACATAAGGATACTAACACACGTTGTACACCTAGGGAGGGGAGGTACAAATATGTCCTGACTCCTTACACGGACCTTATGCCCGACATTGTAGCACCTATTCTGAAAAATAATGGCAATCTTATCGCTGTCTATAGAACAACTAATAACATTTTAAATATCTTGCGCACTCATGAACCTACAGCCCTCGAGAAGAAAACTGGGGTATACAAATTGATGTGCTATGCTGCGACGCGTTTTATGTGGGACAGACCGGCCGTGGTTTTTTAAAAAGGTTCGTTGAACATAGGCCACCCACCAGTTATTGTGCCCTTGAAAACGTGAAATCTAGTTTTGCTAAACATCTTGTCGACGAAAATCACGGCTACACTGATTTTAAGACTAACAGCCCCCTCCATATTTGCAATAAGGGACAGTATATGAACGCTCTCGAAGAATTCGAAATTTATAAAGCTTATAATAATAGTGACACCAGGCCATTTGTTTTGAACGATCAACTAAGCTTTAAGTCGAATGTTTTATATGATACTGCACTGCGACACCTTCCGAGCGACGAGTGATTTTACTTAGTGCGCGTTCAGCCGGCGTGAGGTGTGCACCTTGGAGCCTACACACCAATATATAACAATAACAAGATATATTATAATATTATAACAAGATAGTATCATACACACGTTACGTAGATGACACCTTCATTATTTTTAACGGTACCATAAGACAGATCAAAATTTAAAAAACTATTTGAATAACATAAACAGGAACATACAATTTACCCTCGAGGTTGAAATTGAAAATAAACTTAATTTTCTCGATCTAACAATAACAAGGTTGGACAATAGTTTTCAATACCAAATATATAGAAAACCTACCACCACCGACGCCACAATACACGCGGATTCCCATCACCCTCTTCCGCAAAAAACGGCCGCCTATAACAGTTTCGTACATAGATTACTCACCATACCGCTAGAAATCGGTGACTTTCATGAGGAAATGAACACCATTAAACACATAGCAAAGGCCAATGGATATACATGCTCTATGATCGATACTTTAATCAAAAAACACCGGAAAAAATTACATAACAAGATAACAAAACCGAGTAGTAACCGAGACAGCACATACGTGACTTCTATTTACGGCCGAACTTTACCCCATACATTAACCAACATTTTTAGAAAAATGAATATAACTTTAACTTTCCGGACTGATAACAACATTAAGAAAATTCTTCACCATAAATCTGCCAAACCAATAAAACAGAGGACAGGTGTCTATAAAATCCAGTGCGACGATTACAACAGCTTTTATATCGGACAAACCGGCAGAGCGCTCAAAAAACGCTTCCAAGAACGTTTACCAAAAAACGACACCCATAATATCAAATCCAACTTTGCACGTCAGATCGTGAATAACAATCATAACTACACCGATTTTGACACCAACTTTAAACCATTACACATTTGCAAAAAACGCAGATATATGGACACATTAGAAGAATTCGAAATTTACAAGGCCTTCAAACAGTCTAAAAAGACGAACAATTCACAAGACGGCGGATTCATATTAAACGATCTACTCAACTTCAAGTCAAATCCCTTGTACGACACGGCCATTGGGATACAAGATACGTTGTACAGATAACAGTTTACTCGGACAGTCAGTGCGCAAGTAACATCGCGACGTGTACACCGGCTATAAACGCAACGCGAACACATCATAGCGTGACAGTGCGTACTCCTCTGTGTTTTTAGTGTGTTTTAATATTTTCGATGCTTTAATCTTTTACCTATTTGGTTTTAATTTTAATTTATTATATTTTGATCTTAATGTCTGACGTTCTTTTAAGAGAAATTATTCTGAAGATGGGGCATATGCCTTGAAACGCATCAAGTTAAGCGAAATTACAAGTAAGTCACTCGACAGATTCGGTATTTATTTAATACAAGTGACTTGGATACTTTAAAAATCAATATTTATATTTGTTACTTCACATTTAACATTTTATACGTGCGGGCGAGACGAAAACTGTGCTCAGCCGGCGGACGAGCGAACGGCTCGCGTCCGTTATCGTGAGATGTTATTTTCCGACTGCCTTTGTTGTCTACGCACCTGGCGAGAAGAAATTTTTAGACCTGACTTTTACGTGTGAACCCACACGTGTGCTCGTACGCATGAATACGCACCCTTGCTGATAGTCTGCATTTTTGTACCTCACCGTACCAGTCACGGAGCTATAGTCAATGACCAAAAATATACTCTTGTGAAATAAAATGAAAAGCTTTAAGTTATATACCCTCATCAGTTTGTACCGTTACACTAGATATAGTAGTTGATCAGAAACGATGAGAATACAAGTGTAGAATATAACGTAATTTTTCGCAATAAACGAAAAATAATTTGTTTTAGTCAGTATAACATATGTTCGCTTTATGATTTCGCAACGCAACCCAAATAACCCCTCTGCAACTGTTTCGTCTGTAGAATCCTGGACGGAACCCGAAGGTAAGAAAAAGAGTAAAGTTTTTATAAATTTGAAAAATTATCTTAACGCAATAAATACGTAAAGTTTCAAGGATGTGTGTTCCCTTCCCTTATACTCACTCCCTTATTAGTTCCCGGCCCCTCCCAGGTAACTCCGCCTAACCTCTTTAAAACTTTTCACCTCCCGCCACAACGCCTTGCGTTGAGGACTCCTTACACCTCCACCCTCACTACAAAATTTATGTACCCTGCTCTCACCTATTTACTCTCCACTTTCATCACTCCCTTTCTCTCTACACTTACTCTAGCTATTGTGTCCCTACTACTGACCCGTTTCTGTATTACTTTTATTCCAAAAATTCTTTTTTTTGTCTAATACTCATTTGAAGTTAACTCTGACTCCTAGCCTTATTGAAATAATCATCACCCAAACTCCATCTTTTACAACATTTCACATTAAGTTAACCATTGAAAATTACATAAGAAAATTCATAACTACCTCAAATTAATTTAATCACCTAATTTAAAACCTTTAAACTCATTTAATTTCATTATTAAAACATTTCATTTTACTTCAATTTCATTATAAAAGTCATACTTAAATATGGTCAATTATTCAATCAAATAAAAACATGATTACTGTCATAGACCCAAAAATATAAACATTTAGCACAACAAATATAACGTACATAACCATATGTACTTTCAGATACATCATAATAACCATATGACTCTACACCTAAACACATTTTACGTTTACTCATTTACTATTTATTATAAAGTTCAAATCTCAGAAAAATCATTTAATATTCATCACCAAAATTCCTCTGTATAATATTTTAAATTAATTAATTAATCTCCAATTATTTAATTCAATCAGTTTTTTCAAACACTAAGTTACTTTAATTACATTATAAAATTTCACAATTACTCTCATTCTTTATTTAGTCTGATAAAATGTTATTATTATTATAAGATCAATTTCTATTACATACATACATTGTTTACATAAAATACAGAGTACACCATAATCTAATACATAAATACATTTGACATCAACACAAAAATATATACAATCCACATTGTTATCTGTTATTATTTACCACAATCATTTCATAATACAGTCCAATTCAGAGCCCCCTACTCACATAATTAAATGTTCATGAACACTAAATGTTTAACCACCATCATCGAATAATAATCTTATTTTCACATAACAATTTTCATCTTTAATTACCCTCATTACATTATTATTATTATTTATATAATAAATCTTTACTTTTGGTTTATCCCCTATATTGCAAGAATAATTCGCCAGATTACTCCCCATTATTAACTCATAAAACCCGTCTACATTGATATTTTTGGTCCAGTCTCGCTTAGTATTTTTGGTTAAAATCAGGTAAGTTATATCATCACCACAATCATCTCCTACAAGTACACTGGGTCTACTCCAAGGTAAGTGCTTATTTTCATTTATTATCTCTGTACTCATAATTCCCCAAGGTGTCTACAATATTACTATTTCTCTCAATATTCCTCTTTATAACTTCCAATAACATCAAATAATACCACCTCTCTCTCTCTCTCTCACTAATGGAGTCTTTACTCCACTTAAACAACTGGGAAAATTTGCCCTTTGCCCACCTCTCTCTCATTACTACTTTCTATTTCCACTAAAACTTCATCGCCACTATTATTATTCACCACCATGTTACTCTCTAACACCCCATTTTTAATTATATCACCATTATTCTCACTTACCTTTTCAACTATCTTACCACTACTACTTGTTAACTCATTTTTATAACTATCACTTACCTCGTTAATTATTTCTTCATTATTATTCGTCATTTTATTACCATTACTCTCACCTGTGTTGACACCAATGTCGTCTGTTATTTCGTTATTTCCATTTATACTGCACTTACCTATATCTGTTCTCCACTCTTTCATTTTCTCAATATTTCGTTCTAACTCATTAAACTTACTTTCACATTTATTCTTTACAGCATTGATATCAATTTTAAGTTCGTCAAAATTTCTACTTTTTTCATTTAGTTTGACTATTACTTCGTCAAAATTAATACTTATTTTATCAAACTTATTATTCTGAACATCAAATTTAATATTTACTTCAGTGAAATCATTTTTTACTTTATTAATATCCCTCGATATTGCTCGTAAAATACTCATTGTATCATTACTATCAGGTTGATTATTTTTATTAGATGAAATTGGGGTTAACTGAATTCCCGAGTCATCTGCAACATTTGATTCATCTGTAACATTTGATTCGTCTAATTTATTGTCTTGATCTACATTCGGAGTTGAATGCACTCCAAGGCCGCTCATGACAGCTGACTCATTAAAGCCAGTTGCGTCAATCATATTATTTCATTATTTTCTGCCATCTTTTTAAATTACCAAATTTTCATATATCTTAAAAAATTCTTATCTTAAATGTATTCAGTAGTATTCAATATAGTATAAGTATCACTTAAATATAACATAGCATAACATAACATCATTTTTTGCACGTAATTTATCCGCAATAAACTTAACCTCCACCAATTTCACTTTTACATTCGCAAGTAGGTACAGTTCGTATATAATAAATTAATACAAACTGTCCCTGTTCGGGCGCCATTGAAACAATACTTCTCTGCAAATAATAAAATCGAGTCCCTAGTTCGGACGCCATTGAAACAACGCTTTCTTTTTAATAATTGGTTAAATCGAGTAAGAACACCCACAAAATTCAAATTTCCCCTTTTTATGTTTTAATTCTTACCTTGTTTGGGTCCAGGGTTTTTTCCACGAACTCACGACCTGAAAAAGTGGTTGCTGGGTTTTACGGCGTAATAATGACTCTCATTTACTACGTTAATCAGCTTTGTTTATTAATTAAATTCAACATTTTTTTCTTTTCTTTGTTACGTTCCTTACTACAAATTTGTTTCGTCTTATTTCTTATGCATTTCCCGAACGTGTTTTATAAACACTGTTCTACATAATTTTTGATTCTACATAATGCATAGCTTTCTCAAACATAAAAAATAATTAATGAATTATATATCTTAACTTATATGTCTTAACAAATATTAAATATATTGAATAAGGCAACCCAGCACTTTACTCATTCACTCTTTCATACTTTCTTCCCACTCCCATTATAATGGACTATTTTTACCAATTTAAAATGAAATTTTTTCTAGTTGTTGGCCAAATATTGAAATTAGGTATTCTTACTGCACGTGCTCACTGGTTCCGCCGCATGTTGTCCGCCACTGTTTTGCGTAAATGTTCCGAAAGTTGTTTTAACAGGGTTTTAATTTTAACACTGTCTTTTCGTCGACGCTATTTCACACTACCATGATTTCCGTATAGTTACAGACACATTTTGATGGTTGTTTTGATTGTTCATCTTCTTTTTTCTTTTTTCACAGTACTAAATAATATAGAATACAGAACTTTCACTTGTTAAACTTACTTGTTTTTTCTTTCCGTACGCGTTTCGGCGTGATGTGCGCCTTCGTCAGCAGTTTGAAACAGACTGGCCAGTAACTCGTAACGGTTTTTGTTTGGAAGGTTTAGTGGGGGTGGTGTGTGGAGGAAGTAGATTGGCCCGGGGATCCAAATTATTGTTAGTTTTATGTATAATTGTGTCAAACAGTGTGTGTGATTTATAGTTTAATTGGCCATTAAGTATGTTGTTTGGTTGTGTTTTGTAGTGTTTGTATATGTCATATTGTTCTGCTGTGTTAAGTTTTCGACTTTTGGGTAAGTAGCGTAATATCTCAAGATTAGTATCTATGTTGGTGTAGCTGTAGTTTATGTGTATGTGTGTGGCAAATGCAGAATGTATATTGTTGTTGGATAAAGCTTTTAGGTGTTCAGAGTAACGAGATGAAAAAGATCTTCCCGTCTGGCCTATATAGAAACTATTGCAATAATTACAATTTAATTTGTAAACACTTAATGATATATTACTTTTATTCAATGGCATTACAAGGCAGGTCGAAAACTTCCACAAATACATAAACACAATACACCACAAACTAAAATTTACACTGGAAATAGAACAAAATAATAGTATAAATTTTCTGGACCTAACAATTAACAAAACAAACAATACACACACGTATAAAATATACAGAAAACCAACCACAACTGACATGGTTATACACAACACATCAAACCATCCAACACGACATAAACATGCGGCCTTCAACCATATGCTCCATAGACTAACTAAAATACCATTAAGTAAACAGGACTATAATGATGAACTCAACACAATCAAATATATAGCAATAAAAAACGGATACAACCCTAATTTAATAAACAAACTACACAAACACATCATAAACAAAAACAACAAAACACTAAATACCAACAACACACACAAAACTAAATACATCACACTCACATACCATAACTCCAACACACACAAAATCGCCAACACATTCAGGAAACACAAGTACAAAATAGCATACAGAACAAACAATACCATAAAAAAACACATCAATGATACAAACACGGACATAGACAAATACAACAAAACAAGTGTTTACAAATTAAATTGTAATGATTGCAATAGTTTCTATATAGGCCAGACGGGAAGATCTTTTTCATCTCGTTACTCTGAACACCTAAAAGCTTTATCCAACAACAATATACATTCTGCGTTTGCCACACACATACACACAAAAAACCACAGCTACACCAACATAGATACTGTTACGCTACAAAATCTCCACCAGAATAACAAATGAAACAACGTTATGAATTAACAACAACTATGCAGTTAGTAATGCAGAAGATGAGAAAAATACAGTCATTTTAAATTTAAAAAAAATAATAAAATATAGTGATGACCAATGACCAAGACGATGACAAAGATAAGACCCCACCCCAAGTGATTGGCATGCATAATGACCATCAATATCAAATAATTTCATAGAAAAAAATGAGAACATGTTTGTTTATAACAAGCATTGAAGGTACAATACCTACCTTAATTAAATATGTAATAAAATAATGTGTGTATAACTTCAATATAATACTGTTAAATAACAAAGAAATAATAAGTGTTAATTATAAAAATAATTCACATAAATCAAATCAATGAAACCAAGTGATAAGTAGGTACACAGTGAATGAACAAAAACATTGTGATAAGAGATATACAATAGTGAGTGATTATAAATATATATTTGAGAATACTCAATCACAGTGTATACTAAAAGGACAAAATATTAAACACTAAAGTAAAAGTTAACTTAAATACATGAAATAAACCCAGTGTAACCCATAATCACATGTGAAAACAAAAGAAACGTTACATCCCATAAAGGATGAATGATGTTTTATTTATATTTTGTAAACGATGGATAAGTAGGAGGCTCATGGAGTGAATTGGCATACTTTGTTAAAGCATTTTCAACAAATGTATGTTAAATTTTAAGACTAGAGATAAAGAGGACATAATCAGTAAAAGACTGGATACAAACAGTATCATTATATTATTATATGTATAAATACGTTTCAATAGTTGTGTTAAGAGAAAAAATATGTAATTAATATTAATTTCAAGAAGTTCCAAGTTAAAATATAGTCATTATCAAAGTGATTATGTTAACACGTTTGTTCATTTTAGTAAAGTTCAATATCTACGTTATATTTATACTAAGATAACGAATGTTAACAGTTAAGTAAATTTTGTTCAAATGTTAACTAAGTTTAATTAATATGAGTCAGTAGATTATATAATGAGTGGGCAGGAATATAAAGTGTTGTAAACAAAAGGTAGCAAAACTAGGTATCCAAAATTAAGAAATTGTTCAAAAATAAGAATAGGCCTAAAGTAAAATGTTGAAATCCTCATTAAGTATACAATAATAGAGCAATAGTATATAAAATTGAACTACTCAAAGGTGATTAAATTGTATAAATTACTAATAATTGTAAACCTAGGTAAGCCTAGATCAAAGATAAGATTATTGTAAATTGTAACCAGTAAACAGAATTAAGTGAAACAAAAGGCATGTAAACATAATATAAATAGACAGGGGAATAGTAAAATCACAAATAATACTAACAAAACTCATTAATAAAAGAAATAAGTATCAAAGGTACACAAGGCCTATACAGTAAAATGTGAATTCAGTAATTATAGATCACACACTAAGCATGTTTGGTCTCAAAATAATTTATAGAAAGAAAGGAATCCAAAGATAATCAGAACAAGTTTATTAAATGTATCATAAACTCAATATTTAAATTAGAAACATTTTCGACAGTTTTATAGAAAATTAAGACGAATATAACAATGTAATAAGAAAACTAACAACCAATGAGAGGACAGATTTGTCGCCTAGTAACGAAACAATACGTTACAAACAACCAGGCTTCCATTATTGAACACTGAAGAGAACGGTTGAGAAATAAATTGCTCCCGAATAATAACTGATATAAAACATAAAATATATGAAAAAACATAACATAAAGCATTACCAGTAAAGCATATAGCTGCCGAAAGAAGAACGAGACCAAATTAAAACTGAAAATTAAAATAAATTACAAACGAAAATCCCAGATTTTGAAGGGTACAAAAATCACGATCCAGAAGTAAGAAAAAATAACCAAGGACATACAATATATCAAAAACAACCATACTGAGGAACAGATGAAAAGGAATTTTGTAAAGTATAACTAAAAATATATTTTCACTACAAGACAACATACGTTTGAAATACACGACACTTTTCAAAGACACCTCACTTGGTTTCAACCACAATATTTTCGAACATTATTAATAATCGAATAATTACAATATATCACGTAAGAATTTTCACAACACAACACTCTAAATAATAAAATTGTTATTAGCTAGTAACAAAGATTTATAACCTATCTGTAAGACGTTGAATCTAACCAATTTTAAAGGATTCACAACTGAACTTTGTAAAACTAAAAACTGCAGCAATTAGAAATAAGTATATTGTAAAGGTTTGTACATTCAAAACATCTTGTTATCTTTCTCTGTAATCAAAAGAACTCTGTAATCCGAAATATTTATAAAAATCAACATAGCGTAGCCTAAAGGAAACTGGATTACGATCGACCCTGCCAACCGCTGAATGAGTAAGACTTTATCGCCGAGGAAAATTATTATATTATTATTGTTGTTTATATAATTTGAATAGAATCATTAATAAAACTGATATTAAAGTTACCTGCAGTAAAATAAAAACGTGTGTATTCATTATAGAGAATTGTATGCATGTTAATCTTGTTATATAGTTAAGTGTATAGTGCTGCCACAAGAACACTGAAGTTGGCGATCCTGACGCTGAGGAGGGCGATTCAAATTCGAACGTCAGGCGGCGGCAAATACAATTGTAGCAAAAAATATTGGAAAATTAAGAGAATCAATCATTAATTCTTTTGTTTTGTATGTAAAACAATTTGGCGCCTAAAGATCGGGATTTTTCTAAATACAACACAGCAGGTAAGATAGCGGAACACCCTTAAATAGAGGATAGAACGACTTACATCCAGGATACGAGTTATTGTTCATAAACTTAATAATCTACATATTTGACTTATTACAAATTGACGCCAACAACGTGTAGCTGTTAAACCATACGGATACTCGAATTATTATAATACTAATCTTGAGATATTACACTACTTACCCAAAAGTCGAAAACTTAACACAGCAGAACAATATGAAATATACAAACACTACAAAACACAACCAAACAACACATACTTAACGACCAATTAAACTATAAATCACACACATTGTTTGACACAATTATACATAAAACTAACAATAATTTGGATCCCCGCCCAATCCCCTTCCTCCACACACCACCCCCACTAAACCTTCCAAACAAAAACCGTTACGAGTTACTGGCCAGTCTGTCTCAAACTGCTGAGACAGACGCACATCACGCCGAAACGCGTACGGAAAGAAAAAACAAGTAAGTTTCACAAGTGAAAGTTCTATATTCTATAACATTTTGATGGTTGATTAACACATTCTCGGCCGGTCGGTCTACATTGTTCTGAATGCCGTTTTTCACTAACCGCGCGCCAACGCAACTGCGCGGTTTCGAGTTTAGACGCCGACTGCTGCTTACTGAACTGTTTTCAAGATGTCCAGCTTCATCTCGAGAGCGGCAACTTGCCTTCTCATTGGCTGAGCGCATTTCTCGCAGATTCTCGTTATTTATCGTCATCTGGTAACAGGCGACCAGGGAAACTGTACGTATCTTCACGATGTCAAAATCGGCACACGCGCGCTCGGACACATTCCGATGCTACAGATATCGTCGCACCTCGCCTGGCTTGTTACACAAACTGACAACTGGGTGGTTCAAAAAGTACGCTTTGATTATTAAAGCCGGGGCTCAGTGGAGGTGATTCCACATTATTACAATTGATGAAAGAATAAAATAAATCCCATAGCTTTGTTCCATTACATTATTATGGCTTATCTTGTGAGGGCATAGTATTCAGAATCTGACCACGTGTAATTGTTTGTTTCTTCTGTCAAAATGGAACTGTCAAACAGAGTTGAAATAATTTAGTTTTGGGAAGAGTATTTATTTATTTGATTTTATTTCTTGTTTATATTTTTTGGAAGTGATTTTTTATGTTTTGTTTAAAAAAAATTTGTAAACATGTAAACAAATTTTTTTTATACGTGGAGGGGATAATCCTGCAACAGTACACAGGATATGAAGTTCATTTAAGTGGAATACTAATGCTATATATTTTCTGATGGCCATAGACATGTTTTAAATTGATTTTGTTCTTTCGTTGTAAAGTAGTCATAAGTTTTTAATCAAGCTATGTTTAAAAAAGTAAATTATGTCAAAATGTTCACAATTTTATTCTCTTTTATGTCATGTGAAATATTTGTGTGTAAGTACGCGGGTGCGCATGTGATTTACATTTTATTTTATAACTTCGAGGAAAATTAACATTTCGTTCTGAAACTTGGACAGAGTATTCTCATGGTTATAAGCTACATTTTCCACATACTCAATTCTCCACATCTATAATTTTTGTTTTTTTTTTAATAAAATCAGTCGTCTTTTATTTTTGTTATCTCCTAGAAAGTAATAAAATTTGTAGATTAAATCTAGACAGGCCTTTGCAGAATCAGACAGAGTTTAAGCCTGATTTCAGTCTATCTGTGTTCTCATCTGTGACGTTGCTAAAGTTTCAACAAATCAGAAGGTCTAAAAATTATTTGAGTCGGTCGTTTACAGCGTATGGATGGCTCAGTTTCTTCTAAGGACTCGTTATAGAAAGACATACTCGCTGCCACAAGTTTTTTGTGATAAGACAGGTCGTTTCCATTTAAACTTAGAAGTTGGTTCACGGTTCGAGTTCTTCGTAATCAATACCACTTAGAGAACTCAAATAAAAATATAGATAATTCTAGTGCTTTTCGCATATAGTGAAAGATATCCGCTAGGGACAAAATATCTGCCGAGATATTTTGATAGTTTTGCGAGAACACTTCAAGAGACCGGAGTTTGTGTAAGAGTAATACACGATCTATTTTACCCAGTTAAAATCCCTGAGATTAAGTAAATTTAAATTGTAAACATTAACAGTTTGTATCGCAGTGTGCGTGGGTGCAACAACGTGAATTGTCAGCGTTAGTGAGCTTCGAACGGTCGACGTGCAGTGTTGCAGCGCTCCAGTCGAACTGCGTCGAGAAGCTACACAAACAGCGAAACTCATTGCAACAAGTAACATAGTTGTAAAACGAGCCATAGACTCAATTATTGAAAGAAAAATTTTAAATAAACAATTTTATAGTATAAATTAATAAGACAATACTAAATTTTAATGTGTTAATTTAATAAATTTTCCTACCTCCAGATATAGACTCTTTGTAATGATTTCAATATTACCTATCTATAGTTTTAATTTGTATCATTGCAATATATATACATTACAACGCTCCCTTTCGTCTAACAAAATTATCTAATATTTGTGATGTTAGATAAAAAGTTACTTACCCGTGATTTTACTTTACCTGGGCGCCAGAACAAATCCCAGATACAAATGACACGGTTTCAGCTTAGCTCAGCGCATGGAGACACTCTTTCTCAGGATTCGTTCAGTGATTGTGGTTTTCAAGGGGAATCGTTACAAATAACTCTTTAAGATTTGCTTGATTATTATTTTTAATTTTTTAATAAATGATTTTGAAACTTTAACTTGTTAATGGTAGGACTTAATTCTACCCTAACCTTATAATTATTGAGTGAGTGTGGAAAGTAATGATTAAGACGCTCAAACGACCTATAGCTCTTATCTGGTATGATTAAGAGATTTCTATCTCCCAAACCAGTGCTAAAGAACAGGTCTACAATAATTTGCACGTCCAATACTACACACCAATTTCCATTCAACACTCTTATACTAAATTAAAGCTAATCTTACAGTTAAATACAATGTGTGCTTTTCTTAGTGTCTTTTCAAAATTGTTTATTGTTTTATTGATTTGTTTAGCGCTTATATCATTGATCAATGAATCTATTTCTTACTGTTTTGATGCGTTGACCGAAGATAGGAATCTGTAGAGGTCCTCCTTTCGATGGTGTTGCACAGAAGAATGGGTTGATCAATGTTGGGGAAGATGCCCTGGCAATTACAGATGCTGTAGCCTTCTGTAGCACAGGTCCTTCACGGCTGATTGATTAATTAATTAACTAATTAATTAATTAACTGTTGTTTTACGCAGCTAGTGTTATTGAATGTTGTTAATTCATCTACACTGCGGACTACTGCTCGATTTAGAACTGAATTTGCACTGTTGTGTAATTTAAAAAATTTCTGTATGCGAATTATACACGTCTAGTGTGTTTCAGTACCGAACGAAGAGTGATGTTACCCCTTGCTTTTAGCTGGCGTCTGTTTTAAATACGGGCTGCTGATTGGTTCTACAAATAAATCATGCGTTTTTCCAGTTTCGACAATCTCGAACAAGTCGGTCATACACGTGGTGACAGGTTCCAAACGGCAGAGAAATTCTTATCAAAATCGTACTTCCTGTATTTGCAAATCGATTGATTATAGGTATTTGCAAATGTGTTTCCGAAGATCTGACCACAGAATATTGTTGCTTAGGTCTTTATCTGTGTGTGTGTGAAAACACCTTATTCCTACGTAGCATAATTCTCTCGTTATTCCTGTTGGCGTGCGTCATCCGTATAACTTCTTTATTTGTTAATTATATTAACTGAGCTTGCGGCTACTTATAAAGCTTTTCTTGCTGAATACAATGCTGTTTTCAGAACTGCCGCATATTTACAACTTTTGAAGTTATCGCAGGTTGAACTGATAATTCGGTTTGAGTAAAACTACCTGTTTGAACTGGATTCTACCATCGCGGTTACAGTGAGATGGCTGCGATTATACGCTCTCCCTCTTCCTTACTGCGTTACACTCGCACCGTCTATAGCTTTCATATAACGCTCTGATAGGACGCTATTAAGAATCGTTATAACATAAATTTCTAGTTTTTCTCGAAATAAAATTTTCATGGCTCGGGGGCCCCCTGAGCCTCCTCAGGGCCCAGTACCCTCGGCGATCGCCGACCAGCCGACCTGGCCAGTCCGCCCCTGTGTATGTTAGCGTTAGATATTTTTGATTACAAATGGGTGATACTGAGAGAAGACTGACGTTATTATTCAGTGAATTAAACGAGAAACTGTTTTCAAGCTGGAGTTATGAAACAAAGTGTGCCTACAAAGATATAAAATTTACACCACTTTTAGATATTAAAGTAGCGGATGGCAGACAAAATAGGTTTCAATTCTCTTGGTACAAGAAATATCCTTGGCTAACAGGGCGGTCTGAGAAAAATAAATTTTACTGTTATACCTGTATTCTGTATGGGGAGCAAAACTAATGGTCATCAGATTCTTATGGTGTCTGTGTAAGAAAACATTTTTACAGAAAGGCTGAAAAACTTCAATGTTCAAGAAGGCATCTTCAGAATGAAGAGTTTTTTATTGTTAGGTTGTGGAAGAATTGAACATTCCATTCCTGAAGGCACTAAGCTTCAAGCCATAAAACACGATGAAGTTGTGAAGCAAAATGTATTTGTAATTGAGAAACTTATCGATATTGTGTGCTTCTTAGGAAAGCAGGAGCTTGCTTTTAGAGGGCATTTCGAAGATAAAAGTTCTGACAGAAAAGGTCATTATTTTGAATTATTGGAACTTCTCTACAGGCAAGAACAGTTTTTACGTGATAATTTGCAGTGCACTTCCAGTTTAAAGGTACATCAAGTACAATTCAAAATTAGCTGAATGAATCAGTAACTAACATTAGCATTAAAGAAGAATTACATTACTGCGAGTTAGTTAGTGTGCAAGCAGATGAAACCCTTGACGTTTCTTGTAAAACTCAAATGAGCATCATTCTTAGTTTCTGTACGTAAGATTTTTTTTTTTTTTTTTTTAATTTATTGGAGATCTGTAAGCTGTTCGACTGAGCGAACATTTAACAAATTGGCTGACAACACACACAGGATTATGAAGAGCTGACCATTGACAGCTCTTCTTGATTTGATAATAGATTAAAGAGGTAACAAAATACAAAACTAAATGATAAAAACATGTAAACAAATGAACAAAAGTCACTATCACTTCCTGCTGGCATGATACAATAAGTTCAAACATTAAACACTGGGCCCATAAGGCACATATACAGGTTGACATTAACACGTATGAATGACACGAGTACAAAAACATACAGAACAGATATCACAGACAGTACAATACAGAGAATACATTATGAGTTAAACCTGAATGGTAAGTCTAATAGTTTGTGTCTTTTTAGTCTATAAATATCTTCACTGTTGTCTAACAAGTTAATTGCCAGGTGGTTGGGATGCTGTTCTAGTTTGGAGATGTGAGTCCTGCAGAGGCGCATGATTTCTTCTTTCACGGTTGAAACTTTGAGGTCGCGGTGTATAGAGTTATTTGAGACAAACCAAGGAGCGTCGACTATTGATCTAAGTGTTTTGGACTGAAAGCGCTGGATAATCTCAATATTACTTGTACCTGCAGTACCCCAAAGTTGAATACCATAAGTCCATACCGGTTTAAGCACGACTTTATAGATCAAGAGTTTGTTGACGAGACTTAACCGTGATTGTCTGCCTATAAGCCAATAGATGTTTCTGACCTTGTGATTAAGTTGAAGCTTCTTAGATGTTATATGTTTTTTCCATGTTAGTCTCCTGTCCAGATGCATCCCAAGGTACTTAGCACTTTCAGCTTGCGGTACTGGTTGACCGTTAATTGTGACTGGTGTACGTAAGATGGGCATAAAGAAAGGTTTATTGGATTCTATGATGTTTCAAAAGGCAAAACAGCTTTAGGGATATTGGAAGTTATTATCCATGAACTTAATGGTCAAGAAATTACTAACAAAATAGTTAGTCAAATCTATGTTGGGGCCTCTGTAATGGCAGGAGATTGAGGAGGCGTCCAACGGTTTGTGAAACAGGTCTGTCCATGAGCTACATTTTTACATTGTTATGCTCATAAACAGAATCTCGTGTTACTATATTGTTTAAAATATAGAAACCCTTGACGTTTCTTGTAAAACTCAAATGAGCATCATTCTTAGTTTCTGTACGTAAGATGGGCATAAAGAAAGGTTTATTGGATTCTATGATGTTTCAAAAGGCAAAACAGCTTTAGGGATATTGGAAGTTATTATCCATGAACTTAATGGTCAAGAAATTACTGACAAAATAGTTAGTCAAATCTATGTTGGGGCCTCTGTAATGGCAGGAGATTGAGGAGGCGTCCAACGGTTTGTGAAACAGGTCTGTCCATGAGCTACATTTTTACATTGTTATGCTCATAAACATAATCTCGTGTTACTACATTGTTTAAAATCAATCAAATAAGTTACACTTTTCATAGTGTAACTTATAACAAAATATTGACTAAAAAATTCAATGACAAAAGAACGATTAAGTTCTCTATACAATCACTATTGTAAAAATTTAGTTAAAGAACTTTCTACGGATCAGAATTTCAAGGAACATGTAATTGATATTTTCTCAACAAAGATGAATCGACATATGGACCTATTGTATAAAAAAATATAAGGTAAAGAAGCATATTTTTATTTTATCAGCCTACCAAGTACTACACATTAGCTTCACATTGGTGTATTTTAATAATATTAAATGTCATATATTGACTTAATACTATATGATACTGACCAAACCAGGAATATTATATACACTCCCTTCCACAAATAAATTTTCCTCGAAGCTATAAAGCTATTTTATGCACATAACATGGCTCTGTTAGTGGTAATATATTGATACACTTTGATTAGAAGCTGAACTACACTACCTTTAAACATATTTAGCCTACTCAAATAAAAATGAGTATTACATACATCAAACATTTAAAAAATATACTGAAAATAATAATGTATAAATAATAACCACAAATACATTATATAATGAAATACTTTTATCTAAAATAATTGTGTTCTGTGTCATAATAATATATTTTTTGTGAATCTTGATAACACTTGGACAGCAAAATCCGAGAGTATAAATAATACGAAATATAATTAAATCACTACTGAGTCGGAACTCAACAGAGCCTTCAGAGGCTCTGAAGAAGCTTTTTAAAAGCGAAAACTGGTTCAGGCTATATGGTAAAACTTTTACATTTTTACCCATAAAAAACTTTTATGTTCTGAGTCAGTAGTGATTTAATTATATTTAGTTAATTAATGGACACGACATGGACAACGAAATCCAAGAATATAAATAATAAATGTGCGTCGTTCCATCGGAAATCATCCAGGAATAAATAAAGTAGTAGCTTCATAATTTTAAAACAATTTGAATTTTTAATATTTTGTTCCTATATACAAGTGTTCCATAAAAATATGAAGAAAAAAAATTTCTGACCTTCCGTTTGTTAGTGGCGGCCATTTTTCTGCCACGGCCGACCATCGAATTCTGAAAAATTAAGGTTTACGTTAAATTCAATAACTCAAAAATAAATAAGTTAGAGATGTAAATAAAAACCCCAATTTTAGCTATTGACCTGGGCTTTTTTCCCGTATAAAATTAAATAGCTAAAAGGTTTTAAAAACTGCTTATATAAAATCATAAAGTTTAGGCACGAATTCGGCTAAAACGCCATTTTCACAATTTTATTTAGCAGTGAAGGAATAATTTCTAAGAGCTCACATTTATACCATGTGTTACCCTACCCAAAGAGATTCTACACACAAAAAATCAACCCTTAGAGAATTACCCTTATCTTTTTAATTCACCTCAAATATCGTAAATTTGTGAAAAAACCGAAGTTTGAAGCCTTGTATCTCTGGTGGGGGACCTCCAAAAAATATGAAGATTTCAAGGAACAAAGGTCTCTTGGCGTCCTAACAGATGTATCAATTGCAACAACTAGACTTTTCTGATGTTTGATATACAAATTTTTTAAAATGACCGAAAAACCAGTTAGCGCTACGCATTACAATTGGCATTTAAATAGGGATATAGCCGAACGTTAAAATAGATTAATATTGCATCCAAATAGATAACAAACAACATGTAGGCTACTGTAACTTCATATGTTACTAAGGTAGAAATTGTGATTAAATATACAATTTTATTCATACAGCAGTTAAGCCTATAAAATAGGTTTAGATTTGTACTTACATAGTTCTCATTGTTTATGTGTGTTGTATAATTTGGAAATTTCATCATACAGTTCAGATGAAATTTGGTAGGTGTTTCTTGCACTAGATCTGCTCAGCTGAAGTAGTGTAATCTTTTGTAACACATTCGCAATGGGCACCCAGCATTGTTCAGAAGATTTCTTGAAAGACGTCCTCGGTCCAGGTGGTGAGAAAAATGTTACATAAACATCATTGTGTTTTGTATTAATGTTTTGGACTTCAGCTGGATACCATTCATTGTCATAAATACAAATAATTAAATAATTTTTCTTAACCTCAGATATGGTATACATTGGGGTGTTAGTGATGACAATGTCTTCGTAGGTTTTGGAGGTTGATGTTCGGTAGCATCTCACAGTATTGTTGTTTATGGGTACCAGCCTGTGTCTTTCTCTAGTATCAGGGATATCACTGCATTCATCAAACCTCTTCCTCAAATCTTTTTCATTCTGGTCTACTTCTTCTGCTCCTACAAAAATGTATTTAATGCCTAACAAATTTTTGTCACAAAATTCAAAAAGCTTCCGAGGAGTTAGGATTTGTTCTTTGTATGGTCTTTGTAAGCTAGTCTTTGCTGCCTCCGTTTTTGTGGTGCCACCAACTCCATCACAAGCATTCTTTCCATGTGCAGTGGCAAAAAAGTTCAATTCAGCATCTAAATCAAAGTCACTTTTATGGTTACACACGTTTGAAAAGTGTTTCCTGTTTTTATATTGACTCGAGGCACCATCACTGAAGTAAATAAGCTTCTTAACATTAGGTAGGTTTTCTTTGATGTGATTGATTAAATGTTTCTGAAAAGCATGGACAACAACAGTATTATGCTGAAGGTAGTCACTAATAACACAAAAGCTTTTTGGTATTACTTTATCATTTTCCTTATAGTAAAACAAAAACAGATGGACAGTGGCTTCAGATTTTGTCCAGTGAAATCCCTGAGACTCATCTTGAACGACAAAAGAATAATTTTCAGCGAAGTCTACCAAAACTATACATTCAGTTTCTTTTAAATTTTCCTTTTGTTCTTTCAAAAACAAAGCCTGAACCTTAGCAATGTAATGGTGCTTTTTAAGGACAACCAGTTTTTCCAAAAGGGTTTCAATAAAGTCGTCAGGATTTTGCATCACGTCAATCAAATTTGACCTGTCTGTGCTAGTCCACTGCTTGTACAAAAAATCTTCCATGACTTCTAATTCTTCCTTTAGGTATGTTCTTAACATGTCAACATTAGAGCAATCGGGACAATCGCCGATCATACAATCCATCGCCGTAGCTAGAAAAAAAATTTGGGGGGGGGGGGTTGTTTGGTTACCGAGAGGTTTGGGGAGTATGGATATTCTTCTAGGAGTAGGAGTCGGACCTCCCAGATGCCCAGGAGTTTCCACTGGAAATAGGTATATTATAAAAAAAATACAGCAAACTCTCGATTATCTAGGTTAATCACCAGACAAATGCGCACGGATAGCTAAAAACACGGATAATGCGAGTTTGTGCTTTTTAATGCACAACGAAACTTTTAATAATAGGGAACGTACAATACTGTTTGAAAATGCAATAATGTCAAACATTTAACACATTCAATTATCACTGTTATCAATAAGGTAAGCCGAAATAAAAATTGTTTACGTCTATAGTTGGTAAAACACTTGAGGTACAAAAACTATACAAGACGTCAATCAGCCATGACTGTTATCACAGAACAGCAACAAAGAACTGCTATACAGTACATTGTTTGGTGTTTAATTCTTGAACAAAGCATGCTGCCAGGTCACTTGCAGACGAGAGAGCGCTCGAATTCCAAGCGCGCAGTTCACATTATTAAAAATGTCGTGATTAAAATAAAGGAAATAAAATAATACAATAAACCTCAGGGATCCACAGATAACCAACAAACCGGATAATCAGCACATGGATAATCGAGTTTGCTGTACGTCTTTTTATTTGCAGAGTATAGGCTACTGTTCAAAGGTTTATATTAAATTTGTTACAGCAGTGGCATTAATACATTGCAACAGTCTAAAAATCTTCAAAGAGACAAACTTATAAAACAAAGTCCAATCTTCTATCTTTTTTCGATGCAAATTTATTTATGACTTCATCTGTTGAAATGTCCCTGTTTCTGTGCATGGACATCAACGCTAATCCACTGAGGCGACTCTGTCCACAAGAGTTTCTCAAGTAGGTCTTCAGTCTTCTTAATGTGGAAAAGGTACGTTCAGGTGTACAAGTGGTAACTACCAAAGTGGAGAATATATTTAACAGAATGAAGATATTCGGGTAAAACTCCTCGTTACATTCTCCTAAAGCTTCGATAGCACAGGAAGGGCGGTCAGTCTCATCCCTCTTCTCCCAAAAAATTCTCCATAGGTTAAACTCTGATTGTAACAGATCCAAATTAACTTTGTTTTGGTACAACTTCAAGCTTTCAGTGTCTAAAAAAGTAGTAGGCTTACAGCAAACAGATGGTAAAAGCTAGTAAGGATTTTCCAGACTTGTATATAATGGAGAATTCATACTCAACATTCATGCGAATATTCTGAAAGAGGTCAACAATATTTTGAACGTGATCAGTTGCTGATTTCAAATCACAGAGAGGTGACTGCAATACCTTACACAAAGTCAAGGTATAAGAAAACACTTTGGCTAAGAAAACAGAGACTAAGAACAAACTCTCCATTAAGCAGAGCTGTTATTAAAGATGAGGCTTTGGATGAGGTATCCATGTCTGGATCATCGCTTAAATCTTCTAACGTGGGGAAAATGGGTTTGAAAAGGTCCTTGAATTTCAAAAGACTGCTATGATTTTCAACCCATCTGGTCTCGCACATGGATGTTAAAGTTTTCCACTGGGAGTCAGATTTATTTGATTGCAATACACTCATTCTTTTAGGAGAGCTCTTCAAAAAAGTGATCGTAGTCTTAACTGTACCAACACAGTTTCTTACACTTTGTAAATTGCACGAGTGGCATAAAGCTAGATTTAACGAGTGGGAACAGCAATGGACATACAGAGCTTCTGGATAATCTTTTCTGATTAGTGCTTGCACGCCTTTAATGATCCTGTCATCACAGAGGCACCATCATAGCCTTGCCCAACTATCATTTTGCAATCCAAACCAAGATCTTCCAAATATGAAGTTATATTCCTAGCTATATCTTGTCCGGTAGTATGATGAAGATGAACAAAGCCTAAGAAGTTCTCTTTTGACACATAATAATTATCTTCTTTTTTTGTATATCGTACACAGAGAGATAGCTGTTCATGTCCAGCAATGTCTGCAGTTTCATCTACTAAAATGGAGAACATATTGGCTTCAGTTATATCATTGAAAATTTGCTTCTGAATAATTTCTCCACATATCTGAATAAGATCGTTCTGGACTGTTGGACTCATGTAAGAGGCATTTAAAGACATACTCTCTGTGTGATTGATCAATTTTCGGTCACCACATAGTATTCTCATCCTTAATAAAGCCCTAAAATTGCCATCATATCTGAATAAGATCGTTCTGGACTGTTGGACTCATGTAAGAGGCATTTAAAGACATACTCTCTGTGTGATTGATCAATTTTTGGTCACCACATAGTATTCTCATCCTTAATAAAGCCCTAAAATTGCCATCATTATGAAAAGGCTCTTCATCTTTTAGCGATATGGGTCCTGAATCTTTAGTTCCCCTGAGAGCAAGTTCTTGTCGACCACAAAACTTGATAGTTTCAACTATGGAAAATAACTTGTCTCGATTTTCTTTTACCTGTTTCTTCCTTGTAGAATCAATGATGTTTCTTATGTCACGGTTAGGCTCTTTGGAGACACTTAAGAAGTTGCTCCCTGAAATCATTGCTTCTTTATGGTATGTATTGGATTCATGACTTTTAAATAATTCTAAAGCATCTTTCCAATTTTTATAGGGTTCTTTGACTAACGATTTCAATTTCTGATGACCACCTTTACCAGCTGTATCTTTTGAAAATAGCACACAATATTTACACAGAACCCCGTCAGTTTTTGTGTAGGCAAGCCAGGGAAAACGATGTAGCCACTGTCTTTGAAATCTTGGATTTCTTTTCCCACTAGGTGGGAATTCTAATTCCATTTTAGGAACCCATGGATTTTTCAGAACATTTAGTTTGGTTTCCCGATCAATTTTATCACCGGGAGTGTGCACATATTTTCCTACGTCAACATTATGCCAATCATCATGCTCAGGATTTGTTTGTGAATTTACAGTAGGATAAAAGTCGAATTCTGATATTACTTTTTCATTTACAGTAGAAGTACTTGCAACAGGCTCTGCAGGTTCTTTGGGCTCTATGTCACTGGTTTTCTTAGCCTTGACGAGAAAGTTCTTTATTGACAGTTGTGAGCCTGGACATTTAGCCATTATAGTTTAACGTCTCCTAAAAATAAATAAAAGAAACTAGAAGAAATAATTTCGCATGGTAGAGAGCATTGTTGAAAATGATTGCATAGTATTTGTATTCCATGAAGGTGTAAAAGTTGTTTTTTATATCGACGGTGTCTTGGTAAAAGGCTGTAACCCTTATATTTTTGCTGTCATTATCTGACATTACTGACTTTTATTCTAATTCCATACACTCCCATCATGTAAAACTTTCCATACTGCATTACTCTATGTTTGAAGCATTATTATCGTTATAAAAGTAATTCCATTTTTTTTATAAAAGTTTAATAAGGTACCTTATTGTCTTCTATGGTGTCAACAGTGAGGCTTACAGCATTATTGCCCGAAAACCTGGTTCAACTGTGTGTAGTTTCGGTTAAGAAAAAGGCATCAAGTGGGTTACATCTAAGGAGTGCTGCCTATGTACTGATTAGTAAAATGCTGTAACCCACATTTTTCACCTTAAATGTAATTTCTAAACATTTTAAGTACACTTTATGTATGAAATAACATAACAAATGTGTGTAATAGAACCATAGGCAATAACCTGAAAAGTTTCAAATATTATGTGCACTATGCTTTTTGACTCTCCTGAAAAATAAATTTTATAAATTAGGTTTACAGCATTTTACCAAAACACAGTCGATATATTTTGCATGTCACAACTCGCCACTGCTTAAGAGTGTAATCAATTAAATGAATTAACTATATTTCCGGGATCAAAAATCCTATCAATAAGATTCTTAATTAAATTAAGCATTCAAGAATGTTTTTTTATATAATTACAAATCTTTATAACCTACGGAGGAAATTCGTAAAGTTAATAGTCATAACCCCAGTTCTAATTAAATATAATACAAAAAATATAATACTAGGCCTATACATTGATATCTCTAGCACAACTGTATGACATGTAGAATAGACATATAATGGAAAGACTCGTAAAAATGCAAACATTTTACTTACTTTGTCTCTTTCTTGTACGTCCCTCTACAACTAAAGCAAGCACAATAATTCACTAATTTACTGAAGATGAAGAGCACGTCATTACCAAATGGCAACACACAAACTGTAACCCACGTGGTCAAGATATTCACAGAGTAAGTTCGGCACCTTCACTTTCCATTGTTTGAAGGTCGACGGCCAACAATGATGAGGGCTGTCAAGTGTTAGCCACGTGGTTTTCCAAGAAACTAGTGGTTTCCTTCCTACAAAGGCAGCTATGTACTCACGGAAGGAAACAAATGTACAGTTTGCTTTTTGTAGATGCAGTACCAGAAACACAAAATAACTGAATTATTGCACAGTTCCTTTTTTATAAGAGCATTTTTCATTATATTTTTATTTACGTTTGTTTTTATCCTAAAAAATTTCTATTTTTACCCCAACATTTGGGGGGGTACTACCCCCCCCCCCCCCCCCCCCCCGGTGGCTACGGCCTTGATACAATCATACTCTGCAAGATCACAAGCTATTAGTTCTAATAAATTTTTATAATCTACATTCATTCCAGCCCCCTCAAGCATTAATTTTATGTTCTGGTGATATATACAAACACATACAGAATCTGACAATGCTCTTTCTATAAATGGTTCTGCAGTTTTCTAATGTACTTTGGTTTTCGAAGTCAACAAAAAGTTCGACTCGTTTTACTATTCAGTCCAATATAACTTAAGTAATGATTGGTGTCAGTATACTGAGAATGACATTGTTTTTTGTTGTTTTCATTTTCATTAATTTTAACAACACATTAGTTGCCTCTGAGTCTCTGTCATACTTGAGTAACTACAATATAATTTTTTATGTGTACTGAATCAATGTGAAAACATTGCACAAATTCATATATTTGAGAAATCATAAATACTGACTTATATTCATATGCCTAACTAATACTATGTATTCGCCTACTGTAGGCCTGTTAGAATCTATAATTCTGCCATTAATACTAACACTCAATAATCTTCTGAATGTTTGTAGTATCAGTGTAACTGTATTCTTGTCGTTGTTCATTTATATTTGTTATAGTTCATTTATTCACTGTTATTTCACTTTGAATTTATCTAAAGACAAATCACGACCTACATAGAAACATTAGTAAACACATACCCATATGAATTAAGTCTGATATCTCTGTTAATAATCACTTACAAAAACAACCTATAAGAATACTAAATAGATTCACCTGGGAGGTATAAGTTATTAATTCCATTGCATTATGCTTACATGTACTGACACCACACACACACACACACACACACACACACACACACACACACACACACACACACACACAAAGTATGTCTCTAAACGTGTAGGCCTCTAAATGTGTTATCTTATTTTAGTCTCTACTTGTAAATCTTTTTTACAGTTTTACTTTGATTGTCACTTGACTATTACAAGTTTTTCTACACTTTATAATTTCTTGAAGAATTATGTTTAAACTGATGAAGATTTGTTCATCTTAGGTTAATATGCAGTTGCGCTACTGTTTTGTCAGGTTATGTTTATCCAAGCCATATTCGACAAATATACGGTTACTCTTAAATTCGTCCAACACGTTGTATAACAGTATTTCACTAAGCCATTACGTTTGCTAAATTTCTAATATTCTTATACTTGTTAGACTCGTATATTAAAGTAGTACATTTAGAGCTACCTGGCATCCAGACTGGGCCTGGACACTGTTATGTTCAACAAGAGTACATACACACAGCCAGACAAAAGTCTGGGGTAATATTTTTACTGCGAATTAACATATATTTTCAGGTAAAATCGAGCAATTTTTCTAATTTTTGTGGGGTAATTTTGTCAGTATATAACCAAGAAACCATACGGCCACACTGAATTTTTGGTATGTGTCTGTATTACTTCCATGTTCCTTAAGGTGATGGCAAAAAAAATCGTGTTCGAGATTATTGTAGATTCTGATTATACTACACTCAAAACATGAAAAAAGTCGTTTTTTGAAAAGTGTGTGTGTGTGTGTGTGTGTGTTGTGCGTGTGCGTGCGTGCGCGCGCGCGCGCGTGTAGATTTGTTTTCTATGGCAAACGATAACAGCCGTAAATTCAAACAGAATCAAATAATGTTTCGCATACAGCCCTGAATTATTGAGTTCTCAAGACCTATTGTTTTTGGTGAAGATCGGTTAAGGGAAAGGGGTAGTTTACCTGCAACGTTTTATGTTTTAAAAAGGGTAATTTTTTTTTATGACGAACGATAACTGCCGCATATTCAAACAGAATCAAATAATTTTTTGCATACATCCCTGAATTGTAGAGAACTCAAGGCCTTTTGATTTTGGTGAAGATCGGTTAAGGGGAAGGGGTAGTTTACCTGCAACCTTTTACGTTTTAACAACAGTAAAGTACTTGAATATTCATTTAAACTTTTTCAAACAATGGTAATTGTTAAAAATAAAATAATTTTCTTGCCAGGCAATAAAATTATATTTTTTTCATTTTAATGTAAATCATGTATGAGAGAAAATATATCGTTCGTGGCAGGCAAGCATATCTCAATTATGTAATGTTTAAGTTTCCATTTTATTATTATGATTACCGTAATAAAAAGGCAGGGAAGACACACACACACACAATTCGCGTTATTTCTGGCCTCACTCATGTTTATTTTCTTACATTTGCACGCTTTTTAAATGGAAAGTGCCGAAACCCACACCAACATAAAGCCGAAAAAGTGTCCAGCGTGGATAGCGATTTGCTTCCTGTGGATCGCTGGGCAGTGTAACTGCACGTGTTTACAGAGAAACGGTTCATAGACAGACTTTTCGTCTTTAGGGAATGAACCCTCTGCATCTGCGAGATGCTGAGGGTCCATGAGTGACTTCGGAGCGCTCCTTCTTTTCCGCGTGTTTGTTCTGTGAAACGTACACTGTAGATTCGCAGCTTTACTCTGAGCAACGCTCAATAGGGAATGTTGAAAATATTTGTCCACGGTGTACCCTCATACACACTAAACCTGCTCTGATGTTTTAATTACGGACGTCATAATATTAAAACTTTGGAAACTTGAGCACTACTTAATGGAGATCAAACATTAACTTATACAAGCCATTAATTTTATGCATATTTTTATATATATGTGTACAACGTTATCGGCAACAAAAAAGTAGTTTTTTGTTAAAATTCCTTCCCGGGCTGTTTGGCCGTAGTCCAATGTTTTCTACAAAACCAGACGTTTCGGCAATGCCATCGACTTCCATCATCAGTGAAAATCGAGTGCGATAACGTGAGGTGGTATACGTTAGTGACCACAGTACTGTGGTTAAGGCTGAAGCAGTAAGTAGAAAGAAGTAGTTTCTATGGTAATATTTCATTTCGAAAATGATTTTAAATATAAATCTTTAAATTTAAGGCTGTAAGGTAAAACTTTACGTTTTTACTTATAAAAAACTTTGTGTTCCGAGTCGTCAATATTATAGTGATATTTAGTTAAATATAAATCTTAGAACATGGAAGTCATGTATATTTGTCTCCATACCGATATTTATATTTATAATGAAAGTGAAACAGCGTAATTACATTTCACGGCACATCTATTAATGACTATAAGGGCATGGTTATTTCTTTCTTAACCTAACGTGCAATTGTCTTAATAAACTGCCTCCAGCTTCTATATGGCTGCTATAGGTTTCACTAACATAGATTATTCACATGTAGATCTATTATAAGCACACATCTATTGTTCATACGACCAGAACAGAACAGAACACTGACGACGGACTACACAAATACACAGTACGAATATATGTATATCCATAACCAGATATAAACAGAGAACGGTATTTTCCACATCGTAATATATCGA
Source organism: Magicicada septendecula (assembly GCA_034769895.1). Lineage (NCBI taxonomy): Eukaryota > Metazoa > Arthropoda > Insecta > Hemiptera > Cicadidae > Magicicada > Magicicada septendecula. The sequence continues at coordinate 149,957,155 of CM068373.1, forward strand.
TACAATCGATATATCGCAGAGAATCGCATATTAAAAACATCGAAAATGAACTGCTGGAACGGCAACGGATAAAGGTACAGTTCCGATTAGAGGTGGGCTAAACTGTTATTTTAAAATACTAGGTATGAAAATACCGTTCCAAAAAAATAACAGGTACAAATACCTGTTGTTATATACTATATATACATAACCTATATTATCCTTTGTAAGTAACTCGTTTTGAGTTTCCTGCAGGTCTCCTATGTAATATCTTCAAATAAATACACTGCAAGTAGGTTTATTTTCACCTAGATAAACCTATTAATATATTAATAAACCTACTTGCTGTGTATTTATTTGAAGATATTATATAACCTGTACTATATAATTTGTTATAAGAAATAAATTGAAACTAAAAGTATTAACAGTGTTACTTTACACTGTGACTTTATTAAACTATTACTGTTTAAATGAAAATAAGAAATAAGAGAATTTATAGGCCTATCTCCCTTTGGGGATACCAATTTAAGTTTTCACTAGTAGTACACAAACTAACATTGGTTAGACAAATCAGTTGCGAAACTCGGGGCAATTAAATAATTTAGAGTAGGCCTACACCAACGCCATCGTAATCTTTTTCATCTAAGGGAAGACTACAAAGACGAACTAAACACGATAAAATATCTAGCGGAATCTAACGGATATGACAGAAAAAATAGTCAGTAAACTCCTACATAAAACAAACAACAGACAAAGACAGAAAACAACAAATTCATAACACTAACATACATCAACAAACAAACTGAAAAAATAGCCCACAAATTCAAAAAAGCAGGATACAGGATCGCTTACAAAACTACTAACAAAACAGAACACACACTATCAAAACACACACACAAAGCACAAAACAAATTCGATCTACCCGGTGTTTACAAGCTAAATTGCTCAAATTGCAGTAAATTCTACATTGGCCAGACAGGACGTAGCTTCAAACAGAGATACATTGAACACACAAAGGCACTCCACTCAACTACAGAATCCACCTTTGCAAATCACCTCATTGAAGCAAACCACACATATAAAAACATCGACAATAACATGAACATTCTACACGTACACACAAAAGGCCGAAAACTAGACACTCTAGAACAATTGGAAATATACAAACACACAAAAACAAATAAAAACGACATCCTAAACGAACAGACACAATTCAAATCGCACGCATTATTCGAACATATCTCACCCACCCACACACAGCATCGATCTTTCGAAATTCGATTTCGTCACCCACAACAAGACGGACAGCGCTACCTGCGGCAGCCTCTGAAGAAGCCTTTTAAAGGTGAAAATCGGTTAAGGCTGTAAGGTAAAACTTTTTGCTTTTACTTATAAAAAACCTAGTGTTCCGAGTCGTCAAAGTAATAGTGATATTTAGATAAATAAAAACTTATAAATAATAAGCAACAAAAGTAAATTAAATACATTACAGATATTTAAGGAACAGGACTAGATAAAGTGCATAAATGTCCATTACAACAATCTCATCGTTTACGTGAGATGTGTAGTGAAGTTAAAATCACATTAATAAAAAGTATAATATAGCTTATCAACATCAGCCACTCTATAGGTTATAACTCAATAAAATTAAATACAACTATTTCACTAACGACTCGGAACACAAAGTTTTTTTGAGTAAAAACAAAGTTTTACCAACCGATTTTAGTTACAAGTTGGTGACTAGTATAATATATAATTTATTAGCATATAATCTGTATTATATATCTGCATATCACACGAGAATAAATGTAACAGCAGGATGAATTATTTCCTTTATTAAAAACAGCTTCGTCTCTTTGCGCAGAATGAAGTATACAGGACGAAAAAGTGGCTCGTATTTCTTCCTACTCGAAATACGCTTGATATCAAATTACTACTTGTTCCTAAAATACTAGGTGTTCCTAAAATACTACTGTTCCTCTGATACGCTTAGTATTTGTAATACGCGTTGTTCCTTGTCTATCGGTGATACCCCTAGTATTTGAAAGGGCGTTTTCACACTTACCGACACGACACTGACCCGACATCGACCCTACGACGACACCGAGCCGACACCGACACGATATCGAGAAGGTACTTTCACACTCAAGACAACAGAGGTCGACAAATCGGTTGTGGTGAGTGTAGTTTATTATACAAATGGGTGAATTCAACAGAAGATTGTATTTACTATATTTGTTATATTTAAGACGGAGAAGACGAAAAGTAGATAGGAAGTATTGGGTTCACCCGATTATTAAAGTTCGCTATGTAGAAGGCGCATAGTACACCTAATTTGAAAAGTTGGTTTTAGATCCTAACTAGTTTTTCAATTTTATTTTTATTTCCTTCATCTGTCTTGTCCCACAAACAAGGCTTCGTCTCAACAAGTTCAGTCAGTGTCACTATTCTTCGTATTGTTTAAATTAGCAGCCATCCTTACTATTTCTTTTATGAATTTGCTAACTGCTATAATTTTTTATTGTTCGACTAAGCTTTTCGTCATTACTGACATCTTCAGGTCTTAAACAACCTGATGGTTCTTAATGAAGAAAAGCTTAGTCGAACAATAAAAAATTATAGCAGTTAGCAATGTCACTGTTATACCTAAAAGTAGTCATTTCTCAAAATATTCAACTACTGACCTAAGTTAATGCGCTAGGCAGAGCGAACTGTCGGTGACAACAGAACGCCGACCAAGATGGGAGAGCTGCTGCCCGCCGACACGTCGGTGCCTGCACCGACCCGATACCGACATGTCGGTGGGTGTGAAACGGTTCCATAACATTTCTTTACTATTTGTTCCCACCGATATCGAGCCGATACTCTGTCGGTGTCGTGTCGGCTAGTGTGAAAACGCCCAAATACTGGTTGTTCCTTGCGTACCAGCGATATTTTTGTACGCCTAGTATTTGGCCTTGGCGTATTCGTTTACTTGTTACATGCGTACTTTTGTGTGTGTGTGTGTCTGTATAGGTATAGGCCTCGACTCGGAACAGCGAGGGGGTCATGTCTGGACTCGGAACAGGTCGCCGCGAATAACAGGTATTTCAACTTTTCAGTCACTGTTACATCCGTTCCACAAAAATATCGTTCCAAAATACCTGTTACAGGTATATCGGTCCACCTCTAGTTCCGATTTGTATGGCAATTATCTTGAACAATAACAGATGAAGTTGTTAATTGTTTGCTTTATACCAGACGATAAATAGAATCATTATCACATTATTTCACAGAGTGATTGATTTGAAGACAGTTTGTTGATTTATTTCCGAAAATAACGTACAGGAGGTAGGTAGTCTATTGTAAGAGGTTTTAGGAATTTTGTTTGTTTTGAGATTAGGTTATGGTGGAAACAATAATGAGTTTTTTTTTTGAGTTTTTAACTTCTCTGATATTTTTGTGAAATATTTCTCTTACTCTTCTGTGATATTTAAATACGAAACAGTAATTTTAAACAGCGGCCAATCTGCTTGTGTATCTTTTTCATACCTTTTTGGGTAATTATGACATTTCTAATAGCTGATATTGCGGTGATATATTTTTTTCTATGTTATATAAACAAGAGAAAAATAAACGGGGGTCGAAGCTATTTACGAAGAAAAAAAATAAAATAAAATAATAGCCTATGTGGTGGTTGGGGTTCTTTGGTTAACATTGTATGTTAATCAAATTACACAAGGGAACATCTTGTACTATCCACCAAGTGTTTACTTCTGTAAATTCATAATTTATTCTGGTAATTATCGACTTTCTGGGCCGCGCTGGTATTGGAGTGACATTTTTTTTTTAAACTAAAAACTTAAAGACTTTTTTCTGGGTTGCGCATATTTTAGACATACCGGTAATAACAAACAGGACTGTCCTGGCTAATCCCTATGTTCCTAGAGTTCCCATCTGCTAAAATGAACTTGTAGGACAATCGGGTTCCAAAACTAAGACAGTCTGGAACATGAAACCTGTAGGTATACATTTAAAACAGAAAACAAATCGAGTGCATTTAATCATTAGCATTTAGGCCTAATTGAGCTGGTTAGAATGACAGTAGTGTAAGTAAGTCATTTAGGCCCTTGAAAAATAAAGACTCCTGTGTTAAACAAAAAGATAGACCTGTGTTAGAAACATGCTGAAAGTAGTGGCAGGAGACCTGTGTTAGAAACATGCTGAAAGTAGTGGCAGGACGTATGTACTGTTATGCATACCTCGTTTGCATGGGATAAATCAAGAGTAATGCAGTACTGTAGAATTCAATATTATTTTAGTACACAATACCCATAAATGTAATACCACTTTGGAATATGATCAGTTAAAAGCAACGTGCCTATCCTGTGTGATTATGCTTTGAACACAATACAGTTGACTTCTGTTTTTTGTACTGTTTAGGTCATATATTTGTTGTGGTAGAAAATCCAAACAAATCGATAACCTAGTCCCAGTTAGTTCGGTTTTTCGACTCCCTATTGTGTGTAGAAAATTATTTATGGCAAACAATAACAGTTTGAAGGCAACAAATTATTGTATACAATTAACAAAAGCAAATCCATATGTGTGTGTGTGTGTGTGTGTGTGTGTCCTTTGTATATGTGAATGAATTGAAACAGTTTGTTGTACATCAAATGTTTTCCTTAAATACAACGAGAAAACTATAATATCCCAGAACATAATTTATACAATATTACAATTTAAATAACTGATAATGTCATGGTATTTGTAATTAATTATAATTACTATAATCAACAGGTAGATATTAGAATTGGTACAGAAAACGTTTATACCTGCAATATGTAGCATAGTAAAACATATTATAGCTAAATACAGATTATAGGGTTGTTCAGTAATGTAAATGATTAAAAGTTATTTTTATCATGTTTCACTCACTACTGGTATTGAAAATGTCATTAATTTAGAGAATTCTAAGTAACAATAACTGTAGAACTTTACAAACGTACATCAGAGAATTTATGTAATATTACAAACACAAGTTTATGGAATTGAGAATAGCTGTTAACAAGTATTTGTGCTACAAAAAATGAACTCATGAATAATCAAAGCACTTTTTAAAGGAAGATAACCTCTTATAAACATCCAAAATGCTGAGCAAATTTTTTTTTTTAATTTACTTGTCTTATTGCAGCTCTGCATGTTTTATTTGCTAATAAGCTCATAATATCGTGATGTATCAACTGAAAATATGGTACAGGTGTGTACTAGGTTTGATCAAAAAGTTCGTGCAATTTTGCAGTTTCCACTGCTACAAGTGTCCGATTAAAAAACTGTTTTTATGTGATGTTGGTACACATGTTAGTGACAATCGTCTAAAATTTTAGCCCTATTTGATGCACAGTTTAGGTTTCACAGCTAATTGAGTAAGTTCCTCTTAGGTGTATTAGGCGATTTTTTGTCATTCTACAATGCAAGATTGAAGAACATGGATTACATTTGTGTAAACTGTGAGATAACCTGCTCTGTCCTGGTAAACGTGTTTGCATGAACAAGCGGTTTACAAGTTTCAGAGACTGCTGTAAGTGAGTTGAAGATCATGGTTGTCACATGAAAATTATGTTTTTGTATTCCTTGAAATTTCATCACTAGGCACAGTGGTAAATAAAGAGTATTATTCGGACATTTTATGCCATTTATATGAAGCTGTTAGTAGAAAACGGCCAGATTTACAGAAGAATAATTTATGAAAATTGCAGCTTGATAGTGCTCCTTAACGCACATCATTGCTTGTTAAGAATTTTGCCAGGGTAGGCAAACAAAAACGTCATAATGATAATACGTCAACTGCTGTATTCACCAGATGTGTCCCAACGCGATCTTTCCTCCTCCCAGTAGTGATAATTACTACGATAGAATGTTTTGCGACCACTGAAAATGTAAAACGAAAATCGCTAAGCGAGCTCAAGGCTGCACCAAAAACTGCATGCTTGAAATATTTTGAAATCTGCAAAACGTGTGGCTTAATCGAGTTACATTCAACTGAGACTGCTTTGAAGGGGGCAGTATAAAGTGACATTGAATGAAGCCATTATGTTTAAAATAAACAAGAACTGCATGAACTTTTTGATCAAACCTCGTAGATTGGAGAAATGTAGATTGAATTACTGTAAGTTTTGAAAAGTATTCTCAAATTGTACATCTTAATAGAAAGTCTTTATATTTTATAATGTCACTATTATATAATAAGTCTTTATTTTAACTTACTCGTATATAAGAACAAAAATTGTTGAATTAATATTAGGCAATTACCTGTATTAACTTCCGTCTTGTGACTTATTTGGTTTTTTCTTAAAACGACGCGTTTCGAGAATAAATTCTCATCATCAGGTTTCAATACTATAAAAACATCAAATTCACCCAAAAGGGGTCGTCAAATAGTTAAAACACACAAAAAACACCACGCATAATTTAACACCGACACAGTCTCGGCACAGTCCGATGCGCATCGTCTCGTTGCCAACGACCAACTGTTGCACTTTGTCTTACATGACCGTTATCATTGCCCGCTGACCCATCGATATCGATAGCCGTGTTGTACAGCAGATTTGATCGGAACGAAACTTTGTCATTAAGTAGCTGGTCCGTTTGTAACTTAGAAGCCTTGTATATCTCATATTCCTCCACAGCGTTCATGTATGCACCTTTTTTACAATTATGAAGCAGTTTAAAGTTTGTGTGGAAGTCTGAGTACTTATGATTATACAGCATTAAATGCTGAGCATAACTGGATCTTGTTTTCGAGATATCACTTTTTGGCAGGTGTTCTTTAAAACGTTCGGCTGACGGCCTGCCCGTTTGTCCTATATAAAATTTGTCACAGTCATCGCATTCAAGCTTGTATACTCCAGTTTTCTCTTCAGCCGGGATATGAGTTCTTTGTCCCAAACGTTTTTTGATGTTATTTGTGGTTTTGAAGGCCACTGTTATTTTACGTTTTTTTAGCTCATTCTTTACAATGACTGGCAGTACATTCGTGTACTCAGTTACTATAAACTTAGTATCTTCTTTAGATGGGCCGGTTAATCTGCCTTTACTATTGATTTTTACCAAGTGTTTTCTTATAAGCTTGTCTACGATTCCACTGTTATACCCATTAGCGATAGCTATACTTTTGATTATATTAGTCTCTTCCACTCTGTCTTTTTGCTCAAGGGGAATAGCAAGCATTCTATGAACGAACGCGTTGAAGGCTGCCATTTTTGGGGAATATGGATGGTACGAATCAGCATGAATAATAATATTGGTGGTGGTGGGCTTTCTATAAATTTTGAATCTAAAACGGTCATTATATTTGCTGATAGTGAGATCAAGAAAGTTCAGGCAGTTATTATTCTCCATTTCTAGGGTAAATTGGAGTTTCATGTTTATGCTGTTCATATATCCTTTCAAATTTTCTATTTGTCTATTCGTTCCATTGAATATCATAGAAGTGTCGTCAACGTAGCGTACGTAAAATTTAATTTTATCTCACTGTTTATTAAGACTAGACATTAAAAATGTATTCTCAAAGTGGTTCAAGTATAGGTCCGCTAAAATTCCCGATAAAGGTGACCCCATTGCCAGACCATCCTCCTGCATGAAATATTCATTATCATAAGAGAAATAATTTTGTTTGAGTATTGTTTTAAGCAATTGCATAAGTTCATCACTTTCATTTCTACCTAACCTATTTGTATTAATTAAGCTATTTCTGAGAATTGCCATTGTCTCATCTACCGGCACATTGGTGTACAGATTAGTTACGTCAAATGAAGCCAATCTATAATGCGGTGCTGATTTAATAGTTTTAATTTTTTCAACAAGATCGTAGCTGTTTTTTATGCTGTAGTTATTTACTATGTCATTGTTCTCTTTTATGATTTTTACTAATCTTATAGCCGTCCTATAACAGGGGCAGTCGTGTAGTTTACAGCCGGGCGTATTGGCATATCTTGTTTATGTATTTTGGGTAAACCCGTAAGTTCTGGGGCCCTGGCATTTATGGGTTTTAAATAACGTCTAGTGCTTTCATTGAGGAGATTGGGGCATTTATTTATAGCGTTGTTTAATTCCTTGACATAGGCGCTGGTGGGATCCTTGTGTAGCTTTTTAATATTATTGTTTTTTATGAATTCCTGTACCTTATTGGTATATATATTTTTGTTAATAATAACAACCGTATTACCCTTATCAGCTTTCGTGACGATAGCGTTATCATGTCGAAGTTTTTCGTAAACATTCCGTGCAATACGCGCGTCACGTTTGTATTTATTTTGCAGGTTAGCGATGTGGGTATCCTTCTTAATAACTTTATTTATTTTGTTATTTATGATGGCACGCGTTTCCTCCTGATGCGAAATATTATCAATAGTTTTTATGGCAGCTTCTGCGCATATTATTTCACAGATCATAAAGTTCTTATTAAACGAGGGAATGTTATATACATCAAACCTTTGTTCAACAATGTCATTTCGTTATGTTCAAATTTAATTCCGGTGTAATTTGCAACCTGCTGATGAAATACGTGGCTATGTTCTACTGTATTATTATTGTCATTGTGTTGTTTTGTATACAGGTTTTGAAACTTTCTTAACTGTTTACGTTTAAGAGAACTGACGAATTTGTTTATCTGTCTATTGACAATGTCGAAAATGCCGTTTATTACTGCCGGGCGAAACTCATTTAAAATTTCCAGGTGGGCTAGATAAAGCTTAGTATTTAGACCACTTTTTAAAATATAAAGTCGTTTGATCTCTTCCTTAATCCAGATTGATTTTATTTTTTCAGAACAATGTCTGCTGTTGATGTTGGAACTTATGTACTTCGGTGTGATGTTGTAGTGAAGGCATATTTTGTTATACTTGATGTTCTGCGATGCCTTAATCAATTTTAATTTGATGTTTTTAAATTTATAGACAATACGTGCCTGACTGGCTTCTAGATTCATTTTGTTTTAATTGTCTCCAAGTCACGTTACTAACTATATAGAATTAATATTAGGCAATTACCTGTATTAACTTCCGTCTTGTGACTTATTTGGTTTTTTCTTAAAACGACGCATTTCGAGAATAAATTCTCATCATCAGGTTTCAATACTATAAAAACATCAACAACAATTGCCAACAGTTTGTAACGTCTCCCTTGTTAAGACATTACAAAAGTCGGGAACCAGTTCAATTTGTTACCTGTTAATTAAACTAGCTGCCGTTGTTAGTAAACCTTACTTACTAACAAATTATAACACATTATTATATAGGAATTAGTCAAGGATTGCATAAATTTATTCACTCGCTGGTGTTAGCAAAAACATCTCTTTATTATTATATTTAAATCTCATAGTTTACTTTACTTTTAAAAGAATTACTCTAATAAATTCTGCATTTAATATTTAAAAAATTTTTATGTCATTCCTTTTATCTGAAAGTATATTCAGCTAGATATTGTTTTAAGTACCACGAATCCGGGTCTCAACTTTGTTATGTTTTAATTTATCACAACTTTAACCAAATTATTTGAAGAATAATTTTGGTTGTAAATTATAGAATTACCTTACATTTAGATATCGTAATGTTATTACTACTTCATTACAGAAATTACAAATCTTATATAAGTTATTCTTTAAATTATCAAAAGTTCTTTACTGTTCTTTTGTTACTTCTCTTGTTGAAACAAATTTTTACAAATGTTATGTTTGGATATCACCTGAATTTAACATGAGGTTGCTGTGGGGTCCATGATGGTCATCTTCTGTCGTCTTCTAGGGTGCAATACACGGTTCCTCTTGATGCTCCATTAGGTTGATTGTTTCTGGTAGTCTCATACTAGACGATCGGATTTTGGTACTAGAAGTTCATACTGTTGTTGTTTGTGTTTTCCACTTCTTGGAGTCGATTGTTCACATTCTACACTTTAATAACAGTTCTTGTTCTTATTTTAGCAGTACTAAAGTCTGGTAAGTAACATATCTTACCACTTACAGTTTTTTCTTTAAGAGATGTGTCGGCTAAGTTTTCCTTTCTTTTTTTTTACATATTTCTTCACACACTACATTATATATTGTAATGGTACATATCTTCACCTAACCATAATGAAGAAAATATGACAAGATAAATTATTTAATCATTAACACTAGAATAAAAAGGGATGAATTAGAATTGAAGAATGGGTGAGTCAGAATAATAAAACGATCAGACATATCAAGGTAGTCAGAACGGTAATTTATATTAATAAAGTAGTAACAAACAAACAAACCAAAATGGTAAATACAGAAATAAGGCGATTTAACCTGAATAGCCCAATAGATGGTAAGTGAGAGAGTAGAACTAGCCCCTAAGGACCAAGAATAACATAAATAATGACAACTGCAAATGGGCTAGAACTAGCCACCGCACCAACATAAGTGTGTAAGTAAGAAGAATAGTGACTAACAAACAATTAACATGGAAGTGTAATGATACCATCAGCCACAACACTAAGGAAGTGACATATAAAGTATGACAAAATAAAGTGAACCAAGAAGGGATACAAAACTTGTGTTAAACCAAAGAAATAGACTCACTAATGAAAATTGTATATAATATTAATAATTGTAAGGACAGACAAGTTAGAAATACTAATTATTAAGTACTTAAGATATAGAAGGGCACAATAACCCAAACAGGTAGAGTAAACTAGGACAAATCACATTAGCACGATACTAACATATCAGTGGTACAACAAAACACAATAGAATGAGAGTAATAAATTGTAATGATGGTGAACATGTTCTAAATAGATGTAAGAAAGAGAATTTTTTAGTAAGCAATACCCACCAGTAACACTAAAAGAAGATTGAGTGTAAGGTGTTAGTGTTAATACCCCAAAGTGAGAATAAAACACCATTAAAAAATGATAAAAACACTGATAAAGCAGTGTCCAAAGTTTATAAGTGAATAAACTAAATTATAAGTGATAAGTTATGTGTGAGTGAGATCTAATATTGGCCAAACACAGGAAGGACTGTGATAGTGGAAATGCCAATATGAGTGGACACCCAAAATGTAACTACACAAACTAATAATATTAAACTTAAGTTAGTATTAGTAATCACTAATTACTATGGTTTTTAAATGTGTGTTAATTAATATTGTAGGCCTAAGGGACAATTCATAGTTTTAGGAAAGTTAAGAAACATAGACTACTAGTGTGTTAAATCACCATATGGAGAGTTTCTATGAGATTAAATTATAAAAACAATTAATAATCATTATATGATTTAGTAAGAGATAGGGAAATAGGATAAGGTTACATAATTAATGACACAAGGTCAAATAAGTTTAGTGGTAAGGACTTTCTATTACAATCTAAAAGATTAATCAAGTTTATATGTTCGTTTTCCTTTGATGACACTATAAAATAATTATTACTCACTGAAGAGTATGAGTGGATAATATATTTCAAATAAGTATGTGTTAAATGAATAAGAATTATGTTTTAATGACTAAGGTTTATGTTCCAAATAATTATGTTTAAATGATAAGAATTATAGCTATGGGAACTGTTAAAACCATTAGGTGTTATGTTATATGTTGTAAGAAATAAGATTTTAAAACCAACAGAAACCAGTAAACAAGAAACAAACAATACATTCAGATACAATGACACTAAAAGTGAGTTATGACAGTAGACAAATTAATGTAGGGAAACAATAAAATTTCACACAATTACAAGAACCGACTTAAACATTGAACAACTGAACAGAATCTTGTATTAAAACAATCAGGACCCATTACAAGGAGAATAAAATGTAATATCAGTAATTAAAGAAAAATAGTCAATTGCTGTTTAAGCCTATGCAAATTCCCAACTGTCAACTACAAAAAACTTCAATTTATAGAATTAAACACTGACATTAGGAAGACTAAACCACATAAACTATGAAATACAAATAGACAATCATGTTAAGGCAGAAATATTATGATAATAAGGTAAATTAAGAAAACAGTATAATTAAATAAAATTCACAAAACTGTCAAAATGTTGATACCTAAGTGAACACTATAATATTGGATGTCAAATTACCTTGAGCCAAAATATGAACAGTGGTGATAATATTTACTACTAAAAAGGGAGTATTGAAGATTAATTACATTTAGAAGATCTGTAACCAGTTTAAATAAAAATTCAAATACCCTAACAATACTCTTTAGCCAATTTCAGCCAATCAAAAACTTTGAGTAACCATGACAACAACCGAATATTGACTAATTTCAGTTAGGAACAATACTTGATGTAGTGACGCTAAACTGGAGAGACGCCACGCCGTGAAGGGCCCAAATTTTCAACAGAAAAACAGTATAAGTGCCCACAATTTTGAGGAGTACCAGGACAACAGATGAGAAGCCATTACAACTAATCTACACCAAAGACCAGCTCGGAATTAATCCAGATGACCGGAAAATACCTGTAATTCGACTTGAAGAAGATGACAACCAATTTTTGAGCCCAAGACTGAAGTAGGAAGAATCAACATCGACCCATTACTTTACATGGACGACTGACAATACCCATCAGATCTACTAACATTGAGTATTGCTGAATTTATTTGATTATTATAAAACAAATTCTCTTTCAAAAATTCTAACTATATAATAAAACTCACTATCACTGAATATATTTTCAAGGATTGATAAAATAAAGAAATAACTTTGTAAACATTGAATGAACACATGATAACCTATGTTACACAACGACACTGTCACACTTCAACACCACAATATTTAATTTATAGCAAACCTTGTGAAATTTTAATGATCACAAACTTTAAATGATATGTTCTTATTTGTTATCTTGTTATAAAAACCTCTGTATCGTACTTAAAAGGACCCTATAGGCAGATTTAATTTTGTAAATAATAACCAACGCTGTCTTGCATCTAATAGAAACATTGTACTGCCAACCCAGCAATCCGCTGACTGAGCGACTATATTTTGCCGAGGCTAAAATTATTATATGAATTATTATTTTGTATAAAGCGTTAACAAGAACTAATAATTCAGAGCCTAAATAAAAAAAGTGTGTACCGAGAATACCTGTCCAGTATTTATTTATAGAGAATATTATGTATGTTTTGTTTAATAGCAGTGAGTCAACATAACCAACATTATTCAAGTTGGCAACACGTTTTCCCCCACTCAAACGAGAATCGGTTTCATGCCAGTCGGCAAACGATTCAAATTTACACTAGTGCACTGTCAAACCATACAGGTAAAAACTTTTAATTGTTTTCTCATAAAACAATTTGGCGCCTATCGGGAGTTACAAAAGTGCGAGAAGGGACAGGTAAGGCACGCAGGCTACCAGACGCTTACGAACGACACTATTTACGTTCGATAAAACTACCAATTACACAAACATTAAATATTATTTTAATACACAAAAAACGACCTTTGACCTGGCCACATTTTTACAATATATATATATATATATATATATATATATATATATATATATTATTTCCACGCTACATTGATCAAAACGAGATCATTACAAACTGGATAGAATATTTTTTTTTTAACGGAATACACCTATGTGTATATTGACAACACAGTACCGACATCTTTACATGTCGAAGTTTCTCCGGCGAATGTTTGCATAGTTTAGCGGCGAGGGGTCTGTAAGCTGGCGCGGTTTTACGCACTGAGAAAATAGTTCGTTCTTTTAAGTGGTATTAATTATTCATTAATTAAATCGTAATACTTTATGTTACCTTTTGGTTATGAATTAGGAATTTCCTTATTTATTTAGTATGTATTTTATAATAATTAACGTAATTATTATTATTAGCTACATAACACCGTGCTTTGCGTGTTGTTACGGGACAATTTTCAAGTTGATGCAGGAATCTAGGTATAGGTAAGGGGTGGAATAATACTCTTACTTGTTATAAGGCGTAATTTTCATTTGTGCTATTTAAACATTTTTTTTAAAATCGTCACAAGTTGGTCGTTGGCAACGAGACGATGTGCATCGGACTGTGCCGAGACTGTGTCGGTGTTAAATTATGCGTTGTGTTTTTTTGTGTTTTAACTAGTTGACGGCCCCTTTTGGGTGAATTTGATGTTTTTATAGTATTGAAACCTGATGATGAGAATTTATTCTTGAAACGCGTCGTTTTAAGAAAAAACCAAATAAGTCACAAGACGGAAGTTAATACAGGTAATTGCCTAATATTAATTCTAAATAGTTAGTAACGTGACTTGGAGACAAATAAAACAAAATGAAAATGAAAAAAATTGTTGGTTTTTTTTAATAGCCAAGCAACAATGAAATATTTTCTAAACCAACTGAAATAAAAGTACCTTTAGCAGATTAAGTGGATTTTGCATGTGTGTGCATTTTAAGAGGTGCCCCAGCAAGGACGGTATTGTTTCTTAATTTTTTTGAATTCACAATTTACCTGTAAGATCTTGTAAGACATCCTGGCTGCACTGTATAAGAAATAAGGTTATAAGGGAGTGAGTAAATATCAAAGAAAGTATTTATGGGTTAGTTGAACAACGTAGGTTAATATGGTATAGACAAATACAGCGAATGAGCAACAAGAGGTTTCCTAGAAGGACACTAGAATATCATCTGCACAATCATAGGAAACTGACTGGGAAAACAGATTAATGTGTATAAAATTTACCTTAATTTAGTACTCATGAACACAGCCATTTATTTCGAATAACTTAGATAAAAACAACTCAAATCAACAGTTATACAATAACAACAACAACAATACTACCACTTCTGGAACTTGTATTACACTGACTTCAAGTGCAGAACAGGACTCTTCCAACTATTAGACAACAGTTAGCACATATTAATTGAACATAATAAATGTAATTATTCTGTGTCTGTTTGATTATAATAATCATTTTTATTTTCTTTAGGTGTTTTATGACACAAAGTTACTATATATTTTTTTTCTTTCTGTTCCAGTTTAACAGGATAGTACAATCACAATAGGGACAGATGGAAGAAATCGGGAATGGGAATGAGGTACCGTAAAAACAGTGTTTTGTTTCTTTCATACACTCAAGGTCAAGGATGCATGTGCATTCTTTTAAAAATCCAGTCATAATTACTTATGTATTGTAAGTGTTATTGTAATGCACAGTGGAGAATTTTCCATATAAAACGGTCAGTTGAAAAGTTCGTAGAGCGACATTGTAGCTTAGTGGTAAAACTAAAATTTTTTGTGTGCTGCAAGATTTGTATTTTATGTGAACTTCTGTGATAATTTACAAATCTATCTATCAATTTATTAATTGTTTAGAAGCTGTTTAAAATTTACGTGTCTTGTGTGTTTTGAAAAACGGACAAAATCAAACATTGTGGTGTTCTTTGTTAAAAATTGTTTATCGCCAATGGAAATTCTAAACAGAATTGTAAATGTGTCAGGAGATGCTGTGAAAAACCAAAACCAACGGTTTGTAAGTAGACACTTGAGTTTAAACGTGGTCGTACGAGCATTGAAGATGATACCCCCCCGCACTAGACGCCCAAAAAATGTAACAACTCCAGATGCGGCAGCCATCTTGCACAACGCTTTTTCACACCAAGTTCTTGTGTTAAAGTATGATTCACACACTCATATGAGATGCCTATGATTTCAGCAACTCTTCCACTCCTCACTCTGTGGTCTTCCAACACTCTATGAAATTTTTTCAATAATGTCATTTTTTGTTGCATTTTTTGGATGTCCACTGCTGTGATCGTCTTCAGTCCTTGTACAACCATGTTTAAACTTGAGTGTGCTGCACTTGCCATTGTTTCTGAAGGCGCAGCATCTCCTAACACATTTACAATTTCGTTTTGATTTTCTATTGGTGCTAAAACGTTTTTAACAGAGAATTCATCACAACACGATGTTTGATTCTGTGCATTTTAAAAACGCGCGTGACAGGAAAATTTCCAACAACTTGGAAAAAGTGAATAACTTGACAGATATGTATCTAAATTAACACGTTTCACGTGAAATCTGTGTTGCAGCACACAAAATATTTTAGTTCTACCACTGAGCTATAGATGTCGCTCTGCGAACTTTTCAACTGACCCTCATATATGCAGAGGAAACAGTGCTTACAGTTTAAAGTGGGTAAACGTAATTTGTATAATTACTTCATTTATTGGAACTAAAGACTATAGAAATAATTTTGTATTGATTATGTAAAAATTAGTGGCATTGAGTGTTTGCAGTGAAGATGAAAGATGATGACTGAATTTAACATTGTACATCTCTTCCAAAAAAAAAAACGTAGATAAAAACAAAAACATCATTGCAGTCAGGGTATTATACTTGTGTGTATGCTAATTTCTGCATCAGAAAGGAGAAGAAATTTATATAATTTATGCATAGAGGATTTTATTTGATGCAGTTATTAAGTTCGGATATCTGGATAACATGACAGATAATGAAGGGTCCATAATCACAGCGATACATGACAGGATACAAATAGGAAATAGGATGTATCATTCCAACAGTAGACTATTGAAAAGTAATAATAAATTACATGCACAGTTGTAAATTACCAGACAATAATATTTAGTTGACTAGCATATGGTAGGCCTATATGTTTGTGTTACAGCTTTTTAGTTTACACTGTGTATTTTAATAATATTAAATGTCATATATTGACTTAATACTATATGGTACTGACCAAACCAGGAATATTATATACAGTCCCTTCCACAAATAAATTTTCCTTGAAGCTATAGAGCTATATAACATTGACGTGTTTATGGCCTTGGTAAAGAAGATGATGAATGGAGAATAAAAAATAACCAGGAGATAGATGAGCTATTGAAGCATGAGGACATTGTAAGATTTGTAAAGGCCCAATGAATACAATGGCAAGGTCACCTAAAATGGACTCATGATCAGCATAGGCCAAAGAAAATCCTGAGGGCGTAAGTTTATAAAAGCAGAAAGAGGGGTTGAACTAGGATAAGAGGTTGATGTGCTGGAAGATCTAGGAAGAATGGATGTGAGGGGTTACACCGCTAAGAAGGCAATGGATAGGAGACATTGGAGAAGATTAGTGTTGGAAGCCAGGGCTCAAGTGCTAAAGAAGAAGAAGAAGAAGAAGAAGAAGAAGAAGAAGAAGAAGAAGAAGAGGAAGAGGAAGAGGAAGAGGAAGAGGAAGAGGAAGAGGAAGAGGAAGAGGAAGAGGAAGAGGAAGAGGAAGAGGAAGAGGAAGAGGAAGAGGAAGAGGAAGAGGAAGAAGAAGAAGAAGAAGAAGAAGAAGAAGAAGAAGAAGTCAAGAGTGCAGAATATGTCCAAACATGCGATTGTGGTTCGGGGGAAATTTGGGCTGCCGGGGAAATTTTTATCAGTGACAAAAAATAGAAATCACGAAAATATCAACTGCCGTTGTATTCACATCATTTTTACAATTATTAACTAGAACAATTAATCTTTAAAATAAGTTTTGAAAAGGAACATTCATCTTAATGAGAACAAAGATAGCAACATCATTCCTTGCAAGCAATGACTCATAGAATCAAGTTGCGACAAGTAAGGGATGGAGCAATAAGGCACATTGCTGTCACCAGTTGGTCGGTAAAACAATAAACCCTCGTGTTAGTTTTGGGGAAATTTCCTACCGAGAAAATTGTGTTCGAGGGAATTTTCAGGTGTCTGAACATTTTCTGTACCCCTGGAAGAAGTATTATACTTGTTAAAATGAATATAATTTATTTGTGGAATAAATTTTTATGCAGAATGTGTCCGAACATGCATGATAGTATTCTCACGAGTAAATGTGGTTTATGCCTCAATCATTACGATCTTAATAGTAAAAGTATGTGTGATTTTTGTGACTAGCACAGTTGTGTTGAGCAAAATTTATTTGTCGAATCAGTTGCATTTAAATTTTCAGTTCATTAACATAGCGCTTTATTGAGTGTATTGCACAGTCCTGTATACAGTCTCAGTCAATAATATAATTTGAACCTCTGCGTATACCAGGCACCGATCCATGGGGGGGGGGGGTATGAGAAATACCCCATGTTCACTTTCAGATAAAATTTTTACGTCATTTAGTGATTGTAGAGCAGTTTTGGGATCATGAAAATGATAGAAAAATGCGTATAACATTGTGTAGGTTCATGGCTTTATTCTAAAATTAGGCCTACTTTAAATTGTAACTGTATCTTACCAGTATGTTAATTTTTGTTTGACACATATGATCGGAAACTATGTCACTGTTTCTGATTCACTTTGACCAGCATGCATAATTTAAATGAATTTAAATTAATTTATTGGTTTGTATGGCAAAACATGATATGGAGTTAGTCCGGAAGGTAAGTTTAAACTAAGAACCAGTAGTATGATGTACTACTGACATCATAATGATTCTGTTGGTGTCAGTTGTCCATGTAGTTTACTAGACACCATGTGGCAGTAGCTTTATGTAAACCGCATTTACATGTGTAGATATTTCTGTAAATTCTTGTTTTCATTACACGTAAGTGGTGTGAAATAAATTTTTATCATTGTATTGAGGATTTACTTGTGAGACCATGTAGTGGTAGGAATTTCACACGTAAATACAATATGAATATAATGGAGGAACAGCATCTTTAATCTCTGTTAATATTTTAAATGAAAAAAAAAAATTTTTTTATTAACAATAAGAAAGTACCAGCATATTTTAGAACCTAATTTTATAACATGCACGTATCATGAAGACGAAATGTACAGCAACAAAACCATGGTAATTGGGTCTGTGTGTGTGTGTGCGCGCGCGCGCGCGCGCGCAACCAATCGTCATCTCCAGACCAGCTGTAAAACACGCTGCAAGTGACATCAATACACAAGAGGACAGTCAACATGAAGGAGTAGAGTTAATAGAAGACTTGATACAGGAATATAAAGATATATTTAGCAAATTTCCTACAATTACGAATACTTATGAACACAAGATTCAGGTCACCGATCCTACTAAGTTCGTATGGAGGACATATCCGATCCCCATGAAAGGGATAACGGCGTAATAGAGCGGTCCAACAGCAGCTTCATCAATCCTCTCGTTGTCGTCAAAAAGAAGACGGACGAAATAAGACTGTGTTTAGACATGCGGAATCTAAATAGTGTCGTCGAAAAGGATTTTGATTGTGCACCGAATATTGAAGAATTATTTAACAAATGTCAAGGAGCAAAATATCTAACCAAGTTAGACTTGACTTCGTCGTTTTGGCAAATTCCCATTCGCAAACAAGATCGCAAATACACCACATTCCTGTACAAGAACAAAAGCTACCAACATCGAGTAGTGCCCTTTGGATTGAGTACAAGCCTCGCAGCAATTGTAAAGTGTTTGGAAAATGCACTAGGACCAGAGGTGGAACCATACACCATGATCTTCATGGACAATATCCTTGTAATCTCGCCAACGTTGGAAGAACACCTTCAGCATCTGAACACTATATTTCAAAAGTTCAGAGACGCTAACCTCTCACTGAAGTTAGAGAAGTGCGAATTTATTAAAACTTCAATAAAATTCTTAGGTCACATAATATCTGACAAGGGAATAAAAACAGACCCTTGCAAGCTAAAGAGTATAACGGAGTTCTCAAGTTCTCAAGACCCAAGAACAAAAGGGATAAGAGCATTCCTAGGACTCATGGGATACTACTGACGTTTTTCATCATTATATGCGGAGAAAATCCAACCACTTTTAGAACTCACTAGAAAAGAAAGCAAATGGAAATGGGAGCTACATCATGAAGAAGCATTCCGTGAAGTGAAAAATTTATTTCTACATAACATTATGCTGCATCACCCACAACGGGAAGGACGATTTATAATCTATGCAGATGCCAGTGACTATGCAGTAGGGAGTGTCCTGTATCAAGAGGATAAACACGGAGAGTTACAAGTCATCGCATACGCCAGTCGAGTCTTCAAAGGATCAGAAAACACTACTGTACGTCAGAGAAGGAAATCTTAGCGATAGTATATGCCTTGAAGCAGTTTCATTATTATGTGTATGGAACACACTTCAAGATACGCACGGATCATCAAGCGCTTTCATTTTTATTAAGTTGTAAAGCAACAAATGCACAACTAATGAGATGGATACTGGCCATACAAGAGTATTCATTCACAATAACATATTGTAAAGGCTTGGATAATATAATTGCCGACACCCTACATCGCTATCCACCGCAAGAGACACAAGAAACTCATGAAGCTAAGTGGAATGATGTTAGAATATTGTGCTGTAATTATTTACTAGTATAATGTAATTAAGATATGTAATTACAGTTATTATGTTTTTTGTTTATCTGGACATGAAAAGAAACTCTATCTCAGGGTTAATAATTATTAAGCTGTTTGATCTTATTTAATATAGTATTTGATATCTTCTTTTCTTTAAACCGAACCAAATAACGTTAGTATGTAAATTTTTGATAAATAATCATGTAAAAATAGCTACATACAAATGTAAATAGATTGAATCTGAATTCTTCACAGCTGCCACGGGTTCACTTCTGGTTGATGTTTATTATTTTAAAAGGTAATATTAGGCTTATCGATCTGTTCCTACATGGGAATTTCTTATTAGTTTTAATGCTGAGTGTTGTTTTCTTCGACGACTGCAGAATAGATACCTCTTCGGAATATTGGATTTTATGGTATGGCCACTCAAACTATGCTTCAGTACATGATTCCTCTTTTAGATCGGCGTTCTTTCAAAGATATATTTAGACTTCTTGAAATATTTTTTGTTTATTGAGTTGTATTTTTTATTAAATTTAATATTAAATCTCTTCTCCTGACTGATTACTTTATTAAATAGGCAATTAAACTCTGGTATAAAAAATTAAACTTTTACTGTTTATAGGTTTACATATAACATTAGACTTTGTGATGTATAAATTTTGACTTATTTAAATAATACCAAATATAAATTTAGATTCATTTACATAATCACTCTTTTTGATCTTTACCATATTGAGTATAAAATTAGACTCATCATGTTGCTCTTCTTAAATATAGATTTTGACTAACAAATTTTCTTTCATTTCCACACAATACAATGCTAACAATTTACCTTTTGCCATATTGATACCTCACTACATTAGTTACATCTTTCCGTTATATAACTCTTAAAAACATATATAACTTTTCTAATTATTATTAAATACATTTATTTGATTTCTAACATTCTTAATTCTAATTTGTATTATTATATTATAATTTTCTTACTCTTTCCTTTTATTTTAATATTTATTTCAAATTTTATATAATCCTTGTCAAAACGTATATCTTACTGCTTTATTATCTAATATTGGAGTCTACCTCTATGTTAGTTGGGACTATTGACTCAGTGTTTTTGTTTACATTTTAAACATATGTTGCAATTACTATTAAATTCATATATGTTTTCTTTTTAAAATTATTATTTGACTCTTATGTAATGCGTTGTATTTTAACAGCAGTACATAATACCTTCCCTTATTTCATAATCTCAGATACAACTTGAGATGAGATTTTGAAATAATTAATTTCTTATCACAAACATGGTATAACCTTAATATTCAAAACATTTGATTAATTTGCTAATTGTATCTCACAAAGTTCTTTTCATAAATTGGTTTTTTCTTTTATTAACATAACAAATATGGTTCATCATTATCATGAATCACTGTATCTTAAACACTCATTAATGGCTTAAAATAACATTAATTAAACTAACTGGTTTTACATTAAAAATAATAAGTATAAAATAACAATTGTGCGTAGTTTCATGGCTAAAAAACTCAAAAACATGAATACAACATTATCTTTTCTTTTAAATCTCACCTTCCCAATTCTGGTCATAAATTTCATGTGTTCTTTATTTCAGAATTATTTTATTTTTTATTATTTTTACTATAATATGGGTATCAGCTTTAGTGATGTGATATAACTTTGTAAACCTAATAACTGTCCATGATAATCAGTATATATTTAATACATCTCCTATCACTAGTTGGGAATGGTCCACAAATGTCAACAAAACTTGCTCTGACGCTATCAATGCTTGATTATTTATCCACCTTCCCTCATATCTGACATTGGCTAACTTGACTTTTGACAAATATCATATAGTAACTTAGCACATAAAAATTGATGTCGATTCTTCATACACTTTGGGTTATTCTATCATTTATTTGGTTACCTTTAATTATATTCCTGTTTTCATGTTGGAACACTTAATTTCTTCTCACTTTTCATACCTCGAGTCATATTTATTTCTTTACCTTGTTGTTTGTATCATCCCTAAAATACCATAATTCCCTAACATTAAATACTAATCAAATATATTGCAACTTACCGTCTGCGGCTTTTTGAAACAACGTCTTTCCTATGAAGTTGACATGTTTCAGGACACTTGTCCCATCCTCAGAACTTAAAATGTTCGTGTATCATTTAACGTTGATACAGTTGTCAAATAATTAAAATATTAAAATCCAATATGAAATAAAATTACAATACTTAAATGTTTAAAACAAGCGCGACGGTTAAACGATGTACATCGTATGGTGACTGACCACGCACTGAATTACGTCTGGCTCCCACCACAACAATAACGCAAGGCAGTGTTGTACAATACATTTGACTGGAAAAGGAGTTGATCATTTAAAACACGCGGCTTGGTATCAGTATTATTATACGCTTTATAAATTTCATACTCTTCAAGGGCGTTCATATATCGCCCTTTCTTACATATGTGAAGGGGTATCAAATTAGTTTTAAAATTAGTATAAGTATGATTCTCGGAAATCAGGTGTTCTGCAAATTTTGACTTGATATTGTCGAAGCTGTGAAGGTGTATAGGCGGCCTATGTTCTGTAAATCTTTTTAAAAAACCACGACCTGTCTGGCCCACATAAAAGGCGTCACAATCGTCACATATCAATTTGTAAATACTAGTTTTGTGTTCAAGGCTGGTAGTTCTGCGGACACGAAGATTATTCATAATATTATTAGTGGTTTTGTAAGTGACCTTTATATTGATGTTTTTATTAAAAATTGACCCAAAAATCTTAGGCATAAGGTGTGTGTACGGTGTTGCAATGTATTTGTGTGTTGTATTCTTGCGAGTTTTATGTCCGTTAATGTTTCTATGCTTTTGCTTATGTTTTCGAAGGATGTTGTTCACCATATCGACATCATAACCGTTAGTAACTGCAATGTATTTAATGGTGTCCAATTCCTCATGG
The DNA here is from genome assembly GCA_034769895.1 of Magicicada septendecula. NCBI lineage: Eukaryota > Metazoa > Arthropoda > Insecta > Hemiptera > Cicadidae > Magicicada > Magicicada septendecula. The sequence goes on from CM068373.1 coordinate 149,980,396, forward strand.
TATTCTTTATCACCGAGGGGCAAAGATAAAAGTCTATAAATCATACTATGGAAGGCAGCCAATTTCTGGGATATAGGATGAAAGGACTTAGCATGTATTACAATATCAGTTGTTGTGGGTTTTCTATAGATGTTAAATTGTAGTTTTTTATTATTGTCCTTGGCAACAGTTAAATCCAGAAAATTCAGTTTACCATTGTCTTCACTTTCAAGTGTGAACCGCATATTGCCATTGATATTATTCAAATAACTATGTAAACTATCAATTTGCCTTTGTGTGCCTTTGTATATTAAAAAGGTGTCATCAACATACCTTCTGTAAAATATTATGTTATTCTTGTGTCTGTTATTAGTGAAAATGAATGAATTTTCAAAATTATTTAGGTATATATCCGCAAGAAGGCCTGAAAGCGGAGAACCCATTGCTAACCCATCTTGTTGGCTGAAAAATTGATTGTTGTGGGTAAAATAGTTTTGATCAAGAACCAACTCTAAAATGTACATCAATTCAATTATACTATCAATATCCAGTTTATTAGTATTAATAAGGTTAATCTTAAGTATACGCAGGGCCTCAGCTACTGGTATATTCGTATATAAGTTTACAATATCAAAGGAAACAAGTTTGTAAGACGGTTCAACTATTAAGTTTTTAACCTTATTTACAAAGTCAACACTATTAATTAAACTTTATCTAAAAATGAAACTTTTACTTGTGAACTTACTGTTTTTTCTTCTCGTCGAACGCGTTTCGGCGTCGTATTCGCCTTCTTCAGCTTAGAGACAGACTGCCAGTATTTATTAACGGTTGTTGTATGGAAAGTGTAGTGGGGGTGGTGCGTGGAGGAAGGGGATTGGCGCGGGGATTCAAATTAATGTTTGTTTTTTGTATAATTGTGTCAAAAAGTGTATGTGATTTATATTGTAATTGGTCGTTAAGTATGTTGTTTGGTTGTGTTGTGTGGTGTTTGTATATTTCGTATTGTTCAGCTGTGTTGAGTTTTCGACCTTTGGGTAAGTAATGTAAAATTTCAAGATTAGTGTCTATGTTGGTGTAACTGTGGTTTTGTGTTTGTATGTGTGTGGCAAACGTGGAGTGTATATTGTTAGCATCCCAGCTCACATGTTAGGGAATGTTAGGGAAATTGAATATTTAAGGGATAGTGAAACCGCTGCGAAGATTGACATCAGATTCCAAAAGTATGAAGGAAGAAAACAGAAGGAAGATAGCTGACAGAAGATCAATGGAGAAATGCATTTGTAGAAGTAAATAGAAATAGGAGAGTGTTAAAACTAATCACCTAGAGAAAGGTGAGTACTAGTCAAAAATGTTACATTAAGAATTCCCATCAATTACCATTAAAACTCTACAATGAATAAAAGGAGGGTATTCCAAGGCATGAAAAAATATAAGTTTATTTTGACCCAAATTATATTCAGGTAAACTAAACTTCTTTTGGAGGGGAAGCATATGTAACATAACGAAAATATGGTCCCCTCCGTTACATAAATCAATTTATAAGTTTTAAAATAAAATAAAAATAATAGTTATCCATACTCGTAAAAGGTCAGAAACCCAACCCATTATTGAATAAATGAATAGTTTAGTTTACCCCAATAAGAATACAAGGTAGAAAAAAAAAAAATTAATAATGTTAATAAATACAAACTTCAAAGTTCAGTGAAAGGTGTAAAGAATAGACATTGACAAGTGATGTAAAAACTAACTTAGACTGTTTTATAATAAGTGATGTTTTAAATGAGAGGAGAATGAGTAATTGTTACGTGACTTATTTCATAAAAATGTACCTGTTATTACGTTGTATCATGTTGTATCATTATCATGATAGTTACGTTAATTTTTGTGTGTAGCAAGTGGAGTAATTCTTTTAATAGAATACCAATTAACTAATTATTATGTGTTATCAATATATCATTATACAGCTGTTGTCAAACTCATTAATTAATTACCAATTAATTTCATTTTATGTGTTATCAATATATCATTATAGAGCTTTTGTTAGACTTTATATAATTAAATGTTTGTATACATGTACTTAGATATTAGGCTGATTATGATTGTGAACTTGGCCAGAAGGGCTATAATTGTTAACGAGATACAAAAGGGTTTAGTTTAATCATGTCATAAACAAATGAAGGATTCTATAATAATGCAGGTAGTAACAAATTAAAATCAGAAGTAGATAAAAATGTAATGATAGGCCTAAAACCAGTAACATCGTATAGTAAGTCAGGTCAGAAAGGTTAGGTAAAGAAATTTGTAAAAAATACTAAATAGAATCTAATGAGTTAGGAGAAGTTAATAATAATTGCTAATAACAGATAAATAAATTCAATTTAAATAAATTCTCAAAATGCAATAGTGCAATGATACCGATAGGGAATGTTTTGTAACAGAAAAATAATACTTGTTAGAGTAAGTAGATTAAGAGGAAACGACAGCAAAATATATAAAATTTAGTGACAAATAATATGTAAAATTATAATAGGATATAATGGAAATTTAGTAAAGGATTATTTTGATGAGTGTAAGAACATTGTATGATAATGGTTATAGTATAATATAATATCCAATAAGAGGAGACAGGATGGTTGTCAAGGACGACGAGAGATATAAAAGTTGTTGATTCTATTATTGAATAATTATCCATGAACGAAGATGGTTTAGTTTGGATGCACTCAGAAAAGATTTGATTAAATTAAATTAAAACAATACAATTGGGAAACAAATTAAGTAATAAATCACCATAGTATGGTTCACTGACATTCAACCGTCTTATATAACCGAACAATCATAAACCTGTACATGAAAATTGACAAAAAATCTAAGGGAAGAACTCTAATAGTAAAACTCAATATAATGAGCAAATATTAACTTAATTAATCAACCAAAGCAGAGAAATAACTACCTGAATAGAGTTATACAGTACTGTGTGAATTAATGTGTTCACAAGTGATAATTTGAAAAAAAAACAACATTTATTAGTTATAGACGAAGAAAAAAGAGAAAAAGAATACAATTTAAATTGTTTTAATAGGAAATATGTCCTCCCTTGACTTTTATAACTTCTTCAACACGTTTTGGCATAGAATCAACAAGTTTTTTACAGTTTTCTGATATTTGCTGGTCTCGAAACCATGTGTGGATTAAAGCCTCAATCAGTTTTGTTTTTGTTGTGCAATCTATTTTACGAAGTCTAGCTTTTACAATAGCCCACAGATTTTCAATCGGATTAAGGTCCGGTGAGTTTCCTGGCCATTCAAGGCATGATATCTTTTTGTCCTTGAAATATTTCATCATGATCTTGGACACGTGACATGGAGCCGAATCTTGTTGAAAAACTGCTTGACCGATGGCATCAACTTTTCTTTATTCAGCTTCCAATCTGTGTTCTAGCAAGTCTCTGTATTTTTGCGAGTTCATCATGCCTTCGATCGGCACAAGGCATCCGGTACCTTTATAAGAAAAGCACCCCCAGAACATCTTCTTTAACGGATGTTTAACTGTTTGATCAATATGAGCTGTCGTAAGTTTTTCGTTGTCACTTTTTCTAACAAAACGAGATTGCTGTCCTTGTACCAAAAAATGGCTCTCATCTGAGAACAACACTTTTCTCCAATCTTCAACAGTCCAGCTCACATATTTTTTTGCCCAATCATATCGTTTTGTCATCATGGCAGCAGTCAATAACTGTTTTTTTTTTTAGGTCTGACTGTTTTTCTTCCTCCTTGTATAAGTCGTTTTCGTACGGTGGAGTCATGAACAATAACTCCAGCGTGTGCTAAGTCTTGCTGAAGTTCTTGGCTGGTTTTCCTAGTGTTTAATTTACTTTCCCTTCTTAAAAAAGCTTCATCCCTTCCTGTTGTCTTTCTTTTCCTTCCACATTTCCCTTTTCTGTTCACTTCAATCGTCCCAGTGTTCCTTTTTTGCTTCAAAATCTTGTTGACAGCTCCTAAACTCACACCACACTCCTTGGCAATATCTCTTTGAGTCACTGATGTGTGTTCACTCAAAGTAACAATTTTAGTGCGCTTTTTGGGAGTAATATCCATCTTCAAAAATAACAAGCAAATAAAACCTTAGTTCAGCTTACTTCAGCAAAAACACAATAATTCTAAAAAAATAAAAAACAAAATGCAACGCGTCTGTAGCTTGCTATGTCTCATTACTCACTGACTGTCAGAACAGTAAAACAAAATGGCCGCTACTTTGACATAAAAGTGTTGCCAACTGTGAAAAAAAAGTAAAATTGTGATAATTATGATGTGTTCACATTAATTCGCAGAATACTGTATAATACAATAACATAAAGAACGAAAATAAAACACAAAATTATATTTGAACATCAGTTTCCACAATTCAATAGAAAAAGCGTAGTTGGACACGAAATACGTTGAAACACGTAACCACAAACTCGGACATTGGTGAACAAAAGGAGCGGCATTTCTGCATCATCCCAGGACCAAGAATTCAACTTTTATTTCGAACTTGGAGTGAAGACTGGCGAGAATTAATTCATCTGCATTCCGTTATTGACCAAACACTATGACGAGGTTAGCCTTACCGAGTCACGATGCCCAGTGGACGGTAAAACTAAACTTATTTTAAATAATATTTAATAAGAACTTAATACTATATTGTAATACCTTGTAATCCTATTTATGCATTTTCTGACCTTACCAATAGTGGAAAGAACCTTCACTCCCTGTGTTTAAAAGAATACAAAATCATAATTAAAATAATATATAACCCTGAATTCGATCAATAATCGATTACTTCTAATACTATCGACTTTTGTATGTCCGTAAAGGAAGAACTTTGCTGTCAAGAAATATAAAAATCATAATAAAGAATCCTTTCAGAATTTAACGATATCTTCTCATTTATATAATATTTAGTGTAGTGTGAACAAGTTATAATATAAGTAGAGACTGTAACGTAGGAATTATTGTACGTGGGTAACTAACCTACAATTTTCAGCTGTCTGTGAACCACAGCGCTATTCGCGGACTACTGTTGTATTAAAGAGAATGAGAAACCGATAAGAATTCCTTCTCTTCTCTTCAAACGCGGGCTAGGCTTGAACGAGAAAATTAGAATTACACACTTAATACATAAATCACAACAAAACACATATTATATATACGAATAAAGAGAAGACGTCAAAGATAAGTTATAAATTGGCACTCACAACAGTGGGGCTTTAGGAGATATAAGATACGACAAGTTGTAAATTGGCGTTTCCAACGTGGACATATTTAAATATTACAATAAGTTCAGTAAAACGGGAGATACGAGATAAGTTATAAATTGACGCTTCCATCGTGAGGCGAATTAAATAGAGACGAAAGGGTTAAGTTATAAATTGACGAACCCAACAGTGGGGCATAACATTTAAACGCCCATCGCGTAACTTATAAATAGGCGCATCCAAACGTGGAGCACAATCTCCATAAGTTATAAATTGGCGCTCAACTTATGTAGGGCTTAAGTTAAGTAAAACAGCGATTCCATAATAATTACTTAACTCGAGCAGGCAACTATTAGAAGCAGAGAAATGCAATAAAGAGCTATGATACAACAGGAAACGAAAATGCCCGAACAAGAGAGACGATTAAGTTACGCGGAATGGATGACAGTGCTATTTAAAAAATTCAGCAAGGATATGGAGTATATTAAGAAAAATACCACTGATCATGAACGAGCACAGATGAGTCGTGCGAATTTAGCGGGAACACCAAACGACAAAATGACGTTAACAGATATTTATGACGAAATGTGGGAGCTAGAGACAAGGAGCGATAAAGAAGAGACCATCGGGAAAACCCACGAAAATAACGGTAAAAAGGTGGAAGGAGTGACTGAAGAAGATTGGGATAGATGGGATGATAATTGTACTCAGATGAAAAACGAAAGAATGGGAACATACGCACCAGTGACAGAGCAATATACTCAGGAGGAGTATGAACAATGGAGACAATTAATAAGAAAACCAGAAAACCCAATACAAACGGAAAACGCAGAATTAAAGGAATGGATAAGGGTTATGTTTGAACTATCGAGGAATGGATAAGGGTTATGTTTGAACTATCCAGAGAAGATATTTGTAATTGGAGGAAGGAACATAATAGGTTGTTAATAGAAGAATTCAAAGTAATACCAAATAATAAAAACTTAGAACAATCAAATATGCAAATAGAAGAAGAAATAGTCACGGATAGTGAAATGGAACAACAGATAGGTGATAAAGAAGAAACTGAAGTAGTTACAGACACGGAAAATGAGAAACAAGCGGGGAACAAAGCAGAAGCCAGCAGAAAACCAACTTGGCAAGAAGTAATGAAATTTATGACAGAACAGAGTAGACAAACTAACGAAAATCTGAGGAAAATAAATGAGGAAATTAAGGAAAATAAGGAAAACTCAAAAGAAAAATTTAGGAAACAGGAGGAAACCTCAAGGAAACAGAGCGAAAGATTAGACAAAATCAGAGAAGATAACCAGAGACACCATGAAAGATTAATGAAAATAATGGATGAAGGTTTCAAAAAGTTAGAGGAAACAATGGACAGTGGTTTAAATAATAGGACTGAAACACTAGACAGCACTTCCAAAGGTATTAAAGTAAGTACGAACACAGAAGAGAGCAGGAAGGAAATAGAAATTAGAGAAGACCAAAATGCATCACTATCTGAAAATAAAAATAGAAACAACAGAGAGAATATCAAAACCATGGAAAAAAAGACCAAGAAAATAAGAAAATTATATAGAAAGAAATATTAAATACAAAAGAAGAATGGAGATGAGGAAGGGTGGATTAATTAATGCATTTAACATCCCAATTGGTGAACAAAGGGAGTTAAGTAAAGTTAAGAATTATAGAAAAAACTTTATAAAAATGTCAAAGGTAAACCACAATAGAATAATAAAGAAAAACTTAAATAAGTTTAGATACCATTTGAATATGTCGACGATCGAAGAGTATCTGACAATATCATTTATATCTTCAATGCGGAATATACCAGTAAAATATTTGGTAAATAATCCAGAGGTCAAAGGAAATGGAATGGTATCAAATATGAGTGATTGTGTTAGATTAGAGGAGGTACAATACCTGATAGTTAAAAAGGAACTAACTATGACGGAAAACCGTGACTTAAATGAAGACTTCGTATCAGCAGAGTTACAATACCAGATGATAGAGAGGTATTTAACAAGAACAAAAATCATTACGAACACTGCAGTAATCCGAGGAAAAGGAGTACCTGAGTTAATGGACCATGGTTAAAACAAGAAATAGTCAACCAGAAAAAAGGGACTGATTTTCTGAAAACCGACCAGGCAACCACTTGGAAAGAAGGAACTAAAGAAATAATATTAAAAAAAAAAAAATATATGTTAAGAGAAACACCATCACCAATCATCAATGACTAACAAAACCGGACAAGAAAATATATTAAGAATAAAACCCCGAAATTCTAAAGGAAGTAAGAACGTCTTACTATAGGTATTAAGAAGAAATTATTTTATATATATTAAGAATAAACCCCCCAAAATTAAAAAAACTATAAGAAAAGCTTAATCAAAATACTTAGAAACAATGCGATTTAAAATAAAAGACAAAATGCCAAGAGAATTGAAGAACAGATTACATAATTATTTATAAACAATATGATTTAAAATGGAATAAGAAAAAATATATATCAAAACAATTAATGGTAATGTGATCAGACAAGAAGGTAAAATAAGAAGAACAATGGATAATTTAATGACTATAATTACGATGAAACTAAAGAATGATAATAATTAATGCAAATACAGTTTAGAATTTCTTTGAATTGAAAATGATAAAGGAAGAAATAGTACGGAGAACATCTGTCACAAGAAAGAAGGTCAAAGGTGTTTACAAATAATGACTGTCAAAAATGTTATCTGAAAATAGCTACTGAAAATAAGAAGGAATCAAGAAGAAAAGAAAGATATATAATTAAATGTAAAACGCGACAGCGTAAAGAATCCCAAAGATGTTTATTATTAGTCAAATGAAGAGACTATTATGATATTATTTTATTTTTTATAACTGTCTGTAGATGAATTCCAGCAGTATTATATTGAAGTGTAGTATGGCCAGCAGAGTATGAAGCCAAACAGTGCCTCTCTGAACTGTCCCAGCTCACATGTTAGGGAATGTTAGGGAAATTGAATATTTAAGGGATAGTGAAACCGCTGCGAAGATTGACATCAGATTCCAAAAGTATGAAGGAAGAAATCAGAAGGAAGATAGCTGACAGAAGATCAATGGAGAAACGCATTTGTAGAAGTAAATAGAAATAGGAGAGTGTTAAAACTAATTTTTACCGATTATTGTGACCAATCATTGACAAGTAATGTTTAAGAAGAAACAAGGCAAGAGAATTAATATCATTATTGAATTTTCATCCAATAGAGAAAGGTGAGTACTAGTCAAAAATGTTACATTAAGAATTCCCATCAATTACCATTAAAACTCTACAATGAATAAAAGGAGGGTATTCCAAGGCATGAAAAAATATAAGTTTATTTTGACCCAAATTATATTCAGGTAAACTAAACTTCTTTTGGAGGGGAAGCATATGTAACATAACGAAAATATGGTCCCCTACGTTACATAAATCAATTTATAAGTTTTAAAATAAAATAAAAATAATAGTTATCCATACTCGTAAAAGGTCAGAAACCCAACCCATTATTGAATAAATGAATTATCCCCAATAAGAATACAAGGTAGAAAGAAAAAAAATTAATAATGTTAATAAATACAAACTTCAAAGTTCAGTGAAAGGTGTAAAGAATAGACATTGACAAGTGATGTAAAAACTAACTTAGACTGTTTTATAATAAGTGATGTTTTAAATGAGAGGAGAATGAGTAATTGTTACGTGACTTATTTCATAAAAATGTACCTGTTATTACGTTGTATCATGTTGTATCATTATCATGATAGTTACGTTAATTTTTGTGTGTAGCAAGTGGAGTAATTCTTTTAATAGAATACCAATTAACTAATTATTATGTGTTATCAATATATCATTATACAGCTGTTGTCAAACTCATTAATTAATTACCAATTAATTTCATTTTATGTGTTATCAATATATCATTATAGAGCTTTTGTTAGACTTATATAATTAAATGTTTGTATACATGTACTTAGATATTAGGCTGATTATGATTGTGAACTTGGCCAGAAGGGCTATAATTGTTAACGAGATACAAAAGGGTTTAGTTTAATCATGTCATAAACAAATGAAGGATTCTATAATAATGCAGGTAGTAACAAATTAAAATCAGAAGTAGATAAAAATGTAATGATAGGCCTAAAACCAGTAACATCGTATAGTAAGTCAGGTCAGAAAGGTTAGGTAAAGAAATTTGTAAAAAATACTAAATAGAATCTAATGAGTTAGGAGAAGTTAATAATAATTGCTAATAACAGATAAATAAATTCAATTTAAATAAATTCTCAAAATGCAATAGTGCAATGATACCGATAGGGAATGTTTTGTAACAGAAAAATAATACTTGTTAGAGTAAGTAGATTAAGAGGAAACGACAGCAAAATATATAAAATTTAGTGACAAATAATATGTAAAATTATAATAGGATATAATGGAAATTTAGTAAAGGATTATTTTGATGAGTGTAAGAACATTGTATGATAATGGTTATAGTATAATATAATATCCAATAAGAGGAGACAGGATGGTTGTCAAGGACGACGAGAGATATAAAAGTTGTTGATTCTATTATTGAATAATTATCCATGAACGAAGATGGTTTAGTTTGGATGCACTCAGAAAAGATTTGATTAAATTAAATTAAAACAATACAATTGGGAAACAAATTAAGTAATAAATCACCATAGTATGGTTCACTGACATTCAACCGTCTTATATAACTGAACAATCATAAACCTGTACATGAAAATTGACAAAAAATCTAAAGGAAGAACTCTAATAGTAAAACTCAATATAATGAGCAAATATTAACTTAATTAATCAACCAAAGCAGAGAAATAACTACCTGAATAGAGTTATACAGTACTGTGTGAATTAATGTGTTCACAAGTGATAATTTGAAAAAAAAAAAATATTTATTAGTTATAGACGAAGAAAAAAGAGAAAAGAATACAATTCAAATTGTTTTAATAGGAAATATGTCCTCCCTTGACTTTTATAACTTCTTCAACACGTTTTGGCATAGAATCAACAAGTTTTTTACAGTTTTCTGATATTTGCTGGTCTCGAAACCATGTGTGGATTAAAGCCTCAATCAGTTTTGTTTTTGTTGTGCAATCTATTTTACGAAGTCTAGCTTTTACAATAGCCCACAGATTTTCAATCGGATTAAGGTCCGGTGAGTTTCCTGGCCATTCAAGGCATGATATCTTTTTGTCCTTGAAATATTTCATCATGATCTTGGACACGTGACATGGAGCCGAATCTTGTTGAAAAACTGCTTGACCGATGGCATCAACTTTTCTTTGTTCAGCTTCCAATCTGTGTTCTAGCAAGTCTCTGTATTTTTGCGAGTTCATTATGCCTTCGATCGGCACAAGGCATCCGGTACCTTTATAAGAAAAGCACCCCCAGAACATCTTCTTTAACGGATGTTTAACTGTTTGATCAATATGAGCTGTCGTAAGTTTTTCGTTGTCACTTTTTCTAACAAAACGAGATTGCTGTCCTTGTACCAAAAAATGGCTCTCATCTGAGAACAACACTTTTCTCCAATCTTCAACAGTCCAGCTCACATATTTTTTTGCCCAATCATATCGTTTTGTCATCATGGCAGCAGTCAATAACTGTTTTTTTTTTTAGGTCTGACTGTTTTTCTTCCTCCTTGTATAAGTCGTTTTCGTACGGTGGAGTCATGAACAATAACTCCAGCGTGTGCTAAGTCTTGCTGAAGTTCTTGGCTGGTTTTCCTAGTGTTTAATTTACTTTCCCTTCTTAAAAAAGCTTCATCCCTTCCTGTTGTCTTTCTTTTCCTTCCACATTTCCCTTTTCTGTTCACTTCAATCGTCCCAGTGTTCCTTTTTTGCTTCAAAATCTTGTTGACAGCTCCTAAACTCACACCACACTCCTTGGCAATATCTCTTTGAGTCACTGATGTGTGTTCACTCAAAGTAACAATTTTAGTGCGCTTTTTGGGAGTAATATCCATCTTCAAAAATAACAAGCAAATAAAACCTTAGTTCAGCTTACTTCAGCAAAAACACAATAATTCTAAAAAAATGAAAAACAAAATGCAACGCGTCTGTAGCTTGCTATGTCTCATTACTCACTGACTGTCAGAACAGTAAAACAAAATGGCCGCTACTTTGACATAAAAGTGTTGCCAACTGTGAAAAAAAAGTAAAATTGTGATAATTATGATGTGTTCACATTAATTCGCAGAATACTGTATAATCCAATAACATAAAGAACGAAAATAAAACACAAAATTATATTTGGACATCAGTTTCCACAATTCAATAGAAAAAGCGTAGTTGGACACGAAATACGTTGAAACACGTAACCACAAACTCGGACATCGGTGAACAAAAGGAGCGGCATTTCTGCATCATCCCAGGACCAAGAATTCAACTTTTATTTCGAACTTGGAGTGAAGACTGGCGAGAATTAATTCATCTGCATTCCGTTATTGACCAAACACTATGACGAGGTTAGCCTTACCGAGTCACGATGCCCAGTGGACGGTAAAACTAAACTTATTTTAAATAATATTTAATAAGAACTTAATACTATATTGTAATACCTTGTAATCCTATTTATGCATTTTCTGACCTTACCAATAGTGGAAAGAACCTTCACTCCCTGTGTTTAAAAGAATACAAAATCATAATTAAAATAATATATAACCCTGAATTCGATCAATAATCGATTACTTCTAATACTATCGACTTTTGTATGTCCGTAAAGGAAGAACTTTGCTGTCAAGAAATATAAAAATCATAATAAAGAATCCTTTCAGAATTTAACGATATCTTCTCATTTATATAATATTTAGTGTAGTGTGAACAAGTTATAATATAAGTAGAGACTGTAACGTAGGAATTATTGTACGTGGGTAACTAACCTACAATTTTCAGCTGTCTGTGAACCACAGCGCTATTCGCGGACTACTGTTGTATTAAAGAGAATGAGAAACCGATAAGAATTCCTTCTCTTCTCTTCAAACGCGGGCTAGGCTTGAACGAGAAAATTAGAATTACACACTTAATACATAAATCACAACAAAACACATATTATATATACGAATAAAGAGAAGACGTCAAAGATAAGTTATAAATTGGCACTCACAACAGTGGGGCTTTAGGAGATATAAGATACGACAAGTTGTAAATTGGCGTTTCCAACGTGGACATATTTAAATATTACAATAAGTTCAGTAAAACGGGAGATACGAGATAAGTTATAAATTGACGCTTCCATCGTGAGGCGAATTAAATAGAGACGAAAGGGTCAAGTTATAAATTGACGAACCCAACAGTGGGGCATAACATTTAAACGCCCATCGCGTAACTTATAAATAGGCGCATCCAAACGTGGAGCACAATCTCCATAAGTTATAAATTGGCGCTCAACTTATGTAGGGCTTAAGTTAAGTAAAACAGCGATTCCATAATAATTACTTAACTCGAGCAGGCAACTATTAGAAGCAGAGAAATGCAATAAAGAGCTATGATACAACAGGAAACGAAAATGCCCGAACAAGAGAGACGATTAAGTTACGCGGAATGGATGACAGTGCTATTTAAAAAATTCAGCAAGGATATGGAGTATATTAAGAAAAATACCACTGATCATGAACGAGCACAGATGAGTCGTGCGAATTTAGCGGGAACACCAAACGACAAAATGACGTTAACAGATATTTATGACGAAATGTGGGAGCTAGAGACAAGGAGCGATAAAGAAGAGACCATCGGGAAAACCCACGAAAATAACGGTAAAAAGGTGGAAGGAGTGACTGAAGAAGATTGGGATAGATGGGATGATAATTGTACTCAGATGAAAAACGAAAGAATGGGAACATACGCACCAGTGACAGAGCAATATACTCAGGAGGAGTATGAACAATGGAGACAATTAATAAGAAAACCAGAAAACCCAATACAAACGGAAAACGCAGAATTAAAGGAATGGATAAGGGTTATGTTTGAACTATCCAGAGAAGATATTTGTAATTGGAGGAAGGAACATAATAGGTTGTTAATAGAAGAATTCAAAGGAATACCAAATAATAAAAACTTAGAACAATCAAATATGCAAATAGAAGAAGAAATAGTCACGGATAGTGAAATGGAACAACAGATAGGTGATAAAGAAGAAACTGAAGTAGTTACAGACACGGAAAATGAGAAACAAGCGGGGAACAAAGCAGAAGCCAGCAGAAAACCAACTTGGCAAGAAGTAATGAAATTTATGACAGAACAGAGTAGACAAACTAACGAAAATCTGAGGAAAATAAATGAGGAAATTAAGGAAAATAAGGAAAACTCAAAAGAAAAATTTAGGAAACAGGAGGAAACCTCAAGGAAACAGAGCGAAAGATTAGACAAAATCAGAGAAGATAACCAGAGACACCATGAAAGATTAATGAAAATAATGGATGAAGGTTTCAAAAAGTTAGAGGAAACAATGGACAGTGGTTTAAATAATAGGACTGAAACACTAGACAGCACTTCCAAAGGTATTAAAGTAAGTACGAACACAGAAGAGAGCAGGAAGGAAATAGAAATTAGAGAAGACCAAAATGCATCACTATCTGAAAATAAAAATAGAAACAACAGAGAGAATATCAAAACCATGGAAAAAAAGACCAAGAAAATAAGAAAATTATATAGAAAGAAATATTAAATACAAAAGAAGAATGGAGATGAGGAAGGGTGGATTAATTAATGCATTTAACATCCCAATTGGTGAACAAAGGGAGTTAAGTAAAGTTAAGAATTATAGAAAAAACTTTATAAAAATGTCAAAGGTAAACCACAATAGAATAATAAAGAAAAACTTAAATAAGTTTAGATACCATTTGAATATGTCGACGATCGAAGAGTATCTGACAATATCATTTATATCTTCAATGCGGAATATACCAGTAAAATATTTGGTAAATAATCCAGAGGTCAAAGGAAATGGAATGGTATCAAATATGTGTGATTGTGTTAGATTAGAGGAGGTACAATACCTGATAGTTAAAAAGGAACTAACTATGACGGAAAACCGTGACTTAAATGAAGACTTCGTATCAGCAGAGTTACAATACCAGATGATAGAGAGGTATTTAACAAGAACAAAAATCATTACGAACACTGCAGTAATCCGAGGAAAAGGAGTACCTGAGTTAATGGACCATGGTTAAAACAAGAAATAGTCAACCAGAAAAAGGGGACTGATTTTCTGAAAACCGACCAGGCAACCACTTGGAAAGAAGGAACTAAAGAAATAATATTAAAAAAAAAAAAATATATGTTAAGAGAAACACCATCACCAATCATCAATGACTAACAAAACCGGACAAGAAAATATATTAAGAATAAAACCCCGAAATTCTAAAGGAAGTAAGAACGTCTTACTATAGGTATTAAGAAGAAATTATTTTATATATATTAAGAATAAACCCCCCAAAATTAAAAAAACTATAAGAAAAGCTTAATCAAAATACTTAGAAACAATGCGATTTAAAATAAAAGACAAAATGCCAAGAGAATTGAAGAACAGATTACATAATTATTTATAAACAATATGATTTAAAATGGAATAAGAAAAAATATATATCAAAACAATTAATGGTAATGTGATCAGACAAGAAGGTAAAATAAGAAGAACAATGGATAATTTAATGACTATAATTACGATGAAACTAAAGAATGATAATAATTAATGCAAATACAGTTTAGAATTTCTTTGAATTGAAAATGATAAAGGAAGAAATAGTACGGAGAACATCTGTCACAAGAAAGAAGGTCAAAGGTGTTTACAAATAATGACTGTCAAAAATGTTATCTGAAAATAGCTACTGAAAATAAGAAGGAATCAAGAAGAAAAGAAAGATATATAATTAAATGTAAAACGCGACAGCGTAAAGAATCCCAAAGATGTTTATTATTAGTCAAATGAAGAGACTATTATGATATTATTTTATTTTTTATAACTGTCTGTAGATGAATTCCAGCAGTATTATATTGAAGTGTAGTATGGCCAGCAGAGTATGAAGCCAAACAGTGCCTCTCTGAACTGTCCCAGCTCACATGTTAGGGAATGTTAGGGAAATTGAATATTTAAGGGATAGTGAAACCGCTGCGAAGATTGACATCAGATTCCAAAAGTATGAAGGAAGAAATCAGAAGGAAGATAGCTGACAGAAGATCAATGGAGAAACGCATTTGTAGAAGTAAATAGAAATAGGAGAGTGTTAAAACTAATTTTTACCGATTATTGTGACCAATCATTGACAAGTAATGTTTAAGAAGAAACAAGGCAAGAGAATTAATATCATTATTGAATTTTCATCCAATAGAGAAAGGTGAGTACTAGTCAAAAATGTTACATTAAGAATTCCCATCAATTACCATTAAAACTCTACAATGAATAAAAGGAGGGTATTCCAAGGCATGAAAAAATATAAGTTTATTTTGACCCAAATTATATTCAGGTAAACTAAACTTCTGTTGGAGGGGAAGCATATGTAACATAACGAAAATATGGTCCCCTACGTTACATAAATCAATTTATAAGTTTTAAAATAAAATAAAAATAATTGTTATCCATACTCGTAAAAGGTCAGAAACCCAACCCATTATTGAATAAATGAATTATCCCCAATAAGAATACAAGGTAGAAAGAAAAAAAATTAATAATGTTAATAAATACAAACTTCAAAGTTCAGTGAAAGGTGTAAACAATAGACATTGACAAGTGATGTAAAAACTAACTTAGACTGTTTTATAATAAGTGATGTTTTAAATGAGAGGAGAATGAGTAATTGTTACGTGACTTATTTCATAAAAATGTACCTGTTATTATGTTGTATCATGTTGTATCATTATCATGATAGTTACGTTAATTTTTGTGTGTAGCAAGTGGAGTAATTCTTTTAATAGAATACCAATTAACTAATTATTATGTGTTATCAATATATCATTATACAGCTGTTGTCAAACTCATTAATTAATTACCAATTAATTTCATTTTATGTGTTATCAATATATCATTATAGAGCTTTTGTTAGACTTTATATAATTAAATGTTTGTATACATGTACTTAGATATTAGGCTGATTATGATTGTGAACTTGGCCAGAAGGGCTATAATTGTTAACGAGATACAAAAGGGTTTAGTTTAATCATGTCATAAACAAATGAAGGATTCTATAATAATGCAGGTAGTAACAAATTAAAATCAGAAGTAGATAAAAATGTAATGATAGGCCTAAAACCAGTAACATCGTATAGTAAGTCAGGTCAGAAAGGTTAGGTAAAGAAATTTGTAAAAAATACTAAATAGAATCTAATGAGTTAGGAGAAGTTAATAATAATTGCTAATAACAGATAAATAAATTCAATTTAAATAAATTCTCAAAATGCAATAGTGCAATGATACCGATAGGGAATGTTTTGTAACAGAAAAATAATACTTGTTAGAGTAAGTAGATTAAGAGGAAACGACAGCAAAATATATAAAATTTAGTGACAAATAATATGTAAAATTATAATAGGATATAATGGAAATTTAGTAAAGGATTATTTTGATGAGTGTAAGAACATTGTATGATAATGGTTATAGTATAATATAATATCCAATAAGAGGAGACAGGATGGTTGTCAAGGACGACGAGAGATATAAAAGTTGTTGATTCTACTATTGAATAATTATCCATGAACGAAGATGGTTTAGTTTGGATGCACTCAGATAAGATTTGATTAAATTAAATTAAAACAATACAATTGGGAAACAAATTAAGTAATAAATCACCATAGTATGGTTCACTGACATTCAACCGTCTTATATAACCGAACAATCATAAACCTGTACATGAAAATTGACAAAAAATCTAAAGGAAGAACTCTAATAGTAAGACTCAATATAATGAGCAAATATTAACTTAATTAATCAACCAAAGCAGAGAAATAACTACCTGAATAGAGTTATACAGTACTGTGTGAATTAATGTGTTCACAAGTGATAATTTGAAAAAAAAAAAACATTTATTATTTATAGACGAAGAAAAAAGAGAAAAGAATACAATTTAAATTGTTTTAATAGGAAATATGTCCTCCCTTGACTTTTATAACTTCTTCAACACGTTTTGGCATAGAATCAACAAGTTTTTTACAGTTTTCTGATATTTGCTGGTCTCGAAACCATGTGTGGATTTAAAGCCTCAATCAGTTTTGTTTTTGTTGTGCAATCTATTTTACGAAGTCTAGCTTTTACAATAGCCCACAGATTTTCAATCGGATTAAGGTCCGGTGAGTTTCCTGGCCATTCAAGGCATGATAGCTTTTTGTCCTTGAAATATTTCATCATGATCTTGGACACGTGACATGGAGCCGAATCTTGTTGAAAAACTGCTTGACCGATGGCATCAACTTTTCTTTGTTCAGCTTCCAATCTGTGTTCTAGCAAGTCTCTGTATTTTTGCGAGTTCATTATGCCTTCGATCGGCACAAGGCATCCGGTACCTTTATAAGAAAAGCACCCCCAGAACATCTTCTTTAACGGATGTTTAACTGTTTGATCAATATGAGCTGTCGTAAGTTTTTCGTTGTCACTTTTTCTAACAACACGAGATTGCTGTCCTTGTACCAAAAAATGGCTCTCATCTGAGAACAACACTTTTCTCCAATCTTCAACAGTCCAGCTCACATATTTTTTTGCCCAATCATATCGTTTTGTCATCATGGCAGCAGTCAATAACTGTTTTTTTTTTAGGTCCGACTGTTTTTCTTCCTCCTTGTATAAGTCGTTTTCGTACGGTGGAGTCATGAACAATAACTCCAGCGTGTGCTAAGTCTTGCTGAAGTTCTTGGCTGGTTTTCCTAGTGTTTAATTTACTTTCCCTTCTTAAAAAAGCTTCATCCCTTCCTGTTGTCTTTCTTTTCCTTCCACATTTCCCTTTTCTGTTCACTTCAATCGTCCCAGTGTCCCTTTTTTGCTTCAAAATCTTGTTGACAGCTCCTAAACTCACACCACACTCCTTGGCAATATCTCTTTGAGTCACTGATGTGTGTTCACTCAAAGTAACAATTTTAGTGCGCTTTTTGGGAGTAATATCCATCTTCAAAAATAACAAGCAAATAAAACCTTAGTTCAGCTTACTTCAGCAAAAACACAATAATTCTAAAAAAATAAAAAACAAAATGCAACGCGTCTGTAGCTTGCTATGTCTCATTACTCACTGACTGTCAGAACAGTAAAACAAAATGGCCGCTACTTTGACATAAAAGTGTTGCCAACTGTGAAAAAAAAGTAAAATTGTGATAATTATGATGTGTTCACATTAATTCGCAGAATACTGTATAATACAATAACATAAAGAACGAAAATAAAACACAAAATTATATTTGAACATCAGTTTCCACAATTCAATAGAAAAACCGTAGTTGGACACGAAATACGTTGAAACACGTAACCACAAACTCGGACATCGGTGAACAAAAGGAGCGGCATTTCTGCATCATCCCAGGACCAAGAATTCAACTTTTATTTCGAACTTGGAGTGAAGACTGGCGAGAATTAATTCATCTGCATTCCGTTATTGACCAAACACTATGACGAGGTTAGCCTTACCGAGTCACGATGCCCAGTGGACGGTAAAACTAAACTTATTTTAAATAATATTTAATAAGAACTTAATACTATATTGTAATACCTTGTAATCCTATTTATGCATTTTCTGACCTTACCAATAGTGGAAAGAACCTTCACTTCCTGTGTTTAAAAGAATACAAAATCATAATTAAAATAATATATAACCCTGAATTCGATCAATAATCGATTACTTCTAATACTATCGACTTTTGTATGTCCGTAAAGGAAGAACTTTGCTGTCAAGAAATATAAAAATCATAATAAAGAATCCTTTCAGAATTTAACGATCTCTTCTCATTTATATAATATTTAGTGTAGTGTGAACAAGTTATAATATAAGTAGAGACTGTAACGTAGGAATTATTGTACGTGGGTAACTAACCTACAATTTTCAGCTGTCTGTGAACCACAGCGCTATTCGCGGACTACTGTTGTATTAAAGAGAATGAGAAACCGATAAGAATTCCTTCTCTTCTCTTCAAACGCGGGCTAGGCTTGAACGAGAAAATTAGAATTACACACTTAATACATAAATCACAACAAAACACATATTATATATACGAATAAAGAGAAGACGTCAAAGATAAGTTATAAATTGGCACTCACAACAGTGGGGCTTTAGGAGATATAAGATACGACAAGTTGTAAATTGGCGTTTCCAACGTGGACATATTTAAATATTACAATAAGTTCAGTAAAACGGGAGATACGAGATAAGTTATAAATTGACGCTTCCATCGTGAGGCGAATTAAATAGAGACGAAAGGGTCAAGTTATAAATTGACGAACCCAACAGTGGGGCATAACATTTAAACGCCCATCGCGTAACTTATAAATAGGCGCATCCAAACGTGGAGCACAATCTCCATAAGTTATAAATTGGCGCTCAACTTATGTAGGGCTTAAGTTAAGTAAAACAGCGATTCCATAATAATTACTTAACTCGAGCAGGCAACTATTAGAAGCAGAGAAATGCAATAAAGAGCTATGATACAACAGGAAACGAAAATGCCCGAACAAGAGAGACGATTAAGTTACGCGGAATGGATGACAGTGCTATTTAAAAAATTCAGCAAGGATATGGAGTATATTAAGAAAAATACCACTGATCATGAACGAGCACAGATGAGTCGTGCGAATTTAGCGGGAACACCAAACGACAAAATGACGTTAACAGATATTTATGACGAAATGTGGGAGCTAGAGACAAGGAGCGATAAAGAAGAGACCATCGGGAAAACCCACGAAAATAACGGTAAAAAGGTGGAAGGAGTGACTGAAGAAGATTGGGATAGATGGGATGATAATTGTACTCAGATGAAAAACGAAAGAATGGGAACATACGCACCAGTGACAGAGCAATATACTCAGGAGGAGTATGAACAATGGAGACAATTAATAAGAAAACCAGAAAACCCAATACAAACGGAAAACGCAGAATTAAAGGAATGGATAAGGGTTATGTTTGAACTATCCAGAGAAGATATTTGTAATTGGAGGAAGGAACATAATAGGTTGTTAATAGAAGAATTCAAAGGAATACCAAATAATAAAAACTTAGAACAATCAAATATGCAAATAGAAGAAGAAATAGTCACGGATAGTGAAATGGAACAACAGATAGGTGATAAAGAAGAAACTGAAGTAGTTACAGACACGGAAAATGAGAAACAAGCGGGGAACAAAGCAGAAGCCAGCAGAAAACCAACTTGGCAAGAAGTAATGAAATTTATGACAGAACAGAGTAGACAAACTAACGAAAATCTGAGGAAAATAAATGAGGAAATTAAGGAAAATAAGGAAAACTCAAAAGAAAAATTTAGGAAACAGGAGGAAACCTCAAGGAAACAGAGCGAAAGATTAGACAAAATCAGAGAAGATAACCAGAGACACCATGAAAGATTAATGAAAATAATGGATGAAGGTTTCAAAAAGTTAGAGGAAACAATGGACAGTGGTTTAAATAATAGGACTGAAACACTAGACAGCACTTCCAAAGGTATTAAAGTAAGTACGAACACAGAAGAGAGCAGGAAGGAAATAGAAATTAGAGAAGACCAAAATGCATCACTATCTGAAAATAAAAATAGAAACAACAGAGAGAATATCAAAACCATGGAAAAAAAGACCAAGAAAATAAGAAAATTATATAGAAAGAAATATTAAATACAAAAGAAGAATGGAGATGAGGAAGGGTGGATTAATTAATGCATTTAACATCCCAATTGGTGAACAAAGGGAGTTAAGTAAAGTTAAGAATTATAGAAAAAACTTTATAAAAATGTCAAAGGTAAACCACAATAGAATAATAAAGAAAAACTTAAATAAGTTTAGATACCATTTGAATATGTCGACGATCGAAGAGTATCTGACAATATCATTTATATCTTCAATGCGGAATATACCAGTAAAATATTTGGTAAATAATCCAGAGGTCAAAGGAAATGGAATGGTATCAAATATGAGTGATTGTGTTAGATTAGAGGAGGTACAATACCTGATAGTTAAAAAGGAACTAACTATGACGGAAAACCGTGACTTAAATGAAGACTTCGTATCAGCAGAGTTACAATACCAGATGATAGAGAGGTATTTAACAAGAACAAAAATCATTACGAACACTGCAGTAATCCGAGGAAAAGGAGTACCTGAGTTAATGGACCATGGTTAAAACAAGAAATAGTCAACCAGAAAAAGGGGACTGATTTTCTGAAAACCGACCAGGCAACCACTTGGAAAGAAGGAACTAAAGAAATAATATTAAAAAAAAAAAAATATATGTTAAGAGAAACACCATCACCAATCATCAATGACTAACAAAACCGGACAAGAAAATATATTAAGAATAAAACCCCGAAATTCTAAAGGAAGTAAGAACGTCTTACTATAGGTATTAAGAAGAAATTATTTTATATATATTAAGAATAAACCCCCCAAAATTAAAAAAACTATAAGAAAAGCTTAATCAAAATACTTAGAAACAATGCGATTTAAAATAAAAGACAAAATGCCAAGAGAATTGAAGAACAGATTACATAATTATTTATAAACAATATGATTTAAAATGGAATAAGAAAAAATATATATCAAAACAATTAATGGTAATGTGATCAGACAAGAAGGTAAAATAAGAAGAACAATGGATAATTTAATGACTATAATTACGATGAAACTAAAGAATGATAATAATTAATGCAAATACAGTTTAGAATTTCTTTGAATTGAAAATGATAAAGGAAGAAATAGTACGGAGAACATCTGTCACAAGAAAGAAGGTCAAAGGTGTTTACAAATAATGACTGTCAAAAATGTTATCTGAAAATAGCTACTGAAAATAAGAAGGAATCAAGAAGAAAAGAAAGATATATAATTAAATGTAAAACGCGACAGCGTAAAGAATCCCAAAGATGTTTATTATTAGTCAAATGAAGAGACTATTATGATATTATTTTATTTTTTATAACTGTCTGTAGATGAATTCCAGCAGTATTATATTGAAGTGTAGTATGGCCAGCAGAGTATGAAGCCAAACAGTGCCTCTCTGAACTGTCCCAGCTCACATGTTAGGGAATGTTAGGGAAATTGAATATTTAAGGGATAGTGAAACCGCTGCGAAGATTGACATCAGATTCCAAAAGTATGAAGGAAGAAATCAGAAGGAAGATAGCTGACAGAAGATCAATGGAGAAACGCATTTGTAGAAGTAAATAGAAATAGGAGAGTGTTAAAACTAATTTTTACCGATTATTGTGACCAATCATTGACAAGTAATGTTTAAGAAGAAACAAGGCAAGAGAATTAATATCATTATTGAATTTTCATCCAATAGAGAAAGGTGAGTACTAGTCAAAAATGTTACATTAAGAATTCCCATCAATTACCATTAAAACTCTACAATGAATAAAAGGAGGGTATTCCAAGGCATGAAAAAATATAAGTTTATTTTGACCCAAATTATATTCAGGTAAACTAATCTTCTTTTGGAGGGGAAGCATATGTAACATAACGAAAATATGGTCCCCTACGTTACATAAATCAATTTATAAGTTTTAAAATAAAATAAAAATAATTGTTATCCATACTCGTAAAAGGTCAGAAACCCAACCCATTATTGAATAAATGAATTATCCCCAATAAGAATACAAGGTAGAAAGAAAAAAAATTAATAATGTTAATAAATACAAACTTCAAAGTTCAGTGAAAGGTGTAAAGAATAGACATTGACAAGTGATGTAAAAACTAACTTAGACTGTTTTATAATAAGTGATGTTTTAAATGAGAGGAGAATGAGTAATTGTTACGTGACTTATTTCATAAAAATGTACCTGTTATTACGTTGTATCATGTTGTATCATTATCATGATAGTTACGTTAATTTTTGTGTGTAGCAAGTGGAGTAATTCTTTTAATAGAATACCAATTAACTAATTATTATGTGTTATCAATATATCATTATACAGCTGTTGTCAAACTCATTAATTAATTACCAATTAATTTCATTTTATGTGTTATCAATATATCATTATAGAGCTTTTGTTAGACTTTATATAATTAAATGTTTGTATACATGTACTTAGATATTAGGCTGATTATGATTGTGAACTTGGCCAGAAGGGCTATAATTGTTAACGAGATACAAAAGGGTTTAGTTTAATCATGTCATAAACAAATGAAGGATTCTATAATAATGCAGGTAGTAACAAATTAAAATCAGAAGTAGATAAAAATGTAATGATAGGCCTAAAACCAGTAACATCGTATAGTAAGTCAGGTCAGAAAGGTTAGGTAAAGAAATTTGTAAAAAATACTAAATAGAATCTAATGAGTTAGGAGAAGTTAATAATAATTGCTAATAACAGATAAATAAATTCAATTTAAATAAATTCTCAAAATGCAATAGTGCAATGATACCGATAGGGAATGTTTTGTAACAGAAAAATAATACTTGTTAGAGTAAGTAGATTAAGAGGAAACGACAGCAAAATATATAAAATTTAGTGACAAATAATATGTAAAATTATAATAGGATATAATGGAAATTTAGTAAAGGATTATTTTGATGAGTGTAAGAACATTGTATGATAATGGTTATAGTATAATATAATATCCAATAAGAGGAGACAGGATGGTTGTCAAGGACGACGAGAGATATAAAAGTTGTTGATTCTACTATTGAATAATTATCCATGAACGAAGATGGTTTAGTTTGGATGCACTCAGAAAAGATTTGATTAAATTAAATTAAAACAATACAATTGGGAAACAAATTAAGTAATAAATCACCATAGTATGGTTCACTGACATTCAACCGTCTTATATAACCGAACAATCATAAACCTGTACATGAAAATTGACAAAAAATCTAAAGGAAGAACTCTAATAGTAAAACTCAATATAATGAGCAAATATTAACTTAATTAATCAACCAAAGCAGAGAAATAACTACCTGAATAGAGTTATACAGTACTGTGTGAATTAATGTGTTCACAAGTGATAATTTGAAAAAAAAAAACATTTATTAGTTATAGACGAAGAAAAAAGAGAAAAGAATACAATTTAAATTGTTTTAATAGGAAATATGTCCTCCCTTGACTTTTATAACTTCTTCAACACGTTTTGGCATAGAATCAACAAGTTTTTTACAGTTTTCTGATATTTGCTGGTCTCGAAACCATGTGTGGATTTAAAGCCTCAATCAGTTTTGTTTTTGTTGTGCAATCTATTTTACGAAGTCTAGATTTTACAATAGCCCACAGATTTTCAATCGGATTAAGGTCCGGTGAGTTTCCTGGCCATTCAAGGCATGATATCTTTTTGTCCTTGAAATATTTCATCATGATCTTGGACACGTGACATGGAGCCGAATCTTGTTGAAAAACTGCTTGACCGATGGCATCAACTTTTCTTTGTTCAGCTTCCAATCTGTGTTCTAGCAAGTCTCTGTATTTTTGCGAGTTCATTATGCCTTCGATCGGCACAAGGCATCCGGTACCTTTATAAGAAAAGCACCCCCAGAACATCTTCTTTAACGGATGTTTAACTGTTTGATCAATATGAGCTGTCGTAAGTTTTTCGTTGTCACTTTTTCTAACAAAACGAGATTGCTGTCCTTGTACCAAAAAATGGCTCTCATCTGAGAACAACACTTTTCTCCAATCTTCAACAGTCCAGCTCACATATTTTTTTGCCCAATCATATCGTTTTGTCATCATGGCAGCAGTCAATAACTGTTTTTTTTTTAGGTCTGACTGTTTTTCTTCCTCCTTGTATAAGTCGTTTTCGTACGGTGGAGTCATGAACAATAACTCCAGCGTGTGCTAAGTCTTGCTGAAGTTCTTGGCTGGTTTTCCTAGTGTTTAATTTACTTTCCCTTCTTAAAAAAGCTTCATCCCTTCCTGTTGTCTTTCTTTTCCTTCCACATTTCCCTTTTCTGTTCACTTCAATCGTCCCAGTGTTCCTTTTTTGCTTCAAAATCTTGTTGACAGCTCCTAAACTCACACCACACTCCTTGGCAATATCTCTTTGAGTCACTGATGTGTGTTCACTCAAAGTAACAATTTTAGTGCGCTTTTTGGGAGTAATATCCATCTTCAAAAATAACAAGCAAATAAAACCTTAGTTCAGCTTACTTCAGCAAAAACACAATAATTCTAAAAAAATAAAAAACAAAATGCAACGCGTCTGTAGCTTGCTATGTCTCATTACTCACTGACTGTCAGAACAGTAAAACAAAATGGCCGCTACTTTGACATAAAAGTGTTGCCAACTGTGAAAAAAAAGTAAAATTGTGATAATTATGATGTGTTCACATTAATTCGCAGAATACTGTATAATACAATAACATAAAGAACGAAAATAAAACACAAAATTATATTTGAACATCAGTTTCCACAATTCAATAGAAAAAGCGTAGTTGGACACGAAATACGTTGAAACACGTAACCACAAACTCGGACATTGGTGAACAAAAGGAGCGGCATTTCTGCATCATCCCAGGACCAAGAATTCAACTTTTATTTCGAACTTGGAGTGAAGACTGGCGAGAATTAATTCATCTGCATTCCGTTATTGACCAAACACTATGACGAGGTTAGCCTTACCGAGTCACGATGCCCAGTGGACGGTAAAACTAAACTTATTTTAAATAATATTTAATAAGAACTTAATACTATATTGTAATACCTTGTAATCCTATTTATGCATTTTCTGACCTTACCAATAGTGGAAAGAACCTTCACTCCCTGTGTTTAAAAGAATACAAAATCATAATTAAAATAATATATAACCCTGAATTCGATCAATAATCGATTACTTCTAATACTATCGACTTTTGTATGTCCGTAAAGGAAGAACTTTGCTGTCAAGAAATATAAAAATCATAATAAAGAACCCTTTCAGAATTTAACGATATCTTCTCATTTATATAATATTTAGTGTAGTGTGAACAAGTTATAATATAACTAGAGACTGTAACGTAGGAATTATTGTACGTGGGTAACTAACCTACAATTTTCAGCTGTCTGTGAACCACAGCGCTATTCGCGGACTACTGTTGTATTAAAGAGAATGAGAAACCGATAAGAATTCCTTCTCTTCTCTTCAAACGCGGGCTAGGCTTGAACGAGAAAATTAGAATTACACACTTAATACATAAATCACAACAAAACACATATTATATATACGAATAAAGAGAAGACATCAAAGATAAGTTATAAATTGGCACTCACAACAGTGGGGCTTTAGGAGATATAAGATACGACAAGTTGTAAATTGGCGTTTCCAACGTGGACATATTTAAATATTACAATAAGTTCAGTAAAACGGGAGATACGAGATAAGTTATAAATTGACGCTTCCATCATGAGGCGAATTAAATAGAGACGAAAGGGTCAAGTTATAAATTGACGAACCCAACAGTGGGGCATAACATTTAAACGCCCATCGCGTAACTTATAAATAGGCGCATCCAAACGTGGAGCACAATCTCCATAAGTTATAAATTGGCGCTCAACTTATGTAGGGCTTAAGTTAAGTAAAACAGCGATTCCATAATAATTACTTAACTCGAGCAGGCAACTATTAGAAGCAGAGAAATGCAATAAAGAGCTATGATACAACAGGAAACGAAAATGCCCGAACAAGAGAGACGATTAAGTTACGCGGAATGGATGACAGTGCTATTTAAAAAATTCAGCAAGGATATGGAGTATATTAAGAAAAATACCACTGATCATGAACGAGCACAGATGAGTCGTGCGAATTTAGCGGGAACACCAAACGACAAAATGACGTTAACAGATATTTATGACGAAATGTGGGAGCTAGAGACAAGGAGCGATAAAGAAGAGACCATCGGGAAAACCCACGAAAATAACGGTAAAAAGGTGGAAGGAGTGACTGAAGAAGATTGGGATAGATGGGATGATAATTGTACTCAGATGAAAAACGAAAGAATGGGAACATACGCACCAGTGACAGAGCAATATACTCAGGAGGAGTATGAACAATGGAGACAATTAATAAGAAAACCAGAAAACCCAATACAAACGGAAAACGCAGAATTAAAGGAATGGATAAGGGTTATGTTTGAACTATCCAGAGAAGATATTTGTAATTGGAGGAAGGAACATAATAGGTTGTTAATAGAAGAATTCAAAGGAATACCAAATAATAAAAACTTAGAACAATCAAATATGCAAATAGAAGAAGAAATAGTCACGGATAGTGAAATGGAACAACAGATAGGTGATAAAGAAGAAACTGAAGTAGTTACAGACACGGAAAATGAGAAACAAGCGGGGAACAAAGCAGAAGCCAGCAGAAAACCAACTTGGCAAGAAGTAATGAAATTTATGACAGAACAGAGTAGACAAACTAACGAAAATCTGAGGAAAATAAATGAGGAAATTAAGGAAAATAAGGAAAACTCAAAAGAAAAATTTAGGAAACAGGAGGAAACCTCAAGGAAACAGAGCGAAAGATTAGACAAAATCAGAGAAGATAACCAGAGACACCATGAAAGATTAATGAAAACAATGGATGAAGGTTTCAAAAAGTTAGAGGAAACAATGGACAGTGGTTTAAATAATAGGACTGAAACACTAGACAGCACTTCCAAAGGTATTAAAGTAAGTACAAACACAGAAGAGAGCAGGAAGGAAATAGAAATTAGAGAAGACCAAAATGCATCACTATCTGAAAATAAAAATAGAAACAACAGAGAGAATATCAAAACCATGGAAAAAAAGACCAAGAAAATAAGAAAATTATATAGAAAGAAATATTAAATACAAAAGAAGAATGGAGATGAGGAAGGGTGGATTAATTAATGCATTTAACATCCCAATTGGTGAACAAAGGGAGTTAAGTAAAGTTAAGAATTATAGAAAAAACTTTATAAAAATGTCAAAGGTAAACCACAATAGAATAATAAAGAAAAACTTAAATAAGTTTAGATACCATTTGAATATGTCGACGATCGAAGAGTATCTGACAATATCATTTATATCTTCAATGCGGAATATACCAGTAAAATATTTGGTAAATAATCCAGAGGTCAAAGGAAATGGAATGGTATCAAATATGAGTGATTGTGTTAGATTAGAGGAGGTACAATACCTGATAGTTAAAAAGGAACTATGACGGAAAACCGTGACTTAAATGAAGACTTCGTATCAGCAGAGTTACAATACCAGATGATAGAGAGGTATTTAACAAGAACAAAAATCATTACGAACACTGCAGTAATCCGAGGAAAAGGAGTACCTGAGTTAATGGACCATGGTTAAAACAAGAAATAGTCAACCAGAAAAAGGGGACTGATTTTCTGAAAACCGACCAGGCAACCACTTGGAAAGAAGGAACTAAAGAAATAATATTAAAAAAAAAAAAATATATGTTAAGAGAAACACCATCACCAATCATCAATGACTAACAAAACCGGACAAGAAAATATATTAAGAATAAAACCCCGAAATTCTAAAGGAAGTAAGAACGTCTTACTATAGGTATTAAGAAGAAATTATTTTATATATATTAAGAATAAACCCCCCAAAATTAAAAAAACTATAAGAAAAGCTTAATCAAAATACTTAGAAACAATGCGATTTAAAATAAAAGACAAAATGCCAAGAGAATTGAAGAACAGATTACATAATTATTTATAAACAATATGATTTAAAATGGAATAAGAAAAAATATATATCAAAACAATTAATGGTAATGTGATCAGACAAGAAGGTAAAATAAGAAGAACAATGGATAATTTAATGACTATAATTACGATGAAACTAAAGAATGATAATAATTAATGCAAATACAGTTTAGAATTTCTTTGAATTGAAAATGATAAAGGAAGAAATAGTACGGAGAACATCTGTCACAAGAAAGAAGGTCAAAGGTGTTTACAAATAATGACTGTCAAAAATGTTATCTGAAAATAGCTACTGAAAATAAGAAGGAATCAAGAAGAAAAGAAAGATATATAATTAAATGTAAAACGCGACAGCGTAAAGAATCCCAAAGATGTTTATTATTAGTCAAATGAAGAGACTATTATGATATTATTTTATTTTTTATAACTGTCTGTAGATGAATTCCAGCAGTATTATATTGAAGTGTAGTATGGCCAGCAGAGTATGAAGCCAAACAGTGCCTCTCTGAACTGTCCCAGCTCACATGTTAGGGAATGTTAGGGAAATTGAATATTTAAGGGATAGTGAAACCGCTGCGAAGATTGACATCAGATTCCAAAAGTATGAAGGAAGAAATCAGAAGGAAGATAGCTGACAGAAGATCAATGGAGAAACGCATTTGTAGAAGTAAATAGAAATAGGAGAGTGTTAAAACTAATTTTTACCGATTATTGTGACCAATCATTGACAAGTAATGTTTAAGAAGAAACAAGGCAAGAGAATTAATATCATTATTGAATTTTCATCCAATAGAGAAAGGTGAGTACTAGTCAAAAATGTTACATTAAGAATTCCCATCAATTACCATTAAAACTCTACAATGAATAAAAGGAGGGTATTCCAAGGCATGAAAAAATATAAGTTTATTTTGACCCAAATTATATTCAGGTAAACTAAACTTCTTTTGGAGGGGAAGCATATGTAACATAACGAAAATATGGTCCCCTACGTTACATAACTCAATTTATAAGTTTTAAAATAAAATAAAAATAATAGTTATCCATACTCGTAAAAGGTCAGAAACCCAACCCATTATTGAATAAATGAATTATCCCCAATAAGAATACAAGGTAGAAAGAAAAAAAATTAATAATGTTAATAAATACAAACTTCAAAGTTCAGTGAAAGGTGTAAACAATAGACATTGACAAGTGATGTAAAAACTAACTTAGACTGTTTTATAATAAGTGATGTTTTAAATGAGAGGAGAATGAGTAATTGTTACGTGACTTATTTCATAAAAATGTACCTGTTATTACGTTGTATCATGTTGTATCATTATCATGATAGTTACGTTAATTTTTGTGTGTAGCAAGTGGAGTAATTCTTTTAATAGAATACCAATTAACTAATTATTATGTGTTATCAATATATCATTATACAGCTGTTGTCAAACTCATTAATTAATTACCAATTAATTTCATTTTATGTGTTATCAATATATCATTATAGAGCTTTTGTTAGACTTATATAATTAAATGTTTGTATACATGTACTTAGATATTAGGCTGATTATGATTGTGAACTTGGCCAGAAGGGCTATAATTGTTAACGAGATACAAAAGGGTTTAGTTTAATCATGTCATAAACAAATGAAGGATTCTATAATAATGCAGGTAGTAACAAATTAAAATCAGAAGTAGATAAAAATGTAATGATAGGCCTAAAACCAGTAACATCGTATAGTAAGTCAGGTCAGAAAGGTTAGGTAAAGAAATTTGTAAAAAATACTAAATAGAATCTAATGAGTTAGGAGAAGTTAATAATAATTGCTAATAACAGATAAATAAATTCAATTTAAATAAATTCTCAAAATGCAATAGTGCAATGATACCGATAGGGAATGTTTTGTAACAGAAAAATAATACTTGTTAGAGTAAGTAGATTAAGAGGAAACGACAGCAAAATATATAAAATTTAGTGACAAATAATATATAAAATTATAATAGGATATAATGGAAATTTAGTAAAGGATTATTTTGATGAGTGTAAGAACATTGTATGATAATGGTTATAGTATAATATAATATCCAATAAGAGGAGACAGGATGGTTGTCAAGGACGACGAGAGATATAAAAGTTGTTGATTCTATTATTGAATAATTATCCATGAACGAAGATGGTTTAGTTTGGATGCACTCAGAAAAGATTTGATTAAATTAAATTAAAACAATACAATTGGGAAACAAATTAAGTAATAAATCACCATAGTATGGTTCACTGACATTCAACCGTCTTATATAACCGAACAATCATAAACCTGTACATGAAAATTGACAAAAAATCTAAAGGAAGAACTCTAATAGTAAAACTCAATATAATGAGCAAATATTAACTTAATTAATCAACCAAAGCAGAGAAATAACTACCTGAATAGAGTTATACAGTACTGTGTGAATTAATGTGTCCACAAGTGATAATTTGAAAAAAAAAAAACATTTATTAGTTATAGACGAAGAAAAAAGAGAAAAGAATACAATTCAAATTGTTTTAATAGGAAATATGTCCTCCCTTGACTTTTATAACTTCTTCAACACGTTTTGGCATAGAATCAACAAGTTTTTTACAGTTTTCTGATATTTGCTGGTCTCGAAACCATGTGTGGATTAAAGCCTCAATCAGTTTTGTTTTTGTTGTGCAATCTATTTTACGAAGTCTAGCTTTTACAATAGCCCACAGATTTTCAATCGGATTAAGGTCCGGTGAGTTTCCTGGCCATTCAAGGCATGATATCTTTTTGTCCTTGAAATATTTCATCATGATCTTGGACACGTGACATGGAGCCGAATCTTGTTGAAAAACTGCTTGACCGATGGCATCAACTTTTCTTTGTTCAGCTTCCAATCTGTGTTCTAGCAAGTCTCTGTATTTTTGCGAGTTCATTATGCCTTCGATCGGCACAAGGCATCCGGTACCTTTATAAGAAAAGCACCCCCAGAACATCTTCTTTAACGGATGTTTAACTGTTTGATCAATATGAGCTGTCGTAAGTTTTTCGTTGTCACTTTTTCTAACAAAACGAGATTGCTGTCCTTGTACCAAAAAATGGCTCTCATCTGAGAACAACACTTTTCTCCAATCTTCAACAGTCCAGCTCACATATTTTTTTGCCCAATCATATCGTTTTGTCATCATGGCAGCAGTCAATAACTGTTTTTTTTTTTTAGGTCTGACTGTTTTTCTTCCTCCTTGTATAAGTCGTTTTCGTACGGTGGAGTCATGAACAATAACTCCAGCGTGTGCTAAGTCTTGCTGAAGTTCTTGGCTGGTTTTCCTAGTGTTTAATTTACTTTCCCTTCTTAAAAAAGCTTCATCCCTTCCTGTTGTCTTTCTTTTCCTTCCACATTTCCCTTTTCTGTTCACTTCAATCGTCCCAGTGTTCCTTTTTTGCTTCAAAATCTTGTTGACAGCTCCTAAACTCACACCACACTCCTTGGCAATATCTCTTTGAGTCACTGATGTGTGTTCACTCAAAGTAACAATTTTAGTGCGCTTTTTGGGAGTAATATCCATCTTCAAAAATAACAAGCAAATAAAACCTTAGTTCAGCTTACTTCAGCAAAAACACAATAATTCTAAAAAAATAAAAAACAAAATGCAACGCGTCTGTAGCTTGCTATGTCTCATTACTCACTGACTGTCAGAACAGTAAAACAAAATGGCCGCTACTTTGACATAAAAGTGTTGCCAACTGTGAAAAAAAAGTAAAATTGTGATAATTATGATGTGTTCACATTAATTCGCAGAATACTGTATAATCCAATAACATAAAGAACGAAAATAAAACACAAAATTATATTTGGACATCAGTTTCCACAATTCAATAGAAAAAGCATAGTTGGACACGAAATACGTTGAAACACGTAACCACAAACTCGGACATCGGTGAACAAAAGGAGCGGCATTTCTGCATCATCCCAGGACCAAGAATTCAACTTTTATTTCGAACTTGGAGTGAAGACTGGCGAGAATTAATTCATCTGCATTCCGTTATTGACCAAACACTATGACGAGGTTAGCCTTACCGAGTCACGATGCCCAGTGGACGGTAAAACTAAACTTATTTTAAATAATATTTAATAAGAACTTAATACTATATTGTAATACCTTGTAATCCTATTTATGCATTTTCTGACCTTACCAATAGTGGAAAGAACCTTCACTCCCTGTGTTTAAAAGAATACAAAATCATAATTAAAATAATATATAACCCTGAATTCGATCAATAATCGATTACTTCTAATACTATCGACTTTTGTATGTCCGTAAAGGAAGAACTTTGCTGTCAAGAAATATAAAAATCATAATAAAGAATCCTTTCAGAATTTAACGATATCTTCTCATTTATATAATATTTAGTGTAGTGTGAACAAGTTATAATATAAGTAGAGACTGTAACGTAGGAATTATTGTACGTGGGTAACTAACCTACAATTTTCAGCTGTCTGTGAACCACAGCGCTATTCGCGGACTACTGTTGTATTAAAGAGAATGAGAAACCGATAAGAATTCCTTCTCTTCTCTTCAAACGCGGGCTAGGCTTGAACGAGAAAATTAGAATTACACACTTAATACATAAATCACAACAAAACACATATTATATATACGAATAAAGAGAAGACGTCAAAGATAAGTTATAAATTGGCACTCACAACAGTGGGGCTTTAGGAGATATAAGATACGACAAGTTGTAAATTGGCGTTTCCAACGTGGACATATTTAAATATTACAATAAGTTCAGTAAAACGGGAGATACGAGATAAGTTATAAATTGACGCTTCCATCGTGAGGCGAATTAAATAGAGACGAAAGGGTCAAGTTATAAATTGACGAACCCAACAGTGGGGCATAACATTTAAACGCCCATCGCGTAACTTATAAATAGGCGCATCCAAACGTGGAGCACAATCTCCATAAGTTATAAATTGGCGCTCAACTTATGTAGGGCTTAAGTTAAGTAAAACAGCGATTCCATAATAATTACTTAACTCGAGCAGGCAACTATTAGAAGCAGAGAAATGCAATAAAGAGCTATGATACAACAGGAAACGAAAATGCCCGAACAAGAGAGACGATTAAGTTACGCGGAATGGATGACAGTGCTATTTAAAAAATTCAGCAAGGATATGGAGTATATTAAGAAAAATACCACTGATCATGAACGAGCACAGATGAGTCGTGCGAATTTAGCGGGAACACCAAACGACAAAATGACGTTAACAGATATTTATGACGAAATGTGGGAGCTAGAGACAAGGAGCGATAAAGAAGAGACCATCGGGAAAACCCACAAAAATAACGGTAAAAAGGTGGAAGGAGTGACTGAAGAAGATTGGGATAGATGGGATGATAATTGTACTCAGATGAAAAACGAAAGAATGGGAACATACGCACCAGTGACAGAGCAATATACTCAGGAGGAGTATGAACAATGGAGACAATTAATAAGAAAACCAGAAAACCCAATACAAACGGAAAACGCAGAATTAAAGGAATGGATAAGGGTTATGTTTGAACTATCCAGAGAAGATATTTGTAATTGGAGGAAGGAACATAATAGGTTGTTAATAGAAGAATTCAAAGGAATACCAAATAATAAAAACTTAGAACAATCAAATATGCAAATAGAAGAAGAAATAGTCACGGATAGTGAAATGGAACAACAGATAGGTGATAAAGAAGAAACTGAAGTAGTTACAGACACGGAAAATGAGAAACAAGCGGGGAACAAAGCAGAAGCCAGCAGAAACCAACTTGGCAAGAAGTAATGAAATTTATGACAGAACAGAGTAGACAAACTAACGAAAATCTGAGGAAAATAAATGAGGAAATTAAGGAAAATAAGGAAAACTCAAAAGAAAAATTTAGGAAACAGGAGGAAAAATTCAACAAAATAGAAGAAAATTTTAGGAAACAGGAGGAAACCTCAAGGAAACAGAGCGAAAGATTAGACAAAATCAGAGAAGATAACCAGAGACACCATGAAAGATTAATGAAAACAATGGATGAAGGTTTCAAAAAGTTAGAGGAAACAATGGACAGTGGTTTAAATAATAGGACTGAAACACTAGACAGCACTTCCAAAGGTATTAAAGTAAGTACGAACACAGAAGAGAGCAGGAAGGAAATAGAAATTAGAGAAGACCAAAATGCATCACTATCTGAAAATAAAAATAGAAACAACAGAGAGAATATCAAAACCATGGAAAAAAAGACCAAGAAAATAAGAAAATTATATAGAAAGAAATATTAAATACAAAAGAAGAATGGAGATGAGGAAGGGTGGATTAATTAATGCATTTAACATCCCAATTGGTGAACAAAGGGAGTTAAGTAAAGTTAAGAATTATAGAAAAAACTTTATAAAAATGTCAAAGGTAAACCACAATAGAATAATAAAGAAAAACTTAAATAAGTTTAGATACCATTTGAATATGTCGACGATCGAAGAGTATCTGACAATATCATTTATATCTTCAATGCGGAATATACCAGTAAAATATTTGGTAAATAATCCAGAGGTCAAAGGAAATGGAATGGTATCAAATATGAGTGATTGTGTTAGATTAGAGGAGGTACAATACCTGATAGTTAAAAAGGAACTAACTATGACGGAAAACCGTGACTTAAATGAAGACTTCGTATCAGCAGAGTTACAATACCAGATGATTGAGAGGTATTTAACAAGAACAAAAATCATTACGAACACTGCAGTAATCCGAGGAAAAGGAGTACCTGAGTTAATGGACCATGGTTAAAACAAGAAATAGTCAACCAGAAAAAGGGGACTGATTTTCTGAAAACCGACCAGGCAACCACTTGGAAAGAAGGAACTAAAGAAATAATATTAAAAAAAAAAAAATATATATGTTAAGAGAAACACCATCACCAATCATCAATGACTAACAAAACCGGACAAGAAAATATATTAAGAATAAAACCCCGAAATTCTAAAGGAAGTAAGAACGTCTTACTATAGGTATTAAGAAGAAATTATTTTATATATATTAAGAATAAACCCCCCAAAATTAAAAAAACTATAAGAAAAGCTTAATCAAAATACTTAGAAACAATGCGATTTAAAATAAAAGACAAAATGCCAAGAGAATTGAAGAACAGATTACATAATTATTTATAAACAATATGATTTAAAATGGAATAAGAAAAAATATATATCAAAACAATTAATGGTAATGTGATCAGACAAGAAGGTAAAATAAGAAGAACAATGGATAATTTAATGACTATAATTACGATGAAACTAAAGAATGATAATAATTAATGCAAATACAGTTTAGAATTTCTTTGAATTGAAAATGATAAAGGAAGAAATAGTACGGAGAACATCTGTCACAAGAAAGAAGGTCAAAGGTGTTTACAAATAATGACTGTCAAAAATGTTATCTGAAAATAGCTACTGAAAATAAGAAGGAATCAAGAAGAAAAGAAAGATATATAATTAAATGTAAAACGCGACAGCGTAAAGAATCCCAAAGATGTTTATTATTAGTCAAATGAAGAGACTATTATGATATTATTTTATTTTTTATAACTGTCTGTAGATGAATTCCAGCAGTATTATATTGAAGTGTAGTATGGCCAGCAGAGTATGAAGCCAAACAGTGCCTCTCTGAACTGTCCCAGCTCACATGTTAGGGAATGTTAGGGAAATTGAATATTTAAGGGATAGTGAAACCGCTGCGAAGATTGACATCAGATTCCAAAAGTATGAAGGGAGAAATCAGAAGGAAGATAGCTGACAGAAGATCAATGGAGAAACGCATTTGTAGAAGTAAATAGAAATAGGAGAGTGTTAAAACTAATTTTTACCGATTATTGTGACCAATCATTGACAAGTAATGTTTAAGAAGAAACAAGGCAAGAGAATTAATATCATTATTGAATTTTCATCCAATAGAGAAAGGTGAGTACTAGTCAAAAATGTTACATTAAGAATTCCCATCAATTACCATTAAAACTCTACAATGAATAAAAGGAGGGTATTCCAAGGCATGAAAAAATATAAGTTTATTTTGACCCAAATTATATTCAGGTAAACTAAACTTCTTTTGGAGGGGAAGCATATGTAACATAACGAAAATATGGTCCCCTACGTTACATAAATCAAATTATAAGTTTTAAAATAAAATAAAAATAATAGTTATCCATACTCGTAAAAGGTCAGAAACCCAACCCATTATTGAATAAATGAATTATCCCCAATAAGAATACAAGGTAGAAAGAAAAAAAATTAATAATGTTAATAAATACAAACTTCAAAGTTCAGTGAAAGGTGTAAAGAATAGACATTGACAAGTGATGTAAAAACTAACTTAGACTGTTTTATAATAAGTGATGTTTTAAATGAGAGGAGAATGAGTAATTGTTACGTGACTTATTTCATAAAAATGTACCTGTTATTACGTTGTATCATGTTGTATCATTATCATGATAGTTACGTTAATTTTTGTGTGTAGCAAGTGGAGTAATTCTTTTAATAGAATACCAATTAACTAATTATTATGTGTTATCAATATATCATTATACAGCTGTTGTCAAACTCATTAATTAATTACCAATTAATTTCATTTTATGTGTTATCAATATATCATTATAGAGCTTTTGTTAGACTTTATATAATTAAATGTTTGTATACATGTACTTAGATATTAGGCTGATTATGATTGTGAACTTGGCCAGAAGGGCTATAATTGTTAACGAGATACAAAAGGGTTTAGTTTAATCATGTCATAAACAAATGAAGGATTCTATAATAATGCAGGTAGTAACAAATTAAAATCAGAAGTAGATAAAAATGTAATGATAGGCCTAAAACCAGTAACATCGTATAGTAAGTCAGGTCAGAAAGGTTAGGTAAAGAAATTTGTAAAAAATACTAAATAGAATCTAATGAGTTAGGAGAAGTTAATAATAATTGCTAATAACAGATAAATAAATTCAATTTAAATAAATTCTCAAAATGCAATAGTGCAATGATACCGATAGGGAATGTTTTGTAACAGAAAAATAATGCTTGTTAGAGTAAGTAGATTAAGAGGAAACGACAGCAAAATATATAAAATTTAGTGACAAATAATATGTAAAATTATAATAGGATATAATGGAAATTTAGTAAAGGATTATTTTGATGAGTGTAAGAACATTGTATGATAATGGTTATAGTATAATATAATATCCAATAAGAGGAGACAGGATGGTTGTCAAGGACGACGAGAGATATAAAAGTTGTTGATTCTATTATTGAATAATTATCCATGAACGAAGATGGTTTAGTTTGGATGCACTCAGAAAAGATTTGATTAAATTAAATTAAAACAATACAATTGGGAAACAAATTAAGTAATAAATCACCATAGTATGGTTCACTGACATTCAACCGTCTTATATAACCGAACAATCATAAACCTGTACATGAAAATTGACAAAAAATCTAAAGGAAGAACTCTAATAGTAAAACTCAATATAATGAGCAAATATTAACTTAATTAATCAACCAAAGCAGAGAAATAACTACCTGAATAGAGTTATACAGTACTGTGTGAATTAATGTGTTCACAAGTGATAATTTGAAAAAAAAACAACATTTATTAGTTATAGACGAAGAAAAAAGAGAAAAGAATACAATTTAAATTGTTTTAATAGGAAATATGTCCTCCCTTGACTTTTATAACTTCTTCAACACGTTTTGGTATAGAATCAACAAGTTTTTTACAGTTTTCTGATATTTGCTGGTCTCGAAACCATGTGTGGATTAAAGCCTCAATCAGTTTTGTTTTTGTTGTGCAATCTATTTTACGAAGTCTAGCTTTTACAATAGCCCACAGATTTTCAATCGGATTAAGGTCCGGTGAGTTTCCTGGCCATTCAAGGCATGATATCTTTTTGTCCTTGAAATATTTCATCATGATCTTGGACACGTGACATGGAGCCGAATCTTGTTGAAAAACTGCTTGACCGATGGCATCAACTTTTCTTTGTTCAGCTTCCAATCTGTGTTCTAGCAAGTCTCTGTATTTTTGCGAGTTCATTATGCCTTCGATCGGCACAAGGCATCCGGTACCTTTATAAGAAAAGCACCCCCAGAACATCTTCTTTAACGGATGTTTAACTGTTTGATCAATATGAGCTGTCGTAAGTTTTTCGTTGTCACTTTTTCTAACAAAACGAGATTGCTGTCCTTGTACCAAAAAATGGCTCTCATCTGAGAACAACACTTTTCTCCAATCTTCAACAGTCCAGCTCACATATTTTTTTGCCCAATCATATCGTTTTGTCATCATGGCAGCAGTCAATAACTGTTTTTTTTTTAGGTCTGACTGTTTTTCTTCCTCCTTGTATAAGTCGTTTTCGTACGGTGGAGTCATGAACAATAACTCCAGCGTGTGCTAAGTCTTGCTGAAGTTCTTGGCTGGTTTTCCTAGTGTTTAATTTACTTTCCCTTCTTAAAAAAGCTTCATCCCTTCCTGTTGTCTTTCTTTTCCTTCCACATTTCCCTTTTCTGTTCACTTCAATCGTCCCAGTGTTCCTTTTTTGCTTCAAAATCTTGTTGACAGCTCCTAAACTCACACCACACTCCTTGGCAATATCTCTTTGAGTCACTGATGTGTGTTCACTCAAAGTAACAATTTTAGTGCGCTTTTTGGGAGTAATATCCATCTTCAAAAATAACAAGCAAATAAAACCTTAGTTCAGCTTACTTCAGCAAAAACACAATAATTCTAAAAAAATAAAAAACAAAATGCAACGCGTCTGTAGCTTGCTATGTCTCATTACTCACTGACTGTCAGAACAGTAAAACAAAATGGCCGCTACTTTGACATAAAAGTGTTGCCAACTGTGAAAAAAAAGTAAAATTGTGATAATTATGATGTGTTCACATTAATTCGCAGAATACTGTATAATACAATAACATAAAGAACGAAAATAAAACACAAAATTATATTTGAACATCAGTTTCCACAATTCAATAGAAAAAGCGTAGTTGGACACGAAATACGTTGAAACACGTAACCACAAACTCGGACATCGGTGAACAAAAGGAGCGGCATTTCTGCATCATCCCAGGACCAAGAATTCAACTTTTATTTCGAACTTGGAGTGAAGACTGGCGAGAATTAATTCATCTGCATTCCGTTATTGACCAAACACTATGACGAGGTTAGCCTTACCGAGTCACGATGCCCAGTGGACGGTAAAACTAAACTTATTTTGAATAATATTTAATAAGAACTTAATACTATATTGTAATACCTTGTAATCCTATTTATGCATTTTCTGACCTTACCAATAGTGGAAAGAACCTTCACTCCCTGTGTTTAAAAGAATACAAAATCATAATTAAAATAATATATAACCCTGAATTCGATCAATAATCGATTACTTCTAATACTATCGACTTTTGTATGTCCGTAAAGGAAGAACTTTGCTGTCAAGAAATATAAAAATCATAATAAAGAATCCTTTCAGAATTTAACGATATCTTCTCATTTATATAATATTTAGTGTAGTGTGAACAAGTTATAATATAAGTAGAGACTGTAACGTATGAATTATTGTACGTGGGTAACTAACCTACAATTTTCAGCTGTCTGTGAACCACAGCGCTATTCGCGGACTACTGTTGTATTAAAGAGAATGAGAAACCGATAAGAATTCCTTCTCTTCTCTTCAAACGCGGGCTAGGCTTGAACGAGAAAATTAGAATTACACACTTAATACATAAATCACAACAAAACACATATTATATATACGAATAAAGAGAAGACGTCAAAGATAAGTTATAAATTGGCACTCACAACAGTGGGGCTTTAGGAGATATAAGATACGACAAGTTGTAAATTGGCGTTTCCAACGTGGACATATTTAAATATTACAATAAGTTCAGTAAAACGGGAGATACGAGATAAGTTATAAATTGACGCTTCCATCGTGAGGCGAATTAAATAGAGACGAAAGGGTTAAGTTATAAATTGACGAACCCAACAGTGGGGCATAACATTTAAACGTCCATCGCGTAACTTATAAATAGGCGCATCCAAACGTGGAGCACAATCTCCATAAGTTATAAATTGGCGCTCAACTTATGTAGGGCTTAAGTTAAGTAAAACAGCGATTCCATAATAATTACTTAACTCGAGCAGGCAACTATTAGAAGCAGAGAAATGCAATAAAGAGCTATGATACAACAGGAAACGAAAATGCCCGAACAAGAGAGACGATTAAGTTACGCGGAATGGATGACAGTGCTATTTAAAAAATTCAGCAAGGATATGGAGTATATTAAGAAAAATACCACTGATCATGAACGAGCACAGATGAGTCGTGCGAATTTAGCGGGAACACCAAACGACAAAATGACGTTAACAGATATTTATGACGAAATGTGGGAGCTAGAGACAAGGAGCGATAAAGAAGAGACCATCGGGAAAACCCACGAAAATAACGGTAAAAAGGTGGAAGGAGTGACTGAAGAAGATTGGGATAGATGGGATGATAATTGTACTCAGATGAAAAACGAAAGAATGGGAACATACGCACCAGTGACAGAGCAATATACTCAGGAGGAGTATGAACAATGGAGACAATTAATAAGAAAACCAGAAAACCCAATACAAACGGAAAACGCAGAATTAAAGGAATGGATAAGGGTTATGTTTGAACTATCCAGAGAAGATATTTGTAATTGGAGGAAGGAACATAATAGGTTGTTAATAGAAGAATTCAAAGGAATACCAAATAATAAAAACTTAGAACAATCAAATATGCAAATAGAAGAAGAAATAGTCACGGATAGTGAAATGGAACAACAGATAGGTGATAAAGAAGAAACTGAAGTAGTTACAGACACGGAAAATGAGAAACAAGCGGGGAACAAAGCAGAAGCCAGCAGAAAACCAACTTGGCAAGAAGTAATGAAATTTATGACAGAACAGAGTAGACAAACTAACGAAAATCTGAGGAAAATAAATGAGGAAATTAAGGAAAATAAGGAAAACTCAAAAGAAAAATTTAGGAAACAGGAGGAAAAATTCAACAAAATAGAAGAAAATTTTAGGAAACAGGAGGAAACCTCAAGGAAACAGAGCGAAAGATTAGACAAAATCAGAGAAGATAACCAGAGACACCATGAAAGATTAATGAAAATAATGGATGAAGGTTTCAAAAAGTTAAAGGAAACAATGGACAGTGGTTTAAATAATAGGACTGAAACACTAGACAGCACTTCCAAAGGTATTAAAGTAAGTACAAACACAGAAGAGAGCAGGAAGGAAATAGAAATTAGAGAAGACCAAAATGCATCACTATCTGAAAATAAAAATAGAAACAACAGAGAGAATATCAAAACCATGGAAAAAAAGACCAAGAAAATAAGAAAATTATATAGAAAGAAATATTAAATACAAAAGAAGAATGGAGATGAGGAAGGGTGGATTAATTAATGCATTTAACATCCCAATTGGTGAACAAAGGGAGTTAAGTAAAGTTAAGAATTATAGAAAAAACTTTATAAAAATGTCAAAGGTAAACCACAATAGAATAATAAAGAAAAACTTAAATAAGTTTAGATACCATTTGAATATGTCGACGATCGAAGAGTATCTGACAATATCATTTATATCTTCAATGCGGAATATACCAGTAAAATATTTGGTAAATAATCCAGAGGTCAAAGGAAATGGAATGGTATCAAATATGAGTGATTGTGTTAGATTAGAGGAGGTACAATACCTGATAGTTAAAAAGGAACTAACTATGACGGAAAACCGTGACTTAAATGAAGACTTCGTATCAGCAGAGTTACAATACCAGATGATAGAGAGGTATTTAACAAGAACAAAAATCATTACGAACACTGCAGTAATCCGAGGAAAAGGAGTACCTGAGTTAATGGACCATGGTTAAAACAAGAAATAGTCAACCAGAAAAAGGGGACTGTTTTTCTGAAAACCGACCAGGCAACCACTTGGAAAGAAGGAACTAAAGAAATAATATTAAAAAAAAAAAATATATGTTAAGAGAAACACCATCACCAATCATCAATGACTAACAAAACCGGACAAGAAAATATATTAAGAATAAAACCCCGAAATTCTAAAGGAAGTAAGAACGTCTTACTATAGGTATTAAGAAGAAATTATTTTATATATATTAAGAATAAACCCCCCAAAATTAAAAAAACTATAAGAAAAGCTTAATCAAAATACTTAGAAACAATGCGATTTAAAATAAAAGACAAAATGCCAAGAGAATTGAAGAACAGATTACATAATTATTTATAAACAATATGATTTAAAATGGAATAAGAAAAAATATATATCAAAACAATTAATGGTAATGTGATCAGACAAGAAGGTAAAATAAGAAGAACAATGGATAATTTAATGACTATAATTACGATGAAACTAAAGAATGATAATAATTAATGCAAATACAGTTTAGAATTTCTTTGAATTGAAAATGATAAAGGAAGAAATAGTACGGAGAACATCTGTCACAAGAAAGAAGGTCAAAGGTGTTTACAAATAATGACTGTCAAAAATGTTATCTGAAAATAGCTACTGAAAATAAGAAGGAATCAAGAAGAAAAGAAAGATATATAATTAAATGTAAAACGCGACAGCGTAAAGAATCCCAAAGATGTTTATTATTAGTCAAATGAAGAGACTATTATGATATTATTTTATTTTTTATAACTGTCTGTAGATGAATTCCAGCAGTATTATATTGAAGTGTAGTATGGCCAGCAGAGTATGAAGCCAAACAGTGCCTCTCTGAACTGTCCCAGCTCACATGTTAGGGAATGTTAGGGAAATTGAATATTTAAGGGATAGTGAAACCGCTGCGAAGATTGACATCAGATTCCAAAAGTATGAAGGAAGAAATCAGAAGGAAGATAGCTGACAGAAGATCAATGGAGAAACGCATTTGTAGAAGTAAATAGAAATAGGAGAGTGTTAAAACTAATTTTTACCGATTATTGTGACCAATCATTGACAAGTAATGTTTAAGAAGAAACAAGGCAAGAGAATTAATATCATTATTGAATTTTCATCCAATAGAGAAAGGTGAGTACTAGTCAAAAATGTTACATTAAGAATTCCCATCAATTACCATTAAAACTCTACAATGAATAAAAGGAGGGTATTCCAAGGCATGAAAAAATATAAGTTTATTTTGACCCAAATTATATTCAGGTAAACTAAACTTCTTTTGGAGGGGAAGCATATGTAACATAACGAAAATATGGTCCCCTACGTTACATAAATCAATTTATAAGTTTTAAAATAAAATAAAAATAATTGTTATCCATACTCGTAAAAGGTCAGAAACCCAACCCATTATTGAATAAATGAATTATCCCCAATAAGAATACAAGGTAGAAAGAAAAAAAATTAATAATGTTAATAAATACAAACTTCAAAGTTCAGTGAAAGGTGTAAAGAATAGACATTGACAAGTGATGTAAAAACTAACTTAGACTGTTTTATAATAAGTGATGTTTTAAATGAGAGGAGAATGAGTAATTGTTACGTGACTTATTTCATAAAAATGTACCTGTTATTACGTTGTATCATGTTGTATCATTATCATGATAGTTACGTTAATTTTTGTGTGTAGCAAGTGGAGTAATTCTTTTAATAGAATACCAATTAACTAATTATTATGTGTTATCAATATATCATTATACAGCTGTTGTCAAACTCATTAATTAATTACCAATTAATTTCATTTTATGTGTTATCAATATATCATTATAGAGCTTTTGTTAGACTTATATAATTA
Organism: Magicicada septendecula; assembly: GCA_034769895.1. Lineage (NCBI taxonomy): Eukaryota > Metazoa > Arthropoda > Insecta > Hemiptera > Cicadidae > Magicicada > Magicicada septendecula. The sequence continues at coordinate 150,025,274 of CM068373.1, forward strand.
AATGTTTGTATACATGTACTTAGATATTAGGCTGATTATGATTGTGAACTTGGCCAGAAGGGCTATAATTGTTAACGAGATACAAAAGGGTTTAGTTTAATCATGTCATAAACAAATGAAGGATTCTATAATAATGCAGGTAGTAACAAATTAAAATCAGAAGTAGATAAAAATGTAATGATAGGCCTAAAACCAGTAACATCGTATAGTAAGTCAGGTCAGAAAGGTTAGGTAAAGAAATTTGTAAAAAATACTAAATAGAATCTAATGAGTTAGGAGAAGTTAATAATAATTGCTAATAACAGATAAATAAATTCAATTTAAATAAATTCTCAAAATGCAATAGTGCAATGATACCGATAGGGAATGTTTTGTAACAGAAAAATAATACTTGTTAGAGTAAGTAGATTAAGAGGAAACGACAGCAAAATATATAAAATTTAGTGACAAATAATATGTAAAATTATAATAGGATATAATGGAAATTTAGTAAAGGATTATTTTGATGAGTGTAAGAACATTGTATGATAATGGTTATAGTATAATATAATATCCAATAAGAGGAGACAGGATGGTTGTCAAGGACGACGAGAGATATAAAAGTTGTTGATTCTATTATTGAATAATTATCCATGAACGAAGATGGTTTAGTTTGGATGCACTCAGAAAAGATTTGATTAAATTAAATTAAAACAATACAGTTGGGAAACAAATTAAGTAATAAATCACCATAGTATGGTTCACTGACATTCAACCGTCTTATATAACCGAACAATCATAAACCTGTACATGAAAATTGACGAAAAATCTAAAGGAAGAACTCTAATAGTAAAACTCAATATAATGAGCAAATATTAACTTAATTAATCAACCAAAGCAGAGAAATAACTACCTGAATAGAGTTATACAGTACTGTGTGAATTAATGTGTTCACAAGTGATAATTTGAAAAAAAAACAACATTTATTAGTTATAGACGAAGAAAAAAGAGAAAAGAATACAATTTAAATTGTTTTAATAGGAAATATGTCCTCCCTTGACTTTTATAACTTCTTCAACACGTTTTGGCATAGAATCAACAAGTTTTTTACAGTTTTCTGATATTTGCTGGTCTCGAAACCATGTGTGGATTAAAGCCTCAATCAGTTTTGTTTTTGTTGTGCAATCTATTTTACGAAGTCTAGCTTTTACAATAGCCCACAGATTTTCAATCGGATTAAGGTCCGGTGAGTTTCCTGGCCATTCAAGGCATGATATCTTTTTATCCTTGAAATATTTCATCATGATCTTGGACACGTGACATGGAGCCGAATCTTGTTGAAAAACTGCTTGACCGATGGCATCAACTTTTCTTTGTTCAGCTTCCAATCTGTGTTCTAGCAAGTCTCTGTATTTTTGCGAGTTCATCATGCCTTCGATCGGCACAAGGCATCCGGTACCTTTATAAGAAAAGCACCCCCAGAACATCTTCTTTAACGGATGTTTAACTGTTTGATCAATATGAGCTGTCGTAAGTTTTTCGTTGTCACTTTTTCTAACGAAACGAGATTGCTGTCCTTGTACCAAAAAATGGCTCTCATCTGAGAACAACACTTTTCTCCAATCTTCAACAGTCCAGCTCACATATTTTTTTGCCCAATCATATCGTTTTGTCATCATGGCAGCAGTCAATAACTGTTTTTTTTTTAGGTCTGACTGTTTTTCTTCCTCCTTGTATAAGTCGTTTTCGTACGGTGGAGTCATGAACAATAACTCCAGCGTGTGCTAAGTCTTGCTGAAGTTCTTGGCTGGTTTTCCTAGTGTTTAATTTACTTTCCCTTATTAAAAAAGCTTCATCCCTTCCTGTTGTCTTTCTTTTCCTTCCACATTTCCCTTTTCTGTTCACTTCAATCGTCCCAGTGTCCCTTTTTTGCTTCAAAATCTTGTTGACAGCTCCTAAACTCACACCACACTCCTTGGCAATATCTCTTTGAGTCACTGATGTGTGTTCACTCAAAGTAACAATTTTAGTGCGCTTTTTGGGAGTAATATCCATCTTCAAAAATAACAAGCAAATAAAACCTTAGTTCAGCTTACTTCAGCAAAAACACAATAATTCTAAAAAAAAAAAACAAAATGCAACGTGTCTGTAGCTTGCTATGTCTCATTACTCACTGACTGTCAGAACAGTAAAACAAAATGGCCGCTACTTTGACATAAAAGTGTTGCCAACTGTGAAAAAAAAGTAAAATTGTGATAATTATGATGTGTTCACATTAATTCGCAGAATACTGTATAATCCAATAACATAAAGAACGAAAATAAAACACAAAATTATATTTGAACATCAGTTTCCACAATTCAATAGAAAATCGTAGTTGGACACGAAATACGTTGAAACACGTAACCACAAACTCGGACATTGGTGAACAAAAGGAGCGGCATTTCTGCATCATCCCAGGACCAAGAATTCAACTTTTATTTCGAACTTGGAGTGAAGACTGGCGAGAATTAATTCATCTGCATTCCGTTATTGACCAAACACTATGACGAGGTTAGCCTTACCGAGTCACGATGCCCAGTGGACGGTAAAACTAAACTTATTTTAAATAATATTTAATAAGAACTTAATACTATATTGTAATACCTTGTAATCCTATTTATGCATTTTCTGACCTTACCAATAGTGGAAAGAACCTTCACTCCCTGTGTTTAAAAGAATACAAAATCATAATTAAAATAATATATAACCCTGAATTCGATCAGTAATCGATTACTTCTAATACTATCGACTTTTGTATGTCCGTAAAGGAAGAACTTTGCTGTCAAGAAATATAAAAATCATAATAAAGAATCCTTTCAGAATTTAACGATATCTTCTCATTTATATAATATTTAGTGTAGTGTGAACAAGTTATAATATAAGTAGAGACTGTAACGTAGGAATTATTGTACGTGGGTAACTAACCTACAATTTTCAGCTGTCTGTGAACCACAGCGCTATTCGCGGACTACTGTTGTATTAAAGAGAATGAGAAACCGATAAGAATTCCTTCTCTTCTCTTCAAACGCGGGCTAGGCTTGAACGAGAAAATTAGAATTACACACTTAATACATAAATCACAACAAAACACATATTATATATACGAATAAAGAGAAGACGTCAAAGATAAGTTATAAATTGGCACTCACAACAGTGGGGCTTTAGGAGATATAAGATACGACAAGTTGTAAATTGGCGTTTCCAACGTGGACATATTTAAATATTACAATAAGTTCAGTAAAACGGGAGATACGAGATAAGTTATAAATTGACGCTTCCATCGTGAGGCGAATTAAATAGAGACGAAAGGGTTAAGTTATAAATTGACGAACCCAACAGTGGGGCATAACATTTAAACGCCCATCGCGTAACTTATAAATAGGCGCATCCAAACGTGGAGCACAATCTCCATAAGTTATAAATTGGCGCTCAACTTATGTAGGGCTTAAGTTAAGTAAAACAGCGATTCCATAATAATTACTTAACTCGAGCAGGCAACTATTAGAAGCACAGAAATGCAATAAAGAGCTATGATACAACAGGAAACGAAAATGCCCGAACAAGAGAGACGATTAAGTTACGCGGAATGGATGACAGTGCTATTTAAAAAATTCAGCAAGGATATGGAGTATATTAAGAAAAATACCACTGATCATGAACGAGCACAGATGAGTCGTGCGAATTTAGCGGGAACACCAAACGACAAAATGACGTTAACAGATATTTATGACGAAATGTGGGAGCTAGAGACAAGGAGCGATAAAGAAGAGACCATCGGGAAAACCCACGAAAATAACGGTAAAAAGGTGGAAGGAGTGACTGAAGAAGATTGGGATAGATGGGATGATAATTGTACTCAGATGAAAAACGAAAGAATGGGAACATACGCACCAGTGACAGAGCAATATACTCAGGAGGAGTATGAACAATGGAGACAATTAATAAGAAAACCAGAAAACCCAATACAAACGGAAAACGCAGAATTAAAGGAATGGATAAGGGTTATGTTTGAACTATCCAGAGAAGATATTTGTAATTGGAGGAAGGAACATAATAGGTTGTTAATAGAAGAATTCAAAGGAATACCAAATAATAAAAACTTAGAACAATCAAATATGCAAATAGAAGAAGAAATAGTCACGGATAGTGAAATGGAACAACAGATAGGTGATAAAGAAGAAACTGAAGTAGTTACAGACACGGAAAATGAGAAACAAGCGGGGAACAAAGCAGAAGCCAGCAGAAAACCAACTTGGCAAGAAGTAATGAAATTTATGACAGAACAGAGTAGACAAACTAACGAAAATCTGAGGAAAATAAATGAGGAAATTAAGGAAAATAAGGAAAACTCAAAAGAAAAATTTAGGAAACAGGAGGAAAAATTCAACAAAATAGAAGAAAATTTTAGGAAACAGGAGGAAACCTCAAGGAAACAGAGCGAAAGATTAGACAAAATCAGAGAAGATAACCAGAGACACCATGAAAGATTAATGAAAATAATGGATGAAGGTTTCAAAAAGTTAGAGGAAACAATGGACAGTGGTTTAAATAATAGGACTGAAACACTAGACAGCACTTCCAAAGGTATTAAAGTAAGTACGAACACAGAAGAGAGCAGGAAGGAAATAGAAATTAGAGAAGACCAAAATGCATCACTATCTGAAAATAAAAATAGAAACAACAGAGAGAATATCAAAACCATGGAAAAAAAGACCAAGAAAATAAGAAAATTATATAGAAAGAAATATTAAATACAAAAGAAGAATGGAGATGAGGAAGGGTGGATTAATTAATGCATTTAACATCCCAATTGGTGAACAAAGGGAGTTAAGTAAAGTTAAGAATTATAGAAAAAACTTTATAAAAATGTCAAAGGTAAACCACAATAGAATAATAAAGAAAAACTTAAATAAGTTTAGATACCATTTGAATATGTCGACGATCGAAGAGTATCTGACAATATCATTTATATCTTCAATGCGGAATATACCAGTAAAATATTTGGTAAATAATCCAGAGGTCAAAGGAAATGGAATGGTATCAAATATGAGTGATTGTGTTAGATTAGAGGAGGTACAATACCTGATAGTTAAAAAGGAACTAACTATGACGGAAAACCGTGACTTAAATGAAGACTTCGTATCAGCAGAGTTACAATACCAGATGATAGAGAGGTATTTAACAAGAACAAAAATCATTACGAACACTGCAGTAATCCGAGGAAAAGGAGTACCTGAGTTAATGGACCATGGTTAAAACAAGAAATAGTCAACCAGAAAAAGGGGACTGATTTTCTGAAAACCGACCAGGCAACCACTTGGAAAGAAGGAACTAAAGAAATAATATTAAAAAAAAAAAATATATGTTAAGAGAAACACCATCACCAATCATCAATGACTAACAAAACCGGACAAGAAAATATATTAAGAATAAAACCCCGAAATTCTAAAGGAAGTAAGAACGTCTTACTATAGGTATTAAGAAGAAATTATTTTATATATATTAAGAATAAACCCCCCAAAATTAAAAAAACTATGAGAAAAGCTTAATCAAAATACTTAGAAACAATGCGATTTAAAATAAAAGACAAAATGCCAAGAGAATTGAAGAACAGATTACATAATTATTTATAAACAATATGATTTAAAATGGAATAAGAAAAAATATATATCAAAACAATTAATGGTAATGTGATCAGACAAGAAGGTAAAATAAGAAGAACAATGGATAATTTAATGACTATAATTACGATGAAACTAAAGAATGATAATAATTAATGCAAATACAGTTTAGAATTTCTTTGAATTGAAAATGATAAAGGAAGAAATAGTACGGAGAACATCTGTCACAAGAAAGAAGGTCAAAGGTGTTTACAAATAATGACTGTCAAAAATGTTATCTGAAAATAGCTACTGAAAATAAGAAGGAATCAAGAAGAAAAGAAAGATATATAATTAAATGTAAAACGCGACAGCGTAAAGAATCCCAAAGATGTTTATTATTAGTCAAATGAAGAGACTATTATGATATTATTTTATTTTTTATAACTGTCTGTAGATGAATTCCAGCAGTATTATATTGAAGTGTAGTATGGCCAGCAGAGTATGAAGCCAAACAGTGCCTCTCTGAACTGTCCCAGCTCACATGTTAGGGAATGTTAGGGAAATTGAATATTTAAGGGATAGTGAAACCGCTGCGAAGATTGACATCAGATTCCAAAAGTATGAAGGAAGAAATCAGAAGGAAGATAGCTGACAGAAGATCAATGGAGAAACGCATTTGTAGAAGTAAATAGAAATAGGAGAGTGTTAAAACTAATTTTTACCGATTATTGTGACCAATCATTGACAAGTAATGTTTAAGAAGAAACAAGGCAAGAGAATTAATATCATTATTGAATTTTCATCCAATAGAGAAAGGTGAGTACTAGTCAAAAATGTTACATTAAGAATTCCCATCAATTACCATTAAAACTCTACAATGAATAAAAGGAGGGTATTCCAAGGCATGAAAAAATATAAGTTTATTTTGACCCAAATTATATTCAGGTAAACTAAACTTCTTTTGGAGGGGAAGCATATGTAACATAACGAAAATATGGTCCCCTACGTTACATAAATCAATTTATAAGTTTTAAAATAAAATAAAAATAATTGTTATCCATACTCGTAAAAGGTCAGAAACCCAACCCATTATTGAATAAATGAATTATCCCCAATAAGAATACAAGGTAGAAAGAAAAAAAATTAATAATGTTAATAAATACAAACTTCAAAGTTCAGTGAAAGGTGTAAAGAATAGACATTGACAAGTGATGTAAAAACTAACTTAGACTGTTTTATAATAAGTGATGTTTTAAATGAGAGGAGAATGAGTAATTGTTACGTGACTTATTTCATAAAAATGTACCTGTTATTACGTTGTATCATGTTGTATCATTATCATGATAGTTACGTTAATTTTTGTGTGTAGCAAGTGGAGTAATTCTTTTAATAGAATACCAATTAACTAATTATTATGTGTTATCAATATATCATTATACAGCTGTTGTCAAACTCATTAATTAATTACCAATTAATTTCATTTTATGTGTTATCAATATATCATTATAGAGCTTTTGTTAGACTTATATAATTAAATGTTTGTATACATGTACTTAGATATTAGGCTGATTATGATTGTGAACTTGGCCAGAAGGGCTATAATTGTTAACGAGATACAAAAGGGTTTAGTTTAATCATGTCATAAACAAATGAAGGATTCTATAATAATGCAGGTAGTAACAAATTAAAATCAGAAGTAGATAAAAATGTAATGATAGGCCTAAAACCAGTAACATCGTATAGTAAGTCAGGTCAGAAAGGTTAGGTAAAGAAATTTGTAAAAAATACTAAATAGAATCTAATGAGTTAGGAGAAGTTAATAATAATTGCTAATAACAGATAAATAAATTCAATTTAAATAAATTCTCAAAATGCAATAGTGCAATGATACCGATAGGGAATGTTTTGTAACAGAAAAATAATACTTGTTAGAGTAAGTAGATTAAGAGGAAACGACAGCAAAATATATAAAATTTAGTGACAAATAATATGTAAAATTATAATAGGATATAATGGAAATTTAGTAAAGGATTATTTTGATGAGTGTAAGAACATTGTATGATAATGGTTATAGTATAATATAATATCCAATAAGAGGAGACAGGATGGTTGTCAAGGACGACGAGAGATATAAAAGTTGTTGATTCTATTATTGAATAATTATCCATGAACGAAGATGGTTTAGTTTGGATGCACTCAGAAAAGATTTGATTAAATTAAATTAAAACAATACAGTTGGGAAACAAATTAAGTAATAAATCACCATAGTATGGTTCACTGACATTCAACCGTCTTATATAACCGAACAATCATAAACCTGTACATGAAAATTGACGAAAAATCTAAAGGAAGAACTCTAATAGTAAAACTCAATATAATGAGCAAATATTAACTTAATTAATCAACCAAAGCAGAGAAATAACTACCTGAATAGAGTTATACAGTACTGTGTGAATTAATGTGTTCACAAGTGATAATTTGAAAAAAAAACAACATTTATTAGTTATAGACGAAGAAAAAAGAGAAAAGAATACAATTTAAATTGTTTTAATAGGAAATATGTCCTCCCTTGACTTTTATAACTTCTTCAACACGTTTTGGCATAGAATCAACAAGTTTTTTACAGTTTTCTGATATTTGCTGGTCTCGAAACCATGTGTGGATTAAAGCCTCAATCAGTTTTGTTTTTGTTGTGCAATCTATTTTACGAAGTCTAGCTTTTACAATAGCCCACAGATTTTCAATCGGATTAAGGTCCGGTGAGTTTCCTGGCCATTCAAGGCATGATATCTTTTTATCCTTGAAATATTTCATCATGATCTTGGACACGTGACATGGAGCCGAATCTTGTTGAAAAACTGCTTGACCGATGGCATCAACTTTTCTTTGTTCAGCTTCCAATCTGTGTTCTAGCAAGTCTCTGTATTTTTGCGAGTTCATCATGCCTTCGATCGGCACAAGGCATCCGGTACCTTTATAAGAAAAGCACCCCCAGAACATCTTCTTTAACGGATGTTTAACTGTTTGATCAATATGAGCTGTCGTAAGTTTTTCGTTGTCACTTTTTCTAACGAAACGAGATTGCTGTCCTTGTACCAAAAAATGGCTCTCATCTGAGAACAACACTTTTCTCCAATCTTCAACAGTCCAGCTCACATATTTTTTTGCCCAATCATATCGTTTTGTCATCATGGCAGCAGTCAATAACTGTTTTTTTTTTAGGTCTGACTGTTTTTCTTCCTCCTTGTATAAGTCGTTTTCGTACGGTGGAGTCATGAACAATAACTCCAGCGTGTGCTAAGTCTTGCTGAAGTTCTTGGCTGGTTTTTCTAGTGTTTAATTTACTTTCCCTTATTAAAAAAGCTTCATCCCTTCCTGTTGTCTTTCTTTTCCTTCCACATTTCCCTTTTCTGTTCACTTCAATCGTCCCAGTGTCCCTTTTTTGCTTCAAAATCTTGTTGACAGCTCCTAAACTCACACCACACTCCTTGGCAATATCTCTTTGAGTCACTGATGTGTGTTCACTCAAAGTAACAATTTTAGTGCGCTTTTTGGGAGTAATATCCATCTTCAAAAATAACAAGCAAATAAAACCTTAGTTCAGCTTACTTCAGCAAAAACACAATAATTCTAAAAAAAAAAAACAAAATGCAACGTGTCTGTAGCTTGCTATGTCTCATTACTCACTGACTGTCAGAACAGTAAAACAAAATGGCCGCTACTTTGACATAAAAGTGTTGCCAACTGTGAAAAAAAAGTAAAATTGTGATAATTATGATGTGTTCACATTAATTCGCAGAATACTGTATAATCCAATAACATAAAGAACGAAAATAAAACACAAAATTATATTTGAACATCAGTTTCCACAATTCAATAGAAAATCGTAGTTGGACACGAAATACGTTGAAACACGTAACCACAAACTCGGACATTGGTGAACAAAAGGAGCGGCATTTCTGCATCATCCCAGGACCAAGAATTCAACTTTTATTTCGAACTTGGAGTGAAGACTGGCGAGAATTAATTCATCTGCATTCCGTTATTGACCAAACACTATGACGAGGTTAGCCTTACCGAGTCACGATGCCCAGTGGACGGTAAAACTAAACTTATTTTAAATAATATTTAATAAGAACTTAATACTATATTGTAATACCTTGTAATCCTATTTATGCATTTTCTGACCTTACCAATAGTGGAAAGAACCTTCACTCCCTGTGTTTAAAAGAATACAAAATCATAATTAAAATAATATATAACCCTGAATTCGATCAGTAATCGATTACTTCTAATACTATCGACTTTTGTATGTCCGTAAAGGAAGAACTTTGCTGTCAAGAAATATAAAAATCATAATAAAGAATCCTTTCAGAATTTAACGATATCTTCTCATTTATATAATATTTAGTGTAGTGTGAACAAGTTATAATATAAGTAGAGACTGTAACGTAGGAATTATTGTACGTGGGTAACTAACCTACAATTTTCAGCTGTCTGTGAACCACAGCGCTATTCGCGGACTACTGTTGTATTAAAGAGAATGAGAAACCGATAAGAATTCCTTCTCTTCTCTTCAAACGCGGGCTAGGCTTGAACGAGAAAATTAGAATTACACACTTAATACATAAATCACAACAAAACACATATTATATATACGAATAAAGAGAAGACGTCAAAGATAAGTTATAAATTGGCACTCACAACAGTGGGGCTTTAGGAGATATAAGATACGACAAGTTGTAAATTGGCGTTTCCAACGTGGACATATTTAAATATTACAATAAGTTCAGTAAAACGGGAGATACGAGATAAGTTATAAATTGACGCTTCCATCGTGAGGCGAATTAAATAGAGACGAAAGGGTTAAGTTATAAATTGACGAACCCAACAGTGGGGCATAACATTTAAACGCCCATCGCGTAACTTATAAATAGGCGCATCCAAACGTGGAGCACAATCTCCATAAGTTATAAATTGGCGCTCAACTTATGTAGGGCTTAAGTTAAGTAAAACAGCGATTCCATAATAATTACTTAACTCGAGCAGGCAACTATTAGAAGCACAGAAATGCAATAAAGAGCTATGATACAACAGGAAACGAAAATGCCCGAACAAGAGAGACGATTAAGTTACGCGGAATGGATGACAGTGCTATTTAAAAAATTCAGCAAGGATATGGAGTATATTAAGAAAAATACCACTGATCATGAACGAGCACAGATGAGTCGTGCGAATTTAGCGGGAACACCAAACGACAAAATGACGTTAACAGATATTTATGACGAAATGTGGGAGCTAGAGACAAGGAGCGATAAAGAAGAGACCATCGGGAAAACCCACGAAAATAACGGTAAAAAGGTGGAAGGAGTGACTGAAGAAGATTGGGATAGATGGGATGATAATTGTACTCAGATGAAAAACGAAAGAATGGGAACATACGCACCAGTGACAGAGCAATATACTCAGGAGGAGTATGAACAATGGAGACAATTAATAAGAAAACCAGAAAACCCAATACAAACGGAAAACGCAGAATTAAAGGAATGGATAAGGGTTATGTTTGAACTATCCAGAGAAGATATTTGTAATTGGAGGAAGGAACATAATAGGTTGTTAATAGAAGAATTCAAAGGAATACCAAATAATAAAAACTTAGAACAATCAAATATGCAAATAGAAGAAGAAATAGTCACGGATAGTGAAATGGAACAACAGATAGGTGATAAAGAAGAAACTGAAGTAGTTACAGACACGGAAAATGAGAAACAAGCGGGGAACAAAGCAGAAGCCAGCAGAAAACCAACTTGGCAAGAAGTAATGAAATTTATGACAGAACAGAGTAGACAAACTAACGAAAATCTGAGGAAAATAAATGAGGAAATTAAGGAAAATAAGGAAAACTCAAAAGAAAAATTTAGGAAACAGGAGGAAACCTCAAGGAAACAGAGCGAAAGATTAGACAAAATCAGAGAAGATAACCAGAGACACCATGAAAGATTAATGAAAATAATGGATGAAGGTTTCAAAAAGTTAGAGGAAACAATGGACAGTGGTTTAAATAATAGGACTGAAACACTAGACAGCACTTCCAAAGGTATTAAAGTAAGTACGAACACAGAAGAGAGCAGGAAGGAAATAGAAATTAGAGAAGACCAAAATGCATCACTATCTGAAAATAAAAATAGAAACAACAGAGAGAATATCAAAACCATGGAAAAAAAGACCAAGAAAATAAGAAAATTATATAGAAAGAAATATTAAATACAAAAGAAGAATGGAGATGAGGAAGGGTGGATTAATTAATGCATTTAACATCCCAATTGGTGAACAAAGGGAGTTAAGTAAAGTTAAGAATTATAGAAAAAACTTTATAAAAATGTCAAAGGTAAACCACAATAGAATAATAAAGAAAAACTTAAATAAGTTTAGATACCATTTGAATATGTCGACGATCGAAGAGTATCTGACAATATCATTTATATCTTCAATGCGGAATATACCAGTAAAATATTTGGTAAATAATCCAGAGGTCAAAGGAAATGGAATGGTATCAAATATGAGTGATTGTGTTAGATTAGAGGAGGTACAATACCTGATAGTTAAAAAGGAACTAACTATGACGGAAAACCGTGACTTAAATGAAGACTTCGTATCAGCAGAGTTACAATACCAGATGATAGAGAGGTATTTAACAAGAACAAAAATCATTACGAACACTGCAGTAATCCGAGGAAAAGGAGTACCTGAGTTAATGGACCATGGTTAAAACAAGAAATAGTCAACCAGAAAAAGGGGACTGATTTTCTGAAAACCGACCAGGCAACCACTTGGAAAGAAGGAACTAAAGAAATAATATTAAAAAAAAAAAATATATGTTAAGAGAAACACCATCACCAATCATCAATGACTAACAAAACCGGACAAGAAAATATATTAAGAATAAAACCCCGAAATTCTAAAGGAAGTAAGAACGTCTTACTATAGGTATTAAGAAGAAATTATTTTATATATATTAAGAATAAACCCCCCAAAATTAAAAAAACTATGAGAAAAGCTTAATCAAAATACTTAGAAACAATGCGATTTAAAATAAAAGACAAAATGCCAAGAGAATTGAAGAACAGATTACATAATTATTTATAAACAATATGATTTAAAATGGAATAAGAAAAAATATATATCAAAACAATTAATGGTAATGTGATCAGACAAGAAGGTAAAATAAGAAGAACAATGGATAATTTAATGACTATAATTACGATGAAACTAAAGAATGATAATAATTAATGCAAATACAGTTTAGAATTTCTTTGAATTGAAAATGATAAAGGAAGAAATAGTACGGAGAACATCTGTCACAAGAAAGAAGGTCAAAGGTGTTTACAAATAATGACTGTCAAAAATGTTATCTGAAAATAGCTACTGAAAATAAGAAGGAATCAAGAAGAAAAGAAAGATATATAATTAAATGTAAAACGCGACAGCGTAAAGAATCCCAAAGATGTTTATTATTAGTCAAATGAAGAGACTATTATGATATTATTTTATTTTTTATAACTGTCTGTAGATGAATTCCAGCAGTATTATATTGAAGTGTAGTATGGCCAGCAGAGTATGAAGCCAAACAGTGCCTCTCTGAACTGTCCCAGCTCACATGTTAGGGAATGTTAGGGAAATTGAATATTTAAGGGATAGTGAAACCGCTGCGAAGATTGACATCAGATTCCAAAAGTATGAAGGAAGAAATCAGAAGGAAGATAGCTGACAGAAGATCAATGGAGAAACGCATTTGTAGAAGTAAATAGAAATAGGAGAGTGTTAAAACTAATTTTTACCGATTATTGTGACCAATCATTGACAAGTAATGTTTAAGAAGAAACAAGGCAAGAGAATTAATATCATTATTGAATTTTCATCCAATAGAGAAAGGTGAGTACTAGTCAAAAATGTTACATTAAGAATTCCCATCAATTACCATTAAAACTCTACAATGAATAAAAGGAGGGTATTCCAAGGCATGAAAAAATATAAGTTTATTTTGACCCAAATTATATTCAGGTAAACTAAACTTCTGTTGGAGGGGAAGCATATGTAACATAACGAAAATATGGTCCCCTACGTTACATAAATCAAATTATAAGTTTTAAAATAAAATAAAAATAATAGTTATCCATACTCGTAAAAGGTCAGAAACCCAACCCATTATTGAATAAATGAATTATCCCCAATAAGAATACAAGGTAGAAAGAAAAAAAATTAATAATGTTAATAAATACAAACTTCAAAGTTCAGTGAAAGGTGTAAAGAATAGACATTGACAAGTGATGTAAAAACTAACTTAGACTGTTTTATAATAAGTGATGTTTTAAATGAGAGGAGAATGAGTAATTGTTACGTGACTTATTTCATAAAAATGTACCTGTTATTACGTTGTATCATGTTGTATCATTATCATGATAGTTACGTTAATTTTTGTGTGTAGCAAGTGGAGTAATTCTTTTAATAGAATACCAATTAACTAATTATTATGTGTTATCAATATATCATTATACAGCTGTTGTCAAACTCATTAATTAATTACCAATTAATTTCATTTTATGTGTTATCAATATATCATTATAGAGCTTTTGTTAGACTTATATAATTAAATGTTTGTATACATGTACTTAGATATTAGGCTGATTATGATTGTGAACTTGGCCAGAAGGGCTATAATTGTTAACGAGATACAAAAGGGTTTAGTTTAATCATGTCATAAACAAATGAAGGATTCTATAATAATGCAGGTAGTAACAAATTAAAATCAGAAGTAGATAAAAATGTAATGATAGGCCTAAAACCAGTAACATCGTATAGTAAGTCAGGTCAGAAAGGTTAGGTAAAGAAATTTGTAAAAAATACTAAATAGAATCTAATGAGTTAGGAGAAGTTAATAATAATTGCTAATAACAGATAAATAAATTCAATTTAAATAAATTCTCAAAATGCAATAGTGCAATGATACCGATAGGGAATGTTTTGTAACAGAAAAATAATACTTGTTAGAGTAAGTAGATTAAGAGGAAACGACAGCAAAATATATAAAATTTAGTGACAAATAATATGTAAAATTATAATAGGATATAATGGAAATTTAGTAAAGGATTATTTTGATGAGTGTAAGAACATTGTATGATAATGGTTATAGTATAATATAATATCCAATAAGAGGAGACAGGATGGTTGTCAAGGACGACGAGAGATATAAAAGTTGTTGATTCTATTATTGAATAATTATCCATGAACGAAGATGGTTTAGTTTGGATGCACTCAGAAAAGATTTGATTAAATTAAATTAAAACAATACAGTTGGGAAACAAATTAAGTAATAAATCACCATAGTATGGTTCACTGACATTCAGCCGTCTTATATAACCGAACAATCATAAACCTGTACATGAAAATTGACGAAAAATCTAAAGGAAGAACTCTAATAGTAAAACTCAATATAATGAGCAAATATTAACTTAATTAATCAACCAAAGCAGAGAAATAACTACCTGAATAGAGTTATACAGTACTGTGTGAATTAATGTGTTCACAAGTGATAATTTGAAAAAAAAACAACATTTATTAGTTATAGACGAAGAAAAAAGAGAAAAGAATACAATTTAAATTGTTTTAATAGGAAATATGTCCTCCCTTGACTTTTATAACTTCTTCAACACGTTTTGGCATAGAATCAACAAGTTTTTTACAGTTTTCTGATATTTGCTGGTCTCGAAACCATGTGTGGATTAAAGCCTCAATCAGTTTTGTTTTTGTTGTGCAATCTATTTTACGAAGTCTAGCTTTTACAATAGCCCACAGATTTTCAATCGGATTAAGGTCCGGTGAGTTTCCTGGCCATTCAAGGCATGATATCTTTTTGTCCTTGAAATATTTCATCATGATCTTGGACACGTGACATGGAGCCGAATCTTGTTGAAAAACTGCTTGACCGATGGCATCAACTTTTCTTTGTTCAGCTTCCAATCTGTGTTCTAGCAAGTCTCTGTATTTTTGCGAGTTCATCATGCCTTCGATCGGCACAAGGCATCCGGTACCTTTATAAGAAAAGCACCCCCAGAACATCTTCTTTAACGGATGTTTAACTGTTTGATCAATATGAGCTGTCGTAAGTTTTTCGTTGTCACTTTTTCTAACGAAACGAGATTGCTGTCCTTGTACCAAAAAATGGCTCTCATCTGAGAACAACACTTTTCTCCAATCTTCAACAGTCCAGCTCACATATTTTTTTGCCCAATCATATCGTTTTGTCATCATGGCAGCAGTCAATAACTGTTTTTTTTTTAGGTCTGACTGTTTTTCTTCCTCCTTGTATAAATCGTTTTCGTACGGTGGAGTCATGAACAATAACTCCAGCGTGTGCTAAGTCTTGCTGAAGTTCTTGGCTGGTTTTCCTAGTGTTTAATTTACTTTCCCTTATTAAAAAAGCTTCATCCCTTCCTGTTGTCTTTCTTTTCCTTCCACATTTCCCTTTTCTGTTCACTTCAATCGTCCCAGTGTCCCTTTTTTGCTTCAAAATCTTGTTGACAGCTCCTAAACTCACACCACACTCCTTGGCAATATCTCTTTGAGTCACTGATGTGTGTTCACTCAAAGTAACAATTTTAGTGCGCTTTTTGGGAGTAATATCCATCTTCACAAATAACAAGCAAATAAAACCTTAGTTCAGCTTACTTCAGCAAAAACACAATAATTCTAAAAAAAAAAACAAAATGCAACGTGTCTGTAGCTTGCTATGTCTCATTACTCACTGACTGTCAGAACAGTAAAACAAAATGGCCGCTACTTTGACATAAAAGTGTTGCCAACTGTGAAAAAAAAGTAAAATTGTGATAATTATGATGTGTTCACATTAATTCGCAGAATACTGTATAATCCAATAACATAAAGAACGAAAATAAAACACAAAATTATATTTGAACATCAGTTTCCACAATTCAATAGAAAATCGTAGTTAGACACGAAATACGTTGAAACACGTAACCACAAACTCGGACATTGGTGAACAAAAGGAGCGGCATTTCTGCATCATCCCAGGACCAAGAATTCAACTTTTATTTCGAACTTGGCGTGAAGACTGGCGAGAATTAATTCATCTGCATTCCGTTATTGACCAAACACTATGACGAGGTTAGCCTTACTGAGTCACGATGCCCAGTGGACGGTAAAACTAAACTTATTTTAAATAATATTTAATAAGAACTTAATACTATATTGTAATACCTTGTAATCCTATTTATGCATTTTCTGACCTTACCAATAGTGGAAAGAACCTTCACTCCCTGTGTTTAAAAGAATACAAAATCATAATTAAAATAATATATAACCCTGAATTCGATCAATAATCGATTACTTCTAATACTATCGACTTTTGTATGTCCGTAAAGGAAGAACTTTGCTGTCAAGAAATATAAAAATCATAATAAAGAATCCTTTCAGAATTTAACGATATCTTCTCATTTATATAATATTTAGTGTAGTGTGAACAAGTTATAATATAAGTAGAGACTGTAACGTAGGAATTATTGTACGTGGGTAACTAACCTACAATTTTCAGCTGTCTGTGAACCACAGCGCTATTCGCGGACTACTGTTGTATTAAAGAGAATGAGAAACCGATAAGAATTCCTTCTCTTCTCTTCAAACGCGGGCTAGGCTTGAACGAGAAAATTAGAATTACACACTTAATACATAAATCACAACAAAACATATTATATATACGAATAAAGAGAAGACGTCAAAGATAAGTTATAAATTGGCACTCACAACAGTGGGGCTTTAGGAGATATAAGATACGACAAGTTGTAAATTGGCGTTTCCAACATGGACATATTTAAATATTACAATAAGTTAAGTAAAACGGGAGATACGAGATAAGTTATAAATTGACGCTTCCATCGTGAGGCGAATTAAATAGAGACGAAAGGGTTAAGTTATAAATTGACGAACCCAACAGTGGGGCATAACATTTAAACGTCCATCGCGTAACTTATAAATAGGCGCATCCAAACGTGGAGCACAATCTCCATAAGTTATAAATTGGCGCTCAACTTATGTAGGGCTTAAGTTAAGTAAAACAGCGATTCCATAATAATTACTTAACTCGAGCAGGCAACTATTAGAAGCAGAGAAATGCAATAAAGGGCTATGATACAACAGGAAACGAAAATGCCCGAACAAGAGAGACGATTAAGTTACGCGGAATGGATGACAGTGCTATTTAAAAAATTCATCAAGGATATGGAGTATATTAAGAAAAATACCACTGATCATGAACGAGCACAGATGAGTCTTGCGAATTTAGCGGGAACACCAAACGACAAAATGACGTTAACAGATATTTATGACGAAATGTGGGAGCTAGAGACAAGGAGCGATAAAGAAGAGACCATCGGGAAAACCCACGAAAATAACGGTAAAAAGGTGGAAGGAGTGACTGAAGAAGATTGGGATAGATGGGATGATAATTGTACTCAGATGAAAAACGAAAGAATGGGAACATATGCACCAGTGACAGAGCAATATACTCAGGAGGAGTATGAACAATGGAGACAATTAATAAGAAAACCAGAAAACCCAATACAAACGGAAAACGCAGAATTAAAGGAATGGATAAGGGTTATGTTTGAACTATCCAGAGAAGATATTTGTAATTGGAGGAAGGAACATAATAGGTTGTTAATAGAAGAATTCAAAGGAATACCAAATAATAAAAACTTAGAACAATCAAATATGCAAATAGAAGAAGAAATAGTCACGGATAGTGAAATGGAACAACAGATAGGTGATAAAGAAGAAACTGAAGTAGTTACAGACACGGAAAATGAGAAACAAGCGGGGAACAAAGCAGAAGCCAGCAGAAAACCAACTTGGCAAGAAGTAATGAAATTTATGACAGAACAGAGTAGACAAACTAACGAAAATCTGAGGAAAATAAATGAGGAAATTAAGGAAAATAAGGAAAACTCAAAAGAAAAATTTAGGAAACAGGAGGAAAAATTCAACAAAGTAGAAGAAAATTTTAGGAAACAGGAGGAAACCTCAAGGAAACAGAGCGAAAGATTAGACAAAATGAGAGAAGATAACCAGAGACACCATGAAAGATTAATGAAAATAATGGATGAAGGTTTCAAAAAGTTAGAGGAAACAATGGACAGTGGTTTAAATAATAGGACTGAAACACTAGACAGCACTTCCAAAGGTATTAAAGTAAGTACGAACACAGAAGAGAGCAGGAAGGAAATAGAAATTAGAGAAGACCAAAATGCATCACTATCTGAAAATAAAAATAGAAACAACAGAGAGAATATCAAAACCATGGAAAAAAAGACCAAGAAAATAAGAAAATTATATAGAAAGAAATATTAAATACAAAAGAAGAATGGAGATGAGGAAGGGTGGATTAATTAATGCATTTAACATCCCAATTGGTGAACAAAGGGAGTTAAGTAAAGTTAAGAATTATAGAAAAAACTTTATAAAAATGTCAAAGGTAAACCACAATAGAATAATAAAGAAAAACTTAAATAAGTTTAGATATCATTTGAATATGTCGACGATCGAAGAGTATCTGACAATATCATTTATATCTTCAATGCGGAATATACCAGTAAAATATTTGGTAAATAATCCAGAGGTCAAAGGAAATGGAATGGTATCAAATATAAGTGATTATGTTAGATTAGATGAGGTACAATACCTGATAGTTAAAAAGGAACTAACTATGACGGAAAACCGTGACTTAAATGAAGACTTCGTATCAGCAGAGTTACAATACCAGATGATAGAGAGGTATTTAACAAGAACAAAAATCATTACGAACACTGCAGTAATCCGAGGAAAAGGAGTACCTGAGTTAATGGACCATGGTTAAAACAAGAAATAGTCAACCAGAAAAAGGGGACTGATTTTCTGAAAACCGACCAGGCAACCACTTGGAAAGAAGGAACTAAAGAAATAATATTAAAAAAAAAAAAATATATGTTAAGAGAAACACCATCACCAATCATCAATGACTAACAAAACCGGATAAGAAAATATATTAAGAATAAAACCCCGAAATTCTAAAGGAAGTAAGAACGTCTTACTATAGGTATTAAGAAGAAATTATTTTATATATATTAAGAATAAACCCCCCAAAATTAAAAAACTATAAGAAAAGCTTAATCAAAATACTTAGAAACAATGCGATTTAAAATAAAAGACAAAATGCCAAGAGAATTGAAGAACAGATTACATAATTATTTATAAACAATATGATTTAAAATGGAATAAGAAAAAATATATATCAAAACAATTAATGGTAATGTGATCAGACAAGAAGGTAAAATAAGAAGAACAATGGATAATTTAATGACTATAATTACGATGAAACTAAAGAATGATAATAATTAATGCAAATACAATTTAGAATTTCTTTGAATTGAAAATGATAAAGGAAGAAATAGTACGGAGAACATCTGTCACAAGAAAGAAGGTCAAAGGTGTTTACAAATAATGACTGTCAAAAATGTTATCTGAAAATAGCTACTGAAAATAAGAAGGAATCAAGAAGAAAAGAAAGATATATAATTAAATGTAAAACGCGACAGCGTAAAGAATCCCAAAGATGTTTATTATTAGTCAAATGAAGAGACTATTATGATATTATTTTATTTTTTATAACTGTCTGTAGATGAATTCCAGCAGTATTATATTGAAGTGTAGTATGGCCAGCAGAGTATGAAGCCAAACAGTGCCTCTCTGAACTGTCCCAGCTCACATGTTAGGGAATGTTAGGGAAATTGAATATTTAAGGGATAGTGAAACCGCTGCGAAGATTGACATCAGATTCCAAAAGTATGAAGGAAGAAAACAGAAGGAAGATAGCTGACAGAAGATCAATGGAGAAATGCATTTGTAGAAGTAAATAGAAATAGGAGAGTGTTAAAACTAATTTTTACCGATTATTGTGACCAATCATTGACAAGTAATGTTTAAGAAGAAACAAGGCAAGAGAATTAATATCATTATTGAATTTTCATCCAATAGAGAAAGGTGAGTACTAGTCAAAAATGTTACATTAAGAATTCCCATCAATTACCATTAAAACTCTACAATGAATAAAAGGAGGGTATTCCAAGGCATGAAAAAATATAAGTTTATTTTGACCCAAAATATATTCAGGTAAACTAAACTTCTTTTGGAGGGGAAGTATATGTAACATAACGAAAATATGGTCCCCTACGTTACATAAATCAATTTATAAGTTTTAAAATAAAATAAAAATAATAGTTATCCATACTTGTAAAAGGTCAGAAACCCAACCCATTATTGAATAAATGAATTATCCCCAATAAGAATACAAGGTAGAAAGAAAAAAAATTAATAATGTTAATAAATACAAACTTCAAAGTTCAGTGAAAGGTGTAAACAATAGACATTGACAAATGATGTAAAAACTAACTTAGACTGTTTTATAATAAGTGATGTTTTAAATGAGAGGAGAATGAGTAATTATTACGTGACTTATTTCATAAAAATGTACCTGTTATTACGTTGTATCATGTTGTATTATTATCATGATAGTTATGTTAATTTTTGGGTGTAGCAAGTGGAGTAATTCTTTTAATAGAATACCAATTAACTAAATATCACTATAATATTGACGACTCGGAACACTAAGTTTTTTATAAGTAAAAACGTAAAGTTTTACCTTACAGCCTAAACCGGCTTTCACCTATAGAAGGCTTCATCAGAGGCTGTCATTAGTAGCGCTGTTCGTCTTGTTGTTGGTGACGAGATAGTGTTTCGAAAGATCGAAGCTGTGTGTGTGTGGTGAGATGTGTTCGAATAATGCGTGCGATTTGAATTGTGTCTGTTCGTTTAGAATGTCGTTTTTATTTGTTTTTGTGTGTTTGTATATTTTTAATTGTTCTAGAGTGTCTAGTTTTCGGCCTTTTGTGTGTACGTGTAGTATGTTCATGTTATTGTCGATGTTTTTATATGTGTGGTTTGCTTCAATGAGGTGGTTTGCGATGGTAGATTCTGTAGTGGTGTGGAGTGCTTTTGTGTGTTCAATGTATCTCTGTTTGAAGCTACGTCCTGTCTGGCCTATGTAGAATTTATTGCAATTTGAACAATTTAGTTTATATACACCGGGTAGATCGAATTTGTTTTGTGCTTTGGGCATGCGTTTTGATAGTGTGTGTTCTGTTTTGTTAGTAGTTTTGTAAGCGATTCTGTATCCTGCTTTTTTGAATTCGTGGGCAATTTTTTCTGTTTGTTTGTTGATGTATGTTAGTGTTATGAATTTGTTGTTTTCTGTCTTTGTCTGTTGTTTGTTTTGTGTTTTGTGTAGGAGTTTACTGACTATTGTTCTGTCATAACCGTTAGATTCTGCTAGATATTTTATCGTGTTTAGTTCGTCTTTGAAGTCTATTTCATCTAAGGGGATGTTGTTAAGTCTATGTATCATGGTTCTAAAAGCAGCTAGTTTGTGTTGTATTGGGTGATTGGAGATGTTGTGTATTAGTGTGTCAGTTGTAGTTGGTTTTCTGTATATACTGAATTTGTGCCTGTGTTCTAGTTTTGTGATGGAGAGGTCTAAGAAGTTTATGGTATTGTTGTGTTCATATTCGGCAGTGAAGGTTATGTTTTTATGTATTTTGTTTATGTGCGTTAGTAACTGTTCACATTGTCTTTTGTTTCCCCTGTATAGTATTAGAATGTCATCAACGTATCTGTGCCAATATAGTATTTTATGTGAGTGTCTGTAATTGTTTGTGAGTATTTTTGTTTTTTATAAGTGTTGGAGGAAGACTTCTGCTAGAATGCTGGATATGGGGGAGCCCATGGGTAGGCCATCGTTCTGTGTGTAGTATTTATTGTTATAAGTAAAGTAGTTTTGTTTTGTGATAATGTTCAGAGTTTCTGTTATTTCATTGATAAGTTCGTTTGGTGTGTTGTTCTGTTTGAGTTTGTTTTGTAGGATGGTGATTGTTTCAGAGATGGGGATGTTTGTGTACAGGTTTTTAATGTCAAAGGAGGCTAATGTGGCGTTATGGGGGATGTGTATGTCTTTTATTTTTGTTACTAGGTCAGTGTTGTTTTTTACTGCAATGCTGTTGTCTATTTGTGTGTGTTGTCTAATAATTTTGTCTAGATATTTTGCCAGTTTGTGTGCAGGGGCATTACGGTAGTTGATAATGGGGCGGATCGGAATGTCTTCTTTATGATTTTGGGAAGCGCTTGGAGTGTAGGTGCTGATGGTCGGATTTGTTTCATGTAGGGCTTTTGTTTATGTGTCATAATGTGTTTGGCTTTGTTGACTATTTGTTTTACTGAGTTTTGGTATCTGTCGGTGGGGTCGTGTTTTAGTTCTGTGATGTTGTTCTGTTCTATGAAGTCTTGTACTTTTTTGTGTAGGTTGTCTGTGGGGATAATTACAGTCGTGTTGCCTTTGTAAGCTACAAAGTACAAGACTTCATAGAACAGAACAACATCACAGAACTAAAACACGACCCCACCGACAGATACCAAAACTCAGTAAAACAAATAGTCAACAAAGCCAAACACATTATGACACATAAACAAAAGCCCTACATGAAACAAATCCGACCATCAGCACCTACACTCCAAGCGCTTCCCAAAATCCATAAAGAAGACATTCCGATCCGCCCCATTATCAACTACCGTAATGCCCCTGCACACAAACTGGCAAAATATCTAGACAAAATTATTAGACAACACACACAAATAGACAACAACATTGCAGTAAAAAACAACACTGACCTAGTAACAAAAATAAAAGACATACACATCCCCCATAACGCCACATTAGCCTCCTTTGACATTAAAAACCTGTACACAAACATCCCCATCTCTGAAACAATCACCATCCTACAAAACAAACTCAAACAGAACAACACACCAAACGAACTTATCAATGAAATAACAGAAACTCTGAACATTATCACAAAACAAAACTACTTTACTTATAACAATAAATACTACACACAGAACGATGGCCTACCCATGGGCTCCCCCATATCCAGCATTCTAGCAGAAGTCTTCCTCCAACACTTATAAAAAACAAAAATACTCACAAACAATGACAGACACTCACATAAAATACTATATTGGCACAGATACATTGATGACATTCTAATACTATACAGGGGAAACAAAAGACAATGTGAACAGTTACTAACGCACATAAACAAAATACATAAAAACATAACCTTCACTGCCGAATATGAACACAACAATACCATAAACTTCTTAGACCTCTCCATCACAAAACTAGAACACAGGCACAAATTCAGTATATACAGAAAACCAACTACAACTGACACACTAATACACAACATCTCCAATCACCCAATACAACACAAACTAGCTGCTTTTAGAACCATGATACATAGACTTAACAACATCCCCTTAGATGAAATAGACTTCAAAGACGAACGAAACACGATAAAATATCTAGCAGAATCTAACGGTTATGACAGAACAATAGTCAGTAAACTCCTACACAAAACACAAAACAAACAACAGACAAAGACAGAAAACAACAAATTCATAACACTAACATACATCAACAAACAAACAGAAAAAATTGCCCACAAATTCAAAAAAGCAGGATACAGAATCGCTTACAAAACTACTAACGAAACAGAACACACACTATCAAAATGCATGCCCAAAGCACAAAACAAATTCGATCTACCCGGTGTATATAAACTAAATTGTTCAAATTGCAATAAATTCTACATAGGCCAGACAGGACGTAGCTTCAAACAGAGATACATTGAACACACAACAGCACTCCACACCACTACAGAATCTACCTTCGCAAACCACCTCATTGAAGCAAACCACACATATAAAAACATCGACAATAACATGAACATACTACACGTACACACAAAAGGCCGAAAACTAGACACTCTAGAACAATTAGAAATATACAAACACACAAAAACAAATAAAAACGACATCCTAAACGAACAGACACAATTCAAATCGCACGCATTATTCGAACACATCTCACCACACACACACACAGCTTCGATCTTTCAAAACACTATCTCGTCGCCAACAACAAGACGAACAGCGCTACTAACGACAGCCTCTGATGAAGCCTTCTATAGGTGAAAGCCGTTTTTGGCTGTAAGGTAAAACTTTACGTTTTTACTTATAAAAAACTTAGTGTTCCGAGTCGTCAATATTATAGTGATATTTAGTTAAGTAACAGACACGTCATGGACAACGAAATCCAATTAACTAATTATTATGTGATATCAATATATCATTATAGAGCTGTTGTTAAACTCATTAATTAATTACCAATTAATTTCATTTTGTGTTATCAATATATCATTATAGAGCTTTTGTTAGACTTTATATAGTTAAATGTTTGTATACATGTACTTAGGTATTAGGCTGATTATAATTGTAAACTTGGCCAGAAGGGCTATAATTGCTAACGAGATACAAAAGGGTTTAGTTTAATCATGTCATAAACAAATGAAGGATTCAATAATAATGCAGGTAGTAACAAATTAAAATCAGAAGTAGATAAAAATGTAGTGATAGGCCTAAAACCAGTGACATTGTGTAGTAAGTCAGGTCAGAAAGGTTAGGTAAAGAAATTTGTAAAAAATACTAAATAGAATCTAATGAGTTAGGAGAAGTTAATAATAATTGCTAATAACAGATAAATAAATTCAATTTAAATAAATTCTCAAAATGCAATAGTGCAATGATACCGATAGGGAATGTTTTGTAACAGAAAAATTATGCTTGTTAGAGTAAGTAGATTAAGAGGAAACGACAGCAAAATATATAAAATTTAGTGACAAACAATATGTAAAATTATAATAGGATATACTGGAAATTTAGTAAAGGATTATTTTGATGAGTGTAAGAACATTGTATGATAATGGTTATAGTATAATATAATATCCAATAAGAGGAGACAGGATGGTTGTCAAGGACAACGAGAGATATAAAAGTTGTTGATTCTATTATTGAATAATTATCCATGAACGAAGACGGTTTAGTTTGGATGCACTCAGAAAAGATTTGATTAAATTAAATTAAAACAATACAATTGGGAAACATATTAAGTAATAAATCACCATAGTATGGTTCACTGACATTCAACCGTCTTATATAACCGAACAGTCATAAACCTGTACATGAAAATTGACGAAAAATCTAAAGGAAGAACTCTAATAGTAAAACTCAATATAATGAGCAAATATTAACTTAATTAATCAACCAAAGCAGAGAAATAACTACCTGAATAGAGTTATATAATCCAATAACATAAAGAACGAAAATAAAACACAAAATTATATTTGAACATCAGTTTCCACAATTCAATAGAAAAAGCGTAGTTGGACACGAAATACGTTGAAACACGTAACCACAAACTCGGACATTGGTGAACAAAAGGAGCGGCATTTCTGCATCATCCCAGGACCAAGAATTCAACTTTTATTTCGAACTTGGAGCAAAGACTGGCGAGAATTAATTCATCTGCATTCCGTTATTGACCAAACACTATGACGAGGTTAGCCTTACCGAGTCACGATGCCCAGCGGACGGTAAAACTAAACTTATTTTAAATAATATTTAATAAGAACTTAATACTATATTGTAATACCTTGTAATCCTATTTATGCATTTTCTGACCTTACCAATAGTTGAAAGAACCTTCACTCCCTGTGTTTAAAAGAATACAAAATCATAATTAAAGTAATATATAACCCTGAATCCGATCAATAATCGATTACTTCTAATACTATCGACTTTTGTGTCTCCGTAAAGGAAGAACTTTGCTGTCAAGAAATATAAAAATCATAATAAAGAATCCTTTCAGAATTTAACGATAACTTCTCATTTATATAATATTTAGTGTAGTGTGAACAAGTTATAATATAAGTAGAGACTGTAACGCAGGAATTATTGTACGTGGGTAACTAACCTACAATTTTCAGCTGTCTGTGAACCACAGCGCTATTCGCGGACTACTGTTGTATTAAAGAGAATGAGAAACCGATAAGAATTCCTTCTCTTCTCTTCAAACGCGGGCTAGGCTTGAACGAGAAAATTAGAATTACACACTTAATATATAAATCACAACAAAACACACATAATATATACGAATAAGAGAAGACGTAAAAGATAAGTTATAAATTGACACTCACAACAGTGGGGCTTTAGGAGATATAAGATACGACAAGTTATAAATTGGCGTTTCCAACGTGGAACATATTTAAACAGTATTATACCTTCGTCAAGTGCGTTAAGTTATAAATTGCCGCATCCAACGTAGGGCAAATCAACACGGGAACACCGTTAGGTTATAATATATATGTCTATCTATCTCTCCCCCTCTCTCTTCCTCAACAAAATATAAATTTTTAATACTCACCCACATTGTGATTGTCTTTATCTCAAAATAATGTAATCAAAATCTTATAATTGATAAATTTTAGAAAGTGTTTCTAATATTTTTTTATAGACCAGGCATGTATCTTCTAAGGATATATTACACTAGGTTTAGAAGTCCTTTCTCTAGTAACATGAATAACACTGCTACACTAAAGAAATAAACAATAGGTACCCTATCGCTGAGAGCTTATGTGACTTTTGGCTGTTCCATATGTGTAGAGATCATTCTATGTGGCAGAATTATGTAATGCCCCATTTGAGATGTTACTCGACTACCCTACATTCATTGAGGGTCAGTATCTCATTACAATGGAAGGCGGTGGAGGTATAATTTTGAAGTGGCCCAGTCGGGGACACGTGGCGATTTTAGAAGTACAGTTCAGAGTTGTTGTGGCAGTTTATTGCGAAGTGGTTATTGTGTTAATTGGTGCAAAACTGTAATAAGGGGACATTTATTGTATTTGTTGGATAAATTTAACTTGAATTATTTAATAAGAGTGCTTTTGTTGATTTCAAATTATTGTTTGTGCCTAATTAAAGTTGGTAATTAGTGATTTCATTGGTGTCAGTCCTTATGTTTCCTCTGTACAATATGATGATCCGTGAGACCATCATAACAATACTGTTACGGCGGTCTAACTGATCGTCGTATGATACAGTGGAAAACAAAATACAAGACACCAATTATGTCACTAATCACCAGCTTTAATTATCACAATTAAACAGTTTGTAATCAACAAGTAGTCTCTTACAACAAATAAAATAAAAATTGTTCGCATGCTATAATAATGTCTACTAATACAGTCTCGCACAGTTATAAAACACTTTGCCACAATACTTCGAATCACACTGCTATAAATCGCAACTCAAACCGAACTAAGCACCGCTGAAGTCGTGTATTTATACCCCGCTGAGATTCCAGCATATTCCATAATATGCGTGTACTAGAAAATACTAGAACATAATTGATTACGGGCCTTCAACACAGCGTGCACGGACTGGTATGATCTGGAAAAGTCTCGTTGTGGATGCATGACAAGTGTCACGTAATTGTCCTTCATCTCAAAGTAGCAGCAATATGTACGCACACACACCTTATAGACAGGTTTCGTTGGAATAGCCGAGAAACACGTAGTATGTTCTGTAATGTCGTAACAATACTTTTACTACATAAAACTAAATTAAATGTAAATACAGTAGTCACATATATAAAGTTAATGAATTTTCAGTAAAGTAAATCAACTATTTTCTGTTTGTAGGTTGTTTCAATTTTTATAAAAGAAGAAGTAAATGAAGAAGCTGAGAATGAGGAGTTGGAGCAGGTACTGTGCACAACTCAGATTGTTCAAACATTATTTGTAGTATATAGATTATACATGGTATCTTGTACTTGTCGATATGTTATGATTATTTTTGTTTAAAGTTAACTTATTTTAAACATGTGGATATCAGCTGCATGCAGAAAATGCAGTACAGAGTTGTTACACACGTTTGAACCATGGTTGTAAGGTAACACACACACACACACACACACACACACACACACACACACACACACACACACACACACACACACACACACACACACACACACACACACACACACACACACACACACACACACACACACACACACACACACACACACACACACACACACACACACACACACACACACACACACACACACACACACACACACACACACACACACACACACACACACACACACACACACACACTGTTTCGTATGAACAATTTCAATTTTTTTGCAGATTATTCAAATGGAGTTGTGGCATTCATCTTTAGTTTAGGTGTCAATATTGATGTAAAAATTGGTAAATACCCAACAGCTGTTTATAAATTGGTATTTACCCCTCTTGCAGATTAATGTCCTTAATATATAATATATATATATATATATATATATATATATATATATATAAAATTATAAGTGTTTTAAGGAGTAAAACTTAAACTATAGTGATGTTAGGATATCTGAATAACCAAACACCATCTTTATTTATAACTCGAAATGATTTTTGCAGAAAACATGTACGCACGTACATGTGCGCACACACACACACACACACACACACACACACACACACACACAAAGATACATATATTTGCAAGATGCTCAGAAATGCATAAATACAAATTTAAATAAAAACAGTGTTTTGATTTTGTTAAATTAAAAGTTTGTTTTACATTAAAATATGTCTTCAAATTAAATACATTCAGAATTTTATTTAGAAAGGAACAATGAATAAAGAAATTAGGAAATTGAATTTCTGTTTTAAAATGATTAAAGCTGTAATTTAAATTTGTAAGTAAAATAAATCAGTTAACACCATTAATTAATTGTCAAAATTGATTAATCAGTTTTAATAAATTCAGATTATGAAGTATGTATTGCGATTTATATTATGTTCATTTAAACTATAAGATTCGCACTAGTACATGTGAAAAGAAAATTTTGTGTTTTTCAACTCTTTCTGGAACTTGGCAACATTGCTTGTGGGTTGAGGGGGGGGGAAGCAATCAGTCTTTTACTGTCGATTTTTTGCAGAAATGTTACTGTACTGGAAATTGTGTCTCATTATACACATAAGTAATTTAGTGCATTATTGCAAAAATAAATATAGTCATGTGGTCATGTGTCTGTTATTTTCACTTTATTTCATATTTAAGGGGTGTTGTGTGTTTTTGGATTCCGCAATCTAAAAAAAAAAATAATATGCGAAATTACTAATCACTGCTTTCAGTTAAATAATTTTTACTAAAAATTGTAATACATAATAGAGTACCTTATTAGTAATATATTTTACGTTTAATATATACATTAATTTTTTTTATAAGTAAATTGATGTTTTCTTGCAGTATTATTGTATAGTATTATATATACATCTGCAAGTAGTTGATCTTATTTTTTATCATTTTAATTGACTTGACACACATTTCACTGATGATATCAGAATCTTCAGAATTGCAGAAGTAATTATAATTTGATTATATATATATAACGTGTGTGTGTGTGTGTGTGTGTGTGTATGTGTGTCTGATATTAAACAGTACTAAAATAAAAAAGGGGTGTGATGCGAATCATGCTTTCATAGAAGAGAAATGCACTAGCCTCTCCACACCAACTCCACTTTCACCTACATGTCGGTGGACCCTGTTATGCCGAGCAATCCACTCCAGGGTTGTGGTAACCAATCCCTTCAGCGGAGTGGATCAGTAAGCAAACGATAGATGTGGGTTCTATCAGGGCAGTCTGGGGCTATCCTGGACCCTGGCCTGGCAGGATGGTGCACATCAGCAGCAGGATGTGCATCTAGTGTGGAGCCGGATGAGGCTATAGTAGCCTGACGGATGCACACATGGGCTGAGTCAGTTAGCCTACTGCGACCGGGCAGAGAGAGCTCATCAGCTGAGGTGAAAGCAACTCTCTAGGGCAAGAGCACCCCGAAATCAAAGTTCCTGGTCCTCCAGGTTGGGGGTTAGATCGGAGAACTCGCATATCCTATGTGTGAAACTCTTTTATGTGCAGAAACGTATCAGTTTCTCAGCCAGTCAGTTGTCTGCACTTGACCAGGACAACTGGGAGAGGCTGTTAAAGGAGGCCTTGACTCAGGAATGGGCTGTGATGCCGCTGAATAAGAAGAACTTCAAAAAGGCTTGAAAATCTTAGTATGTAAAAGAATTCATAAGTATCCAAGCTAATTACCTTGAGTTATAAATACCTGGGTATTTTATATCACTAAGTGTCAACAGGTTTGCAGAAACCTCACCCAATCATAAGAATTGACTGGGTGAAAACACTGACAACTAACTCGAGATAAGTTGTTCTAACTGTACCTGAAATATGTGGAAGAGAATCTGAATTGGACCACAATTGTATAACACAAAATTTTTATTTTCGTGTGTGATGCAGAATGTGAACTTAAACTTTTAATGGAAAGAAAATCATCATAATTATCATCTACTTCAGGGATTAAACATTGATTATGCCTGTTCCAGCCTCACAGGTTTGTTGTGTCCATTTTTTCCATCCGCCATCCCCAGTTATCATCACTCGTGGTACCCCATGCATTGCTTGTAACAGTTAGACTGTTACTTGAATTGTTCAGTTCACTCTAATAGGCTGTGACTGCCATTATGACTGAATGTTAGACCCCCCCCACATCACATTTGCTTGTCAACTCCTACCACCTTAGGGATTGGTTATCTCAAGCGTGGCAAGGGTTGCTTAACTTAGCAAATACGGGGGACATTTCATAAATAATGCACAGGTTGGCAACACTGCGTAGTGAAGGACACGTCGATAGTGATTGTTATGTCAGTTGTAGTTCAAGGCTTGAGGAAGAAGCACGTGCTTTTGTTTCATCAATACTGTGTATTGTTTTTTAATAACGCGATTTAGAAATGGAGCCTGCACCGGTCTCGGGTACTGTGACTGTTGAGGATCAAAGATCATACATTAAGATCGAAACTTTACGTGGCAAAAACCCAACCGTAATTCACAATGCTTCAAGTGAAGTGTGCGGTGTGTTAACAGTGGACCATAGTACAGTTTCTCGCTGGGCAAATCATTTTCTTGAAGGTCGTGTAAGCATAAACGACGACGCAAGACCAGGAAGGGCGAAAACAGCAACAGATGAAAGAAGTGTGAAACTTGTGGCAGATGCTCTTGAAGAAGATCATCGTGTGACATGTGAGGAAATTTCTGAAGCTACAGGAATTTCAACAACGTCCGTATTCTGAATTCTGACACAAAAATTGAACAAGAGAAAAATATCTGCGTGATGGGTCCCTCACTGCTTAAGTGCTGAACAGAAG
Source organism: Magicicada septendecula (assembly GCA_034769895.1). Taxonomy (NCBI): domain Eukaryota; kingdom Metazoa; phylum Arthropoda; class Insecta; order Hemiptera; family Cicadidae; genus Magicicada; species Magicicada septendecula. The sequence goes on from CM068373.1 coordinate 150,057,235, forward strand.
CAATGTCGCCTGGACATTGCGACCTTGCTGAAACAAAGATTTGACATTGAAGGTCAAGCTTTCCTGCATCGAATCATGCTATTGATGAAACGTGGGTTAGAGACTTTGAACCAGAGTTGAAATCACAGTCAAACGAGTGGAGAGGTCAATCCTCCCCACGTCCAAAAAAGTTTCGTCGAGCTCAATCCAAGGTGAAACAAATGATGATCTTTGCTTACGATCATCATGAAATCATTATGACAGAGTTCCATGTGGTCGAAGTGTCACAGGACTGTATTATCTTGATTTTATTCAAAAACTGAACAGAAAAATGCACAAAACCCGACCTCAGTTTCTCAAAGCTGGGCCACTCATTCTCCATGACAGCGCTCGCCCGCACGTCGCCAGTACCGTAGCTAAAAAGCTGCGTGAATACGGTTGGGAAGTGTTACCTCATCCACCCTACAGTCCTGACATGAGTCCTCCAGACTTTGACTTATTCCCAAAGTTGAAACAACCCATGCGAGGACATCATTATTCATCTCTTGAAGAGCTTTCTGCCGCCGTTACCCAAGCCGTTCGTCAGATGAACAAAGATGGTGTATTAGATGGAATTGCAAAGCTTTCTACATGTTGGAACACGGTAATTGAGAAGCAGGGAGACTATATTGAAGGATTGTAAAGAGATGTTGTCAGAAAATAAACATGTAAGAAAATAAAAAAATAATGTACATTATTTATGAAATGTCCCTTGTACATACAGGGTCCAGCTTAGCTCAACTTAGGGTCCATCTTATGCAGGTGAGAGTGGAGTTGGGATGGAGAGGCTAAGATGTGTCTTCTTAATTGGACAGAAAATTTTTAAATTTTTTCCATTTTAATTGTGATATATATGTACATAAAAAATAATTCACTGAAAAGGAAAAAATGACTTAATTTTTGTGTGTGTGCAGGATATACTATCAGATATAAATACTACCATAAAAGAAGAGGTCTGTATGAAAGAAGAATTAAATGAAGGACAGAATGAACAATTTGTTGATCAGGTAGGTGCATAATACATGTAACAGTATGTATATATATTTGTAATATTTTATATTAGTTGAAAATTTAAAATAAATATGTTGCCGTTATTTTGAAATTCGTAAAATTAAAATGATTTATTGTAGCTTTGTAAATGATATCAAGCACTCTTTTATTAGTTTTTAAATCAAAATGTAGTTTGTGTTTATTGCTGTTGTATGCTTATGACATTATAAAAACGTTTTACATATTTGTATTTTGCAAAGGCCAAGAGAGGAAAAGTTACAACAAAAAGACTAAGATAACCAGTTTTCCTGAAACATTAATTTGAATTGTAAAATCATGTCAAAAGCATAACCAAACTTTTAAAATTTCCTGTGTTTATTATTTGGAGGGGAGTGTCTGTGGTTGGAATGAGGAATTATGGATATTTGTGACATTGCTGAAAAATAAATAAATAAAAGAAACATCAAATGTCAAACAGGGTTCCCACAGACCTGGAGAGTGCGGGGAATTAACTATCTGTCAGCGAATGTCACGAAAGCCCTTGTAAATTTGCTAACATCAAGGGAAAACAATAAAACTGGTGAAAAGTCAGGGGAATTTCATAAACCATAAAAATACTGTAATTGTTTATAGTTTTATACATTGTGGAAATTTACATAGAAAAAAGGTTATAAACTGGGAAACAAACTTTATTTTTTGAAGTAATATACATACATTATGTTAGTGTATTACATTTTATATGCAAGGTAGGTTTGAACATATTTGAATTTCCCTCTCTTTTGCCAGGTGTCACTGGTTTATTATGTCTCTATGTTGGCAGTAATGCAATGGCCCGTCTTCCTTCATGTTTCCCTTCAGATTAGTTGGGTGCTTTCTTGTGAGTGCAAGTCATTCTTGAGGACATTTCAAAGTTCATCACCACTTGGGCCATATCTGTATCCAAATTTACTTGATTTGATGAAAAGTTTAATGGCTCATTGTGTCAAATCCCATTGTGTCAAATCACAGTCAGCAGACACTGGCAGTAAACTTGTTTCCATTGACCTGAATGACTTTGAGACTTTCATAGAAACCAAAAAAATTGATATAGGATTTGAAACACCTAAATTGTTAAAATAGGTTAAAGGAGTGACTGAGCTAGATATTATGAAATGTAAGAAGGAATGGCTAACATTTCTTATTAAAAGACTATTTTAAAAAATCAAGGAAAGAAGTCCATTAAAATACAAAGCTGTTAGAGGTCTGGCGTTAGTTAGTCCTGTTTAACACTTTGACACCGATGGACGTCAATTGATGTCCTTAGAAAACTTCCGAGAATGCCGATGGACGTCAATTGACGTCCTGTAGTTTCAATGTGTTTTGCATGATTCCGTATGTATTGTAACTTTCTCTTTTATATAGATTTTCTAAGTGACTTACCTTTTGAAATCTGGTTAACACTTTTACACTTTATTTGCCATGTGGTTTCAGGCGCCATGTTGTATTGCCAACATAAGATTTTATTTATACCTAAGGGTCCCAGGATTCTATAAGCGTGTTCAGAGACTGAATGGTTATTAGAAATAATCAACACTGATATTATTTGATTACAAACTCAGGATTTAATGATCTGAATATTTTAAACATTTAGATAAACAAAATCAAGATGGAGTCATAAAACATAAAAACAAAATGGCTGCACGATATTCTCGCTGCTTCAGCCTTACTTGTGGTACAATTACATGATATGTATATATGTTCAAGTTACCCTGGTTTACTCTAAAATGAATTCAAACATATTGCAGTTACCATTTTTTAATTGTTACGTTATTTAGATCAGAAAACATCAACCAATGCTTGTGATCCTTACATCTATATATATATATACCGGTATACATACACCCATACTCACACACACATTACTGAAACGGTACATTTTAGATTATTGAGCTCAACATAATTTATAAAGATCGGTATTGTATAAAATGGGTGATGGTTTTACTTCCCTGCCTCGCCGGTTAGAGATGTAGCTATGCGTCCCTCATGCTCTTGCTTGGTGTCCTGCCGAGTTATTATACTGTTACTTTTTGCACTCACTGATTTTATGTTACATTTCGATACTGTCAGATGTGTTTTATATGGTTTGAACTCACATTGTATTAACTTTTACTGCTATTTTGAACACTTTTGAATGTTTGCTGGCCAGCAATTTGTGTAGCGTGCGGTTCGCATGGAAGGTATTAGGCGACTGAGAAAGAACATGGTGTATAATTCCTAAGTAGAAGTGATAACGCGTCATCGTTCTGTTGTTTTGTGGCGATGACGGCATTGTTGTACATTTTAGTTATTACATCTTTCGTACTTTTGATGACGTTTTAACCGTGTCCAGAGGTTGTTTTGTCTGCATTGCTGTTGATCGACACGTAGACCAGTTGACCTTGAGGCAAGTCTTCCGTTACTTATTGCGTTGTAGTATATTTGGGACATTTTACCCTCACATGTTTGATTACATTTGAATATACAATAAAATTATATTTCATGTACCCACAAATTCCTTTACGGACCTAATGTACCGTTACAAAACCCCCTCAATGAGAAGATTTATGCCGAAGCATAAAAACTCTCATTGACACATTCATACTTCCTAAAGGGATCAGCAAGGATGTGTTGCCACAACCCCCTGTAGTGTTTATATAAAAAGAAATATTGCTAACTTACCCTTGGTCCAGTGATCGTGCCCGCACCTGCCTGACCTTACTGGACTTCTCTTGCGAGATCCCAACACTGCAAGGCCAGTCAGGCATTTAACGCTCCTGCTCTGACGCGCTGGCCAGCTCAGGACTGCCGCCACAGCATCACCAAACTCTGAAACATCCAAATAAAAAAACAAAGTGGCCTTGTATAATGCCATATCCCCAACTGATCTGTTTTCCCCTTAGCTGCATTGGTTTACGTTAATAAGGATTGGTTTTTTTCTTAATTCCTAATTTCTCTAACACAGGGATGCAACAAGATTTACGATAGATGTCTCTTTCTCTTTTCTCATTCCGACATTTTACCAAATTTTTTCGACTCCATTCAATAATATTTTAACTCTTTCCAACACAAGAAAAAAATAACTCTTACACTAAGGCAATAACATGTAAAATAATTCATTAAGTTTAAAAGAATCAACAACAATTTATCTATATATCTATTATATAGAACCCAAAACACAAATTCATTATGGCAAACAATCTAGCTATTTAAAATTCATTGATCAGTTTTCCTGATACTAATACTTCTTCAAAGCAAAATCATAATCATTTTTTATGCTCAACACCATTATCAACACCATATACTTAATATTTGGTATTCATTTAACGTTACTACCCCTGTAGCAACCTCCTTACCACACACACTATGACCATACAACATAATATAACATAATAAAACATTTACTTTGAACATTAACATTGTTACATTTACATTAAACAATTCACATTTAAAATAATTTGTATCAAATTATAAACACTACTATTATCATTTCCATCAACTCTTTTACATCAAACTTTTAATTATTCATTATTGCACCATTATTCTCAAAAAAAATTTAAATTTGTTTTTGACATTCATTATATATAAGATTTCATTTATTATTACATTTTAACTATGATTTTCTGTATAACATTTTCCTCTTTAATTAGTTTGGGTGACTCTCAGTTATTCACAATGATTTGATTTATATGGGCATTTATATATATAATCTTACTCACCTTCTTCCTCTAACCACCAACAGATTTGCATAGGGTGACACCAATCTCTCAATAATAACCCCCTTCAACACTAATTCCACTTATACCATTCTCCTCTTTTATAATCAAATATCTAATACCCTCTTTGTATCTAGGATGTGTGTTCCCAACCTTGACAATTCCATTCATCACCTTTTGCCCTTCCCAATAATCTCGGCAAACACTCATCGACCCTTCACAATTCCCTGCCCAACGACGCACGCTGATCACTCCTTACCACCTCACCCTTACTACAAAATATCACCAGCACCTATTTATTCACCATTTACATTACTCACCTTCTCTACATATATGCACTACCTACTGTGTCCCTATCACTACCCTGTTTCTGCCTTATTTTTATCCCAAAATTCTGATCTTCTCTAACACCCATTAGAGTTAACTTTGACTTACTCAAATGCCTTATTTAAATACTCATTATTACCCAAACTCTATCTTTATAACATTTTACCTTACTATGATCTTTGAAATTACCCTAGAAAATTCATCACTTACTTCTTAATAACCATGTAACTCCATATCCAAACATATTGTCTGTTTAATCCTCTACTAATCATTAGATAATCTAAATCTCATAACTTATTTAAATTCATCATCATAACCTTAATTAATTAATTAATCTCCCTTATTTAATTCAATCAATCATTTAAAATTTAACAATTACTTTAGTTACCTTAAAGTTCACAATTATTCTCATTATTTATTTAGTCTGTAAAATTTTATAATTATTATTAAATCAACTCCTATTATCTACATGGTTTACATAAAATACATATAACACACAACATAATGTAATACACAAATACCTTGACATTAACACACAAAAATATACAATCCAACTTATTATTTGTTATCATTGACCATTAATCAGTTCCCAAAACAGTCCATTTCAAAACCACACTGTTCACATAATTAAATGTTCATAAACAATAAAACACTTATCCATCATCATCAAATAACAATCTAATCTTTGGTCTACACACATTTTTTATTGAATATCTTATATTATTACTACCAATATAATACTTATCTAATTCTTCATATATTTCCACAATACTATTTGAATTAATTTGCTTATTCCATATTACTATTTCATATAATTTGTCACGATTGAGTATAGTCCTGTTGCCTTTAGTATAGTCTGTTACAATCAGGTAAGTTATAAAGTCATCTTTATCAACATCATCTCACACTGCTGCTATATCAGCTTCAACCCAAGGTAAGTACTTACTATAATTATCCACATCTCTACACCTATCCTTTCTACCAATTCTTTATAATTTCTATCCACTTTAAATAACTCTCTCTCTCTCTCTCTCTCTCTCTCTCTCTCTCTCTCTCTCTCTCTCTCTCTCTCTCTCTCTCTCTCTCTCTCTCCAACCCCTCTACCTGTATACTCTCTCTCCACTTTCTCTCTGACTCATTAACACATACTAACATTCCATTATTATATTCTAAAACTTCATCAGTACTCTCAATATTCACCCCATTATTCTCTAACACCATATTTTTATTTATATTGTCATAATTCTCAACACCACTTACCTCATTATATGTCATCTGACCGTCTTTATTTACGTTTAATTTATCTCTTTCTCCACTATTCTCTACCCCCATTTTAATCTCATAATTGTCATCTACTTCCTTCAAGTTATCAATTATGTTATTTACTCTGTTTATTTGTCTATCAAACACCTCGCTAATTGATGCTACTATTTTTTCTTTCATATTTTCGTAATGTGCATTTATTTCGTTAATCTGTTTATCAAAATTAAAATTTTGTTTTTTGATTTCGTTTTTCACTTCATCAAACTTTTCATTAAACTTTACACTCTGTTCATCAAATTTGGCATTTAAGTTGTTATTTTGAGCTTTCATCAACTGGAATAAATCGTCTAACGACACCTTACTAATTGTAGGTGTTGACTTCACATTCACTCCACTCATGATCATTGATTCTGTTTCTGTGTCAGTTAAGCTGACGCTTTCATCATTGTCTGCCATTTTTTAAATTTTAACTATATTTCCTTTTAAAATATTACTGTATATCTGACATATAATCAACACAACATAACCTAATTACTTACGTATTACGTTACACATTAATTCAATACTAGGGTGGGTCGAAAAAAAATAATTATTTTTTTTCAAACGCTATAGTGGTTAAAAGTGTCCTGTGGTATGTAGAGAGAAAATGACATAAAGAAAAAAAAATATCGGTTGATATCTTCCGTTTGCGCATCACCGCTAAAGTTTGTAAAAATTGAAAAAATCAGATATTTTTGAATTTTTTTTTACAATTACCATAATTATTTTAAAAATGCTATAGCGCATTTTGTTTAGTTGAGGGTCCCAATAGTATATTTCAGCAAAGAAATAGTTGTTATTTTAGTATTAACCGTTCGCGCAATCTATTGAAAAACGGACAAAATATTGGTTTTTTCAACTTTTGATGTGCAGCTCTTCGCCCGTTTTGTAGTGACAAAACGACCCCGAACTAGCCACAAGGAGGTGGCTGCACGTCTAGTTCCACCCACACCCTACCCAACCAACCAACCAATAGGGGTGTGTTATTTACATATGTACGTATTTACATTAGTATATTTACAAACAGCTGTTTTCTCTCATTCTGTTTATTCCAAATGAAATAAGTTGAATTGCGCTTTGCTGCAAAATTCAGGCATATTTTGCCTCGACACCAGTGTAGAGCTGATAAATCCGTCTCTAGCACTGTGCCCGCAAACTTTACTAGAAGCTTTAGTAACCAGTTTTACGCATCTCTCAACTGCTTGGGTGTGGCAGGGAAACTTTTTGAAGTCCATGATTGGTTTGAAATCTTGATTTACAAATAATTTGATCTCTTCATCAGTTACGTTTCGCAATAACGGTGGAGGCGTCAGCTTACAAGATTGCCAGTCAATAATTTCTGTGTAGTCTCTTGCTTCAAAGTTTATTTTAGGTGGCACAAAGACTCGAATTTTCTTTTTTTTAGCAGATTGCCTTCCTTTCAAAATTTTTCAGTAACCAAGTTCACGAATGTGGTATCTTTCATCTAGGATCATAGTTAGCAGTAAGTTTTCAAGATGGGCAAAGTACGCATTCCGTTGTAATACAGGGTTTATGACTTTAATTAAATCTTCTGGTAAATATCTTGTTGTTTGAATAGCCTTGAAAACATGTTTTGGGCCATCCGTGAAATGTTCCTAATCTTTATATCAAACCATGTTGGCATGTAAGATTTCATGATAAAGTGTACTATTTGAATCAAATTTTCTGAAGGATTTTTCACACCAGTGAATAATCGCAGGACCCGATTGGCAGTAGTAAGCCATCTGGAATGTGACAGAGGGCCAGGACTCGTTTTGATAAATCTTCAGGACACTGTCCTAATTGAATGGCCTTGCAAATATCTAGCAAATACTGTTGATCTTTACTCAGTACCTGCTATCTACTTCGGGAATCACACAATCAATACGTTCAAACTCAACTACAGGTAGTTTTTCAGAACCAGTTAATTGTGACTCAATAGGCCTAGAAAAAGATTTCAGTCCTGTTGTCACACCATCAAGATGTTGGAACAAATGGCGGAACGGTAGTTCATTAAAATGTAGAAGACACACACTTCGTTGTAGAAATCTTCCCACATGTAATTCAATTTGACGAATTATGCCATTTTCCCATCCAGTGTTGGTTGCAGTGCCGTCACATCCGATCACTTCTAGTTTGTCAAGAGATAATCCAATCTGTGAAATATAAGATATTATACTGATAGCTATGTCAGAAGCTGAACTGGTACTGGGAGAAACATGACCTATGTAATTTGATCCCTGTTCACTAATTAATGAATAATGTTCTTCCTTTTTGCTCCTTCGAAAGTGCTTTGTGTTAAAATTTTCTACAAATAATGTATCATCCTTTCTGCCATCAAAATAAAGGCCATAGATTTCTGTTGTCTCTTTACTTTGCAAACCAGTTCTAACTAAGCTTTTCTCCCTTCGAATTTTACATTTGTCCACTACGTGTGAAGTATCTGATTCCGCAATTAAACCTATGTCTTGTAGTACACTCGAAGCGATGGCAGCAGTTGCACGATCAGACACACAATAGCGATCACTATTTAAAGCTGTGGTTTTTAATTTGATTCACATTTGCCTCTGTGGTTTCGCAGATGATGTACTAGGTTCTGGTTCAAATTCAGAATCAGAATCGTCATCCTCAGAAATATTAGGTGGACGATTTGAATGCTTCAAATCTGAATCTTCCATGTTTAAGGTGACTTCCTGTTGTTCGTTTGACGCTGAGGTTCGAATTGTGGAATATATCGCATTTTTCGCTTTAGTTTTTCCTTATTTCTTTGAATTTCCTCATAAATAAATAAATAATAACAATAAGTAAATCGTAACTCTATTACAGGAATTTTCTGTTCTTTTCACAAATACAGTCAATTGATAATGGACATTTGCATGCGTCTGGAGTTTTTTTGCATGTACATTCTATATTGATAATACATTTACATGCGGCAATGTCAAACAGGGAGGATGCGTTTATCTTAAACTGCACAATTTTTTCTTTGTATGTTGTTTTATCTTTGTCACGGCAGTATGACTTTCTGAGATTATAATATGAATCATGGTAAGCATTAATAAGCTGAACTACTACGTACTCAGTCACAGTTGGGATGGATGATTTGTCGTACAAACACTTAACTTTATTTGCTACTATAGCGGCAACTTTTGAGAAACTTACCCTCTTATTATTAGTTTCACATGATAAGTTAAATCTCTCTTGAAAGCAGCAGCGGAGAACATCTTCATGCGTTGGTAGCCTATATCCTAATAATATCTTGGGTTACCAAATATAGGACATTCAAAATCTTTTCTAGTTATTATGCTAACTTTTGAAGTATTCATTATATTAGCAATCACTCATCATCATCACAAAACCACCGAAAACACAGCCGCACTTAATGCACTACAGTACGATAACGTCACTAAAACAACACTCTAATGCCAGTGGCAGATCGAACTCAGGGCACAAAACACACACACAGGTTGTAACAAGTAATATTCAGTCGAAAGAGTGTACAGGAGTGGGGCACGGCCAAGGTCACTGGCCGGCGCGGCGGCCGGATGTGAACTGCGGCGAGCGGTCAAATAGCCTCAACTAGGCGATTTTGAGCCTACTGCGCGAACGGTTGATACTAAAATATCAACTGTTTCTTTGCTGAAATATACTATTGGGACCGTCACTAAACAAAACGCGCTATAGCATTTTTAAAATAATTATGGTCATTGTAAAAAAATTCTGAATAAATCTGATTTTGTCAATTTTTACAAACTTTAGCGGTGATGCGCGAACGGAAGATATCAACCGATATTTTTTTTCTTTATGTCATTTTCTTTCTACATACTACTGGACACTTTTAAGCACTATAGCGTTTGATAAAAAAAAAATAATTATTTTTTCGACCCACCCTATTCAATACCCATTCTGTCTCTGTCCTGCAGGCTTATTTATATAAATATCTATTTTATATAAAGTCACTTGTTCGGGCAGCCATTTGTAACTTCTCTTTTATATAGATTTTATAGGTGACTTAACTTTTGAAATCTGGTTAACACCTTTACACTTTATTTGCCATGTGGTTTCAGGTGCCATGTTGTATTGCAACTTAAGATTTTATTTATACCTAAGGGTCCCAGGATTCTATAAGCGTGTTCAGAGACTGAATGGTTATTAGAAATAATCAACACTGATATTATTTGATTACAAACTCAGGATTTAATGATCTGAATATTTTAAACATTTAGATAAACAAAATCTGTAACGGTACAGAATTGTGTGCTACCCCCAGTTCTAATGTGCTTCGCCATATCCTCACTGATCCTCTTAGTTTTTAGGCAATAAGAGTTTGAACGCTTCAGCCTTTAACCTCTTATTGGGGGGGTATTGTAACGGTACAGAATTGTGTGCTGCCCAGTTCTAATTTATTTTAGCAATCCAGTTTTAATCAGTATTTAATTCAGTAATTCAGTAATTAATTAAAGTGTTAACTTTCACCTGTGAGGAGCCCCAGTACACATACACTGTTAGTCTAAACAACAGTCCATACGTATTGCGTAACCGCCACAGTAAGCAGCAGACCGGGTGAATAACAGTATGCAGTTTGTCATCAGAGAGTGTACAACAGTAGTAAGCAGCATCAGACAGTAAAGTTTGTGATTTAAAAAATAGTGGCCTCGGGAGTGCAAGATAGGCCTAGAGTAAATGGGCATATCTAGTAAAACATAATAAGTGTCTGCTGCAATTTATGGCAGCATGGTCAACACCTAAGTGCTCGAGCAAAATAAAGTCGGGCCGACAAAATGTTACAAAAGTGTAATTTAAAACCATGTTAAACTAAATAAGGGGGAGTATACCGTGACAGTGAATATATCATAAATTGCTGAAATAACTGTTCGGAGTGATGAGTGATACCGTGAGTAACACGTGACGGTGGTGAAGCGGTCTGGAACGCCGGGATTGGTTAAGTACCCTTCAGAAACAACTAAATCAATTTTATAACTATACAAAACACTTACAGATACAGAGCTCTATTAACAGGGGTTAGAAAATAAAAAATGTAAAAAAAAAAAGAATGAAAGAGAGTGCGACAAAGTACTGGGTCATTATTAAGATTAAGAAAATTGTTATAGCCATTTAAGAATAATAATCATAAGAATTGTTTCATTATTGTTTAACTTGTTACCGGTACTGATAACTTTATATGTTGTTTACGCTCAACAAAACAAAAACAGAAAACTTATAATCAATGTAGTAATCAACCAGCATAAAATTTGATACATATTGCATAACTGTAAAACATTACATTAAATAAAATTCAAATAAGTTGTTTTAGCCAGAATAAACTGTGTTATATATTTCGTAACTCAACCCAAGTAACCTGTCTGCAGCTGTTTTCGTCTGTACGACTCTGGACCCGAACCCGAGGTAAGAGTATTTTAGTATTTGAACAAATTAATATTGTTTCAATGGCGCCCGAACTGGGACTCGATTTAAATGCTGTATAATTGAATTTTCTAATGAATTTAAATTACTTCAGGAGATGTGAATCTAATAGTAATTAATTAATAAATGTTAAATTGTGTGGTATGAAATAACATTGTTGTTAAATGTTTCAGAGGTTACCGTGGAGATATTGGTGTGTGTGTGGTGTGTAATTTTGTGTTCATGTCAGTAGGGAACAATGTACTGTAAGTATAAAGCTTCTAATACCAATTAGATAAAATAAAATGTTTACTGGTGTGAAAAAATTTTGATTCAATAATATAAAGGAATTGAGATAATGGTATTAAATAGTAAAATGTTATTAAAGTAATTGTGGCAAATTAAAATATATCTGATCTGAATTGGAACAAATAAGAGATAAATATGTTAACTAAAAGATTTATAGAAAGGAGAAGTACAGGTATTAGGGTGATGTAACTATGAATGTTGAGACTGAGAGTGTTTATGAAAACAAGTCTGGCACACAAGTGTTTATGTAAACAGGTATGTTGTGTGACCAATGTTTACAGCCAGGTGTTGAAGCTGCTAACTGTTGCAGTTTGATGAATCACTGCCACCAGCAGATTCTATTATGAAATAAAAGAAATGTAAGATGTGTTGAAATAGAGGTGGCTTTTTATTGTAATACAATTAATATTTTGCTTTGGAACAAATAAAATAATAATGAGGTAATTATTGTAACTTTAGAGTTTGAGAAATTAAATAGAATTCAATTAGTTTGATAATTAAATCAATTGAAAAGATGATTTTTAATAATAAAGTTAAATTTATTTTGGACTAAATTTCAAAGGTAACGATAGATTAAATAGTGATTGATGAAAAATAATGATTAAAATATATATTTAAATTAAAAAACTGAAAGAACGTTAAAGCTGAGATAGTGTTTGGAAAATAAGATGTATATATTATTGTCCAAGTAACTTGTATCAATGTCAACCTTACGTTTTATGTTTACGGGGAATATATTTAGTTTATATGATTGAACTGCAAGTAGACTGTAAGGTTATATTAGTATTTTAAACTAAAGCCAGTACTTTGTATAAACAGAACCAGTACTTTGCAAAGAATGAGCCAGTATGGCTAAGAGGAAACAAATCAGTTGTGGGATATGGAGTGATGGAAGGCCATTTATTAAATTTTAATTGAATGTTATAAAGTCAGGCGATACTGTGGCGGGTGTCTGTCCGAGCTTATGGTGTTGGGATCTCGAACAGAGAAGTCCAGTAAGATCGGATGGGTGCTGCCACAGTCGCCAGACTAGGGGGGTAAAATACCCATGATTTTAGTAAAGAGTTCAGGAGGGTTGCGGCGCCATATCCTCACTGATCCTCTTAGTTTTTAGCAATAAGAGTTTGAACGCTTCAGCCTCAACCTCCTTATTGGGGGGGTATTGTAACGGTACAGAATTGTGTGCTACTCCAGTTCTAATTTTATTTTAGCAAATCCAGTTTTAATCAGTATTTAATTCAGTAATTCAGTAATTAATAAAGTGTTAACTTTCACCTGTGAGGAGCCCCAGTACAACATACACTGTTAGTCTAAACAACAGTCCAGACGTATTGCATAACCGCCCCAGTAAGCAGCAGACCGGGTTAATAACAGTATGCAGTTTGTCATCAGAGAGTGTACAATAGTAGTAAGCAGCATCAGACAGTAAAGTTGTGATTTAAAAAATAGTGGCCTCGGGAGTGCAAGATAGGCCTAGAGTAAATGGCCCATTTACTCTAGGCCTATCTAGTAAAACATAATAAGTGTCTGCTGCAATTTATGGCAGCACGGTCAACACCTAAGTGCTCGAGCAAAATAAAGTCGGCTGACAAAATGTTACAAAAGTGTAATTTAAAACCATGTTAAACTAAATAAGGCGGAGTATACCGTGACAGTGAATATATTCATAAATTGCTGAAATAACTGTTCGGAGTGATGAGTGATACCGTGAGTAACACGTGACGGTGGTGAAGCGGTCTGAACGCCGGGGATTGGTTAAGTACCCTTCAGAACAACTAAATCAATTTTATAACTATACAAAACACTTACAGATACAGAGCTCTATTAACAGGGGTTAGAAAATAAAAAATGTAAAAAAAAAAGAATGAAAGAGTGCGACAAAGTACTGGGTCATTATTAAGATTAAGAAAATTGTTATAGCCATTTAAGAATAATAATCATAAGAATTGTTTCATTATTGTTTAACTTGTTACCCGGTACTGATAACTTATATGTTGTTTACGCTCAACAAAACAAAAACAGAAAACTTATAATCAATGTAGTAATCAACCAGCATAAAATTTGATACGTTATTGCATAACTGTAAAACATTACATTAAATAAAATTCAAATAAGTTGTTTTAGCCAGAATAAACTGTGTTATTATATTTCGTAACTCAAACCCAAGTAACCTGTCTGTAGCTGTTTTCGTCTGTACGACTCTGGACCCGAACCCGAAGGTAAGAGTATTTTAGTATTTGAACAAATTAATATTGTTTCAAATCAAGATGGAGTCGTAAAACATAAAAACAAAATGGCTGCACGATATTCTCGCTGCTTCAGCCTTACTTGTGGCGCAATTACATGATATGTATATATGTTCAAGTTACCCTTGTTTACTCTAAAATGAATTCAAACACACTGCAGTTACCATTTTTAATTGTACGTTATTTAGATCAGAAAACGTCAACCAATGCTTATGATCCTTACATCTATATATATAAACTGGTATACACACACCCATACTCACACACACATTACTGAAACGGTACATTTTAGATTATTGAGCTCAACATAATTTATAAAGATCGGTATTGTATAAAATGGGTGATGGTTTTACTTCCCTGCCTCGCCAGTTAGAGATGTAGCTATGCGTCCCTCATGCTCTTGCTTGGTGTCCTGCCGAGTTATTATACTGTTCCTTTTTGCACTCACTGATTTTATGTTACATTTCGATACTGTCAAATGTGTTTTATATGGTTTAAACTCACATTGTATTAACTTTTACTGCTATTTGAACACTTTTGAATGTTTGCTGGCCAGCAATTTGTGTAGCGTGCGGTTCGCATGGAAGGTATTAGGCGACTGAGAAAGAACATGGTGTATAATTCCTAAGTAGAAGTGATAACGCGTCATCGTTCTGTTGTTTTGTGGCGATGACGGCATTGTTGTACATTTTAGTTATTACATCTTTTCTTTCGTACTTTTGATGACGTTTTAACCGTGTCCAGAGGTTGTTTTGTCTGCATTGCTGTTGATCGACACGTAGACCAGTTGACCTTGAGGCAAGTCTTCCGTTACTTATTGCGTTGTAGTATATTTGGGACATTTTACCCTCACATGTTTGATTACATTTGAATATACAATAAAATTATATTTCATGTACCCACAAATTCCTTTACGGACCTAATGTACCGTTACAAAACCCCCTCAATGAGAAGATTTATGCCGAAGCATAAAAACTCTCATTGACACATTCATACTTCCTAAAGGGATCAGCAAGGATGTGTTGCCACAACCCCCTGTAGTGTTTATATAAAAAGAAATATTGCTAACTTACCCTTGGTCCAGTGATCGTGCCCGCACCTGCCTGACCTTACTGGACTTCTCTTGCGAGATCCCAACACTGCAAGGCCAGTCAGGCATTTAACGCTCCTGCTCTGACGCGCTGGCCAGCTCAGGACTGCCGCCACAGCATCACCAAACTCTGAAACATCCAAATAAAAAAACAAAGTGGCCTTGTATAATGCCATATCCCCAACTGATCTGTTTTCCCCTTAGCTGCATTGGTTTACGTTAATAAGGATTGGTTTTTTTCTTAATTCCTAATTTCTCTAACACAGGGATGCAACAAGATTTACGATAGATGTCTCTTTCTCTTTTCTCATTCCGACATTTTACCAAATTTTTTCGACTCCATTCAATAATATTTTAACTCTTTCCAACACAAGAAAAAAATAACTCTTACACTAAGGCAATAACATGTAAAATAATTCATTAAGTTTAAAAGAATCAACAACAATTTATCTATATATCTATTATATAGAACCCAAAACACAAATTCATTATGGCAAACAATCTAGCTATTTAAAATTCATTGATCAGTTTTCCTGATACTAATACTTCTTCAAAGCAAAATCATAATCATTTTTTATGCTCAACACCATTATCAACACCATATACTTAATATTTGGTATTCATTTAACGTTACTACCCCTGTAGCAACCTCCTTACCACACACACTATGACCATACAACATAATATAACATAATAAAACATTTACTTTGAACATTAACATTGTTACATTTACATTAAACAATTCACATTTAAAATAATTTGTATCAAATTATAAACACTACTATTATCATTTCCATCAACTCTTTTACATCAAACTTTTAATTATTCATTATTGCACCATTATTCTCAAAAAAAATTTAAATTTGTTTTTGACATTCATTATATATAAGATTTCATTTATTATTACATTTAACTACGATTTTCTGTATAACATTTTCCTCTTTAATTAGTTTGGGTGACTCTCAGTTATTCACAATGATTTGATTTATATGGGCATTTATATATATAATCTTACTCACCTTCTTCCTCTAACCACCAACAGATTTGCATAGGGTGACACCAATCTCTCAATAATAACCCCCTTCAACACTAATTCCACTTATACCATTCTCCTCTTTTATAATCAAATATCTAATACCCTCTTTGTATCTAGGATGTGTGTTCCCAACCTTGACAATTCCATTCATCACCTTTTGCCCTTCCCAATAATCTCGGCAAACACTCATCGACCCTTCACAATTCCCTGCCCAACGACGCACGCTGATCACTCCTTACCACCTCACCTTACTACAAAATATCACCAGCACCTATTTATTCACCATTTACATTACTCACCTTCTCTACATATATGCACTACCTACTGTGTCCCTATCACTACCCTGTTTCTGCCTTATTTTTATCCCAAAATTCTGATCTTCTCTAACACCCATTAGAGTTAACTTTGACTTACTCAAATGCCTTATTTAAATACTCATTATTACCCAAACTCTATCTTTATAACATTTTACCTTACTATGATCTTTGAAATTACCCTAGAAAATTCATCACTTACTTCTTAATAACCATGTAACTCCATATCCAAACATATTGTCTGTTTAATCCTCTACTAATCATTAGATAATCTAAATCTCATAACTTATTTAAATTCATCATCATAACCTTAATTAATTAATTAATCTCCCTTATTTAATTCAATCAATCATTTAAAATTTAACAATTACTTTAATTACCTTAAAGTTCACAATTATTCTCATTATTTATTTAGTCTGTAAAATTTTATAATTATTATTAAATCAACTCCTATTATCTACATGGTTTACATAAAATACATATAACACACAACATAATGTAATACACAAATACCTTGACATTAACACACAAAAATATACAATCCAACTTATTGTTTGTTATCATTGACCATTAATCAGTTCCCAAAACAGTCCATTTCAAAACCACACTGTTCACATAATTAAATGTTCATAAACAATAAAACACTTATCCATCATCATCAAATAACAATCTAATCTTTGGTCTACACACATTATTTTTTATTGAATATCTTATATTATTACTACCAATATAATACTTACCTAATTCTTCATATATTTCCACAATACTATTTGAATTAATTTGCTTATTCCATATTACTATTTCATATAATTTGTCACGATTGAGTATGGTCCTGTTGCTTTTAGTATAGTCTGTTACAATCAGGTAAGTTATAAAGTCATCTTTATCAACATCATCTCACACTGCTGCTATATCAGCTCCAACCCAAGGTAAGTACTTACTATAATTATCCACATCTCTACACCTATCCTTTCTACCAATTCTTTATAATTTCTATCCACTTTAAATAACTCTCTCTCTCTCTCTCTCTCTCTCTCTCTCTCTCTCTCTCTCTCTCTCTCTCTCTCTCTCTCTCTCTCTCTCTCTCTCTCTCTCTCTCTCTCTCTCTCTCTCTCTCTCTCTCTCTCTCTCTCCCTCTCTCTCTCTCTCTCTCTCTCTCTGACTCATTAACACATACTAACATTCCATTATTATATTCTAAAACTTCATCAGTACTCTCAATATTCACCCCATATTTTTATTTATATTGTCATAATTCTCAACACCACTTACCTCGTTATATGTCATCTGACCGTCTTTATTTACGTTTAATTTATCTCTTTCTCCACTATTCTCTACCCCCATTTTAATCTCATAATTGTCATCTACTTCCTTCTTTGTAAAGTTATCAATTATGTTATTTACTCTGTTTATTTGTCTATCAAACACCTCGCTAATTGATGCTACTATTTTTTCTTTCATATTTTCGTAATGTGCATTTATTTCGTTAATCTGTTTATCAAAATTAAAATTTTGTTTTTTGATTTCGTTTTTCACTTCATCAAACTTTTCATTAAACTTTACACTCTGTTCATCAAATTTGGCATTTAAGTTGTTATTTTGAGCTTTCATCAACTAGAATAAATCGTCTAACGACACCTTACTAATTGTAGGTGTTGACTTCGCATTCACTCCACTCATGATCATTGATTCTGTTTCTGTGTCAGTTAAGCTGACGCTTTCATCATTGTCTGCCATTTTTTAAATTTTAACTATATTTCCTTTTAAAATATTACTGTATATCTAACATATAATCAACACAACATAACCTAATTACTTACGTATTACGTTACACATTAATTCAATACCCATTCTGTCCCTGTCTGCAGGCTAATTTATATAAATATCTATTTATATAAAGTGACTTGTTCGGGCAGCCATTTGTAACTTCTCTTTTATATAGATTTTATAGGTGACTTACCTTTTGAAATCTGGTTAACACTTTTACACTTTATTTGCCATGTGGTTTCAGGCGCCATGTTGTATTGCCAACATATGATTTTATTTATACCTAAGGGTCCCAGGATTCTATAAGCGTGTTCAGAGACTGAATGGTTATTAGAAATAATCAACACGGATATTATTTGATTACTGACTCAGGATTTAATGATCTGAATATTTTAAACATTTAGATAAACAAAATCAAGATGGAGTCATAAAACATAAAAACAAAATGGCTGCACGATATTCTCGCTGCTTCAGTCTTACTTGTGGCGCAATTACATGATATGTATATATGTTCAAGTTACCCTGGTTTACTCTAAAATGAATTCAAACATACTGCAGTTACCATTTTTTAATTGTTACGTTATTTAGATCAGAAAACATCAACCAATGCTTGTGATCCTTACATCTATATATATACCGGAATACACACACCCATACTCACACAGACATTACTGAAATGGTACATTTTAGATTATTGAGCTCAACATAATTTATAAAGTTCGGTGTTGTATAAAATGGGTGATGGTTTTACTTCCCTGCCTCGCCGGTTAGAGATGTAGCTATGCGTCCCTCATGCTCTTGCTTGGTGTCCTGCCGAGTTATTATACTGTTCCTTTTTGCACTCACTGATTTTATGTTACATTTCGATACTGTCAAATGTGTTTTATATGGTTTAAACTCGCATTGTATTAACTTTTACTGCTGTTTTGAACACTTTTGAGTGTTTGCTGGCCAGCAATTTGTGTAGCGTGCGGTTCGCATGGAAGGTATTAGGCAACTGAGAAAGACAACATGGCGTATAATTCCTAAGTAGAAGTGATAACGCGTCATCGTTCTATTGTTTTGTGGCGATGACGGCATTGTTGTACGTTTTAGTTATTACGTCTTTCGTACTTTTGATGACGTTTTAGCCGTGTCCGGCAGTTTTGTCTGCATTGCTGTCGATCGGCACGTAGATCAGTTGACCTTGAGGCAACTCTTCCATTACTTATTGCGTTGTAGTATATTTGGGAAATTTTACCCTCACATGTTTGATTAAATTTGAGTATACAATAAAATTATATTTCATGTACCCACAAATTCCTTTACGGACCTAATGTACCGATACAGTATAAAGACGTCCTTGGAGCTGTTTTGAAATGATGTCAGGCCGTGTAGTACCCAAATTGTCCGCTAGATCGCATATGTGTTCACTTTTGTAGGTACAGTTGACATGAAACAGCGCGCAGCAAACTGTTATGTTAGTTGGCTAAACACCACTTATTTGTCAAAATGTCAGACAAGCGTTTCTTGTAAAAAAATTACAAAAGTATACCTTTATAAACCAACATATTTTATGAACTTTATGTAATGTATTGTTTAATCCATTTCTAACAAGTAAAAATACAATTGCGAGTTTCTAGTAACAACATGTGTTTTGGCCAATTCTTTTTTTCTTCCAAAAACGTCACTTTTTTGAAAAGCAATTTCAGGGAAAATAACCAACACAATGACATACAGTATACACCATTTTAAAGAAGACACTTAGATCTTCATAAAAGCATACATAGCATATTTTTTTACTATATAGTTTAGAAGATACAACATTTTAAATATATGCAAAAATGGTCCGGCATGGGTGAAGGACCACTATGTTAAGGGCCCGGCATCAAAGTGTTAAGTAATTGGTCAAGTATTGGAAAGAACAGAATCAATGTTTTACTTGAAGTTCTGTATGAGAAAAAAAAAGGCAGTTTCCTGGTTTGACTTGTTAGAAGTCCCCCAGAAGTTAGCTTAGTATCTGCTGATGATGCTGTTTATAATAAAAATAATATTAAGACTATGGTAACAGTGCAACAACGAAACAGTGGTAATACAACGTCTTAAAAAAAGCAACATCAAGTACACCACACTAGGTTTTGGTGTACACTAGGTTTTGGTTCTTAAAAAACTAGGTGAAAGCTAATTTTTTTTCAAAGAAATATGAAAGTAATTAAAATAAATTGGAAATTATTTCTAAATACATATATGTATCTTGCTGAACAGCATGTGGCCACTTGCACATCCTTCAATATTTTTGACGGACATGGTGGGAGTGAGAAATCCAATGGTGGTTCTCTGCTAATCCAGTGTATACCCACGGGAACATTTTTGTTTGTCTGTGGTGAACCTATAGTACTACTATCTATGATTTATCTAAGATACTACATTTTACCAAAACAAAACAGTTCTTAGCTAACATAAAAAGTGTGATTGTTTTTTGTTTATGGTTAGTTGTGAATGTTGTGTTTGGTGGAAATCGCTAGTTGAAATCGCAATCATATTATTTTAGAGGAAAACGTCCCTCTTTAACGTACTAAGTTTTATTCTGAATACCGCTGATAAGTAAGGCTTATAAAATGTAACTGTGATCTGTTAGCATAAAAATGACAGTGTGACTGCTGAATCAAATGCAGACATTTGAGTGGTGCAACCTAGTCACAGTGTAAGTAGGCCTGGAAAGTAGGATAAAAAAATGTAATAATAGTAGAATGTGATTGGAAAAATGATATAAAATTTTCTCTCAAACATTCATAATTTTGATTCAAATAATTATGGTAAAAATATGAACATTTATATTACAGAAAATCCACATGAAATATAATTAGCATTAAGAAAATATATAAACAGGGGTTGTTAGCCAGAAATTGGCATGCCTGTCCTATAAAATGTTCTAGTTCATTAACTTGTCTATTTCATTATTTTATGAATTTCTAGTAAATTTCTAAATAATCTGCAAAATTTTACCACTCAGTGTAAAAAAGGAGCAGTTCACCTTTATTTTTCAACCCCATACAATTTTAAGGTGTATGTCTGTGTAATCTGTGTAAAGTAATTGGTGACATAAAAGTGATCAACAACGTTGAATATGTGTTAGCCCACACCAAAGTGAGAAGTCAAGCAAAGAAAACGAAAAAACCTGAAAATTACTCAGTCTGTATGTGTGATCTGGACTTGTAAAATCTAGTCTTCTAAGGGTTAAAAATGTTTGTTTTTTATGATAAATGACTCTCTTTGATATTGTCTTCTCAATTAGGTTGATAGTTGACCTTGAACTTGTCCATCCTTCTGTTCTTGTTTCAAAGATTTTGTTGGATTCATTCTTACCAGGTGGTTAAACTACTTTGAATGCTTACTTTCTGTTACTTCTATAAGAGGTTTTATTCTGAATTCCTCTTTTGTACTTTTGTTTCACACTATTTGTCCATTCTTTCCTTACCACTTTCCTCAGATGTTTTATTTCCGCAGTGGTATTTCTGATTTTCAGTCATTATAATTTTGTTGACTTTAATAGACTGTGTTACAATTAATGACTCTGGGATACATAGCTGTGATCTAGTTCATATTTTATTCCAGCTACAGCTACAGCACTTTTTTAAAGTTTGGTGTAGACAGCGTGTCAGAGTTTCAGATGTTTGGAATTTCACTGCTAACCTGACTAGTGCAATTATTATTCTAATAATAAAAGAACCTTCTGTAAATCTTGTTCGAACCATTTCTTTTCTTTACTAATAATTTTTGCATTCCTGCTTTGAAACTTTTATGTTGTGATTCCCACATATGATCAGCCAACCTTGATCGGAAAGTATTAGCCCTATGAACATTCACCGTATGCTCACTAACACAGACTTGCACAAACGTCAACAAGATTTGCCTATATATATTCACAACCACATTTATATGGGAAACTATAAATAATATTCTTCATTATGAATGGACAGGGTCCGGAGGTTTTGTAACAGATATATTCACAACTCCATTTATATGGGAAACTATAAATAATATTCGTCATAATGAATGGACAGGGTCCAGATGTTTTGCAACAGTTGAAATTTTCTTAACAGATAACAGGAGTGAAAAGTAGTCTACAGCCCAAACAGTGACTGTCTTCCTAATATTGTCACACCACGTGTGTAAGGATACTGCCTCTCACCTCTGCCTCCTGCTGATTAGAGTTCCTGCTGTCACTAATGAAATATTTAACGGATTTTCTAAACAGAAGTAAGCCTTGATGCAATTATTAATTTCCGTATCTAAATTGGTTTCAGAGGAAGAAAAGCTAGTGGCTTGAACATGTAAAGAACAGATGACTGCCCTCTTTACATGATCAGGGTAGTTGAAAAGCCTATGAATGTATTTTTCAGTGTGAGTTGCTTACTGAATACTGATGTGTTAATGTCCATCCTCACAACTAATACATTAAGGAATCGCATTTTCCTATCTTTTCCTGATTCACTTGCAGTGTTTTCGGTTAATTAGTTATTAAAAATGTCCCTGTGAGGGCAAAACAACTGCAATGTTACTCAGTAATTGTTTATTAAAATTAACATGATTACCTGTAATGTTTGGTCCAGGGAATCGTTTAGTGTACTTAGGCAGAGAACAGTGAGCAAATACAAATAATACGCAAATCAAGTAAAATATAACATTATTTATTTTTCTTCGAGAACATAAAAAAGATCATGAACACACTTATTCCGCCTTTAGGCGTAAAATTGATTTCCAATAATTATTACAAAATATGAATACGTATATAATAGGTTATGCAAACTCAACACTTCTGGTTAGGCCTATATGCATATTTTTCACACACACAAACATACACATTTACATACTTTTTTGATTTTAGTTGAGCTCAACTTTATACGTAATTTATGAAAAAGCCAGTATTTTAAAATGTTGAAATGATATATATATATATATATATATATATATATATTGTTGAAATGTCTACTTCCCTTGATTATGCTGCATAGAATTTCACCACATGGCATACGTTGTTTTACTGTTTTCACTGTCACATTTTTACGTGTTACTGCCGAACTGTCAATTTGTTTTAATTAGTTACTATTGATGAATATTTAGCCAAATACGGCTTTCACTTTGAAATGTATAGAAAGATTCACATTTTGTTGTATGCGGGCGCCCGCAATTGCTGCTGCAGACAGCAAAAGATGAAAGCCAATTGGCGTTCAGTGTTACAAATTTCCGTTTGGTGCGTCTCTAAGCTGGTTCTCTCCGCTCCCCGCCGTACGTCTCGTCCTCAGTATTATAACGTTCCGTTGAGTTGAGTTTCACCTCTTTAACTTCGTCGCGAAATGTTTTTCGTCAACAAATACTTGATGTGTTGGTCACTGGCTATAAATAGATTTTCGTCTTTTACTGCATAACCATACATGGTCATGAAAATATTTACTGGCTATCGCGTCACCTCAAAGGGGCCTCATCTTTACATGTTATAGAATTTATGAAATTACACAATAATATTTAGGTAAATTTAGACCCATTACAATACCCCCCCCAATGAGAGGATTTATGCCGAAGCATAAAAGCTTTCATTGACATTCTCATACTTTCTAAAGGGATCAGCCAAGATATGTCGCCACAACCTCCTTACGTTTTATTCAAAATTATGGTTAACTTACCCCTGGTCCAGTGACTGTGACCGTATCTGAATGACCTTACTGGACTTCTCTTTCGAGATCCCAACAGACCGGCACTTGACGTTCCTGCTCTGACATGCAGGCCAGCACAGGACTGCTGCCACAGCATCACCAGACACTGAAACATGAAATAAAAAAATATCGAATAGTGGCCTGGTATAATAACATATCCCTAACTGATCTGGTTTCCCTTAGCTGTGTTGGTTTGCGTTAAGAAGTACCGAGTTTTTTATTTTTTTTATATTTTTTTTAATTTTTTTTTTTAATTTATTTTTTTAATCCTTCATATGGATGAATACTTAGTCTAAGTATAATACCTTATATGAATTACATACCAACATTCTGTATAACCTTCTCTAGTTAACTCTTACCCCAAAATTCAACATGATCGCTCTGATTCCCATCAAAATTTAAATAAACATTTCCATTACAATGTATAAATCCCTTCCATTATAAATATTCCATTCACATTTTAAAATTAACAAACTCCTTATATAGAGTAAAACACATTAAATCAACTACATTAGAACAAATTACTTACTTAACAATCGTTAAGTATCTTCATATTACTCTTTAATACATTAAAATAAAACACTCCTCGTCAACACAACATCATTCATTTGTTTACATCAGAAAATTAATTACATACTCTACATTATTGATGTAACTCACTTTAATATTTAATATTTCGTTACTAACAACCTAGTAACCACCTTCTCTATCATCACATAATTTATTAAGTTATGAATTTATTTTAAACTCCTCCTTCCACACACACTATTACCCCCCTGGACTGTAGCGCCTAGTTGCCTCCACAAGGACTGAAGCAGAAGGGGTGAACACTTTTTCCTTTTCTTTCTCCCCCATCCTTGCTTTAGCGTTATACAAAATTCGGCATTACTGATCCCATACTTAGGTATTGCAACATTACATATATTTATGAATTTAAACAAATTTAAATGTATTTTAATTTGTATAGCCCCACGTTCTTTGGGAGCCAATTTATATGCAACGTTACAACCTTGCAAAAGTTGCATAATATTATATGGTATGTGTACAAATTTTTGTACGTAAATTTAGGCATCTCATGCCCCACGTGCAGGGCGACATTAATGCAACGTGGCAATTTGGCAAATTTAATTTAATTTAAATTTGTGGAGTCCTTCGATCTTGGAGCACCAAATTTAAACAACGTTACATATACATAAATAGGTGTGAACGGTCTCACGTTCAAGATTGACAAATTCTTTAAACATATAACATTTAAGTAGGGGGTCAGGTGTATCTGCAATAAGAACTCTACGGAACTTGAAACAGTAATTAAAATTTATTTGATACTATAAAAAAAATATGTGCACATGGCACTGACTTCGATTTAAAAAAAAATTAGTTATTATTTGTTATAATGCCGTAAGGCTTAAGATATATACATCCTTACTAACTAAACATTCTATGCTACTAAATAGTATATAAAAGAAAAATCTCATTTTTAGACTACTCAGTCTATTAATATGTTTCAAAAAAAAATTTTTTAATCTTTTTTTATATATGGTATGTACTCAAAAGATTAATAGTTATTACTTCTCAGTACTGTTTTCTCAAATACTAATTGTTTTTATTTATATTCTTTGTAATCATTTTATATCATATTAATTTGAGCTCTTGTTACGTTAATCGTATTTCTAAAACATCTATGATTTTTAACTCTACTATACAAGAAATATTACTCTTATTTTTAAATAAAATATTAATGTCTTTAACTGTCTTTGTATACTGTGTATGATTAAGATATGAATAAGTTGTCTATCACCTTATTGTCGTCAATCATACTCGATCATTTTTGTTCCATCGGTGTTCATCTTCGTCTCGCCTCCAGCGTCGGCTGTCTCTCTTCTCCTCTTGTCCAGCGTCGGCTGTCTCTCTTCTCTTGTCCAGCGTCGGCTGTCTCTCACTCTCTCGTCCTCTCCTCTTGTCCAGCGTCGTATCGCTATGGAACTTCTTCAGTAGTGCTGTTATTAATTACAATGTTTGTCTTATAGCTTGGTTACGTAATTGTACATAACTGGCAATTTAAACTGTATATAAAAATATTAATAAATATGCCGTGCTGACGGGCATAAGCTCCCGCTGCATCGTGGATGATTCAAGAAAGAGAACCACTGAAGCTTGCGTGTCCTATTTATACCCATGTCTTGGTCAACACCCTTCAGTGATACAAAATCGACATGTTAGAAACTGTCTTTGGCGTCAGTTCCCCCACTCTTTGTCAAATTCACTATTTTTTGTATTTCTGCGAATTGCAGAGTCCTGTAAGTATTTTTTTATACTTATCTTATAACTAATTTTACAACACATGTTCATTGTAATTTTGGACATTGCAACTTAACCCTTTTGATTTGTACACAGTTATTTCACTATTGCACTTGTACGGCGTGTCACTTTCGCGTGGTTTTCGCACACAGTATTTATTAAATTTATTTACATTTTATGGTGCTTTTGGATTTTAATTCTTACTTCTAGTTTATGAATAATTACGGAAAAACAGTCATTGTGCAATTATTCATACTGGGGTGGAAAACTTGCCTGCAGAGACCTGCGTTCACACACACTAGCAAAATACTGGTGTACACACTTTCAGTTACATTTGTGTGTGTGTGCACGTTGATTCAGGTCGAAACACCTGTTCATATTTTTGTCTGAGTCAAGCTTGCAATCCATAACATGCTTATTTCTAATATATTATTAATTATTTACAGTTTATTAAGTAAATTTGAATTTTTATATTTCATGCTCAGTACATCATTTATTTGTACTGTCGCATTATTCCTCTGCTTGGTAACAAAAAAAAATTTTAATAAATTTATTTATTACAATTTTTTTTAATTTATTTATTTATTATTATCTGCAAAAAAAATATAACAAATAATAAAGAACACTATTCGTCATTTCACCCTTAATAGGAGTGTATACAAATGTCTTACCTCCCCTCTTTCGTACGCTCACTGCTCGCGACCTTGAATTAGGGTGGCTTTACAAACAGCTGATTTGACTGGTTTCAATGACCTCTGATTTATGTGTAGAACTTCTTAAATGACGTTGCGTGGAATTTACCAATTTCTTTCTTCTGTATCTTATCATATACAATGAAAGTGTTCTGTCCCACTCGCTGTCTTAACGTATACGGTCCATTATAAAGTCTGAAGAATTTCTTCGCCGTATTATCACTCCTTTTTCCCACTGGATTTGCTTTGGGTAGTATACTTTCTCCCACGTTGAATTGTTGTAACTTGTGAGTTAGATTAAATCTCTCTATTCTCTTGTTACCTCTCTCTCTTATTCGTTGCTTTGCGTATTCAATTTTCACACTTATTGGTACAGGTACATTTTGGTTATTAGGTTTGTTTAGATATTTAGTCCAAAATCTGGTTGGCTTCTTATCTTCTTCTAATTCCATTGGAGTGTATCCTGTTGCTTCACTATAATTTTCGTTAATGGCTTTTTCAATAAATGGTAAATATTCTGCCCATTTATTGTGTTGATTATGGCAATATATTCGTAAATATTTACCTAATTCTTTGTTAACTCTCTCAGCAAGGTTTCCTTGAGGATGTCTTATGGATGTGAGTACTGGTTGTATTCCATTTTCCCTTAACGTCCTCTCCCATTTTTCACTTTGGAATTGCACACCTTGATCACTGAGTATCTTCTTCATTTTTCCATATAACGGAATATATTTTTGCAGTAGTATCTTTAGAACAACTTTGGTTGTGGGTCGCATAATTGGGTACAGTCGGACTGCCTTGGAAAACACGTCTATACATACCAATATGTGCTTCACACCTCGACTTGATCATGGTAATGGTCCCAGAAAATCCACTGCAATTAGCTCTCCTTTGTTTTCCTTCTGTATACTCTGCATTCCTACATATGTGTGTAAATTCAGTCCTTAATTTTACATTAACTTACTCATACATTCTTACCTTCGCTTCTAATCTTCCTTAGCTCTTTTCTTAACATGACATTACTTTATCTAATACATTACTTATACACTACATTAACAATCATTACCTTTTATTACATTTCTTTAACATTACCTTTCTGATCGCTACAACTTTCTTGAAATACACTTCTGTAACAGAATACTCTTTTAGCTCGTAGTGCGTCGCATGATCGGTTACAGAGGAACTGTCTTGGAAAACAACGATATTTTTCTCGAAGTCCTTAATCCTAAGTAGTCTCTGCCCTTATGACTTTTCACTCTCGCTTTCTTCTGTGTCCTTGTATCTTCGATAAGTGTTCGCTTGATCAGCCGTTCTAATAATTATGGCAATTATTGCTCATCTTAATCATTTCTTCATATTTATAACATATCAATAACAACATTCCTTACCATCAATAATACATTTCTTAATTAAACCTTTCAAATAACATTCCTTACAACATTTCTTAATTATACTCTCTGATATTCTTATACATATTATTTCTTATTATTAATAATTAATAGTTATATTATTTTTCTCATTTAAAATAATTATTTATTTTCATTTGCCTTGAGTTCAGTGTGTAGTTAGAACTTACACCCCTCTTTATAACAGTTGCATTGTCCATAGTCTACCGGACGTATATTGTTCCTTTGTAGCGTAGTCGCCGCGTTTACTATTATTCTCACCCTCGTATAAACAACGTCTGCGTTCCATTGTATTAATCCCTTGTTTGTGTGCGTACTCACCTTGTGAACGTTTGTGTTTATCGTAGAAGTCACCTGTTCATTGAGCAATGTTTTCATCTTGGCTCTCTTTCTCTCGTAACGGTCACATTCCATAATTCTCTCATCATGAATGCATTGCGTATGTTCAGTCTGCTTGAGGCCCATATAAACAGCTGTCGACGGTTTTTTTACGTCGTTTATGATAACCTCTGTAGTTTTCATACTTACAGTTATAATTATCGTTACCATAATTATCGTGCGTATATCTAACATCATATTTACCACAATTTTGCGTAGTGTTTCGTCTAGATAACTTACTACGTTTCTTGTTAAGCCTACAGTGATATTTATCTCCGTAAGTGTGGTGTTTTATGTGTTTCAAATGTGTCATCTTGTGTGATTTACTATTGTGTGTGTGCCTCACACTTGGAATATCGCTATTAATAAGGTATGTTTTATTAACCTTTATTTGCTTCTCCTCCTTAATGTTAATTACTTTTTTATAATTATCATTAGTAATTACACATGTATTTTTAAGTACTATGGTTTGTTCACCTTCTACTGACGCTATGCGCGTATTTGTGTCTCTAATTTTCTCTTTTGCTATCCTTTCTTCTCTTAATTCTTCGGTCATTTTTGTAAAAAATTCTGTTAACTCTTCTATTTGAGTTCTAATATTATTTTCTTTTACTTTTTCTGTTTGTTTGTTCTCTACTTCACCAAATACAGCTTGCATCATGGCTTCAAGTGCTTCTCCCATCCTCGAACTTCCCGATATTGCCATGGTGAATAATTATAATATACTACTGAATATAATAATATACTGTGTATGATTAAGATATGAATAAGTTGTCTATCACCTTATTGTCGTCAATCATACTCGATCATTTTTGTTCCATCGGTGTTCATCTTCGTCTCGCCTCCAGCGTCGGCTGTCTCTCTTCTCCTCTTGTCCAGCGTCGGCTGTCTCTCTTCTCTTGTCCAGCGTCGGCTGTCTCTCACTCTCTCGTCCTCTCCTCTTGTCCAGCGTCGTATCGCTATGGAACTTCTTCAGTAGTGCTGTTATTAATTACAATGTTTGTCTTATAGCTTGGTTACGTAATTGTACATAACTGGCAATTTAAACTGTATATAAAAATATTAATAAATATGCCGTGCTGACGGGCATAAGCTCCCTCTGCATCGTGGATGATTCAAGAAAGAGAACCACTGAAGCTTGCGTGTCCTATTTATACCCATGTCTTGGTCAACACCCTTCAGTGATACAAAATCGACATGTTAGAAACTGTCTTTGGCGTCAGTTCCCCCACTCTTTGTCAAATTCACTATTTTTTATATTTCTGCGAATTGCAGAGTCCTGTAAGTATTTTTTTATACTTATCTTATAAAAAAATTTTACAACATCTTATCTTATTTTACAACACATGTTCATTGTAATTTTGGACATTGCAACTTAACCCTTTTGATTTGTACACAGTTATTTCACTATTGCATTTGTACGGCGTGTCACTTTCGCGTGGTTTTCGCACACAGTATTTATTAAATTTATTTACATTTTATGGTGCTTTTGGATTTTAATTCTTACTTCTAGTTTATGAATAATTACGGAAAAACAGTCATTGTGCAATTATTCATACTGGGGTGGAAAACTTGCCTGCAGAGACCTGCGTTCACACACACTAGCAAAATACTGGTGTACACACTTTCAGTTATATTTGTGTGTGTGTGTACGTTGATTCAGGTCGAAACACCTGTTCATATTTTTGTCTGAGTCAAGCTTGCAATCCATAACATGCTTATTTCTAATATATTATTAATTATTTACAGTTTATTAAGTAAATTTAAATTTTTATATTTCATGCTCAGTACATCACTTATTTGTACTGTCGCAGTATATAGCCATGTTCTAAAGTTCTATAATCTTAGATTCCCCAGATCTAAACCCCCCAGTTGTATTTCTAAGTTCACCAATATAGAATATTAAGCCAAATCCACGGTCAGGGTGCGGTGAAGCCGTGACCACCTGAAAATGGGGAATCGCATTTACCATATCTCTTGTATGGTTTATCTTTATACATTGACAACTTAAACTTAATTAATTATGATGGCCAACTACAGACAAGGCCACAATTTTTTTTAGCTCAAACGGTGCAATGCACCCATTACCTTACTGTTTGAACTAAAAGTTATACTTTCAGGTACCCCCCAATTCATTATAAAATAATCTGCATTTATTTGTCCATGATTTTAATGAATTAAAAGAATAATCAACACTACTCATGTAAATAGTACCTTTTCAACTGTGTTACATTATAGGTTCCCTTTATTTCTCGGGTTTGCAGGTCTATTAATACATAAGCATTCTCCATTTTTACTTCACTAACCTCATAGGGACCATCGTATAATAAGAAGAATTTTTTAATCTCTTTGTCCAAAGCTGATGATTGATCGTGGTTTTTTATTAATACCAGTTGCCCTACCTCATATTGGATGGGTGTTAAATTCCTATCATGTCGTCTTTTCCGCTGTTCTGCTTTACTCAAAAACCGCTCCTTGGCAATCACCAGTTTCCTCCCATGTGGTACCTCAGTTCGCGTCGGAAATTTTATCAGTTCCTCTATTATGCGTGATGGCCTTCTCTGAAACATTAACTCATGAGGACTGTAACTAGTGGACTCATGTAAGCTACAGTTAATGTACCCTTCTATTTTGTTCACAAGTGTGGCCCACAATGAATGTTTTTGGTGGCAGAAGGTTCTAAACATACGCCCTAATTCCCGCATAACACGCTCACTAGGATTTTATTGGGGATGATACACTGATGTATGTTTAACTAAAATGTTTTCCCAACCTAATGTTTCCCTCTCGGTGTTGCTGGTAAACTGAGAACCATGATCCGATAATATTATTTTAGGTCTACCTACTTCAGCAATGTATTCACTGACTATCTTTCTAGCTAATACCAAGGATGTAGCTTTTTTAATCGGGTACAGTTTTACAAATTCACCCCTCCTCGACTTTTGGGTAGCGGGCCATATAAATCGATGGCAACTACTGCTAAAGGACTGTCTGGTATTACATGTTGCATTAAACCCTCCTGCTTACGATTATTTACTTTGGCTTTCTGACAAATTTCACAACCTTTTAACAGTTTACATACAGTTTTTTAAAATTTACAAGACTCATTTAATATGTCACTGCATTTCTTGGGACCTATATGACCATACATCAAATGACAATCTTTCACTACTTCAGGTATTATAACTTTAGGAAGGCATACTTTCCAATCATCACTTTGTTCATTTGTTTGGTGAAATAAATGTTTATTATACAAACTAAAATGTTTTTCCCGTTTGTTAGGTATATTGGGTATCTGATTTAATGCTATTATTATTTTACCAAGTTCTGTATCTCTTTCTTGTTCTGTTGCTAGGTTATTTATTAATTTTTTCATATCTACTCCCTCCACTTCTTTGATTGTAAATATTTTATATGTATTTGCCATATCTACCTCAGTATTATTGTCAAAATCAGTTCTAGATAGGACACAGCTACTACGTTTTCTTTACCCCTACAATACTCTATGGTTAAATCATACTCTTGTAGTATTAACATCCAACGCACTAATCTACCATATTTTAATTTACAGTTTTCCAAAAATGTTAAGGCTTGATGGTCTGATATTATTATTACTTTGTTTCCTAACAAATACGTCCTGAATTTTCTACAGGCGAAAAGTATTGATAGCGCCTCCTTTTCTGTTATTGTATAGTTCTTCTCACTAGCTACTAAGGATCTACTACCAAAAGCTATCACTTTATGGTTACCATCCCCATCTAACTGAAATAGTTCTACCCCCAAGGCTATGTACGATGCGTCAGTATGTATATAAAATTAGGATGAGCTAATATGACTGTGTTTAAAAATTTATTTTTTATTAGCTCAAATACAGTTTGTTCTTTTAAACTCCATTGGCATCGATTACCTTTATTTAACAAATGCCCCAATTGTACCGTTAAGTAAGAATATTTGTCTACAAATTGCCTATAATAATTACACAAGCCTAAAAAGCTTTGCAATTGTTTCACATTTTTAGGTACTGGAAAATTTTGTATTATCTCTACCTTCTTAGGGTCTGTACTGATACCCTTGGCTGAAATTATGTGACCTAAAAAATTAACCTGTTCTTTTAAAAATTCTGACTTCTTAAACTTGACAGTTATGCCATACTCATGCAATTTACTTAATACTCTATGTAACCTTTCACAGTGTGTATTAATATCTGGTGAAGTTATTACTATGTCGTCCACATAAACAGTTGTACACTCTTAAATCTCTATCCCTAATACGTAGTCTAAACAATTAATAAAAACTGAAACACGTTTAGTCCAAAAGGCAACCTACAAAATTGATAGTTCCTTCCATTATATAGGAATGCCACATACTGGTGAGACCCTTCCTCCAGTTCTATTTGCCAATATCCAGCCGTTAAATCCAATGTCGTAATATATTTTGTCCTATTGAAACGTTGTAGATTTCACTCACCGGTTCTGGCGACTATCTGTCTGGAATAATTATTTGGTTTACCTGTCTCGCGTCTAAGCATAGTCTTATCGATAAGTCTTTCTTTGTAACCACTACTAAAGGGTTGGAATATGGTGAGGTGGATTTTTCTATTATTCCTTCTGCTAACATCTTGTTTATTTCCTCATGTACTAACCCCCTTTTAGAGTATGGTACCGGATAGGCTTTAGGCGCAATGTTTTTTTCTTTAATGATTAATCTACCCTTAAAACCTTTTACTAGACCTGGTTTGTCTGAAAAAACTAATATATTTTTATTTATTACTTGTACTATTCTCTCCCTGTCTTGATAACTAAACTCCCCAGTTTGATATAGGATTTTATTCATTTTTTCAACCCAACTATCTTCAGTTTCAAATAATTCGTGACTATTTACCCTTAAATTACAATAATTAATCATCAATGGTCTGCATTCATTTATGTCGTTATCAGAAATTAAAATTCCCTTGCTAATTATTTTTAATGCTTTTATTTCTACAGTTCTTTTTTGTATAAATGGTATTTCAATTATTTTATTTTCATTGTTTAATTTCATAGTCTGCGTATAATAGTTTAACTCAACTTTAAAATTGTTTAAAAAATCAT
Source organism: Magicicada septendecula (assembly GCA_034769895.1). Classification (NCBI taxonomy): domain Eukaryota; kingdom Metazoa; phylum Arthropoda; class Insecta; order Hemiptera; family Cicadidae; genus Magicicada; species Magicicada septendecula. Next base: position 150,091,322 of record CM068373.1, read on the forward strand.
TACCCATTATTGCTCTCATATTCAAACCTGGAATGACTAAAAAAGGTACATTTATTGTGTGTTTATTTATTTTTAGCTGTAACATTATTTGCTTAGTTACTTTTTTACTCCGAACACCTGTTACACCTATAACACTAATTCCCAATACTGGTAGTTGTGGAATTGTTTCAGTGGTTTTATTTTTTATTTTTTCAAAAACTTTATCATCTATAGCGGTCAGTTCACTCCCTGAATCTACTAGAAAAGTGTATTTGGAATTAAACACTTCGGCTTCGAATTCTGCCGTGCTAAAATTACTGCTACTCTCACCTGCTTCCACATCGGATAATTCATTATGTATATTAGTAATAAGTGACCCTATTGTTATGTGATTTCTAGACGGCTGGGGACTTTCCTTTTCAACCGCCCTTATTAGTTTAACTGTACTGGAGGTGGTGGTTCGCTGTAAACCCCCCTATGATCCCCTCTACTGTTTTGATTATTAGAAGGTGCTTCAACGCCCCTAGTCTCGTTTAGGTTACCAACATATCCCCCTCTCCCTCTGTGGTTCAAACCTCCCGGCATTCCCTGATTACTGGTGAAACCTCCCCCTCTAGTATTACCTCTAAACTCATTACTATAATTTTCCCTTCTATTGTACTCGCCATTGTCAAACCCTCTATTATAATTATCTTCTCTCCCTGGGGCACCATCCCTCGGACCCCGACACCTATAACACTGATTTCGAGAACTATTATAGTTGCTAGCTCTACAATTAGGGTGTGGACATAACCACGCACCCCCCTGTGGTCTACTCATATTATTATCATGTCTAATAAGCTGGTCTGGTTGTCTTAATTCGGTATTTATTGGTCTCGATTCTCTATCTCTAATATTTATTGATTGATATTTATTGTCTTCTTCTTCTTTCATACTCTGGTAAGCTTCTAAGATTTTCTCTAATTCAGCTATATCAGTAAACTCCCGGGTTCTAATTGTGTATCGTACGTCTTTAGGTAAATGTTTACTGACATACCTTATAAAAGATGAAAGAGGCATTGGTGGTTCTAAATATTTAACCTGGCTATATAGTCGCGTCACATACGATGTAATACTCATATGTTTAATATTGAAACTACCCCATCCCATTATTGTGCTGCGTAAACCCTCTTGTTTTTCCTCTGACCAATATTTATTTTTAAACGCTCGCTCAAATTCATCAAAGTCTGCCCAATTATCATTATGAGCGTCCGCCCAAATTTTAGCATCCCCTTTAAAATATTTCAAAATCCGTACTAATTTTATTTCCCAGCTTTTTTTATTATACTTATTAAAACTCTTTATAGAATTTAAAAATTGTATGAGGTTCACTCCCTTACCCTCATTACTGAAATAACCTAATTCAACATCAACATTCACTCATTCACACATATTGGTTAGTTTTTGATTAATTGCTAAGCTTAGATCTTCTCTAACTTTAATTATTTCTTGCTCATGTTCTGTGTGTTTACTTTTCAAATTACTTACACTAGTTTTGTGTCAATTTGTTCAAAGTTACTTTTGAATTCATTACTAATATTTTCTTGTATCTTATTTGCTTTTTTAATTTGCTCACACTCATCAATTACACCTTGAACATTACCTTCAATTTTGTCATTTTGTTTTTTAAATTTATCGTTAAATCTACTAGTTAACGCCTCGAATTTTTTGCCTGTCTCTAGCAGTTTCTTATCCTGCTTTTCGCTAATTATTTTTATATAATTTTTCATCTCGATTTGTATTTTACTTATACTTATAGTCATTTCACCTTTCACTCCCACAATAGTTTTACTCTGTTTCTCTAGTTTAGTATTTATTTCCACGAATTTATCACTCACTCCATCAAAATTCTCACTTATGCTTTTAAATTGGTTATTCATACTTAATTTACTCATTTCTATTTCACTTCTTATGCTTACAAATTCATTATTCATGTCTCCTAATTTCTCGTCTTGTTTGTCAAGTTTATTATTTACTTCATTTAAACTCGTGTTTAAATTATCATTATTCTTATTTTGTTGTTCAAACTTATTATTCATCTCTGACTTGATATTATTCATTACTTCCATCATCAACGCTAATTGGTTAAATATATTTATCTCGCTATTTCTACTACCTCCAGCTACTACTGTTTCATTTACATCTACTATTTTGACACTTTCACTAACAATTTCATTAGTTGTTACCATATGATCTTGAGTAATATTCAACACTGATCCTACCTCTGCACTTTCATCTAAATTTGTATTTGCGTCTTTCTCTGCCATTTTTCGACTAAATTGTAAATCAACTTTAATTTAAATAATGTAAATTTACAATGTCACTGTTATTCGGGCGCTAACTGCAGTGTTTTCAGTTAATTAGTTATTAAAAATGTCCCTGCGAGGGCAAAACAACTACAATATTACTCAGTAAGTGTTTATTAAAATTAACATGATTATATGTAATGTTTGGTCCAGGGAATTGTTTAGTGTACTTAGGCAGAGAACAGTGAGCAAATACAAATAACAATGCGCAAATCAAGTAAAATATAACATTATTTATTTTTCTTCGAGAACATAAACAAGATCATGAACAAACTTATTCCGCCTTTAGGCATAAAATTGATTTCCAATAATTATTACAAAATATGAATACGTATATAAAAGGTTATGCAAACTCAACACTTCTGGTTAGGCCTATATGCATATTTTTCACACACACAAACATACACATTTACATACTTTTTTGATTTTGGTTGAGCTCAACTTTATACGTAATTTATGAAAAAGCCAGTATTTTAAAATGTTGAAATGATATATATATATATATATATATATATATTGTTGAAATGTCTACTTCCCTTGATCATGCTGCATAGAATTTCACCACATGGCATATGTTGTTATACTATTTTCACTGTCACATTTTTACGTGTTACTGCCGAACTGTCAATTTGTTTTAATTAGTTACTGTTGATGAATATTTAGCCAAATACGGTTTTCACTTTGAAATGTATAGAAAGAGTCACATTTTTGTTGTATGCGGGGACCCGCTATTGCTGCTGCAGACAGCAAAAGATGAAAGTCGACTGGCGTTCAGTGTTACAAATTTCCGTTTGGTGCGTCTCTAAGCTGGTTCTCTCCACTCCCTGCCGTACGTCTCGTCCTCAGTATTATAATGTTCCGTTGAGTTGAGTTTCACCTCTTTAACTTCGTCGCGAAATGTTTTTTGTCAGCAAATACTTGACGTGTTGGTCACTGGCTATAAATAGATTTTCGTCTTTTACTGCATAACCACACATGGTCATGAAAATATTTACTGGCTATTGCGTCATCTCAAAGGGGCCTCATCTTTACATGTTATAGAATTTATAAAATTACACAATAATATTTAGGTAAATTTAGACCCATTACACAAAGTGAATTTAGTGATTCTTGAGTATTCAGTTGCTTTACTAACACATCTAAACATTCCCTACTATGTGGCCAAACAACAAAAGTATCTTCAACATACCTCAGCCACAATTTAGGTTTGTTAATATATGTATTAAATGTTCTGTTTTCAAACAATGCCATGCCTATATTAAATAATACAGAGACAGATATGAACCCATTGGTAAGCCCTCTTCATGGGTGTAGAAGTGGTCTTTAATCCGAACATACACAGACTTAATTCAAACAGTCAAAAATTCCAGAATCCCGTTAACCAAAAACAGAGTTCTGCTAGCTTAGGTATGATCTTTTTCCATGAGTGCTCTTACAGTATTCAAAGTTTTAAGCATCAAAACACTTGGAAAAAGGTAAAACACATCAAAGCTCAACATCAGATCAAAATCAATTAATTTCAAAGAGGCGTTTTCTACAAAGAGGACTCATGGTAAGTAACAAATCTTTAGAAATATCATGGACAGAGCCTCCTCTAGAGCTCACAATAAGCCTAAGCAGTACATCTATTCTATGAAGTTTTGGTAACCCATATACATGTGTTCTGATACTGAAAACCAGTGTGCAGATGTAATGTAGTAGTAATATGAATGAACCAATGGCCTATGAGTATACACTGGCTTTGCGATGCATAACTACACTACTCAGGGTACACTCAAACTCAGACCGGTCAGTGTGATTATGTATCCTATCTCTCCGTTATGGACTGTTCATATACTCCCCATTATTCCTTCATATATTTTTTTCTGTTAGTATCAGCCATTTGAGGACCACATGCCAATTTCAATTCTTTATTCCTTGTTCTTTTCTTTTTCTCCAATAGTCTTTCATCTTTTCACTATGTCTCTTCTTCCTGTTTTCAGTCCACTTTGAACCTGAGTTTTTCTCTCTCCTACCCTGCACTCCTTACATTTTTAACACTTTTGCCTGAAAAACTTCTCTTTCATTTGCTTCTTCTGCGTTTATATTATTTTTTTCTAAATCCTTTTGGACTTATTTAATCCAACTTGATGTTGACTTCTTTCCCCACAGATATTTGAAGATCTGTTTTGTTAAACTATTGTCATCCATTCTATATAAATGTCCAAAAAATAATAGTCTTCTTTTTCTCATTGTTTCTGTTATATTTTCTATACTTTGATATATTTTACCATTACTTGTTAATTTCCAACCTTCTGAAGTTTTTCGTGGGCCTAATATTTTCCTAATAATTTGTCTTTCCAATATTTCTAGTTTGCTTAAATTATAATTCAGTGCTAGACATTCACTTGCATATAGGCATTCTGGCCTCACTACTGTACTGCAATGCCTTATTTTTGCATTTTTAGATATGCACTTTTTATTATAAATATCTTTAGTTATACCATATGTCTTTCCATTTTATGAATCCTTTCTTCTATAGCAGATTTTTCTAAACCATTCTTTTGAATTATTTCCCCTAGATATTTGAATTTTCTAACCCTCTTTATTCAACCAATATCTGTTAGCAGGAATTTTGGCGCATTGGGATTTCAAGGTTGTTCCGACTCAAACCTTTGATTGCAGTTGTTGGGACTCCCCAAAACCCTTGGTTCCAATGCATGGCATGATGCCATGGTGGATTTCTCTTTCAAGTTACCACCTGGGGTAGTGCCTTCATTTAGCAAACTTTCCATACTGCAATTGAAATTGTATAGAATGCTAAAGTAGGAATTAAATTCTGAGATAAGATCGGGTTGTTAGTCCTTCATATATTTTATTTATACAACTCTGTTATTGTTTCATGTACGTTTGCAGTGCACATTAGTTAATTACTGTTACTGTGACGTTCTATTAATATGCTTGATTAATAGATTAATATTAATATATCGTACCAGTTAACAAAATATTCTTACTTACAACTCTGAGTTTTATATACACTACTCTTAATATTATAGCATACTTCTGGAAATGTTTTGTGAAACAGTAGCATACAAGAGTTGTTCAAAAACTGTACTTATGGAAGTGCATGGTAATAAGTATGTCACGAATAAATAAAAAGATTAATAAACACTAGCATATTCAAGTAAATAACTTCATATATTTTTTTTTATAGAAATTATGAGAACAAAGTTTATCTTGGTAGGTCATTTGGTTTAGGCAATAGATAACAGACAGCATAAAGATTGTTGAAAAGAGGTTGACAGACAAGCCATATTTATGGACGGGTGAATTGGTTAACCACTATGATACAGTAACTAAACAGATTTGCTCTGGGGCAAAAAAAAATCTTGGAAGGTATTGGTTGAAGGGTAGCAGCCATGTACTGATGATGATGATGATCATTATAACTACAAACTCAATAGCATGCCATATTTTAATTAAATAATTGGGGAACAATGGCAGTGTTATTATTATCTGTGACAACTGTATGTATTTTTGTCTTATTCAAGTGCAGAATCTTATTCATGCAAAAAAGTAAGACACCTCCCCTTCTGTATATTTTGGATAAATTTTTTAAAAAGCTTTGTCCATTGTTAGTTATGTAATTGGTATTAACACCAGAATGCTATTATATGTATGCCATGAACATTTTCTTTTCTAATAAATACTGTAACCATTACCCAGTAACTCTCTGTTCTTGTTTTTATTACTTAAGATCTGACTTAAACATGTGTGTCCCAAATTTTAGATCAAGAATCTAACACAAGGAGGCTTTATTTTCTAGTAAGTACTGTATTACTAAAAGTCCTGTATTTAGGACAATAATAGAAAATATTACTATTGGTGACAGTAATTACTGTATTAAAGGTTTTATTTTATAAGGATTGTTCGCTGATGCGTAATTCTGTTTTGGATTTCAGTGTTTTTTAAATGATGTAACTACAGTTATCAAGGAAGAAACTTTCTTATTTGAAACTAAAACAGAACAGAATGCACAACAGGTAAGATATATTATCTCTTGCGAATACAAGATACAAAAAATTAACTAATGTGAATATGGGAGTAGAAAGCCTTTTTACATAGACTGGGAGCATGTTGAACAATTGGTAGACTGAAACATTAAGTTAAGTTACTGTCTTATGTTATTTTCTTTTTGTCAGTATTCCTCCATTCTCTTGGTCACTCTTGCTTGTTCTTCTCCCAGTAACACCTTTTCGGTTCGTGTTGATTTCTCTTTGATCAGTTCCTTCATCTCTACAATTTTACTTCTGGATTTTATTTGGTATCCATTTTTCCATTTTGGTTTCATTCTAAGATGTCCATAGAAAGCCATACATCTTCTCTTAATTGTGGTCAGGATTTGCTCAAACTTTTCGTACAATTTTTAGTTTGGTCTCAGATAAAACATAAATTCATTTGCTAATACTTTTCAGGATCCAAGATTTTCCCCTGTAAATTTCCTTTCTTTCTTTTGTATTTCTAAGAGTCCTTTACTAGCAATTGTCTCTACCACATATAAACATTCCAGTTTGTCCATCATACTGTAGTGTCTAAATTTGACCTGATAATAGTGATTTCCATTTGTAAATCTTCTGGTATATTCCTAATGCTGTTTGCATTTTTCTTGCCCTTTCTTCAATTGTTGCCTTCTCATCGATGTTAGGGCTCAGAATCTCACCTAAGTATTTATTTGGTGAGATTCTTTTGGTATCAGAAGAACGTTTGAGTTCTTTTATTTTGTTGAGAATCATGTACTGTATCTTGTCAAGAGATATTTGTAAACCTGCGTCTGGTGCTATTCTATTCAGGACACTTATCTGTTTGGATGCAGTCTCTAAACTCTTGGTGAAGAAAAGTGTATAATTCAAATTCCTGGTGAGACATTCAAATTAAATTCTAGTCCATTGGTGGCTTAATTTTATATATTTTTTTATTATAACTTTGTTTCATAAGTTTTATTTTTCAGTTGTGTATAATCAATAAAAAATAACACCCTGCCAGGTAATGCAAATTTGATGTCCAATGCAAGATTTAGAATACTAATTAGGTATATAATATGAGGGCTATTCAGAAAGTAACCTCTGTTGCCACGTAGCGAGAGAAGTATTGGGGGAAGTGGCGTGATTCCTGTGCCGACTTGTATAGTAGCTCAGTACATGTCCAGCTGTATAGTGGGAGGATCATGCTGGCGTTCTTTCACCCGTTATAGCCTCAAAATGAGAGCTGCAATAGAAAATCCTGCCAAATGCAAAGTGCATGCTATGATAAGATTTCTGATGGCAAAAAAACCTTTCAAACATTCATTGTGAATTGTGTACTTTATACGGTATATGGCTAAAACGTTATGAGTGAAGGTGTTGTGCGTCAGTGGGTTCATTTGTTTAAAAGTGGAGGAACAAACATTCATGATAAAGAAATGAGTGGCAGGCCATCCATAGTCAGCGATGATTTTGTTCAGAAAATTGATGAAAAAGCCCATGAGAACCGGCGGTTCACAATCTCTGAACTTTCTGAACAATTTGTGCAAATTTCTTGGACTGTTTTGTATGAGATAGTCACAGAAAAGTTAGCCTACCAGAAGTTGTGTGCTCGGTTGGTACTGAAAGTGCTTTCTGAGAACCACAAAACAAATTGGCTCTGCCTTTGATTTTCTGTTACAGTACGACACGGAAGGAGAAACGTTTCTTAGCAAAATTGTGACTGGTGATGAGACTTGGGTGTCACATAAACACTGAGAGAAAACAACAGTCAATGGTGTGGCATCATACTGCCTCACCAAACAAACCAAAGAAAGTGCGCCAAACTTTGTCTGCCAGTAAAGTTATGGCAACCATTTTCTGGGAAGCAAAAGGAATACTGCTTGTGGAGTTCATGGAACGTGGAGCGACCATCAATTCTGAAAACGCCAAGGTCTGCTGACTTCTGGTGTTGTTTTTGCATGACAACACTCGCCCTCACACTGGTCGGCAAACACAAGATCTGTTGCATCAGTTCAAATGGGATGTGTTTGATCATCCGCCATATAGTCCAGATTTTGCTTCCAGTAATTTTCACCTGTTTATGAAGATAATGAAGTGGCTTGGGTCCCAGCGCTTTGATGACGATGCAGAACTTCACGATGCTGTGACAGGCTGGCTGCGAACCCATGTGGCAGAATTTTATGAAGAGGAGATTTCCAAACAAGTCAAATGCAATGATAAATGCTTAAATTTAAATGGTGATTATATAGAAAAATTCCGGAAAGGTGTAGTTTTAAGACGTATATAATAAAATTTATGTATCTACATACGTGTTTTATTTATAGTTAAATGGAGGTTACCTTCCGGATAGCCCACATATACAGTGTCAAAAAATAAATAAGTGTTAAAAGGAACATCAAATGATAAAATAAAAGTATAGAAAACAGTAGAAAAATCATAAAAGAAAAGAAAAATGTACCAGGAGGTTCTACTATCGTGTAACAGTTTTTCTGTTTGTGAATAGACCACAGTAACTTTAAAATGTACTTGTTTTAAATCAATATGTTTAATAACCAACAATGTCAGAAATGAACAATGCCCTGTTTACACACACAACTTGCATGACAAGAGGTTGAACCAACACCCTGGGTATACCTCAACACCACTCCCTGCCCATTAGAACACACCCCCTGTAAAGCCATTAACCGAATCCTAGTAACATCTTTACTAGGCTGAATGTTATAATCATCATTTTCAAACCATAAAAGGCGGATGTATTATTTTATGCTTATTGGTATTAATTCCTTGCCTAATGGTATCTACTTGATCCCATAGGATTTTATGTTGTTAATCTCATACATATTCAACTAATTTAGAAATATTAGTCTTCACTTCTTTGGCATTTTTCCTATGCTTGGAAGACATATTTCCAAGGGCCTTGAAGTTTTGCTGGAATACCATATTAATAGACAAGCTATTAACAATTGTAATTGCTCCTATGTGTATGACCATTTGAACTGTGTGGCTGATTATTATACAATGTCTGTATCTGTAAAATTAATTTTATCTGGACTTGTTTACTTTTATCCAGTTGTGCTGTAGCCGTAACTGTGGTCATTAAGTACTGTTTGGATACCTAAAGACAGCGAATACTTTATATATTTTGTTGGCAAAACTTTTTTTCCGTAGTAATAATAACAGTAGAATGTGTCCATAAGCTTCTTGTTATTGATACTGACATACCATAATTTTGTAACATTAGGAATTGAATGGATGAAAGGAGAAGATGCTAATTTGATATACAGTATTGTGTACAAGTTAATCATGTAGTTTTACACAGTTAACTTGCAGTTTAATGTTAAAAAACTTTAGTTCACTTGGTAAGATACTAGTGTAGTAACAATTTGGAATAGTCTGTAAACATAATTTTAGTATTGATTAAGACAGTTGTCTATTTTAGCAGCACATTCAGATAGCACTCACTTTAGTTTCAGAAAGGTACAACCAAATTTTAAAAGAATACTTTCCTTAACATAAAAAAAAATTTATGTGTTCTCAAACATGAAACAAAAATCTACTGTCAAACAGTCACATGACTTTCACTCGTCGATTTATCCGTGGATTCACTCTATACTATTAATTCTATCAATGGATTCACTATATTTACCAAGATATCACTCTATCTTGGTAGTAATTTTAATTGGAATGCAATTTTTTTTTTTAATTCTAAAAAAAAAGAATACAGCACTCTTTCATATGCACAGAGTATTTAATTTGGTATAGAATTCCTTTAGGTTTTCTTGTCCGGCATCAACATTGTTGGAATTATTTGCTGGGCTGTTAGGCCGTGCTCTGGTGCTTGTGTCCAAGACAGACGTTTCAGCCCCACCATCGGAGGCCATCTGCACTGTCAGAGACAATTTGCATAGTGTCCGCCAGTTACCTCAGTAGAGACTATGTATTTTCCCTGACAAGGCCCACTTAAATAAAGTTTATAAACCAGCATGGTCTAAGCTGGAAAGCAGCATCAACCATTCAGCATCAAGTGCTACCTGTTTGGCTCAGGAGTACAACTTGCAAAATCCTATTTAATAGAGGCTTTCCCCCCTTTGATTCATAACAACGGAACCATGTTTTAAGACCTCCATGGACTCCATGTGCAGCCGAGGGTAGTAGGCACTCATCGAGGACAAGATATTGGTCATCTCAAAGAGAACGCGATGATCAGCGTTGGAGAGTGCATGATTGGCCACCGTTGGAGAAGCCAACACATTCTGTCTAGAGTAGTCCTAAAGTGCCAAGCTGGTTACCTACTATACAACATGTGTTTATTTAAAATTCAATATAAAATTTAATATTAAAGATAAATGAATGACATTTTTAGCTTATCTAAAACACAAATGTATAATCCACATGATGAAGTCATTTCTTCATTTTGTTTTCAGATTTATTTAAAAAATTATTTTATATAAAATTTAGTTCACACAAATTACAGATTGTTACGGTCTATTTCCTACCCCCCTTATTACTTTTACTTTTACTTACCCTTTACTTCACTCGCCCTGACTTACCAAAAACAGAAGATTCCCAACTTATAGGTCGCCACCAATATTTTTAAACAAAAGGACAAATATGGAAACCTTTATACATTTTCCCACTATTTACTTTGAGTTACTTACCAGGTTCGTTTAGGCGAGATTTTTCATACAGGACAGGTTATGTTAAACGGGCGTAATAACTTACTCTAACATATACTTTATGTTAAATAAAATCTGAATTTATTTTAGGATGAAATTTGCATTTACGAATTAACAACTAATAAACAATGAATAATCAACTGGACAATAAGTGTCTGGCAGAGATTAAGAGGAGAGTAGCTCTGGCAAAACAAGCATTCCAGAGCAAAAGGAACTTATTAACAAACAACCATATTAGTATTGAAACAAGGAAAAAGTTTGTTAAGGTATTTGTATGGAGTGTTTTAACTTACGGGTGTTAATCGTGGACCTTAGGGAAGGTGGAGAGTGACAGACTTCAGGCAATGGAGATGTGGATTTGGCAGAGAATGACAAAAACTAGTTGGACAGATAGGAAGACGAATGAACCGATCTTAGAGGAAATAAATGAGAATAGAACACTGCTTAGGAGTATAGAGGTGAGGAAGATTAAGTTGATAGGGCATGTGATCAGACATAGTGCTTTTTTAACTAACATCTTTGAGGGCAAAGTAGTGGGGAAGAAGCCCAAAGGAAGACCAAGAACTGCATACTTCCGCAGCACAATGAGTGTCGTGAATAGTGGGTCCTATGGAGAAATGAAGAATATCGCAAGGGATAGAGTGACGTGGCTACAGCGACAAGGCATTGCCTTTAGGAGATGATTGATGAATCAACTAGACTATGACAAGTTATTCTGAACCAGTACATATGTTCCCTTACAGATCTCATTTGAAATTTAATACGTTATTCATACCAAAAGAAATTACTAAAAATGATGTTTAATTTTATTCAGTTAATTATGTTCTTTAGTGTACTACTCATCTGGTCACTGTAATCCACAGTTTACTCCACCACGTTTTATGCACTTTTCGTTTGTAGAACACTCCGAAAACTGATTTTATGCTGTTTAAGTTTGATTATTCAGTCAATCACAAATTTTAACGCTGTTTCACAAATACCATCACTATCCTTTTCAGTCGGGCTGCTTACATTGTTCACAAACACGTTTTTTGGCAAACTGCGCGTTAACTCTTTACTAATTGTTCGATTTGGTAGGCCGATTAGATTATTTTCAGCCTATCTTGTGCCCGAGGCCACAGTTTAGCTTAACTTGCAGATGACTGTATGCTGCTTCTGTCTGATATAAAACACTGGTGACAATCTGCATACTGTGATTCACAAAGACTGCTACTGGCAAGGTATTGCGTAACACGTCTGAGCTGGGCTGTCTCCAGACATCAACAATAACACTGTATGTTGCTGGTTACAAGGGGCACCTCACAGGTGAATACTGACAATTGAAAAATTTACTGATTTAAATTAAAACTATGGTAGCACACAATTCTGTACCATTACAATACCCCCCCCCCCAATGAGAGGTTGTATGCCGAAGCATACAGACTCTCATTGCCTAAAACCTAAGAGGATCAGTGAGGATATGGCGCCGCAACCCCCCTGAACTCTCTACTAAAATCATGGTTACTTACCCCCCCTAGTCCGGTGACTGTGGCCGCACCCGTCCGACCTTACTGGACTTCTCTGTTCAATATCCCAACACCATAAAATCAGATAGGTGCCCGCCACAGTAACACCTGACTCTATAACATTCATTTAAAAAATTAACAAAAAGGCCTTCCATTATACCATATCCACAACTGATTTGTTTCCTCTTAGCTGTACTGGTTCATTATTAGCAAAGTACTGGTTTTTTTTTTTTTTTTTTTTTTTTACAAAATGTAATATGCGTTTGACTACATTGTGATATAACTTCTAAATTGTCCATTAGTTACATTGATTAATTCAAATTTAATCATCAAGTCCATACTCATACACTATCACAATGATTTCTACTCATCTTCAACAAGTTACATTGGTTTCATTCAACAATATAGCTTAACCCTAGAAGGTACAATGTTAACAAGTCAATATAAGTTTACAGTAATCTGGCCTTAGTGCATATACATTACAGACCAATTAAACAATGTTCCCTACACAAATTACCTATCCAAAATAACACATCGATTATACAAAATAGCATTAAATCAAAACAATTATAACTAAGAAATACAAGTTATATCCTTAACTACTATATATATAATTTTTTTTTTTTACTCCCGTTTTTAATCCCTTAACCCCGGATACCCGTTACATTCTACTGTGTTCAGCACTAGGCTTCTTGACCCTCGCAGGCCTCATCCTAGCCGTAAATCACATCTCCCTCGTGACCTGTAACTGGGTCACCCCCCAATCCACACTCACTATTACCCCCCCTGGACTGTAGCGCCCAGTTGCTTCCACAAGGACTGATGCGGAAAGGGGTGGACATTTTTTTTCTTTTATTCCACCCCCATCCTTGCGTCGGCGTTACAATAAAAATTCAGTATACTATACTTACTAATAGTGATTGATATGCCCCTAATGGACTACCACCCCTATCTGGGTGAAAATAGCCCTGTTCCAAAAATTGGTAGATTCCCCTAAAATAACCCCCCTACTAAATCTAACAAACCACCGGGTTAACAAAACAAAAACAAACCACAAGCCGGTTATAACAAGTAAAATTTATGATTTGTCACAATTAACTACTTTCATGGTCATGATCCGGTGAGGTCATGGCCGCACTTAGGTGGGGAATCTACAGTTAAAACATAAACATAGATTGATATTTGTAAAGGTTTACATGAACAGTTGTATGCACATCATCAATCATTATTTAATTTATCATCACAGTTAAAATTCAAATCAAAATATGTTTAAATTCATTATTAAAATTCACCTTTTCAATTAATTTAATTACCAAATTAATTTAATTTAATTCCTCAACTCATTATATCAATCTCCTTTGTTCAAAACAAAAATATTAATTGCATTACAATCAAAACACTACATTATTTCCTTGTGTTATTCATAAAAAGCTACCTCCATTTCAACACATCTTACATTTCTTTTGTTTCATAATAAGATTTACTCATGGCACTGATTCATCAAAATACAACATTCTTGTTGTTGTCAACTACAGCATGACTGTAAATATTGGTCACGCAACATACAACATACCTGTTTACATTAACAGTTTGTCACCGGACAAAAGGCTTGCCGCATGACAAATGGCGCCAATCGTACACTCTAGTGTTTTTGGTGGCCCTAAAAAGGACCTTGTGGCGAGAATGCTGATGTTGGTTGTGCCGCGCTAAGATGTTCGGCGGCTGCGCCTGCTGTTCGTGGCGTACTGCAGTCCTCCTCTTCTTTCGGCATCGGTTGTAGAGTCGGCTGCCGGCCCAGTGAAATCCATCGCTGGCGCGGAACTGGAGGGCGAAGACGCAAGAACGCCGGTTCTATTCTTCGGCCGTTCCTTCCGGCTGACTCCGCGCCGATGTCGTCCGAGAGAGGTGAGGAGATGAAGTGCGTCTGATGGCGTGGCGATGAAGAGTGCGTAAAATTTTCTGCCGGCCCGGGTTTTATTAACTAACCGGGATCGCTGATTGGCTAGCTCCGAACACGTAGTTGGTCACGTCTCGGCGGCTGCTGATGCCAGATTGGCTCGCTGTGTCCACCGCTGGTACCGGAGAGCAGATGTTCGCATACCGCTGCTGTCACAACTCCACCGGGTCTTGAATGCTCTCCGGTAGCCAGCCTACTGCTCTTCTCCAGATGTTGTGGAGGTGTCTGTTGGGCGCCATGTTGATTGTTGTGCCGGCTGGTAGCTCGCTGGCGTGGCTGGATGTTGCATCCGCAAGATGATCGCTGCCCCACGTTGGGCGCCACTTGTCACCGGACAAAAGGCTTGCCGCATGACAAATGGCGCCAATCGTACACTCTAGTGTTTTTGGTGGCCCTAAAAAGGACCTTGTGGCGAGAATGCTGATGTTGGTTGTGCCGCGCTAAGATGTTCAGCGGCTGCGCCTGCTGTTCGTGGCGTACTGCAGTCCTCCTCTTCTTTCGGCATCGGTTGTAGAGTCGGCTGCCGGCCCAGCGAAATCCATCGCTGGCGCGGAACTGGAGGGCGAAGACGCAAGAACGCCGGTTCTATTCTTCGGCCGTTCCTTCCGGCTGACTCCGCGCCGATGTCGTCCGAGAGAGGTGAGGAGATGAAGTGCGTCGATGGCGTGGCGATGAAGAGTGCGTAAAATTTTCTGCCGGCCCGGGTTTTATTAACTAACCGGGATCGCTGATTGGCTAGCTCCGAACACGTAGTTGGTCACGTCTCGGCGGCTGCTGATGCCGGATTGGCTCGCTGTGTCCACCGCTGGTACCGGAGAGCAGATGTTCGCATACCGCTGCTGTCACAAGTTGTATGCCAGACTGGTTTTATAAACACTAACTCAGTCTCAACATTCTGATTACAACACTACTAACACATGTACTTCCTTCAATTTTTAATTTCTATGAATCTTGTTAGTCTGTACTTTTTAATCAATTACTATTTGTTACAGTCCAAGTCAAATTTAATTTTACTTCATTAATAAAATTAACCTTTTAAATTACTTTAATTTCACCTCCACTCAAAACAATTTGGCTTTAGTCACATTATTTAAAACACTTGTGGGTTAAACACACAATACAAAACAAAATTCCTTATTACCTCTTGTTCATTATTTTAGTAAAATAAAATATTATACCGTTCATCCTTATTACAAACATGTTTTACCTCTAAACTATAATATACATTCCAACAAGATAACCCTGACACAATACATTTAACACTAACACATTTATTTACAAATATTCGTCATGTCCAATTATTATTTACCACACTTCATTACCTTAATAAGCCAAGTAATTATCATTAACTCACATAATTAAATGTTCATTCTTAAATTGTCTACCCCCCATCATCGAAAATTAGTCTTATCTTCACATAACACATTTCATTTTTATTTATATGTCTCATACGGATATCATTTGTGTAATACCCATAAAAATTTGTTTTTTCCATTGTACCACAATAATAATACCTAGGGTTACCCCCCATTATTACTATATTATAAATCAAGTCTGCATTAGTATTTTTTATAAAGTCTCCGTCAGTATTTATTGTTACACCCAGATAAGTTACCTCATTATCACAATTGTCTGCTACTATAAGTACACCAACTCTCTCCACAGGTAAATGTTTATCATCATCAACTACAATATACTCATTGTTAGCTACTGTATTATTGTCTTTATTATTAATAATAATTCTCTCATTATTTAATTCCTTAACTAATCCTTCATAATCTCTACTAAACCTGAACAACTCAAACACTCTCTCTCGCTCTTCATAAGCACTTGCTCGTTCAATACCACACCATTTCATATTCTCACTCCACACAGAGGGCAACACCACTTTATTATTAAAACACCATCTGGTCTTCAGGTAAAACACTATTTACTTTGAATTACTTACCAGGTTCGTTTAGGCGAGATTTTTCATACAGGACAGGTTATGTTAAACGGGCGTAATATCTTACTCTAACACATACTTTATGTTAAATAAAATCTGAATTTATTTTAGGATGAAATTTGCATTTACGAATTAACAACTAATAAACAATGAATAATCAACTAGACTATGACAGTTATTCTGAACCAGTACACATGTTCCCTTAGAGATCTCATTTGAAATTTAATACGTTATTCATAACAAAAGAAATTACTAAAAATGGTGTTTAATTTTATTCAGTTAATTATGTTCTTTAGTTCTACTCATCTGGTCATTGTAATCCACGGTTTACTCCACCACGTTTTATGCACTTTTCGTTTGTAGAACACTCCGGAAACTGATTTTGTGCTGTTTAAGTTTGATTATTCAGTCAGTCACAAATTTTAACGCTGTTTCACAAATACCATCACTATCCTTTTCAGTCGGGCGGCTTACATTGTTCGCAAACACGTTTTTTAGCAAACTGCACGTTAACTCTTTACTAATTGTTCGACTTGATAGGCCGATTAGATTATTTTCGGCCTATCTTGTGCCCGAGGCCACAGTTTAGCTTAACTTGCAGACGACTGTATGCTGCTTCTGTCTGATATAAAACACTGGTGACAATCTGCATACTGTGATTCACAAAGACTGCTGCTGGCAAGGTATTGCGTAACACTTCTGAGCTGGGCTGTCTCCAGACATCAACAATAACACTGTATGTTGCTGGTTACAAGGGGCACCTCACAGGTGAATACTGACAATTGAAAAATTTACTGATTTAAATTAAAACTATGGTAGCACACAATTCTGTACCGTTACAAGATTTGTAATTTTCACACAGAAAATCTGTAAAAACTCAACGGATATAACTCTGCTGAACTCAGTAAAGTCATAAAGCCTACAATTTTCCTAACAAATCCGTGTACAATTTATAAATATTTGTTACAAACATAATTTTTTTATTTTGTTAATTAGGCTTATTGTGTGGACAGGTTATAATTATCATTGGTACTGTTTCGCAATTCATTGTCCCCCAAATCACTCTCATTGTCACTTGTTAAAAATCATTTTCACTCTCACTGAAGTTAGTTACCTGATTGTTCCGAATACTATAGGTTATCAAAATTGAAGTTGTACACGTTAATTAGTTAGTAAAATATTTAAATTTGGTCCCTGTTTCGGCGTCGTTGAAATCGTACAAGTGAATGAAATGTTTAAAATATTGAAAATTGTATCACCTACCTTTATTGGTAATTAACCAAAGTGCCGTCTGGTGTACTCAGCAGAGAAAAACAGGTAAATGCAATTAACAAATACATATTTATACGTTCACTTAACACATTATTTTATTTCATCTTACTTTGTCATCAAATACCACAATAACTCCCACATCAAAAATTTCGTCTTTCTCTTACTTTACATTGAAAATAGATTCTGAAATATATTTAACCATATTTATTTAACTAGGATATATCTATTGTAAAGCAACCCAGTTTGCTCACACACTCAATCATTACTCATACTTTTTTATACCGTAAAGCGCTTTTTTATTGAATTTTCATAATTAATATAGGTGAATTGAAATTAATTAAAATTGAAATATTTTGTCTGTTCAGACTGCTTAAATTAAGTACTCATCCCTTCATCCACGTGGTTACGCCATCACTGTTAACACTTGATTCTGCTGACACACTCCGACTATGAGTTTAGAGTGTTATTATTTGCCGGTTACTTCTGTTCGATCACTATAACATGATTGACTGTTATTTTAAATTAAAATAGGCTTTACTGGTCGGCTGACCCTAATTTGCTCGAGCTAAGTTTTTGTGCGACCACTCAGTCTGCCGGCTGTAGTAAGACAAAAGGACGCTAACAGTCTTTTCAAGATGGCTAAAAATGTTTTTGTGTTCGGCTTCTTGAATCTGATTGGCGCAAACAGGAATCACGTGACACCATAATTGGTTCCTTCTAAGAGCGAGTTTACCGTAGCTGGCCGAACAACCTACGACCTGAGGCTCGCTAAAAAGGTTGTGATTTTTTCCAACGGAAGAGCAGTCATCCGCGCACATGTTCACATTCCAGCACACCTTAAAACCTTACTTGTTGACAAATTTTCAGGACCAACATGCAGATGGGCGTCACCTACGGGAATTTCTATTGTCATTCATTGAGGCCTCGCGTGGCTAACTACTGCATTGTATTCACAATTAAAATTGTATTCACAAATAAAAATCTATCGCACAATTCTGCCCCATTACAATACCCCCCATGAGAGGTTTTCTGCCGAAACAGAAAAACTCTCATTGCTAAAGACGATATGGCGCCAACAACCCCCTTTAATTTCTAAACACATCATGAGTAAACTACCCCCCTAGTTAGGCGACTTTGGCTGTACCTGAACAAGATTACTGGACTTCTCTTTGCGAGATCCCAACACCGCAAAGTCGGACCGGTACTCACCATAGTACCACCTAACCTTGTAACATTCTGAATAAAATTCCAAAACTTGCCTTATACCATACCAGATCCTCAACCGATATATCTCCCCTTACATGCATACTGGGTTGCCTTTAGCAAATACTGGGTTCATACACATATTCATTACTGAATAAAAATAAAATATTATTATGTTAATCACATTATTTTTTATTATAATATGGTTTTAATTATGATTAATTATGTTACTAAATTACACCCTATCTACACCTTAATTAATATAATACAAAATTAATATAAAATTCAAATTTGATTCAAATAGTTAAATAAATCTACATCCCTATCAAAAATCTACTTGGATGTCACTTTACATTATTCGGTTCAATTAATTTATACATAATTTTCAAAACTCAAATTCTTTCTGCATTATTTTTTCTTTACAACTCTTCTTAATTTACCGGTTAACAATCCTGTTACACAAAATAACATAAACAATTTGTCCCTATACATTTATTCAAACACAACTACACATGATTATAAAATACATCATATATGAGCTGACACCTTCTCTACATATAGGGAAAATTATAAATTAAAATAGATTTCTTTACGGCAAAGAACAAAAAAATTTTTTTTTTTAAATTTAATTTCAAAAAAGAATTATTTTGTCAATAAAAACTATTATTCAATCCTTTAATTATATTGATTACTAAAAGAATTACAAATCAATTATAAGGAACATACTACATATCTAACACCAGTCATCAGCTGATATCTCATGGTCAGGTCAATGACCTTACCCTAAATACACTACAAAAAATTATACAATGTAAAATGCATAACACGTGTTTATAATTCCTACACTCTAACATAGTACAACGTAACAAAACATAATAAACACCTTCCTTCCCAGATTTAATCTTTTTAATCAGTAGTCATTTATAATATATCATGTAGACCAAAACATATTTAAATCAATTATTTCTGAACAAATTATTTACTACAATAGTATCTCTTGAATCAAAATAAAATCATTTAATTAGCTTATCAGCTCATTTAGTGTACGTCAGTTTAAGGTTTCAATTCGTTACTCCCCTGAGTAACCTCCTTTCCACACACACTCTGACCCCCCCCTGGACTGTGGCGTCCAGTTGCTTCCACAAGGACTGAATTTGGGGAAGAATTTTGGCATCTCCTGTCCTTGCTTTGGCCTTACATTTTCAAAAACTCGAATCATAATAATGCCTGATTTTATATTTATAACCTTAAAACGGGTCTATCACCTTTTTTGCTGTTCCTACTCGAACAAGGTGATAGCGGCTGTTCCATAGTTCCGGGGATTTCCCCTAAGTGGCCCCCTGTTAATTTCAATTTTCACCAATTTCAAGGGCAACCAACCATGGTCAGTTTTACAATTTCTGCCCACAGCTGGTTGTCGTCCAAAACCACGATCTGGGTTGGTAAGGCCGAGATCGCCCGAAAAGGCGGGGAAATCTTCTCTCATTCGCATGTTTTCACTCCATCAATATTAACACTGCACGGTATCAATTAACATATAATATAAAATTATATAAGTTATTGTGCAGTGTATATACGCCCTCTTGAGGCCGCCGATGATGGTAACGTTCCTGGACGTTACCACCAACACTCATCGCTATCTGCAGTGGCACATGCCGCCACTGCAACAGCATAAGTAATATCTAAACTTATGTCTTTCTACATGTACTGTCACTACATTCCACAATTGATTTTCTCTTCTATTAACACCAAACAACCCCCCAAAATCACCCATTAATCTTGCATAATGACATAATATAACATAATAAACATTAACCTTAGCATTAACATTGCTACATTTACATTAAATAAACAATTCACATTTAAATAATATGTATAGAAAATTATAAACATTACAGCCTGAACCTTCTATTAACTCTTTTTATATCGACTTTTAACTATTTATCATTTATTATGCCATTAAATTCTCCACAACTTCTAATCTATTATCAACCTTCATTTTGCATAACATTTCACTATATTTTACCTAAGTTAACTTCTTTTAAACTCATTTAGTGCCATTATAAGACTCTTCTACTTTACTTCAAGGTCATTATCAAATTCATACTTACATATGGTTAATCACTCCCTCTAATAAACACATGATTACTGTCATTAATTCCAAATATAAACAATTCATCACCATAAATATCACGTAGAACCATGTATACCTTCTGAAACATTTCAACAACCATATGACTCCATAACTAAACACATTTTACATTTATTCATTTATTATTAATTTCAAATCATATAAAATCATTTAGTTAATTAATCAATAATTCATCTACAATTTATTTTAATTCAATCAGTTATTTAAACACAACATTACTGTAATTACCTTATTCCAAAACAATTACCATTTCGTTGTTTTATAAACTTCCTAATTACTTTTGTTATTTGTCTAGGTTGATAAAATATTATTATTAAAATCAATTACTACTGCATACATACATTGTTTACGTAAAATACATCTTACAACACAAACACAATTAATCTCCCTATAAATTTATTTACAATTTTGTCGTCATTATTTTATTGTTTACCATTTCTCATTTCATAATTTAGCCAAGTTATCACCATGAACTAAAATAATAAAATGTTCATTCAGTGTTTCTAACCCCCATCATCGTATAACAACCTGGTCTTACATCGACACCATTCATTTACAATTACAGACACATTGTTATTATTATATTTATAATAATCATCATCATTACTTTTTTCCATTGTATCAATATAGTAACTACAAATATTATTGCATACTATCAATTCAAAATTCCTGTCAACATTGGGTATAGTAATTTCTCTTTTTATATTTTCTGTTACAGTCAGGTAAGTTATATTATTATACTCATCTACTACATCTGTTATCTCATAAGGTAAGTAATCAGTATCACCAACCTTATCATCATTGGCTGTACTATCTATTTCACAAGGATTCAATATTATTAACTCTCGTAATATCTAACCTCCCTGCTAATTCGTTATAACCTCTGTTCAGCTTAAAAATTTCTATCACTCTCACTCTCACTCTCTCTCTCTCTCTCTCTCTCTCTCTCTCTCTCTCTCTCTCTCTCTCTCTCTCTCATAATTACTTTGTATTTCCACCAAAACTCCATTGCCACTATTATTATTTATTTTATCTTCTAACACCACATTGTTAACTATATCATCATGATTATCACTAGTTTTAAATTCGTCACTTACCTTAGCACTTGTACCTTCATTATTTTGTTTTCGTTATACTCACCTGTAACTGTATCATTTTCTACCTCCTCCTTCAAAGTTCTACTTTCGTTTATTTCGTCTTGTATTTTATTTATATTTATAATTATCCCACCTTTCATTCCCGCAATAATCTCACTCCGTTTTTCTAGTTTCTTATTTGTTTCTCTTACTTTTTCGTCTTGTTTGTTTATTTCGGTTTTTAACTCTATGTTACGTGCCCTTATCGCTGACTTGATTTCATTTCTAAATTCATTCAAGCTCGTTTTTAAATTATTATTTTCTGACTTCATTTCAGCTTTAAATTCATTCAAACTCATGTTTAAATTATTATATCCTGATTTGACTTCAGTTTAATTTCATTCAAGGTCGTGTTTAGATTAACATTATTTTTATCATTATTCTTGTTTTGTTGTTTGAACCCCTTATTCCTCACCGACTTGATTTCAGTTTTAAATTCTAACATCATTTCCATTATCAACGCTAACTGGTTAGATACTTTATTTAAAAAAATATTTCTACTACTATCTTGTGTAACATTCGACACTGATCCTACCTCTACACTTTCATCTAAATTTGCACTCGTATTTTTCTCTGCCATTTCGACCAGGTTGTAAATTAATTTAATTTAATTTTAATTTGCAACGTCCCTGTAAATTCGGGCGCCATTGAAGTTGTACACATTAATTAGTTAGTAAAATATTTAAATTTGGTCCCTGTTTCGGCGTCGTTGAAATCGTACAAGTGAATGAAATGTTTAAAATATTGAAAATTGTATCACCTACCTTTATTGGTAATTAACCAAAGTGCCGTCTGGTGTACTCAGCAGAGAAAAACAGGTAAATGCAATTAACAAATACATATTTATACGTTCACTTAACACATTATTTTATTTCATCTTACTTTGTCATCAAATACCACAATAACTCCCACATCAACAATTTCGTCTTTCTCTTACTTTACATTGAAAATAGATTCTGAAATATATTTACCCATATTTACTTAACTAGGATATATCTATTGTAAAGCAACCCAGTTTGCTCATGCACTCAATCATTACTCATACTTTCTATTCCGTAAAGCGCTTTTTTATTGAATTTTCATAATTAATATTGGTGAATTGAAATTAATTAAAATTGAAATATTTTGTCTGTTCAAACTGCTTAAATTAGGTACTCATCCCTTCATCCACGTGGTTACGCCATCACTGTTAACACTTGATTCTGCTGACACACTCCGACTATGAGTTTAGAATGTTATTATTTGCCGGTTACTTCTGTTCGATCACTATAACATGATTGACTGTTATTTTAAATTAAAATAGCAGGATTTACTGGTCGGCCGACCCTAATTTGCTCAAGCTAAGTTTTTGTGCGATCACTCGGTCCGCCGGCTGTAGTAAGACAAAAGGACGCTAACAGTCTTTTCAAGATGGCTAAAAATGTTTTCGTGTTCGGCTTCTTGAATCGGATTGGCGCAAACAGGAATCACGTGACACCATAATTGGTTCCTTCTAAGAGCGAGTTTACCGTAGCTGGCCGAACAACCTACGACCTGAGGCTCGCTAAAAAGTTTGTGATTTTTTCCAACAGAAGAGCAATTATCCGCGCACATGTTCACATTCCAGCGCACCTTAAAACCTTACTTGTTGACAAATTTTCGGGACCAACATGCAGATGGGCGTCACCTACGGGAATTTCTATTGTTATACATTGAGGCCTCGCGTGGCTAACTACTGCATTGTATTCACAATTAAAATTGTATTCACAAATAAAAATCTATCGCACAATTCTGCCCCATTACAAAATTTAACTTTATAGGTTAATAAAATCACTTTATTTAATAACGATAGGTTAAAAAGAACCGAAGTCATTGCAAAAAAACTCATTTTACTTCCATGTTCCTTAAGGAAATGGAAGTATGGCGATGGCAAAAAAAATTGTGTTCGAGATTATTGCAGATTCTGATTGTACTACACTCAAAACATGAAAAAAAGTCATTTTTCAAAAACTGTGTGTGTGTGTGTAGATTTTTTCTATGGCAAACGATAACAATGTTTTGCATACAGCCCTGAATTGTAGAGTTCTCAAGATCTAATGTTTTTGGTGAAGATCGGTTAAGGGAAAGGGGTAGTTTACCTGCAACGTTTTTTTATCAAGAGTAATTTTTTCCTATGGCAAACGATAACAGCTGCAAATTCAAAGAGAATCAAATAATGTTTTGCACACAGCCCTGAATTGTAGAGTTCTCAAGACCTATTGTTTTTGGTGAAGATCGGTTAAGGGAATGGGGTAGTTTACCTGCAACGTTTTATGTTTTAACAAGGGTAATTTTTTCTATGGCAAACAAAAAGAGCCGCAAATTCAAACAGAATCAAATAATTTTTTGCATACATCCCTGAATTGTAGAGTTCTTAAGACCTGTTGGTGTTGGTGAAGATCGGTTAAGGGAAAGGGGTAGTTTACCTGCAACATTTTATGTTGTAACAAGAGAAATGTTTTCATGACGAACGATAACTGCCGCACATTCAAACAGAATCAAATAATTTTTTACATATGTGAGTGAGTTGTAGAGGACTCAAGGCCTATTGACTTTGGTGAAAGTCGGTTATGTGGAAAGGGTAGTTTTATGATTTAACAAGAGCAAAGTACTTAATTTTGATAAATAAAGTATCCTGATAAGAAGCTCATAATAATCCACTGTAGAAAC
Source organism: Magicicada septendecula (assembly GCA_034769895.1). Taxonomy (NCBI): domain Eukaryota; kingdom Metazoa; phylum Arthropoda; class Insecta; order Hemiptera; family Cicadidae; genus Magicicada; species Magicicada septendecula. The sequence continues at coordinate 150,116,181 of CM068373.1, forward strand.
GTAGATGAAATATCTATAAATGAAGTGGTTAGGTGAACGGGGTGGGGTAATTTTCTATTAATAAAAATTATAGTTGAAGGGGGAGGGGAGAATTTTTTATGTGTACTACGTTATCGGCAACAAAGAAGTAGTTTTTTTGTTAAAATTCCTTCCCAGGCTGTTTAGCCATAGTCCAATGTTTTCTGCAAAACCAGACTTTTGGCAGTGCCATCGACTGCCATCATCAGTGAAAATTGAGTGCGAAAACGTGAGGTGGTATACGTTAGTGACCACAGTACTGTGGTTATGGCTGTAGCAATAAGTAGAAAGAAGTAGTTTCTATGGAAATATTTCATTTCGAATATGATTTTAAATATAAATCTTAGAACATGGAAGTCATGTATGGTTCTCCATACCGATATTTTACTTCCATAAGGAAATGGAAGTATGGTGATGGCAAAAAACATCGTGGTCGAGATTATTGCAGATTCTGAATGTACTACCCTCAAAACATGCAAAATAGTCATTTTTCGAAAACTGTTTGCATGTCTGTAGATTTTTTTTCTATGGCAAACGATAACAGCCGCAAATTCAACAGAATCAAATAATTTTTTGCATACTGTCCTGATTTGTAGAGTACTCAAGACCTATTGTTTTTGATGAAGATCGGTTTAGGGAAAGGGGTAGTTTACCTGCAACATTTTATGTTTTAACAATGCTAATTGTTTCTATGACAAACGATAACTGCCGCACATTCAAACAGAATCAAATATTGTTTTGCATACGTTCCTCAATTGTAAAAGACTGAAGGCCTGTTGATTTTGGTGAAGATCGGTTAAGGGAAAGGGGTAGTTTACCTGCCACATTATATGTTTTAACAAGAGTAATTGTTTCTCTGATGAATGATAACTGCCGCACATTTAAACAGAATCAAATAATTTTGTGCATACCTTCCTCAATTGTAGATAACTCAAGGTCTGTTGATTTTGTTGAAGATCGGTTAAGGGAAAGGGGTAGTTTACTTGCATCATTTTATGTTGTAACAAGAGAACGTTTTTCGTGATGAACGATAACTGCCGTAAATTCAAACAGAATCAAATAATTTTTTACATATGTGCCTGAGTTGTAGAGGACTTAAGGCCTACTGATTTAGGTGAAGATCGGTTAAGGGAAAGGGGTAGTTCACGTGCCACTTTTAATGTTTTACCAAGATTAATTGTTTCTATGACGAACGATAACTGCCGCACATTCAAACTGAATCAAATAATGTTTTGCATGCATCCCTGAATTTTAGAGGTCTCAAGACCTATTGATTTTGGTGAAGATCAATTAAGAGAAAGGTGTAGTTAACCTGCAAGATTTTATGTGATACAAGGGTAATTTTTTCTATGACGAACGATAACTGCCGTAAATTCAAACATAAACAAATAATGTTTTGCATAGTTCCCTACATTGTAGAGAACTCAATGCCTGTTGATTTTGGTGAAGATCGGTTAAGGGAAAGGGGTAGTTTACCTGGAACATTTTATGTTGTAACAAGAGAAATGTTTTCATGACGAACGATAACTGCCGCACATTCAAACAGAATCAAATAATTTTTTACATATGTGAGTGAGTTGTAGAGGACTCAAGGCCTATTGACTTTGGTGAAAGTCGGTTATGTGGAAAGGGTAGTTTTTTGTTGTAACAAGAGTAAAGTACTTAATTTTGAAAAATAAAGTATCCTGATAAGAAGATCTTAATAATCCACTGTAGAAACGTAGATGAAATATCTATAAATGAAGAGGTTAGTTGAATGGGGTGGGGCTAATTTTCTATAAATGAAAATTATAGTTGAAAGTGGAGGGGATAATTTTTTATATATGTACTACATTATCGGCAACAAAGAAGTAGTTTTTTGTTAAAATTCCTTCCCGTCCTGTTTGACCGTAGACCAGTGTTGTCTGCAAAAGCAGATGTTTCGGCATTACCATCGACTTTCATCATTAGTGAAAATCGAGTGCGATAACGTGAGGTGGTATACGTTAGTGACCACAGTACTGTGGTTAAAGCTGAAACAGTAAGTAGAAAGAAGTAGTTTCTATGGAAATATTTCATTTCAAAAATCATTTTAAATATAAATCTTAGAACATGGAAGGCATTTATGGTTCTCTATACCGATATTATTTATATGGTATGTGTACTACGTTATCGGCAACAAAGAAGTAGTTTGTTGTTAAGATTCCTTCCCGGGCTGTTTGGCGTGGTCCAATGTTTTCTACAAAACCAAACGTTTCCACAGTACTATCGACTGTCATCATCAGTGAAAATCGAGTGCGCTAACGTAAGGTGGTATACGATAGTGACCACAGTACTGTGGTTAAGGCTGAAGAAAGAAGTAGTTTCTATGAAAATATTTCATTTCAAAAATGATTTTAAATATAAATCTTAGAACATGGAAGTAATGTATGTTTCTCCATACTGATATTTAAACCCGCGGCTTCGATCCCGAATATTTGTATATGATTGTACTTTACTTACTTTACTTTAGCCAACGCCCGTACGTGGTTCTTCAACCATTCGACGTCGAGCCTCCCAGTAGCGATTGGTTATGTCGTCAGTCGGGTACGTGAGTGCTTGGCAGTCCCGTAAGTGTTCTCCGTCCATTCTTCCGGAGTTGCAAAGCGGACAGGTTTCGTTCTCAGCTAGGCCAATGCGGTGTAGATGAGCTTGCAAGTAGTCATGTCCGGTAGTAAGGCGGAAACGGGCGACGGCCTCAGCTCTGTCCAGGTGTCTCGGTATTGGTCCCACAGTGGCAAGACTTTCCCACTTTTTACCAGTACCCAGGGTTTTTAGAGTTCTTTGTGTGGAGGTGTTTATAACTGAGGTGATGAGGTTATTGGCTCTACTGAGAGTAAGCGGCACGTCCGGCTGCTCCGATTCTGCTCCTTCTTTGGCTTTGATGTCGGCTCTTTCGTTGCCAGGAATACCTACATGGCTTGGCACCCACTGTAGGGTAACGATCCATCCGGTTGACATCAGCTCTGCAAGTTTCGCGCGGCATTGAATTGTTCTCAGGCAGTCGGTGGGAGCGTTGCTGGTGAGCGCAAGAATTTTGGACTGGGAGTCGATTAAAAATACCACTTTTCCTGGTGCTAAGGTCTTGGCTAGTAGCTGGCTGGAAGCTTCGTAGACTGCGCACACCTCACCATCGAAGTTACTAGCGTTTCTTCCCACAGCTGTGTATATGATTGTTGTGGTAACTGTCGAGTTGGTAAATTGCTAATGGTACAGGCCGTGAAGCGAGTGATGAAACTGTCTTGGTGGTGCGCAGTGGCAAAGAGAAAGAATGCGCATGTGCAGGACAGCGGCTAGGGATAACAACCCATCAGTTGGCTTAGATCTCCATGAGGGGAAGTGTCTCCCCATCCTGCTACCTTGTAGCGGGTCAATTTAAAAGTTACAACCTCCCCTCCTACGTGCATAGACAGTTTCATCACTCGCCTCACGGCCTGTACATCTGTATTAATAATATCCTTATATTGTAAGTTATGAATATCCAAAAAGTGCGAAGCAGTAGATACATCATTCATGTTTCCTCGATCATAAAATCAGAATTTGATAATTTAGTAGATATTTATAAACATGCAGTAACACAATTAGATGAAATGTTTATTCATGTAAAATAATACAAATAGTGTATACCTAAGTATATTGATAATGAAAATATATAGGACTGTCATTGTAGCGGGTCAAATTTTGGGTGTTTTTATTTTAACTGTTTGGGGCATTATTATATATTTTTATTTATTTCGTTTTCGGGCGGACTGGTATAATAAATTTGAAATAACTGTAATATTGTGCAACGTATTTGTCAGAGTAATAGACCAGTGTAACAGAACAGTGACACAACAACAAATAAGGCGCAGTTGTTGTTGAGGAATGCGGCAGAGCATTTGCACCTCCACCAAATTTCTAAGAACTCTGTACATGTGTGTCAACGCTCAAGCGCAACTACACCCGCACGCGCTCAAAGGACGCTCTAACAAAAAACTCAAGATGGCCAGAGCGTAAAAAATATTCGTCGTCTTCTCTAAGACCTCACGGAAGTCGCATTAAACTCCGCCTACTGTTGGTGACATCATCAGAGCCAAGTCCAATATCGGCCTCTGGACACACACACATACCAGCTTTAATCCATATATAAAGTGGTTACTTCCCAACAAATGATGCCGGAGCGACGAAAACATCGTGGCAGTAGAGAACCAGATTTCCTCCAGGAACAGGTACATGTACCTGTTACGCTCACAGTGATAACAGTCGACTTTAAGCAGAGACGCCATACAGTCAACAGGACGCCAACTACAGTAACAGACATCTAAAGTTTCGGTTTGGGCCCGGTTGGTCGAGTTTTCGCAAATGTATTTTACTCAATAAGACCGACCGGGACCCCAGAAGGTAACAAACATATCGGAGTGAGTAATACGGACAGTGATGTGGAGAGATTAAAGTGATAAAACAAATAGTGAAGTTACGGGACCAACCGCGTGTTCGGCCGGCATCGTGTTCGTGGACGGGCACCGCGGATAACAATCGGAATATTTAAAAATTGAATAAATAAAGGGGAATGTATATAAAAAAACAAAAGGTATGGAAGAGTGCGTGGGCAATATGGGCTGCCTTAGTTGTAAGTATAGTTTAAGGTAATTAAAACTTGATGGTGTAGCATTCTCATTCTGGTAATTATAACAATTAATCATGACTAATTCTTTTGTACTCATAGCAGTGAACATTGACTTAATTCATTAAAGTGATTTAGTTTACTTTGAAAATGTGTTAGTCTAAGTTATTTCGTCATTACCACTGTCTTATTTCTGTGTTGATAAAATTCGTCTAAACGTTCCGGAATTCTTCTGAATTATTAATTGGGTGGGTCAGATTGCTAAATTGTCCGTTTTATTAAGGTAAAGTGTAAAGGTTTTCGATATTTTGTCCTATATAAAAAATAATCGTGGCGACCTTGGTCTTCTGGTAAAATTTCAATAGCAGGTAAGTGTTGTAATTGCGTGCAGGTAAGTCCTGGTAGTGGTCATATTTATATTTTATATATTTTGGCATTTTTTTTATTGTTACAAATGGCGACCCTGCCAGGATTTTCGTTTAATTGTAATTTTATACGAGATAGACCTATTTTAATACACAGAAGATAGGATGTGGTAATGACGAATTTATAAATATGATTTATCGTGTATAATTACGCTAAATAAGGTTATGTTTAGGTAGAGCGAGCGGGGGTTTACTTTTACGTATTAATGACTGTTTTCTGTATGGGGTATTTTGATTTAAGGGGACGTTATATAAAGGGTATGATATAAATAAATTTTGAAAATGACCGATGTACAAGATAAGAATAGACCTAACGCTAGCGTAGGGGTGGAAGAAAAAAAGGTGTCAATAGACGATCTGTTTAATTTAATGAAAACCATGGCTGAAAATATAAATGCAAAATTTGAAGAGCAACAAATTGATTCCAATGTCAAGTTTCACGAGTTAAAAAATGAAATACAAGAAATGAATAAATGTATAGAAAGCACTAACGAAACAATAAGAAACAGTTTAAATAAATTAGAACAGAAGTTTGAGAAATTAGGTGACAATGTTTTAAATATGACAAAATGTAAAAATGACGAAATAGTAGACAATTCTGAGAGTATAGTGGGGGTGAAGAATAATGTAGAAGCAAATGATGAAAATATAATAACAAATAATAACAATAATGTCAAAAATAATGAATTTAATATTGAGAATAATAATGTGTTTGAGAAATTGGTATCAGAAAGTGATACGGAAAAAATAAATAAGGAGAGTATTAATGAAAGTGTAGAATGCAGTGATTATGAGATGTTAATGTGTGTCAGGGAGTTGGAGAGAGAGAGAAAAAATAATGTTGTAGTAGAGTGGGGACAGAGGGGAAATTTTCCTTTTATTATATATGATGATTTAATGTGGTCACAAGAGTTTTTGAAGGGCAAGAGTCCCGTGTTAATAGAAGATTTGAGTTTATTTTATTTGTATAAGTTTATACCCTCTGTGTGGAATGATTTTTAAAGTATGAGATGGTGTTATGTTGAGAGAGAGATAGAAGTATATAATTTAAAGAGAGATTATGATGAGTTGAAAGAAATATTAGAAGTGTATTTAAACAAGAATGATTTAATTGATAACACAAAAGTAACTAACCCGATATTGGAAATATTTACTGACGGAGACTTAACAGATATACTTAATGTTGACTGGTTGCAAGATTATTTTGGTAAGACGGATGACTTTGATTTTTGGGTTTATGACACACAAAGTAACAGTATGTATGTCAATATAATTGAACAGTGCTATACAAAACCAAGATTAATCTTTGACGATGGAGGGTAGACTATAAAACAATAAAAGACAATTAAACATTATGTTTTATGGTTTGTTGACATGGCAGAATGGGACATGAAGTGCGGAAAAACTGAACAATAAATAAGAGTTTGTAAATAAAATATAGTGAATTTATATGTGTGTATGTAAGATGATTGTTGTGATAATAATATTGAAATACTTGCAATTTAAATAAATAAACCAAATTAATTTTGAAAACAAGTAATTAGAGAATTATAATTGTTTGGATGGTAATGAAATTTATAGTTTAATAATGAATTAAATTTTAACAATTTGATATATTTTAAATATTTTAATTGATTATGTAAATGTTGAATAATTAATTTTGTTGTAAATTCAGTTTATTTTACGAGATGGAAATTTGGTAATGAATGATAAATTATTTAATTTAAATTAATAAATTTTGTGAAATGTTTCAGAGATGATGGTGATTATGTTTTGTGTGTATAGCATGCTAAAGGAATTGTAAGTAGAAAAATTTTATAATCATGTATAATAAAAGCTGTTTACAGGTGTGATTGAGGTGTTAATGCAATAGTGAGATTTTAATGCAATCATTGTGTTTAATAAAGATAATTAAAAAATTTTTTTATACTAAATGAAAAATGATAAATAATGATTATTAATAATAAAATACATAATCTGAAATAGTGTGTGTGGCTGGGAGGTGACGTAAAGGAGTCACGAATTTAAAATTTTATGACGTAAAAGTTTTGCTTATTCAAGGTTTAATCCAATCAGAAATGCTTGTGCTCTGTCCACATAATTATATGCTCAGACTCGTAAATTAAGGTGTTCATGCTATAATTTTAAGTGTATTATTTTATTGTTGTCTATTAGATAAGAATATGTAATTTTATTATGTGTGTATGTGTTTAAGCCAATAAGTAAATCGTCTGGCAGGCTAACATAAATAACCAGAATCAGAGAAATTGGAAACAGTGAGGTGAGAAGGGAGAATAAATAAAAATTAATATGTATATTCTATGTAATTTGTTCAATTTTGAGATGTGTTTTTATTATGTTAGGATATCAGCTGATCAACAATACCATGTCACGGGTATATTGGTTTGTAAATGTTACAAGTAATTAATGTTTAATGTACTACAGATATTTTGAAGTAAAGATAAAAAGAATATGAGAAATAAAATAACAATGATTTATGCAAATTAATAAAAGATAATTGATGGGTGATAAATGTTTTATGGGACATGTAGACCTGTCCCAATTGAATTGAAAGTCGAAGTTGAAATAGTATAGATGAATATGATGTAATGTTGTTTTGAGTTAATGTAAGGTAACAGAGTTGGTGAAGTATTAATGTTGACACAGTGGTAATGGAGACTTTATGTAGATTTTGAGTGATATATATTTATGTTTATAGTTAATGAGGTTATTTTGTGTATTTGTAGTAATGTAATGAGATGGAGATTTTTGGGGATGGCAATGTTGTATTAGAGGGTAGTGTAATGTAGGAGTCCGCAACAAGGGTTGGGACGGGATAGGAATAGATTTTAGTGGGGAAGGGGCCGCCTTAGGTAAAGACCAGGGGCCAGATAAGGGAATTGAGTTTTTTGGGGGCGGGGAAACACGTATCCTATATACAAAGGGTTAGAGAGTATTTTATATGTAGAGAAGGTGGCAAATTGTGTTAAATGATAAGTTGGGGTTTAGAGTGTCCTGATTAGTAGAGATTTTGGTAGAGATGGGTGTCATGATAATTGTAGTTGATGAATATTAGAGCCATAGGGAGAGGTAAAGTTCATATATGTACACAGATCTAGTACAGTAATGAGAATAAATGAGTTACATCACCCACAGTAGATTAAAGTAAGATTGTTGAAAAGAAAGAGAGATTCATGATAAAGAATATACAATTGTTTATTTTTTTTCAACCAGTGACAGAAGTTTGATAAAATTTGAAAATAATGTAAAGTCAAGAATTGTTTATTCTAAATAATTTAAATGTCAATCTGTTTATTATTTATATTAATATTTTGTTTGTTTTAAATATTTTGTTTTATTATGTTTTGTATTTCAAGATAGGATTTTACAGATGTCAAATGTATTTCAGATAGAAATCATACATAACATATGTGGGTCAAGGGTTTTGGACTTGACCTAGTTACGATCAGCTGATGGGGTCATACACCTACTAAGCTTGTGTATAGTAGGAAGCTAATTTTAATTTATTGGTTTAATTAATTCAAACCAATATTTGAATAATTTTAATAAATGAATTTAATAAAATTTTTTAATGAATAAATTTAATTTTTTTTTGAATTTTAAAATTTTTTGAAAATTTTAATTTTTATTGAAAAAAAAAAAGAAGAAGAAAACTTGATTTTTCGCCTGCCAGCGAATGACTATTTTAGATAATGATTTTTTATTATGTGTGCATGAACCATGTTTCTTTTATTGTATTGTATTGTATTGGTAGTCTATAAGTGGTTCTCATGTTAGAGTAAGGATGTGTTTATATTAGTAGAAATGTCTAGGTTAAGTCATGTTAAAGAAAAAAAAAAGGGGGAAAAAAAGGAGGAAGAGAATTTTTTGATAAAAGATTATTTTTTTTTTAATTTTGAATTTTTTAAATTTATAATAAATTTTAAAAGGAAGTTTTTATTTTTAATGTGTTATGATAATATGTAATGTTAGTGTGTGTGAGCCCAGTGTCTGCTGAAGGCAGCCCAGCTTGCATACAAGAGGGAACACATCGGCTGAGGATCTGGGATAATTTTAGCCAGGGATTGAGGATTTTTTGGGGGTAGTATGTTAAAAGGCGAGGTGCGCTGTGGTGCGAGTCTGATCGATTTCTTGGTGTTGGGATCTCTTACGGAGAAGTCCGGTGATCTCGTTCAGATGAGTCCATGGTCGCTGAGCCAGGGGGGTCGTGTACCCATGAGAGTAAGAACCAGGGGGTTGTTGGCACCAGTTCCTCACCGGTCCTCTTCGGGGTTATCGATGAGATTTCTTCTGTTATGAACAGCAGAATTCTCATCGAGGGGGTATTGTAGCGGGTCAAATTTTGGGTGTTTTTATTTTCAACAGTATGGGATTATTATATATTTTTATTTATTTCGTTTCGGGCGGACTGGTATAATAAATTTGTAAAACTGTAATGGTATTGTGCAACGTATTTGTCCGTATAACAGAACAGCGTTTGGAACAAAGGCGATGCGCAATTTCAGTGGTGTAACACGGCAAAGGAATTTACCACCTTAAAAATTCTAAGAACTCTGTAAATGTGTGTCAACGCTCAAGCGCAACTACACCCGCACGCGCTCAAAGGACGCTCTAACTAAAAACTCAAGATGGCCAGAGCATAAAAAATATTCGTCGTCTTCTCTAAGACCTCACGGAAGTCGCATTAAACTCCGCCTACTGTTGGTGACATCAGCGGAACCAAGTCCAATATCGGCCTCTGGACACACACACATACCAGCTTTAATCCATATATAAAGTGGTTACTTCCCAACAAATGATGCCGGAGCGACGAAAACATCATGGCAGTAGAGAACCAGCTTCTCTCCAGGAACAGGTACATGTACCTGTTACGTACACAGTGACAGCAGTCGACATTAAGCAGAGACGCCATACAGTCAACAGGACGCCAACTACAGTAACAGACATCTAAAGTTTCGGTTTGGGCCCGGTTGGTCGAGTTTTCGCAAATGTATTTTACTCAATAAGACCGACCGGGACCCCAGAAGGTAACAAACATATCGGAGTGAGTAATACGGACAGTGATGTGGAGAGATTAAAGTGATAAAACAAATAGTGAAGTTACGGGACCAACCGCGTGTTCGGCCGGCATCGTGTTCGTGGACGGGCACCGCGGATAACAATTGGAATGTTTAAAAATTGAATAAATAAAGGGGAATGTATATAAAAAACAAAAGGTATGGAAGAGTGCGTGGGCAATATGGGCTGCCTTAGTCGTAAGTATAGTTTAAGGTAATTAAAACTTGATTGTGTAGCATTCTCATTCTGGTAATTATAACAATTAATCATGACTAATTCTTTTGTACTCATAGCAGTGAAAATTGACTTAATTCATTAAAGTGATTTAGTTTACTTTGAAAATGTGTTAGACTAAGTTATTTCGTCATTGCCACTTCCTCATTTCTGTGTTAATAAAATTCGTCTAAACGTTCCGGAATTTTCTGAATTATTAATTGGGTGGGTCAGATTGCTAAATTGTCCGTTTTATTTAAGGTGGAGTGTAAAGGTTTTCGATATTTTATCCTATATAAAAAATAATCGTGGCGACCTTGGTCTTCTGGTAAAATTTCAATAACAGGTAAGTGTTGTAATTGCGTGCAGGTAAGTCCTGGTAGCGGTTATATATATATTTTATATTTCGGTCCTTTTTTATTGTTACATCATTAGACCAGTGCTATGCTACGGGTGTGAGGCATGGACAATCACACAGAAAACAGCCGACATAGTAGACACCTTTGAAAGGAAAATCCTCAGATGCATTATAGGCCCAATACAAGAAAATGGCTCATGGAGAGTGAGATACAACAATGAACTGTATTAAATATATAAAGAGATACCAGTCTCAAAATTTATAAGAATACAAAGATTGCATTGGGCCGGACATGTTATGAGAATGGAGGATGGCAGGAACCCCAAGAGGGCGTTGCTGGGTACACGGGAGGGAATAAGACCTAGAGGCAGACCGAGGAAGAAGTGGGAAGATGGCGTTGCAGAGGACGCGAGGGACATGGGGATAAGAAACTGGAGGAGGGTTGCAGTGGATAGAGTGGATTGGAGGTGGAGATTGGTGGAGGCCAGGGCCCAACTTGGGCTGTAGCGCCATAGGAGGAGGAGTATATTGATATCAGTTAGTCCATTTGAATATTTACATTTTAGTAGGGATATGGAATTCTTATCAGCATATGGAATTCATATAAACAATACAATAATTCATTGTTTGATTATACTTTAACGTTGATTATATAGTACACGTAGATTCTGGCAAACTATAGGCCTACTCTTCGACATTTGAATATTCAGTAGGCCTGTGTGCAGTAGGAATAATTAATTCTCGAGAATTATACTTAACTTACTTCATCGAGAATTATGCGATGAGTGTCAGTGATGTAGTATCAGTGCCTTTTTTTCGTTAATTTTATGTCATCGGTAAGTAATATGTGCAATATATATTGTATAAATTATTAATTGCCCCCTAATACATTTATACTTTTTTTAGCTTTGCAATGCCAAAAAGACGATCATGTTTAGGAAGATCTACTGCTGCTGCGAAAAGAATGAGGCGTCTTAGAGCATCTGAAAGTGACGTCGAAGGAGTCGAAATGCAATCAGCTCCTGGAAACTCTTCAGAAAGATCTGGATTAGAAGAAGTCTCATGGGTTGAAAGTCCTACGAATCGTGAAAATAGATTAGCGTCACAAAGACGCAGGCAAGCAACTCTCAGATCACGAGGTCCTACTTTATAATGGAATGCAAAATTAAATAGTGGTTTCAATTATAATCCAGTTATTAACTACGCTAATGAAACAGAGATCAGGTTACCGAGTATGGTTTGCCCACATTGCAAAGCTTTAAAGTGGAAAAATGAATCACATGGATTATGTTCCTCTGCAGGAAAAGTATGATTAGATCCCATACTTCCTCCTCCAGAACCGTTAAAATTATTATTAAATGGAGAACATCTTTTATCAAAAAATTTTTTGAATTCATTAAGATCGTACAATTCAGCTTTTCAATTTACATCATTCGGAGCCAATGAAATAGTCGAAGGGAGCTTCATGCGTACTTTCAAAATTCAAAGGCAAGTATATCACCTCATGGGATCATTACTCCCCACACAAAATGGAGTACTAACATTTCTACAGGTGTATTTCATAGCTGATTATTTACAGCAAGCTGAAACAAGAATGGATCATATTCGTAACTTGGATAAGACATTAGTAACAGAACTTCAAAGTTTACTTCACGCAATCAACCCATATGTTAGTGAACTGAAAAATGCGTTTGAATTTGTAACATCTGCGAATAATAATCAGTATAATATTGTGATTCATGCTGATCGAAAAGAAAATAATGAATAGCACAGGGGTCGCTAAAATGCACCGACAACTAATGAGGTGGCAGTAGTTTTAGTTAACCAGGAATGCGATAAATGCGATATAATAATCCGTGCGAGGGATCATACGCTACATCGAATTGCAGAAACACATCGAGCTTATGATGCTTTACAGTATCCTTTAATGTTTTGCAGAGGAGAAGATGGTTATCATTTTACATTAAAATTAGTCGATCCTCAGACTGGGTTACAAACCACTAAGAAAGTTTCAGCTCTACAATTTTATTCGTACAGACTCATGATGAGAAAAGATGAGTACAATCATTTAATTTATTACAAACAGCTTCTGAATCAATATATTGTTGATATGTATGCTAAGATAGAGACGGAAAGGCTTATATACATCCGTACTCATCAAACTCAGTTAAGAGCTGAGAATTACATACATTTGCAAGATGCATTACGAACTAATGAAAGTTTGGATAATTTAGGTTGATTGGTCATTCTACCCTCAAGTTTCACAGGAGGTCCACGATATGTGCATGAGCGAACGCAAGACGCTTTTTGCTACGTACGCAAATACTCGCGGCCTAATTTATTTATTACGTCCACTACAAATCCTAAGTGGAGAGAGATCGTCCAGGAGTTGCATCAAGGCTTTTCAGCTCAAGATCAACGCGACTTGGTAGCATGTGTATTTCATCTGAAATTGAAGAAATTAATGAACTTCTTAGTGAAAGGTAAAATTTTTGGCTCAGTTGTCTGCTACGTGTACAGTGTAGAGTGGCAAAAACGAGGTTTGCAGCATGCGCATATTTTGCTCTGGTTAGGAGAAAAAGTACGACCAGATCAGATAGATTCTGTGATTAATGTAGAGCTGCCGGACCCTAATAAAGAACCAGGACTTTATGATATAGTTAAAACGTATATGATTCATGGGCCATGTGGAACAATTAATGCACAGTCACCATGTATGAAGGAGGGTCAGTGTACTAAACGATATCCTAAATCGTTTACAAAAGAAACGACGATAAATGATGACAGCTACCCTAATTATCGCCGACTAAGTCCTGAAGATGGAGGTTTTCAGTGTGAAATCCGTTTGAGAGATGAGATTTTGATAGTTTACAGTAGATGGGTAGTTCCATACTCACCGGTGCTTTCATGAGCTTTTGGTGCTCACATCAATGTTGAATTGTGTAGTAGTGTAAAATCCATTAAATATATATGTAAATACGTCAATAAACGCTCCGATCTAGCTACGATTGGTATACAAAATTCTTACAATGAGGTATTACAGTTTCAAAATGGTCGATACATAAGCACATCTGAATCTATGTGGAGAATCTTCTCTGTCCCTATACATGAGCGTTTTCCACCTATTATTCATCTAGATGTACATCTCGAAAATGAGCATAGTTTATTTTTGTGAAGATAATTTGCACGGAAGAATAGAAAATCCAAGAAACACCACTCTCATGGCATTTTTTTATCTATGTCGGGAAGATGACTTTGCCAAAACTTTGTTGTACGAAGAAGTGCCAGCATATTACACTTTCAATAGGCAGACAGGAAAATTTCAACATAGACATCAAGGAGTCTTATTAGAAGGGAGCGAGAACGTATATCGTGAACACGTATTGGGTCGAGTGTATATAGTTCATCCAAACAATCATGAATGTTATTTTCTTCGTTTACTTCTGCACAGTGTACGTGGCCCAACTTCATTTGGAAATATCAAGACTGTTGACAACGTAATTCATCCAACGTTTCAAGCTGCATGCCAAGCTCTTGATCTCCTAGAGAATGACAATCATTGGAACGACACATTGTCAGAGGCAAGTTTATTTGCTAGCCCTGACAAAATGAGAGAACTTTTTGCAATAATGTTGGTGTCCTGCAGTATTTCAAACCCGAGTGCTTTGTGGATTAAATACAAAGACCACTTCTCTGAAAACTAGATTCAAGATAGTATGCGTCAAATTCCTGATGCTGATTTGAGTTTATACAAGGAAAGCATTGAAAATAGTTGTTTACTATTTTTAAAAGATTTTGTTACTTCTGTCGGTGGTAATCCGATAGCTCAATATGGATTACCAAATCCACAGTCTACCGTGCAAAACATTTCAAAGGAATATCTTTCTGAAACCACTTATGACAGACAACAGCTACTTTCTACAGTTGAAGAGAATGAAAGATTACTGACAGACAAACAAAGAAATATATATCATCTCATTCTTCAAAGTGTTTACTGTAAATCTGGAAATGCATTTTTCCTTGATGCACCAGGAGGCACAGGTAAAACATTTTTAATCAAATTGACTCTTTTGAAGTTAAGAAGCGAAGGCAAGATCACATTAGCAGCAGCCTCCTCGGGAATTGCTGCTACATTATTACCTGGTGGAAAAACGTCTCATTCCTTATTTGAAATACCAAAAAAATTGAATCGCAGCGAATTTCCAGTGTGCAATATTTCCAAAATTAGTGCTAAAGGAGAATTGATTAGAAATGCAGACTTGATTGCTTGGGATGAGTGCGCTATGGCCCCTAAAAAATCAGTAGAAGCGCTCGATAGAACTCTACGAGATTTGCGCAATGACAACAGATTTATGGGTGGAATAACTTTTCTCTTTGCCAGTGATTTCAGACAAACATTGCCCATAGTTACGCGAGGTACCACAGCTGATGAAGTAAACGCTTGCGTCAAACGATCGAATATATGGCGTACCGTTCAAACAGTATCACTCACGATAAACATGAGAGTCCAACTTGGAAGTGATGCAGATATTCACGAATTTTCTACTACTTTATTAAACCTTGGAGATAGTAAGATACCAGAGACAGATGGTACGATATGTTTACTGCCATCATTATGTCGTACAGTTTCTTCACTGGCAGAGTTAATCGAAAAGGTTTATGGACATATCGAGTCTATAAATTTGCACGATGTTGTGTGGTTATGTGAGCGTGTGATACTAGCACCAAGAAACGAACAAGTAAATGCCATAAATAGCTGCATATTGCAAAAATTTCCAGGAGACGAAAAAAATATCACTCCATTAATACAATTTTGAATGAAGAGGATGCAGTACATTACCCAATGAGTTTTTGAATACTTTATCTGCATCAGGATTTCCAGCTCACACATTGAAATTAAAACTAGGTGTTCCAATTATACTCATTAGAAATCTGAAGCCATCACAGTTATGCAATGGAATACGATTGAAAGTTAGGTCACTAAAAAAACATATCATCGAAGTGACTATCTTAACAGGCTGCGGCAAAGGAGAAACAGTATTTATCCCAAGAATTCCAATCATACCCAATAACTTTCCATTTCAATTTAAAAGACTTCAGTTTCCGGTTAATTTATGCTTTACAATGACTATCAATAAGTCACAAGGGCAAACTTTACGTACAGCTGGTGTGGATTTAAGAGCTGCTTGCTTTTCTCACGGACAACTGTATGTGGCATGTTCTCAAGTAAGCAGAAGCAGCGAGCTCTTTATTTGCTCTGATAATGGCAGAACAAAAATGTAGTTTATAACGAGGCACTGGTGTAAAAATGTATATAAAAACTGAGTATACTGGACTGCGATACATTTACGTATATAAGGATTCTACCAAAAAGTTTAAGACTGACTTAGCACGTAAGATTTTGACTAACTGATATCAATATACTTATGTATACTGCAATGAAACACAGGATCCTGATAAGCAGTGCAGGCTAATCTAAATACACGGATGATGAACATTCCGGTTTTAAATGGTAGGACGGATCTGGGAAGGTCACATCGAAATAGCTACTCAGAATGTTCCGATACCAGTCGAAGTAAAGAAACTTGAGGCGAGGCGACGCATTAAAAAGTGCGCAGAAGAGCGCACGGAAAAATTAATGCCGAGCATAAACTCGTGAGTTTCAAGACTGGGGAAAGTGTGCTCTTGCGTGCCTTGAGTGTTGGGAAGAGAGAGGACAACACAGCCACGAAGTTTTTCAGGCTATACAATGGTCCATATACCCTATCTGAGCAGGTTGGAAAGAATACTTTCATATTAACCAACCCCAACACTAACCGTGCGATTGGAAAATTTCATGCCTCGTCACTGTTTGTTTACATTGCGAACCTCGTGCACTTGCTATCTGCTTGTCAATATCAACCATGTGTATTTGTTATTGTTTAAATGTCAGTGTTGCCACGTGTCTTTGTTTTATTTATTCTGTCAAGTCGACAGTTATGCGATGCTAATATTGCAAAGAAGTTGTTTATATGGTTTTACGTTTGAGATTATTGTTGTATTATTCTTAGGATTAGGAATTTGTTCTTGATGTTTCAAAAGAAGAAAAATTTTTTTCGTTAATAAACTAAACAAAATTTGTTTACGTGGGAAGGGGTTAACCCTGGAATGAAACACAGGAACCTGATAAGCAGTGCAGGCTAATCTAAATACACGGACGATGAACATTCAGGTTTTAAATGGTATTTTGTTAGATTTGGTTTTTTGGCTATAAGTTTTGTATCTTAGAACGGATAAGGAAGTAGGATAAGTCAGACTGTTTATTATTTTATGTTCTATTTATTCATGTACTGTGTCAGTGGAAATGTGCGCGCGTGCGCGAGTGAAACTTTTTCTCCCTGCCGTGCGTGATATAATTATCCGATCGTATTGACACTTGAACTGGACATAAACTATTATATTAGCTACAGTTTCCTTATATTTCCTGATCATAATATAACGTTAAAATGATTTTTTTTTAAATATAAAACTCTTTATAAAACGCAATTTTACTTGAGATAAGACATTCATAGATAACCATCTATGCATGCCCTTTCAAATTCTGTGCACTTTCCTGCATGAAACCACACTAGTGCCGTGCGCAAAATAACCATGTGACTTCTTTCCCTCCAATAAGAAGCTTCAGAAGGTCAGTCGGAATTTTCCTCAGCCGGATGCTGAACGGCCAGTTTTTTGCTTTTCTAGCTGTCGCGAAGGGAACATGCGCTTCTTGTTCAAGATTTTTTGCTTGCGAGAATTCGTTAAGTCCATTCGTCAGTAGTAACAAGTGTGAACTCTCAAAACTGTTTAATTAATCCATCTTCAGACACGTTATTGTTCATTGTAACGTAACGGGTAGAAAAGTGAACTTAAACTGGGTTTATTGTGTGAGGTATTCTACAGTACCAGAAGTATTTAATAGTTTACTTATTGTTGTAATATTATCATCAGTAGTTTCCGTGTGAGTGGAAGATTTCCGCTTAGGAAGATCTACTGACCATGGTAGATTTTGTGTTACGAGTGAACACTTGATGATTCCTGATAGGTATAAGTTTAATATACCGTTCTTAGTTAAATACCCACTGTTACCTGAGATACTTGTGTTATTCTAATTACTGTGTAAAATTCCATTAACGGTACCACTAGAATCAGTGTTCGAGTGCGAATCGTCAGTGTCAACATATGAACTTCAGGACACCAGCCCAGCTGTAATCATCACCAGGGTCAACCATCTGTCATCGTACGCCACGCCTGACGACTACACTACAAAAAAAACCCCTCTCCACATTGCCGTGGAAATCTTTGTATATGCAATGTACAACAAATCATATATGAACATTATTTAACATTTTAAAAGACGATATCTGCAAACACTATTATTATTTATTCTTGTTAAATATATCACAAACGATTTCATATTTCTTGTGTACAATAAATAATCTTAAATCCTCCAATATAGACTTTTGCATTATAACACACGCACCACCATATCCTATGCGCCAATAGTTAAGTTATTTGTGTTGTCGCAATTCACTATTTGTATGATTCTATACGAATAAATATTTCATCTAATTGTGTTACTGCATGTTTGTAGATATCTACTTAATTTATCAAATTTTGATTTTACATATCAAGGAAACATGAATGATGGATCTATTGCTTCGCACTTTTTGGATATTCATAACTTACAATATAAGAATATTATTAATATAGATGTACCATTAGCAATTTACCAACTCGACAGTTACCACAACAATCATATACAAATATTCACATGCGAAGCCACGGGTACCTGCCAGTTATTATATAAACGCTGCAGGTTAACTTTAAAAGGTTTATTTACTACAACATCCATCACCTGCAACTGCCTTGTCATTCCTCCAGGAATAACAGAGATATCAGTGTTCATTTCTTCGTAAAGAAGCTTTTTTATTTTATCCATAGTGTGACCACGAAATGAATCTAGCACTAACAAACCGTGTCGTTTTAATAATGCTCCTTGCTGTTTATTCCATACACATTTTAACCAATCTACCATAAGATGTCTGTCATCCAACCTTTTTCGTGACAGCAAAAAATTACACCCGATGGTAACTTCCCTTTTTGCATGGTTTTCTGTTTTAATATTACGTAAGGTGAAAGTTTACGTCCATCGGCTAATGCAGCAAGCATTACAGTGACACGTAAGTTTTCATGTTACTTAGTCTTTACTGTTACAGATTTGGTTCCCTTTTGGTCCACCGTAAAGTTAGAGGTCATGTCAAAAAATACAGGCGTTTCATTGGCATTTTCCATGTGTTCAAGTGAATAATTATGTTTCTTGCATAAATTAATGACAAACCGCTGATACTGAAGGAGTTTTTCTTCGTAGTAACACGGTAGTTTTTGCGCGAGTGATGTACGTCATCTGAGCACAAATCCATTTCACTTCATCATTCGTCTTATCCACCCAAAGCTGGCTTTGAAACTGGGGACTTTTAATTCTTCTGCGATTTCTAAAGCTTTTAATTTTAAAACATGTCTAGTGACAGGGAGTCCTTGCCTTCTTAAAAGCCATACGTATTCACAGACGCTGGACTCTACTGCTACAAAACGCCCAACTTGAGGTCCCGCGAATGCTCGTCGCGCAGTATTTGCATTTAAAAGTCGTTCCTTCTGTTTTCTCCATCGTCGAATACAGGATTCATCAATATCAAATTTTCTTGCGGCTTCGCGATTGCATGTTTTTCTGCATGTTTGTCACAAGTAATTTATAATTCGCATGGTATGTATTACGTTTATTTTTTTTGGAATTTGATTTGACTGCATGCCTTTAGTCTCCACAATATCACTCATACCGCAAACGCACTACACAAACCCCGAATGAAAGTACATATAAACTATGTTGTCACTGTTAGAACAGAAAACCACACTGGCAGTTTGCCTGGTATTTAGAAACATGTTACTCACACCCCCTCGACTTATCCTTTGTCTTGCCACTTACAGAAGGGTGCGAGCACGCGCGTTCGCACACGCACGTACACTTTTTTCCTGTTATTTGTTCAGTTTGCTGTTAAAACGTACGGTTAGAATCATAAATTATAATTGCAGAATTAACAACAGCCGGGCAAACTGCTGTTGCTTAGGGAGTAAACAACTCATAGATACCAAAAGCATTCGTCCCGACAGAAGTCAGGTATAACTTCGAATTTCGTTAGCGCACGAATGCAAGCCGCAGGCCAAATTAGCGACCATGTTTTTAGGAGAGAAAGTGTGGCTTGTATTCGGAACAATACGGTAATTATTCTACTTTATCTGCTCATGAAAACAACTTATTTTTGAAAAAAGATGACTAAAATTACTGAACATAAAGCTACACCATGCTCAATACCACAACTCAACAAAAATGTAAACAAGCAACAGCCTATTCAATTTCATTTTAATCCAAAGCCTCAGACAAAGAAGGTAAATTTTTTGTGGTGTATAAACTAATAATGCCTCTTTCTAATGGTATAGAAATCAACACAATGTGTTAGCAGATAAGTAAACTGTATCATGGAGAACCTTGGTGGCTGATTGAATTGGCCCATGGCACTTTTAGCATGTACTGCTGGGCCGATGTGATTAGCTCATGGCACTGAAAGGGTTAAGAGTACTTTTGTTGATTTCTAACTGTTACTTGTTTCGAATTAAATTTGTAATTGAAAGTTGATGGTAACTGAGATTGAATTAAAAGAAAATGGATGTCAGGCAGATAATGGAAACATTCCAAGCACTGCTACTACAAACACAGGAGTGACAAAAATAAGAATAATGACAGGAGGTGGAAGAAGCAGAGGAACAAAAAAAAAGGACAACAGGCAGATAAATAACAGGATGATAAACACAGGATGAAAAGAGAAGCTGAAGAGCAGTAAAAATACCTTGCTCGAGTTGGAGGAACAACAAGAGAAGAACATAAGCAAGAAACAGGAGACATAGAAGCATTGATACATGGGCAAAAAGAGTTACAAGAGCACACTGCTGTAGAGCTGGGTCTATTCCGAGAGGAACTAAAAAAAAGTTGCGAGGATATTGGATAGACTCAGTGACATTTAAATAATTAATGTAGAAGAAAGAGTGTCAAATAAAAAAGCTGTAGTATAAAAATCTGAGTCTCAAGTGTGGAGGAAGTGTTATGGCAACAAAACTTTCTATAAGTAGAAGACTCAATTGTGAACATAAAAGAACAAATTTAAACTGAAGTCGAACAATTTATGAAAGTACAACCATGTGTTCAAAACAATTTCTTCAACAGACAGTACCAATAGGAAACACAGAAAATAAGAAAATTAGACAAGATAATAGAACAGGTGGCTTTTCCTGTAGGGGTAGTTCATGTTAAAGACCCCACCATTTGATGGAAGTACTCAGTGGGTCACATGTCTTCAGCAGTTTGAAGCTGCTGCTTGTGCGAATCATTGGACAAAGAAAGAGAAAGCAATTTCATTCATTTTTAACTTTAAAAGAGCTATTACACAAAGTGCCCGTGATAGCTAGCAGAATTACAGTATGGTGATAAATATTTGTGAGATATGTACTGCACTTGGTTTAGAGCAAGATTGCAGAGTTGCAAGGAGAGTCTTCAATAGGCTGGGCAGATTGGATTATTGGCTTTGTGATATTATAATTAAATACAAATAAATAAATGAAATTTATTTACTTCCACTTACCTTGACATCTTCCCTCAGCCCAGAGTTTGTCACACGAACGGTATAATGCAAGTGTGATTATAGGGTTATACAACAACGTACGCTACACTCATTTGTTGGATGGAATTCAAAATTTTATTATATCATTACTTCATTTTAAATAAAATTTCAGTTAACTCAACTTTTCTCTCCTTTTTCAACAGATAAAACATGCACATTTGTTTAAACATTTTCTTATTCTAATGTATATTTTATTAATCAAGGCGAACCCAGCTTGCCACACTCTCGCATTCAGACAATTTTTTAAAACCCCCACATTTACTTAATTTAGGCCTTTATAAGAAAATATTTGAATGGAATACTGTAACTTGTTGCAGTAGCGTCCCCGCCGACTGCATGGCACTTCCTGTAACATTCTCGCACTATGTCCAAACGGTTGATAGTTCACTTTTGGTTTTCTACACGCTCACTTGATTTTACATCGTTACATATTACTCTCAACTGTTGAATTGCTTTATAAACTCTGATACCAACTTGGTTAGTCGGCCGACTTAATAAAATGAAAATTTGCCCGGGCAGAAAGTTTAGATGACCGCGCGCGGTCTGTATTGGGAGTCGACTGGGAAGAAAGTTATCAACGCGCCTCCCTCCAAACGCTCGGACAGAGTGGAAATTTCAATGCCTTATGATCGGATCGTCCGTCACTGTTCATTCAACACATGGGTTTCTCGTGTATTTGACGCCGACGATATTTGTGTTACGGGTCGACGTCACTAAAGAGGCGGGACTTCGTCAAGACTTCCTTCGTCACAAAAGCACATGTTATAAAGAATTCACCATCAGGCCATGTTGTTTTACGAACTTGGCTTGGGTCTGCGCTCCTGCTGGAGTTAGCGCGTGTTGCTCAACTCGCCAATTCTGGGAATTTGAATGCGCTGTTGCACCTTGACACATTCCATCACCCAGCTACAGCGTACCGTTTCTTTGTTCGCACAATGCTTTTATTCAAACACGTGGCCGTATACACAGATGGAAAATGAATTGTGAAATTTAATAAAATAAATCCCCAAATTTAATAAAATAAAAAGCCACCTAATACTAAGCTCATTCCCAATCTGGTCCCTGGATTCTACCTAAGGCAACCCTTTCCGGCACTAAACGGTCCCTTCCCATCCCAACCACTTTTGTTGCGGACTCCTATCACACCACCCCCTCTTACAAAATTCCCATCAACTAATTACCATTCTCATTACATCACTTCAACTACAACAAAATATCATCATTTACTTATTACATCAATATATCAATCATTACTCTACATATTTTACCCCATAGCTACTATGTCACTATCAATACTTCTCAAATTCTACATTACATTATTCATAACAAAATTATTCTCTCTATTACCCCTTTAAACTTAACATGGACTGATCTACATGTCCCAACAAAATATTAATCACCCAAAATCTACCTTTTACTATCTTTTACAAATCATTTAAAATTCTCAACTATATCAAATTATTTTCATCATTTAAAATAAACTCTTTGACACATTGAAATCACTATTCAAACATTAATTACATTCCATTTTCCTCATAGTCAAATATTTAACTAACTTGAAAAAATTGCAAATCGTTTATAAGTGATATTGTACAGCTGATCAGCTGACTTTCTCAGCAAGGTGAATGACCTTACTACAAACAGATTTCAAAATTATACAAATTACACATTCTATCAACACTTACCTCTAACACAATAAAATAATACATTTATAAGACAGAATAAACACAGCATAATAAACATCTAAAACCCTATTTCTCATAGCAAGATACAACTATTTAATTTGTGTAAGAGTGAGTTATCATCTTTAAGTTATGAAATTTTAATTCGTTGCTCCCCTGAGCAACCCTCCAGCCACACACACTATTGTTTTTTCTGTTGGACTGTGGCGCCCATGTGCTTCCACAAGGACGGCATAGGTGGAGGAATTTAACATCTCCGTGTCCTTGCTTCGGCGTTACATTTGAAAGATTTAGACATCAACATATCTTTTGTTACATAATTACACACCCTTAATGCGGGTCTACCACCTGGCCTTGCTGTTCCTACTCGAACAGAGTGGCAGCCACTGTTCCATAGTTTCCGGGATGTCCCCTAGTTTCACCCCCCATTAATTTCTAATATAAACCAATTTCAAGCCAGCTATGGTCAAGGTTCTTAATTTATGGCCATAGCTGACCGCTAGCCAAAACCACGATTAGTGCTGGTAAGGCAGTAATCGCCCGAAAAGTCGGGGAAATCAACTCTACTTTCAGGCATGTTACATCATCATTTATCTGCACGGCACGGCAGTCTATCAAGGTACAATATAAAATTGTACAAAAGGGTGTGCCGTGCATTTTGCGCCATTTAGGCCTCCAATGGAGGTAACATTCTCTGTTACCCCCAACACTTTCCGCTATCTACTGTGGCACATGCCACCACAGCGATAGCACACTAATAACTAAACTCAATCTTTCTACAATAGCAGTCCCTACATTCCATCATTATATCACTTCTCTAAACACCACTCTACCCCCCCCCCCAAATTACCCATATATCTTGTATGATATCATTACATAACATAATAAACAAACAGACATTAACCTTGATTATTAGCATTGTTACATTCACATCAAACAACAATTCTCTTTTAAATAATTTAAATAATTATTAGACTACAATTAGATTCCTCAAAAAATTTCAAATTTGTTATTAACAATTATTTTACATCACCTTTCAGTTATTATTACTTTTTAATTATAGTTTCTGTTTAGTACTATTTTCTCAAATTATTTTCATTATTGAATCAAAATCTTTTCACACCTGTAGACATTGTATTCTATTTAATTGGTATTATAAATTTTATACTTACAGTACATTATTCACCTACTGACATAAACACAAAATATACACACCACACACACCAATATCTCCACGTAACCTCTGAAACATTTAACAACAGTGTTATTTCATACCAAACCATTTATCATTTATTGATTAATTACTATCAAATTCACAAATCGTAAAATAATTTAAATTCATTAAAAAAATTTAATTATATAACATTTAAATCAATCAAAAATATTTAAACACCTCCAATTATTTTAATTAAATTAATTATTGAAAACACAACAATTTTAATTACTTTCACCAATTACAATAATTACAATTCATTTGTTATCCTCTTCAAAATTATTTTTGTTATTTATTGAGACTGCAAAAATATTATTATCATCACAACAATTATCTACTACATACACATATTGTTTACCTAACATTTTACCATACACACAATTAATTTCACTATCAATTATTTACAATTCTTCATCATTAATATTCAGTTTTATCACACTTCATTATCAAAATTCAGCCAGTCAGAACCATAAATCAAAATATTTAAAATTGTCCATTTATTGAGTTTATGTTCAGCCTCCATCATCAAAAATTAGTCTGGGTTTCACGTAACAATTTTCAATTTTATTTACACACATCGTATGGCTATCTTGTGTGTAGTAACCATAAAATTTTAGTTCATTCATTTTACCATAATAATCATAAACCAAGTCAACATTATTTATTTCTTTCCAGTCTCCATTAGTAGTTATGTTCCATATCAAGTCAGTCATTTTCTCATTCATTACAACATAAGGTAAATTATTTTTATTTAAATAGGTGTCATCAAAACAACTCTCACTCTCTACTTTAACAGGTAAGTATTTAATATCATTTATCTCTATCACTTCCACCATTTCTTTCAACTCATTATAATCTCTCTTCAACTGATATAATTCTATCTCTTTATCAACACACAATTCTCTATCTAAATCTCTCTCATCATAACACCATCTGACACTTTCAACACCATTCCATACAGAGGGTACTAACTTATACAAAAAGGGGAAATAACTCAAATCTTTCAATAACAAGGGACTCTTGCCCTGCAACAATAACACTTTTGAACACATTGGTTCATCATAAATATGGGGAAAATTTACCCTCTGCCCTACATACTCATCTACTCTCTCTTTCCACTCATTATCTAATTCATCAACACTAATTAGTACTCCTTTACAATCTATTACTTTCTCACTCTCACTCACTATCTCACTATCTATTTTCAACGTCTCACTCTGTGATACTACCTTTTCAATTATATTATCATTTTCAACATCATTTTTATTATTTGTTACCTTATTCTCTAATACCACATTTTTATACATTTGTTTTTCTACTGACTCTACCATTTTCTCTATACTCTGTTCTAATCTGTTAAAGCTAGTTTCTATTTTCTCATTAGTATTCTCAAACCGCTCATTAATTTCGTTAATTTGGTTTTTTAACTCATCAAACTTATCATTGAAATTATTATTCTGCACATCAAATTTGTTACTCTGTACTTCGAATTTGCTATTAATTTTATTAAATTTAACATCAAAATCACTCTTTTGTTCTTTATTTTGTTCCTTTAATTCATTTAGATTACTATTTATATTTTCGGACATTGTTTTTATCAGATTGAACATATCGTCCATCGACAACACTGAAACTCTTGTTGTCATTGGAGTGGATTGTGCTGCTACATTTTTGTCAATGAAGCTGACTTCATTATTAATATTCTCATTATTATCCATTATTTATTATTTTATAATACTTGTCACTTTACTCAAATTAATTTACTCCCTCATAACACAATTTCAATCTTACGTATACAATGCGTAAATTACGTACCTCTACTTCACTACTCTAACCCCAAATCACGCCAGCATTTTTTGTAGGTGTGGAATTTTAATCATTTAATTAATCAAATTCGTCCCTGTATCGGACACGCCAATTGTGATATTATAATTAAATACAAATAAATAAATGAAATTTATTTACTTCCACTTACCTCGACATCTTCCCTCAGCCCAGAGTTCGTCACACGAACGGTATAATGCAAGTGTGATTATAGGGTTACACAACAACGTACGCTACACTCATTTGTTGGATGGAATTCAAAATTTTATTATAGCATTACTTCATTTTAAATAAAATTTCAATTAACTCAACTTTTCTCTCCTTTTTCAACAGATAAAACATGCACATTTATTTAAACATTTTCTTATTCTAATGTATATTTTATTAATCAAGGCGAACCCAGCTTGCCACACTCTCGCATTCAGACAATTTTTTAAAACCCCCACATTTACTTAATTTAGGCCTTTATAAGAAAATATTTGAATGGAATACTGTAACTTGTTGCAGTAGCGTCCCCGCCGACCGCATGGCGCTTCCTGTAACATTCTCGCACTATGTCCAAACGGTTGATAGTTCACTTTTGGTTTTCTACATGCTCACTTGATTTTACATCGTTACATATTACTCTCAACTATTGAATTGCTTTATAAACTCTGATACCAACTTGGTTAGTCGGCCGACTTAATAAAATGAAAATTTGCCCGGGCAGAAAGTTTAGATGACCGCGCGCGGTCTGTATTGGGAGTCGACTGGGAAGAAAGTTATCAACGCGCCTCCCTCCAAACGCTCGGACAGAGTGGAAATTTCAATGCCTTATAATCGGATCGTCCGTCACTGTTCATTCAACACATGGGTTTCTCGTGTATTTGATGCCGACGATATTTGTGTTCACGGGTCGACGTCACTAAAGAGGCGGGACTTCGTCAAGACTTCCTTCGTCACAAAAGCACATGTTATAAAGAATTCACCATCAGGCCATGTTGTTTTACGAACTTGGCTTGGGTCTGCGCTCCTGCTGGAGTTAGCGCGTGTTGCTCAACTCGCCAATTCTGGGAATTTGAATGCGCTGTTGCACCTTGACACATTCCATCACCCAGTTACAGCGTACTGTTTCTTTGTTCGCACAATGCTTTTATTCAAACACGTGGCCGTATACACAGATGGAAAATGAATTGTGAAATTTAATAAAATAAGTCCCCAAATTTAATAAAATAAAAAGCCACCTTTTTAGCCCCGTTACAGCTTGTCCTGAAACACTATATAATTACAGTAAGTGTAACAAAAGGCAAGATACTAGAATAGTGCAGACGCTCTGGTACATGCTCTACAGTTTGAGACCACCAAGTTAGTGCCCGGTTGGGCAAATACAAAATTTACATATTCTGTATTCCAAGTAACATCTTTCTATAGCTCGGATTCTCTATCAGAGCCATATGCAGGTTCCTCAAGTTGTGTGATTTGTGGATTGACATTTTAGTCATTATTTGTGTCTTCTTCTGTAAATGAATTGTCTTCTTTGCCAGAGAAATCACATTCTGATTCTGGTCCAGAAGGGATGTCTTCAAACAACAGCCTTTCAACCACTTCAGCACTAAAATCAGATGGGAAAAATATTTGATTCCTATCCATAATGTATTAAAAATGTATAAAGGACCAGAAAAGTATATGTAACTAAAAATAAAAGAGCGAACTTAATAAAATTTATGTTATAACCACATCAAAAGTGGCTAATTGTCTTGGAACAACTGTTGATTTTGTGTAGGAAAAAGTGAATTAAATTTTTTTTAAATATAATTGAACTATTATAGTAACGATAATGAATGGGTGTACTTTAAGTCATAAAAACTATCAATGTATAATTTCGTGTAATGAATGTCTAAATATTCTACACAGGAAGTAGTTCCATTTGGGACCACATATATTTTCTGTCATAACTACTCAAGAAAATCAGCTGATTATTAGTGGCATGAATATAATTTATAAGGCCTTTATAATCAATATTAAAACACTTTACATTTCTTTGAAGCTAAAAAACACTTTGAACTGAAGATGAAGAACAATTTTCTGTACACCAAACATGTGTGACTCATAGGTGTAAACTCCTCTGCAATCTGATGCAACACATTTCATAGTAGATCACACAGTTACT
This sequence comes from Magicicada septendecula, assembly GCA_034769895.1. Classification (NCBI taxonomy): domain Eukaryota; kingdom Metazoa; phylum Arthropoda; class Insecta; order Hemiptera; family Cicadidae; genus Magicicada; species Magicicada septendecula. The sequence continues at coordinate 150,144,511 of CM068373.1, forward strand.
AACAGATAGTACTCCTATAAATGCCTGGAGGTGAAGTTTGTAACCACTTCACTGAGTGCTGAGAATTAGTACCCAAAAGTGGTTCCATGATGGAACTACTTCCCTTCAAAGGGTTAAATATGAAAGGGTTAAACATTTTTAGTAGTACAACAGAAAACATTTGCAAGCAGGTGTATTAACAAAACATTTATGAACATAACAATAAACAGTAAAGAAAATTAATATTGTCGGGTTAGTGCATATTTTTCACTTTAAAACTTACATGAAATTTTGTTGCTATTTACTTTTATAGTATAATTGAATAGGTATTATGAAAAGGTCATTAGTCCACAAAACCAGATTTTCAGAAAACAATAAGAAACTGATTTGTAGGCAAACAGTAAAGCAAAAAATAATAGTATTTTTTTTTTCTAATAAACTATAGTTGAATTAAAGATAGAAACAAACAAAAACACCAATTTAAGTTAAAGCAGCCAACAAAAACAAAAATTGGGTGACATGCAGTTTAGCAGGATGACATCAGCCCTCTTATTACAGTCTTCTCCATATTCCTCAGTTGGTCCTCAACAGCCATGACTGTCTCTTACTTGGTTTTTCTGTTTATCTCCTACATACTGGTCTCCATTCTAGAATTTTTCTGGGTACTGTGTTACTCCATCCTCATTGTGTGTCCCGGCCAGGCTATCCTACTCTTTATAAACCTTACTACGTCACCTTCATGTATCAGATTATTTACTTGCTTATTCCTTCATATTCTCCATAAGCCATTATTTTGCATTAGTTAAACTTTTTTTTCTCAGTATCTTCTGAGATATGGGAAGACGAGATATATTATAGACCAAGGAAGAAATGGGCCTGTAAGCCTATATCTTAACATAGAGAAGAAGAGGTGAAGAGGTATCTTCTGAGATATTGTTCATCTTTTTGTATTAATACCCATGTTTCACTAGCCTGTTGTAACTGGTCTAATTATGCTTTGTGTGTGTGTTTAATTTTAATGATTTGTTCAGTCCTTTTGACTTCATTAATTTAGAGTAGATGTAAAAATGGCGGTTATCATTAAGAATCCTCGCATGGATACCATTGCTTATATTGTAAGTGTAATTTATTTGTGGGTAGGAAAATTCTCTTGCGTGCTCAGTTTTATGACTTTCAAATTCTAGAGTTGTCTGTTACATGTTGTTCTTGTTATTCCATTATTTAGTTTTACTATATTGATTTTAAGTCCTCTCTGCATTGCCTCCCTGTGGCAGCTAATAACATTGCATTGCTCCTAGCTGCATCAATGACAGCTTATCAAACAATTTTTGTTTCTACTAAAATAATGGTTACATAATCAGTGTTAGCAAACATTTGTGTGGCTTTTATTCCTGTGTGTCCTCTAATTTCCATCTTATTGATAGTGTTTCTAAACCTAAGTCAAACAGTAAAGTGGACAGTCTAGTACAGGAAAAATAGACGAGAAAAAGGTGTTTTCAGGAATAAAATTGCTCCGGTACTTTTGTGACTGAAAAAGGTGGACTTCAGCTTATATTTCATGAATCTAAAGAGTTCAGAGCGAAATCATACCTAGGGGTGGTTTTTTTATAAGGGTTAGGACGGGTGAGAATATGGTTTTGGGGGAATAACTTTTTAATGGTTAATTTTATAAAAAAAAGTTTCAAACAAAAGTGGTAGCTTATGAAATTCTGCGCATTTCGTTTTTTTAGACGACTTTCTACAACGAAAATTGAGGGAGATATGAATTTCTAAAAAGTAGGTATTTTTCAAGATTTTGAAATAGCGCAATTTTGCGCGTGCACTGTTTGCGTACCAATTAAAAAATAATTTGTTAATCAAAAAAACAAAAATACTCATTCTTCAATTTTTAATTCTCTACAATTTAAGCATTCATTTATCCTGATACGACAAAAATTGATAAATATACGAAATTTAAAAAAAATTATATATATATATATGTATTTATATTGTGACGGCAGCGGTATGCGTACATCTGCTCTCCGCCACCAGTGGCGGACACAGCTAGCCAATCAGGGATCAGCAGCCGAGATGTGACAACTGACGTGCTCGGGGCGAGCCAATCAACGATCCCGGTTAGTGCATAAAACCAGGGCCGCCAGAAAATTTTGGCGCACTCTTCATCACCATGCCATCGAACGCACTTCATCTCCTCTCCTCTCTCGGACGACATCGGCGCGGAGTCAGCTGGAAGGAACGGCCGAAGAATAGAACTGGCGTTCTTGCGTATTCGCCCTCCAGTTCCGCGCTAGCGATGGATTTCGCTGGGCCGGCAGCCGACTACAACTGATGCCAAAAGAAGAGGAGGACTGCAGTACGCCACGAACAGCGGGCGCAGCCGCCAAACATCTCAGCGCGGCACTACCAACATCAGCGTTCTCGCCACCAGGTCCTTTTTAGGGCCACCAAAAACACTAGTGTACGGTTGGCGCCATTTGTCATGTGGCAAGCCTTTTGTCCGGTGACAATATATTGCAACGATACTCTTAACTCACTTTTGCACATATGCTATTACTCATTTGTGCGCACTTACCCACGTCTCAAAGGTATACTCTTCTTCTGCAGTATTTACCTTGATGTTTCCCAGCTAGGTCGCAGGCTTTGGTAGTTAATTGAGGGTGGATAAGCAGGTGAATATTGTTACAAGTAAAGAGTACAGAAGATTTAGTACTGGTTGTGAAATTAGTACGACTTTGTTAATAAAATTATATTCATTTTGTTTATTAATTAAAAACTGCAAATTGTCATGTTATTAAATTAGTGTGTGGGTTAACTAATATTGAAACCCTTATATTCACTTATACGAATATCGTATAATTATAATGTGACAAACTCTTAGCTCTTATAGTCTAAGACACATTATACACAAACATAAGACATATATAACCTGGAATATTTACACAGACATGTAATACATAACACATATATTATTACAATGCGTGCTGAACACGTACGAAATTGAATATTAATATTGACTTAGCAAGTGTGGTTTTTTTTTCTTATGTACCACCTAATTAAAAAAAATAAAATAAACATTTATAAAAATTCTAATAGAGACCATTCTATTACTTTATTTAACTATACTCCTAATGTCTCAATTAATTAACATCTACAATTGAAGTAAACTTTCGTACTTGCTTTTACGTTACAGTTACTTGATTTTAATTATTTAATTATAATATAAAAATATAATAAAATATGGTTTCTCTAATTACCATTTATTTATGAGATAAATAAGTTTTATGTTCTTTGTTATGAATTATTATTCTCTGAACTTTTATTAATTATTCATTATGCAAATAAAAATAATAAAATTTATGTAAACTTGGGTATAGAATCTAGAGCCTTCTTTTGATAGACCTCAGGGTCATTTATAAGATTGAATACATGTCTGACTTCACCTGCATATTTCTGCAACCATTTAACTGTGTTGTTACCGTCACCTGGACTCTCGAGTTTTGGGATCCCCTTCCGGTATCACCTTATCTGTCTCTGCGTCGTTTGGAATTACTCTCTCCGTCTAATGGATGCTGAGTACTGACATGGACCTCTGGTCGTGATGATGTACGGCTGGCTGTAGCTGCATGTGGCTGTCCCTGCGTCCTCTAGTATATTGCTCTGTTTCCTCTCCTCTCCTCGTCTTTTCCCTCGTGGATGTCTCGAAGTTCTGCGTGGACATCTTGAAGTTCATCGATGACGTTTCGACTCCTCGTAGTTTATGGTATTATTGTCTTTTACATCACTCATGTATATCACTAATTACTTTCACCGACGTACTGCCGGTTCCATCGCAATTTAGTTTATGTAATACGATTTAAAACATTACTTAAACTTTGTAAAATTTGCGGTGGTGAGATGCGTGGACTTCACATGCTCTCTGTTGATGATCTGAGCAAGAGTGTGTCACTCGCTGGGGTTTTATACTCCTGCCGGCGTTCAACTCATGTTGAAAACTGTTCGGACAGAGTTGAACAAGTCAGCGCGTCGGTTTATTAACTAATTACAACCTACGCGTCTTTCTATGAAGCACTCACTTTTTTATAAATATTATTTGACAAATCGTTAGGTACATTAACAAACTTAACCTATGCAAATTATGAACATTAAGGTGTGTAAACTATGTAAGTTACGGCAAAATTTCACACGGTAGCTGAACGGTTCCCACGATTGTAGACCTCTTAGTATCGAATTGTAGTGCCAGGCGCCAGCTGTTTCTGCATATGTCTCTGATTCGTGTGACTTCTGGTTTTCGTTCAGCACTTAAAAAACTGTGTAAAATTTTCTATAATCGTATACATAATTCAACTTGTTCTTCATTTACACACACACACACACACACACACACACACACACACACACACACACACACACACACACACACACACACAAACTGATACCAAACGGTTGCCTGCAGCAATGACGTCACAGCTGCCGGTCGAGGAGTGTTTCGTCTTCCTTCGCTGCGTTTAAAACCAACAAGGCTTGGCAATTCCATATGCATGTTCACTGACAATTATTTCCTTATTTAAAATTAATTAATACGTTTGTTTCTTTTATTTATGTCTTATACCTAACACTTAATTATTATTATCTTGTTGATACATCCTCTTCGTTCACTTTTTTAATATTATATATATATTAAACTTCCACTATGAACACTTACTTTTTGGTTTTGTTACCCAGACGTTTCGACGTGGTATTCGTCTTCTTCAATGGGATTTAAATACTGAATGTCTGTACAGTAACGGTTATGGGATGTAGGTGTGTGTGGTGGGGGTTGCTGGTGGGAGGGAATTGGCGCTGGTATTCGAATTTTGTGTTGGAATCAGTGTATCGAAAAGTATGTGTGATCTATAATATAATTGTTCATTTAATATGTTGTTTGGTTGGAGTGAGTGATATCTGTATATTTCAAATTGTTCTGCTGTGTTTAGTTTTCTACTTTTAGGTAAGTAGTGTAGTATTTCCATGTTGTGCTCTATGTTTGTGTAACTGTGGTTTTCGTTTTGTAAATGTGTGGCAAATGTGGAATGGAATGTATGTAGTTTGTGGTGAGGGCTTTTAAATGTTCAGAATATCTAAAGGAAAAAGATCTTCCCGTCTGGCCGGTGTAGAACTGGTGACAGTGATTGCAGTTTAATTTATAAACCCCTGTTTTGCTGTATGTGTCTGTGTCTTTGTTAGTATTATTTATGTGTTTCATGATGGTGTTGTTAGTGCTGTAGCCTACTTTATAATTGTGTTTCCTAAATGTGTTAGCAATTTTGTGTGTGTTGGAATTGTAGTATGTGAGTGTGATGTATTTAATGGGTTGTGTGCTGTTGGTTTTATGTGTTTTACTTTTTGTGTTTAGGATGCGTTTGTGTAGTTTGTTTATTAAATCGGGATTGTATCCATTTTTGACTGCTATATATTTAATTGTGTTGAGTTCTTCTTGGTAGTCATGTGTATTTAGGGGTATTGATGTGAGCCTATGGAGCATATAGTTGAAAGCTGCATGTTTGTGTTGAGTTGGGTGGTTGGAAGAGTTATATATGCCCATGTCTGTTGTGGTGGGTTTTCTGTATATTTTGTATGTGTGTGTGTTGTTTGTTTTGGTAATTGTAATGTCCAGGAAGTTTATGCTATTATTTTGTTCTATTCAAGTGTGAATTTTAATTTTTGATGTATGTATTTGTGGAAATTTTCAATTTGTCTTTTGTTGCCGTTGTATAGGAGTAAAATGTCATCAACGTATCTGTGCCAATATATTATTTTGTTGGTATATTTGTTATTGTTTAATATGTGTTCTTGTTCTATGGTATGTAAGAATATTTCGGCTAGTATACCTGATTTAGGGGAGCCCATGGGTAGTCCATCTGTTTGTGTGTAAACCATGTTATTGTGTTAGAAATAATTTTGTTCAGTGATAATTTTAGTGAGATGGATGATCTCTTTAATGTGTGTTTCAGGTGTGTTATTAAGTTTTAGTAACTGTTATAAAATGTAGTTATGTAGTTATAGTTTCTTTTATGGGTACATTGGTGTATAGGTTTGTTATGTCGAATGAAGCTAGTGTTGAATTGTGTGGAATGTGGACATGTTGAGTTTTTTCACCAGGTCTAAATTATTTTTGACGGAGGTGTTGTTTGTTAAATTTATGTTATTTCTGATTAATTTATCTAAGTGTCTAGCTATTTTGTGTGTAGGTGCTTGTGTGTTGTTTATAAGTGGTCTGATGGGGACATTAGGTTTGTGTAATTTTGGTAATGCATTCAGTGTAGGGGGGTTTGGTTTAATTTGTTTCAGATATTTGATGTTGTCAGGTGAGATTATGTGTTTTGTGTTATTTAGGATTTTATTTATTTGTTTGTGATATATTGGGGTGGGGTCTTTATTTAATTTGGTTATGTTGTTTTCAGTAAAAAATGTTTCGATTTTGTTATTTAAATTGTTTTTCTATTATGACGTTTATGTTACCTTTATCTGCTTTGAGTACGGTTAGGTTGTGTTCTTGTAATTTACGTTTTATATTTTTTAGTGTTTGGATTTCGTTGTTATGGTGTTTTTGTTCGTATTGTTGTGTGTGTTGTAATTTATGTTTTATATCATGACGTATAGTATCATGGTCTTTGTTATGCACGGACATTAAAATTACCAAAACAAACAACACACACACATACAAAATAAACAGAAAACCCACCACAACAGACATGGGCATACATAACTCTTCCAACCACCCAACTCAACACAAACATGCAGCTTTCAACTATATGCTCCATAGGCTCACATCAATACCCCTAAATACACATGACTACCAATAAGGACTCAACACAATTAAATATATAGCAGTCAAAAATGGATACAATCCCGATTTAATAAACAAACTACACAAACGCATCCTAAACACAAAAAGTAAAACACATAAAACCAACAGCACACAACCCAGTAAATACATCACACTCACATACTACAATTCCAACACACACAAAATTGCTAACACATTTAGGAAACACAATTATAAAGTAGGCTACAGCACTAACAACACCATCATGAAACACATAAATAATACTAACAAAGACACAGACACATACAGCAAAACAGGGGTTTATAAATTAAACTGAAATGACTGTCAACAGTTCTACATCGGCCAGACGGGAAGATCTTTTTCCTCTAGATATTCTGAACATTTAAAAGCCCTCACCACAAACTACATACATTCCATTCCACATTTGCCACACATTTACAAAACGAAAACCACAGTTACACAAACATAGAGCACAACATGGAAATACTACACTACTTACCTAAAAGTAGAAAACTAAACACAGCAGAACAATTTGAAATATACAGATATCACTCACTACAACCAAACAACATATTAAATGAACAATTACATTATAGATCACACATACTTTTCGATACACTGATTCCAACACAAAATTCGAATCCCAGCGCCAATTCCCTCCAACCAGCAACCCCCACCACACACACCTACATCCCATAACCGTTACTGTACAGACATTCAGTATTTAAATCCCATTGAAGAAGAAGAATACCACGTCGAAACGTCTGGGTAACAAAACCAAAAAGTAAGTGTTCATAGTGGAAGTTTAATATATATATATAACTTAATTATTACATTATTTTCATTATTTACATCTTTCACACGACTCATACATGCGTTCGTATGTTATCATACCGCAGTCAGAGGTTGATACGGAGACTTATGCTAAACGTATCGTTGCATAAATTCCCCTGCTGGGTAAAATAAAATTTGAATTTTTTTCAAATTTTATTTCTTTGCTCAGAAATTATTCATTTTTTTTTTTTTAATATACCATGACCTATAACAATTTTGTTTCTTCTTATTTACATATTATATTTCGTTTGTTTTCTATTAAAACTCACACTTAGTGATTATAAGGGTACTTAAAATTTTTTCAATCTTTCTCTGGGTAGGATTACATCCCTCCCATGGATTTATAAGTTGACTTTGTTTTTTTTTCTTTATCCATAGAATTTACGGAATGCTGATGCATGGTACTTTCCAATAGTCTTTCTTTTTGTCAGGTCGTAGACGATAAAGGTGTGTCGTCCTTTCCTTCTTTGTAATAAGTAGGGTCCCTCGTACAGTCTAAATAGTTTCTTTGCTGTATTGTCTATTCTTTTTCCCACTGGATTGCTTCTTAGTAGCACTATTTCTCCTTCATGGAATGTGATGAGTTTGTGCGTTCTGTTGAACATCTCGATCCTCTTCTCTCCAAGTTTTTCCATCCTTTTCTTCGCATTGTCGTACTTGTGAATGAATGGAATTTGCAGGTTTTGGGTTGGAAGTTTATCAATGTTTTTCGATCACAATCTAGTAGGTCTTTTATTTGTTTTGAAATAAAACAGTTTGTGGGTGTGTTACAAATATATCTTATACAGCTCTGTAAATTATTTATTTATGTAAAAATTTTCTTCCTCAGTATTAATCTTCAGCCCCACTGTTGGGTTCACCAATTTGTAATAAGTTATTTACTGTTGTTAAGGGTTTATTTACTTATCCGAGACTCCCGTGTATCAACGTCAAGCCCCACGTTGAAGGCGGCAATTTGTAATAAATTATATGTTTCAAAGTGTACTGGGGTTTAATCAAGCTCCAAGTTGGTTTGCGCCAATTTGTAATAAATTAGTTTATTACGTTATTAATTATGTAGTCTTGTAGGTGACCTCCTGTATCTCAAATTTAATAGGCAAATATATTTGTTATTATGTTATTATAACCTTTTAGGTATACTATAATACAGGTTTACCTAATTATTCAATGTTTACGCAATATCAATGATATATTTCATGTATTGACTTAATGAATTAAGAATCTCGCCAACCCTAGTCACTCTGTATTGTGTAATTCAATTCAAAATTTGTACAGGAAACACGCTAGTTCGGCAATCTCACGTTCCACCAGCTGTTGACAATTAGCGCTGTTATTCGTAATTGGCTTGCGTCTAGGTTAACTGGTTCACCGGATTTTAATCACCCTTTTACCTGTAAATTACTCCACCCACAACATATAATACCTATTCTACAATAACATGAAACATCATCATATACAAGAAAGATTCTTTATTGATTTTGTACTTTAATTCAAACTAACAGTTCTCTTCAAGATGATAATAGCATGATATCGATTATACAATGATAGATCGATTGTTCCTTGACCAGGTTACTTTTATTTTATACAAATTAACTATAATAATAAATATCTCTTATCCCAGGGTACGTGTGATTCTTTTAACGATTAGTAAGGCCAGGTAATGCAAAATTAAGGTTACTTTAGTATTACAGAATGTTATTAGTTCTTAATATACTGAAATTAAAAATAAGCTGGTGTTACCGGATTGACGACTCTCAAAGTGGCATTGTACGTCTGCAAACAGTTGAAGATTGACAAATTAGATTACTTCCATCCAGAAAAAGTGTTCCGATTCTTAATAAAATTGACGGTGTGATGTACTGGAAAGCCCCGGGAACACTTCCGACCTTCGTTCTTCTCTTACGATCCCTGTGGCTGTCGGTCTCGTTGGAAATGGAGTCGCATTATAACTTCTTCCTGAAAGTGAAGGTTATTTCCTCCTAAGCCGGTCCTTATATATTTTTTCTATAATTCTGTTAGTTTAGGCCTTTTGCTTCCCTCAGTTAGTCTCCTGGTTAGATGGGAAATCGGATTTAATACTAAATCCAACGGAATTATCTTGATGAGTGAAGTAAGAATTTCTCGACCTTTTTAGAGGTATTTGGTTATAATTTTGAAGTCTAATTTATTTTATTATTCATCAGTTGTGTTATAGGATTAGTTTTCGACTTTAATTTATTAATTTAGATTCATTTTTTTTCAATTTGTGTCATTCTTTTTAAAAGTGTCTCCTCATCTGAACTCAATAGCATATAACAATCGAAACGAATGATTGAAAATCAACAAGATTTTTTACATTTTAGTTACCCTAACAACCACTACTTTCTGTCATTGGATGATATTTGATATCCTAGAGCCAGAATTATAAAACATTACTACTCTTTTTTAATAAAATACTCCATGCTTGGAATTATACCAAATTACCTAAAACTCTCACCCAACCTACCTTATTAAACCGTATATAATTTACTATAGTTTCATTGGACTGGACTTATTAAAAAGGTATTAATTTCCTTTTACAAATATTAAATTTAGGCCTATAGGTTTTCTTACAACTGTTATAATATTGTTTGGTTTTTTAACTTAATTTTCTTTACCTGACCTACTGTACAAATAGTCACTGGTTTATGGCTACCTACATTAATTTATATTTCCTGGTTTTTAATTTATTCTATTAATTAATTCATCCTGGAATCTTTCATTATTTTACAACATAATTAGAAGAACTACTTGTCAACTTTCAAACACTTATTGCCATACTGGCCAAGTTTACAAGCATTAATTCAAAACAACTTCATTAATCAATTTTAGTCAATACATTTAACATAATATAATACCTAACACAGGTATTTATACTTAATTGTCAACAGACAATTTTAACATAAATGAAAGGAGCACCACTTACTCAGTACTTCTATAAAATAACAGTTCCCTCTTACTATCCACAAACATAAAATAAATATCTTGTAAACACTACCATGCTACAGCAAAACAACAAGTACAATTTGTACCACATTAAACATTAATTGGAATAGTATTTTACACTTCATTATTACCTATTCAACTCCTCCCATTTGATACAATGTTTATATTTCCCAATCTATGTTATTTATTACATCTTTTAAATTTATGTACATCTCAGATGTACTAATTACTAAGTAACCTTAATATTGGAGTATGGTTCTTGACCATAGTTACTTCATTTTTTATGTAACGTGGGGGACTCAAATCTGTTACGTTACAGTTTCCAGTTCCACGGGTGTATATCCCGTAGCTTCACTGTATGTAGCATTTATGGCTTGTTCGAAAAATGATAAGTACTCTGCCCATCGGCTATGTTGTTCATTACAGTAGATGCGTAAATGTTTTCCTGACTCTTTGTTTACCCTCTCAGCAAGGTTTCCTTGTGGGTGTCGTATTGACGTTAACACTGGTTGTATGCCATGCTGCCTTAGCATTTCTGCCCATGCTTTATTTTGGAATTGTTTACCTTGGTCACTCAATATTTTTTTGATTTGACCATACTTCGGTATGTATTTGTGTAGTATGACATTCAGTACACTTTTAGTTTTGGGTCTTCGAATAGCGTAGAGTCGAACTGCCTTGGTGAACACATCTATACATACAAGTATGTGTTTTGTACCCCCGTGAATAGCTCTCGGAAATGGGCCCAGGAAGTCTACTGCTACTAATTCTCCCTTTTCCTGTGTCTTGATATTTTGCATATCTACATAGGTGTGAAGATTTGGATGTCGGGCTGTTTGACATTCGTAACATTCTTTTAAGATTGCTTTTATTCTTCTAAACATATTACTCAAAATGAAGTCTTCCTTTAAAGCTAAATGACATTTTAAAGCAGACGTATGTGCTAGACTTTGATGACATGGTATAATTAGTGTTTTTAGCATCTCTGGTGACAGGACTATTTTCCAATCATATTTGACGAGTTTGTACAATATACTATTTTATATACAATACACTAGGTAGTGGTGATAACTTCATGTGACTTATTTGAAGATCTTTGTTTTGTTCATTTGCTATATTGTTTAATAATTATTTAACTTTATCATCTGTTTGATATGTTATGTTTAATATTCTAACATCGTTCCACTTAGCTTCATGAGTTTCTTGTGTCTCTTGCGGTGGATAACGACTTAGGGTGTCGACAATTATATTATCCGAGCCTTTACAATATTTTATTGTGAATGAATACTTGTAACGGTACAGAATTGTATGAAAAACAAATTTTTAAATCAAGTGTATTCCCTATGTAGCCAGCGTTCACCCTTTTGGAACCTCGAGTTAGTCAACCACGTATGCAGTGTTTATTACAAAACAAAATGTCTGTGTTTTGTCCCCGCACTCAAACTTCCAGACAGATTATGAAATAACATACAGTTTTGCGTCAGCCGTGAATCACGGAGAAAATAATGTCAAGTCATATTGCACCAGGCGGCAATATGTTGCTAAACGTTATGCCTGTGTTATAGCGCCATTTAAAAAGCACCAATTGGAGCGCAGACTGACGATCACGTGACCAGACTAAACTCCGTGTTTTCTGCCTTAGCGCAGTAAGGAGTTCAGTTCCATTGCAACTCATGGCCGCACGGCCAGCCTATAAAACATCCTAGTGCGAGTAAAATTACGTCGGCTGACTTTTATCTTACATTTATAATGTGGAACCATTAAACCAATCAGTGAGAACTTAATTAAACAAAAAATAGTAACCTGTTGAATACGGTTTTAAAACTACTCAATACGGAATGTGAAAGACGTATAAATGTGTGAAACATTGAAGTGCGAAGTGCTCAAGGAAATGGTAATTTACACGTGGTGGTGGTGAAAGCAGCGAGAACTTCTCAGGATTTGGTTAAGTACCAATAAACAGACTATTAATTAAAGATTTCAAGCATCTCAAGCAAAATTTTCTAATATTATCTAATACAAGTTTAAAGAGCTGTATAAAAGAAAACAGTAAGGGGAAAAGATATAAACGTATTGGTTCATATAAAAAATAAGTAATTTGTAAGAGGTTAGTAGTAAGGAAGATTTCCTTTGTTAATCTGTTTGATTTTAGGTTATTCATTACTGATTTGTTGTATTACTAATGCAACACAATATACTAATATTTTATTGCTATCACAGTAAGAATGTGTTTAATAAACCAGAAGGAATTTGTTGAACTATAAACTGTGTTGTTATATTTTACCGTCCTTCCTAAATAACCTTTCTGCAGCATTTTTCGTCTGTACGACTCTGGAATAGAACCCTAAGGTAAGAGTTTAATATAAATTGAATTAACTTATATTGTTTCATTAGCGCGAGAATAGGGACTCGAGTATTTTATAATTTGATAGAAGTTATATTGTTTCAGCGGCCCCCGAAACAGGGACGGCGAGTGTAATTTTTATTACATTTGCCAGACCTAATTAAGCTGCAGAACGGGTTATTTGGGAGTGGGGGCAAGGTTGTAAATTGTAGACTGTGATGACAAAGGGGTAAAGCAAAACCAGGCATATTTGTATATGTAAAAAATAATATAAAACAAAAATGGAAAATAATAGTTTGACTGAATCAATGGTCATGAGTGGGTTGGAGGTCCATTCGACCCCAATCTTAGTTCAAAATAGAGAATTAAGTAAGTCAACTGACATAGAGGACTCTGGGGTTCAATTAACCCCAACCTCAGTAAAATGTAACAGCAAATTTGATAATGACATGATGAGTATTTTACTAAATCAATTCGATAGAATGAATTGTAAATTCGATGAGCAAAAGAGTAGTTTTGATGCATTAAGTAGCGACATAAATAATCGTTTCTATGTTCAGAATAGCAAGTTCGATAAAATTAATAGTAATTTTGACGAAGTGAATGTCAAACTAAATGAACAAAGTAATAAATTTGAGGAACAGAATGTAAAACTTAAGGTTGTCTTGATTGTTCATCTCTTCTTTCACAGCACTATCACTTTACTAAAAGTGAACTTTATCTTGTGAAAAACTTACTTTTTTTCGTCAGACGCGTTTCGGCTTAAGTATCCGCCTTCTTCAGCTTTTAGTCAGACTGCCATCATTTCGTAACGGTTTTTGTGTGGAAGGTGTAGTGGGGGTGGTGTGTGGAGGAAGGAGATTTGTGCAGGGATTCAACTTGATGTTTGTTTTTTGTAAAATTGTGTCAAAAAGTGTATGTGATTTGATTTATATTGTAATTGATCGTTGAGTATGTTGTTTGGTTGTGTTGTGTGGTGTTTATATATTTCGTATTGTTTAGTTGTGTTGAGTTTTCATTACTCATTACCAATCTCGAAATTTTACATTACTTACCTAAAGGCCGAAAACTCAACACAACTGAACAATACGAAATATATAAACACCACACAACACAACCAAACAACATACTCAACGATCAATTACAATATAAATCACAATTTTACAAAAAACAAACATCAAGTTGAATCCCTGCACAAATCCCCTTCCTCCACACACCACCCCCACTACACCTTCCACACAAAAACCGTTACGAAATGATGGCAGTCTGACTAAAAGCTGAAGAAGGGGGATACTTAAGCCGAAACGCGTCCGACGAAAAAAAAGTAAGTTTTTCACAAGATAAAGTTCATTTTTAGTAAAGTAAAACTTAACGATATTAATCAACGTTTTGATAGTAATGAGGAAACGTTTGAGACAAAATTTGGTAAATTAAATAAACGTTTTGATATAAATGACCATAAATTTGATGAAATAAAGAGCGATATTAATAAGATTAAACTACAAAACTTTAATATCGAGAAACATATAAATGATATAGATGAGCGATGCAATGTTATTCTTGAACAAGTAATATTACAGTAAATGATAATTTAAAAAGTTTTGCAAGTAACAGTGGTAATATGACAACAGATAGTGGAGAAATTAATAACAAGGTGAGTAATACCGATGATTATAATGATGTGTTAACAAGTGATAACAATGATATTAAAAATGGTGATGTAATTGAAAATGTGGTATCAAAAAGTGATACAGTAGATAATGGTACTGATATTGAGAGTAGAAATTTAGTTGAGGTTAGAGTATTTAGTGATCATAATGAAAGGGAGTATAGAGGTAGTTTAAATGTAGAGTATGAACAGAGGGCAAATTTTTCTTGTAGTATAGGTGAAGAAAAAGCTTCACCAATGTTGTATGAGGACAGAGTTTCCTCCGGTAGTTGTGTGGAAGACGAGGTGTCTTCGAATGGTCCTTTTATTTATTGTGATGGTCTTGGAAGTGCCAAGACGAATAGTAAGTTTGTGCTGCCCTCTGCGTGGAATGAGAATGCGAAATGTTGTGGTGATGAAAGTAATTATGAGAGAGAGAAAGAGTTAAAGTGTTTCAAGCTAAATAGAGGTTATGGAGAGTTGATAGAGAAGATGAATATTAAGAGAATTATGGTAAATAATGTAGATTTACCTTGTACTGTAGTAAACAATGTGTATATTGATGATAAATATTTACTTGTGGGGAGAGTTAATGTACTTGTAGTAGCAGAATATTGTGATAATGATGTAATTGTAATAACAAACACTGACGGAGACTTTATAAAAAATACTAATGCAGACTTGATTTATGATATAGTAATAATGGGAGGTAACCCTAGGTATTATTATTATGGTACAATGGAACATATAAATTTTTATAGTTATTACACAAAAGATAGCCATATGTTGTGTATCAATAATATCGAACAGTGTTATGTGAAGATAAGACTAATTTTTGATGATGGGGGTTGAGAAATACTGAACGAACATTTAATTATTTGAGTCCGTGGCAAAATTACTTGGCTGATTTATGTAATGAAGTGTGGTAAACAAGAAAATTATGACGAAAATTTGTAAATAAATGTGTTAGTGTTGAATGTATTGTGTCAATATTATCTTGTTGTAATGTACATCATAGCTTATGTGTAAAACATGTTTGTAATAAGAATGAAGTTTATAATAATATAATAATATTTTATTTTGCTAAATAATTAACAGGAGTTATTAAGGAATTTTATTTTGTACTGTGTGTTTAAAGTACAAGCGTTTTAAATAATGTAACTATAGAAATTGTGTGGATGTGAGTGGAAAGTAAACTGATTCCAAATGTGAATGTCAGTAATGTATTTAAATATAAATGATTGTGATTATAAATATAATGTGATCTGAATTATAATAAATAGTAATTGATAAATATGTTAACATTAAAAGATTTATAGAAACTGAGAATTGAAGGAGGTGATAGGGTGGTGACGTAATCAGAAATGTTGAGACTGAGTTAGTGTTTATAAAAACAAGTCTTGCAGACCATTGTTGATGTAAACAGGTATGTTTACAGGTTGATGTTTACAGTCATGTGTTGGAGTTGACAACTATGTTTTATTTTGATGAATCAGTACCGTGAGTAAAATCTTATTATGAAACAAAAGAAATGTAAGATGTGATGAAATGAAGGTAATTTTTTTGTAATTATTCCAATGTAATGAAATAATGTAGTGCTTTGATTGTAATGTAGCCAAAATTTATAGGAGAGGATTTATCAATGTAGATTAATAAATGAAAGGGGAAGCATTTTAAATAAAGTAATTAAAGTAAAAGAAATTGTTTTGAACAAATAAGATTGATTTAATTAGGCTTTGAGGAATTAAATTAAATTAAATTGGTATTTAATTTATTAAAAAGGTGAAGTTTAAAAATGAATTTAAATTTATTTTGATCTGGATTTTGACCATAATTGTAAAATAAATAACTGATGAAAAAATGAATAAAATATGTACTTTATTTAAATTGAAAACGGAAGGAAATTTTGTGTGGATATAATCAAAAATGTTCAGGCTGAGATAAGTGTTTGGAAAATAAGATGTGCATATAACTGTTCATGTAAACCTTTATCAATTTCAATCTATGTTTATGTTTTTTTAACCGTAGATTCCCCACCTAAGTGCGGCCATGACCTCACCGGATCATGACCGTGAAAGTAGTTAATTGTGACAAATCATAAATTTTACTTGATATAACCGGCTTGTGGTTTGTTTTGTTTTGTTAACCCGGTGGTTTGTTAGACTTAGTAGGGGGGTTATGTTTTGGGGAATCCACAAAATTTTTGAACAGGGCTATTTTCACCCAGATAGGGGTGGTAGTCCATTAGGGGTGTATCATTCAATACTAGTAAGTATTATACTGAATTTTTATTGTAACGCTGAAGCAAGGATGGGGTGGAATAAAAGAAAAAATGTCCACCCCTTCCGCATCAGTCCTTGTGGAAGCAACTGGGCGCTACAGTCCAGGGGGGTAATAGTGAGTGTGGATTAGGGGGTGACCCAGTTACAGGTCACGAGGGAGATGTGATTACGGCTAGGTTGAGGTCTGCAAGGGCCAAGAAGCCTAGTGCTGAACACAGTAACGGGTATCAGGGGTTAAGGGATATGTAGGGGGGTAAAAAAAAAAAAATTCTATATATATAGTTAAGGATATAAGGATGTAACTTGTATTTCTTATTATAATTGTTGTGATTTAATGCGATTTTGTATAATTAATGTGTTATTTTGGATGGGTAATATTGTATGGGGAATATGATTTAATTTGTATGGAATGCATATGTACTACTGTAAACTCATATTGTTCTGTTAACATTGTATCTTCTAGGGTTAATCTATATTGTTGAGTGAAATCAGTGTAACTTGTTGAAGATGAGTCATTGTGACAGTGTATGCGTATGGGCTTGATGATTAAATCCGAATTAATCAAAGTAATCGATGGACAATTTAGAAGTTATATTACAATGTAGTCAGATGCATGTTATATTTTGTAATAAAAATGAACCAGTACGGCTAAGAGGAAACGCATCAGTGGTGGATACGGTATAATGGAAGGCCTATTTGTTAATTTTTTAATTGAATGTTATAGAGTCAGGTGATACTGTGGCGGGTATCTGTCCGAGCTTATGGTGTTGGGATCTCGAGCAGAGAAGTCCAGTAAGATCGGATGGGTGCTGCCACAGTCGCCAGACTAGGGGGGTAAGTACCCATGATTTCAGGGAGAGTTCAGGGGGGTTGCGGCGCCATATCCTCACTGATCCTCTTAGGTTTTAGGCAATGAGAGTTTGTATGCTTCGGCATCCAACCTCTCATTGGGGGGGGGGGTATTGTAACGGTACAGAATTGTATGAAAAACAAATTTTTAAATCAAGTGTATTCCCTATGTAGCCAGCGTTCACCCTTTTGGAACCTCGAGTTAGTCAACCACGTATGCAGTGTTTATTACAAAACAAAACGTCTGTGTTTTGTCTCCGCACTCAAACCATCCAGACAGATTATGAAATAACATACAGTATTGCGTCAGCCGTGAATCACGGAGAAAATAATGTCAAGTCATATTGCACCAGGCGGCAATATGTTGCTAAACGTTATGCCTGTGTTATAGCGCCTTTTAAAAAGCACCAATTGGAGCGCAGAGTGACGATCACGTGACCAGACTAAACTCCGTGTTTTCTGCCTTAGCGCAGTGAGGAGTTCAGTTCCATTGCAACTCATGGCCGCATGGCCAGCCTATAAAACATCCAAGTGCGAGTAAAATTACGTCGGCCGACTTTTATCTTACATTTATAATGTGGAACCATTAAACCAATAAGTGAGAACTTAATTAAACAAAAAATAGTAACCTGTTGAATACGGTTTTAAAACTACTCAATAGGGAATGTGAAAGACGTATAAATGTGTGAAACATTGAAGTGCGAAGTGCTCGAGGAAATGGTAATTTACACGTGGTGGTGGTGAAAGCAGCGAGAACTTCTCAGGATTTGGTTAAGTACCAATAAACAGACTATTAATTAAAGATTTCAAGCATCTCAAGCAAAATTTTCTAATATTATCTAATAAAAGTTTAAAGAGCTCTATAAAAGAAAACAGTAAGGGGAAAAGATATAAACGTATTGGTTCATATAAAAAAAAAGTAATTTGTAAGAGGTTAGTAGTAAGGAAGATTTCCTTTGTTAATCTGTTTGATTTTAGGTTATTCGTTACTGATTTGTTGTATTACTAATACAACACAATATACTAATATTTTATTGCTATCACAGTAAGAATGTGTTTAATAAACCAGAAGGAATTTGTTGAACTATAAAACTGTGTTGTTTTATTTTACCGTCCTTCCTAAATAACCTTTCTGCAGCATTTTTCGTCTGTACGACTCTGGAATAGAACCCTAAGGTAAGAGTTTAATATAAATTGAATTAACTTAATATTGTTTCATTAGCGCGAGAATAGGGACTCGAGTATTTTATAATTTGATAGAAGTTATATTGTTTCATACTCTTGTATGGCCAGTATCCATCTCATTAGTCGTGCATTTGTTGCTTTACAACTTAATAAAAAGAAAGCGCTTGATGATCCGTGTGTATCTCGAAGTGTGTTCCATACACATAATAATGAAACTGCTTCAAGGCGTATACTATCGCTAATATTTCCTTCTCTGACGTACAGTAAGTTTTTTCTGATTCTTTGAAGACTCGACTGGCGTATGCGATGACTCGTAGCTCTCCGTGTTTGTCCTCTTGATACAGGACACTCCCTACTGCATAGTCACTGGCATCTGCATAGATTATAAATCGTCATTCCCGTTGTGGGTGATGCAGCATAATGTTATGTAGAAATAAATTTTTCACTTCACGGAACGCTTCTTCATGATGTAGCTCCCATTTCCATTTGCTTTCTTTTCTAGCGAGTTCTAGAAGTGGTTGGATTTTCTCCGCATATAATGATGAAAAATGTCGGTAGTATCCCGTGAGTCCTAGGAATGCTCTTAACCCTTTTATGTTCTTGGGTCTTGGGAACTTCGTTATACTCTTTAGCTTGCAAGGGTCCGTTTGTATTCCCTTGTCAGACATTATGTGACCTTAGAATTTTATTGAAATTTTAATAGTTTCGCACTTCTCTAACTTCAGTGAGAGGTTAGCGTCTCTGAACTTTTGAAATATAGTGTTCAGATGCTGAAGGTGTTCTTCCAACGTTGGCGAGATTACAAGGATGTCGTCCACGAAGATCATGGTATATGGTTCCACCTCTGGTCCTAGTGCATTTTCCAAACACTTTACAATTGCTGCGAGGCTTGTATTCAATCCAAAGGGCACTACTCGATGTTAGTAGCTTTTGTTCTTGTACAGGAATGCGGTGTATTTGCGATATTGTTTGCGAATGGGAATTTGCCAAAACGACGAAGTCAAGTCTAACTTGGTTAGATATTTTGCTCCTTGACATTTGTTAAATAATTCTTCAATATTCAGTGCACAATCGAAATCCTTTTCGACGACACTATTTAGATTCCGCATGTCTAAATACAGTCTTATTTTGTCCGTCTTCTTTTTGACGACAACGAGAGGATTGATGAAGCTGCTGTTGGACCGCTCTATTACGCCGTTATCCAACATTCTTCTGATTTCCTCGTCAACTGGTTCCGCATATGTCATGGGGATCGGATATGTCCTCCGTACGAACTTACAGGTAGGATTGGTGACCTGAATCTTGTGTTCATAAGCATTCGTAATTGTAGGCACTTCGCTAAATATATCTTGATATTCCTGTATCAAGTCTTCTATTAACTCTATTCCTTCATGTTGATTGTCCTCTTGTGTATTGATGTCACTTGCAGCGTGTTTTACAGCTGGTCTGGAGACGACGATTGGTTCCTGTTCTTCTTCCAAGTTGTTTTGACTTTCTTCAAATTTAATTACATAGAGTCCTCCGTTAACTTTGCACGTCATTGAATTGTTTTCTAAATTAATAACTGCTGCTAATTTATTTAATACGTCGATACCTATGATACACTCATATGTAAACTTATCTACTACTATCATAGGAATATCGCATTCAAGTTTATGACATTTAAAATTAACATATATTTGTTGGGTGGCAATCTGTTTAATCTTTGTCGCCGTTGTTATATAATAATTGCTTATCGGCAACACTGGTGCATGTCTGAAGTGGTTTCTGTTCTTGTTGATGCAGGTTCGGCTGATTACGGATACCTCACATCCAGTGTCGACAAGGATTTTCATATTTAAATTATTTATTGTTCCCCCTAACATAGGACAATAGGTTTTAGATAACGTTATTTCCTGTTGTGTATCTGTATTGTTTAGGGTGTCACGCAAATCATGTGTGTGCAGGTCGTTTATTAAACCTGTACGTACTGGCGTTTTGTTACCCTTCTGTAGTCATACTGTTTTCTTATCGGTTGGTGTTCTACGATCACCCCCTTCCTCTTTGGACGTTGATGGGTGTGTCGGCTGTTGCAAAATTTTATTTTCATAGTTATTTTTATTATTATGATTATTATTTGTGTTGATGTTTTCTACATTGGAATTGTATGGTTTTACGTGTTTTTTCGACGAAAATGGGTGGGCGTATGCTCCTTTATTCGGAGTCGGGTTACCTTTTTCTTAGGGTTGTTTATACTCTTTCCACTTATCTTTCTGTATGTTCTCTTCTATAGTCTCGAACTGCGGCGATTTGTGGTGTATTTGATTTTGCGTAGACTACTGCTACTGCTGCGGCCAGTTGTCTCTCCTTTCGTACTCTTTATTAACAAACTGTGATGATTGCATCACAAGGATAAGAAGTTCGTCAATGGTTTTAACTCCTTGGGTATATATGGCGAGTCTAATGTGTCTGTCAAAATGGTAGCTTAGTTTTAATACTAATTCGTGCTCAGTGAAACTTGGTGTAAGGTGCTTACAACGTTCGACAAGTTGTATGATGTAGTCTTCCATGGATCGTTTGCTGTTGACGTAATACCGCCCATACTCCAGCTGGTCTCGTACCTCTCTCTGGGTATGTATATTCCAGTACAGATTTTTGAAGGATGCCTTGAACTGCTCATAAGTTTCTGTTTGGTCCCGAACAATCGTATACCATTTGGATGCTGTTTCCTGGAATTGTTGACTTACAAAATCTATACTGTAACCCCTCTTTCCTTTTTATGCTTATAAAAAAAAATCCTTCCCCCTTTTTTTGTTTTTGTTTTTTTGTTTTGAAAGAGAGGCCACTAGTTATTTAAAACTAGGCAAGAGCCTAGAGAAGCCAAAAATGCGCTGGGTCCAGTATGACGGGACTTGCAACCTCCCCATCGGACACCCCCGGGAAATCTGCCAACTGCAACACCAGGTCCAAGAAAACCAGCAGCTGGTCCTCATCAAATCCATTCACCACCGGAAATTTCTGGAGAACGTCTGAAATGGGATGGGGCAACTTCTGATAGCATACCGCCGCCAGAATTGCACAATTCACAATACGCAACAACAAAACATAAATTTCCACGAAACACCTAACATAAACATGACTTACAAAGCAGAAAAAACTCAAGTACTCTCCTTCCTTTGAGCGACCCCCGGATTATCTAGCGCTGCGGAGACCTGGCCTACTTCTGAACCACCTACTAACACCACAGAAGGAAACAAGCAACAACCAACAAATACCTAACATACATAACACCAAACATGAATCCGACACACACATCTCACCAACACATAACTAGCAAACACAAACTAATAATCAGACTTCCTAAACCTCGCAACACAGGAATTAAGTCGGTGACGGTACCTACTTCCGATCGGGCCATACCGCATCCCGCTAATGCCACACGCTATACTCCGACCCCGAATCACCAACATTCTATCACCCAGGCAACGCTTGAGACCCCCCGGCAGTTCAACATCTTAAATTTTCCGAGCACAAATACCCGCCCCGTGGTGCGATCAGACTCACAAGTTAAGCAACCTAACATAAGGCATACACCTAAAAAACAATAGCATGACAGTAGTGTAGTATTTCCGAGTTTGCAAGCCCCGTCACACCCAAGGGTTCAACCCTAGAATGAACCACGCTCTCTGCTACCATTTGTAACCCCTCTTTCCTTTTTATGCTTATAAAAAAAAAATCCTTCCCCCCTTTTTTTTTTTTTTTTTTTTTTTTGAAAGAGAAGCCACTAGTTATTTAAAACTAGGCAAGAGCCTAGAGAAGCCAAAAATGCGCTGGGTCCAGTATGACGGGACTTGCAATTAAACTCGGTTGTTAATCAACAATAACAATTTTTATTGTTGCCCCATAATTCATTACATGCACAAGTATAACAATCAGCAATAAATAACAATGTAAAGGATAAATAAGTAGTGTCAACATGTTCCTTAAATTGTATAAATAGACAACATATATCGGGCAACATCCCATAAATTATATAAATCCCCCCCCCTAAATAACACTTAACATTAACATCACATATTGAAACATAAAGACACATAGACCCATAATAGCATCACAATAAACTCATGTTCGACCTGGCAGACAGGCAGTATTTCTATAAAGCCGTAAAAACAGCAATCATAAATATTTACCTTCCAGCCACAATTGGAATTAATCCTTTAAGACCACAACCCATTTACTCCATTAAAATGAAACCCAAAAAATTTAAAAAAACGAAAGGATGATAATGACTAATAAATGCAAGATGATAGTGGCCGGGCCGCACATATGAATTGATAACATCTAACAAATTGCACATTATAAGTATATAGAAATCTTTAAGTTTCTTGAACTGTATACCAGTGGTAAAAACCCTTATCACCTAAGTTTAAACAATCGGCATAATTTTCCAAAATGTTAATTCTTGTGTTACAAATACAGCTGTATCCCTGTGTCAGGAATTTGTTGTTTAATGATAATGATTTAATTCAACAGACAGGTCCAGCAAGCAAGTCAGAACCTAAGTTAAAATAATCAGTAGCATCAGTATGCTTTTACAATCTCAAAATTATTAGTATATGCCCACAAAATAAAATTTCTTTTTGCTTAAGGTCAGACATCTGTGTATAAATAATTTTACAATAACAGCCTGTTGTATTCTAGCAACTGTGGAAGTGTGTCAGCATGTGGCAGACCATATGAGACAGGTAACAGACCTGCATAAAACTGTATCAACGTGTGCTTAACTTGAGTGAATAAAAAACTATGTGAAATTTTACACCCAAAACAGCCTGAAAAACGAAACCCCCAGCCCTTAAATGTTAAACCAAAATAAGAATAATATATGAACCCCGTCCTGAACCAGCCGGAACAGAACCAGTAACACATGACTTAAATTTGGATTGAAAGTATAATTACTCTAAGGCCTTTGTACATAAAAGAAATATATATAGGAGTAAAAAAAGCTCTGGCACGCTCCCCCAGTGCAGCACACAATTACAATCATAGTACGTTAGAGTTATGGAGTATTATTATAATAGTTCAAATAATGTTCATAATGAATGTCCAGTTGACACACCCCTGATCGGACTGTCTAGCAGCGTAAGCACATGGTTTAAAAAAAAGGAAAACGATTTGTAACACAGATGAGCAGCGGGCCAGGCCAACGAAAAATAATAAGAGTTTATATCACCTTAATGGCATGAGTAGTATGCATCTTGCAGCTGGTCAGCAAGCTCCCTCCTCAGAACAGTTGAGTGTTGGATGGTTCATGGCTGGTGAAGGTGTCGGTACACCAGCCGAGACCAAATCTCCGACTGGGAGCGAGAACGCTGAGAATTCACAAAGGATTAGAAATTCTGTTCACTAAAATGTGCACCCTAGTTCAAGGTAATAACCTCAGAACGGGCCTCCCGACCAACACATGATAAATGCATAAAGTTTCGGTTTGTTTCTTTTTTTTGAAAATTGCCTGAGTAGTAATTAAGTCTACAAGGTGATAATGAACTCACTAAAAAAAAAAAAATAGTATTAAAAGGTGTATAGTAAAGAGTCACTTGCACTAGATCTGACAAGTGCCGACATAATCAAACAGGTTAGCCTCACCACGTGGCAACACAATTATCGTAATTTGTCCGAAAATGACCACATTAAAAGCACTTACAGTTACACACAAATTAAAGATTAAAAGTGTTTCATCTAAGGGTGGTCTCACAAGTTATTTTTAACTGCCATAATTAATTAAAAAAGAACACTCTTGCAGTCTAGTGCGTGTACATACATAACCCCCACGATTCAACTCTGTCTATACGTACTGGCTTTAGCTATAATTTTATATAATAATTTAACAAATGATTACAGTGACTGTTGTACAATAATTAAAAGAAATACTGGCTGTATATACTGAACATCAAATAAATTTCTTACAACACACACACTCGTCCGATCGCATCACGTACATTCTCCTCTCGCATTCGGCTGAATATATTTAAGTTTAATTATTTTCTTATTCTTCAATCATTTTCTAGCATACTATAATCACTCACCGGGAAGTCTCGAAAATTTAGCTTGCCATCAGGTTGAGAAGAAACTACCCAATTACTGTCTGTCCGAGGTCGGGGAGCCTGTAGATTGTCTGAGAGCCGGAGTCGAACTGAATGTGCAGTTACAAGGCAACAACCATCAAAATTCGACGCGAGATGGCGCGCGCAGTATCCCAGGGCCATCCAATATCGTCGCGCTAACCGACACTGATACTCGCGTTTATATTAAAACAAATTTTATAATACCTTCAATTGCCGGGTTATGGAAACACCGGCACACCCCCACCCCAAAAGGGCAACCTGGTTGCCCCACACTTGAACTCGGGAGGGTACCCTGCAGTGTACCCCCTTCCCAGGTAATCCTACTGGACTTGGTGATCATGGCGGCCCAGCGGACTTGCTCTCAGGACTGCGGCCATCCCCATGCGACCCTCTCCGCCATGCCAACCCCACGGGACCGCCCCAACACGTCACCCTCTCCGGTGACCATCACCTACTCCCACCGGTCCCACTCACATACCCGTCCTAAGACCAAACAAGGTATTTTCCACCTTGATATGTGAGTGACCGTACTACATCTCTTCCATCTCTCGGACCGACCAGCCATATCCACCAACAAGGCATCTCCATCCTTGCCATATGGCTGGCCCACATCCCTACACAAGGGCGGACGGCCCCGCCTAGCCAGACAGAGAGGACCGCACCAAGGGCACGCGAACATCCATCCTAACTCTTACTCAACAAAAACACCATGGCTAGCAAGGGGGTTTTACTTCTCTGCCGACGTCGATACACAACATATACAACCCTCTCTCTCAACAAAAAAACACCCGGGAAACAACCGGAGAATGCGGCATGGACCGACCCTACAGTAACCCACAATCAAAATTTACAACAATCAACAACGAAACAACGGCACATGACTTCTCCATCTTACTTTTAGAACAGGGGAAACTGACGATCTCCAAGACCACGACAAATCTAAGGGCACTCTCCAACTCTCTAACTTTCTCCATGATAACCTTCCAGAACAGGGGAAACTGACAATCTCGAGGACCACAATCTAATTACTTCCGGCCAGTCTCTCTAACTCCTTATCGTTTTTTTTTTTTTTACTAAGGGGAGGGGTAGGAAAATTGGGAAGATGAAATGGGGCAAGGATCATTGAAAGGTCAATAGCTAGGACAAAGGGTAAGGACATGGTTCCCTCCGAAAAGGAGAATGACTGGAGAAAACCGAAAACCAAGGCTCGCGTGGGCAGGGGCGCAACCCTGAAGTAGACGAACACCACTGACACTGTGGGGAACATCTACCCGCTACCCGTTAACCGCTTCTTCTTACCTTTCTATGACGGACTTTAGGTACTCGTTCCTTTCGGACTCCACTCTCTGAGAAACTATCTCGCGTTGAGCTGTACTGACTGGTTTCTTCGGAATCAGAATCAAGGCAACTTACTTCCCTACTTTCACCTCGATTTGGATTATGCTCCTCATCTAACTCCTCTACTTGTCTTTCTTCCAATCCTTCCTTCTTTTCCTCATCTTCTACAAATTCCCCTTCTTCGTCCACATAATCCAAATCAACATCATGACACTGCACCTCCTCACCATCGTCCAGTTGCTCATCTGATCCATCTTCAACCGCATCTTCACCAGCTCCTTCACAAACTTCTTCACTAACCTCTTCTCCGATCTCATTTTCATCAACACCTTCATCATCAACATCATCGCCATCACGTCCACTACCACCATCTGAACACTGCACATCTTCATCCTCTAGTTGCTCACCTGGTCCGCATGAAACTTCTTTCCGTTCCTCGGAATCCTCAACACTACTTACAGAAGGCGTCTGCACATCTTCACACACTACATCATTCTCACTCGCACACTCCACAACGCTGCCACCAAATTTCTCCTCAACTTCTACCTCATCTACTTCTACCACACTTGCAGCATGGACATCCCCTTGTCCACCCGCAACCTCAGAAACGCTTGCAGCCTGGACATCCCTGTGTCCCTCCGCAAACTCCGACTCTTCAGTCTCCCTAACACCTACAACTATACCCGCCTGTGCAGCATCTGCAGACCGCTCTTCTGCCTCTTCCTTCGATTCCACTCCTTCACCACTTTCAGCAACTACAACGTCCTCAACATTTTCCACCCTGGAATCCAGCTGTCCAGGTTCATGTGCAATGACTAAATTAATTTCTACTGGCGATGGTAAGGCTACACCATCAAGTGACTTCTCATATCCCTGCGTAGGCGATGACGATATTACCGGATCTGGATCCGTCACGAACCGAGATGGAGACACCGGAACAAATTCTGCGGCATCTGGATTCAACCATGACGTCCTCTTCGAGTCCTGTAACTCAGTATTAACTGACGTGTTCTTAGGCTCTTGTATTGATCCACAGAAGTTATTCCGCTTTTCTTCTTCTGCTTCACCTTCTTCATCCATTACTCTCTTAGTCACTTGTACTTCCTCTGGAACCTTTAAAGTGTCCTTTTTCTCCGAATAGGAATAACGCCTTGCTACCGGCTCCCTACTTGCCGATGTTTGTTCCCTAACATAATTTCTTCTTCCCCTGTTAATTTCGTACTTCTTTGTTTTCGGTGCTGTAGCTGTTGTTACCGTCTTCTCACTTGCCACCCCCTTGTAGCCTCCATTACTTCCGGAACATTCAGGCTTTCTGACAGTCTCTTGTGTTCTCCTCCAACCACCATGTTTGTCCCTTTTAGATCTTCCTAACAAACCACTGGAGTATTGGACATCTGTAGCATCTCTTCCCCGGGACTCGTCAACCTCCTGGACCATTCTTGAAACCACACACAGCCGTTCAAGGTCCGCAAAACAACGTGGACGGTCCGCGAATATCAAACGAGATCTCTCTTGGGGATTCAGTCCTTCCAGAATTGCTTGTATAACTTCTGTCTCGGGCAATCCCAACCTTAACACCCGGGCAGCCTTCCGTATATCATGCACGAAGTCCCCTAACGCCTCTCCGTTGGCCTGTAGGCGATAGAATAACTCAAACTTAAGCTGGGCAGGTCGTCGAATGGGTAGGAAGAAGTTCAACACCTCCCCATGGAAAGCGTCAACACTGCCACCCCGACGCAGAGTGTTGGTGACCAGCTCAGCCAACGGACCCCGGCAATACGGGTATATATAAGAGACAAGACCTCCCCATCGGACACCCCCGGGAAATCTGCCAACTGCAACACCAGGTCCAAGAAAACCAGCAGCTGGTCCTCATCAAATCCATTCACCACCGGAAATTTCTGGAGAACGTCTGAAATGGGATGGGGCAACTTCTGATAGCATACCGCCGCCAGAATTGCACAATTCACAATACGCAACAACAAAACATAAATTTCCACGAAACACCTAACATAAACATGACTTACAAAGCAGAAAAAACTCAAGTACTCTCCTTCCTTTGAGCGACCCCCGGATTATCTAGCGCTGCGGAGACCTGGCCTACTTCTGAACCACCTACTAACACCACAGAAGGAAACAAGCAACAACCAACAAATACCTAACATACATAACACCAAACATGAATCCGACACACACGTCTCACCAACACATAACTAGCAAACACAAACTAATAATCAGACTTCCTAAACCTCACAACACAGGAATTAAGTCGGTGACGGTACCTACTTCCGATCGGGCCATACCGCATCCCGCTAATGCCACACGCTATACTCCGACCCCGAATCACCAACATTCTATCACCCAGGCAACGCTTGAGACCCCCCGGCAGTTCAACATCTTAAATTTTCCGAGCACAAATACCCGCCCCGTGGTGCGATCAGACTCACAAGTTAAGCAACCTAACATAAGGCATACACCTAAAAAACACTAGCATGACAGTAGTGTAGTATTTCCGAGTTTGCAAGCCCCGTCACACCCAAGGGTTCAACCCTAGAATGAACCACGCTCTCTGCTACCATTTGTAACCCCTCTTTCCTTTTTATGCTTATAAAAAAAAAAATCCTTCCCCCCTTTTTTTTTTTTTTTTTTTTTTTTTTTTTTGAAAGAGAAGCCACTAGTTATTTAAAACTAGGCAAGAGCCTAGAGAAGCCAAAAATGCGCTGGGTCCAGTATGACGGGACTTGCAATTAAACTCGGTTGTTAATCAACAATAACAATTTTTATTGTTGCCCCATAATTCATTACATGCACAAGTATAACAATCAGCAATAAATAACAATGTAAATGATAAATAAGTAGTGTCAACATGTTCCTTAAATTGTATAAATAGACAACATATATCGGGCAACATCCCATAAATTATATAAATTCCCCCCCTAAATAACACTTAACATTATCATCACATATTGAAACATAAAGACACATAGACCCATAATAGCATCACAATAAACTCATGTTCGACCTGGCAGACAGGCAGTATTTCTATAAAGCCCTAAAAACAGCAATCATAAATATTTACCTTCCAGCCACAATTGGAATTAATCCTTTAAGACCACAACCCATTTACTCCATTAAAATGAAACCCAAAAAATTTAAAAAAACGAAAGGATGATAATGACTAATAAATGCAAGATGATAGTGGCCGGGCCGCCCATATGAATTGATAACATCTAACAAATTGCACATTATAAGTATATGGAAATCTTTAAGTTTCTTGATCTGTATACCAGTGGTAAAAACCCTTATCACCTAAGTTTAAACAATCGGCATAATTTTCCAAAATGTTAATTCTTGTGTTACAAATACAGATGTATCCCTGTGTCAGGAATTTGTTGTTTAATGATAATGATTTAATTCAACAGACAGGTCCAGCAAGCAAGTCAGAACCTAAGTTACAATAATCAGTAGCATCAGTATGCTTTTACAATCTCAAAATTATTAGTATATGCCCACAAAAAATAAAATTTCTTTTTGCTTAAGGTCAGACATCTGTGTATAAATAATTTTACAATAATAGCCTGTTGTATTCTAGCAACTGTGGAAGTGTGCCAGCATGTGGCAGACCATATGAGACAGGTAACAGACCTGCATAAAACTGTATCAACGTGTGCTTAACTTGAGTGAATAAAAAACTATGTGAAATTTTACACCCAACACAGCCTGAAAAACGAAACCCCCAGCCCTTAAATGTTAAACCAAGATAAGAATAATATATGAACCCCGTCCTGAACCAGCCGGAACAGAACCAATAACACATGACTTAAATTTGGATTGAAAGTATAATTACTCTAAGGCCTTTGTACATAAAAGAAATATATATAGGAGTAAAAAAAGCTCCGGCACGCTCCCCCAGTGCAGCACACGATAACAATCATAGTACGTTAGAGTTATGGAGTTATATTATAATAGTTCAAATAATGTTCATAATGAATGTCCAGTTGACACACCCCTGATCGGACTGTCTAGCAGCGTAAGCACATGGTTTAAAAAAAAGGAAAACGATTTGTAACACAGATGAGCAGCGGGCCAGGCCAACGAAAAATAATAAGAGTTTATATCACCTTAATGGCATGAGTAGTATGCATCTTGCAGCTGGTCAGCAAGCTCCCTCCTCAGAACAGTTGAGTGTTGGATGGTTCATGGCTGGTGAAGGTGTCGGTACACCAGCCGAGACCAAATCTCCGACTGGGAGCGAGAACCCTGAGAATTCACAAAGGATTAGAAATTCTGTTCACTAAAATGTGCACCCTAGTTCAAGGTAATAACCTCAGAACGGGCCTCCCGACCAACACAAGATAAATGCATAAAGTTTCGGTTTGTTTCTTTTTTTTGAAAATTGCCTGAGTAGTAATTAAGTCTACAAGGTGATAATGAACTCACTAAAAAAAAAAAAAATAGTATTAAAAGGTGTATAGTAAAGAGTCACTTGCACTAGATCTGACAAGTGCCGACATAATCAAACAGGTTAGCCTCACCACGTGGCAACACAATTATCATAATTTGTCCGAAAATGACCACATTAAAAGCACTTACAGTTACACACAAATTAAAGATTAAAAGTGTTTCATCTAAGGGTGGTCTCACAAGTTATTTTTAACTGCCATAATTAACTAAAAAAGAACACTCTTGCAGTCTAGTGCGTGTACATACATAACCCCCACGATTCAACTCTGTCTATACGTACTGGCTTTAGCTATAATTTTATATAATAATTTAACAAATGATTACAGTGACTGTTGTACAATAATTAAAAGAAATACTGGCTGTATATACTGAACATCAAATAAATTTCTTACAACACACACACTCGTCCGATCGCATCACGTACATTCTCCTCTCGCATTCGGCTGAATATATTTAAGTTTAATTATTTTCTTATTCTTCAATCATTTTCTAGCATACTATAATCACTCACCGGGAAGTCTCGAAAATTTAGCTTGCCATCAGGTTGAGAAGAAACTACCCAATTACTGTCTGTCCGAGGTCGGGGAGCCTGTAGATTGTCTGAGAGCCGGAGTCGAACTGAATGTGCAGTTACAAGGCAACAACCATCAAAATTCGACGCGAGATGGCGCGCGCAGTATCCCAGGGCCATCCAATATCGTCGCGCTAACCGACACTGATACTCGCGTTTATATTAAAACAAATTTTATAATACCTTCAATTGCCGGGTTATGGAAACACCGGCACACCCCCACCCCAAAAGGGCAACCTGGTTGCCCCACACTTGAACTCGGGAGGGTACCCTGCAGTGTACCCCCTTCCCAGGTGATCCTACTGGACTTGGTGATCATGGCGGCCCAGCGGACTTGCTCTCAGGACTGCGGCCATCCCCATGCGACCCTCTCCGCCATGCCAACCCCACGGGACCGCCCCAACACGTCACCCTCTCCGGTGACCATCACCTACTCCCACCGGTCCCACTCACATACCCGTCCTAAGACCAAACAAGGTATCTCCCACCTTGATATGTGAGTGACCGTACTTCCTCTCGTCCATCTGTCTATTCGTTTTCAACTCCACTTGCAGTCGTTGAAACATCGTTTCGAAGTCCATTGTTGGTTGCTTCGTCATTGTAGACTACGGTGTCCTAACTGATTCATTATACTAATTATGTGTTTAATTATTGGTCCACCGTGACTTTATATTTCTATATTTATAATTTTATTTATTTATTTATTAGTATTAATTTCAGAACTTTTTTTTCTCTGTACTTAAATTTAACAATTTGTAATATTACTTATTACTTGAATTTACTATTATTTTTCATACAATACTTGTACCAATTATTTATTTGACTTTATTTATATTCTGTGCGCCATTTACTTGTAATGAGTATTCTTTTTTTTTTCGTGTCAGGCCGCACCGTTGGAAGCGACATTAATTATGCAACGATACTCTTAACAACTCACTTTTGCACATATGCTATTACTCATTTGTGCGCACTTACCCACGTCTCGAAGGTATACTCTTCTTCTGCAGTATTTATCTTGATGTTTCCCAGCTAGGTCGCAGGCTTTGTTAGTTAATTGAGGGTGGATAAGCACGTGAATATCGTTACAAGTAAAGAGTACAGAGGATTTAGTACTGGTTGTGAAATTAGTACGACTTTGTTAATAAAATGATATTCATTTTGTTTATTAATTAAAAACTGCAAATTGTCATGTTATTAATTAGTGTGTGGGTTAACTAATATTGAAACCCTTATATTCACTTATACGAATATCGTATAATTATAACGTGACAAACTCTTAGCTCTTATAGTCTAAGACACGTTATACACAAACATAAGACATATATGACCTGCAATATTCACACAGACATATAATACATAACACATATATTATTACAATGCGTGATGAACACGTACGAAATTGAATATTAATATTGACTTAGCAAGTGTGGTTTTTTTCTTATGTACCACCTAATTAAAAAAAATAAAAAATAAAACATTTATACAAATTCTAATAGAGACCATTCTATTACTTTATTTAACTATACTCCTAATGTCTCATTTAATTAACATCTACAATTGAAGCAAACTTTCGTACTTGCTTTTACGTTACAGTTACTTGATTTTAATTATTTAATTATAATATAAAAATATAATAAAATATGGTTTCTCTACTTACCATTTATTTATGAGATAAATAAGTTTTATGTTCATACGTCATGTTTCATGTCATAAGTTTCCATTATCGTATACATAATTCAGCTTGTTCTTCATTTACACACTAACACTAACACACACATACACAAACTGATACCAAACGGTTGCCTGCAGCAATGACGTCACAGCTGCCGGTCTAGGCGTGTTTCATCTTCCTTCGCTGCGTTTGAAACCAACAAGGCTTGGCAATTCCATATGCATGTTCACTTACAATTATTTCCTTATTTAAAATTAATTAATACGTTTGTTTCTTTTATTTATGTCTTATACCTAACGCTTAATTATTGCGTTATTTTCATTATTTACATCTTTCACACGACTCACGTGCGTTCGTATGTTATCATACCGCAGTCAGGGGTTGATACGGAGACTTATGCTAAACGTATCGTTGCAATATATATAGCGTGAAAGTTTAAAAGAAGCGCATCGCCATTTCAGCAATTTGAGAAGTCTGATGACATGATTAATGAGTAATTACTGTTAGTTTATTTAAGAAATATTATGACGAGTAAGATATAGTAGGTTTTAGATTATTTTTACAGATTTATATTTGCCAAATAATACAAATTTTTACACGAATAGGATATTTTCACCATTATTGTTAATTAATGGTTATAAATGAACAAAAAAATGATAATTCTTATTATTATAAAAAAGTACATACAACTAGATGTAAAACAAGGACGTTTCCTTTCAACAAAAACTGTTGATGTTATGACGGTTTCAGTGTTGGTCAAAACCAGGTGAAAAGGGTAGTTACTCTGAAAAAAAGCTTTTGACACCCCCCAAAAAGGGTGTAGGGAGAATGTGTCTGGCAATTTTTTAAGTTTAAATATAGTATAATAAATTGAAAAAGTTTGTTTGTAAAAATATTAATAAACAAAAATTTCACAAAATTTCAAAAATCGTCATTTTTTGTAGGTCATAAAAATAAGCAATTTCCATAAATTTTGAGTTTGTAAGGCATTTTTTCTGTTTAGGTTGCTTGAATCGAAATAATACCATTATGATTTTTTTATATACAATATATATAACCTGTAAACCAGTGGGACACTGTGGGAATTAATATTGTAACTGTGGTTTCACAGAGAAACCAGTTGGGCCCAAAGAGTTAAATTAGCCTAAAAAACGGGCTTTTAAATTACTTTCTTTCATTATTATAAATGAGTTATAGTATTACAAACTTTTTATTTATTGTTTACTAATATTTTTTGAAATGAACTTTTGCAATTAATTATGTTATATTTAAACTTAAAAAATTGCCAGACATTTTCTCCCTACACCCTTTTTCGGGGGTGTCAAAAGCTTTTTTCAGAGTAACTACTCTTTTCACTTGGTTTTGACCAACATTGAAACCGTCATAATATCAACAGTTTTTGTTGAAAGGAAACGTCCTTGTTTTACAGCTAGTTGTATGTACTTTCTTATAATAATAAGAATTGTCATTTTGTTGTTTATTTATAACAATTAATTAACAATTATGGTAAAAATAGCGTATTCGTGTAAAAACTTGTATTATTTGGCAAATATAAATCTGTAAAAATAATCTAAAACCTACTATATTTTACTCGTCATAATATTTCTTAAAGAAACTAATAGTAATTACTCGTTAATCATGTCATCAGACTTCTCAAATTGCTGAAACGGCAATGGGCTTCTTTTAAACTTTAACGCTCTGTCTATATATATATATATATATATATATTCTATATAAGTAACTCGATGTTTCTTGCAGTAATTATATAATTTGTGATGTTTTCAATTTGTTTCTTCTGCAAGTAGATAATATTGTATATTCTTTTTAACACCTGACGCACGTTTCACTGAAAAATATCAGTATCATCAGAGGTTTCTAAGTGAATTAATAACAATAGAAATAATTCTATTAATATAAAATTAACGAATAATCGAATTTGTATCGATTTTAATGTAAAATAAAATAACTGATAATCGATTAGTTAACGATTGTTTTAATGTTTATTTTCTTCAGCAGCTGTTTTCTCGGTTATATTTGAAATTTTGTTTATATTTTATTCATTTTTATTTTTATTTTTTAGTAAATTTATAATTTTAAATGGATCGTCTTGTTTTGTTTTTATTTGGGTTTGTTCTTTAATTAATAAATTATTGTTATTGTGTTTGTAAATGTTCAGATTTTCCCAAATATTCATTTTTTGACCTTTTTGTATGTTTTTAATTAATTTTATATTTTCAATGTTTGGAAACTGGTGGTTATTATTTAGACAATGTGTGGCTAAATTAGATTTATAAATATTTGGTTTTAAGTATGCATTGCGGTGTTGAACGAATCTATCTCGTAGTTTTTTCTTCGTCTGGCCCACGTGAAATTCACGGAAAACGAAATAGCTACCCTAGAATCATCAAACAAAACAAATCTTAAAAATGTAAACAAATATGTAATAGATAATATCATAGTCGAAACTGAAAACGCAATTAATAACGTAGAACAAGAAAAACAAGATAAAATAAGAACAGAAGCCTCAATGGAAATAATAAAATATATCAAAAAATATAATAACCAAAATCATCATATTAAAAATAACAATAAACAAAATAAAACCATTAATAACATAAAACAGAAACTAACGACTAATAACCTCACTTTAACCAAAGCTGATAAGAGTAATAGTACAATAATAATTTCTCAGAAAGATTTAGACGATAAAACAGAAGAATTTATAGTTAATAATAATTGCATAACATTAAATAAAGATCCCACAAATAAATATCAAACACAAATAACAAATATATTAAAAAATAGTAACCAAATCATAAATCCTAAAGACTCCTTTAAATATAAAATGGATAATCCTTCTGCACCAAAATTAAATTCTTTAATAAAATTACACAAAATCAATAAACCTATCAGACCTTTAATAAACGCTAGGACCGCACCAAATTATAAAATATCAAAATTATTGACTCAAATCTTAAAACATAAAATTGAACTTCCAGCAAAACACAATATAAAAAATAGTATCGAACTCACGGAACAACTAATAAACGTAGAAGTAAACAGAAATACAAAATTATATTCATTAGACATATCAAACATGTATACAAACATTCCCATTGAAGAAACTATAAATATTATAATAAATAATCTGAAAACAAATAACGAAAGTAACACATACATTAAACAGTTAACTAATACTTTAAAAATAATTTTAAATCAAAATTATTTTCAATACAACAACAAATTGTACTATCAAACAGATGGCCTTGCTATGGGAGCCCCAACCTCCGCTATCATATCAGAAATCTTCCTACAAAAACTCGACGAACAAATAATAAATATAATAAAATTAAACGACCCATTAGGATGTTATTTTAGATACGTTGATGACACTCTGTACATTTCCCAAAACAATGGTATAAATATAAATAAAATATTCAACTCCATAAATAATTTACATTCTAAAATAAAATTCACGTTAGAAGAAGAATCTAATAATAAATTAAATTATTTAGACTTAACAATAAAGAAAAATGAAACAAATTTTGAATACGCAATATACAGGAAACCTTCTCAAACTGACTTAGTAATACCAAATACTTCTAATCATCCTCCCCAACACAAAATGGCAGTATTTAATTCCATGATTTACCGAATGCTTAGGATCCCATTAAATAACACAGAAAGAAACAAAGAAAGAAAAATTATCCAACAAATAGCAGTTAAAAATGGATACAAAATAAAAACTATTAATAAATTAGAAAATAAAATTAAACATAAAATCACTAATAAAATTCCTAAAAACACTACATTTAAAAATTCATCTATTAATAATAATATAAAATATACAACCTTCACTTATTACGGAAATATAACTCAAAAACTAAATAAAATATTTAAAGATACTAATTTAAAAATATCTTATAACACAGATAATATAATTTTTAATAAAATAAAACCTAAAACTAAATCCAATACTCACAATAAAAATGGAATATATAAAATAGAATGTCCAGATTGCAATAAATTTTACGTGGGCCAGACGAAGAAAAAACTACGAGATAGATTCGTTCAACACCGCAATGCATACTTAAAACCAAATATTTATAAATCTAATTTAGCCACACATTGTCTAAATAATAACCACCAGTTCCAAACATTGAAAATATAAAATTAATTAAAAACATACAAAAAGGTCAAAAAATGAATATTTGGGAAAATCTGAACATTTACAAACACAATAACAATAATTTATTAATTAAAGAACAAACCCAAATAAAAACAAAACAAGACGATCCATTTAAAATTATAAATTTACTAAAAAATAAAAATAAAAATGAATAAAATATAAACAAAATTTCAAATATAACCGAGAAAACAGCTGCTGAAGAAAATAAACATTAAAACAATCGTTAACTAATCGATTATCAGTTATTTTATTTTACATTAAAATCGATACAAATTCGATTATTCGTTAATTTTATATTAATAGAATTATTTCTATTGTTATTAATTCACTTAGAAACCTCTGATGATACTGATATTTTTCAGTGAAACGTGCGTCAGGTGTTAAAAAGAATACACAATATTATCTACTTGCAGAAGAAACAAATTGAAAACATC
Source organism: Magicicada septendecula (assembly GCA_034769895.1). Lineage (NCBI taxonomy): Eukaryota > Metazoa > Arthropoda > Insecta > Hemiptera > Cicadidae > Magicicada > Magicicada septendecula. Next base: position 150,182,191 of record CM068373.1, read on the forward strand.
ACAATATATATATATATATATGCAGTAAAACGTCTTTTATACGTTTCTCACTTATACGTTTTTCACACTTACTCGTTTTTTCTCCAAGGTCCCGGCAAAATTCCTATACTTTCCGTGTTATTTTATTTTGGTTATACATTTTTCGTTTATTCATTTTTACACTTATACGATGAAATTCTTAAGTCCCTGGAGATTCAAAACTTCATTTATACGTTTATTCTGAAATAAACTCTTTATTCTGAACACGTTTATTCTTTAATACGTTAAGTTCTGAAACTTCATTTACATATTTATTCTGATTTACGTCACGTATATCACAAAACGAATGTGTGAACGCAAATATTTTGGATTATTTTTAGGGAATCGTCAATTAGTGCCATTCGGTTGAGTTAGCAGTTGCTGAGTAACATTTGAGGTAGCTTATAGTGTCCTAGAAACGTAAGGTATTTGCTCACTGCTTGTAAAGCTCCATCGCTTCGTTGACAGTAGTTCGTTAGGTCTATTGTTTCTATTAAAAATAACATTGTGAGTGTAAAATGAGTGGAAGGAAGAGGAAGTGGGTTACGATCGCGGATAAATTAAACATATTGAAAGTAGTGAAGGAAAGCGGGAATAAGAAACGAGTGGACATCGCTAAAGAGTTGGGAATTACTCCGTCGACGTTAAATTCACTTGTGGCTAAAACAACCGAAATTGAAGTAAGTTTTCGAGTGTTTGGTGTTCTTAGTAATAAGTGAACACCTATTTAAGGAGAAAAATTTTAACGCTTGGAAAACTGTGCATTACAATGGTTCTAGCAGCACAGGGCGGAAGAATTCCTATCAGCGGCCCAGTGGTTTGCGAAAAAACAAATGAACTGGCAGCCAGGTTCGACGTCGAAGATTTTCATGCGTCGACAGGCTCCCTACATAAATGTAAGATAAGGCATGGATTCAGCAGCAAAAGCGTGTGCAATGAGAGTAACAGCGTAGACGTTAATACAGTGGGTGATTGGAGAGAAAGTTGTTTAAAAAACTAACGTCTCAGTATGCTCCCAAAATGTGTTTAAACGGGCCTTCTTTTCTAATTTACATCCTGATCGTACATTGGCATTCAAAGGAGATACATGTCATGGCGAAAAGCGGAGTAAACAACGCCTGACAGTACTGTTATGCGTAAACAGTGATGGAAGTGAAAAACTGCTTCCTCTAACTGTCGGGAAATTTGCGAGGCCGCGGTGTTTTAAAAATGCTCTCTACAAAAGTCTGATGGACTGGCTGTGAGGCGTCCATGCAAAAATGAGCGTACAAGATAGAAAAATCCTTTGGTTTATGGACAGATGCACGGCACATCCTTCTGATACGTTACATCTAAAAAACGTGAGAGTGGAATTTTTCCTGCAAATTGCACAAGCAAACTGCAACCGCTGGAGCTGGGAATAATCTGCAATTTTAAATTGCGTTAGCGCAAGGTGCTGGTATAGCATGCCACCCACTGTTTAGACGCTGGAATGAAGGATGAAATGAAAATTCAAATTTTACAGGTAAGATTTTTTCGTGATTTTTTAAAATTGTAACTAGGGAAAGCAATACTGTACTGTATGATTCTAAGCGACGTTCTGCTGATATTTCAAATACGTACTGTTTCATAAATAATGAATAGATTGAAATGAAAAAAGTATCAGCATGTCAAGAAAGATTGAACGTTTTTATACCAGGAGAGGATCAGAGGTTTTTTAAATTCCGGTATTCTTTTAAGATAGCCCTACATTTTCTACTGTGATTTTTTAGCATTGCGGTAATCCTCATGTAAATTAGTTATAGGCGTAGGTCTACCTAAAGAAATTACAGTATAGGCCTATCAAAATTCTATTTTTCACTTTCCTTTGGTTTCTTCTAACAGACAATGCATTACATCGCAGCTATATGGCACAGAGTATCGCAACTCACTGTCCGCAACTGCTTTCACAAAGACGGATTCGGGAATAGCGAAGCCTGTAATAATGAAGATAGTCGTGATGTTCCCGTTGATGATGAGGAATGGGGCAAATTAGAAGGTCTTGCGTGGTTTGACGACTACGGCAACATTGACGATAACGTTGTTACTACAGAAACCATGACCATATCGGAGATTGCGATAGGATTCAACAGGAAGTGGACGAAGAAGAAGCTGATGATGATGACAAAGACCAAACGCAGACCCGCGTGTATTTTAGTGACTTGTTAATGAGCTAGAGACAATTAACGCTTTGTAACGTGCATGACGCGTATCTGACAAAACTTATATATCCGCGTTCCGTAGTTTAATGTATCCGACGAAATTATGACGTAGTTATTAATTAGAAGATATAGTTTATTCTGTAACCGCGGAAAGAAAAAAAAAACAGGGGAAGATAATGGGGTTTGAGGGGGGAAATGATTAATTATATCTGTGTAGTTTTTCTCCCTATATATGTTGTGTTTTATAAGTTGTAAATTATACATAATTTCTGTTCAGATCACACCATTTAATTATACTATTTGTGTTCTATTTCACTTATACGTTTTTTCTTTGAAGTCACTTGAAAAACGTATAAATGAAGCTTTACTGTATATATATTTTATTTCGTATATTTATCAATTTTCTTCATATCGGGATAAATGAAGGCTTAAATTGTAGAGAATTAAAAATTGAAAATGTGTATTTTTTTTTTTTATAAACAAATTATTTTTTAATTGGCACGCAAACAGTGCACGCGCAAAATTGCGCTATTTCAAAATCTTGAAAAATACCTACTTTTTAAAAATTCAGATCACCCTCAATTTTCTTTGTAGAAAGTCATCTAAAAAGCCGAAATACGCAGAATTTCATAAGCTACCACTTTTGTTTGAAACTTTTTTTATAAAATTGAGCATTAAAAAGTTATTCCCCCAAAACCATATTCTCACCCCTTCCAACCCTTATAAAAAAACCACCCCTAGGTACGATTTCGGTCTGAACTCTTTAGATTCATGAAATATAAGCTACAGTCTACCTTTTTCAGTCACAAAAGTACCGGGGCAATTTTATTCCCGAAAACACCTTTTTCGTCTATTTTTCCTGTACTAGACTGTCCACTTTACTGTTTGACTTAGGTTTAGAAACAGTATCAATAAGATGGAAATTAGAGGACATACAAGAATAAAAGCCACACAAATGTTTGCTAACACTGATCATGTAACCATTATTTTAACCATAAAATATAAGCCAAAATCTACCTTTTTCGCTCAAGAAAGTATCAGGGCAATATTTTTTCCGAATAATATCTATTTTTCCTGAACTAATGTAGCACTCATTTTTATCATTCTTTTTACTGGGGGTTTTCAATTTATTTTGTTTTTTTCTCGTGTTTGTAGATTTGTGTTTACTGTTTTTATCGGGGCAATATTTTTCACTAATAATATCTAGTTTTCCTGTACTAGTCCTCCTTGTCTAACATCTGTGGTAATGGGAAATGTGGATGTGATATGTCAACTGTTATCATTGCTCTGGAACCAGCCATATTCACTTCTACAAGTTGTGGCTGTTTCTGTGTAATACCAAGTGACAGTAAGTCTTCCAATATCCTTTTGAGAGTACTGTCAAAGGTTTGTCTAAAGTCTGTATATAGGTTATATAGACGGTTGTTGTATCTGTCTGTTGGTGAATATTGGATCAGTTATGGAACAGCTCAGCTGGAATCCTTATTGGTATTTACCTTGTATTCCTTCTGCATATTCTAGTAGCTAGAGGTGGGCCGATATAGCTGTAACAGGTATTTTGGAACGTTATTTTTGTAGAACGGATGTAACAGTGACTGAAAAGTTGAATACCTGTTATTCGCGGCGACGCTGTTCCGAGTCGAGACACGCCGCCCTCGCTGTTCCGAGTCGAGGCACACCCCCTACGCACCTACACAGACACACGCACACACAAAAAGTACACAAGATCACGTAAACGAATACGCCAAGGCCAAATACTAGGCGTACAAAAATATCGCTGGAACGCAAGGAACAGCCAGTAACGCGTATTTAAAATACTAGGTATTTCAAATACTAGTGGTATCACCTATCGGTTGTACCCAAGGAACAACGCGTATTTCAAATACTAAGTGTATCAGAGGAACAGTAGTATTTTAGGAACACCTAGTGTTTTAGGAACAGGTAGTATCAAGCATATTTCGAGTAGGAACTATAAACGAGCCACTTTTTCGTCCTGTATACTTCATTCTGCGCAAAGAGACGGAGCTGTTTTTAATAAAGGAAATAATTCATCCTGCTGTTACATTTATTCTCGTGTGATATGCAGATATATAATACAGATTATATGCTAATAAATTATATATTATAATAGTCACCAACTTGTAACTAAAATCGGTTGGTAAAACTTTATGTTTTTACTCAAAAAAACTTTGTGTTCCGAGTGGTTAGTGAAATAGTTGTATTTAATTATATTGAGTTATAACCTATAGAGTGGCTGATGTTGATAAGCTATATTATACTTTTTATTAATGGTGATTTTAACTTCACTACACATCTCACGTAAATGATGAGATTGTTGTAATGGACATTTATGCACTTTATCTAGTCCTGTTCCGTAAATATCTGTAATGCATTTAATTTACTTTTGTTGTTGCTTATTATTTATAAGTTTTTATTTATGTATTTATATTTATTTTATTACAATTTGTTTTTTTATTTTTATTTTTAAAATTTTGTTTATTCTCATTCACTCTTGTGGCTTACTGTTATGTTTTTATTATACATTTCTGATGTTTTTTCACATTATTTTTTGTGGTATTACATGTAGGCCTACTCTAAATTATTTAATTGCCCCGAGTTTCGCAACTGATTTGTCTAACCAATGTTAGTTTGTTTACTACTAGTGAAAACTTAAATTGGTATTCCCAAAGGGAGATAGGCCTATAAATTCTCTTGTTTCTTATTTTCATTTAAACAGTAATAGTTTAATAAAGTCACAGTGTAAAGTAACACTGTTAATACTTTTAGTTCAATTTATTTCTTATAACATATTATATAGTATAGGTTATATAATATCTTCAAATAAATACACAGCAAGTAGGTTTATTAATATATTAATAGGTTCATCTAGGTGAAAATAAACCTACTTGCAGTGTATTTATTTGAAGATATTACATAGGAGACCTGCAGGAAACTCAAAATGAGTTACTTAAAAAGGATAATATAGGTTATGTATATCTATAATATATTTGCCAAAGCCCACTCACTGACTCATCACTGTATCTCAACAATGACAAGGCCTAGAAAGATGAAACTTTACATAGATATTCACTAGATACTGTAGATGTGCAATAAGACGGGGTTTGACAAAATTCAAAATTTAAGGGGGGTTTTGGAGGGGTCAAAGTGACCGAATATTCTCATACTCACTCACTCACTCATCACTGTATCTCAACAATGACAAGGCCTAGAAAGATGAAACTTTACATAGATATTCACTAGATACAGTAGATGTGCAATAAGACGGGGTTTGACAAAACTCAAAATTTAAGGGGGGTTTTGGAGGGGTCAAAGTGGCCGATTATTCTCATACGCACTCACTCACTCATCACTGTATCTCAACAATGACAAGGCCTAGAAAGATGAAACTTTACATAGATATTCACTGGATACTGTAGATGTGCAATAAGACGGGGTTTGACAAAACTCAAAATTTAAGGGGGGTTTTGGAGGGGTCAAAGTGACCGATTATTCTCATACTCACTCACTAACTCATCACTGTATCTCAACAATGACAAAGCCTAGAAAGATGAAATTTTACGTAAATATTCACTAGATACTGTAGATGTGCAATAAGACGGGGTTTGACAAAATTCAAAATTTTAGGGGGGTTTTGGAGGGGTCAAAGTGACCGAATATTCTCATAAGAAATACATGACAGTTAAAACGTGACAACTGTTAGGCAGCTTCTAGATGAGATAGAAACATGAAATTTGTTCTACAAGTTAACTTAACCCTCTTTTAAAGAACACAAAGGTCAATCTTAAATAATTTTAATTAAAACTACCCTAAAGAAATCTATAATATATTTGCCAAAGCCCACTTACTCACTTATTCATCACTGTATCTCAAGAACAACAGGGCCTACAAAGAAAATATTTCCGAATAAATTGATTCAAAGTTGTAAAAGGAGCGTAATAAGTATATAAACAAACATTTGTCGGTAGAAAACAATATTATACGATATATTAACTATTGTCTTAAATAAATATTAATTAATTATGAACACATGAATTTTATGCATTCCTGCGATAAGAACGTGTTCCCAGAAGTACTATCACACAATTTACGTAACATATTTGTTTACGTTGCAATGTAGTCCATAAAGAGTTGTTATGTTTAGTCTGGTCTGGACACAACTCAGACACACTTGCGTCATGGGGTTCAGTCTAAAGGCCACTGATAACAGGCCAGAATGCTGCTTTGTTCAGTTCAGTTCAGTCGCTACACTGCCACTGCACACTCCTGCTACTTTGTTTAAGACGATTATTTTGTTAGTTTTAGTTTGAGCATTGGATATTCTTGATTTTTTATTAGTTTGCATCTTATTTTTTAGTTTATTTGTCAAGTTTGCAAGTTTGACTATTTTTCTTATTTTTGCAGTGTAGATTCCACTTTATTAAATAGGTTTTTGTTCTACCGCCGTTGTTGCTCTTACAGTTTTTGTTAAGAAGAGAATAATTTTGTTTTAGTTTGTTTTATATAAGCTTTCTTTTCTACTTTTTCTATTTGTTTTATTAGTTTGTATCTTATTTTTTAGTTTATTTGTCAAGTTTTACTATTTTTCTTATTTTTGCAGTGTAGATTCCACTTTATTAAATAGGTTTTTGTTCTACTGCCGTTGTTGCTCTTACAGTTTTTGTTAAGAAGAGAATAATTTTGTTTTAGTTTGTTTTAAATAGGCTTTCTTTTCTACTTTTTACATTTGTTTTATTAGTTTGTATCTTATTTTTTAGTTTATTTGTCAAGTTTGAATATTTTTCTTATTTTTGCAGTGTAGGTTCCACTTTATTCAATAGGTTTTTGTTCTACCGCCGTTGTTGCTCTTACAGTTTTTGTTAAGAAGAGAATAATTTTGTTTTAGTTTGTTTTAAATAGGCTTTATTTTCCGCTTTTTATATAAATTCTATATTCCTAATACATGATAGAACAAATTGAAGTTGATGGGATCATGGTACCTCACCGTATTATGCCTTTGGGTGCAGATGGGTCGTGCTTCTTTTACTCCCTGTCTTACCTCATGTACGGTACTGTCTCCCATGCGTCTCAAGTGCGAACAAGCGTTGTACAGTACATTTGTAACAACTGGCAACGGTTTGAGGAGCATACAATGATGGCGTGTGGTAACATTTATAGACGTTTGGCTGAATACCGTGCTCACATGTCTCTGTACACCACATATGCCACCCACTGTGAGATTCAGGCTGCTGCCGAAATATACCCTTACCATCTGGTGGTGTATCGTGATGGTGAGGTGATTGTACAGCCTGATGAGTATGAGGAGGGAAAGCCCATATTGCGATTCAAGTGTTCTGGACCCATGATGAATGCCCACTTTGAACCTCTTAGTCCTCAATACATTCCTCCTCATACATCAACTGTTGTTAACCGTCCCATCTGCACCTCGCTTGGTACTGAGAGCCTAGAAAAAATCGTTGTCGAGCAAACTGCCCAAGACCAATCCGACGATGATATACCACTTATTTATTTGCTAAACTCTGCTAAACGTGATATCCAGAACCGTTGTGTGACGCCCCCTACTGACCTAATTTCGTCTTCCTCAGAGATCAGTGCTACAGTTGATTCGAGTGTTGGGAAGAAAAGAAGAAAACATCGACGTTCAAGAGTTAATGACAAGAATCAAAAGACACAAAAATACGGAGTCCGTAAGAAAATACAATAGCAAAAATCCTGAAGTTCATAGAGAGGCTGTTAAAAGATACAAGGCAAACCCTGACGTTAACAGGGGTTCAGTTTCTAGATACTCAAAGAAACATCCAGAAGTTAATCAGGAAGCTGTTTGAAGATACACTGAGAAGAGGCAACTGATCCCATGGAAAACAAAGTCTTTATCAGGATTTAAATATGACCGTAGTACAGACTACAATAATGACAAGGTTGTTTCTCTTGGTCACCACATTGAATGCAAGTGGTGCCATGCGAAAAAGTGGAAAGAAGAGAGCCCTGGCTTATGCTGCACCAATGGCAAGGTTCGTATTCCTTCTACTCAACAGCTTCCTGAGCCGCTCCGTAGTCTTCTTACTTACAGTCACCGTCAGTCTCAGCATTTTTTATCAAATACCAGAAAGTATAACGGATGTTTTCAAATGACTTCATTTGGAGCTAAAGAGGTGCACGAAGGAAATTTCATGCCAACTTTTAAGGTCCAAGGGGAGGTTTACCATAGAATAGGAAGTTTGTTACCTTCTCCCCAGCAAGACCCCTCTTTTCTACAAATTTATTTTGTTGGAAACGATGAAAAAGGAACAGAAATCAGATCCAACCTCTTTACTGTGGTTAAGCCTTGGTTAGTTGGCCAACTTCAAAAATGTCTGCATGATAACAATCCCTACATACGAGATTTTAAAACCGCAATGGAAAATGTTCCGGAGGGGCAGGAGTTCAAAGTTGTTATTCATGCAGACAGGAAGCCTGCAGTTGAACATAGGGGTCGTTACAACGCGCCAGCAACAAGCGAGGTAGCTTTGGTTATTGTGGGACAGGAGTTTGAAGAGAGACATAATTCTTCACAGCAGAGACACAGTTGGTACGGATCAGCGAAACTCATCGTGCACACGACGCTCTCCAGTACCCTCTTATGTTCTGCCGTGGAGAAGTCGGCTACTCTATCAATATTCCACAATATGATCCAATATCTAAAGCATCTCTCAAGAAAACAGTTTCCGCTTCAGACTTCTATGCTTACAGAATAATGGAAAAACAAGGTGAAGAAAGTTACCTATTGCTGTATCGTAGTCTTTTCAACCAGTTTTTGGTTGATATGTATGCCAAGATAGAGACAGAAAGGCTTAACTTTATAAGATTCAACCAGAGTAAGCTGCGAGCGGAAAACTATGTTCATCTTAAAGACGCCATGTGTAAGGGGGATGCTAACGTTTCATATATGGGAAAGAGGGTCGTGTTACCATCCAGTTTTACTGGTGGGCACCGCTATATGCACGAGAGAACTCAGGACGCCATGACATATGTTCGTCACTATGGTCGTCCTGATTTGTTTATCACATTTACATGTAACCCGAAATGGTCTGAAATTGGAGCTGCCTTAAGAGACAGACAAAAGCCTCAAGACAGACATGACATCATAGCTCGAGTGTTTCATTTGAAAGTTAAAAAACTTATTCATCTTTTAACCAAAGGTTCCATTTTTGGTAAAAGTAGGTGTTACATGTATACTGTGGAGTGGCAGAAGCATGGCTTGCCTCACGCACACATCTTGCTATGGCTGCAGGACAGGATCATGGCCGCCCAAACTGACAGTGTCATAAGCGCAGAGGTACCTGACCCTGAAACGGACCCTGAACTTCATGAAATTATTAAGTCGACAATGATTCATGGCCCTTGCAGAAGCTTAAACAGGAACTCGCCCTGCATGGTTAACGGCTCATGCTCCAAAAGATATCCACGTCCCTTATCTAAAGAAACCCAAACTGCTGACGATGGCTACCCTCAGTACCGTCGAAGGTCTCCTGCTGATGGTGGTTTTACAGTGAACACCAATGGAGTAGACCTAGACAGTCGGTGGGTGGTACTGTACAATCCTGTTCTGTCACGTACCTTTTTGGCACATATCAATGTCGAGTTGTGTTACTCTGTCAAATCGATAAAGTATATTTGCAAATACGTGAACAAGGGCAGTGATCAAGCAGCTTTTGTGTTGGAAAATGAGTGGGACGAAGTGTCCAAATATGAAGCAGGCCGTTACATAAGTAGTTCCGAAGCGGCATGGCGTATATTTTCCTTCCCAATCCATGAAAGATATCCTCCCGTAATGCATTTGGTGGTACACCTTGAAAATGGCCAGAGAATTTATTTTAATCCCGGAAACGTTCAAGACAAATTTCAAAATCCACCCAAAACCACTCTACTGGCATTCTTTGAACTATGCAAATCAGACAATTTTGCCAGAACCATAATCTACAGTGAAGTCCCTGCTTACTGCACCTGGAAAAACAATAAGTTTAGTCGGCGGAAACAAGGCAAAGCCGTTCCCGGACATCCAGGAGTGAAAAAAGATCAAGTGCTCGGTCGGGTTTATACTGTACACCCTAACAATGCAGAATGTTACTACCTACGTCTTCTCCTTCATGAAGTTAAAGGGCCTACGAGTTTTAATGATCTTAAGAGGGTATCTGGCATAGTTCACTCCACTTATCAGTCTGCCTGCAGAGCGTTGGGTTTACTTCAAGATGACAATCATTGGGACATCACCTTGGAGGAAGCTGCTCTGTCGGAGTCACCACAGAAAATCAGACAACTGTTCGCTGTCATTTTGGTGTTTTGTCAAGCAGCGGATCCCTTAGTGCTGTGGGAGAAACACAGAGACAGTATGTCAGAGGACTTCAAGAGACAGATGGAGTATGAATGTCCAGGCTTAGAGCTTGAACTACGGAACAACATCATTTACAACAAATGCCTACATTCATTAGAAAACTTAGTCTCTTCAATGTCCAATCAATCCCTCCAACAACTCGGTCTTCCTTCTCCAAGTCCAGAGCCCAACAGTTCTGCAGTCAACCGCGAGTACCTGAAAGAACTCTCTTACAACACGGTCCATCTATCTGAATTGGTTGCTGAAAACGTGCCTAAACTGAACGACGAGCAGAAAAATGTCTACAATGAAGTAATTGCGAGCATTGAATCAGAGGCTGGACGACTATTTTTCCTTGACGCACCAGGTGGTACAGGAAAAACCTATTTGATTAATTTAATATTAGCCACGGTAAGACAAGATAGGAAAATTGCTATATCTGTGGCTTCGTCAGGTATAGCAGCAACGTTGTTGGATGGAGGGAGGACAGCTCATTCTGCCTTCAAACTGCCTCTCAACTTAAACCACTCTGAGACCCCATTTTGCAACATATCAAAACAAAGCGACACAGCGAAGGTACTTAAGGATTGTAAGTTGATAATTTGGGACGAGTGCACCATGGCTCACAAGGGAGGAATTGAAGCTTTGGATAGAACTCTGCAGGACATTAGAAGCAATAAAAACCTGATGGGTGGAGTCACACTTCTAATGGCCGGAGACTTCAGACAGACTTTACCTGTTGTACCTAGGGGAACTCAAGCAGATGAAGTTAAAGCCTGTCTAAAGAGTTCTGTCCTGTGGCCTAAAGTCCAATTTCGTTCCTTGAGAGTCAACATGCGGGTGCATCTTAAAGGCAGACGAGTTTTCAAGTTTACTTTTACAGATCGGTAATGGAAATATACCTGAAGAAAATGGCAAAGTCAATATTACAAAAGACTTATGTGAAGTTGTATGCGACTTGACAACGTTGGCTGAAAAAATTTACCCAGATTTAACTAATTTTTACTTGAAAGATGTATCTTGGCTGAAAGAAAGAGCTATCCTTACTCCAAAGAATGACACTGCTGCAAATATCAATAACACATTATTGAAAAAACTGCCAACTGAGATTGTCCAGTACCAATCCGTGGACTCTATGGTGGAAGTAGAAGATGCGGTCCATTACCCAGTAGAGTTCTTGCACACGCTTAATCCTCCAGGCATTCCACCGCACAATCTTTGCCTTAAAGTTGGAGCTCCAATAATGCTGCTACGAAACCTGGTACCGCCTAAGCTTTGTAACGGTACTAGGCTGCAGATTAAATCGTTGCACAACAACGTCATAGAAGCAACAATATTCACTGGATGTGGTCAGGGGGAAGCAGTCTTCATTCCACGCATTCCCTTAATTCCATCGGATTACCATTTTCAGTTTAAAAGACTCCAGTTCCCTGTCAAGCTCTACTTTGCTATGACAATAAATAAATCACAAGGGCAGTCTGTGAAAATGGCCGGTGTTGATCTGAGGGAAGACTGCTTCTCCCATGGCCAGTTGTATGTTGCTTGCTCACGAGTTAGCTCTTCTGAGAGTTTAACTATCCTTCAGCCACAGGGTCAAACAAATAACGTTGTCTACAAGGAAGTTTTATAAGTGCCGTATTTCGTTTCACAAAACGATTTCAGTAGACTTAGTATTAGCACCCATTTATTCTTTTAAAAATTTGTAAATATTACATTTATACAATGTGCTTGGTTACCCAAGGTTAAAAAAAAAACCACCGAACCAATGTGTTTATTCAGTAAAAACCGTAGCGAAGCACGGGTATACAGCTAGTATAGTATATAATAACAGGTATTTGTACCTGTTATTTTTTTGGAACGTTATTTTCATACCTAGTATTTTAAAATAACAGTTTAGCCCACCTCTACTAGTAGCCTATTGTATGAGGGATATTTTTTTTCAACCTCCGAGATGCCACCCGATGAGACCCACATGGAATATTGGAATTGAGATACGCAACGCATGTGCATTGGGCTATTCCCTACCACACACCAATAGGTGCACTCCCTCCCTTCAGTCATTGTTGAGTAACAAGCGTGATAACATGTCTAATGTAATCGAATCACTCGTCAAGTGTGAAGTGCGTGCTGTAATTCGCTTCCTTCTTGCCGAAGGGCATAATGCAGCCGAAATTCATTGTCGAATGAGTAATGTTTATAGCGACAATTTTATGAGTGATGGTTGTGTACGAGAATGGCACAGAAAGTTTAAAGAAGGACGAACTGACATCCATAATGAGGGCGGTCAAGGGAGAAAATCTGTAGCGACGGTAGAAATTGTTGAAAAAGTGAATCAAGTGGTTCGTGAAAGGCGCAGATTCACAATTTCTGAGCTGTCTGTCGAATTTCCTGAAATCTCAAGGTCAGTTCTGTATGACATTGTAAGCGGAAGCTTCACTACAAAAAAAAATTGTGCACGGTGGGTGCCGAAAATACTCAGTGACAACCATAAGACTCAGCGAATGGGCGCAGCCTTAGAATTTTTGCAACGCTATCATGAGAAAAGTCAGGGTTTTCTGGACAAGATTGTGATGGGAGATGAGACATGGATGCAATATGAAAATGTCGAGATGAAAGAGCAGTCCAAACAATAGAAGCATAGTGAGTTCCCAGGCAGACCGGTAAAGTTTAAGTGAACGTTTAGCAGCAAAAAACTTATGGCTACTGTGTTTTGGGACCGAACAGGCGTATTATTGACTAAATTTAATGAATGGAGGACGACCATCACTTCAGCCTTGTACTGTGACACTCTTCAGCGACTACAAAGAGCAATACAGAACAAGAGAAGAGGAATGTTGTCATCTCGCCCTCACACTGCAGCACAGACACATGATCTCCTCCGGAAGTTGAAGTTCAAATGGGAGGTGTTTAAACATCCACCGTGTAGCCCGGATTTACCGCCGAGCGGCTTTCATCTTTTCACCCAAATGAAGCTGTAGTTAGCAGGGCGGAGGTTTGTGAGTGACGATGAGCTGAAGGCCAATATGAATGGTTGGCTAAGTGACCAGGCGGCAGCATTCTTTGATAAGGGCATACGAAAACTCGTGCCACGTTATGATAAGTGCCTAAATCGAAATGCCGATTATGTAGAAAAGTAGCTGAGAGATGTACAAATATTTTGTATATAATACATTTTTATAATTCTCGTTTTTTATTTTTACTTTAACGGAGGTTGAAAAAAAATAGCCCTCGTATATTACACCTGATAGAACTTTATGTGTAATGTTGTCTGTAGTTGTACAGGCCCACAGTTGGAACATTCTAGTTTGTCTCCCTTCTTGTATATAGGTTGTACACTTCCCACTACCCAGTTATTTGGTATTTTAAGTCACCTCCAAATTAATTTAATTAGATAATATATCCTTTCCCAGAGCTCTTCCCCTCCATATTTCAGTAAGTCAGCTGTTATTTCATCTGTTCCTGGAGCTTTGTGGTTTTCAAAGGACTTAATTACACATGACAGGAGGAATATCTTCAGGTTCTCCCATATGCTGTGTACTCTTGTTCATACCTGTTCTATTGCCTGATAAGGTTCTCAAAATATTCCTTCCATCTAATCAGATCCCTTTCATCCTCTGTCAGTATTGTACCATTTTTATCTTTACAGGAACATAACCTTAGTCTGATTTCTTATGTTCTGTTCTAGACCTTTTTGTAGAAATTTTTACATTCATTTTTGTTGTGTTGCTCTACTATTTCTTCAATCTATTTTTAGCACATCTCTTTTCTTTCTATGCACACTCGCGCAGGCTCTGTTCTAATTCTGATATATTCTTCTTTATTGGTTTTTCTATTTCTGTGTGCGCATTTCAGACCGACTTTTCTTTTTGATTCTACTGCATTTTCACATTCATCACAGTACTACTCCTGTGATGAAGTAGACCTCCTGTGTAGTTCACAACTTCTCCACCAATCGCGTTGCGTTGAGGCTACTATCTCTTTCTCACTCATTGTTCAAATGCATGTAGTAATCCAGGATGGTCGCCATCTTGGTTTAACCCACACATTCGTTTATCAGATATTTTCGACAAAAATTACAGTTTTTCCACTCTGAGACCATGGGTGCTGTGCGGGACGAAGGGCATGCCCGTCGTCCGCTCGTATACTACGTCCCGAGCTTCAGATAGAGCTCCTGCCGCAGGGTCTATTGATAGGGTCTGGATTTAGGGAGTGGCCTGCTACCGGCCGTGGGTTTTCAATTAATTAATTAATTGAGGGTGAGTGTACGCCGAGGCCGGGTCCAAGATTCTCCTGGCACAGATTGGTAGCGACTGAGGGCGCTAATCAGGTGGTTGCCCTGGAATCGGGCGGTACGGCGATACAATATTCGGGACAGTGTCCGTATAATGGCGTCCAGAGAACGGACACGCAGGGAGTCACGGATCGTTTTGTTTGATGTCAACAAACAGGCTTGTACGCCCAGCACAATCCTCGATCAAGGAGATACTGAAGCTTTCGCTTATTGGAGAGACTGAACCTTATTCGCATCTTGGCCAAGTAGCCCCAAACGGGTATCGCGTAGGTAACCATCGGCACCACATAGGTGGAGACGGTAAGCTTCCCTAGGCGGCGGGTCATGGCGTTGCTGCATAATACGGGACGGAGTTGATAGAGACGATTGGCGGTCTTTCGGGCTACTTGTGCAGAGTGTGTCCGCCATTTGAGACGTCGGTCGAGGTGAACCCCGAGGTACTTGACCTCTCGAGACCAGGGCAACAGAGTATCGCCTACGTAGAGTCTGTCTGGGAGCCTTAAGCGTCTGGAGAAGACTACTGCTGTGCTCTTGGCCGCGTTGATGGCAACCTTCCATTTCTCCGCCCACTCAACGTACTCGTCCAATTGTTCCTGGAGCCAGATAACTGCTGTCTCAGCTCGACGAGATACACCGCCGTGTCGTCAGCGAACATGGCCAACCTGGTGCCAGGCAACTTGGGCACGTCATTGACGTACACAGAGAAAAGCAGGGGCCTAAGACTCCTCCCTGAAGTACACCAGCAGTAATAGCCCTTGCCGAAGAAAGGGTGTTATCTACTCTCACGCAAAAGGTTCTGTCCCGAAGAAAGCTAGCAATCAGATGAATGTAGCAATCCGGAAGCAGAATCTCCGTGAGTTTGTATAGAAGGCCTGGATGCCAAACACGATGGAAGGCCTTCTCGACATCAAGGAAAATGGCGACGGTCTGCAACCGGCCGGTCTCGTGAGCAACCGGCCTCGGCCACGGTCTCCACGAAGCGCATCAGTTGATGCGTCGAGGAGTGCCCAGCACGAAAATCGAATTGCTCGGGGACCAGAATGTCGAACCGTTGAAGGTGATCCGCTAGTCGCCGCTGGACTAGTCGTTCGAAGTGGACGACATCAGGCTGATAGGCCGGAGGTTCTCGGCGAACTTGGGGTCTTTCCCCGGCTTCGGGATCATCGTGACCGTAACCGAACGCCATTTCTTAGGAAAGTAGGCGAATCGGAAGCAGCCATTGAACAAATCGACCAGGAAGCGAACTCCCCGGTCCGGAAGTGTCTGTAGGGCGGTGTTAGTAACACCGTCCGGTCCAGGGGTCTTCCGGGGCCGAAGCGCTAAAAGCCTGTCCGTTACCTCTTCCACCGAAGTGAGTTCGGGTTCGGAGGTGATCGGGCTGCCGAGATAAGCTTCAACTTTGTCTTCTATCTCCTCATCGGAGTCTGGATCCCTGGACGGGTTAGGAGCAAATTGAAGCTCCAGGCGCCCGGCCAGGAACTCAGATTTCTCGTCCGGGTTGGCAAGGGGATTCCCCCAGGTCCGTTGATGACCGGGAGTGGAGGACGGCGCCTCTTCCCGGTCAACGCGGAAGGAATCCTGTAAACGGAGCGTTCCTCCGGTGCATCGTCAGCCATTTTGGCGATCGCAAATTCCCCGCAGCTTCGTCGGAAGGCCTGCAAGTCACGACGTAACTTGCCGGCCGCCCGATTGAAGCTGGGCTTGTCGGCCGGATCTCGCGTCCGCTGCCACCGTCTCCGAAGTCTGTTCTTCTCTAAAGCGAGACGACGGACTTCCTCAGGGATCCGGTGGTAATCTGGCGTTAGATTAGGCTTCATCCGTGAGCACACGCCGACGGAAGAGACCACGGCATCATCGAACAAGGCGACCGCCTCGTCGATGTCTGAGTGGTATCGAGCGGAACCTCTTCGGGAAGTCTGCGGCAGAAGGCAGCCCCGAATCGGCCCCACTCGACCACCCGTCGTACTGCTCTCCCAATCGTGTGACGAGTAGGTACGTACACCTCAATCTGGTTGACAACGCCTTTGACAACAGCAATGTCAAGTATGTCAGGTCGGACTCCAAGTCGGCGGGGAAAATGCGTCGGTAGTCGGGGTCCGTAGGCTCGTAGGTGGTGGTCGTGAAGGTACCTGCTAAGCGTCCTCCCGGATGGTGTAGTTAGACGACTACCCCAGTCGGCGTGTTTGCAGTTCAGGTTACCTGCAAGAATAACCTTCCTATGCGCCCCGAAAAGAGCAGACAGGTCGGCGTCTATAACTGGAGCGGTCGGCGGTTTGTAAGCCGAAACCAGGAGGACGCCTCCTAGAACTCCGGGGAGTTCAACAGCGGTGGCCTCGATATTTTGGCGAGGAGGCAGGACCACGCGGTGTTGCGCAATGCAAAATTTCACCGCTATGGCCGTACCTCCCCCCCCGCGTTCCGCCCAGGTCTATCGTCCCTGTAAAGCGCATAGTTGGGCAATCTCACTGTGTCATGGGCCGTAAGCCAGGTCTCAGAGAGGAGAAGCATGTCGGGCTTGCGACGGGCTAGGAACTAAGTTCCTCGATTTTGGGTCGAAGGCTGTCGGCGTTCCACGCAATGATGGTAAGGTCGCGTTGGATGGAGGTAATTCTGTTAGCGTGGAGCATTACAGAAGACCTATGGCGGCTGCTGCTTCCGCGAGCATCAAGAATTTCTCAATCGGGTTCGCCGTGCGGAGACGCATCCGGATGGAACGATACAATCGGGCCACTTCGACGAGGTTATATTCCTCGAGGAAGGATTTTACCTTGGCTAGAGCTGATGGGGATGTGGACGACAAAGCAGAGAGGGCAGGGTCGTTGTAGGCGGCGGTAGCATAGCTGCGGACTGGATTCACCCGAGATGAGGTGTCTTTGGATGGGCGCTCGGTCCTTTCAGCTGCAGGATGGGGCTCTACTTTGGACTGCCGAGCAACCCTAGCGCCAGAGCGCTGTGTTGGCTTCTTTTTTGGTTTCTGGGCAGGGGCAGCGGGAGCAGCGTTTTTCTGTTTCTTCTGCTTCTGCTTCCTACTTTTAGGGGTGTAGCGAGCCTTGGGAAGGGGGATTTGACCTCTCAGGGACTGGCTCGACTACCTCCGGGGCAGGTTCCTCGTCCATAGGAACGGGCTGGTCTTCCAGGAACGATGCTGGTGTAGCATGCTCTTCCCGAGCACGTGGGCAAGGTCGGGCGAGAGTTTGCGGTTCAGATGAGGTCACCTTCTCCGGGAGACGGGGAAAGGCAGCATGCTCCAGGACGACTGGAAGTTGCTGGCGGGCAGTAGGGTTAGTCCTGTCCGCGGCCTGCCCCAGCTGCTGCTGGAAAACCCAGCATCCATGGTAATTTGCCGAGTGAAAGTCACCACAATTAATACAAAAGCGGCGCCCCTTAGCCGGCACCTTACAATCTTTGGTAGGATGCGGCTTCCCGCACCTGACGCAGGCCACTGCGTTATGGCAACTGTCCGAGCCGTGCGTTGGCAACGATAGCACTGAGGGACGTGGCCAGCCTCACGGCTCCTTTCTACTTTTATCTTCAGACCCCAAAGACTGGTTAGGCCCAGCTGTCTGTCTGCCTGCTCCCGCTTCAGGATGATAACTCGGAGGAAGGGTAACTTGCGCCTGGGTACACTTACGGTATATAACCTAATACACTCCTTTACAGGGATGCCGAGTTGGTGAAGCTCGTCCACCACCTCGTCGGGGTCTGTGTCTTCGTCCAGGCCGCGGATGATTAGCCGGACGTGAGCCGCCTTCTCGTTTGTAAAGGCATGAAATTTGAATCCATTGGCCTGCAGGAATAAGTAAACGGCTCTGTACTCCTAGACCGTCGCGCAGCAGACGCAAAGAGTGTCTCTCTCACGAAGAGACATCTGCACGTCCGCCGAGATGCAAACTCCGAGCCGGAGGCATCGGGAGAAGTCAACGACGTTCTTGACGCCGTTGACGAACAAGGGAGGAGGGCGGCTCCGACGGGATGGAGCATCCAGAGGCTCCGGGTCATCGGGGAGCGGAGTTTCCTCCGCTTTTTCTTTTTCGATGCCACAACGGTAAATTCGGACCCAGGAGTGGGGCGGGACGCAGTAAACGTCGGGGCGGTAGTAACCCCAGTAACAACGTTGGACTCGGCCTAAACCGATTGACGGCCCTGAGAAGGACCGCTGCACGAACCGACCGAGGTCAGGGACAAGGTCGGGGCCTACTGAAGAAACATTGAATTGGCCGGGCTGAGCTACTCGGGCCGAAGCCCTCCTACGGGAATTGTAAACCCGCTCAGCATCGGTATTGGAGGCCGCACCACACTAGGCGAAGCGACCGACCGCTACCGGGAGTGACCTAACTACTTAACCTACGAAGCTAAGCGGGCGATGCCACCAAAAGCCGCGGAAAAACAGTAAAGGGCTTACCTCGAAGTGGTCCCCCGACGTAATCCCAATTACAGGTCCACCGGTCCGGAGTGTTGTGAAAGCCGGAGCACCACACAGCACTAAACACTGGTACACTACACTTGCCGCCTTTTGGCTTCGGGAGGCACACTACACTGGTTGCACACCAGACCGCAAACGGCTACCGCCGTCAAGAGACTCGCACACGCACACACGAACACTACCGCGCACACAAGTCGAAGCAACCGATCCACCCGGACTAGTGTTGTCATCTGCTGCCACGTGGCCCTAACAAGGGGAGCGTTGATGGGGGTCGCATGACCCACTAGATACGGGGCCGCAGCTAGCTTGGCTTTGTTCTTGACTTGTTACTGGACCGGCACTGCAGGTGATCCAGTAGTTTTCAACACCTTCAGTGGCTGAAGACCTTACTGCCGGCGCAAGCTAGGGCAGGAGTTCCTAGCGCCAACAACGTTCCACGAAAGATTCTGTTACGTACATCAATCTCAGCCTTGGAAGAGCTCCTGAACCTCGGTATGAAGCAGTCCACAGTCATACGAAGAATGAGTCCCAGTTTTTTCACTCTGCCTTATTGTATAATTTTATGTTTATCAACAATTAGTATATTATTGTGTTTGTATGGTGTTGTTTCACTGTGTTAGTCTTTCTGTAGCTTGTAATCGCCAAGAGTCAATATACGCTTAACCTACTTTTTGAGAAACATAATTTTGGATACATCTCACCAAGGGTCCACTTGGGTATTGAGAACTATTTGTTATCTTCCTTTTATATATACTTCAGTATACTTATAATGTCCAATGTAATAGTTTTCTTGATTATCACACTGTGGTTTTCAACATTAAATTCAATATTCAAATACATTTTTTTTAGCCAGACTTTCCAATCTTGCTTCTGTAGCTGCTAACAATAGACTCTTTTCTTCTTTTTATATTTAGTTATACATATCTAACTTGACAAACCTCTTGACCCCAAAATGACCCTTAATAGGTCACAGAGTTGTTCCACAAACTTATAATTAATACAATTTTCTAAATTTCCTTGTCAACTATTTATATTACAGAGTTCTAGGGACTGTGCATATTCATTTAGTATATCATAAGCACTGCTTAAGTCTGTTAGATTTTTTAAATTATCATTTTATATATTTATCATGTTATTCACATTATGCCCCATAAAAGGACTCTTTTTCTTTATAAATCTGTACATAAACACTGTTTTAATTCTATATTATTCTTACAACTATTCACAATTATCTTTATCTCTCAATAACCCACCAAACATTTAATAATTGGTATAGGGCCTGTGACCCTTATGTTGCATTTTTGTCATTATACTGTTACGATGGTCTACTTGATCGTCGTAGGTACAGTGGAAAACAAAATACAAGACATCAGTTAAGTCACTAATCCCCAGCTTTAATTTTCACAGTTAAACAGTTCATAATTAACAACACAGTCTCTTATAACAAATCAAATAAAAATTGTTCACATTCAATAAAATGTCAACTAATATAAAACAATTGTATTACAGTTACTCTGCCCGATTATAAAACACAACACTTCACTAATAACCACATGAATGAATGCACACAGTATTGACCGACAGTACACTTGAACCGCACTGTAATATATCGCAACTATAACTGAACTAAGGCCGCTGCCACCTTGTATTTATGCCTAGCTCACAGACCAGAACGTTCCAAACTACGTGTTAGCTCTACCTACGACGTAATTAATTGTGGCCTTGACACAGTCCGCGCGGCTTCTGGTACAGTCTAGCTAATGTGTTGAGAATCATGTACACCACACGCATTACATTCTGGATCCCTCTGGAACATTCGATAAACACGTAGATTGTTCTGTGATGTCGTAACAATACATTACAAGTCCCACATATTTATACAGTCTCACATCATATATAGTGTATTTCACTTCATAATCAAAACACTAGTTTATTTCATTATTTAACATTATATTTCTTCTTTACTCTATTCTAATTAACAAATGTTGCACTGCCAAATCATAAAATATTTCACTTTCCTTTAGCTAGTCTCGTTTGCCTAAATTATTATTTAAGAATCTTAATTAATTATGTTCTATAGTTATTGTATATTTTCTTAATAAAATCAGAACCTTCTCCTCTCTCACATTATATATGTTTATTATATTAATGTTATCTTAACTTTTTCTATGACAATAATAATTTCCTAAAAGTTACAATGTTTCTTCTATATTTGTACACATTAGTACACTTCTTTTACATTAAAATGCTGTCTAACATTGTATAACTTAATTCGTAATGTAATAACACTTATACACTACATTTATCTACTTACATGTTTCTATATATATATATATATATATATATATACATACATATATATATATATGTTACTGTAAATGTGCGAGGGAAGGTAAATCCTAAGATTTACCAGTATATCCTAAGATTTACCGTTTTATGATGGTAAATGTCCGAAGATCCTTTTTAAATGTTTGCATTTCGGACTTTTACCAACAGTTTGTGCTAAATGTCAAGCTTTACCGCTGCATTATGGTAAAAGCATAATATTTTTAATTTTAAAGAAATTTATAGTTAATAATTAAAAAAAAAATTCCAAAAAATCGCAAGAAGAAAGGTGACAAAAATAATGCATTACACTACTACTTGTTTCTGAAATAATTTTTATTTAGCAGTGTACAATGAATTGTTGTAAAACTAATAAAAAACCTGCAGCCAAAAATATAAATATTGATAAAATTAATGACGTTTATTTAAAAAAAAAGAACATTTAAAACCATTATAACAATTTTGTGAAAAAAGAACATTTAAAAACTTTTTAACCATTTTGTGGGAATGAAAACGTACTGACGAAAACAAATACGAGTCCTTTTTACTATTTTTTTTAGTTTAATAATTAATTGGTACAAATAAATGAAAAATTAATAAAAGAATAAATTAATAAAAGTAAAGTAAAATAAAAAATTATTTGTTGACGGTTATGACACTTAGAATTGCACAACAAAGAGGAAGCTTGCACAAACATTCTTCGTAATACACTCTTTTAAACAATTACACATTTTATCCAACAAGCCTTGTCATCCAACTAAAGATAATCTGTTAATCACTTCTAGAACAGTAACCTCTTCGTTTCCTACTTCTGCAATGCTAATAAAATTTTCTGTATGCAGCTTTTATCACAACACAGCGGTAAATCTTGACTTTTACCACTAACTGTTGGTAAAAGTCCGAAATGCAAACATTTAGAAAGGATTGTGACCCCTCTTTCTATTTTTATGCTTTATAAAAAGAAACCCCCCCCTGGAAGGTTCAATGACCCCTTGCTCTAATAGCTATTGAACCTTCTCCCTTAGAACGGCCATCTTCGGAGGGGCGAATTTATAAGAATGTGACCTTACTATTTTGGAGTCAGTGAGACGAATTTTTGTACTCCAACAAATGTGTGAGTCCCAAGGTAGGAGTTAACACCGAGGGAAATTCCTCACACAGTTGGTCCAAGGCCTTCTGCTGGGCAGGAGTGAGATGGTCTCGCGCAGAATCGGGACAAGCTACCTCTTGGATACCTCCCTTGGCTCCCTGGTATCCAAGGAAAGGAATAACGACTCCCCGATTAAACTTGAAATAACATTGGTGCCCATGGATGTCCAACACGAGACCACTTTTAGCGATGAAATCGGCACCCATGATACAATCAACTCCCAGAGCCGGAGAAACTAGAAAAGGCCACACCCAAGAAAAACCGTCGATTTTGAACTTAAAGGAAATCACCCGGGAGATAGGCAGGATTTCCCGTGAAGCAGTCCAACATACTACGGACGACCGATCCGACCCTTTTATTAAGCCCTGCTTCTCAAGGTCCGCACACACTCGAGATGAGATAATAGATCGGGCTGAACCTGAGTCAACTAACGCTCTGAGCTGACCCTTTTTTACTTCGAGCGACAGGAAGGGGCATATAGAAGCCTGTTGCGGGACAGTAGCAAGGACCTTGATGTCAGAAGAGTCGGGACCTATCCTTGGCCTGGAGGTACTCGGACACCGAAAAGACTTAGGGCGAGGGGAAGACAACCTTCGACCTGTCTTCCCCTGGCTATTTAGTTTTCTGAGGACCGGACCCTCGGGGGAAGCGTTGGACGCAGACCACCCTCCGGACAATCGCGGGCAACATGCCCCTGTCTTCTACAACGAAAGCAAACTACACCTCTCAAAAGACCACCTCGATCGCCGGCGGTTCTTTCCGGTCGGGGCTGGGACTGAACAGCACTTCGCTCCGCCACTCGAAACTCGCCCTGACTAGCCCTTACGGGCCCGCGTGATTCATCGTTCGCCTGTATGGACCGGGATAACACACACAGTTTGTTTAGATCATCAAAACTGCGTGGCCGCTCGGCAAAAATGAAACGTGATCTCTCCTGGGGAGTGACCCCCTCAAAAACATCTGTACAACCTCCTCTTCAGGCAGTCCCAACCCAAGGATTTTTACGGCTTCACGGATGCTGAGCGCAAACTCAGCGAAACTTTCCCCGTGTGCTTGTACCCGATAACTATGTCGATGTTGCAGCTGCTCCCGCAATCTGCCAGGCAAGCATGCGTGCAACACCCCCCGATTGAACGACGTCACACTGCCGCCACATCGTATAGTCTGCGCGACCCGCTCAGCCATGGACCTGCGACAGTAGGGATACACGAGCTCAAGGAGAGTGCCGTCTGACATGCCCGGGAAATCAGACAGCTGAAACAAGATCTTAAAAAACAACATCAACCTGTCCACATCCAGACCATCAACGACCGGTAGCTGCTGGATAATGGTGGAAAGGAGATTAGGTAATTTGTTATATGAAACGCCTGACCCGCCCGAGAACGCAGGCAACTGAGCCGGCGGACTCGGGGCCTGCCCCATGTCCAACTCAGGAACCTGAGGAGAGTTCACGGGAGGATGAGATTTCCCCGGCTCGAAATTCCGCAACGCTTTCGCCACCTGGTCCGAAAGCAACTTCAGTGTAGCGCTGACTTCAGCGATCGTAGTCTGGGCGGACAAGTTCTCGAGTCAGTGTTGTAGGTGCTCCACTCGTTGCCGCACTCTCTGCCTCGCCCTCAGGCTGGATGGGGCCGACTCCAGATCCTCCATCATCTCCCGTAACTCCCCCCACTTTTCCTGGCACAGTTCTATTTCCGCCGTCACGTCGGTGACTTTCACAATGGACGTCGCCCCTCCGGAGGAGAGGGCGTCCCTTAGCTGCTTCCTCAAGGAAGCGACATCCCCTTGGGGCCTCCCACCCCGGGACTTGATCTCAAACTCGAGCTCATGCTTCAGAAACAGGTCGGGATTCATCCCGCTCATCCCCAAACCGCTCGACTAATCACCCACAACACACACAACAATAAATGACAAGAAATGAAACTGGAAAACCTCGAGTACTATCCTTCCATCAAGAGGACCCCCGGGTTCTCTAGCGCTGCGGAGACCTGGCCTACTCCTGAACCACATTAGTAACACCACAGAAGAGAACAAGCAACAACCAACAAGTGTCTAACATACATAACACCAAACACCAATCACGACATACACGTCTCACCAACACATAACTAGCAATCATAAACTAGCATCAAATTTCGAAACCTCGCAATACAGGAATTAAGTCGGTGACGGTACCGACTTCCGATCGGGCCATACCGCATCCCGCTAACCACACGCCATAATTCGACCTCGAATTACTAATATTCCATCACCCAGGCCGCGCTTAAGACCCCCGGCAGTTCAACATCTCAAAAATTTTCTAACCATCTATACCTGCCCCGGGGTGCGATCAGACTCACAAGTTGAAAAAACAACCTAACAATTACATTGACATACACATATAAAACAATAACATGATATACATTGGCCCATGTGTCAATTTATATGATTTCTGAAATTTCATTATGCCCCAACTATTTTCCGAGTTTGCAAGCCCCGTCACACCCAAGGACCCAAGGGTTCAACCCTAGAATCAACCGCGCTCTGCTACCATTTGTGACCCCTCTTTCTATTTTTATGCTTTATAAAAAGAAAGCCCCTTTTTTTTTTTTTTTTTTTTTTTTTTTTTTTAAAGAAGGCCCACTAGTTATTTAAAACTAGGCAGAAGACCTAGAGAAGCAAAAATGCGCTGGGTCCAGTGAGACGGGACTTGCAATTAAAACTCGGTTAATCAATAATATAACATGTTTATTATCCCAAAACTCATTATAAAAAAAAAATATATAATTTAATATTCAATTTAATATTTTCAATTCCCACGTTTGGCCTTATACAATTAATGTTTAGAATTTACAATATTCAATATATCATTTCTGAAGAATTCTTCAACATGCAAAGCCCCACCCCAAAATAACATCACTAATGTAATATAGTAAACTCGTAAGCTTGAACATCTTGAAAACATATATACATGTATAAAAAAATATCACATAGGCTCCTTAATTAACATCCTATAAATTATTTAAATTCCCTCTGATAACACTTAACACTAGCAACACATACTGGAACATAAAGACACATATACATATAATATACATCACAGCCAAAATTCATATTCGACCTGGCAGACAGCCTGTATGTTATAGCGAACCCACATATAACTGGGAGGAAAATCTGCATTTTTCATACAGCCCCAAAACCGGAATCACAAGTTTAAGCTTCCAGCACAGCTGAAATAATTTCATAAAAGCCACAACCCCTTAAATCCCTTAAAAATGAAGAAATTTTTTATTTTGAAAACAGAATGGATAATAACGACTAAAAACTGCAAGGTCAGAGTGGCATGGCAGCGCATATGATTTTATAAAATCAGAGAATTGTATATTATAAGTATATCAAAAATTAAGATTTTCAAAACTGTATACAACAGTGATAAAACAATTATCACTTAAGTTTTAAAACAACTGGCATAATTTTTACAAAATTGTTAAATCTTTTGTTTAAACTTTGTTACAAATATATATATTAGCCATCTGTGCATATATAAATTAAAACCAAGTGGTATACTAGCAGCTGTGGAAGTGTGCCAGAATAGGCCTGACCAGGTAAGACAAGTATCAGACCTGCATGAAACGGTACCAACGTGTGCCTAACTTGTGTCCCAAAAAACTATGTAAAATTCAACACCCGGAAACCGCCTGAAAACGAACCCCCAGCCCTTAAATACAGAAAAGGAATTAAATGTGAAACCCCAGTAACACTCAGAAAACATCTGAACCAGTCGGTTCAGAATCAAGAAACTCATACCTATACTTAGCTTTACCGAACAAATTACCCTTACAATATTAGCATTCGAAACATAAAAAAACTCTGGCGCACCCCCACAGTGTAGCTCACAATTACAGTTATAGTACGTTATAAGTGTGGATAATGTTCATAGTGAATGTCTTGGTGACACACCCTTGATCTAACTGTCTAGCTGAGTAAGTACATTGTTCGAGCACAGTTTGTTACACGGATGTTCTGCGGGCCAGGCCAAAACAAATAATAAAAGAGTTCATATCACCTTAACTGAAGCTGTTGAATTACATCTTTTCCTGTTAGCTAGCTCCCTACTCGGTGCAGATAAGTTTCAGGTGGTTCATGACTGGTGAAGGTGGCAGTACACCAGCTGGGGGCCACGTCTCCGTCTAGGGGCGAGAACCCGGGAAGTCTCGAAAAGTTAGCCTGCCATCAAGATGAGTAGAAATAACAGAAAACTGTCCGAGGTGAGAGCTGCTTGTTGATTCGGTGAATGGCTGCCTACGACTGATTTGTACAGCAGCTGCGTTACACAACCCTAAGTTTAGCCACTAGACCGCGTCGTCGTCGCAGCACAGCCTTCTAAATTGCGTTCATTTATGGTGCCGCTACAATTATTCGTGGACGAAAACCGGTATGGCATATCTCCGACCGCCGGCTCGTGCAAACGCCGGCACAGGATGTTCTGACTTTTACCATAATAGAACGGTAAATCTTAAGATATACCGGTAAATCTCAAGATTTACCTTAGTTCGCACTTTTACAGTAACATATACGTATTAATATCACATGATCTTCCACTGGGTATAGTCATTAAAGGTTGGGTCATTGTCAATTGTTAATGTCATTATTATATTTTATCTCATTTTCTTTACATTTTACTAACAGAATATTTATTCCTCTGTATAAATGGCTAATTTAAATATTACCTTTTACTGGTTATTATGTTAGTGTCGTTTCCTGATTCTTTAATTTTTGGTATGCTTCTTTGCATACAATATAATATAAAATTTGTACATGGGCATATCACAGTGGATTTGAGGATTGCTAAATACTTTCATATGTGATGTTACACTGTTCAGAAATACATGCATATTTATTGAAGAATATTAGACCACATTTAATTATAATGTTCCCACTTTATGTTCTCAGTTTTAGAATGTATATAGCAATAAATTGTTGTAGATTACTTCACATAAAATGTGTTGTAATAAGAGCTTTTTATTGAATCCCGTATTAAATCATTGTTGTATTGTATTAAACTTTGTATGTTGCATAGTGTTTTTATTTTTTTAGTATATCAAGAGTATGACTTGTATGTAATATCAGAATTACTTGTGTTACCAGGCAGGTGAGGGGTAGTTTTGTTTGTTAAACCCTATTCTGGTGAACATTTAATGAAATTGTTATAAATTTTAAAAATGTGTATGTGTAAATGCAGTTGTATAAGTCTACTTAAGTTATTGATTACTTAGGTATCAACATTAATGTTTGCAGTATCCAGTAGTCATCACAGTCTTGTGAATACAGAATTTCTCTTGTAAACATTGCAAGTCTGGTAGTTCAAATTTTTATCTTAATTGTAGGGCTGTGTCTTTTTAACAAGTTGGAAAGAGACATTTGTAGACTATAGTCTCTAAATGTTTAGCAGTCAGTAATTTTTTACTCGGTTATGATGTTTTTTATTCTTACTGTTGGATCTTCAATAGAAGTTGTATGATTGTATAGCAAAATTGCAAGTTAAGGGTATGGAAATCCACGAAACGCCTACGGTCAGAGGGGAAAGGCAATGTGAGAAGAGAATTGTTGTTATCAGCAACGGTGCAGCCAACCTATATACATTATTTCTAATAGTAACCAAAAGTCGCAATTGTTAAAGTTTGTTTGTAAATATGTCACCACGAATCTCTATCTGTGTGTGTGTGTGTGTGCGCGCGCGCGCGCTCAAATTTTGTGTAAAAATAAAATGAAATATCATACTGAAATTAAAGAAGTTTCATAGATACTGAACATTGCATGTTATAGCTTCAACTTTTCGCTTTACTTACAGTAAAACGTTGTTTGTCAACTGGTAAAACATAAATTATCTCAATTCTCATTCATCTGTTTCTTTTACCGGGTGTAACACTTTTAGCATTAAACGATTTTAAAAGATATTCTTTTCCTAAAGTTCTGTATTGAAATTATTTGCTTTTTAATTCTTCTATAAAGTTTGTTGTTGTTGTCCAGGATTAAAAATATTCTTGCAATTAAATTAATATGAAGAACACATTCTTTTATGTAATGTTAAACTGGGGAGATAATCGAGTATAATTAAGGACTGGAAGTGTACAGTTTGCAAATTACAACAATTTGCAATAAGAACGGTCAGAAAGGTTGTAGTTTTGTACGTCTCAGCAGTACAAAATGACAGAACCAAACAACACTCAGATATGTTTATAAAACATTGTGATATGTAATGGCAACACATTCTGATATGTGTACTATTCCAATTGTATTTATTGATTGATTTATTTCACTTTTGTTTGTAAACGTAAATAAATACAATTACAATATTATTAATATTACTATTATTATGATTATTATTGTTATTATTATTTGATTTATGTTGGAAACAATAAACGTATAATTCTTTTTTTAAGCCAGCTGCGTGACTGGGCACACACACACACACACACACACACACACACACACACACACACACACACACACACACACACACACACAAATGGGGATTAAAACAAATGGAAGACTGAGGTAGGACGTAACACAGTAACTAACACTGGTAACTAAAACATCACACTCAAGTTGGCAATACCTTCACTTGCATACTAGCTGATTCTCTGTTACCCTCTCGCCATTCACAATTTCAAAGTGGACTCGTCCATCCATAAATTGGTTTCTGCGCACATGCCCTTAACTTTCAATTTGAATGTACTTTGTTTTTGATCTTTGAGTTCTCATCTTAGTAATTTTTCACCTTTTTTATTGGAACACCATTTTTTACTCAAAACAACAAAACTCTAACTTAAAACGTGTTTTTAAGTTACAGACTACAAAGAATGTTATTTTGTACTATGTGTACCTAATACTGAACTTTCAGAACGTTTTTACAAGTACTTCACAGTCTCTACCACAGAAGTGATTTGTAAAGCAGCTTTCAGCCAACCATATATTTGTTGTCTGTGTAGCATGATTTTGAAGTGTTTTTTTAACATTTTTTAAAATTTATATAACCATTGATCTTGTAAGGTAAACTGTACTGAATGTCCATTACTAGTACCTTGCCAGTGTTTCCATTTGGCAGAGGAGAAACTACAAGCATATTGTAACTAATCGAATACTGTAAATATTTACAAGTTTAAGTTTAAATATGTAGATTGAATGGTGGTACCAACAGTCAATGAAAATTTTACTGTATACTGGTTTATGGTTTATTTTCAGGGAGGCTTATTGTCACAAGTGAACAAGAATGAACAAGAACTGAACTCAGCAGAAAAGTGTGAACAAAACGTAAATAATTCAGAGCAAACTGAATATGATTCAGTGCCCTCACCTGTTTCACTAGAGCAGTGTAAACCAGGAGAAACAAATAATTGTGTCCGTAGTGACATATTTTATCAGTCTGGCAATTTGACAAACTACAAATTAATACATACTGGTGTTAAGCAGTATCAGTGCGATGTTTGTAGTAAAACATTTGCTTGCGCACGGACTTTGTCACAACATAAAATAGTTCATACTGCAATAAAGAAATATCAGTGTGACGTTTGTAAACAAATGTTTTCCCAGGCAGACACTTTGTTTCAACATAAAGTGATCCATGCTGAAAACAAGAAATTTCAATGTGATGTTTGTAACAAGATTTTTGCTAGGTCAAATAAATTAACAGAACATAAATTAATACATAGTGGCATAAGGAAATATCACTGTGATATCTGTAATAAATCTTTTCCTCGATCTAACAACCTCTTAGATCATAAATCAGTACATACTGGTATTAGGAGATATCAGTGTGACGTTTGTAGCAAAACGTTTATTTATGCTAGCGGTTTCAAAAATCATAAACTAAGACATAGTGGTATTCGAAAATATCAGTGCGATGTTTGTAGCAAGGCATTTACCCAGCCTGGCATTTTGGCACAGCATAAATTAACTCATGCTAGAATTAAGAGATATCAGTGTGGTATTTGTGGCAAAGCGTTTACTCTAGGTAGTACACTGACGAAACATATACGGTTACATAGTGAAAAAAAATATCAGTGTGACGTTTGTAAGAAATTGTTTGTCCAGGTAGCTAGTTTTTTCAAACATAAAGTGATGCATGCTGAAAACAAGAAATTTGAATGTAATGTTTGTAACAAAGTTTTTCCTAGGTTAAGTAAATTAACAGAACATAAATTAATACATAGCGGCATAAGGAAATATCACTGTGATATTTGTAATAAATCTTTTCCTCGATCTAACAACCTCTTAGATCATAAATCAGTACATACTGGTATTAGGAGATATCAGTGTGTCGTTTGTAGCAAAACGTTTATTTATGCTAGCAGTTTCTCAAGTCATATAAGCCATTGTGGTATTCAAAAATAGCAGTGTGATGTTTACCAAAGCTTTTACCCAACCTGTCATTTTGGCACAATGTAAATTAACATGCTGGAATCAAGGAATATCCGTGTGGTATTTCTAGCAAAGCTTTTTTTACTCTAGGCAGTAGTGCATTTACAAATCATTAACGGGTTATAGTGGTGATAAAAACATCAGTGTGATATTTGTAATAAAATATAACATTTGGTCCTTTACCACAACATAAATTGACTCATAATAGGTTAACCACACCTATATGATGTTGTGATGTTTCTGCTCACATATCTGATGCACAAAACCAATCCGTTAAAGGTTTAGCAAAATTGAAAGTTAAGGGCTTGGAAATGCACAAAACGTTTACAGTCAGAGAGGAAAGGCAATGTGGAGGGAGTCGCTGTGAGATGTGAGAAGAGAATTGTCATCGACAATAGTGCAGCCAACCTATGATTCTTATTTGCAATAGTAACAAAAACTCAGGACTGTTCAGGTTTGTTTGTAAATGTGTCACCGCAAATCTATCTGTATGTGTGTGTGTGTGTATGTGTGTGCACGCTCATGCTCGTCCTATTGATGTTACATATAAGAATGTTTTGTAAACATATCTGACTGTTGTTTGTTTCTGCCATTGTGTACTGCTGAGACGTAAAAACTACAGCCGTCCTGACCGTTCTTATTCCAATGGAATTTACAAACTGTACACTTCCACTCCTTAAATGCACACGACTATCTCTCCAAGTTTATCATTACATAAAGGAACGCGTTGTTTGTATTCATTTAATTACAAGAATGTTTTTAATCTTGGACAACAATAAACTTTCTAGAAGAAGGAAAAACCAAGTCATTTCAATACAGAATTTTGGGAAAAGAATATCTTTTAACATTAAAAGTGTTACAACCGGTAAAAGAAACAGATTCATGAGAAAGATGTTTTACCAGCTGGCAAACAACGTTTTACTGTCAATAAAGTGAAAAGTTGAAGTTCTAACATGCAGTGGTCAGTATCAATGAAATTTCTTTCATTTCAGTAATCTATTTCATTTTATTATTACGCATTTCATTTGAGCACGCACCCCACACACACACACACACACACACACACACACACACAAATTCCGGTACTATAATTTCTGTTGTTTTTATAAGTATTTACTTTTATTTTAAAGAAACGCAAGACCTTAATAAAACACTTTCAGACTCATTCAATAATTCGAAAGCTAGCATGAATAGTTTCATTTAAAAAAAAACGTATTCAGTTAGCTTATTTTCAGGCCCAGCCCTTTCTGTATCCAATTTTTTTTAGAAGAACTCTGTGGGAACTAATTTGGCCCTTGAAGTTAATGTTTTCTCTACTGATGGGCAGCAGTGCGCTTAACGTTGGATGCCTCTTCTGAGTTATATGGAAGTGATGAACAGTCCAACGTATAACGTGGGTGTCATAGTCATTCAGAGTTGTCTTGGGACTAACCTGGGGTTTGGTCTTTTTTCAGCTCTTAAACTGTCCTAATTTTTCTCCCTCCTTTACAAAACACGATAACGTGTGAGTAGATTATTGCAGTTGCTGCAGTAAGCCTTTCAAAAACACTTAATTCGAATTTTTATTCCTTCAGCCACTTCTCTTCTCATAAATTGTAAAAAATTAAAAATTACTTCCCGTGCTTGACTATGAATAACTTCCTGTCTTTACTAGTTGAAAGAGAAGGATCCAGTTTAACAAATCTCGTTACTGGGCGATAACGCAAATAATTACGATAATACGCAATTACAGAAAAGACTACCAATAGAAATTATCTAAAATATTAAATAACTAATAAAAATTAAGGACTGTAAAACGATACAATTAATAATACATTGAGATAATAATATCAAATGCAAGACTGAGATAGCCCGTAAAACAGTACCTAACAAGTACTGGCAACTAAAACATCCCACACACGCAAGTTGGCAACACCTATACTTGAACACCAGCTGATTTTCTGTTACCCTCCTTCCATTCATGATTTCAAAGTGGACTTGTCCATCCATAATTGGTTTCTGTGCATATGCCCTTAACTTTAAATTTTACTGTAAATCATATTATGTATTGTTACGACAGTACTTGATTGTCATAGGTACAGTGGAAAACAAAATACAAGACACCAATTAAGTCACTAATCACCAGCTTTAATTTTCACACTTAAAAAGTTTGCAATTAACAACACTGTCTCTTACAACAAATCAAATAAAAATTGTTCACACGCAATAAAATGTCAAGTAATATAAAAGACGATTGTATTAAAATTATACGGCCTGATTATAAAACACAACACTTCACTAATAACTACTTGAATGGACACAGTAATATCGCCCGATAATAACTGAACTGAGCGTCCCTGCATTCTGTATTTATACCCCGCTGAAGTTCCAGAATATTTCCTTATAGGTGTCTAGTAGAAAACACTAGAACTTAATTCATTGTGGCATTGACAGTGCATGCGGCTGCACAAATTCTTGCACAGTCTAGCAAATGCGCTGAGAATCACGTACGCCACAACATTCAGCCCCTGGAACATTCGATAAACACGTAGATTGTTCTGTAATGGCATAACGCTGCCCCCTTCTTAAGCCGGTTCATCCCGAACTGGCAAACCATCTCTGAAGTAATATTTAGCCAGGCGATCTAGGTGGACGACCTTGAACTTCTGCTGTCCTTCCTGTTGAATCCGATAAACATTGTTTTTCTGCACCCATCATAACGGCAATGTGATACAGGAATCTTCTGACTGCAATGTGATGGCACACACCCACTAATGTAGCGTAACGCTGACTTGGCAGCTTCAAACTCTAGAACATGAACAAGAGCTTCTGAGCTATTTCGGTGTCTTGCCA
Organism: Magicicada septendecula; assembly: GCA_034769895.1. Classification (NCBI taxonomy): domain Eukaryota; kingdom Metazoa; phylum Arthropoda; class Insecta; order Hemiptera; family Cicadidae; genus Magicicada; species Magicicada septendecula. The sequence continues at coordinate 150,216,178 of CM068373.1, forward strand.
TTCGTAACACTTACTGAAGTTCACAATCTCTGATGCCATCAATAAATGTCTGCACCACAAACCTGATTCAAAAGTCTTCTGGTGCTTCAGGATAGGCTAATCTAATCAGTCTGTTGATACTTGCTTCAAACTCTTGAAGACTCTCCCTGGAGCATTGTCGTCTTGTTCTCAACTTAGCGTAGTACACATCTCGCAAATGTTTATCACCATACCATAATTCGAGAGCTTTTATCAACTCGGCATAGATATTCTGGCTATCAGGTGGCACCTTCTGTAGTAGTTCTGTGGCAGGTCCTTTAATGCAAGAATGAGTGAAACTGCCTTGTCTTTCTCTGTCCAATTATTTGCGCATGCAGCAGCTTCAAATTGGCAGAGGTGCAAATTGTCCAGTGACTGCTTCTGTCAAAGGTTGGAGCTTTGACATGAACTGTCCCTACTGGAGACAAAGTGACTTTCTCTACTGACTTATTTTCTGTGTCTTTTTCTGTCTTTATCATTGGTACAGTCTGTTCAAAAGTTTGTTTTGGTTGTATCTTCAGGAACTGCTCTTTTATGTTTGCCATTGAGATTTCTATTGCAGATATTTTATTTGACATGGTTTCTTCTACGACAGATATTTTTGTAGACATCGATTCTTCACCACTCGAATCAGATTTTTCTACTTCAGGTATTTTTAATGTTATTGATTCTTGTACCTCCGATATTTTAGTAACTTGTTTATTAAGCTCACCTCGTAATAGACCCAATTCTGCGGTACTAAGTTCTTGGATCTGTTTTTGCTCCTGTATTAATGCTTTGATGTCTTCTGTTTCACACTTCCATTCCTCTGTTTCCAGCTTACGTTCTTCTCTTTCCTGTCGGCGTTCTTTTTTTGTCTTCCACCTCCTGTCTGCGTTTCTCATCCTGTCGTTTTCTGTTTCTTCTCTTTCTTGTCTTTGATCTTCTTTTTGTTGTTCCTGTGTCTGCCGCAGCAGCGATTGGAAAGCTTCCATCATCTGACTGGCAGCCACTGTTTACGATTAATTATAAATTACGCTCGTCTTGTACAAAGTGTTCCCTATTTCCACTGTTAACGGTTCTGCCCCACTGATCGTCGTATGGTACAGTGGAAAACAAAATACAAGACGCCAATTAAGTCACTAATCACCAGCTTTTATTTTCACAGTTAAACAGTTCATAATTAACAACACTGTCTCTTACAACAAATCAAATAAAAATTGTTCATACGCAATAAAATCTCAACTAATAAAACGCGATTGTATTACAATTATACCGCCCGATTATAAAACACAACACTTCACTATTAACCACTTGAACGCACACAGTAATATCACCCGATAATATCTGAACTGAGCGTCCCTGCATACCTGTATTTATATACCGCTGAGGTTCCAGAATATTCGCTAATAGGCATCTAGTAGAAAACACTAGAACGTAATTCACTGCGGCCTTGACAAGTGCGTGCGGCTGCGCAAATTCTGGTACAGTCTAGCAAATGCCTGAGAATCACATACGCCACAACATTCAGCCTCTGAAACATTCGATAAATACGTAGATTGTTCTGTAATGTAAGAGTATTAACCATGGAAGTGGCAAACATAAATTTTGAGATGTTTTAACTGTAAGCAAATATTTCCGAATCAGTTTTGCCCCGCCTTCTTACTGTTGTATTGTTTTGTTTTGTTTATAGTTCACTAAATTGTACTACATTGTTGTATGACACTTAGAAAGGTTATAGTGATATTTTGATATATAATGATATTTTTGTTTCTGTTAGTTTACAAACAATGAACAAGTACTGCCAGGTAACATGGTTTGTTGGAATTGTTTACATACTTACTGTGAAGTATGGTTATGTTGCATTTTAAAGAGTTTTTACTGTATGTATTTAAATATTTGTAGGTATTTATGTTTACTGATATTTAAACAAAGTATGAAAACTGAAAATACAAAAACGAACTTGTAAACCTTAAGTTATTGGGAATGGATTTTCAGTTATGTACGATTGCAATAAGTAATTACAAAAAATATTTCAATTTTTTTGTTTTGCTGAAAGAGAATATTGTGAAACATGTTTTGTATTAATATTATTGTTATAATTAATTGATGGTGTTAATTATTTGTGTAATGAATTTAAGTTATACTAACATTTTTTCTTTCTACAAAAAAGAATATTTACTGAGTTGTACACTTTCAAAATATCCAGTACATACACATTTGCCCTTTAGTGTATTCTGAATGTTGTCTTTAATTGGATATGTAATATGACATTCTATGTATAATTAAAAATTTAGGTAACTATTTAAGTATGCGTAATGGTAGTATGTTTTTTTTGACACTACAGATGTTATAGTCCCCAATTTGAGGATTAATAAATAATACTTCAACTTGTTCTGAACTTAACCCCAAAATTTGAATTCTTAAGTTCTGTTCATATAGTTTTACATATTTCAAACTGAACTGCTCCTAAATATGACAGTTGTGTCAATGACAGATTTTACCAGTGGTTCATAGTGACTGTGTAAGTTGTATAAAATATCTTGAATTAATATTTGGCTTTTTGATAGATCTGTACAGTACTAGAGTGATCTGACAAATTTGAGAAAAACTAACACCCATGCACAATTCTAGAACTTTTGTAGTAGTAAAACCCTATGCCTTTCTGATCACTGAAAAATTACTAGCCACTTTAAATCCTGATGTGTCTCACTTCTAACATATAAAACTAAGTAAAATTATGAGTACTTAAAAAATGAACGCACATCTGTTCAGGAGTCTATGAAATAGGCATTATAACTTCTTAAATATTTAAAATAATTAACCTATCTATATATACATTGGTACATTACAATAAAACTAAGAGTTTCGTGTAGCAATCATGCATACTGCTTTTATTGATGGTTTTGTGTGTGTGTGTGTGTGTGTGTGTGTGGGGGGGGGGCTCATTTTGTTAACTTGGAGGTATTAAATCATTAACTATGTAACTTACTTACAAGTGTAAGTAATGATTTTTTATGCAAGACTTATATGTAAAATACACTTTTAGAAATAATCGCATATTCTTGTGACAGTTATCACACACACACACACACACACACACACACACACACACACACACACACACACACACAGATGAAACTATGCTTAACACCTGTTTTTCATTTTAGTACATGCTCTTAATTAAAAAAAAAAATATGTGTATTGTTCACATGTAAATAATGCAGTAACATTTTATTCACTTGAACTAATATTGAATTTTTAAAATGATATATTGCTTTTATAGTATGTGTTTATTTTGAAAGAGAATGTGATGCTGTCACTATTTCAAAAATCATGCTTAAGTAAAAAGAAATGTGAATTATTCAATGTAACTTGTATTTTTTTTTTAGATACTCTATGATGAGAATCTGTCACTGTATACTTGAAATACAATAAAAATTATGGTAACTAAACGTAGTACAAAAAAAGAAATGAATCCTAAATAACCAAATCACATTTTAATTTTATACAGATTAATGTATATATTGTTATGATTGGATCATGTTTCAAGTTGTACAGTGGAAACAATAACAGACACCAATTATAAACATTGACATTTTGAGCCCTATGGACATAGCAAGTCAAACAAATGCTAGAATCCTAAGGACGTACCAGGTACATCCACGGATTTGACATAGTGTAAACAAGATGGCTCATATATGTCCACAGGCTTTGTTTCCATGTAATGGAATATTTTAGTTCTCTACTTAAACTGAAGGTGTCAGCATGCGCTGGAAGAAATATGGAGAAAAATGTTTCTGTTTGTACTACATACATGTGTTCAAAGAGGGAAGCCATTTTTGTTATTTATCTTCAGCTTGTGCATGAGATAGTCATGTTTTGTTACATTTTTGTTTATTGAAAATGGATTCCGGGAATTATGTTACAGCAGAAAAATTAATGAACTCTTAAACAGTTCTGGCCCCGACATCAATTCATCAAAAATATAATCAGAAGTTAGTGGTAATGTGCGTTGATGACAGTGATATTATGATAAGTGAGGTAAATGATAGGACTAACACTCAGTTTATAGCTGAAATTAAAAACTCAAAAGATGTACATAGTAGTGTAAGTTAATTTCATATCTCAAATTCAAGTTCATGGTGTGAGTTAGATGAACAACCACTGTTACCCATGTGTGAGAGTTGTACTCTAACCTGAATTGGTAATATATTGTTCTGTTTTCAACTATTTCAGTAAATTTTTTGATAAAACATTTAGGTGTAAATGTAATTTCATGTATAGTTGTAATCTGTTTTAAAAATCAATGTTAAAATGAATGTACTGTGCAACAATTGAGTCGAGCTGAATTTTTTTAAGAGAAAAGGTGTATTTTTCTCAACTTAATAAAAATGTGAACTACAAAACACCTTAACAAAAAATATATCTTTTTAAGGGCTCAGGGTAAGGCCAATCCCGCTAATGTTAAATTGCTTAACATTTTACACTTTTCTCAGGAACCAATAATGATATTATCAACTTGAAATTTTTATGACTTGTTCATGGGTATGTTCTATGTAGTTTAACATAGGGGTTAAAATTTTTTTTGCAAAGTTGATTTTTTTAATAAAATGGTTTTTTTACCTTTGTTTTTATAAATATGTATTTTTTTAATTTCACAACTAATTTCATATCAAGAAACCCCCATGTTAAACCATGTATATATGCATACTCTACAAGTGGTAAAAATGTCAGGTCTGTATCTTATTCCATTCCTGAGAAAATGTGCAGAAACATTAAAATTGTAAATTGTTGGGAAATTACAATAGAAGTTTAATAAGCTTAATTTTTTAATGTACCCAAGAAACTTGTTAACGTATACCTTAAAATAAGCCTGCCCCATAGCTGTGATCATCTTCAGGGTCTTCTTCTTCATCATGCTTCCTTTTTCACTGTCTTCTGGCTTGTCTGGCCTTCTTTATTGTTTCTTGAGCTTGATTTTGAGCAAAATACACCCTTTCCTTCTCCGCACTTTTCATTGCCAGTAATGTGTGCTGAACCAGTTCCATGTCCAACTTTTTCATTGTTTTGCACTTCACTATGTAGCCATCATTGAAAGAGGCACTAGCCTCATACACACCAAAGTGTGGTGTTTTGTTTCCCACAAAAATAGTTGGGAAGGTGATTCCAAATAACATTATTTACACTTTCATTCGGATTTTGTGTGTCCATGTAAGCACTTTTTCAACAGTTCTGTATTAACTAAATCGTGGAAAACAGGCTTTATGGCCCCCATAACTGGCACAGGCAATGCGTTTTTATGAGTATATTTCTCTTTGGTGATAAGGGATCTTTGGTATTTACACTAAGAGTCAACACCTTTAGGGCAAAGCCCGTGACGAGAACTCGCATCAGTTGATATCTTGTGGTAGTACACTGTCCACACTGCTAGCTTCATTTTATCTACATTACCAATATTTCTTCGAATAGCTAGGCCATAGTAGGTTTGGATTTGATCAATAACAGCATCTGTCAACCGATTTTTGCCACCAAATGGCCTACCATCATAGAGATTTGTGCCTTTTTATTTTTATTTTAGTTTATGCGATCTTGAGCCCATGCGTTTCTGGGCTCAAAAACAAAATAACAGCTGATGTCTGCACAAACAGATGATATGCTTTTCACAGTGATACCAACTTTGTAAAACAAAATATTGTATGTAAGTTGAACATAATCAGCACTATAACAAAGTTTACTGTGTCCTCTCAAGCATACAAACAAAACGCCTCTGGTGACTGTGCATAACTATTGAAAATTGGAAATAAAACGACTTTGTGTGTTAAAACTAGTGATGTATTATAATATATCAAAATGTTCAGGAAGAACCATAAATACAAAATAGCAATTTTTTTTTAATTTAATTTTTTGCTACCCTGAACCCTTAAACCAGATGTGTATTTTAATGCACTGTTCACTGAATGAATGTAATTGAAGACAAAAATTATTTATTAGCCCTCAAACTTAAAAAAAATTGCTCAGGACACAGTAGCATGTAGGGACTGTAAGAGGGCAGGTGCAAATATGTTAATTTTTTCGAACTTGTAACCCTACAAGTGCTAATAAATACCTTGTCATAGTATTATTCAAGTTTTGGCCAGGGCATCCGTTGATGAAAATGTGCAGTTTTTTTATATTGTTCGTTACATAATAATAAAGAAATTTATTTTAAAAGCTGCAAATTTTATTTGCAATCCCTTAACCCAAAGCTGTCAAAGGTAGAACACCTCCCGAACTGAAAAACAGGGTCATATTTGATACTACCCTTTCTTTTCTTTTGCTCAATATCATATCTACTTTAACACTAACATTCTCTTCCATCATACACAGTGAAGAAAACGATAAAGTCTGTTATCTTCTATTTAGTATAATCAAACCACAGCTATCAAAGTAGTAAAGAATAGCATAGTAGTAAAAAAATCGTATGTCTTCTTTTCCTAATTTAGTATTAGAGTAACCCAATGTAATAATGGCATTGTATTTTTCAAGTTCATTACACAGTGCTTGTAGTTATTCATAAAATTCATCCCTACTTCATCATTTGCGTCTCTGTTGGTGTTAATAAATGTTATTAACTGAAACACCCTTTAATCTTAGAGTGAAAATTCTTTCAGAGAATGGTGAAAAGCCCAGCACTGACATTAATCCTTTTAGACATTATAAATCCAACTCCCTGTTTCCTTGTCTGTCATCGTTTGCAGAGTAGTACAGAGCATATTTTGATTTCCAAATGAGGCTTTACCGTTCTTCATTATATCTTTAAGAGCTACCACTTCCATATTATCTTTCAATTTCTTCTACTGAACTGCACATCTTACCACCATGCCGCGGGATGTCCACAGTCCATGTACCAAATCATAAAATGAATTATGTATCATTTTTTGTAGTCCAGGTAATTTCCACGAGAGCAATCCAGGTATATTCATTGAATTCTTCACAATGGCAGAACTTTTACAAGACAGGGTTGTCAAGCCTACTCTCAGCCCCAATCTGGAGGGCCAGGAACTCTGATTTCGGGCTGTTCTTACCCTAGGGAGTTGCCTTTACTTTGGTTCATGATCGTACCATGTCTGGTCATAGTAGGCTATCTAACTAGTCCTTGTGTTGACATACTAGTGGCTCCTCTGTTCTCACACTAGGTGTACACCCTGCTACTGATGCATACCATTATTTACAGTTTAACAATAAAAATTAAAACCTTAATTTATTTTAAATTAAAACAATTTAAAACCGATGAAAAATACTTAGGTATCAAGATTAATGTTTCCAGTATCCAGTAGTCATCACAGTCTTGTGAATACAGAATTTCTTGTAAACATTGCAAATCTGGTACTGTCTGGCCGCGACTGGATGATCGTAGCTGCTCTCCCTTACCACGCGGCCGCTTGTATCCGAGGTAGGGTGAAATGTGTGTACTAGACGTTTGGTTTACCCCCACTTAGCCTACCGTAGTACCCGGCCATTCTTCTCCCACCTTACACTATGCTCGATCATCGAATCATGGCCATACAGTAGTTCAAATTTTTATCTCAATTGTGAGAGTGCGTCTTCTTAAAAAGTTGGAAAGAGACATTTGTAAGCTATAGTCTCCAAGTGTTTAGCAGCCAGTAATTTTTTATTCAGTTATGATGTTTGTGGTACAGAAAATATGTTGCAATTTAAACGTGTTTTTTTCTTACTGTTGTATGATTGTACTTTGTTTTTCATCATGCGAGTTCTCATCTTAGTAATTTTTTAGTGTAACACCATTTTGAAAACACAAAACAACAGAACTCTTACTTAAAACGTGTGTTATTTTGTACTATGTAGATCTAATATTGAACTTTCAGAACGGTTTTACAAGTACTTCACAGCCTCTACCACTGAAGTGATTTGTGAAGCAGCTTTCAGCCAACCATATTTGTTGACTGTGTAGCATGGTTTTTATATTTTTTTAATTTATATAACCATCGATCTTGTAAAGTAAACTGACTGAATGTCCACAACTAGTACCTATATAATCCCAGTGTTTCCATTTGACAGAGAAGAAACTACGAGCATATTGTAACTAATCGAATACTGTAATTATTTACAAGTTGAAGTTTAAATATGTAGATTGAATGATGATCCAACAGTCATTGAAAATTTTACTGTGTACTGGTTTATTTTCAGGAAAGTTTGTCACCAGTGAACAAGGTTGAACAAGAAGTGAACTCAGCTGAAAAGTGTGAACAAAACATAAATGATTCAGAGCAAACTGAATATGATTCAGTGCCATCACCTGTTTCACTAGAGCAGTGCAAACCAGTTGAAACAAATAATTGTGTTAGTAGTGACATATTTCCTCAGTTTCCTCAGTCAGGGGAGTTGACAAACTACAAATTAATATACACGTGTTAAGAACTATCATTGCGATTTTTGTAGTAAAACATTTGCTCGCTCGCACACTTTGTCACAAGATAAATTAATTCATGCTGGAATAAAGAATATCAGTGTGACGTTTGTAACATAATGTTTACCCAGGCAGCCTGTTTGTTTAAGCATAAATTGATCCATGTTGAAAACAAGATGCTTCAATGCGACGTTTGTAACAAAACGTTTGCTAGGCCAAATAAATTATCAGAACATAAATTAATACATAGTGGTGTAAGGAATATCACTGTCATATTTGTAAGAAATCTTTTTCTCGATCTAACAACCTCTTGGAACATAAATCAGTACATGCTGGTAATAGAAGATATCAGTGTGACGTTTGTAGCAAAACTTTTTTTTTATGCTAGCAGTTTCTTAAATCATAAATTGAGCCACAGCGGTATTAGAAATATCAGTGCGATGTTTGTAGCAAAGCATTTACTCAACCAAGAATTTTGTCGCAGCATAAACTCATGCTGGAATTAAGAGTATGAGTGCGATATTTGTAAAAAAACCTTTACTCTAGGTAGTACACTGAGAAAACAGACGATTACATAGTGGTAATAAAAAATATCACTGTGATATTTGTAATAAAATATTTAGATCATTTGGCCCTTCAGCACGACATAAATTGACTCATAATAGTTTAACCACACCAGAGTAATGTTTGTGCTCACATATCTGACACAAAATCAAACCATTAACGGTAAGTCATATTATGTATTAACCACGGAAGCGGCAAACATTACATAATTATATTTAAGTATGCATAATGGTGGAATGTCTTTTTTGACACTACAGATATTGTAGTCCCCGATTTTAGGATTAATAAATATTATTAAAACTTCAATTTTTTAAAATGATTTCTTGCTTATTAGTATGTTTATTTTAAAACCGGATGTGACACTGTCACTAATACAAGAAGAAAATGCTTATGTAAAAAGAAATTGGAATGATTCAATGTAACTCGTATTCTTTTAAATATGTTGAAATTCTGTCAGTGTGTAATTCTTCTGACACTGTGTAATTGAAATACAATAAAAATCATGGTAACTAAGCATAGTAAAAAAAACAAATCTAAAATAACAAGTATTTTATTTCTGTACAGATTCTTGTATATATTGTTATATGATGGTCTCATGGTTTATCAAGTTGTACAGTGGAAACAGAATAACAGACACCAATTACAAACATTACTTAGACACAGTTAGAAATCAACAGAGGCACTGTTTTATAATAATTCAAGTTAAATTTGTCCAACACAACAATAAATGTCACCTTATTACAGTTTACACAATTACTATTAAAATAACTTTCCACTATACCACAACAATAACTTTGATGCACAGTTGAATTATTGCCAGGTATAACTGAACTTGCTGCTTCAAAATCTAGTATTTATGCCTCAGCTACATTGCATTGTAGTGACAGTGGGCCTTGATGCTAGTAGTCGCGTAACATCTGGAAGGGGAATCTTGAACAATCCAGAGTATTATAGAGTTCTGCTGCACAAATATATGTCTACATGTGAGGCATCATAAAATCACTTAGTGAAGTGGTACTACGTAGGGTACTACAAATTGTATTCCTCAGCATACCACTGTCCTTCCATTTCATGGTTCCACTTCTCTCCTGCTTACTTACATTTGTCATCTGGTCGTTTTTCTGACTACAGCAAAAGTGCTTTGTGCCGATCTTCTGCCTCTTCTCTTTCATATCTGTTTCTCATCTTGTCATTTGCTGTCTACAGTAGCAGCACGTGGAAAGATTCCATTAACTGATTGGTATTTACTTTTTAAACTATCGCACTACTTTTCTATAAAGTGTCCTCTATTTCCACTGTTAAGTATTCTGTTAGACTGCTGATACCAATGTTGTGACAGTCTCACAGATTGTCTTTTTGTACAGTGGAAACAGAATAACTGACACCAATGAAGTCAGTAATTACAAACTTAATTAGACACAAACAGTAATTCTAAGACAACAAGGACACTCAATAATTCAAATTTAATTTGTCCAACACAATAAGTGTCACCGTGTTATAGTTTTCCACTAATTAATGTAATAATCACTTTCCACTAAACCACAACAACAACTTTGATCCACACTTGATATATCAGGTATAACTGAACTTGGCCATTTAGAATCCAGTACAGTAGAACCTCGCTAATCCGTCACCTGTGGGACTGGTGATATGGTCGGAACGCAAAATAGGTCGGATTATCAGAAGAGTACAAAATGTTTATTATTTCATTAAATGAGACAGTCTAAAATAAAATAAAACTTATACAGTAGGCTACCAGGCTATATGATTGGTTATGTACAATAAATGTGGAATGGGACAGATCAGGGAAGTAAATAATTTTTAACAATTGAAAGAAATGTTAACTCAACCAGTGTTCACCCTTTGGGGAACCTCTTTTAACCCACATGGTTACAATTTTATTATGAAACATCAGTCTGTGTTTGTGTCTGGCGTCAGTTAGTCTAGATGAGTTACATAATCCCCTACAACTCAGGACATCTGTGAATTACAGAGAATGCGAATGTATTCGTTATTCAAACCCAAATAATCATTTCTGCTGTTTCCATTTACGTGTTTACGTTTTGCTCCTGACATAATGCAAAAACTACAACAGTATGCACACACAGTATTAAAAGTGTAAAAAAATATTTGTAAACGCTAAAACTATTTGTCACCAATTACTACGTACACCAATTCACACAGGACGAGTCATTAGCACACACTAGACACTAGATGCCGGCTCACTGAGGCAGCAAAACAACTGACAAGTATGTAAACAAGCTGGTGAGTCATCAACAAGTCGGTGCCTGAGCTGCAGTCGGACCAGCCGGGGTTGGACTAGAGAGGTTTTATTGTATTTATACTTCTGCTGTCTTGCATTGTAGTAACATAGCGGACTTGATGGCAGTAGAGTAGGTGAGTAACATCTGGAAGTGGCATCTTGAACAATCCCGAGCATTATAGAATTCTGCTGTACAAATGTATGTACAAGGTGTCATGTAGTCACTCAGCTATGTAGTATTATCTATTTCCTCAGCTTAGAAATATGATGAAATAGCTGTGTAGGAAACCATCTGTATGACGGAGTTTTTTTCAGAGCTACCACAAGAGACTTGCAGTTTTGAATTTTTACAGACCGTAGTCAAATAAAGCAGCCAATCAGAACAAAAATTAGCTGACTAATGTTGAATTAAGCAAATAAAATATGAGTAGTCAAATAAGCCACTGAAAGATTTGTTTTTAAATTATTCACAATAGTTTACAGCTTTGGGGTTGTACTAAGAAATCTAATATTAAAATAATTCAGACTTTTAAAAATAAGGTTCTTCACAGTATTGTTGATGCACCATGTTACGTAAGGAATTATGACATCCATCGGGACCAGAAAATGCCTACAGTTGCTGATGAGATTAAACAGGTTTCAGGTAAATAGTAAAGAAGACTTCATGTACACAAAAACATTAAAGTGCTACAACTGCTTGATAATGCTGGACTCTTTCGGTGATTGCAGAGACAGAAACCATTTGAACTGGCGAACTAAATGTGTCTAGTAATTCTCGGCACATGAACAAAGTGTAACTGTACTGAGGAATGCTGCAGTGAGAGCTTATCCTACACAATATTTAGTTACATATTATAATCAAATTTGCTAGATAGTTTTTAACTATTTGTAATAAAGTTACATAATAAAAAATAAAAAAAATTCACAATAGTAAGAGTATGTATACTGGAAACTCTTTTGTATAGGAAAATGTTTTATTTTTCTCATAATCCAGTTAGTAATTGTATTGTTTGATATCTTTAGTAGTGTCTACAGTCCTTACCCATTACACTGTGTGCTAGTGTAACTAGAATCTGCACCTAGGGGTGTGATGAGATTTGTGTGTAAATTAGACATACCTAATTTTCAGGAGACAAATGTGACATCCACACTCAGTAGTGTCAAAATACTTGGTTGTAATTATTTTTGGAAATAACAATAATTATTTGCATGTCCAAACACCCGCACAATTGTTTAACCCTTTCAATCCTAGCCATTTCAGCACAGGAGCCTGGCTGTTTTCCATATTTTTTCCTATTTTTCTTTTTTTTAATAATAAGATTTGTTAAAAACATCATAAATTGCATGTCAAATTAAAGATTTGTCCTTCAAATTTCTAAAAATGGTACAGTAATCCCTTAACATTCGCGAGGGTTACGTTCGCGGAACCTCCGTGAATGTCAAAATCGCGAATGTTGAGACTATCTTCCCGTGTATAAAAGGGGGTTAGGTTCTGTAAAATTTTAATTGAAACGAAAAAATATGTACGTACTATGTTTATTAAGCAGTAATATTAACATACATAGATATTGATTATACTGTACTTTATACATATTGAAAGTTAAAGTTTATTTGCTAGTTGATGGTTGAAAATATTTTGTGATCTGTGATTGTTTGACAGAACAATTATACATTTCAGTGTAAGGAAGGGTCGCTGCCTCGATTTCTCTTTTAAATTTAAGGCTTCTCACCAGTGAAGGGTCATTTCCTATGGCTTTCTCAACAAGCTGTTGTTGGAGCTTTAAAATTTCTCCAATAACTTTTGAAGAAAATATTTTACCTGCAATAAAAAATGTTAAGTTGTAGAAAACTTAAAACAATTAGAAAACCTTTACAGAAAAAAAGAAAAACTTTTGCCTTCAGTTTCCGGATTCTCGGTCTCGTCTTCAGTGTCGTTGTCGGTCTCTAAGACGTTTTCTTCAATGATCTCTATTAGTTCTTCTTCAGTAAGACCATTCTCTTGTATTAATTCTTCAACATCATCTCGCGTCATATCGTCGAAACCATCACCTCCGACCTGATGAGCCAGTTCCACAATCTCTTCAACTTGTTTGGAAATTAAAGGCATCTGGTTTTCCTTTTGTACCACTTGAGGCCAAAGATTTTGCCAACAAGCATTAATTGAACTTTCTTTCAATTCCATCAATGATGCATTGATTTCGGCAGTACAATTTGCTATGTTGAATGTTTTCCAACTATACGTTACTGTAGCTTCTGAATTTTCTTCTATGGAGTTCAAAATTCGTTTTAAACATCTTCTTGTGTAGTAGGCTTTGAACGTAGCTATGATTCCTTGATCTAGCGGTTGGATTAGCGACGTCGTATTCGGGGGTAGAAAAACCACTTCAACATTGGGATGGGCCTCTTTTAAACTAGATGGATGACAAGATGCATTATCAACTATGAGGAGAACTTTGAAACTAAGGTTTTTATATGAGAGGTATTTTTCCACCTCATGAATGAAGCAGTCATTAAACCATTCCAGAAACAATGCACTAGTTACCCATGCTTTCTTATTTGATTTCCAGAAAACAGGCAACTCGTTTTTATTTTTGTCTTTGAGAGGACGAGGATTTTGCGGTCTATAAATCAGCATCGGCTTTACCTTAAAATCGCCTGATGCGTTGGCACATAACAGAAGAGAAACTCGGTCTTTTGCGGCCTTGAAACCTGGAGCTGAACGTTCTGTTTTGGACAGAAAAGTTCTACTCGGCATTTTCTTCCAGAACAACCCTGTCTCGTCAGCGTTGAACACTTGTTCTGGACGATATCCTCCAGTTTCAATAATTTTAGCAAGTTCTTCCAGAAATTTTTTAGCACTTACATGATCTGCGGAAGCCGATTCGCCAACTAACTTAATGTTGTGCAAACTATGCCTATGTTTGAAATTGTCAAACCAACCTTTACTCGCCTGGAAGTTAAACGATGATTCAGAAGGATCCAGGTTGATAAGGTCATATTTTTTTTAGCTTTGGCCCGTATCAAAGCTGAACTTAGCGGAAGTTTCTTCTGGTTCATATCTTCTATCCAGACACTTAACGCTTTTTCAGTTTCTTCCAAACACTTGTTCCGCACTTGAGATACGGTTTTTGCACTGATTGGAGCACTTGCTGCAACACTGTCTCTTATAGCCTTTTCATTTTTTTTTAATAGATCTAACAGTAGACTCGTTAATATCAAAAAAGCGACCTACAGCAGATGCACTTTCTCCTCCTCGTAGCCTATCTAATATTTTAATTTTTTCTGAAAGGTGCAAAACCTTTTTCACTCTTTTCACTTTGGGCGGCATCATGAACCTTTTGTCACTCATTGCTAACAACTGAGAGAAATGTAAACAGAGGGGGTACATAAACCGTAGCCTAGTCTATTTTCTCAGAATTGTTTACACAATGTGTGCGGCACGGAGTCAGCCGGAATTCTCGGAATCGGCTACACAAAGAAAGTCTACTCATACCCCTTAAACAATTTTATTTACGTATTTTGCAGGTGGTCTTAATGTTTTTTGTAAGCTTGATTAGTACAGTATTATAATATTCTAATGAAAAAAAAAATCAATTTAATACAATATTTTTTTTAATCCGCGAATAACCAAGTTGCGTATACGCGAATGTTAAATTTGTTTCTCATTAGTAGGTTCGCGAATAGTTAAGTTTCGCGAATGTTAAATCTGCGAATGTTAAGGGATTACTGTACACTATTTTTTAACATTGAAAATGTTTATAAGGACGTGTCGCACATTTGAAAATGACCGCTGGTGCGTGATCGAAAATGGGAACCGGTGAGTTTCCATAGAAACTACTTCTTTGTTGTCAATAACGTAGTACACATATAAAACTTCGCTTATGAATGCGACTACATTTAACTTATAATCTGTACATTGGTAAATGAAGAATGAATTCATTGAACGGTGAATGAAGAATGAATTCATTGATTGGTGAATGAAGATAAATATATATTTTTTTAGATTTATTGAAGCATTTTCAATGCCCTTCTCTATGCATTGCATTTGTGCAATGCCTGTACATTTTTTTCTATAGGTGAAATTAAGTTTGACTAACTTAAATTTGAAAAATTAAATTTTCAATAACTTGAAAAATACAAAAAGTTTTACAAGGTATTTTCAAGTAATAAATGGTTTTCTTATTAGGAACTACTGTACAAAAATTACTTTTCTTACAATATTAAAGCACAGAATATAGTAAAAGCCAGTCTATTTTCAATAATCTGCTTTTTTGTGGTACAAAATGAAACAGTCATGGTAACACAACTCAGATTCAAACATTGCAAGTTTCACAACAGTCAGAAATCACAGAGCAGAAAACTGACTGTGCTGCTATCTGTGTATTCATTTGGCAACTACAAAGTCCAGTCTGCAAGTACAAATAACAGAAGCCCGTAAATGTTTCGTACAAATGTCATTAAACACACGTGGAGTGAGAATGTAAAATTTATGGGCATTTATGACCACTGAAAGTAGTTTAAATAGTTCTGTTACTACAGGAAATTTCGTTAATGGTTGTACTTGTTTTCCAGATTTTGGCTGGCTACGTACATGCTCCTATGTAATCATATATTTTACTAGAGTCGGCTTACTGTTGTCTTTTCTTAATAATACCTATAGTCCTCTTACTTGCCTAATGACAAGAAAATATGGTATTGTGATATAACTTGTGTAACGAATGTTTTTAGTACAACTTAAGCTCAGTGTCATATAATAATGTAACTTCAGTTACCTTGTAAACCTCACTAGGATTTTATTTTTGTTGCTGGCAGAAATTATCATGTTGCTGTTCCTTAATTATATGATGCTTAGATATTGGAAGTATGGCTGCAGTATTTACATGCCTACTTGTTGCATCAACATTTAAATGTTTCTTGACAAGTTTATGTAACACAATATAGTCAAATTTTAGATAATCAGAGAAACCAGCATGTAAGTCATGAGGATGGATGTTTTAAATTAAGTAGCCTTCTTAATGCTGCATGGTTTGTAATTACAACAAAGCAGATACCATACACGTAACATTTGAAATATTTTATTACCCATACCAGAGCAGGTATGGGCTCTCTCAGTTGCACTATAATTTATTTCAGCTTTGTTTAGCTGGTGGCTGGCATATGCTACTAGATGTTCATATCTGCTTTATTCCTGAGGAATATGGCTCCTTTAGTAAATCGTGAACCATCGGTGCTTAAAATAAAAGGTCTAGTGAAATCAAGATATTTTTTAACAGGTTCCTGACATAAAGCAGCAGTTAAAGTTTCAAAAGCTTTTGTGAAGTTTTCTAAACAAAATTTATATCCTTCCTTGTCAGTTTTGTTAAATGCTTTGCTATGTCAGCAAATTTTTAATAAACCAACGATAGAGCCCAACTAACCCTAAAAAGGCATGTACGTTACTTATGGATAATTAACTGTAGCTGAGAACGTTTTAGGATGTGGCCTTATTTCTTTATCACTGACCATATGACCAAGATATTCTACTACATTTACAGCAAAAATACCTTCAATAACTGAATGTCTAAATTAGCTTCTCCTAATCTCTGCAATACCTTACCTAATCTCTGAGCATGCTGTTCCATACTACCGGTATAAATAATAATGGCATCCAAGTACATTAATGCTTCTTCTCCTTAATACCCAACAACGTGTTATCCATTAATCTTGAATGTCGCAGGTGTATTGCACAACCCAAAAGGCATGTTGACAAAGTCATGGTGGTGACCAGGTATATTTGGCAACAGGTACGTACCTCCTCTCGTGATAGAATTCAAAGCTCACTAGTCAACGCAAAATCTACATTATGGACTGCCCGATCGCAACTCCCTTTATTAACTATACTAACAGGACTAGACTACAGCAAATCGGAAGGACAAATTATCCCTTTTTGCTCATATTTTGAATCTGCTCATCAGCATCAAATTTCAAAGCTTTTGCTAACCTATATGGATTCTTTCTAATTGGTAAACTCTCTTATGTTTAATTCTATCCATTCTCTATGGGCTCAGTAATTAGACATATACATTTCTGTAACATATGCCATAAAACTTAAAAGTTTTGTTTACTCAATTGTGACAATTTATCTCAAATCTCTTTTTTTCTAACTCATCTTGTCAAATGTGACATCTTTTTATAATGTTTAGTAACTATTTCTGATTATATCTCAGCTTTAAGGGTTCTGTTTCATATGCCTTACATTCAAACATCCCAGATAACCCTATTAGTTGGAATGTCTAACTTTTCTCTACTAAAATTTATCAATTTTGCTGTCACAAATTTCCTTTTACTTTTCTCTTATGGCTCCTCTAATATATTACTTACTACTCTGGCAGTTTGTATTTCATGAAAACTACTGTCCATTGTTTCTGCCAAAACAGTTTGCACAATTTTCTCTCATACCCCTACACTCAGGCATCGCCAAACAAGCACTCCAGTCATTGTTGGAATAAAGTGATTCTCACAGGTAACTATATTCATAGTAGTCTTGGTCACTATATTCCAATCTGATCAGGTTTCTTACAATTAAAACACAGAAAAAAGGTTTCCCTCTTTGTGGTGTGTTGTCATGTTTCTGTCGCCACAACTTCTGATACTGTCTTGGCTGTCTGTATAACCTCAGTGAGAGCTGAAGGTATTCAGTACCTAACTTGTTTCCTTACAACACCATGAAGAACATTAATATATGCAGCTAGTATATGTTTCTTGGCTTCTTCATTTATTATAGCCTGTTGAGTATGTTCAGAAACTTGCCTAATCATTCTAACAGATAAATGTCTGCACCTGTCGGCGAATTGTTCAGGCTGTAATAAATATAGCCTTGTGGTTGTGTGACTCGCATTCTGCAAAGCGCTGTAGTGAAATTATCAAGTTGTTTGACTTTAAATCGTTCAACAAAAATCTCTCAAAATCGTTGGTAAGTACTACCATTGTGGGTATCTTCTTCATTACTAATTAAGAGTAATGCAACTGATTCCGTGCACTCAAGTATAGTGACTGTAATTGTATCACTATCTGACCAGTTTCCAAAGTTAGCAGCATGGTCTATTTTATTAAAGAATCCCGTCACTGATATAGGACCATCTCCGGACTAAGTATCTGTCAGATTTGATACTGTGAAATCTCTAAGCATAGTCGTTGGAGTAGTGGGCACTCCATTTTTGTTAGTTAATTATCACAAGATTAAAATAAACTGGCAACACCAGGGTCTGAGTCTTTAGCAACTGTGTGGTCATGGTCATGATAAATGATAGTGCTATACCCACGTACTAACTATTCTAAAAAACTGTAGTCTTTATACCAAATAATAAAAAATTCTAGACTAATACAGACAAATATGTACAGACTAATGTTAAGCACAGAATTTATCCACACAAACTTTTCATGTGTTCTAAAATTTATTGCTAATTTAATTATGTTCACACTGATTACTCTTGCATCATCTGTAATGACCATTTATATACAGTATTTCTCAATTATAATTTTTAAAAGAGTATGCAGTACGTTTTTGCATCTCTCTAACAGAACATGTGGGTCAGTAGTTGGTAGGTAATAGGCAGGACAATTACTGTTGATGATTTCTTGGGTATATCATAAACAGGAGGTTAAGAAAGGGTACTGTTTCTTCTAAAGGAGGTACAAAACAAACAGTACACATGAACAGGTGGAACTGGAGGAGAATCTTGAGGTGAAGGAGTGGGAATACTTGGTGGCATTAGTGTTAGTAACAGGCAGTATTGGTTCCTATTCTGGTTTCTACTCTCATTAATAAATTAGCTGTTAAAGGGTCTGTACTAGAAGCTTGGCCTATCGGGAGCCCAAAATTTCTACCTGAGACATATATTTAGGTTATCTTTACTTTTTCTATAAACTTTCATAAAGTATAAGAATAAGTACATACATATACGATGTGTGTTCAAAAAAAGACCGAACATTTTGGCAACAAAAACTTTATTAATGCAGTTACAACTTTATGCATGCTTATTCCCTTCAAAGTATTCCCCCCTGCTGGCAATGTTTCTTCAAATTCTGGAACGATTCCTGGAACACACTTTTTGAAATGGTGCACAGCTGTTCTTCCATATTTTTCTTGATCTCCTCTATTTTTTCAAAACGACGTCCTTTCAAGGTTGCCTTCAGTTTTGGGAACAAGAAAAAGTCTGCTGCTGGGGTGGGGCTAAGTCTGGAGAGTAGGGTGGGTGGGACAGAACAGTCATATTGTTTTTCACCAGATAATCAATGAAAAGGAGTGACACGTGAGCTGGTGCGTTATCATGTTGTAACACCCAAGTCTGTTCTTTCCACAGGTCTGGCCTCTTCTTGCATACTGCTTCCCTCAGATGCCTTAAAAGTTCTCTATAATACTTCTTATTTACTGTCTGACCATGTGGAACGAATTCATGATGAAGCACCCCTTTCCAGTCAAAAAACACCACCAACATCACCTTCATGTTTGACCGACTCATCCGGGGCTTTTTTTTGTTGAGGCGATCCTTTTTCCACCCGCTGCGTGAGACTGTGCTTTCGTTTTGACATCGTATCCAAACACCCATGTCTCGTCCCCTGTTATAATGTTTTTGATGAAGTTTTTATCAGCACTGGCATGGTCAAGCAGTTCCTGACTGCTTGTAATCATTGGACAACAAACATGGAACGAATTTTGCTGAGATGCAATGCATGTTCAGTTTTCCTGTTAAAATTTTGTGGCATGAACCCACGCTGATACCCTATTCCTTGGTAATCTTGTGTACAGTTAAACAACGATCTCCACATATCATAGTACAAACTTCATCGATTTTATCGTCACTTATTGATGTTGACGGATGACCAAGTCTTGGATTTTCATTGGTCGATGTTCTTTTCGCTTTGAAATGAGTAAACCAGTTGTAGCACACTGTTTGGTTTCATAAATCATCCCCATATACTTACTGAAGCATTTTGAACATTTCTGTAAAAGGTTTGCTAAGTTTGAAGCAACATTTTATGCAAACACGTTGTTCAAGCTCTTTCATTTTTCCTGTGGGAAAAATTCGCCAAGAGGTTAGAACACGTATTAATTTCAGCTGCTGTAGCAAGAATCACAACAATGGTAGAAAGAATCGGAATATTGGACGATATTTTCGAAATTTGCTGCAAGTCATTGCCACTTGTCGGATCGTGCTCTTTGTGTATTGCCATGGTACTGTGAAAGGCCAGTCTTTTTTTGAACAAAAAAAAAATATATAGTGAGTTTCTTATACTCTAACATTAATACATAATACACAAATTAAGAAAATTATTGATCATTTATTGATTCATACAAACATTATTAATGAAGTCTTTTAAACATTACTCAATTTAACTAAATATACCTCTCAATTCGAATTGAGATATTTGTATTCTCAAATACAAACGACTAATACAAACAAGGTCTTAAATAATAACTATCAACCAAATTATGATATCTTTTATGAAACCACTCACACCTTCGGATGTTTTTTTGCAACCTCATCCCACCACGCTGCCACATGGCTGAGTGTATTGTGGTTTTAGTAGTTATGAAATTATTTAATCACTGCAACTGACTTTAAATACATTTATCAATTCTGTTAACAAACAGCTTTAAGATCTTT
The DNA here is from genome assembly GCA_034769895.1 of Magicicada septendecula. Classification (NCBI taxonomy): domain Eukaryota; kingdom Metazoa; phylum Arthropoda; class Insecta; order Hemiptera; family Cicadidae; genus Magicicada; species Magicicada septendecula. Next base: position 150,237,059 of record CM068373.1, read on the forward strand.
TTGATATGTTCAGTCAACTTGTGTTGTTTGATGTTGGATATTATTGTAGTAACTAGCTACTCCACCTTATGTTTTGCCTTCTGGATGTAGTAAACAGTAAACATTGTACAGAATATTTGGGATTTGTTATGTACCTTTTGTCAGTCACACGTGAGATTCTGAGATAAACGTAATATTTTCATGAAGTATACTCGTATTTTGATTTCCTGAATGCACTGGGGTAAACTATTGACATTTTCAGACTGCTAGACAGAGCTCATGATCCATTAATGCAATTTACAGATAATTGTTGCAAGTAAATAGGCTTATGTCCGTTCCACGAGTTTTGAAATAATAATTTCTATATTGCTGATACGTTATTGGAGGGATGGTGATGAGTTTGATTGTTGGTCTGTCAATAGAATTTGGGTTTGTTATTGATTATATGAGAACAGGAAATTCTTAGTTGCATATAATGTGGAAGCCAAATGATGATTTGGTAAATGAGGTTTGTATGTTATTTCTGAGAGTAATCTGAATTACCTGTCTTGTACACATCTGAGTTAATTGAGTGGTACATGGAAGGATTGTTTTTCGTAGAGACCTACACATGTATGATAACTACGTGGTTAGTTATTCACAAGTTATCACTAAAATGCATGTCTTCTTATAAACTCTGAAGAGAAGTATAGTGTCTTCAAATGAATGGTTAAGTTACATAATGGTTACGTATAATATTCTTCAGTTGGATATGAAACCAAATTATATAAATGTATATCAGGGTGGCCACAAGCCTGGAAAACCTGGGGAAATTGCATGGAAAAATGAAAAAGAACCTGGAATTTTTGTAGTAATTTAAATTATTTCTCTTCATGTTATATTTGCGAAGCCATGATCATCCGCAAATACATTTCTGCACTTCATTTACTCTGTCATGAATTACGCTTTGTGCTTGAAACCCCTGCCGCAGCTCAAGTCGATTGCGTTTCGAACCTGAGTCGGCCGCCTCAGCCAAGACCGTCTACAGTTATATCACACCTTAATGCAACTATTGATAGTAGTCAATATGGTGTCAATATCGGTTGGTTGTCAAAAGTAAACACGTGCTACTTACGTGTGCTAAAGTTTATAGTGGTTGTAGAAAATTTAAGTTTAAAGTGAGGTCACTGTTTTTTTTTGAAAGCAGCATTGTTATAATGGGTCGGTTGTGTTGCGTGCCTGGATGTAAATCGAATTACGGGAGTTCAGATACTTCAGCATTTAGATTTCCCAAGGATGGGGTTATGAAATAGAAGTGGATCAGATGTATCCGTCGGGATAATTTTACGGTTACTGACAATACGTTAGTTTGTATAAAACATTTTGAAGTCCAGCACTCCCTTACGAGGGCAGGGGCTCTTCAAGTATGCCGTAGCGGATAGTGTGACAGCAGCTGGGATCACTTGGTGTATGTTTTCAGTAGAACACCATATGCCTATCAGATGTGCCGGTGGAGCCACCACTGCATTTTCTGTTATGTTCCCTGACAGCATCTAGGATGAGGCTTGAGAGGACTAAAGTTGGCTACCTTGTTTCATTTGGCCTAGCTCTGTATTTTCGTGACTTACTCACTAAAGGTATTCAAGAAACAGATTGTTTTGTCGCTTGTTTTGATGAAAGTTTAAACAAATGTAGCCAAGACCACCATATGGATATTTGTATTAGATACTGGAGCATGTCTTCTAGTGAAGTCTGCTGTAGATATTTTTCCTTCGCTTTCTTGGACAGATCTTCTCCTTTGATCTTCTAGATGGATTTCAGTATGAACTGGAGTGCCTGAATTTAAAAAAGCTTCTCTCTTTATCACTAGATGGGCCAAATGTTAATCTGAAATTTGTAAAAGACTTACAAGAAAATTTTAAGTCCGAGTTTGGTGAAGATGATCCTTGTTTTATGTTTATTGGTACATGTAGTTTGCATGTATTAAACAATGCCTTCAAAGGGGGAGCAAAGGCGACAAAGTGGAAAATTGTTGAGTTTCTCCGAAGTTTGTATAATTTTATTAAAGATGTGCCAGCCCGTAGGAGTGATTATATAAGGATTACAAACTCTGAGCTCATGCCTTTCAAGTTTTGTTTTATTAGATGGCTCTTAAATAGGAAGTGTGCTGATTGAGTGCTACTAATGGTGCCACATTTGATAGAGTTCAAGTTGTGTCTTGATCCTGGTCGAAAAAAGGTTCCAGATGCTCATAGTTACAAGATTATTTCTGGTTCCCTAGAAGATGTAGCGGCTCTAGTCACTAGGGCCGATACGTAAAATTTAAGACTAGGTTAGCAAACTTAGAGGAAGCGAAAAGTGTGCTGGAGCCCAAACAGAGTGACAGGATTTGCAATCAACATTCTTTTAACATGTAACAAAATTTATTAAGTTCCAGTTGGTGACACAATGTTCCAATCATGTTGCATTTTACATACAGTGATTAATTTATATTGTTGCAAGAAAATAGACATAAGTTATACATACATTAATGTGCAGACCAGCTGTAACTATTTACTTTCTTTTACTATAATAAAGACAAATATCAAAATCTACTCCTCTACTTACCTACGATTCTTCCCAGTATTCTATAGACGAAACTGTTACAGAGTTGATTATTTGGGTTTGAATGGTGAAATAAACTACTTAACACATTTTATGCTAAAACAAATACTTTTCTTTTATTAAACAAAACAAAAATCTTTCACTTTATCTTTTACTCTTAACACAAATTCTCAAAAAAAAAAGAAAAACATATTTAATCAATATATATAAACTACTATAAAAATTACATGAAAATAGCGTTATATTAAGCAACCAGTACTTGCATTCACTCTCTATTTCTCACACTTTACAATTTTTTACTACCCCCAGTGTTAATTAAGAGCTCTGTTATCTGGTGATTTTATTATTTCCGTGACTGAGTTTAAATAATATTAAAGAATTTCATATTAGACATTGGTTAATTTTGTACTCATGCTGACTGTAGACGTTGTCCGGTTAATTCACCAACACGGTTAAGTCACTGCTATCACCATACACTCCGAAATACGTAAAAGAAAATGTTTAAATTTTGTTGTTAGCGTTAAATGTTCCCCGGCTGTATATCACCTTACTGGTTTACTTCATTTAGATTAAAATTTTGTCGGCCGACGTAACTTGCTCGCGAGGACTTGGTTATATGACCGCACGGTCAGGAAGCTGAGTGTCGACTGAGGGTTATTTCATCAGTTATTTCCCGCGGGTTGCATACACACAAAGCATCGGGCGTTGGCGAGTTTTATATCGCCTTCTCTGATTGGCTGGTTTAAAATGTTCTAGAAGCTGGGCCAGCGAATTCTGCAATTTGTTGCCGCCTGATGAAATTAACGTATGACAATTACGTGTTTCTTCATGATTTACAGACATCCTGGGTTTCCCCACTCGTGATGCACAGACAGTTTCTCAACTCGTCTCGCCGTACGGGCTCCAGACACTAACAGGGTTTCACAATAAAATTTATGCATTTTAGTTAAAAGAGGTTCCCCAAAGGCTGAACACTGAATGTAAAACTTATTACAGTTATTAAAAGATTTGTTCCCCTGATCTGTCCCGTTACAAGACCCCCCCCCCCAATAAGAGGTTTTATGCCAAAGCATAAAAACTCTCATTGTCTAAACCTAAGAGGATCAGCAAGGATATGGCGCCACGATCCCCCTTAAATACTTATTATAATCAAGGGTTACTTACCCCCCTAGTCCAGTGGCTGTGGCTCCACCTATCCGACTTTACTGGACTTTCTGCTTTAGAATCCCAACACCGCAAAGCCGGATAATAGACGCTAGACGTTGCTGCCCTGACACACCGGCCAGAACAGGTACACCCCCACAGTATCACCCGACTGTGAAACATTAAATCAAAATATCAATAAATGGCGTTTCACTATACCATATCCTCCACTGATTTGGTTTCCTCTTAGTTGTACTGGTTGCCTATAGCTAAGTACTGGTTCTTCTATTCTATCTTATGCTAACACAACATGTTTCTTATTCATTTATTTCATATAACAGGATACACTTTATACCTTAATATATTTGTATCTTTAATATCCATGACACATATTGGCGGATTAATCCAAAAAATCAAAAAAAGGTCAAATTCCCAAAATTAACTCAAAATTTAATTACCAATTCCCATTAAAATTCCAAAATTAAGATTATTGTTTACATGTCCATCTTCTACTACATATTCCCCTGGTTACATTATAACTCCAACTATGATTTTCAATTAAAACATTTTAACAGGCAGTTTTAATCGTTTCCCATTTCTTATAATTCAAATCAAAATAACTTTCTCAAATTTGTTATCAAAGTTGTCAGTCTTTTAAATTAATCAAATCATTTAAAACTAATTTAATTCCATCATTTTTCAAAACACTGTAAATTACTTCAATTACATTATTCAAAACCATTTACCTTCATTTAATTTCATCATAAAACATTAGTAATTACATACTGTTAATTATTCTTATCAAATAACGTACTATCATGGTTAAAACATCAATCACCACTATCAACATTGAATACCTAATACACAATGTAAATGACAATACCATAACTTAGTACATCATACATATTACATGTAACACTCTATGACCTCAACTCTGAGTTTCAATTAAACATTTTAATAATTCACTATTTCAATCATTTGTCATTTATTATTCATTTCAAATCAAAATGTATTCAACTTTATTACCAACATTTCCTTTTCAATTCATTAAAACATTTCAGTTACTTTAATTCCGTTATTTAGAATACTTTAAATTAATTAAATCCTCTCATAATAACAATCATTTCATTCCATTATAAAATTGCATCATTGCATAATGACAATCAAACCAGTAAATTAATTCAATAAAACACAATATACCTAACCACCTTAACCTAACAGACAGGAGTACATTATTATGTAATTATAATAACAAAGTGACAACAATCACAAATCAATCTTATATTATACGAGTACAATAGCTTTTTTATCTATATATTCCCCCCACCCTCCTTTTTTCCTTAACCCCTGATACACCGCGTTACAATTGGTGTAAATGACCTCACAGACAAGCCGATATATGGTATTTATACGTTTGCAAAAATGCTACATTAATGCCCTGGCTTGTAACGTGGCCAGCACCCTTCCACACACTCTATTGCCCCCCCCCCGTTGGACTGTAGCGCCCAGTTGCCACCACAAGGACTGAGGCGGAAGGGGTGAACATTTTTTTCTTTTATTTCATCCTGTCCTTGCTTCGGCGTTACAATAAAATTCGGTATGATTGGTATACCTGATACCAGTAATCGTACTGCATTAATTATTCATAAGCCCAAATCACCTCTTTCGGTGCATAGCCTTTGCTCCAAAGTTTAGTAGATTCCCCTAAATTACCCCCCAATTAAGTTTCACAAATTCACCGGGTTGGCAAAAGACAAACCATGGTCCGGTTACAATAATTCTGTTCATGGCTTGCTATAGATTAATTACCTCCACGGTCACGGTTTGGTGAGGTTGTGACCGCATTAAAATGGGGAATCTACAGTTAAACACGTAACATGGGTTTTACATATTGTACTCTTTCATACAACCACTCTTAATCCAATTTAATTACGTTCAGTGTTTCGTCCATATTTCGGACGCCATCTTACATTGTTGCCAAATTTACTTACCTAAGGTACCACCAGAGTTCGGATCAGCGAACCGGGAGAGCAGAATAGGATTATTTAGTAAATGAATTAATTATTTGTTCACAAAAAACTATTACCTTATATACTTTCATCACAATCGTACATTAAACTCTCCCTTCAAAACACAAAGCAAACGTTATTTGTTCATTCATGAACCATCAATCTAACAAGATTATCATATTTTTTCTTTTATTAATAAATGCAAATAGAACTGACAATTAGATTATTTATCAAAATCATCAACAATGAACCCACAAACCAGCACTTCTAGATATTAATTAGGTACCTCCACACACACACACACACACACACACACTCACGCACTTTCATACGGTACATTCTTTTATTTTTTTATTCCCCTTGTTGAGCTCATGTTTTTGAGTGGGGGCGAATGAACTGCGGCGAATGAACTGCGTTATTTTCTTAGGTGGTAGGGGGTTTCACGTGACCACTTCGCATTGTTTTATTAATTTCACTACGCCAATTTCTGAAGCTAGGCTAGCCGCTCCCCACATTCCAAGTGACGTATTTAGCTGACGTCAGATCGTATAATCCGTTGAATTACATAACTTGCATGTCATGTATCTAAAAATAACTGTTCCGCATGCGTCTGGACTGGCCTTGACACTATTCCACTCGCTTGATATTACGTCATTGTAAAACTTTTATAAAACTTTACAATTACTATACTTCTGTTCCCAACAAACTTTATATATTTCTGTTTATGTTTCCCAAAATTGCCCCAGGTAGGCCTAAATGTCCCGTTCCAATACCCCCTCAATGAGAGGTTTTATGCCGAAGCATAAAAACTCTCATTGACACTCTCATACTTCCTAAAGGGATCAGTCGGGATATGTCGCCACAAACCCCTTTACGTTTTATTATAAAACATCATGGTTAACTTACCCCCTGGTCCAGTGACTGTGACCGCACCTGAATGACCTTACTGGACTTCTCTCTCGAGATCCCAACACCGTAAGTCCAGACAGGCACTTGACGCTCCTGCTCTGACGCGCTGGCCAGCTCAGGACCGCCGCCACAGCATCACCAGACACTGAAACATCAAATTAAAATCAAATAGTGGCCTTGTATAATACCATATCCCTAACTGATCTGTTTCCCCTTAACTGTGTGCTGGTTTGCGTTAAGAAGCACTGGTTTTTTCCTCTTAACCTCTAACATATATCTGTATACATAGTGAGCATAACATAATATGATATAAAACTTTTTTTTTAACCTTTCTCTGGTTAAATCTTAGTCCCAAAATTCAAAATAATTTAAATAAACATTCCCCATTACAACATTACAAATACCTTCCCTTATAGAATTCATATTTCAAAACAGTTAAATTCCTTAATAAAATTCTTATATAGAATAAAACACATTTAAATCAACTACATCAGAACAAATTATCTACTTGAAATTGTTAATCATCTTCAATTAGCATAATACTTCTTCATTCAATACAAAATTATTCAATTATCTCACCAACTCATCAACATGATTCATTTTAATATTCTAATGCGTTACTAATACTTTGGTAACCTCCTTCTCCATCAACATGTAATACCCGCCATAACCCAGTTACAATTAGGTAAATAACCTGCCGCTCGGTTTAGTTATTTACCTTGAGCACAGATGCCTTATTTGTGCCCCTGGCTTGTAACGGCCAGCTCCTTTTCCACACACACTATTATTTCCTGATGTTGGACTGTAGCGCCCATTTGCATCCACAAGAACTGCCGTTTTATTAGGGTGTAGACGCTGCCTACCCCGTTCTTCTTCAGCGTTATATAAAAATTCGGCATTACTGATGTCAGAGGACACCAGTAATCCTACTATAATGATTCATACGCCCTTAACACAGTACTATCACCCCCTTTGGCGATAGCCGCTGTTCCATAGTTGTTTAGATTCCCCAGATGAAAACCCCCTGTTAATTTCTAAGTTGTACCAATTTCACAGGCAACCAACTATGGTCAGGTTACAATAATTCTGCCTACAGCTGATTGTCATCCAAAACCACGGTCTGGGCTGGTAAGGCCGGGACCGCCCGAAAGTGGGGAATCTATTTAAAAAAACATGCAATTCATGTTTAAGATTCCTACACACTAACTTAATACAACATAGTACACTCATAATTAAAATTGCGATTATTACCTTAAAAATAAACAATTCACATTTAAGTTTGACCAAAAATTACACACCTTACAGCTTTACTTTAGCTTTAAATTCTATTAAATCCTTCACTTGTTTCATTTATTATTACATTTCAACTATGAATTTTTTATTTAACATTTTCGTCATCAATTAGTTTGGGTGATTCTCCGTCATTCACAATGATTTGATTTATTTAGTGGACATTTATACATATAACCTTACTCCCTTTCTTCCTTCTAACATCACTAACAGATTTGCATAGGGTGACACCAGTCTCTCAATAATAACCCCTTTCGACACTTTATCTGGTCTACTTATATCACTCTCCTCTTACAATAAAATACCTGATACCCTCTTTGTACCTAGGATGTGTGTTCCATTACCTTATACTCATTCTCGTATTAGTTCCTGGCCCTTCCAGGTAACTCCGCCAAACCTCATTTGAAACGTCCCCTCCCCGTCACAACGTCTTGCGTTGAGGACTCCTTACACCTCCACCCTCACTACAAAATTTCACTACCACCTATTTACTCTCCATTTACATCACTCGCTTTCTCTACATACATGCAATCCCGCAACTGTGTCCCTACTACTGACCCGTTTCTGTATTACTTTTATTCCAGAAATTCTTATTTTGTCTAACACCCATTAAAGTTAACTCTTACTGATTCAATGCCTTATTGAAATAATCATTATCACCCAGACTCTATCTTTTACCACCTTTCACATTAATATGATCATTGGAAATTACACTAGAAAATTCCTAACTTACCTCATAATAACAATATAACTCAATATCCAAACATATTGTATGTTTAATCATTTACTATTCATTATAGAATCTAAATCTCAGAAAATAAATTAATTAATTAATCTCCTATTAATTACACTAAGTTTTTTTTTACACTAAGTTATTTTAATTACATTTTAAAATTTCACATTTACTCTCATTTATTTACTGTGAAAAAATGTTATAATTATTATTAAATCAATTACTATTACCTACCAACATTGTTTACACAAAATACAGCGTACACCCTAATGTAATATACAAAATATACATTTGACATTAACACACAAAAGAATATACAATCCAAATTATTATCTGTTATCATTTACCACAAATCATTTCATAATACAATCCATTTCGAAACCACACTAGTCACATAATTAAATGTTCATGAACAATAAAATATTTACCCTCCATCATCGAATAACAATCTGGTCTTACGACTACACAAATCATTTTTTATTAAATACATTACATTATCCATATCAATATAATGACTATTTAATTTCTCATATTTTTCCACAATATCAACAGGATTATTCCATATTATTATATCATATAACTTGTCACCATCGAGTATAGTCATGCCGTCTTTAGTATAATCTGTCACCACTAGGCAAGTTATAAATTCATCATTAACAACATCATCATCTACTGCTGCTATATCAGCTTCAACACAAGGTAAGATTTCAATATCATTTTCCACTCTCTTTATACCTAACCTTTCTACCAATTCTTCATAATTTCTACCCACCTTAAATAATTCTATCTCCCCATCAACACACAACTCTCTTTCAAAATATCTCCCACCATAACTCCATCTCACACTTTCTCTACCATCCCATACAGAGGGTAATCCAACTTTGTTACTACACCATCTGGCTCCACCAGATGCACAAAAAATCAAGGGACAATTATTTGTAGACCATACGTCTCCCAAATACACTCATGAAGCATTTTCTTCACCCACAACCACAACACCACGGGAAAATTTTACCCTCTGCCCCATATCCACAAAATAACTCTCTTCATACTCTCTCTCTAACTTATAAACACCGATTTCTACCCCTTTACAACCCCCTACTCCCATTTCTCTCTCATTTTTACTAACTATCACTATATTATCATCATCACTATTTATTTTCATTATATCACCTTTAAATACCTCGTTTTCAACTATTTTACCACTATTTTTAAATATATAATTCTCAACCCCACTTACCTTATCGTCTTTATTTTCGTTTAATTGGTCTGTCTCTCTACCATTTTCTACCCCCACTACACTATCATCATTATCATCACTATTTAATATTTTATTCCCTAACGCTACCACTTCCACTATTTTACCATTATTATTATTTGTCATATCTCTAACACTGTTACCTAACTTCTTATTTATTATCTGATTTAATTTCCTGTCTAAATTTTTATTCATTTCGTTAATCTTCTTCTCGCAATTGTTACTTATTGATTCTAACATCTGTTGTTTAATACTATCACAACGTGTATCAATTTCATTCATTTGCTTATTAAAATCAAAATTTTGCTGTTTCATCTCCTCTCTCATCAACTTTATCTCATTATTTTGTTCCTTTAATTTATCGTTCATTTTAGTGTTTACTTCATCAAATTTAGCATTAAAACTACTTTTTTGTTCATCAAACTTTGCCTCGAACTTACTATCGTTTACATCAAAGCGACTATTGATTTTATTGAACTTAACATCAGAATCACTCTTTTGATCTTAATTTTGTTCTTTCAATTCATTTAGATTACTATTTATATTTTCGGACAGTGTTCTTATTAGGTTAAACATATCGTCCATCAACAACTCTTTTACTCTAGTGTCGTTGGAGTAGACTCTGCTTGTACATTACTCATTATCATTGACTCGGTAAGCGTGTTTTGTAGATTTATTTCCTTATTTTCCAATTTTTTACTGGTAAAGTTATAACTTTTTTGTCAAAATACTAACATATATAACATATACTTATCACATAACAATGTATTCTATTTACCCAACACTTTACGTTACTCCCGTAACATCATACTTACCTTTTTTATACATTATTTTGTTATCTCGAATAGCCATTCTGCTCTCCCAAGTAGGCCTATATTTATATAAAATTTATTTATATAAATGTCCCTAAGTTCGGAAGTGCCAATTGTACTCTTTCATACAACCACTCTTAATCCAATTTAATTACGTTCAGTGTTTCGTCCATATTTCGGACGCCATCTTACATTGTTGCCAAATTTACTTACCTAAGGTACCACCAGAGTTCGGATCAGCGAACCGGGAGAGCAGAATAGGATTGTTTAGTAAATGAATTAATTATTTGTTCCCAAAAACTATTACCTTTTATACTTTCATCACAATCATACATTAAACTCTCCCTTCAAAACACAAAGCAAACGTTATTTGTTCATTCATGAACCATCAATCTAACATGATTATTATATTTTTTCTTTTATTAGTAAATGCAAATAGAACTGACAATTAGATTATTTATCAAAATCATCAACAATGAACCCACAAACCAGCACTTCTAGTTATTAATTAGGTACCTCCACACACACACACACATACACACACACACACACTCACGCACTTTCACACGGTACATTCTTTTATTTTTTTATTCCCCTTTTTGAGCTCATGTTTTTTATACGTATATGTAATTTAGATGACATTTTTATTTGGAATAAATAGAATTTGGATTTTATTTATATTTGTCTGTTACTTATCTGACCATCCTCCCAAACGACTCTCCTTATACCACGCACTCCCGTTTCCACCTTACATTTCACTTGCTTTCACCGATTTTCTTCTTCTTTTAAACAAAATAACAGTTATTCCAATCAAAATAGCATTTAAACTCTGTGAATTCACATTTTTACTTTTTATAAGCGCGGACGTCCGCGATTTTGGTCCTGAACTTTTATTTGTGACCGGCCGGCACAGGAGTAATTTCAGACTGGGGCGAATGAACTGCGTTATTTTCTTAGGTGGTTGGGGGTTTCACGTGACTACTACGCATTGTTTTATTAATATCACTACGCCAATTTCTGAAGCTAGGCTAGCCGCTCCCCACATTCCACGTGACGTGTTTTGCTGACGTAAGATCGTATGATCCGTTGAATTACATAACTTGCATGTCATGTATCTAAAAATAACTGTTCCGCATGCGTCTGGAGCTGGCCTTGGCACTATTCCACTCGCTTGATATTACGTCATTGTAAAACTTTTATAAAACTTTACAATTACTATACTTCTGTTCCCAACAAACTTTATATATTTCTGTTTATGTTTCCCAAAATTGCCCCAGGTAGGCCTAAATGTCCCGTTCCAATACCCCCTCAATGAGAGGTTTTATGCCGAAGCATAAAAACTCTCATTGACACTCTCATACTTCCTAAAGGGGTCAGTCGGGATATGTCGCCACAAACCCCTTTACGTTTTATTATAAAACGTCATGGTTAACTTACCCCCTGGTCCAGTGACTGTGACCGCACCTGAATGACCTTACTGGACTTCTCTCTCGAGATCCCAACACCGTAAGACCAGACAGGCACTTGACGCTCCTGCTCTGACGCGCTGGCCAGCTCAGGACCGCCGCCACAGCATCACCAGACACTGAAACATCAAATTAAAATCAAATAGTGGCCTTGTATAATACCATATCCCTAACTGATCTGTTTCCCCTTAACTGTGTGCTGGTTTGCGTTAAGAAGCACTGGTTTTTTCCTCTTAACCTCTAACATATATCTGTATACATAGTGAACATAACATAATATGAAATAAAACTTTTTTTTTAACCTTTCTCTGGTTAAATCTTATTCCCAAAATTCAAAATAATTTAAATAAACATTCCCCATTACAACATTACAAATACCTTCCCTTATAGAATTCATATTTCAAAACAGTTAAATTCCTTAATAAAATTCTTATATAGAATAAAACACATTTAAATCAACTACATCAGAACAAATTATCTACTTGAAATTGTTAATCATCTTCAATTAGCATAATACTTCTTAATTCAATACAAAATTATTCAATTATCTCATCAACTCATCAACATGATTCATTTTAATATTCTAATGCGTTACTAATACTTTGGTAACCTCCTTCTCCATCAACATCTAATACCCGCCATAACCCAGTTACAATTAGGTAAATAACCTGCCGCTCGGTCTAGTTATTTACCTTGAGCACAGATGCGTTATCTGTGCCCCTGGCTTGTAACGGCCAGCTCCTTTTCCACACACACTATTATTTCCTGATGTTGGACTGTAGCGCCCATTTGCATCCACAAGAACTGCAGTTTTATTAGGGTGTAGACGCTGCCTACCCCGTTCTTGCTTCAGCGTTATATAAAAATTCGGCATTACTGATGTCCGGGGGCACCAGTAATCCTACTATAATGATTCATACGCCCTTAACACAGCACTATCACCCACCCCCCTTTGGCGATAGCCGCTGTTCCATAGTTGTTTAGATTCCCCAGACGAAAAGCCCCTGTTAATTTCTAAGTTGTACCAATTTCACAGGCAACCAACTATGGTCAGGTTACAATAATTCTGCCCACAGCTGATTGTCATCCAAAACCACGGTCTGGGCTGGTAAGGCCGGGACCGCCCGAAAGTGGGGAATCTATTTAAAAAAACATACAATTCATGTTAAAATTCCTACACACTAACTTAATACAACATAGTACACTCATAATTAACATTGTGATTATTACCTTAAAAATAAACAATTCACATTTAAATTTGACCAAAAATTACACACCTTACAGCTTTACTTTAGCTTTAAATTCTATTAAATCCTTCACTTGTTTCATTTATTATTACATTTCAACTATGAATTTTTTATTTAACATTTTCATCATCAATTAGTTTGGGTGATTCTCCGTCATTCACAATGATTCGATTTATTTAATGGGCATTTATACATATAACCTTACTCCCTTTCTTCCTTCTAACATCACTAACGGATTGCATAGGGTGACACCAATCTCTCAATAATAACCCCTTTCGACACTTTATCTGCTCTACTTATATCACTCTCCTCTTACAATAAAATACCTGATACCCTCTTTGTACCTAGGATGTGTGTTCCATTACCTTATACTCATTCCCTTATTAGTTCCTGGCCCTTCCAGGTAACTCCGCCAAACCTCATTTAAAACGTCCCCTCCCCGTCACAACGTCTTGCGTTGAGGACTCCTTACACCTCCACCCTCACTACAAAATTTCACTACCACCTATTTACCCTCCATTTACATCACTCTCGCTTTCTCTACATACATGCAATCCCGCAACTGTGTCCCTACTACTGACCCGTTTCTGTATTACTTTTATTCCAGAAATTCTTATTTTGTCTAACACCCATTAAAGTTAACTCTGACTGACTCAATGCCTTATTGAAATAATCATTATCACCCAGACTCTATCTTTTACCACCTTTTACATTAATATGATCATTGGAAATTACACTAGAAAACAACCTCATAATAACAATATAACTCAATATCCAAACATATTGTATGTTTAATCATTTACTATTCATTACAGAATGTAAATCTCAGAAAATAAATTAATTAATTAATCTCCTATTAATTACACTAAGTTTTTTGTACACTAAGTTTTTAAATTACATTTTAAAATTTCACATTTACTCTCATTTATTTACTGTGAAAAAATGTTATAATTATTATTAAATCAATTCCTATTACCTACCTACATTGTTTACACAAAATACAGCGTACACCCTAATGTAATATACAAAATATACATTTGACATTAACACACAAAAGAATATACAATCCAAATTATTATCTGTTATCATTTACCACAAATCATTTCATAATACAATCCATTTCGAAACCACACTAGTCACATAATTAAATGTTCATGAACAATAAAATATTTACCCTCCATCATCGAATAACAATCTGGTCTTACGACTACACAAATCATTTTTTATTAAATACATTACATTATCCATATCAATATAATGACTATTTAATTTCTCATATTTTTCCACAATATCAACAGGATTATTCCATATTATTATATCATATAACTTGTCACCATCGAGTATAGTCATGCCGTCTTTAGTATAATCTGTCACCACTAGGCAAGTTATAAATTCATCATTAACAACATCATCATCTACTGCTGCTATATCAGCTTCAACACAAGGTAAGATTTCAATATCATTTTTCACTCTCTTTATACCTAACCTTTCTACCAATTCTTCATAATTTCTACCCACCTTAAATAATTCTATCTCCCCATCAACACACAACTCTCTTTCAAAATATCTCCCACCATAACTCCATCTCACACTTTCTCTACCATCCCATACAGAGGGTAATCCAACTTTGTTACTACACCATCTGGCTCCACCAGATGCACAAAAATCAAGGGACAATTATTTGTAGACCATACGTCTCCCAAATACACTCATGAAGCATTTTCTTCACCCACAACCACAACACCAAGGGAAACTTTTACCCTCTGCCCCATATCCACAAAACAACTCTCTTCATACTCTCTCTCTAACTTATAAACACCGATTTCTACCCCTTTACAACCCCCTACTCCTATTTCTCTCTCATTTTTACTAACTATCACTATATTATCATCATCACTATTTATTTTCATTATATCACCTTTAAATACCTCGTTATCAACTATTTTACCACTATTTTTAAATATATCATAATTCTCAACCCCACTTACCTTATCGTCTTTATTTTCGTTTAATTGGTCTGTCTCTCTACCATTTTCTACCCCCACTACACTATCATCATTATCATCACTATTTAATATTTTATTCCCTAACGCTACCACTTCCACTATTTTACCATTATTATTATTTGTCATATCTCTAACACTGTTACCTAACTTCTTACTTATTATCTGATTTAATTTCCTGTCTAAATTTTTATTCATTTCGTTAATCTTCTTCTCGCAATCGTTACTTATTGATTCTAATATCTGTTCTTTAATACTATCACAACGTGTATCAATTCATTCATTTTCTTATTAAAATCAAAATTTTGCTGTTTCATCTCCTCTCTCATCAACTTTATCTCATTATTTTGTTCCTTTAATTTATCGTTCATTTTAGTGTTTACTTCATCAAATTTAGCATTAAAACTACTTTTTTGTTCATCAAACTTTGCCTCGAACTTACTATCGTTTACATTGTAATATAACTTATTTATTACAAATTATAATTAAATTTATAAAGTGTTGCTTGTTCTGGTATTCTGCGGTAATCGAGCCCCACAAGTTGGGCTCGCCAATTTTGTAATATTACTTTAGAGAGTGTCGTAATATTAATAAATAAATGTAGATGTGTGAGAATGGTGCTCTCCTGTAAGCCCCACTGGTTGGGCTAGTCAATTTTGTAATAAAACTGTATCTATTACAATGTAAAAATGTGTGTAGTAACGTAGCTATGTCTTCTAAGTCTTCATTCCGCTCTCACTACTGGTCTTCACTTTTGTAATATATAATGGTAATTGTAATGGTGTTCTGGTATAATATTACCCAGAATAATTTTTATGGTGCGTATGTGTAGTAGTGACGTTCCGCTCTGGGAGACGTCGATTTGGTAATGTTCCTGGATAATGTTGTTATCAAATATTCTAGGTGTATGTTGCTGTTGCAGCAATTTGAAAGGTGATATAAATTTAAAATTTATATTTATAAAAAAAAAATAAATTCTGAAAAAATTGTTTTCGATGTGTTTATATTCTTAAAATTTAGAAATAAATTGAGATTGTTGATTGTAATTATAAATAGGATGGTATGGTGTGTATTCTAGTAATAATCTTCCCTTCTGTAAATTTATTAAAAAGACCATCCAGTTAACTTCCAATTAGGCGCGAACGGCTCTCTTCTTCTTACTCTTGAAATGTAGTAGTTCGCATATACTGCCTTTAAAGGTTGTCGAGTTTTCTTTATTAATTAATGGTTATGTCCTTTTATTAGAGAAATCAAATTCAATTTACTAGATAACAAACGTTTATTCAACAAAATAAGGAATTTGCTCAATTGAAAACAATGTTACCATGCCGTATCGACTCGCTCAGGGCCGGTCGATCTATGACTTTTATATTGGTATTATAAAAATAGGTTCTTTGAACGGTTAATTATATAAAAAGCCAGAGAAGGTCAGGGTCAGAAAGTATAACACTTACAATTCTAAAAATGTTTTAAAATTAAACAATATAATGATAGTTATTAATAATAAAAGTTTATATATAATTTTTATTCACCACAGTTCAGCAAACAGTCGTCTGGTCGAGATGATGAGATTGGGTCAAAATGGCCGCCTGGCGCATGCGCGGAGTTCACCTTCTAACACTGACAAAGTATTTGTGGAATAAATATGTCCCTTCTGCGGTTAAATCTTCTTCGCAATCGTATATTATCTTCTGGTGTATAGTTTAATGTCACTGTAGTAAGATGGACTAATTCACTTGGTGTTAAAATGTTGTTAATTAAGTATATCAATTGGTGTTTATGTGTGTTCGTTTAACCTCGAATATTCACTTGGTATTTGGTGTGATTCCAGTGTTATTTCATATAAATAGTTATATGTGGTTCTGTTTATTAGTGTTATGTAGTTCGTATGGCAACTTCACCACTTCACAATGATTAGAATAGTTAAAAATTTAATTTTTACACAAAACTGATTCCGAACTCTTGTTATACGTAACCGCCATTAAGGTTGGTTTTATCAAATATTCATGTCAAGTGCTCTCTTCAATGTATAATAATGAACTGTCTGTATTTCCTTCATCTCATGAAAATCTTAGCCTATATAATATATTTCAGACATTGTTTAAAATTGCCATAACTTCCGATACACTGTAAAAATGTACATTATGTTCATAAAATAAATTCGTTATTAGTTAACTGTTTGAAATATAAAATACATATTCGTTTTCACTATTCTATTCTACTTATTTTGATAGTAATTAAGTTAGTATTACAAAGTTTTATCAGAAAATCATATTTCTTATATTTTTTGGGAAGGTCGGCCTAAATTTATACTTCCTGTCTTCTAAGTAAATAATAGCCATTTTACCTAATATAATTATTATTCTATAAAATCTGAAATTGTTATAATTGTCAATTCTCACTTATTTTATGGCAATTTAGTATATTAATGATGGTTTTTTCATACAATTCAGTTGTATATGACTCCCCTTATGATCATGTTAGTGAATCTATTTCAGTTTCAAATGGTATTTCATTATACAAATAAATAATTTTACTCATAGAATGACCATATCTTTAGAAAGCCTTATTTACATAGTATTTAATATGTTGGGTGTATCTTGCCTAAATATTGTCAGTTTGACTGGTTTATAAGATTAGGTTTATTAATTATTCTGCATTTTAACTTTATTATATTGCCTAGATTTGAATTGTGGCTATTTGCAGAATGTTTTACTAATGTAATTATTTTATTTCCTTCTCTGACTTCTGACTCTGATATATTTGATTAAAAATTAGTTCTCTGATCTGGCATAACAGTAATTATAGATTATACAATTAAAATATAACACCCAGGTATATAAAACTGGTGTTCTTAATAACATTGTTTTGGTATATCACCTAATAACATAATAAAAAGTATTTCTACAACATTGGAATGATATCTAATTTTAGATAATGCATTCCTAAATTAACATGAACAATAGAATAACAATTATAATACTAATATTTCTTATGACTAACCCTTACTTATCTAAATGCTATATTTAATTGGAACCCAACATTTGGATCCATATATAATTGTTAATACCTTCTACAACTTCATCATAAACAGTTAGTTCTGTAATTCCCCATTTTATAAGATTTATGCCCCCTCTTAAAGTATAACCCTGGCTATCTAAGTTATATTCCATTCTATGGAATGTTCATACAGTTTTAGTAGCTTTTTATTAGTAAAATTACTACTTCATTATCAAAGTAGACACTGTTCACAAAACTTAAAGTTTGTTACTTTGTACTGCTACTCATGCACCTTTCTTAAAGTTTATTAGTTATAATTTGATCACTTACACTTTTCCATGGTGAATTATTACTATATTTACTAGTCTTTTTCTAGTTTTTAATATGAAATATTCAACCATGGGGGAACTGTGAAGATTTGTTCATACACATTACACAATAACTTTTTGAATGCACTAATATTTACTACTGCTAACACTTTTAGTTTTTTGTCAGTTTTACAGTGATATGGTTTTTTAATGTGTTATACTTTCTTTTTTGGGCATTTATTGGTTTTGGGGTTTTTGGGGTTCTTTCCCTATGGGGTTTTTGTTTTATATGGGTCGCCTCACTTCCTTCTTCTTTCTTCTTTATTTTTATTATACTTCTTTCTTCTTTCTTCCGTAGATTTGGTTTTAATTATTCTTCTTTCTTCCTTCTTCTGAAAC
Source organism: Magicicada septendecula (assembly GCA_034769895.1). Lineage (NCBI taxonomy): Eukaryota > Metazoa > Arthropoda > Insecta > Hemiptera > Cicadidae > Magicicada > Magicicada septendecula. The sequence continues at coordinate 150,256,198 of CM068373.1, forward strand.
AGTAGTTTGGTTGTTCTTCTTTCTTCAATAGTATTAGTTTTGATTATTCTTCCTTCTTCAGTGAGTTCGGTTTTAATTATTCTTCTTTCTTCTTTCTTCTGTAATAGTAGTTGTGGTTGTTCTTCTTTCTTCAATAGTATTAGTTTTGATTATTCTTCCTTCTTCAGTAATTTTGGTTCTTCTTTAGTTTTAATTTTTCTTCTTTCTTCTGAAATAGTAGTTTTGGTTGTTCTTCTTTCTTCCTTCTTCCGTAATAGTAGTTTGGTTTTTCTTCTTTCTTCCCTCTTCTGTAAGTTTGGTTTTAATTATTCTTCTTTCTTCTTTCTTCTGTATTTATGATTATTCTTCTTTCTTATTTCTTCTGTAAGTTTGGTTTTAATTATTCTTCTTTCTTCCTTCTTCTGAAATAGTAGTTTGGTTGTTCTTCTTTCTTCAATAGTATTAGTTTTGATTATTCTTCCTTCTTCCTTCTTCAGTGAGTTCGGTTTTAATTATTCTTCTTTCTTCTGTAATAGTAGTTGTGGTTGTTCTTCTTTCTTCAATAGTATTAGTTTTGATTATTCTTCCTTCTTCAGTAATTTTGGTTCTTCTTTAGTTTTAATTTTTCTTCTTTCTTCTGAAATAGTAGTTTGGTTGTTCTTCTTTCTTCAATAGTATTAGTTTTGATTATTCTTCTTTCTTCCTTCTTCCGTAATAGTAGTTTGGTTTTTCTTCTTTCTTCTCTAGTTTTAATTATTCTTCTTTCTTCTTTCTTCAGTAGCTTTGATTGTTCTTCTTTCTTCATTGTTCAGTAGTAGTAGATTTGGTTGTTCTTCTTTCTTCTTTCTTCTGTAGTAGTTTTAATTAGTCTTCCTTCTTCTTTCTTCAGTAGCTTTGATTGTTCTTCTTTCTTCTTTCTTCAGTAGCTTTGATTGTTCTTCTTTCTTCATTGTTCAGTAGTAGTAGATTTGGTTGTTCTTCTTTCTTCTCTAGTTTTAATTATTCTTCTCTCTTCTTTCTTCAGTAGCTTTGATTGTTCTTCTTTCTTCTTTCTTCAGTATTGGTAGTCTTAATTAGTCTTCTTTCTTCTTTCTTCTGTAGTAATAGTTTTAATTAGTCTTCCTTCTTCTTTCTTCAGTAGATTTAGTTAGTCTTCTCTCTTCTTTAGTTTTAATTAGTCTTCTTTCTTCCTTGATTTTAATTATTCTTCTTTCTTCTCTCCTCAGTAGTAGTAGTTTTAATTAGTTCTTCTTTCTTCTTTCTTCTGTATTTATGATTATTCTTCTTTCTTCTTTCTTCAGTAGTAGTAGTTTTAATTAGCTCTTCTTTCTTCTATAGTTTTAATTATTCTTCTTTCTTCTTTCTTTAGTAGTGGTAGTTTTGGTTATTCTTCTTTCTTCTCTAGTTTTAATTATTCTTCCTTCTTCTTTCTTCAGTAGATTTAGTTTGTTCTTCTTTCTTCTTTGAGTTTTAATTAGTTTTGTTTCTTCTGTCTTCAGTAGCTTTGATTGTTCTTCTTTCTTCCTTCTTCAGTAGTAGTAGTTTTAATTATTCTTCCTTCTTCTGTCTTCTGTATCTTTGTTTTTTCTGGTCTGGTTTCTTTGACGGGGTATATTAATTGCCTGCTTCTATCTTACCTGGGTAATTTTGTTATTATTATTTTTAGTCTTCTGGGTTTTTAAATTTGTATTATTATATTATTTGCAGAATTTTTCTTTATTTAACCTTTCTTGTGAATATATTATTAAATAGTGCATTTTAATTGATTCTCATCTGGATATTCCATATATTAGAGCTTTATTAATGATCATTGAGTAATGCATTTGTGTGGATTATCTGTCACGCTACAGATTGCTCTCTTCCAGAAGTGATTAGTTCAGATCATACTTAGTTTGTCTGAAGTAATTGCTTATGACATTATATTATAAATTATATTTCTTTACTTCCTTCACATTTCTAAAAATTTTTTCTCCCATATTTTTGAGCTTATCTATTTTTCATTATTAACTGGATTCTTACTGATAGTAATAGTCATCTGAGGTTCGTTATTTTTTATTTTTCCATTTTCTTCTTAACTCGTTTCTTTATCCTTGGGATATTTATTCCCTAAAATTCCCTAATACGTTATTACGTGCTATACGTGCTGGGGCAGTGTCCAGAGGGGCTCTGTAGGCATCTCACTCTGCTGGCCATACTACGTCATTTATTGATTACAGAGGTAAATCATCTCTGATCAATACATAATAATACTGCTGGACTTATCTCAGACAGTCATTAATAAAATTATATAAGAATAGTCCACCTTATGACTATAAAAAAAAATTAATTATCTTTGGATATTTCACTTCGTATACGAACAGATCTATTAATATTTCTATCTTAGTGAATCTCTATCTCAGTTATTTTTCTCAATGGTTAGCTCTGCTGGCATTTTATTTCTCCTTGTGATTGGAAGCTGGTATAATATAATTATCACTCCTTATTCAGTGTAAAGTTTTTAATTCTCTGTCATTTTTTGACTGTTATCACAATCTCCTTCTGGTCATTGGTAGCATATATTTTGTATTATATTTTTGTTCCTTTCTTAATTCTTGTGAATCGTTCCACTAGTATTATGTTTTTTCAATTACTCTTTTAATTGTCTTTCTAATAACTGACATTTATTGTATGATCATCTTTTTCATATGGATTTATTTATATATAGTTTTCCTTTCTTTTTTCAAAATTGTATTTTGCTCTTGCTTTTTATCCAAATGCACTCTTTAATTATTAATGCCATATGTTTAATATCTCTGTTTATTTGACATAAAATTCTCATTAATTTTACTTCACAATAAGTTTATTCATTTAAATTGTATCAGTGGTTTGTACTGCCATTTCTTTATTCTTGAAAGTTTTTCAGAATTGGTCCCATATATAATTGTTTGTAATGTGTTATCCAAATTCTTTTTCTTCTTGTTCATTTCTAAAAGTTGTTTTTTAAAATAAGGTAGTAAGTTGTTCTTACTTCTTTTTTAAATTTTGAGATTTAATTCAAAATTCATTTTCTTGTTGATTCATAAATTGTTTTCTAAATAATAGGTAGTAAGTAGTCATTACTTCATTTTTGAATTTTTACTTTTATTCAAAATTCATTTTCTTTTTGATTCATAAATGGTTTTCTAAATAATAGGTAGTAAGTAGTCATTACTTCTTTTTAGAATTTTGTGATTTTTCATCATAAATTATCTCCTAAATAATAGGTAGTAAGGTGTTCTTACTTGTTTTTTGAATTTTGAGATTTTCTTACTTCTTCTATACCTTCCCTTACTCATAATATTTTTTCATGGAAGCCTGGTTATATACTCCCTTTATCCTGTCTGAATCGATCTCCTTTATTTCATAGGTATTGTTATTTTTCACATTGGATATTATATATGGTCCGGTGTATAATAGTAATAACTTTTTCGTTATTCCTTCCAGTGTGCTGGGAAGTTCACGATTTCTTAGTAAAATTTTTTCTCCCTTCTCATATATTATTACTTTGCCACTGGCCTTTTGATATTTATTCTGCCGTTTTAACTGGTCTTCTGCCACCTTGTTGAAGAACTTAGCTTTATCAAATCTGTACACATGGTTACTGGGGAACTCGAGGATATCTGTGATCTCTCGTGGGGGTGGTTTCTCGTACATAGCAGAATATGGGGTTATCCCTATAGCTGGATGGTAAGCTAAGTTGAGGAATTCCTCCGTGGCTTCTAAATAGTCTTGCCACCTTTTTTGTTGATGGTGACAATAAGTCCTGAGGATCCTCCCCACTTCTCGCAACACCCGCTCTGCCGGATTACTGCTCGGATGGTAGACCGAGGTCTTGTATGTACGAATGCCCATTGACAATAACGTATCCCGCCAATTTCCACCCTTAAACTGGGTTCCATGATCAGTAATGATCGAAGATGGTTTCCCCAGGTGTGGGATATACTGTTCAGTTAGTATCCCCAGAATTTTCCGTGTAGTCGCTCGGTTAGTAGGGTATAGCTTAATATATTTGGTGAAGTGGTCCATTATGATGGTTAGGTACCTATATCGGTGTCGACCTCCACTACGGGGAAATGGTCCGCAGATATCGAGGAACACCTTCTCCAATTTCGCTTGGGAAGTGATTGGGATCATCACACCTTCCTTCTTCTCATTATTAGTTTTTACCAGCTGGCAGATCTTACAACTCTTTATATACATTCGGACCTTTCTATTGATGTTTTTTATATAGCAGCTCTCCTCCAGAGCCTTTATTACCTTGAGGGCACCCATGTGCCCGTAACGTATATGGTAATTCACGATCAATTCCTTTTCGATCTGTGTCGGGACAACTACCTTCCAAATCTCTTCCTTCAAAGATGTTTTAATGAACAGTATTTGTTTATTCATCTGGTAATATATAGCAACGGTTTCATCTCCCTCTTCTAGCCGAAGTTTGAGGTTTCTCAATTTTGGGTCCGCTTGTTGGTGGGTACTCATGTTGGTTAATATTGTTGTTAAATCGGCCCTGGTGCTAAGAAGATGATATATTTTCAGCACGCTTTCTTTCTCCCCTTCGAAAGTTTGTTCCTCCACATTGACCCGGGACAACACATCCGCTACTATATTTTTCTTACCAGGGATGTACTCCCATTGTAGATGGTATTCTTGAAGGGCAAGTATCCACCTCGTTAGTCTGCCATGGTTCAGTTTGCAGCTTTTTAAGAATGAAATAGATTTATGGTCAGTTCGGACAGTCACCGGGTATCCCAAAATGTAAGTGCGGAACTTACCGCAAGCGAATACCACGCTCAGTAACTCTTTTTCCGTCACCGTGTAATTCCTTTCGCATTGGTTCAAAGACCTGCTTGCGAAGCTAATTACTTGAGGTTGACCCTTCTCGTCCTCTTGATACAGTGTCGTTCCCAGACTGATGTTGCTGGCATCGCAATTCATGAAGAACGGTAACTTAAAGTTTGGGTGGCGAAGTATTATGGTAGCCAGAAATTTGTCCTTAATTTGTTGAAAAATCCCCTCTTGTTCCTTACACCATACCCACTTGTTTTTAGATGATAATTGAGGTTGAAACCTCGCAGTTAACTCTGAATATTGTTCCTGGAACTTTCTATAATAATTGCAGAGTCCCAGGAATGACTGCAATTGCTTCCTGTTTTTGGGTGCCGGGAATTTCTGGATGGCTTCTGCCTTTTCTGCCGACGGTGAGATTCCTTGATCGTCCAAGTTAAATCCTAAAAATTGCACTTCTCTGGCAATAAACTTGGATTTTTCCAACTTCAGCGTGACGTTACTGGCAGATAATTTTTTTAGCACATGTTCCACACGGTAACAGTGTTCCTCCCACGTCTTAGATGTTATCAGTAAGTCGTCGACGTACACCGTTGTAAACTGAAGTGCTTCTTGTCCCAATATCTGGTCCATGCAGGTCACAAAGATGGCAACTGAGTTTACCAATCCGAAGGGCAATCTTTTGAATTGGTAATTACGCCCCTCGAATATGAAAGCCAGATATTGGCGACTCCGTGGGTGCAACTCTACCTGCCAGTATCCGCACACCGTATCCCAAGTGCTGAAGTATTGGGTACCATGGAAGCGTTTCAGGATTTCCTCAATCTCACCGGACGATGTTCTATCATTAATGATTTTCTTGTTTATTTCCCGAGCATCCAAACAAAGCCGGACTTCGCCGTTTTTCTTGGGAATTGCGACAATAGGGCTGGTGTACGGGGATTGACTAGGTTCTATTATATCGTTATTAATCATTCGATTAATTTCCGCTCTTACTGCCTCTTTTCGAGAATGTGCGATAGGGTAGGATTTCCTATTAAACTCTACTGTATCTCGGAATTGAAGGGTACATTGATAATTTCTTACCTTGCCTGGCTCATCGGAAAATACTGAGCGGTACCTTTCATAAATCTGTATCAACTGATTCGCTTGGGTATTGGGTAACTTTTCTCTATTAATTCCGCTTCGGAAATCCCTTATCTCCTGTATTTTCTGATACCATAAATCTTCGTCTGTAGTTTCATATACTATATTATTGGAAATAGTGTTAGTATTAGTATGATTTATACTACGTATTTGCTGGTGGATACTGCTGGAAAGTGTTATCTCACTACCGACTAAATCGGCCGTCCAGGTTAGATCTCCGGTAAAGAGTGATACCTTCTCCATTCGTAAATCAATAATAGCCGAGTTCCTTCTCAGTACATCACATCCCACTAATATGTTGAAAGGTAATCCTGCCGCAATTAAGAAGACCATGTTCATCGCTATACCCTTACTAACGACATTCAATGATACTTGTTTCTGATTGTCTTGTTTTGGCGACCCGTGGCACCGATTAATATAATGTTATTTATAGATAAGGTTGGCAATAGCTTACCACATTTTCCTTGGATTCTCTCCAACTCTGTAGTGTTAATTATGGATACATTCGCACCGGTATCGATCATTAGTTGTGCGAATGTTCCTTCGACTTCTGCATTAATGTATATTATTTCATTATTTATTATAGGGAGGCGAGTGTTGTCCTCCTCCAGTAATTCATTTCGAATATTTTTTAAATAATTACATCGAATGATTGTAATTTTATTGGGATTATTTACTATTGGCAATTCCTTTACATACCCAGGCGATAGAAGCAGCAAAAGGTCCTTATGGTTTATCACTGCCTCCTCCCGTTTAAATTCTCCTCATCTTGGTTATTAATAGGACCAACAGAGGCATCAGTGGGGAAACCTTGAGTAGGTTCCAGTCCTTCAGTTCTCGGTTCGTAGGTTGGTTCCCTATTTGTACGCCGTTCCGGGTCATCTAGGCTAGTACTTCGCCTTGGCAGATTATAACTAGAGTTGTCCCGTTCTCGGCTTCGGTTTAGATCTTCGTACTCGCGTACGCTGTTTCGCCGTTGCTGGTTATACCTGCGGTGGTTGTTTCCTTCCGCCCGTATAAAATTTACCCGGGGTCGGGAGAACCTGTTGTTGTTGTTATTCTGATTAGGGTAACCCCTATTGTTATTGTCAAACCGCTCGGTGTTATTTGTAGGATTGGCGTTTCTTTGTCTATTCATATAATTATTCGGGTAATAATTACCTCGATTTCCGGAGAACCCGTTATTATTTCTGTTATTATTTGGGTTTATATTCCCATGGTTATTATTGTTGTTGTTACCATTCGTGGGGTGTTGATTATGGTAATTCGGGTTATATCTATTTCCTTGGTACCCAATGTTGACCGGTTGATTATTATTGTTTGATGACGGATTATTTCGAACTTCCGGCCGCTCGTTTCTTCTTCTGCTCTGCCTGTAGTATTCTTCATTCTCATAGTTTTCCAATAGCTCCGTCATCGCCTGTATGGTCTTTATCTGACTACCTCTTCGAGCTCTTATGACTTCTTCGTCGTAATGATAAGAAAGCTTGTTCACCAGGCATTCCTCCGGTATAGCTGGTTCCAGGTGCTTGGCCAGGCACACCTTCCCAAGAAAGTACGCAGTCATGGTACTGCCAAACTGAGTTCTATATCGGCCATTGCAGATGTTGTCCCTTATTAAATTCTGGGTGGTCTCTGACCAATACTTAGACTTGAACAGACTTTTGAACTGCGGATAATCGGTTATTTCGCTCCTGTTCGCCATCCACCAATTATCCGTCATATCACGGAATGACTCGTCTAACAGTTCACGATTATTGGACCATCGATTACTTTTATGTTTGGCCATATATTCTTCGATACGGGCCAAGAACTCCATTGGCTTCCTTTTATACTGGCGAAAGTTAAGCCACTCTCTGTTCTCGTTGATTGGGATATTAGTAAAGCTGGTTGGTCGGCTCCGAATGGCTTCCATGTCCTCCTGGTTCTGTCTCACTTGACCCGTGATGTTAGTCATGGCTTCCTCCATTCCGTCACATCTTTCTGTAATTCGAGTTCGTACCTTGCTGAGTTCTTCCAGGCTTTCCTTTCGGTTTTCTTCTGCCTTCTTGCGAGTAGATTCTTCAAGATTTGTGACCTTGGTGTTCACCACTTCCTTGAACTCTTGTACCTCCACTTCCGTCATTCGACATCTTCCATCAACTTCTCTTATCTGTTGATTGATAGTTATGGTTTCGTCTTCCAGCCTTTTGGTCATAGACTTCTTATTTTCCTTAAGTTCCTGGTTCATTTCCTTTCTTAATAGCTCCATTCGTTCGTCTAATTTGTCTAAATTCTCTTGGTTAACTTCTCGTAACTCTTCTCGTAATAGTTGGTTATCCTCTCTCAACTCTTCTAACCTCTCCCCCATCTTCTCTTCCATTTTCTTGTTATTCTCCTCCAATTTTTCTTCCATCTTTTTGCTGGTTTCCTCCATTTTCTGATTAGTTTCATCAATTTTCCGGCTTAAAGATTGGTTGTCCTTCTTCATTTCCTTATTGGTTTCTTCCATCTTGTCTTCCAAATTCTTCTTATTTTCTTCCATTTTCTTTTCCACCTTCTTGCTGGTTTCCTCAATTCTCTTATGGGTGTCTTCAATCTTTTTACTTAATTCTTCCTTTGTTTCTTGGTTGTCCTTCTTCAATTCTTCTTTTGTTGCTTGGTTGTCCTTCTTCAATTCTTCTTTTGTTGCTTGGTTGTCCTTCTTCAATTCCTCTATGTTTTTATTTATATCACTTAATTCTTCCTTGGTTGAATCCATTTTCTTACTGGTCTCTCCTATATCCTTTTTCAATTCTTCCTTGGTTGAATGGTTGGTGTCATCCATTTTGTTATGCAAACTTTCTTCCATCTTCTTGCTGTTTTCTTCCATGTCCTTTTTCATTTGCATGAACATTTCCATCATTTTCTCTAAAATCGGATCTTCTGTTGTTTTGGATTTCTCCTGGTCTTGGACATGGACGTCCCCTGTTTGAGTGGATATTTCGGGTTGTTTCTCTAGTGGTGCTGGTTGTTGATGTTCTACCCGTTCTAGTATTTTTTCCACGTCCTCCACTGGGGTCGCCTCCTTATCCTCCATATCGAGTTCTTTCTCGGCCTCCGCCGCTCTCTTCTTTGATGTGGCACGACGCATTATTTTCCCTGATTCCCTGGCTGGGTAACCGCTGCCAAGCTGAATTAGGAATTGGGTAAGTAATTACCGCCTTTCAACCCCTAATTACAGCCCTTTAGTTGGACGCCAAATTTGTAATATAACTTATTTATTACAAATTATAATTAAATTTATAAAGTGTTGCTTGTTCTGGTATTCTGCGGTAATCGAGCCCCACAAGTTGGACTCGCCAATTTTGTAATATTACTTTAGAGTGTGTCGTAATATTAATAAATAAATGTAGATGTGTGAGAATGGTGCTCTCCTGTAAGCCCCACTGGTTGGGCTAGTCAATTTTGTAATAAAACTGTATCTATTACAATGTAAAAATGTGTGTAGTAACGTAGCTATGTCTTCTAAGTCTTCGTTCCGCTCTCACTACTGGTCTTCACTTTTGTAATATATAATGGTAATTGTAATGGTGTTCTGGTATAATATTACCCAGAATAATTTTTATGGTGCGTATGTGTAGTAGTGACGTTCCGCTCTGGGAGACGTCGATTTGGTAATGTTCCTGGATAATGTTGTTATCAAATATTCTAGGTGTATGTTGCTGTTGCAGCAATTTGAAAGGTGATATAAATTTAAAATTTATATTTATAAAAAAAAAATAAATTCTGAAAAAATTGTTTTCGATGTGTTTATATTCTTAAAATTTAGAAATAAATTGAGATTGTTGATTGTAATTATAAATAGGATGGTATGGTGTGTATTCTAGTAATAATCTTCCCTTCTGTAAATTTATTAAAAAGACCATCCAGTTAACTTCCAATTAGGCGCGAACGGCTCTCTTCTTCTTACTCTTGAAATGTAGTAGTTCGCATATACTGCCTTTAAAGGTTGTCGAGTTTTCTTTATTAATTAATGGTTATGTCCTTTTATTAGAGAAATCAAATTCAATTTACTAGATAACAAACGTTTATTCAACAAAATAAGGAATTTGCTCAATTGAAAACAATGTTACCATGCCGTATCGACTCGCTCAGGGCCGGTCGATCTATGACTTTTATATTGGTATTATAAAAATAGGTTCTTTGAACGGTTAATTATATAAAAAGCCAGAGAAGGTCAGGGTCAGAAAGTATAACACTTACAATTCTAAAAATGTATTAAAATTAAACAATATAATGATAGTTATTAATAATAAAAGTTTATATATAATTTTTATTCACCACAGTTCAGCAAACAGTCGTCTGGTCGAGATGATGAGATTGGGTCAAAATGGCCGCCTGGCGCATGCGCGGAGTTCACCTTCTAACACTGACAAAGTATTTGTGGAATAAGTATGTCCCTTCTGCGGTTAAATCTTCTTCGCAATCGTATATTATCTTCTGGTGTATAGTTTAATGTCACTGTAGTAAGATGGACTAATTCACTTGGTGTTAAAATGTTGTTAATTAAGTATATCAATTGGTGTTTATGTGTGTCCGTTTAACCTCGAATATTCACTTGGTATTTGGTGTGATTCCAGTGTTATTTCATTTAAATAGTTATATGTGGTTCTGTTTATTAGTGTTATGTAGTTCGTATGGCAACTTCACCACTTCACAATGATTAGAATAGTTAAAAATTTAATTTTTACACAAAACTGATTCCGAACTCTTGTTATACGTAACCGCCATTAAGGTTGGTTTTATCAAATATTCATGTCAAGTGCTCTCTTCAATGTATAATAATGAACTGTCTGTATTTCCTTCATCTCATGAAAATCTTAGCCTATATAATATATTTCAGACATTGTTTAAAATTGCCATAACTTCCGATACACTGTAAAAATGTACATTATGTTCATAAAATAAATTCGTTATTAGTTAACTGTTTGAAATATAAAATACATATTCGTTTTCACTATTCTATTCTACTTATTTTGATAGTAATTAAGTTAGTATTACAAAGTTTTATCAGAAAATCATATTTCTTATATTTTTTGGGAAGGTCGGCCTAAATTTATACTTCCTGTCTTCTAAGTAAATAATAGCCATTTTACCTAATATAATTATTATTCTATAAAATCTGAAATTGTTATAATTGTCAATTCTCACTTATTTTATGGCAATTTAGTATATTAATGATGGTTTTTTCATACAATTCAGTTGTATATGACTCCCCTTATGATCATGTTAGTGAATCTATTTCAGTTTCAAATGGTATTTCATTATACAAATAAATAATTTTACTCATAGAATGACCATATCTTTAGAAAGCCTTATTTACATAGTATTTAATATGTTGGGTGTATCTTGCCTAAATATTGTCAGTTTGACTGGTTTATAAGATTAGGTTTATTAATTATTCTGCATTTTAACTTTATTATATTGCCTAGATTTGAATTGTGGCTATTTGCAGAATGTTTTACTAATGTAATTATTTTATTTCCTTCTCTGACTTCTGACTCTGATATATTTGATTAAAAATTAGTTCTCTGATCTGGCATAACAGTAATTATAGATTATACAATTAAAATATAACACCCAGATATATAAAACTGGTGTTCTTAATAACATTGTTTTGGTATATCACCTAATAACATAATAAAAAGTATTTCTACAACATTGGAATGATATCTAATTTTAGATAATGCATTCCTAAATTAACATGAACAATAGAATAACAATTATAATACTAATATTTCTTATGACTAACCCTTACTTATCTAAATGCTATATTTAATTGGAACCCAACATTTGGATCCATATATAATTGTTAATACCTTCTACAACTTCATCATAAACAGTTAGTTCTGTAATTCCCCATTTTATAAGATTTATGCCCCCTCTTAAAGTATAACCCTGGCTATCTAAGTTATATTCCATTCTATGGAATGTTCATACAGTTTTAGTAGCTTTTTATTAGTAAAATTACTACTTCATTATCAAAGTAGACACTGTTCACAAAACTTAAAGTTTGTTACTTTGTACTGCTACTCATGCACCTTTCTTAAAGTTTATTAGTTATAATTTGATCACTTACACTTTTCCATGGTGAATTATTACTATATTTACTAGTCTTTTTCTAGTTTTTAATATGAAATATTCAACCATGGGGGAACTGTGAAGATTTGTTCATACACATTACACAATAACTTTTTGAATGCACTAATATTTACTACTGCTAACACTTTTAGTTTTTTGTCAGTTTTACAGTGATATGGTTTTTTAATGTGTTATACTTTCTTTTTTGGGCATTTATTGGTTTTGGGGTTTTTGGGGTTCTTTCCCTATGGGGTTTTTGTTTTATATGGGTCGCCTCACTTCCTTCTTCTTTCTTCTTTATTTTTATTATACTTCTTTCTTCTTTCTTCCGTAGATTTGGTTTTAATTATTCTTCTTTCTTCCTTCTTCTGGAATAGTAGTTTGGTTGTTCTTCTTTCTTCAATAGTATTAGTTTTGATTATTCTTCCTTCTTCAGTGAGTTCGGTTTTAATTATTCTTCTTTCTTCTTTCTTCTGTAATAGTAGTTGTGGTTGTTCTTCTTTCTTCAATAGTATTAGTTTTGATTATTCTTCCTTCTTCAGTAATTTTGGTTCTTCTTTAGTTTTAATTTTTCTTCTTTCTTCTGAAATAGTAGTTTTGGTTGTTCTTCTTTCTTCCTTCTTCCGTAATAGTAGTTTGGTTTTTCTTCTTTCTTCCCTCTTCTGTAAGTTTGGTTTTAATTATTCTTCTTTCTTCTTTCTTCTGTATTTATGATTATTCTTCTTTCTTATTTCTTCTGTAAGTTTGGTTTTAATTATTCTTCTTTCTTCCTTCTTCTGAAATAGTAGTTTGGTTGTTCTTCTTTCTTCAATAGTATTAGTTTTGATTATTCTTCCTTCTTCCTTCTTCAGTGAGTTCGGTTTTAATTATTCTTCTTTCTTCTGTAATAGTAGTTGTGGTTGTTCTTCTTTCTTCAATAGTATTAGTTTTGATTATTCTTCCTTCTTCAGTAATTTTGGTTCTTCTTTAGTTTTAATTTTTCTTCTTTCTTCTGAAATAGTAGTTTGGTTGTTCGTCTTTCTTCAATAATATTAGTTTTGATTATTCTTCTTTCTTCCTTCTTCCGTAATAGTAGTTTGGTTTTTCTTCTTTCTTCTCTAGTTTTAATTATTCTTCTTTCTTCTTTCTTCAGTAGCTTTGATTGTTCTTCTTTCTTCATTGTTCAGTAGTAGTAGATTTGGTTGTTCTTCTTTCTTCTTTCTTCTGTAGTAGTTTTAATTAGTCTTCCTTCTTCTTTCTTCAGTAGCTTTGATTGTTCTTCTTTCTTCCTTCTTCTGTAGTAGTAGTTTTAATTAGTCTTCTTTCTTCTTTAGTTTTAATTATTCTTCTTTCTTCTTTCTTCAGTAGCTTTGATTGTTCTTCTTTCTTCATTGTTCAGTAGTAGTAGATTTGGTTGTTCTTCTTTCTTCTCTAGTTTTAATTATTCTTCTCTCTTCTTTCTTCAGTAGCTTTGATTGTTCTTCTTTCTTCTTTCTTCAGTATTGGTAGTCTTAATTAGTCTTCTTTCTTCTCTCTTCTGTAGTAATAGTTTTAATTAGTCTTCCTTCTTCTTTCTTCAGTAGATTTAGTTAGTCTTCTCTCTTCTTTAGTTTTAATTAGTCTTCTTTCTTCCTTGATTTTAATTATTCTTCTTTCTTCTCTCCTCAGTAGTAGTAGTTTAATTAGTTCTTCTTTCTTCTGTATGATTATTCTTCTTTCTTCTTTCTTCAGTAGTAGTAGTTTTAATTAGTTCTTCTTTCTTCTCTAGTTTTAATTATTCTTCTTTCTTCTTTCTTTAGTAGTGGTATTTTGGTTATTCTTCTTTCTTCTCTAGTTTTAATTATTCTTCCTTCTTCTTTCTTCAGTAGATTTAGTTTGTTCTTCTTTCTTCTTTGAGTTTTAATTAGTTTTGTTTCTTCTGTCTTCAGTAGCTTTGATTGTTCTTCTTTCTTCCTTCTTCAGTAGTAGTAGTTTTAATTATTCTTCCTTCTTCTGTCTTCTGTATCTTTGTTTTTTCTGGTCTGGTTTCTTTGACGGGGTATATTAATTGCCTGCTTCTATCTTACCTGGGTAATTTTGTTATTATTATTTTTAGTCTTCTGGGTTTTTAAATTTGTATTATTATATTATTTGCAGAATTTTTCTTTATTTAACCTTTCTTGTGAATATATTATTAAATAGTGCATTTTAATTGATTCTCATCTGGATATTCCATATATTAGAGATTTTTAATGATCATTGAGTAATGCATTTGTGTGGATTATCTGTCACGCTACAACATCAAAGCGACTATTGGTTTTTGTTGAACTTAACATCAGAATCACTCTTTTGTTCTTTATTTTCTTCTTTCAATTCATTTAGATTACTATTTATATTTTCGGACAGTGTTCTTATTAGGTTAAACATAACGTCCATCAACAACTCTTTTACTCTAGTTGTCGTTGGAGTAGACTCTGCTTGTACATTACTCATTATCATTGACTCGGTAAGCGTGTTTTCTATATTTATTTCCTTATTTTCCATTTTTTTACTGGTAAAGTTATAACTTTTTTGTCAAAATACTAACATATACTTATCACATAACAATGTATTCTATTTACCCAACACTTTACGTTACTCCCGTAACATCATACTTACCTTATTTATACATTATTTTGTTATCTCGAATAGCCATTCTGTTCTCCCAAGTAGGCCTATATTTATATAAAATTTATTTATATAAATGTCCCTAAGTTCGGAAGTGCCAATTGTACACTTTCATACAACCACTCTTAATCCAATTTAATTACGTTCAGTGTTTCGTCCATATTTCGGACGCCATCTTACATTGTTGCCAAATTTACTTACCTAAGGTACCACCAGAGTTCGGATCAGCGAACCGGGAGAGCAGAATAGGATTGTTTAGTAAATGAATTAATTATTTGTTCCCAAAAACTATTACCTTTTATTCTTTCATCAAAATCATACATTAAACTCTCTCTTCAAAACACAAAGCAAACGTTATTTGTTCATTCATGAACCATCAATCTAACATGATTATTATATTTTTTCTTTTATTAGTAAATGCAAATAGAACTGACAATTAGATTATTTATCAAAATCATCAACAATGAACCCACAAACCAGCACTTCTAGATATTAATTAGGTACCTCCACACACACACACTCACGCACTTTCACACGGTACATTCTTTTATTTTTTTATTCCCCTTTTTGAGCTCATGTTTTTTATACGTATATGTAATTTAGATGACATTTTTATTTGGAATAAATAGAATTTGGATTTTATTTATATTTGTCTGTTACTTATCTGACCATCCTCCCAAACGACTCTCCTTATACCACGCACTCCCGTTTCCACCTTACATTTCACTTGCTTTCACCGATTTTCTTCTTCTTTTAAACAAAATAACAGTTATTCCAATCAAAATAGCATTTAAACTCTGTGAATTCACATTTTTACTTTTTATAAGCGCGGACGTCCGCGATTTTGGTCCTGAAATTTTTTTTGTGACCTGCCGGCACAAGGAGTAATTTTAAACTGGGGCGAATGAACTGCGTTATTTTCTTAGGTGGTAGGGGGTTTCACGTGACTACTACGCATTGTTTTATTAATATCACTACGGCAATTTCTGAAGATAGGCTAGCCGCTCCCCACATTCCAAGTGACGTATTTAGCTGACGTAAGATCGTATGATCCGTTGAATTACATAACTTGCATGTCATGTATCTAAAAATAACTGTTCCGCATGCGTCTGGAGCTGGCCTTGGCACTATTCCACTCGCTTGATATTACGTCATTGTAAAACTTTTATAAAACTTTACAATTACTATACTTCTGTTCCCAACAAACTTTATATATTTCTGTTTATGTTTCCCAAAATTGCCCCAGGTAGGCCTAAATGTCCCGTTCCAATACCCCCTCAATGAGAGGTTTTATGCCGAAGCATAAAAACTCTCATTGACACTCTCATACTTCCTAAAGGGATCAGTCGGGATATGTCGCCACAAACCCCTTTACGTTTTATTATAAAACATCATGGTTAACTTACCCCCTGGTCCAGTGACTGTGACCGCACCTGAATGACCTTACTGGACTTCTCTCTCGAGATCCCAACACCGTAAGACCAGACAGGCACTTGACGCTCCTGCTCTGACGCGCTGGCCAGCTCAGGACCGCCGCCACAGCATCACCAGACACTGAAACATCAAATTAAAATCAAATAGTGGCCTTGTATAATACCATATCCCTAACCGATCTGTTTCCCCTTAACTGTGTGCTGGTTTGCGTTAAGAAGCACTGTTTTTTTTCCTCTTAACCTCTAACATATATCTGTTACATAGTGAACATAACATAATATGATATAAAACTTTTTTTTTAACCTTTCTCTGGTTAAATCTTATTCCCAAAATTCAAAATAATTTAAATAAACATTCCCCATTACAACATTACAAATAACTTCCCTTATAGAATTCATATTTCAAAACAGTTAAATTCCTTAATAAAATTCTTATATAGAATAAAACACATTTAAATCAACTACATCAGAACAAATTATCTACTTGAAATTGTTAATCATCTTCAATTAGCATAATACTTCTTAATTCAATACAAAATCATTCAATTATCTCATCAACTCATCAACATGATTCATTTTAATATTCTAATGCGTTACTAATACTTTGGTAACCTCCTACTCCATCAACATCTAATACCCGCCATAACCCAGTTACAATTAGGTAAATAACCTGCCGCTCGGTCTAGTTATTTACCTTGAGCACAGATGCGTTATCTGTGCCCCTGGCTTGTAACGGCCAGCTCCTTTTCCACACACACTATTATTTCCTGATGTTGGACTATAGCGCCCATTTGCATCCACAAGAACTGCAGTTTTATTAGGGTGTAGACGCTGCCTACCCCGTTCTTGCTTCAGCGTTATATAAAAATTCGGCATTACTGATGTCCGAGGACACCAGTAATCCTACTATAATGATTCATACGCCCTTAACACAGCACTATCACCCACCCCCCTTTGGCGATAGCCACTGTTCCATAGTTGTTTAGATTCCCCAGATGAAAAGCCCCTGTTAATTTCTAAGTTGTACCAATTTCACAGGCAACCAACTATGGTCAGGTTACAATAATTCTGCCCACAGCTGATTGTTATCCAAAACCACGGACTGGGCTGGTAAGGCCGGGACCGCCCGAAAGTAGGGAATCTATTTAAAAAAACATACAATTCATGTTAAAATTCCTACACACTAACTTAATACAACATAGTACACTCATAATTAACATTGTGATTATTACCTTAAAAATAAACATTTCACATTTAAATTTGACCAAAAATTACACACCTTACAGCTTTACTTTAGCTTTAAATTCTATTAAATCCTTCACTTGTTTCATTTATTATTACATTTCAACTATGAATTTTTTATTTAACATTTTCATCATCAATTAGTTTGGGTGATTCTCCGTCATTCACAATGATTTGATTTATTTAATGGGCATTTATACATATAACCTTACTCCCTTTCTTCCTTCTAACATCACTAACAGATTTGCATAGGGTGACACCAATCTCTCAATAATAACCCCTTTAGACACTTTATCTGCTCTACTTATATCACTCTCCTCTTACAATAAAATACCTGATACCCTCTTTGTACCTAGGATGTGTGTTCCATTACCTTATACTCATTCCCTTATTAGTTCCTGGCCCTTCCAGGTAACTCCGCCAAACCTCATTTAAAACGTCCCCTCCCCGTCACAACGTCTTGCGTTGAGGACTCCTTACACCTACACCCTCACTACCACCTATTTACCCTCCATTTACATCACTCTCGCTTTCTCTACATACATGCAATCCCGCAACTGTGTCCCTACTACTGACCCGTTTCTGTATTACTTTTATTCCAGAAATTCTTATTTTGTCTAACACCCATTAAAGTTAACTCTGACTGACTCAATGCCTTATTGAAATAATCATTATCACCCAGACTCTATCTTTTACCACCTTTTACATTAATATGATCATTGGAAATTACACTAGAAAACAACCTCATAATAACAATATAACTCAATATCCAAACATATTGTATGTTTAATCATTTACTATTCATTACAGAATCTAAATATCAGAAAATAAATAAATTAATTAATCTCCAATTAATTACACTAAGTTTTTTTTTACACTAAGTTTTTAATTACATTTTAAAATTTCACATTTACTCTCATTTATTTACTGTGAAAAAATATTATAATTATTATTAAATCAATTCCTATTACCTACCTACATTGTTTACACAAAATACAGCCTACACCCTAATGTAATATACAAAATATACATTTGACATTAACACACAAAAGAATATACAATCCAAATTATTATCTGTTATCATTTACCACAAATCATTTCATAATACAATCCATTTCGAAACCACACTAGTCACATAATTAAATGTTCATGAACAATAAAATATTTACCCTCCATCATCGAATAACAATCTGGTCTTACGACTACACAAATCATTTTTTATTAAATACATTACATTATCCATATCAATGTAATGACTATTTAATTTCTCATATTTTTCCACAATATCAACAGGATTATTCCATATTATTATATCATATAACTTGTCACCATCGAGTATAGTCATGCCGTCTTTAGTATAATCTGTCACCACTAGGCAAGTTATAAATTCATCATTAACAACATCATCATCTACTGCTGCCTATATCAGCTTCAACACAAGGTAAGATTTCAATATCATTTCCCACTCTCTTTATACCTAACCTTTCTACCAATTCTTCATAATTTCTACCCACCTTAAATAATTCTATCTCCCCATCATCACACAACTCTCTTTCAAAATATCTCCCACCATAACTCCATCTCACACTTTCTCTACCATCCCATACAGAGGGTAATCCAACTTTGTTACTACACCATCTGGCTCCACCAGATGCACAAAAAATCAAGGGACAATTATTTGTAGACCATACGTCTCCCAAATACACTCATGAAGCATTTTCTTCACCCACAACCACAACACCACGGGAAAATTTTACCCTCTGCCCCATATCCACAAAATAACTCTCTTCATACTCTCTCTCTAACTTATAAACACCGATTTCTACCCCTTTACAACCCCCTACTCCCATTTCTCTCTCATTTTTACTAACTATCACTATGTTATCATCATCACTATTTATTTTCATTATATCACCTTTAAATACCTCGTTTTCAACTATTTTACCACTATTTTTAAATATATCATAATTCTCAACCCCACTTACCTTATCGTCTTTATTTTCGTTTAATTGGTCTGTCTCTCTACCATTTTCTACCCCCACTACACTATCATCATTATCATCACTATTTAATATTTTATTTCCTAACGCTACCACTTCCACTATTTTACCATTATTATTATTTGTCATATCTCTAACACTGTTACCTAACTTCTTATTTATTATCTGATTTAATTTCCTGTCTAAATTTTTATTCGTTTCGTTAATCTTCTTCTCGCAATTGTTACTTATTGATTCTAATATCTGTTCTTTAATACTATCACAACGTGTATCGATTTCATTCATTTGCTTATTAAAATTAAAATTTTGCTGTTTCATCTCCTCTCTCATCAACTTTATCTCATTATTTTATCGTTCATTTTAGTGTTTACTTCATCAAATTTAGCATTAAAACTACTTTTTTGTTCATCAAACTTTGCCTCGAACTTACTATCGTTTACATCAAAGCGACTATTGATTTTATTGAACTTAACATCAGAATAACTCTTTTGTTCTTTATTTTGTTCTTTCAATTCATTTAGATTACTATTTATATTTTCGGACAGTGTTCTTATTAGGTTAAACATATCGTCCATCGACAACTCTTTTACTCTAGTTGTCGTTGGAGTAGACTCTGCTTGTACATTACTCATTATCATTGACTCGGTAAGCGTGTTTTCTAGATTTATTTCCTTATTTTCCATTTTTTTACTGGTAAAGTTATAACTTTTTTGTCAAAATACTAACATATATAACATATACTTATCACATAACAATGTATTCTATTTACCCAACACTTTACGTTACTCCCGTAACGTCATACTTACCTTTTTTATACATTATTTTGTTATCTCGAATAGCCATTCTGTTCTCCCAAGTAGGCCTATATTTATATAAAATTTATTTATATAAATGTCCCTAAGTTCGGAAGTGCCAATTGTACTCTTTCATACAACCACTCTTAATCCAATTTAATTACGTTCAGTGTTTCGTCCATATTTCGGACGCCATCTTACATTGTTGCCAAATTTACTTACCTAAGGTACCACCAGAGTTCGGATCAGCGAACCGGGAGAGCAGAATAGGATTGTTTAGTAAATGAATTAATTATTTGTTCCCACAAACTATTACCTTTTATACTTTCATCACAATCATACATTAAACTCTCCCTTCAAAACACAAAGCAAACGTTATTTGTTCATTCATGAACCATCAATCTAACATGATTATTATATTTTTTCTTTTATTAATAAATGCAAATAGAACTGACAATTAGATTATTTATCAAACTCATCAACAATGAACCCACAAACCAGCACTTCTAGATATTAATTAGGTACCTCCACACACACACACTCACGCACTTTCACACGGTACATTCTTTTATTTTTTTATTCCCCTTTTTGAGCTCATGTTTTTTATACGTATATGTAATTTAGATGACATTTTTATTTGGAATAAATAGAATTTGGATTTTATTTATATTTGTCTGTTACTTATCTGACCATCCTCCCAAACGACTCTCCTTATACCACGCACTCCCGTTTCCACCTTACATTTCACTTGCTTTCACCGATTTTCTTCTTCTTTTAAACAAAATAACAGTTATTCCAATCAAAATAGCATTTAAACTCTGTGAGTTCACATTTTTACTTTTTATAAGCGCGGACGTCCGCGATTTTGGTCCTGAACTTTTATTTGTGACCGGCCGGCACAAGGAGTAATTTTAAACTGGGGCGAATGAACTGCGTTATTTTCTTAGGTGGTAGGGGGTTTCACGTGACTACTTCGCATTGTTTTATTAATATCACTACGCCAATTTCTGAAGCTAGGCTAGCCGCTCCCCATATTCCAAGTGACGTATTTAGCTAACGTAAGATCGTATGATCCGTTGAATTACATAACTTACATGTCATGTATCTAAAAATAACTGTTCCGCATGCGTCTGGAGCTGGCCTTGGCACTATTCCACTCGCTTGATATTACGTCATTGTAAAACTTTTATAAAACTTTACAAATACTATACTTCTGTTCCCAACAAACTTTATATATTTCTGTTTATGTTTCCCAAAATTGCCCCAGGTAGGCCTAAATGTCCCGTTCCAATACCCCCTCAATGAGAGGTTTTATGCCGAAGCATAAAAACTCTCATTGACACTCTTATACTTCCTAAAGGGATCAGTCGGGATATGTCGCCACAAACCCCTTTACGTTTTATTATAAAACATCATGGTTAACTTACCCCCTGGTCCAGTGACTGTGACCGCACCTGAATGACCTTACTGGACTTCTCTCTCGAGATCCCAACACCGTAAGACCAGACAGGCACTTGACGCTCCTGCTCTGACGCGCTGGCCAGCTCAGGACCGCCGCCACAGCATCACCAGACACTGAAACATCAAATTAAAATCAAATAGTGGCCTTGTATAATACCATATCCCTAACCGATGTGTTTCCCCTTAACTGTGTGCTGGTTTGCGTTAAGAAGCACTGTTTTTTTTCCTCTTAACCTCTAACATATAGCTGTTACATAGTGAACATAACATAATATGATATAAAACTTTTTTTTTTAACCTTTCTCTGGTTAAATCTTATTCCCAAAATTCAAAATAATTTAAATAAACTTTCCCCATTACAACATTACAAATAACTTCCCTTATAGAATTCATATTTCAAAACAGTTAAATTCCTTAATAAAATTCTTATATAGAATAAAACACATTTAAATCAACTACATCAGAACAAATTATCTACTTGAAATTGTTAATCATCTTCAATTAGCATAATACTTCTTAATTCAATACAAAATCATTCAATTATCTCATCAACTCATCAACATGATTCATTTTAATATTCTAATGCGTTACTAATACTTTGGTAACCTCCTTCTCCATCAACATCTAATACCCGCCATAACCCAGTTACAATTAGGTAAATAACCTGCCGCTCGGTCTAGTTATTTACCTTGAGCATAGATGCGTTATCTGTGCCCCTGGCTTGTAACGGCCAGCTCCTTTTCCACACACACTATTATTTCCTGATGTTGGACTGTAGCGCCCATTTGCATCCACAAGAACTGCAGTTTTATTAGGGTGTAGACGCTGCCTACCCCGTTCTTGCTTCAGCGTTATATAAAAATTCGGCATTACTGATGTCCGAGGACACCAGTAATCCTACTATAATGATTCATACGCCCTTAACACAGCACTATCACCCCCCTTTGGCGATAGCCGCTGTTCCATAGTTGTTTAGATTCCCCAGATGAAAAGCCCCTGTTAATTTCTAAGTTGTACCAATTTCACAGGCAACCAACTATGGTCAGGTTACAATAATTCTGCCCACAGCTGATTGTTATCCAAAACCACGGTCTGGGCTGGTAAGGCCGGGACCGCCCGAAAGTAGGGAATCTATTTAAAAAAACATACAATTCATGTTAAAATTCCTACACACTAACTTAATACAACATAGTACACTCATAATTAACATTGTGATTATTACCTTAAAAATAAACATTTCACATTTAAATTTGACCAAAAATTACACACCTTACAGCTTTACTTTAGCTTTAAATTCTATTAAATCCTTCACTTGTTTCATTTATTATTACATTTCAACTATGAATTTTTTATTTAACATTTTCATCATCAATTAGTTTGGGTGATTCTCCGTCATTCACAATGATTTGATTTATTTAATGGGCATTTATACATATAACCTTACTCCCTTTCTTCCTTCTAACATCACTAACAGATTTGCATAGGGTGACACCAATCTCTCAATAATAACCCCTTTAGACACTTTATCTGCTCTACTTATATCACTCTCCTCTTACAATAAAATACCTGATACCCTCTTTGTACCTAGGATGTGTGTTCCATTACCTTATACTCATTCCCTTATTAGTTCCTGGCCCTTCCAGGTAACTCCGCCAAACCTCATTTAAAACGTCCCCTCCCCGTCACAACGTCTTGCGTTGAGGACTCCTTACACCTCCACCCTCACTACAAAATTTCACTACCACCTATTTACCCTCCATTTACATCACTCTCGCTTTCTCTACATACATGCAATCCCGCAACTGTGTCCCTACTACTGACCCGTTTCTGTATTACTTTATTCCAGAAATTCTTATTTTGTCTAACACCCATTAAAGTTAACTCTGACTGACTCAATGCCTTATTGAAATAATCATTATCACCCAGACTCTATCTTTTACCACCTTTTACATTAATATGATCATTGGAAATTACACTAGAAAACAACCTCATAATAACAATATAACTCAATATCCAAACATATTGTATGTTTAATCATTTACTATTCATTACAGAATCTAAATCTCAGAAAATAAATAAATTAATTAATCTCCAATTAATTACACTAAGTTTTTTTTTACACTAAGTTTTTTAATTACATTTTAAAATTTCACATTTACTCTCATTTATTTACTGTGAAAAAATGTTATAATTATTATTAAATCAATTCCTATTACCTACCTACATTGTTTACACAAAATACAGCCTACACCCTAATGTAATATACAAAATATACATTTGACATTAACACACAAAAGAATATACAATCCAAATTATTATCTGTTATCATTTACCACAAATCATTTCATAATACAATCCATTTCGAAACCACACTAGTCACATAATTAAATGTTCATGAACAATAAAATATTTACCCTCCATCATCGAATAACAATCTGGTCTTACGACTACACAAATCATTTTTTATTAAATACATTACATTATCCATATCAATGTAATGACTATTTAATTTCTCATATTTTTCCACAATATCAACAGGATTATTCCATATTATTATATCATATAACTTGTCACCATCGAGTATAGTCATGCCGTCTTTAGTATAATCTGTCACCACTAGGCAAGTTATAAATTCATCATTAACAACATCATCATCTACTGCTGCCTATATCAGCTTCAACACAAGGTAAGATTTCAATATCATTTCCCACTCTCTTTATACCTAACCTTTCTACCAATTCTTCATAATTTCTACCCACCTTAAATAATTCTATCTCCCCATCATCACACAACTCTCTTTCAAAATATCTCCCACCATAACTCCATCTCACACTTTCTCTACCATCCCATACAGAGGGTAATCCAACTTTGTTACTACACCATCTGGCTCCACCAGATGCACAAAAAATCAAGGGACAATTATTTGTAGACCATACGTCTCCCAAATACACTCATGAAGCATTTTCTTCACCCACAACCACAACACCACGGGAAAATTTTACCCTCTGCCCCATATCCACAAAATAACTCTCTTCATACTCTCTCTCTAACTTATAAACACCGATTTCTACCCCTTTACAACCCCCTACTCCCATTTCTCTCTCATTTTTAATAACTATCACTATATTATCATCATCACTATTTATTTTCATTATATCACCTTTAAATACCTCGTTTTCAACTATTTTACCACTATTTTTAAATATATCATAATTCTCAACCCCACTTACCTTATCGTCTTTATTTTCGTTTAATTGGTCTGTCTCTCTACCATTTTCTACCCCCACTACACTATCATCATTATCATCACTATTTAATATTTTATTTCCTAACGCTACCACTTCCACTATTTTACCATTATTATTATTTGTCATATCTCTAACACTGTTACCTAACTTCTTATTTATTATCTGATTTAATTTCCTGTCTAAATTTTTATTCATTTCGTTAATCTTCTTCTCGCAATTGTTACTTATTGATTCTAATATCTGTTCTTTAATACTATCACAACGTGTATCGATTTCATTCATTTGCTTATTAAAATTAAAATTTTGCTGTTTCATCTCCTCTCTCATCAACTTTATCTCATTATTTTATCGTTCATTTTAGTGTTTACTTCATCAAATTTAGCATTAAAACTACTTTTTTGTTCATCAAACTTTGCCTCGAACTTACTATCGTTTACATCAAAGCGACTATTGATTTTATTGGACTTAACATCAGAATAACTCTTTTGTTCTTTATTTTGTTCTTTCAATTCATTTAGATTACTATTTATATTTTCGGACAGTGTTCTTATTAGGTTAAACATATCGTCCATCGACAACTCTTTTACTCTAGTTGTCGTTGGAGTAGACTCTGCTTGTACATTACTCATTATCATTGACTCGGTAAGCGTGTTTTGTAGATTTATTTCCTTATTTTCCATTTTTTTACTGGTAAAGTTATAACTTTTTTGTCAAAATACTAACATATATAACATATACTTATCACATAACAATGTATTCTATTTACCCAACACTTTACGTTACTCCCGTAACATCATACTTACCTTTTTTATACATTATTTTGTTATCTCGAATAGCCATTCTGCTCTCCCAAGTAGGCCTATATTTATATAAAATTTATTTATATAAATGTCCCTAAGTTCGGAAGTGCCAATTGTACTCTTTCATACAACCACTCTTTATCCAATTTAATTACGTTCAGTGTTTCGTCCATATTTCGGACGCCATCTTACATTGTTGCCAAATTTACTTACCTAAGGTACCACCAGAGTTCGGATCAGCGAACCGGGAGAGCAGAATAGGATTGTTTAGTAAATGAATTAATTATTTGTTCCCACAAACTATTACCTTTTATACTTTCATCACAATCATACATTAAACTCTCCCTTCAAAACACAAAGCAAACGTTATTTGTTCATTCATGAACCATCAATCTAACATGATTATTATATTTTTTCTTTTATTAATAAATGCAAATAGAACTGACAATTAGATTATTTATCAAAATCATCAACAATGAACCCACAAACCAGCACTTCTAGATATTAATTAGGTACCTCCACACACACACACTCACGCACTTTCACACGGTACATTCTTTTATTTTTTTATTCCCCTTTTTGAGCTCATGTTTTTTATACGTATATGTAATTTAGATGACATTTTTATTTGGAATAAATAGAATTTGGATTTTATTTATATTTGTCTGTTACTTATCTGACCATCCTCCCAAACGACTCTCCTTATACCACGCACTCCCGTTTCCACCTTACATTTCACTTGCTTTCACCGATTTTCTTCTTCTTTTAAACAAAATAACAGTTATTCCAATCAAAATAGCATTTAAACTCTGTGAATTCACATTTTTACTTTTTATAAGCGCGGACGTCCGCGATTTTGGTCCTGAACTTTTATTTGTGACCGGACGGCACAAGGAGTAATTTTAAACTGGGGCGAATGAACTGCGTTATTTTCTTAGGTGGTAGGGGGTTTCACGTGACTACTACGTATTGTTTTATTAATATCACTACGGCAATTTCTGAAGCTAGGCTAGCCGCTCCCCACATTCCAAGTGACGTATTTAGCTGACGTAAGATCGTATGATCCGTTGAATTACATAACTTGCATGTCATGTATCTAAAAATAACTGTTCCGCATGCGTCTGGAGCTGGCCTTGGCACTATTCCACTCGCTTGATATTACGTCATTGTAAAACTTTTATAAAACTTTACAATTACTATACTTCTGTTCCCAACAAACTTTATATATTTCTGTTTATGTTTCCCAAAATTGCCCCAGGTAGGCCTAAATGTCCCGTTCCAATACCCCCTCAATGAGAGGTTTTATGCCGAAGCATAAAAACTCTCATTGACACTCTCATACTTCCTAAAGGGATCAGTCGTGTTATGTCGCCACAAACCCCTTTACGTTTTATTATAAAACATCATGGTTAACTTACCCCCTGGTCCAGTGACTGTGACCGCACCTGAATGACCTTACTGGACTTCTCTCTCGAGATCCCAACACCGTAAGACCAGACAGGCACTTGACGCTCCTGCTCTGACGCGCTGGCCAGCTCAGGACCGCCGCCACAGCATCACCAGACACTGAAACATCAAATTAAAATCAAATAGTGGCCTTGTATAATACCATATCCCTAACTGATCTGTTTCCCCTTAATTGTGTGGTGGTTTGCGTTAAGAAGCACTGGTTTTTTTCCTCTTAACCTCTAACATATATCTGTATACATAGTGAACATAACATAATATGATATAAAACTTTTTTTTTTAACCTTTCTCTGGTTAAATCTTATTCCCAAAATTCAAAATAATTTAAATAAACATTCCCCATTACAACATTACAAATACCTTCCCTTATAGAATTCATATTTCAAAACAGTTAAATTCCTTAATAAAATTCTTATATAGAATAAAACACATTTAAATCAACTACATCAGAACAAATTATCTACTTGAAATTGTTAATCATCTTCAATTAGCATAATACTTCTTAATTCAATACAAAATCATTCAATTATCTCATCAACTCATCAACATGATTCATTTTAATATTCTAATGCGTTACTAATACTTTGGTAACCTCCTTCTCCATCAACATATAATACCCGCCATAACCCAGTTACAATTAGGTAAATAACCTGCCGCTCGGTCTAGTTATTTACATTTAGCACAGATGCGTTTTCTGTACCCCTGGCTTGTAACGGCCAGCTCCTTTTCCACACACACTATTATTTCCTGATGTTGGACTGTAGCGCCCATTTGCATCCACAAGAACTGCAGTTTTATTAGGGTGTAGACGCTGCCTACCCCGTTCTTGCTTCAGCGTTATATAAAAATTCGGCATTACTGATGTCCGAGGACACCAGTAATCCTACTATAATGATTCATACGCCCTTAACACAGCACTATCACCCACCCCCCTTTGGCGATAGCCACTGTTCCATAGTTGTTTAGATTCCCCAGATGAAAACCCCTGTTAATTTCTAAGTTGTACCAATTTCACAGGCAACCAACTATGGTCAGGTTACAATAATTCTGCCCACAGCTGATTGTTATCCAAAACCACGGTCTGGGCTGGTAAGGCCGGGACCGCCCGAAAGTGGGGAATCTATTTAAAAAAACATACAATTCATGAAAAAATTCCTACACACTAACTTAATACAACATAGTACACTCATAATTAACATTGTGATTATTACCTTAAAAATAAAAAATTTACATTTAAATTTGACCAAAAATTACACACCTTACAGCTTTACTTTAGCTTTAAATTCTATTAAATACTTCACTTGTTTTATTTATTATTACATTTCAACTATGAATTTTTTATTTAACATTTTCATCATCAACTAGTTTGGGTGATTCTCCGTCATTCACAATGATTTGATTTATTTAATGGGCATTTATACATATAACCTTACTCCCTTTCTTCCTTCTAACATCACTAACAGATTTGCATAGGGTGACACCAATCTCTCAATAATAACCCCTTTAGACACTTTATCTGCTCTACTTATATCACTCTCCTCTTACAATAAAATACCTGATACCCTTTTTGTACCTAGGATGTGTGTTCCATTACCTTATACTCATTCCCTTATTAGTTCCTGGCCCTTCCAGGTAACTCCGCCAAACCTCATTTAAAACGTCCCCTCCCCGTCACAACGTCTTGCGTTGAGGACTCCTTACACCTCCACCCTCACTACAAAATTTCACTACCACCTATTTACCCTCCATTTACATCACTCTCGCTTTCTCTACATACATGCAATCCCGCAACTGTGTCCCTACTACTGACCCGTTTCTGTATTACTTTTATTCCAGAAATTCTTATTTTGTCTAACACCCATTAAAGTTAACTCTGACTGACTCAATGCCTTATTGAAATAATCATTATCACCCAGACTCTATCTTTTACCACCTTTTACATTAATATGATCATTGGAAATTACACTAGAAAACAACCTCATAATAACAATATAACTCAATATCCAAACATATTGTATGTTTAATCATTTACTATTCTTTATAGAATCTAAATCTCAGAAAATAAATTAATTAATTAATCTCCAGTTAATTACACAAAGTTTTTTTTTACACTAAGTTATTTTAATTACATTTTAAAATTTCACATTTACTCTCATTTATTTACTGTGAAAAAATGTTATAATTATTATTAAATCAATTCCTATTACCTACCTACATTGCTTACACAAAATACAGCCTACACCCTAATGTAATATACAAAATATACATTTGACATTAACACACAAAAGAATATACAATCCAAATTATTATCTGTTATCATTTACCACAAATCATTTCATAATACAATCCATTTCGAAACCACACTAGTCACATAATTAAATGTTCATGAACAATAAAATATTTACCCTCCATCATCGAATAACAATCTGGTCTTACGACTACACAAATCATTTTTTATTAAATACATTACATTATCCATATCAATGTAATGACTATTTAATTTCTCATATTTTTCCACAATATCAACAGGATTATTCCATATTATTATATCATATAACTTGTCACCATCGAGTATAGTCATGCCGTCTTTAGTATAATCTGTCACCACTAGGCAAGTTATAAATTCATCATTAACAACATCATCATCTACTGCTGCCTATATCAGCTTCAACACAAGGTAAGATTTCAATATCATTTCCCACTCTCTTTATACCTAACCTTTCTACCAATTCTTCATAATTTCTACCCACCTTAAATAATTCTATCTCCCCATCATCACACAACTCTCTTTCAAAATATCTCCCACCATAACTCCATCTCACACTTTCTCTACCATCCCATACAGAGGGTATCCAACTTTGTTACTACACCATCTGGCTCCACCAGATGCACAAAAAATCAAGGGACAATTATTTGTAGACCATACGTCTCCCAAATACACTCATGAAGCATTTTCTTCACCCACAACCACAACACCACGGGAAAATTTTACCCTCTGCCCCATATCCACAAAATAACTCTCTTCATACTCTCTCTCTAACTTATAAACACCGATTTCTACCCCTTTACAACCCCCTACTCCCATTTCTCTCTCATTTTTAATAACTATCACTATATTATCATCATCACTATTTATTTTCATTATATCACCTTTAAATACCTCGTTTTCAACTATTTTACCACTATTTTTAAATATATCATAATTCTCAACCCCACTTACCTTATCGTCTTTATTTTCGTTTAATTGGTCTGTCTCTCTACCATTTTCTACCCCCACTACACTATCATCATTATCATCACTATTTAATATTTTATTTCCTAACGCTACCACTTCCACTATTTTACCATTATTATTGTTTGTCATATCTCTAACACTGTTACCTAACTTCTTATTTATTATCTGATTTAATTTCCTGTCTAAATTTTTATTCATTTCGTTAATCTTCTTCTCGCAATTGTTACTTATTGATTCTAATATCTGTTCTTTAATACTATCACAACGTGTATCGATTTCATTCATTTGCTTATTAAAATTAAAATTTTGCTGTTTCATCTCCTCTCTCATCAACTTTATCTCATTATTTTATCGTTCATTTTAGGGTTTACTTCATCAAATTTAGCATTAAAACTACTTTTTTGTTCATCAAACTTTGCCTCGAACTTACTATCGTTTACATCAAAGCGACTATTGATTTTATTGGACTTAACATCAGAATAACTCTTTTGTTCTTTATTTTGTTCTTTCAATTCATTTAGATTACTATTTATATTTTCGGACAGTGTTCTTATTAGGTTAAACATATCGTCCATCGACAACTCTTTTACTCTAGTTGTCGTTGGAGTAGACTCTGCTTGTACATTACTCATTATCATTGACTCGGTAAGCGTGTTTTGTAGATTTATTTCCTTATTTTCCATTTTTTTACTGGTAAAGTTATAACTTTTTTGTCAAAATACTAACATATATAACATATACTTATCACATAACAATGTATTCTATTTACCCAACACTTTACGTTACTCCCGTAACATCATACTTACCTTTTTTATACATTATTTTGTTATCTCGAATAGCCATTCTGCTCTCCCAAGCAGGCCTATATTTATATAAAATTTATTTATATAAATGTCCCTAAGTTCGGAAGTGCCAATTGTACTCTTTCATACAACCACTCTTTATCCAATTTAATTACGTTCAGTGTTTCGTCCATATTTCGGACGCCATCTTACATTGTTGCCAAATTTACTTACCTAAGGTACCACCAGAGTTCGGATCAGCGAACCGGGAGAGCAGAATAGGATTGTTTAGTAAATGAATTAATTATTTGTTCCCACAAACTATTACCTTTTATACTTTCATCACAATCATACATTAAACTCTCCCTTCAAAACACAAAGCAAACGTTATTTGTTCATTCATGAACCATCAATCTAACATGATTATTATATTTTTTCTTTTATTAATAAATGCAAATAGAACTGACAATTAGATTATTTATCAAAATCATCAACAATGAACCCACAAACCAGCACTTCTAGATATTAATTAGGTACCTCCACACACACACACACTCACGCACTTTCACACGGTACATTCTTTTATTTTTTTATTCCCCTTTTTGAGCTCATGTTTTTTATACGTATATGTAATTTAGATGACATTTTTATTTGGAATAAATAGAATTTGGATTTTATTTATATTTGTCTGTTACTTATCTGACCATCCTCCCAAACGACTCTCCTTATACCACGCACTCCCGTTTCCACCTTACATTTCACTTGCTTTCACCGATTTTCTTCTTCTTTTAAACAAAATAACAGTTATTCCAATCAAAATAGCATTTAAACTCTGTGAATTCACATTTTTACTTTTTATAAGCGCGGACGTCCGCGATTTTGGTCCTGAACTTTTATTTGTGACCGGACGGCACAAGGAGTAATTTTAAACTGGGGCGATGAACTGCGTTATTTTCTTAGGTGGTAGGGGGTTTCACGTGACTACTACGTATTGTTTTATTAATATCACTACGGCAATTTCTGAAGCTAGGCTAGCCGCTCCCCACATTCCAAGTGACGTATTTAGCTGACGTAAGATCGTATGATCCGTTGAATTACATAACTTGCATGTCATGTATCTAAAAATAACTGTTCCGCATGCGTCTGGAGCTGGCCTTGGCACTATTCCACTCGCTTGATATTACGTCATTGTAAAACTTTTATAAAACTTTACAATTACTATACTTCTGTTCCCAACAAACTTTATATATTTCTGTTTATGTTTCCCAAAATTGCCCCAGGTAGGCCTAAATGTCCCGTTCCAATACCCCCTCAATGAGAGGTTTTATGCCGAAGCATAAAAACTCTCATTGACACTCTCATACTTCCTAAAGGGATCAGTCGTGTTATGTCGCCACAAACCCCTTTACGTTTTATTATAAAACATCATGGTTAACTTACCCCCTGGTCCAGTGACTGTGACCGCACCTGAATGACCTTACTGGACTTCTCTCTCGAGATCCCAACACCGTAAGACCAGACAGGCACTTGACGCTCCTGCTCTGACGCGCTGGCCAGCTCAGGACCGCCGCCACAGCATCACCAGACACTGAAACATCAAATTAAAATCAAATAGTGGCCTTGTATAATACCATATCCCTAACTGATCTGTTTCCCCTTAATTGTGTGGTGGTTTGCGTTAAGAAGCACTGGTTTTTTTCCTCTTAACCTCTAACATATATCTGTATACATAGTGAACATAACATAATATGATATAAAACTTTTTTTTTTAACCTTTCTCTGGTTAAATCTTATTCCCAAAATTCAAAATAATTTAAATAAACATTCCCCATTACAACATTACAAATACCTTCCCTTATAGAATTCATATTTCAAAACAGTTAAATTCCTTAATAAAATTCTTATATAGAATAAAACACATTTAAATCAACTACATCAGAACAAATTATCTACTTGAAATTGTTAATCATCTTCAATTAGCATAATACTTCTTAATTCAATACAAAATCATTCAATTATCTCATCAACTCATCAACATGATTCATTTTAATATTCTAATGCGTTACTAATACTTTGGTAACCTCCTTCTCCATCAACATATAATACCCGCCATAACCCAGTTACAATTAGGTAAATAACCTGCCGCTCGGTCTAGTTATTTACATTTAGCACAGATGCGTTATCTGTACCCCTGGCTTGTAACGGCCAGCTCCTTTTCCACACACACTATTATTTCCTGATGTTGGACTGTAGCGCCCATTTGCATCCACAAGAACTGCAGTTTTATTAGGGTGTAGACGCTGCCTACCCCGTTCTTGCTTCAGCGTTATATAAAAATTCGGCATTACTGATGTCCGAGGACACCAGTAATCCTACTATAATGATTCATACGCCCTTAACACAGCACTATCACCCACCCCCCTTTGGCGATAGCCACTGTTCCATAGTTGTTTAGATTCCCCAGATGAAAACCCCTGTTAATTTCTAAGTTGTACCAATTTCACAGGCAACCAACTATGGTCAGGTTACAATAATTCTGCCCACAGCTGATTGTTATCCAAAACCACGGTCTGGGCTGGTAAGGCCGGGACCGCCCGAAAGTGGGGAATCTATTTAAAAAAACATACAATTCATGAAAAAATTCCTACACACTAACTTAATACAACATAGTACACTCATAATTAACATTGTGATTATTACCTTAAAAATAAAAAATTTACATTTAAATTTGACCAAAAATTACACACCTTACAGCTTTACTTTAGCTTTAAATTCTATTAAATACTTCACTTGTTTTATTTATTATTACATTTCAACTATGAATTTTTTATTTAACATTTTCATCATCAACTAGTTTGGGTGATTCTCCGTCATTCACAATGATTTGATTTATTTAATGGGCATTTATACATATAACCTTACTCCCTTTCTTCCTTCTAACATCACTAACAGATTTGCATAGGGTGACACCAATCTCTCAATAATAACCCCTTTAGACACTTTATCTGCTCTACTTATATCACTCTCCTCTTACAATAAAATACCTGATACCCTTTTTGTACCTAGGATGTGTGTTCCATTACCTTATACTCATTCCCTTATTAGTTCCTGGCCCTTCCAGGTAACTCCGCCAAACCTCATTTAAAACGTCCCCTCCCCGTCACAACGTCTTGCGTTGAGGACTCCTTACACCTCCACCCTCACTACAAAATTTCACTACCACCTATTTACCCTCCATTTACATCACTCTCGCTTTCTCTACATACATGCAATCCCGCAACTGTGTCCCTACTACTGACCCGTTTCTGTATTACTTTTATTCCAGAAATTCTTATTTTGTCTAACACCCATTAAAGTTAACTCTGACTGACTCAATGCCTTATTGAAATAATCATTATCACCCAGACTCTATCTTTTACCACCTTTTACATTAATATGATCATTGGAAATTACACTAGAAAACAACCTCATAATAACAATATAACTCAATATCCAAACATATTGTATGTTTAATCATTTACTATTCTTTATAGAATCTAAATCTCAGAAAATAAATTAATTAATTAATCTCCAGTTAATTACACAAAGTTTTTTTTTACACTAAGTTATTTTAATTACATTTTAAAATTTCACATTTACTCTCATTTATTTACTGTGAAAAATGTTATAATTATTATTAAATCAATTCCTATTACCTACCTACATTGCTTACACAAAATACAGCCTACACCCTAATGTAATATACAAAATATACATTTGACATTAACACACAAAAGAATATACAATCCAAATTATTATCTGTTATCATTTACCACAAATCATTTCATAATACAATCCATTTCGAAACCACACTAGTCACATAATTAAATGTTCATGAACAATAAAATATTTACCCTCCATCATCGAATAACAATCTGGTCTTACGACTACACAAATCATTTTTTATTAAATACATTACATTATCCATATCAATATAATGACTGTTTAATTTCTCATATTTTTCCACAATATCAACAGGATTATTCCATATTATTATATCATATAACTTGTCACCATCGAGTATAGTCATGCCGTGTTTAGTATAATCTGTCACCACTAGGCAAGTTATAAATTCATCATTAACAACATCATCATCTACTGCTGCTATATCAGCTTCAACACAAGGTAAGATTTCAATATCATTTTCCACTCTCTTTATACCTAACCTTTCTACCAATTCTTCATAATTTCTACCCACCTTAAATAATTCTATCTCCCCATCAACACACAACTCTCTTTCAAAATATCTCCCACCATAACTCCATCTCACACTTTCTCTACCATCCCATACAGAGGGTAATCCAACTTTGTTACTACACCATCTGGCTCCACCAGATGCACAAAAAATCAAGGGACAATTATTTGTAGACCATACGTCTCCCAAATACACTCATGAAGCATTTTCTTCACCCACAACCACAACACCACGGGAAAATTTTACCCTCTGCCCCATGTCCACAAAATAACTCTCTTCATACTCTCTCTCTAACTTATAAACACCGATTTCTACCCTTTTACAACCCCCTACTCCCATTTCTCTCTCATTTTTACTAACTATCACTATATTATCATCATCACTATTTATTTTCATTATATCACCTTTAAATACCTCGTTTTCAACTATTTTACCACTATTTTTAAATATATCATAATTCTCAACCCCACTTACCTTATCGTCTTTATTTTCGTTTAATTGGTCTGTCTCTCTACCATTTTCTACCCCCACTACACTATCATCATTATCATCACTATTTAATATTTTATTCCCTAACGCTACCACTTCCACTATTTTACCATTATTATTATTTGTCATATCTCTAACACTGTTACCTAACTTCTTATTTATTATCTGATTTAATTTCCTGTCTAAATTTTTATTCATTTCGTTAATCTTCTTCTCGCAATTGTTACTTATTGATTCTAATATCTGTTCTTTAATACTATCACAACGTGTATCGATTTCATTCATTTGCTTATTAAAATTAAAATTTTGCTGTTTCATCTCCTCTCTCATCAACTTTATCTCATTATTTTATCGTTCATTTTAGTGTTTACTTCATCAAATTTAGCATTAAAACTACTTTTTTGTTCATCAAACTTTGCCTCGAACTTACTATCGTTTACATCAAAGCGACTTAACATTGCGTTTGATTTTATTGGACTTAACATCAGAATAACTCTTTTGTTCTTTATTTTGTTCTTTCAATTCATTTAGATTACTATTTATATTTTCGGACAGTGTTCTTATTATGTTAAACATATCGTCCATCGACAACTCTTTTACTCTAGTTGTCGTTGGAGTAGACTCTGCTTGTACATTACTCATTATCATTGACTCGGTAAGCGTGTTTTGTAGATTTATTTCCTTATTTTCCATTTTTTTACTGGTAAAGTTATAACTTTTTTGTCAAAATACTAACATATATAACATATACTTATCACATAACAATGTATTCTATTTACCCAACACTTTACGTTACTCCCGTAACATCATACTTACCTTTTTTATACATTATTTTGTTATCTCGAATAGCCATTCTGCTCTCCCAAGTAGGCCTATATTTATATAAAATTTATTTATATAAATGTCCCTAAGTTCGGAAGTGCCAATTGTACTCTTTCATACAACCACTCTTTATCCAATTTAATTACGTTCAGTGTTTCGTCCATATTTCGGACGCATCTTACATTGTTGCCAAATTTACTTACCTAACGTACCACCAGAGTTCGGATCAGCGAACCGGGAGAGAAGAATAGGATTATTTAGTAAATGAATTAATTATTTGTTCCCAAAAACTATTACCTTTTATACTTTCATCACAATCATACATTAAACTCTCCCTTCAAAACACAAAGCAAACGTTATTTGTTCATTCATGAACCATCAATCTAACATGATTATTATATTTTTTCTTTTATTAATAAATGCAAATAGAACTGACAATTAGATTATTTATCAAAATCATCAACAATGAACCCACAAACCAGCACTTCTAGATATTAATTAGGTACCTCCACACACACACACTCACGCACTTTCACACGGTACATTCTTTTATTTTTTTATTCCCGTTTTTGAGCTCATGTTTTTTATACGTATATGTAATTTAGATGACATTTTTATTTGGAATAAATAGAATTTGTATTTTATTTATATTTGTCTGTTACTTATCTGACCATCCTCCCAAACGACTCTCCTTATACCACGCACTCCCGTTTCCACCTTACATTTCACTTGCTTTCACCGATTTTCTTCTTCTTTTAAACAAAATAACAGTTATTCCAATCAAAATAGCATTTAAACTCTGTGAATTCACATTTTTACTTTTTATAAGCGCGGACGTCCGCGATTTTGGTCCTGAAATTTTTTTTGTGACCTGCCGGCACAAGGAGTAATTTTAAACTGGGGCGAATGAACTGCGTTATTTTCTTAGGTGGTAGGGGGTTTCACGTGACTACTACGCATTGTTTTATTAATATCACTACGGCAATTTCTGAAGCTAGGCTAGCCGCTCCCCACATTCCAAGTGACGTATTTAGCTGACGTAAGATCGTATGATCCGTTGAATTACATAACTTGCATGTCATGTATCTAA
The DNA here is from genome assembly GCA_034769895.1 of Magicicada septendecula. Taxonomy (NCBI): domain Eukaryota; kingdom Metazoa; phylum Arthropoda; class Insecta; order Hemiptera; family Cicadidae; genus Magicicada; species Magicicada septendecula. Next base: position 150,293,950 of record CM068373.1, read on the forward strand.
AAATAACTGTTCCGCATGCGTCTGGAGCTGGCCTTGGCACTATTCCACTCGCTTGATATTACGTCATTGTAAAACTTTTATAAAACTTTACAATTACTATACTTCTGTTCCCAACAAACTTTATATATTTCTGTTTATGTTTCCCAAAATTGCCCCAGGTAGGCCTAAATGTCCCGTTCCAATACCCCCTCAATGAGAGGTTTTATGCCGAAGCATAAAAACTCTCATTGACACTCTCATACTTCCTAAAGGGATCAGTCGGGATATGTCGCCACAAACCCCTTTACGTTTTATTATAAAACATCATGGTTAACTTACCCCCTGGTCCAGTGACTGTGACCGCACCTGAATGACCTTACTGGACTTCTCTCTCGAGATCCCAACACCGTAAGACCAGACAGGCACTTGACGCTCCTGCTCTGACGCGCTGGCCAGCTCAGGACCGCCGCCACAGCATCACCAGACACTGAAACATCAAATTAAAATCAAATAGTGGCCTTGTATAATACCATATCCCTAACTGATCTGTTTCCCCTTAACTGTGTGCTGGTTTGCGTTAAGAAGCACTGGTTTTTTTCCTCTTAACCTCTAACATATATCTGTATACATAGTGAACATAACATAATATGATATAAAACTTTTTTTTTCAACCTTTCTCTGGTTAAATCTTATTCCCAAAATTCAAAATAATTTAAATAAACATTCCCCATTACAACATTACAAATACCTTCCCTTATAGAATTCATATTTCAAAACAGTTAAATTCCTTAATAAAATTCTTATATAGAATAAAACACATTTAAATCAACTACATCAGAACAAATTATCTACTTGAAATTGTTAATCATCTTCAATTAGCATAATACTTCTTAATTCAATACAAAATCATTCAATTATCTCATCAACTCATCAACATGATTCATTTTAATATTCTAATGCGTTACTAATACTTTGGTAACCTCCTTCTCCATCAACATCTAATACCCGCCATAACCCAGTTACAATTAGGTAAATAACCTGCCGCTCGGTCTAGTTATTTACATTGAGCACAGATGCGTTATCTGTACCCCTGGCTTGTAACGGCCAGCTCCTTTTCCACACACACTATTATTTCCTGATGTTGGACTGTAGCGCCCATTTGCATCCACAAGAACTGCAGTTTTATTAGGGTGTAGACGCTGCCTACCCCGTTCTTGCTTCAGCGTTATATAAAAATTCGGCATTACTGATGTCCGAGGACACCAGTAATCCTACTATAATGATTCATACGCCCTCAACACAGCACTATCACCCCCCTTTGGCGATAGCCGCTGTTCCATAGTTGTTTAGATTCCCCAGATGAAAAGCCCCTGTTAATTTCTAAGTTGTACCAATTTCACAGGCAACCAACTATGGTCAGGTTACAATAATTCTGCCCACAGCTGATTGCTATCCAAAACCACGGTCTGGGCTGGTAAGGCCGGGACCGCCCGAAAGTGGGGAATCTATTTAAAAAAACATACAATTCATGAAAAAATTCCTACACACTAACTTCATACAAAATAGTACACTCATAATTAACATTGTGATTATTACCTTAAAAATAAAAAATTCACATTTAAATTTGACCAAAAATTACACACCTTACAGCTTTACTTTAGCTTTAAATTCTATTAAATCCTTCACTTGTTTTATTTATTATTACATTTCAACTATGAATTTTTTATTTAACATTTTCATCATCAATTAGTTTGGGTGATTCTCCGTCATTCACAATGATTCGATTTATTTAATGGGCATTTATACATATAACCTTACTCCCTTTCTTCCTTCTAACATCACTAACAGATTTGCAAAGGGTGACACCAATCTCTCAATAATAAAAAATACCTGATACCCTCTTTGTACCTATGATGTGTGTTCCATTACCTTATACTCATTCCCTTATTAGTTCCTGGCCCTTCCAGGTAACTCCGCCAAACCTCATTTAAAACGTCCCCTCCCCGTCACAACGTCTTGCGTTGAGGACTCCTAACACCTCCACCCTCACTACAAAATTTCACTACCACCTATTTACCCTGCATTTACATCACTCTCGCTTTCTCTACATACATGCAATCCCGCAACTGTGTCCCTACTACTGACCCGTTTCTGTATTACTTTTATTCCAGAAATTCTTATTTTGTCTAACACCCATTAAAGTTAACTCTGACTGACTCAATGCCTTATTGAAATAATCATTATCACCCAGACTCTATCTTTTACCACCTTTTACATTAATATGATCATTGGAAATTACACTAGAAAACAACCTCATAAGAACAATATAACTCAATATCCAAACATATTGTATGTTTAATCATTTACTATTCATTATAGAATCTAAATCTGAGAAAATAAATTAATTAATTAATCTCCAATTAATTACACTAAGTTTTTTTTTACACTAAGTTATTTTAATTACATTTTAAAATTTCACATTTACTCTCATTTATTTACTGTGAAAAAATGTTATAATTATTATTAAATCAATTCCTATTACCTACCTACATTGTTTACACAAAATACAGCGTACACCCTAATGTAATATACAAAATATACATTTGACATTAACACACAAAAGAATATACAATCCAAATTATTATCTGTTATCATTTACCACAATTCATTTCATAATACAATCCATTTCGAAACCACACTAGTCACATAATTAAATGTTCATGAACAATAAAATATTTACCCTCCATCATCGAATAACAATCTGGTCTTACGACTACACAAATCATTTTTTATTAAATACATTACATTATCCATATCAATATAATGACTATTTAATTTCTCATATTTTTCCACAATATCAACAGGATTATTCCATATTATTATATCATATAACTTGTCACCATCGAGTATAGTCATGCCGTCTTTAGTATAATCTGTCACCACTAGGCAAGTTATAAATTCATCATTAACAACATCATCATCTGCTGCTGCCTATATCAGCTTCAACACAAGGTAAGATTTCAATATCATTTCCCACTCTCTTTATACCTAACCTTTCTACCAATTCTTTATAATTTCTACCCACCTTAAATAATTCTATCTCCCCATCATCACACAACTCTCTTTCAAAATATCTCTCACCATAACTCCATCTCACACTTTCTCTACCATCCCATACAGAGGGTAATCCAACTTTGTTACTACACCATCTGGCTCCACCAGATGCACAAAAAATCAAGGGACAATTATTTGTAGACCATACGTCTCCCAAATACACTCATGAAGCATTTTCTTCACCCACAACCACAACACCACGGGAACATTTTACCCTCTGCCCCATATCCACAAAATAACTCTCTTCATACTCTCTCTCTAACTTATAAACACCGATTTCTACCCCTTTACAACCCCCTACTCCCATTTCTCTCTCATTTTTACTAACTATCACTATATTATCATCATCACTATTTATTTTCATTATATCACCTTTAAATACCTCGTTTTCAACTATTTTACCACTATTTTTAAATATATCATAATTCTCAACCCCACTTATCTTATCGTTTTTATTTTCGTTTAATTGGTCTGTCTCTACCATTTTCTACCCCCACTACACTATCATCATTATCGTCACTATATAATATTTTATTCCCTAACGCTACCACTTCCACTATTTTACCATTTTTATTATTTGTCATATCTCTAACACTATTACCTAACTTCTTATTTATTATCTAATTTAATTTCCTGTCTAAATTTTTATTCATTTCGTTAATCTTCTTCTCGCAATTGTTACTTATTGATTCTAATATCTGTTGTTTAATACTATCACAACGTGTATCAATTTCATTCATTTGCTTATTAAAATCAAAATATTGCTGTTTCATCTCCTCTCTCATCAACTTTATCTCATTATTTTGTTCCTTTAATTTATCGTTCATTTTAGTGTTTACTTCATCAAATTTAGCATTAAAACTACTTTTTTGATCATCAAACTTTGCCTCGAACTTACTATCGTTTACATCAAAGCGACTATTGATTTTATTGAATTTAACATCAGAATCACTCTTTTGTTCTTTATTTTGTTCTTTCAATTCATTTAGATTACTATTTATATTTTCGGACAGTGTTCTTATTAGGTTAAACATATCGTCCATCGACAACTCTTTTACTCTAGTTGTCGTTGGAGTAGACTCTGTTTGTACATTACTCAATATCATTGACTCGGTAAGAGTGGTTTCTAGATTTATTTCCTTATTTTCCAATTTTTTACAGGTAAAGTTATAACTTTTTTGTCAAAATACTAACATATATAACATATACTTATCACATAACAATGTATTCTATTTACCCAACACTTTACGTTACTCCCGTAACATCATACTTACCTTATTTATACATTATTTTGTTATCTCGAATAGCCATTCTGCTCTCCCAAGTAGGCCAATATTTATATAAAATTTATTTATATAAATGTCCCTAAGTTCGGAAGTGCCAATTATGTGACGTATTTAGCTGACGTAAGATCGTATGATCCGTTGAATTACATAACTTGCATGTCATGTATCTAAAAATAACTGTTCCGCATGCGTCTGGAGCTGGCCTTGACACTATTCCACTCGCTTGATATTACGTCATTGTAAAACTTTTATAAAACTTTTCAATTACTATACTTCTGTTCCCAACAAACTTTATATATTTCTGTTTATGTTTCCCAAAATTGCCCCAAGTAGGCCTAAATGTCCCGTTGCAATATTTACATCATGTTTTAAATGGACACCTTGTATCGCCAATACCTTAACTCAGAATAAGAATTACTAATATTACATCAAAGCAAACATTTCACATCTGAATTTTAAATTAGAATTTGCAACCATTCCAACGTGCATTTCGGTTTTCAATTGAATCTTTCCGTGGGTACATTATAAATTCATTATGTCTCTACTCGTTGTCTAATATAGCGGATACAAAATAATAACTTAACATTTAGTTCACACAATTAATTTACTCTGTTCACCTAATGTCTCTTTTTCTCTTGAAAAAATTTAAAATTAATTTTTTTTTTTTTTTTAGAATATTTCAGCACAGTGTCTAATCATTCAACAGGAGAAGAATTGTGCAATGTCGTCTCACTGAACTTACTCCAAGCAAAAAAAAAAAAAAAAAATTACCAGTAAGTAAACAATGCTGTACCTGACAGAAATATGGTTTATAGAGATGGGGTCGCTGATGGTCAGATTCCATGCGTGAATGAATATGAATTCAAAGCAGTTCTGGAACGTTAAAGGAGTTGTATAAAGAGCCTCCAAAATTGGCATTTATTATTGTAACGAAGAGAACAGAGAACACGTTGTTCTCGGACAAGAATAACCCCCTACACCCCTACCTGGAGCAGTAGTGGATGTTTGCATTACTCGTCCTGAGATATATAATTTCTTCTTGATCTCTCTTATGCTAAGCGGAAAATTTGTTACCTGCATTTCATCATCCAACAAAAGTGATTTTTTTATTACCCACAAGCTTACTAGGTAATGAAATAATTTCTAGCAAACAAGACCAGTTACATTGACTTGAAGATTGCCCTACCAGACCTTTAATTTAGAAATAAGGCAATCGTTGGTTCGTGGGATGTGCCAATTGACGCACCTCTTTCGGTAACATTTATCCACGAATAGGGGTCATTCTATGGAAACATTAAATTTCTACTTCTACCAATTTGATAGGGAAGGACCATCGTTGTCACACCCCATGTATGAGGTTAGCTCCAACCATGGTCCGCCCCTAAAAAACCAAAATTCACGACCAGGGCTGGTAAGACCATGATCGCCCGAAAATGGGGGAGGGCCCCTTCTGAAAACATTAACTTAGTTAAATACAATTATTATGTATTAAATACCAGTATTGTATTAACGAATTTTAAAAGGCGAAAACCGGTTCAGGCTCTAAGGTAAAACTTTATGCTTTTACTTATAAAAACTTTACAATAGTGGTATTTAGTTAAGTAACGGACACGTCATGGACAACGAAATCCAAGAATATTATATATTAATTTTTTATGGTGAACAATAAATCTTTAAATTTGTAGCATTATGTGTACCCACTATTTCCCTAGTTACCCGGTTTTGCAGCACGTATGCATTATTCATCTTTACTTCAATTATTTCGTAGGGTCCTTCGTATAATAAAAAAAATTTCTTAATTTCCTTATCCTGAGTGCTCGACAACTCGTGTCGCCTCACCAGTACTAGCTGTCCCACTTCATACTTGGTCCACTTGCCCTTCATATCATGTCTACGCTTTCTCGTCTCACCTTTGGTTAGTAAACTTTCATTCGCTAGTTGGATTTTTACGTTCACATTTATTGTTTGACTTTCAGGTGGATAATTGAAAATTTGTTCAAGAATTCTAGGCGGGCGTGTCCCCTTTATCAGTTCATAAGGTGTAAACCCTGTGGATTCATGGATGGTACTGTTCAACCAATCCTCGATTTTCTTCATGTACATCGGCCATTCACTGTGTTTGTTGTGACAATATGCCCTGAAAATCCTTCCTATTTCACGCATTACCCTTTCGGCTTGATTTGACTGCGGATGGTATACCGCTGTGTGCTTTGGTATTATGCCTTCCCAGCCTAGAGTCTGGCGCCACTTACCGCTGATGAATTTGTAATATTACCAACTCTTTAACACAATTTAATTAATAATAATACAACATCTCTTACCTTGTGTCGTCCAGGGTTCTTCACACGAACTTGTGATCTATAAGCGTGACTTAGGGTTACGTATTATAATAACTACGCTCATTGACAGTTAACTAATTCAACTTGATTTATTTATTTTTATATCATAATCTTTTTATGGTTCAATAAACATATTTCCTCCTTCTCTATTCTCTACATTTTCAGATGAACAAATTAATACTGGGATGTCGATCCCATCTGACAAAAATCATAACCACATTGATACATAGAAACCATTTACATCTCCTACTTCTTATAATTAAAAATTAAATCATTTATTAACCAATTAAGAAAAGCAACCCAGTATATACTCACACACGCAGTCATTCCTTTTATTACCCCATTTAATTTAGATAAGCACTTTTGATAATATTTGAATGATGATTATTTTAGATTATACTGTTACTTGGCTATGGATATTCCTGCCGACCATGTGCTGCACTGATTTCATTTTTGTGCATTGGTTTGTTCAAATTAAGTCATCACTAAATTTTAATTACTGAAGATTCACTGTTGTCGCACCATTTTAGATCACTTCCTTGTAATTTTAAAACATTTTGATATTTTAATGAATTTTCGGCTCGCGAGCCTTTATGTCGAACAGGCCGGAGCCGCCGCTGCAGATCGACAGACGCCAAAACCGACGCCTTCAAGATGGCCAAGCCTACTTCATGCACCAGCTTGCTCTGTGATTGGCTAAAAGGGCATCACGTCACACAGTAATTGGTTAACTACGATGTATAGTACATTCATGCTAACTGACCAGCTAGCAGCGTACATGCTTATTCACCTGTGCGAGCACGCATCCGCGCAATAGTGCACATTCCATAGGACCTGAAAACGTAGCTTACTGCAGGGCAGACAGACCGAACGTGCAACTAAGTGCCCCGACAAGGAATGTCTACGGTCAAAATTGAGGGCCTGTGTGGGTACCGCTTCTGCGTCGCATTTACAATTGAAATTAAAACCTATCTCCCAATTTTGCCCCGTTACAAATTGTGGTCTGTGATCTGACAATATTACTTTTGGTTTTCCCACGTTGACCATGTAATCCCTAGTTATTTTCTCGCTCAACAACTTACTGGTCGCTCTCTTGATGCTGTATAATTTTACAAACTTAGAAAAAGTGTCCAACACTACAAAAACATACATGACTCCCCCTCTACCCTTCGGCACTGGCCCATACAAATCTACTGCAACCAAATGAAACGGTCTTTCCATTTGAATAAACTTTAACTCTTCCTCCAAACGATAATTAACCACTTTAGATCTTTGACATAAATCGCAACCCCGGAGTAATCTTCTCACTCGCCTTTCCATATTTTTAAAAACACACGACTCCTTTAATACGTTTGTACACTTTTTCGCCCCAAAATTCCCGTACCTGATATGACAATCCCATATGATTTTATCTATTAACCCTTCCGGTATGACCAATCTCCAATCGCGCTCACACCCCTCTTCTTTCTTGAATAAAATTCCCTGATATATTTGAAAATACTGATTATATTCAGAACCGGCTAAACCTGCTTCCAGACTGGTAATTATTTTCCCCGACTTATTATCTGATCTCTGCATTGTCTTGATATCTTTTAACTCCTCCCCGAAAAGTCTATCTTCCCTACTTAACCGAAAAATTTTTATTTCTTTTAAGTCCCTCTCTGTTTTGTTTTCTACAACATCTACCCTGGAAAGAGTGTCTGGTATTTTGTTTTCTGTCCCCTTAATGTGCTCCCAAGAGAAGTTGTACTTATATAATTTACCTTATAATTTCCGTCAAGTGACGTATAGCGTAATTTGTGCTGGGTTACGCGTTTCAGGCCATATGACCCATCTTCAGACCTTCACTCCAAAGGAGCTCGTTATATAATAAAATCCATATTAAAACAAACACATAATAAACAAATACATAAAATACAATGAATAAACATATTATAAGCGTACTATTAACCGACACGGTGCACCGCGTGTAGCATGTCAAGACTGTGTCGATGGGCACTGTTATCTAGTATTATCTTTAAGCGATCGCAGCGCGGTATCATACAGTGGGTTGGACCTGAAGTTAAGTTTATCATTGAGTATGTCGTCACATATATCGGGGTTATTATGACCTCTATATATCTCGAATTCTTCGAGTGCATCCATGTAACGGCCCGTACTACAATAATGTAGAGGTATAAGGTTAGCGTTGAAATTGGTATATGAATGATTGCTTGAAATTAGATGCCGTGTAAAATTAGATTTAATATTATCTAGGCAAAAATCACCCCTGTTAAAGTGGCTGTGTGGTGTGTGTTCACGGAATCGTTTGATAAAAGGTCTACCCGTTTGGCCGATATAAAAACGGTCACAATCATCGCATATAAGCTTATAAACACCGGTTTTGGATTCAATGTTGGTCTGAACGACTGGACGAACTAAGTTCCGTAGACGGTTATTTGTTTTAAAGGTAACGGTATAACCTATTTTACTTAAGGTGGATGTTAGGATCTTAGGCATCAGCTCGGTGTATGTTGTTGAGATGAATTTGTTATTAGGTGTATTATCTTGTGTCTCTCTGGAACGACGGGCTTTGTGTTTTTTAAGGATGTTGTCAATCATTTGGCACTCATAGTACGCTTATAATATGTTCATTCATTGTATTTTATGTATTTGTTTATTATGTGTTTGTTTTAATATGGATTTTATTATATAACGAGCTCCTTTGGAGTGAAGGTCTGAAGATGGGTCATATGGCCTGAAACGCGTAACCCAGCACAAATTACGCTATACGTCACTTGACGGAAATTATAAGGTAAATTATATAATTATCATACAGTGACTTGGACCGCATTAATTATGTTTAAAGAAGTTGTACTCTTGAAGGGCTAGTACCCACCTGGTTAACCGGCTATGTGTTAATCGGCATGTGTTTAAAAATGACAGCGCCTTGTGGTCCGTCCTGATAATTGTCCTGTTCCCTAAAATGTACGTCCGGAACTTCCGTGTCATCAAATTGATCTGTATTTCTAGCGGTAGGTGTTTACTTACATGTCGTACAAATGATCGAAATGGCAGCGGTGGCTCTAAATATTTTGCCTCATTATATAATCGCATTACGTACATATTTACGTTACTCCCGTGGGCCCCAAAATTACCGTGCCCCATGATCTTACATCGTAATATTTCTTGTTCCTCCTCCGACCAATATTTACTTCTAAAAGCCCTTTCAAAACTTTGATAATTTAACCAATCTACCTTATGCACTTCTGCCCACACCACGGAGCTTCCTTTAAAACATTTCATAACTTTTAATAATTTCACTTCCCAATTGATATTGCAGAGTTGATTAAAATCTTTTACTCTATTTAGAAATTCCATAGGGTGTACCCCCCTACTGTCACAATTAAATAACTCTAACTCAGTCTCGCTATTTGCGTTGTGGGTAATTACTACTCGCTCACTGACACTATCTAGTTTTTGGCTTATCGCCACATTTAACTCGTCTTTGACATTAATTAGTTTTTGTTCGATTAGATTAAACTTGTTATTATTTACGTGTTCAGATTGAATGCTAGCATTATTTACCATTTCTACAGCACCTTTTAATAACTGCATTTCTGACTTATGGCTACTTTCTATTTCACTAATCTTACTGTCAGTATTAGTTTCATGTGTTTGAATATTTTCATTAATTTCTTCAATTTTATTTGCAATATTGAATTTACATTCATTTATTTTATACTCAATATCAGTACTGTATTCATTTGTTTTACTTTCACAATTGCTTTCTATTTCTCTACATTGTTTCCTAACTTGTACTTTTATCTTATCTGATACTTGTTCATTTACATCATTTATTTTACTTTCTACGCTTTCTTTAAATTTGTTAATTTGTTCTCTCACTTGTTGATTTACTGACTCTACTACTTGTTCTTGAATAACAGTACATCGTTCATCAATATCATTTATACGTTTATCAATGTTAAAGTTTTGTAGCTTCATATTATTAATACCGCTCTTCAGTTCATCAAACTTACTTTCTAACTTAACATTTTGTATACTAATATCAGTTTTTCGTTCCTTGAAACTACTTTTTGTAAGGTTAAATAGATCATCTATTGACGATTCTCTTTCTTTTATTTTTGTTTTCACGGGAGTAGATTTCGCTCCCGCATTACTAATTATAATTGAATCAGTTACATTATTTTTGTTTGCTGTCTGAACTCCCGAATCAGCTGATTCATTTAAACCGGTTTCTCTACTTTCAATTTGAGTTGGATAACCTTCTAACTCACTCGTAACTGTCGAGTCAGTTAGACCGATCTCATTATTATTATTTTCCATCTTTTATATTATTATAACTTGCATATACAATTATAAAAACTTTAACTTTAATTTATGGTTTTACGTTACCAATTTCTAAACACAATCTATAATCACTTACAAAAACGCCATCACTCCCAAATAATACATCTCTGCAACTAAAATTAGGTCTAGCCTATATATTTATATAGGCCGTCCCTGAGTTCGGGCGCCATTGTAACTATTTACTTTCTTTTACTATAATAAAGACAAATATCAAAATCTATTTCTCTACTTACCTACGATTCTCCACAGGGTTCTATAGACGAAACTGTGACGATTTCATTAATTAAAAATAAAATAATTAATAAATAGGTAATGTAAGAGAAATTTTAAATTTTAATAAAATCGCACATTTAAACTAAATTTTATTGCTATCATAAAATTATAATAATATTTAATAAAGAGTTTAATAATAAAATAAAAAGGAATACGAGTGTACAGAAAGGGAAAACCTTGTTAATTAACCCTGCATAGACACGCGCTAACCGGAATTAACTTGAATACCGACCCCTAAACAAACTAATAATACTTGTAAATTTGATATTAATTAAATAAATAAACAAGACCACAGTAGTGTACTATAATAAAGTCTGTAATTAAGAATAGCTTTGGATAATTAAAAGGTCAAACTTTAACCCTTTAAATAGAGGATAAATGTGGAACTATTTTATTGCGACGCGTAAACTCCGCGCGATTAACTGACCCTTCCTAACATAGTAAGAGAGTCGAGATGAAGCGCTCGCGTAGAAGACACACGCTTGAACCATGTCTCCGCGAAAGGCAAAATATTTTTATTTAGAAGTACAACTATGTGTAGCTAAAGTATTGGCAAATTAGTGTGGTAGTAAGTCTAAATGTTAAAAAACCGAAATACATAAATAACTGTGTAATGGATGACATCTCATTTATTTAATTGGTAAGATGTCTATGTTGTTTTAAATAATATGGTACGAGCTACCAAAAGTGAGAACTTTTATAAACAATAATGTGACGTGCGATTCTGCAACAAACTAGAACAGTTACGGCACTTATACTACTAACGATATTTAACTACGAGACTTCTGAGAACCTCCAAGCTACTTCATCATGAACTGACCACTTCAAGAACTTCAACAAGAAAGTTAACTCCACTTAAGATCAACCGCTGACGAACACCATAAGGACCAAAGACCCTGACTACGAGTAAACTGATGGATATGGCAGGTGACACGGAGACTTGTTCTCCTTGATTAATTAAAATTCTAACCAATGAATTGTTAAAGACAGTTGAAATAAATAAATAGAAAGTCTTTAAAGATAACCACATTATAAGATGTAATATGTTATAGAATTCAAAATAATTTTAATAACGAATAATGCTGTTGTATATGTATAGCTTCTCTGATACAAATTCTTAGATTAAGTCCATTCTTCAAATGCCCCCCCCCCCAAAATAGTATTATAGAATATAAATAAGCGAGCTTAACTCATAAACAAGTTTAAGGTCCCGGATCCGTGGATAACGCTAGCACTGATAAATCCATATGTTTTGGCCCCCCAATTCTTTACAAATATCTGTTATAAATTGTAATCTCTTATGCAGAAAACCTAAATGGGAATATTGATGTAGAGCTGTTGTAGTAATGATTTAATAAAGAGATGTCGTTACTTTACACTAAAATTGTGAGTGAATAAATCATCAGACCCCCATGTAAAAGTTCCTTTAGTAACAACTACAGCTGGTTTAATTAATTAATAATCAAAAGTTGATTACTAGTACGGCAGCCTGTGCAATTGATCAGAGGTAAGTATGCACAGGTTCCCGATGTTATAACGTAAGTAAGATGTTATAAAACTGTTACAGAGTTGATTATTTGGGTTTGAATGGCGAAATAAACTACTTAACACATTTTATGCTAAAACAAATACTTTTCTTTTATTAAACAAAATAAAAATCTTTCACTTTATCTTTTACTCTTAACACAAATTCTCAAAAAAAAAGAAAAACATATTTAATCAATATATATAAACTACTATAAAAATTACTTGAAAATAGCGTTATATTAAGCAACCAGTACTTGCATTCACTCTCTATTTCTCACACTTTACAATTTTTTACTACCCCCAGTGTTAATTAAGAGCTCTGTTATCTGGTGATTTTATTATTTCCGTGACTGAGTTTAAATAATATTAAAGAATTTCATATTAGACATTGGTTAATTTTGTACTCATGCTGACTGTAGACGTTGTCCGGTTAATTCACCAACACGGTTAAGTCACTGCTATCACCATACACTCCGAAATACGTAAAAGAAAATGTTTAAATTTTGTTGTTAGCGTTAAATGTTCCCCGGCTGTATATCACCTTACTGGTTTACTTCATTTAGATTAAAATTTTGTCGGCCGACGTAACTTGCTCGCGAGGACTTGGTTATATGACCGCACGGTCAGGAAGCTGAGTGTCGACTGAGGGTTATTTCATCAGTTATTTCCCGCGGGTTGCATACACACAAAGCATCGGGCGTTGGCGAGTTTTATATCGCCTTCTCTGATTGGCTGGTTTAAAATGTTCTAGAAGCTGGGCCAGCGAATTCTGCAATTTGTTGCCGCCTGATGAAATTAACGTATGACAATTACGTGTTTCTTCATGATTTACAGACATCCTGGGTTTCCCAACTCGTGATGCACAGACAGTTTCTCAACTCGTCTCGCCGTACGGGCTCCAGACACTAACAGGGTTTCACAATAAAATTTATGCATTTTGGTTAAAAGAGGTTCCCCAAAGGCTGAACACTGGATGTAAAACTTATTACAATTATTAAAAGATTTGGTCCCCTGATCTGTCCCGCTACACAGCATACCCCATGAGGGAAGACGACGCGAACATGCTTACAGTTGAAGTAATGAACGAACTACGTTAACTCCACCCCTTAATGAAAACATGAATAACCTTTCACACTAATTATAATAAATAAGGGTAATACAGATCAGACTTGAAATAGTTTAAGGGAGGAAACCATTCTCTAGCAAAACAATTTAACTACTCCCTCGTGGTGTATGTCAGACCAGTTACATAGTAGTCAGTTACAATTTTAACAACTTGAGTTCTTGTGATTTGAGATATTTCAAGTTCTTAATACAGATATATTTAATGTGAACACAAGGGTAGCCGGTCTATGGAGTTGATGCAGATTGAAGAGTTATAATTGAAACATTCCCACCTGTGACTTTGTGGAGAAGAACTCAAGAGGTACCATGATGAACAGTGTACTAGCAGAGTTTCAAATTGTCCCTGGACTGTGGTGATTGTCCACTGGAACTCGTTGTGTTCTGGGTCCTTTGGTGTGTTAGGTTGGCTCAGCATTCCTAGGTCTGACGGCTTCGAGGAGCATTCTGGTGCACTGCTCTGCGGGTAGTCATTGGTGTTAATGTGCCTACCGCTCTTTCCCCTTTCTCCTGGCTGGTGCAGGGACCCTATAACATTTTTATTTGGGGATTAGCCGTCAGTTAATACACCTACACATAACACTCTCTCGCCTCGGAACACAAACACCGCAATCACTTTCACAATCTTTTATCAACACCTTATTTACTCTAATTAATTCAGTATTGCTTATTTTTATTCAATTATAGTAATTAATTTCAATTAGCTTAATTAGAATAAGTGTTAACAAGCAATAATTGTTTCCAGACAGGAAGTAATGAGTAAATTAGATTTTACAAGGCATGAGTTTTACAATTAAATAAGTTTTACATGAGTCTGGGCCACATATATGCTTACACAATAATAACACACATAATCCATAAATAAATAAACAGAATAATATAATGAAATCCACACCAACCTGAACGTCTCTACGAGATTACAGCCTCATGTTAAAAAGATCTACACACATTTTGGGCCGTAAGACCATTGGAACTTTCAGATCGAAGGCTGGCAGAGAAATGAGAACAAGAGAAAATTTCGTTGTTCGCACATCCTGCATAAAACAACCTGTCCCAATTTGCAAAAATAAGCTTTTGGTTAACCTGATTGTGAACAGAGCACTGCCATCAGCTGAGATAGCGGCCGCTCACTCGATCGCGTTGCCGGAGCGTTGACAAAAGGCATTGGCGGCACTGCTGCCAACTGCGCTGCCCGCACTGAACAAATCTAACCGCGCCGGGAAAAACATAACATTTTATATACAAAATTGAATGCCAAAATTGCAATAAATGTTACATAGGACAAACAAAAAACAACTGAAAAACGTTACTTTGAACACCTAAACGCATACAAAAAACCAGAAATATACAAATCTAATTTGGCCACACATGCAATAAACCCTGGACATGAATTCCCAGACATAACCAACATGACACTAATAAAACACATACCACACAAAGCACCATAATGAACATTTGGGAAAATTTACAAATATACAAACATAAAACACAAAACAAACTAATACCTGAACAAATACAAATCAATACAAAACATGACTCAATTTTCAACGCACTCAACATCGTAAATACACAAAATACTAATACATATATCAAACACAATAATACCACTTTAAAATACCAGAGACCAACAAGAAACCAAAATAGCGTCCAGCCTACACACAAATACTTCACCAGACGCAAGGTCACGAAGGCTGAGGATGAGAACACAGGGGTTCTCGAAACGTGTTCCTAATAAGGAAAATAAAATATCTTGAGGTAATTTCAGTATAAATATTAAATATATTATATACATCAAGAAACGGACTGTAGCAAAAAGAGTTTGAAATAATAATAAAAGCACAACATTGTTAAAAATTTTGGTGCACCAATGAAACTAGTGAACCTCACAAAAATTTCTATTCTAAATATTGAGTATATATTTATGAGTGGTGGCAAGATGAGCGAATCTTTAAAATAGCTAGTGCTGTTAGGCAGGGAGATGCTCTATCAGGTTTGCTAAACAAGTTCATGCCTGTGCAGACGGTATAATTCTGATTACCAGTGTTGTTGGCAGCTCTTGTAGAAGTGTTTCATATTCTATGGTGATAGGGATGTCAAACGGGCCCGAAAATAAATGAACGGCAAACTAAATATGTATGAAAATGAGTGCATCAGAGGCGACAAGAGCTATTCACAGTTGTAAGAGCAGGGTTAATACATTTGAAGGTGTAGCAAGTTTTACATATATGGGAACAGATCTGATTAATAGAAAACAAGAAATAAGAAGAAACCAACAAGAAAGTAAATGCTGGAAACCGAGCATACCATGCAAATAAGAACCTCTCCAGATCCAAAATAATCTCCCACTCTGCTACAATGAAGTTCTTTAGAACTCAGATCAGACCAACCAGAATCAGAAGCTTGGACCCTTAAAACAGCAGATGTCTCCTCTTTAATAATGGAAAATTGTGAAGTTACACCCATATCTATAAATTAAAAAAAAATAAGCCTTGCGTTGAGGACTCGTTACCACACCACCCTCACTACAAAATTTGACCACCACCTATTTACTCTCCATTTACATCACTCACTTTCTCTACATACATGCACTCCTGCTACTGTGTCCCTACTACTGACCCGTTTCTGTATTACTTTTACTCCAAAAGTCTTATTTTGTCCAACACTCATTTAAAATTAACTCTGACTGACTCAATGCCTTATTGAAATAATTATCACCCAAACTCCATCTGTTACAACATTTTACATTAATATGATCATTGAAAAATACACTAGAAAATTCACAACTACCTCAAATTAATTTAAATCACCTAATTTAAAACCTTTTGAACTCCTTTACTTTCATTATTAAAACATTTTACTTTACTTCTATTTCATTATAAAATTCATACTTATATATGGTCAATCACTCAATCAAATGAACACATCATCACTTGGCATAAACATTTGTTACAACAAATATAGCGTACATAACCCTATGTACCTTCTGACACATTATAATAACCATATGACTCCACAACTAAACACCTTCTACGTTTACTCATTTACAATTTATTATCAAGTTTAAATCTCAGAAAAATCGTTTAAATTCATTACCAAAATTTATCTATACAACATTAATTAATTAATTTAATTCTATCAGTTTTTCAAAACATGAAGTTACTTTAATCACCTTACTCCAAAACAATTACAATTCATTTGCATTATCACCTTCATAATTATTCTCGTTGTTTATTTAGTCTGATAAAATATTATTATTATTATCATTATTAAAATCAGTTCCTACTACATACATACATCGTTTAAATGACATACCTAATACAACATAACCTACTACACAAACATAATTAAGCTCACTACAAATTTATCTACAATTTTTCGTCATATCATTATTGTTTACCACACCTCATTTCATAAGTTAGCCAAGTAATTACCATAAACTAACATAATTAAATGTTCATTCACTGTTTATCTAATCCCTATCATCGAAAATCCATCTTATTTTCACATAATAATTTTCATCTTGATTTACACTCATTACATAATTATTTTTAATATAATGCCCCGTTAACTCTGTGTCATTCGTTATACCATATTAATCTATAGGATTATTCCTTATTATTATCTCATAAACCTTGTCAACATTAGTTATTTTTGTCCAGTCTCCCTTAATATTATTCGTTATCCCCAGGTAAGTTATATCATCATATTCGTCTACTATATCCATTACAATACAAGGTAAGTGCTCATCATCTACAGTGGTATCATCACAATAATCATCAATATCTATTTCACAAGGTAAGTCTTTCATATCGTCTATTTTTTCAAATTTTAACCTCTCTTAACTCCTTATAGCTTCTACTTAACGTAAACATCTCTATCATTCTCTCTCTCTCAAAATACCTCTCATCATAACACCATCTCACTTTTTCTCTCTCAATCCATGCAGAGGGTACTGCTTTGTTACTACACGGTACACCATCTGGCTCTACCAGATGCACAAAAAAATCAAGGGACAATTATTTGTAGACCATACGTCTCCCAAATACACTCGTGAAGCATTTTCTTCACTCACAACCACAACACCACGGGAAAAATTTACCCTCTGCAACCCCTCTACCTGTAAACTCTCTCTACTCTCTCTCTCTCTCTAACTTATCAATACTCACTAACATTCCATTATTAAATTCTACTCCTACTAAAACTTCATCAGCACTCTCAATATTCACACCCGTATTCTCTACAACCACATTTTTAATTATATTGTCATTTTTCTCACCCCTACTTACTGTATTATATGTTAACTGATCGTCTTTATTTTCGTTTAATTGATCTGTCTCGTCACCACTTTCTACCCCCACTATAATCTCATAATTGTAATTAACATCATTACAACCACCTACCTTATTTGATTCACCTGTATCCTCCTTTAATTGATATCTATCTCCTTCCCACTTCTCGTCTTGTTTATTGAGAACATCCTTTATTTTATTAAAACCCTTATCTATCACTTCCTTCCTTTCACCTAATACTGTGTTTAACTCATCAAAACATTTATTCATCATTTTCTTCCTTTCGTCTAATTGTTTCTTAATCATTTGCAACATATTCATCACATTCATCTTATAATCAGATTCACTCATATTATCATTATTTACCTTATTTTCTACCACCTGATCGTCTTTATTCTTGTTAAATTGGTCTGTCTCTCTACCTTTTTCTACCACCACTACACTATCATCATTATCATTAGGCCTATTCACTGTCTTATTCTCTACCCCTATCACTTCAACTATTTTACGTTGATTATTTGTCATCTCACTACCAATAATAGTATCCTCACTATGTCTTTTAATTTCGGCGAATATTCCCTCTTCTTGTTCTTCCACCCGTCTCAAATTATCCTCCAAATTACCCCACTCATCGTCCGTCATTCTATCCACAATCCCTCTGAATTCGCCTTCCCATTCGTCCCACATGAAATCTATATCATTTACTTGTGCCTCGGCCATGTTCAAAATTATTTATATAATACCCCTTTAATTTACTCAATAATTACACATATTAATTCACAATACCCGCTACAAAAAATAGTCACTAATCTGTATATGTAACCATACAATAACCCTGCCACAACACAACCTTATCACTCCTACTCAACGTAAATCTAAACAATAATTCAAAAATTTACAAATACGCCATTACCAAATCCTACTTTCTGTTCCTCAAAACAGGTCTAATTCATATAATATTTATACGAACATCCTTGCAGGTCGCCAATTGTGAAGTTACACCCATATTTATAAATTTAAAATAAAATAATACTGCCAGAACCTTACCTTGCGATCTTTTTCTCGCTACTTACCTTTTAAAAAACACCAACAGAAGTTCAGGGCCGCCAACATATTTTTGTAGTTGAAATATGTAAACTTTTATACTCTTCCTTAATTAAAAACACTGGAAAATTTTGCAATCTGACCACCCACAATTCAGAAAATTCCACGGAACGTTAGACGAATTTTTCAGCACAGAACATTAGGAAATGGTAACAGGCGAAATGGCTAAGCCTAACACATTATTTATCAGACCAAATCTTGTTTTATTTGTTAGGAATCAAACTTAAAATCTCTCTTTTCTTAAAAAAAAAAAAAAAATTCCAAACCTACCATACGTTATAACCTTATTTTTCTACGACAAGCCAGTACTTTACCCCCCCCCCACACACACACACACACACACACACACACACACATTCTGTTTACAAATTTATATATATTTGTTAAACCCTCTTTAATTATTGAGCTCTTTAATATTGATTTTATTATTGATGTAAATTGATATAGTTACTTTTGTGTCGTTCTCATCTACCCGCGCCATCCACAGCGGTCCGCCATTACCGGCCGGATACGTTCACTTTCACTAAGACACCCCGAACTGTTTTGGTTTTTCGAATTTAACTATTCTGTTCACAACACCTTATCTTCCATCTATCCTTCTTTTGCACTATGTTGGGGCAGGCCGCGCGTACTTACACACGCCGGCCTCCCGATGTTTTTAATGGAGACTGCTACTGTATTGTCTACCATACGGTTTGGCTACTGGTAATGAATTGCCAACCTCGTGCGCGCGGCTGCCTACCCGCCAAGCGTAAGGCGTCGCCGTCACTCGTTCCGTGATTGGTTTAACGGCGGTTACCGGGAATAATTCGTCTTCCTTCCGTTATGCATTTTGGGTTGGAGAATACATATTTTCTCATGCCCTTTTGTCCTCTGAGCACATGTCGCCAAAAAATCAGCACACGCGCGCTCTTACACATTCCCAGACGCTTAATTGCTTTTGTGCCTCGCACGGCTTGGTATCGCACTGACTACAAGGTGTTCAAAAAGTCAAGATTTCGTGATCACGACTGTTGCCTAGCATGGTTGGTTACCAATTTTTACAATAGTTAGGAAATTAAAATAGACCTCTTGGTTTGTACCGTTACAAAATTTATGGCCATGTAAAGGAGAGATCTGAAGGATGAAGAACAACTGTGATGCTAGACTGTAGAAGGTGATGTATTAAGATTTATTAAATCCCCGAAAATTGGTTACTTAGGATATTTGAGAGATTGAGTTGAGAGACAGACAACCAAAGAGAATCCTGTGTGGCAAATGGGAGGAATGATGCAGGTAGAAAGACTGAGGTGATGGCTGCAAGAGTTGGAAGTAGATGTGGGAAGGAAGGGAATCAGACGCCTGCCAGGAAGAAGAAGTGGGTGGAGAAAGCAAAGGTACATGCAGGACTGCAGTCCTTTGGAAGAAGAACAGAAGAGTAAATAAAATTGTTTTAATTGTATTAGCTATGTTTATTAATAGACCATCAGTTATTTTATTATTTGATCACAATAATAAAGAGAGTGATTCATAAGTCACTAAAGACTAAAGAGTGGTAATTTTAACACTAAAATTTAACCTTTGCTTGGAAACAATCATGAATCAACATAATTAATAAGTTTAGTCATTAAGTATATAGAATTTTAAAACATTTTGTATTGACATATTGTCAAAATTTGATACTATCATCAGAATCTGTATATGGGCAATACAGAATAATGAAGCTACATATATAATGATTGTGTGTGTGTGTGTGTGAATTTATTATGTAAAGAATGTTAACACTTCACATATTTATTATTATCCTCATTTAATAAAATATAATATTCCATTTGTTTTACAACTTATTTTGTGTGTTTTAATAATTTTGTGTTAATTGTATACAAGTCTGGTGATGACAGTAATTATTGTTAAAGCATCAATGCAAATGTTTTAGAGTTGCATGTAGCTAAGTCAATAAATGAACCTTAAATAACACTTCATTACTCCGAGTTATAAAATATATATATATATAATTATTGTCAGGTAACGTACAGCTCTCTCTGCATAATATAAAATGAATGTCCTGTCATTAGATAATGTGTCTTCTTTCTTTGTTTCGAATTCAGAATCAAATTTCTGGATTTATAATAGTTTGATGTCAGAACTTTTGTTGTGGTATATCTTCTACAGATCCAACTTTGATATGCAGAACTGTTGACTCACTAGTTTAATATACTAGTGTTGACTCACTTTACCCATTGATCAACAAGGCGAAGGCAACGTCATCTTCCTAAGGGCCAAAAAATATTTTAAAAGAAATTCGTGATCCTGTCGTGATTCTAATCAACAGTTTATATATAAAAAATCGGTATGGAGTATACATGACTTCCATGTTCTAATTAATTATCAAACCATTTTTAATATCTACACAAAAACTTAGAACGAAACCAAATATATCAGCATGCTTTTGGTAAAAATGCTGAGAAAGATAATCAAAATATGAATTGTACCTAGTTGTTAATATTTTAAAAATAAAGAATCAATTTGATTAAATTATCTTTTATTTAAACAACGCGAAAAAAGCGAATACTGCCCAACTTTTCTGTGACTTTCTGAAAAAAAAATTATTTTGTTTACGTATCCGTAGTTACATAGCATGGGGACAATATCAACTTATTTTATTGAAATTTTTAAGTTTTCGATTGAATAAATTTACAACATTAATTCAAAAAATTACCGCCCCCCTTCAACTACCCTTTACATTTATAGATATTGTATCTACTTTTCTACAGTAGAAATTATGACCTTCTTTTGAGAATACTTTATTTATCAAAATTAAGTACTTTACTCTTGTTAAAATATAAAACGTTGAAGGTAAACTACCCCTTCCCCTTAACCGATCTTCACCAAAATCATTAAGTCTTGAGTCCTCCACAACTTGGGATATATGCAAAAATTATTTGATTCTGTTTGATTTTGCAGCAGTTATCATTTGCCATAGAAAAAATTCTACATACAGACTGTTAAACTTTGTACCTTTTAATAACTGCATATGTAAACAGCGGGTTCGTGCAGTGACGTCATCCCCCCCGCTAAACTGCTAACAGCGTGTCCCATTACGCTCGTCGCAGTCAAGTTAGTTAACTGTTAAACTCTGAACGGACAACAGCCTTCATCGCCGCGGCTGTGTAATTCTTTCAAATCGGAATATTCCACTTCAATTTATTCTTATGCTTTTCAGTACTTGATTCATTCCTACTTTGGCAATGTATGCCACGCTACACTACACAGGCCACGCAATCATTTTCACATAAATTTAAATAAACAGTTAGTTCAAAAAATACAGTCCATTATGTTATTTCATATCATACCAGCCTCACGTTGTAAGACCAACTCAAGAAATTTTCGAGAGCGTCGAAGACGTAACATTTGGTCCTCCGGACCGGATCTATATTTCATTTAACAGGCCCAAATAACATTTTGGTCAATTCCGGATCTTCTCAAATGTAAAATTGCTGGCCGTGAGCATACATTCATTACTTTCAAAAAAAAAACTTCATACTTGGCCGTACAAGCTTCTACAGGACATCATTTCTAAGACCGCAAGATATTCCAATTCATCGTCACTTGTCATTCATCAGTGAAAATCAGAACTTCAAGCCTGCACAGAGAGCTACAACTTCAAACATCACCCGACAAGCGGAAACAAGACTTGCGCCACCAATCCAAGGCCAGCCGGACAGGATCCCCAAGGAAACAACAGGCAACGGAGCCATCTTAAACCTGCAGAGGACTCTCATAATTCAAGTGACTATGAACTCATATGTCTCATAGTTTCTCACTTATATAATTTTATATACAGTAAAAATGAGTAATATTTGCAAAATAATTTTTATATAAACAGAAATCAGTTTCAAGTGACTATAGACCTGTATTTTCACATAAATTTTCACTTATACAATTTTACAAGAAATCAGTCAGAAACTTAAATAAGGGAGTGAAGCTATATTTATATTTTTGTTGTTAAATGAGTCATATTTTAAAATAATTTTCATATCACTATTTTTTTAAAAATAAGTACATATTATAATAAGGAATTAGATTAAGTTATATACCACTCACTGGCTGCCGCATTATATCAGAATTTGATAAAGTACTCAAATTACATTAATTGTTCACCTGTTCTGCATTTGTTTGTCGATGTCGGATCACCAGCTTGCAGTTCAATCATGACTGATGTGAAAGCTTTGATTAAAAAATGTGGCACAATTAAAGCCTCTATATCCCGTATAAACACCTTCGCGGACAATTTCGATCCTGAAATAAATGATCACTATGCTTTAAAAATAAAACTTCGTCACTTGAAGGAGTTGTCCGCGAAGTATGATGAAATTCAGACCCAAATTGAGGCTGATGAATCTGATTTCACATCGGTAAGTGACAGGGTTCAGACAGAGGATGATCTCTGCACTATTGAGTGTAAGCTACACAATTTATTAGAACGTGTAGAAGAGGTGAGCAAAAAACCATTAAATCAAGCGGAAGTTACGCCAATTAAAGCATCCCCTATTCAGTTAGAGCCAATTAAATTGCCCTGCTTCTCAGGCAACATTATTGATTGGCAGCATTATTACAACATGTTTTTGGAGTTAGTACACATCAGAACGGACCTGACGGACATCCAGAAATTGCATTATTTACATTCTTCACTAAGGGACGAGGCTTTAAATGCAATAAAGTCTCTCCCAATCACCCACGATAATTATGCGGTAGCCATTGAGCTACTGAAGGCTAGGTACGATAGTAAATTAATTGTCTCAGCGTATCATGTAGGGAATGTCTTGGGCATGAAGTCCATTCAGCAAGAGTCCATGGTCGGCATTTCAAAATTTATTGACGAAATCACCGCAAATATAAACGCTTTGAATTCATTGACTTTACCTGTAAATACTTTTGAAATTATTTTTGTTCAATATTTAACTCATAAACTTGATAACCAGACATGTCAACTATGGAAGGAAAGTCTATCCAACGAGCGATTCCCTAATTTCAACAATTTCATTAAATTTTTAAATAGTAGAAGGCAATTAATGCAAAACGTTGGCGCATCAACCAGTTCAGCAAACAGAACACAAGTTAGCGATAAGATTCCCTATCGCAAGACTATTAAACCCGTTGAGCTCACTAGGTTAACATTTCATACTAATATCAACAATAACATTTGTCAGCTGTGTCGCGGTAAACATAGACTGTCTGAATGCCCACGATTCGTGGCTACATCTCCCTTTGAGCGAAAGAGCATTTTACTCAAATACAAACTTTGTTTAAATTGCATGCGTCCAGGCCATGAGCCCTCACACTGTCCTTCCAAATTTTCTTGTAGAACATGTTCTAAACGACATCATACAATGATTCACGTATCAGGCAGTAACATTTCAAACAGGGGCAACAATCAATTTTCCCTCAAATTACAAACAAATAAATCTATTCTGCTATCCACCGCTGTCTGCATGACAACGGACCAAGCCGGTAGGAATCATCCAGTAAGAATTCTATTAGATTCAGGATCTCAAGCAAACTTCTGTACTATGAGTTTCGCACGCCGCATGGGTCTAAAATTAACCAAGTCTCAACTACCCATCACTGGTATAAACAATTCCCTATGTCAAGCTGACTTTAGTACAAGGGTAAGGCTGAATTCTCGTTACAAGGATTTCAATCTGTACGTGCATTGCGCTGTGCTTCCCAGTATTACGAATAATCTCCCTGCAGAATCGTTTAATATTTCATCCCCGAATATACCAAAAAACATATTCTTAGCTGACCCGCAACTAAACTTTTCTTCACAAATCGACATATTACTTGGTGCCCAGTACTATTTACAATTGATTGAACCTATCAAATTAATCCGCAGCCCATACTTTCCCATAATACAAGAGAAAAAATTGGGATTCATCCTCGCTGGTAACCTGCCCTTTAATGTCGACATGACAAAACCTGTTTCATCATTTATAGCGTGCGAAGATAACAATGCCATTTCATCGCAATTAAAAGACTTCTGGCAATTTGAGGACGTTGCAGTCCGTACTCCCTCAGTTGAGGACTCAGAATGCGAAAGTCATTTTATCGCTAACACTTTCCGCAATAATAGTGGTAGATTAGTGGTGTCCCTACCTCGCAGGGGATACAACTCTCATTTGGGCGACTCTCTTTCCGGAGCTATTCGCAGATTTCAATCACTGGAACTTAAGTTCAAGCAGAACCCTACTCTTCATAAAGACTATAGTAAATTCATGCAGGAATATTTAACTCTGGGTCACATGTTTTTTCTTGATTCTCACGATTTGTCAGTCAATAAGTCAGACACGTTCTACTTACCGCACCATTCGGTTTTTAAGGGCTCTACTATAACCACCAAATTGCGAGTTGTTTTCGACGGCTCTGCCAAAACAACAAATAATTTGTCCTTAAACGACACATTGATGGTTGGTCCCACGGTCCAGCAGGATCTTTTTTCGATTATGTCTCGATTTAGAACGGTCCGATACGTCCTCATTTCGGACATTGAAAAAATGTACCGTCAAATTTTAGTTACTCCCAGGGATTCTAAATTGCAACGAATTGTTTGGCGCGACGCGTCATAGGGAATATCAACACTACGCCTTGAGGACAGACACATATGGGACTGCAAGTGCTTCATTTCTGGCCACAAGATGTTTGGCACAAATAGCCCAGGAAAACAAAACTCAACACCCTATAACCTGTTCTGCTATCGCAAACGATTTCTATGTGGACGATCTCATGACCGGCTCAGATAACCCACACATTTTATCACAAATGAAGTCCGACATTACAAATTTATTAAGTCAATACGGGTTTACTTTGCACAAGTGGTTTTCCAATGATTAAACCATTATAACTTCACACTCCAACTCTTCCCTTGACTTTAACAAGAATCAAACTATACGTACTTTGGGTATTCAATGGGACATTAACGATGATAGTTTCATATATAGTTTCCAAAGAAATTTCGAAGTGGAGGTATTTAACAAGAGAAGGGTATTTATCAGTAATCGCCGGAATTTACGAGCCATTAGGACTTATTGGCCCGGTTACATTTTGGTGCAAACATTTCATGCAGATACTGTGGTTAACGGGAACAAGTTGGGACGAATCCCTGTCAGACTCATTATCTAATCAATGGGTAGAACTTTATGCTCAGTTGATATCAGACACTTATTTTAAGATTCCAAGATCCGTAAAGAATTTAAATAATTCCCAAATCATTTTTTTTTCAGATCCATGGGTTTGCCGACGCTTCAGTAAAAGGTTGCGCGTGCTGCATTTATGTGCGAACGGTGTATTCAAACCACAGCATTTCATCAAACTTATTATGCTCTAAATCTAGAGTCGCCCCCTTAAAGCAGGTAACATTACCCCGACTTGAATTTTGCGCCTGTCTCTTATTGGCTCAGTTGGTTTCCAAGGTTGTAAACGCTGTGAGTTATAAAGTTGACGAATTGTGTTTTTACTCCGACTCAATGATCGCCTTACACTGGATTCACCAGCAGTCTTCCAGATGGAAAGTATTTGTCTCCAACCGCAGTAGGGGTGTTATGGGGGTTCGAACACACTATCTTCCCCATGAGTGCGAGTGAGAGCGAATGACATGTACAATGAGTGCGAGTGAGATGGAAGATGACACCACTACCCCCGCCAATCCATCCCCACCCTCTACCGCGGACGTGACGTCATACCCCCACTTTTGGCGCAAGATTCAAAAATAGTGGTGGTGGGGGTAGATTTTCAGTGCCGTGTGTCGTCCAAGACAGAGGTGTGGATGGATTGGGGGGTAGTGGTGTGTCCCACGTGACCTTGGTGGGCGTGCTGAAATTGTCGGCCATGTTGTCGGTGTCGGTCATTTTGTGGGGTTATCTGTGCGTTGATTGGTGGAGGCGTGGCCGCGGTATGTTCGCCGTTCGCTGTTCGCCGTCCGGCGGCGGCCTGGCGGTGTCCTGGTCGTGGCTTGATCGTCGCCAGGAGTGGTGGGGTCGTCGTCCATTTTGTCGGCGGCGTCGGCCATGTTGTAAAAGTGCGAGGTTGTCGGGTTGTGGTAGGAGTGTGCTGGTTAAGGTTCGGCCACGTTGCCGACTCGTGCGTGTGGTATAGTGTACGGGTTTATATATATACGGTGTTTTCCGGAAGGGTGGCCATGTTGGAAAAGCGTCGACTTTGTCAATTTGTGCATGTGTGCTGGTTTAGCGTCGGCCACGTTGTCAACTCGTGCATGTGTTATAGTGTATGGGCTTAGATATTTACACTGCCACCGCCGGAAAAGCGTCGACGTTGCCAATTTGTGCATGTGTGCTGGTTAAGCGTCGGCCATGTTGCCAACTCTTGCATGTGTTATAGTGTACGGGTTTAGGCGTGGCCGCCGTTCGCTGTTCGCCGTCCGGGGGGGGCCTGGTCGCGGCCTGGTCGGGGATTGATCGTCACCAGGAGTGGTGTGGGGGGTTATCGTCCATGTTGTCGGTGTCGTCCATGTTGTCGGGTGGAAAATGATTGGTGTGGTCGGTCATGTTGGAAAAGTGGCGAGGTTGTCAAGTTGTGTAAGAGTGTGCTGGTTAAGTGTCGTCCATGTTGCCAACTCTTGCATGTGTTATAGTGTACGGGGTTAGATATGTACAGCGTTTTCGGGACGTCGACCATGTTGGAAAAGCGCGACGTTGCCAACTTGTACAAGAGTGTGCTGGTTAAGCGTCGGTCATGTTGCCAACTCGTGCATGTGTTATCGTGTACGTGTTTAGATATGTACGCCGCCGCCGTCCGGATATCGTCGATGCGAAGAGACTGAGTGACGTGTATTGCATTGTTGCCAACTTGTGAAATGTAAATTCGAATGCATGTCTTTGTGGTAAGTATATAGTGTAAAAATAATAAAAAAATGTGCACATCATCACTGCGAAACTGTCGATGACTCGGTCCTTGGGTGCATAATTGAATATCACACACTTGTGCATAGAAGATAAGTATTACTATAGTGGTGAATAGTGTTAATGTTGGAAGGACTTTGAAATTAAATACATTAAAAATGTTAAAGCAATACCGTTTAATTAAAAACAATTAAATACATGTAATCAAAATATATTACAATTTAAAATACATAATATATAAACCACACAGTAGTGACAATTACAAAATACATAATATGTACACGAAATACATCTAAGTAAACTAAGTACAAGTTAAAATAAACAAATGCACTATGACAAATGTGTACAATTAAATCATAATGAAATATGTGTAAGCAAAATAAATATTATGTAAACGCACACAGTATTGACAATTACTGTGAAACTTACTATGAAGTGACAATTACACAATACAATAAACATAAGCACAATGCCATTTGTGTAAAATTAAATCAAATTCATATGTAATCGTACTTACAGACAATGACAATTGTGTGTGTGTGTGTGCGTGCGCGTGCGCGCGCGCAATGACCATTATATATGATAAATGAAGGTGTCCATTCGGTATTACTCTAAAATGTCTACCACGTAAGCCCTATCTTTTTCTCCACGATAAACCAGTTGAAGTGAATATGGTGCTAAATTTTTTAATTCCTCATCATCGAAAACGCTTGCGTATCTCTTAGGTAGATATACGCGATATTTTAATTTTCGGTCCCTGTGGTCCTGGATAGTGGCGAGTACGACCTTCCCGTACTTCGCGTCTATATGTTGTAATTCTTCTATCGGATATTTAACACCAATTATTAATGCCTTAATTTTTTTTATATTCTATCGCACTAATGGTAGCAAAATTCGCAACAAATGATGCCATTTTACACAATGAAGAATTTTGCTTGTGCGTCTGTCAAGGTCTGAATGAATAACACTCATTCGTAGCGGTATAAATAGTGAGGTAGTTGAGGAGGGGGAAACCGGAGAGTGGGATCCACTCAACGTAGAGTAAGCGGTTATTTTTAACCGTGTGAACAGGATGCAAGCTGCTTTCCCACGCTATGTTCAGCGGGTAGGTGGGCGGAGTCGACTCGGTTATTTTTTTTAGACAGGGTGATGTCATCGACTACACTCGAGCGTGTGGGAACAAGTCGATGGTGCTAATTTTGTTATGCATGTAGACAGGATGATGTAATCGATAGAAAGGCGACAAGTGATATTTTTATGATGCTAAATAAAACAACAATGTATGCAATTAGTAATTTACCAGAAACCTATTGATTAGCCTAAAATCCGATACAACCCATTCGCGTAAAGCGTGTACTCTTTGATTTGTACATATTTCTGGAAATAAGCGGTGCACGAGACAGAGTGTTCCGTGTATTGAACGTAATTGTTCGAGTTTAGGACAACTGAAATCTTCTAAATTTATAATATTGAAATGTACAATACGCTTCACCAGAAATCTTTTTTTCTGTAATCCTTTTACGAACACATAGTTAAAAGGAAACGTGTACTTTACTAATATTGACACAAGATGTTCGTACGATGTGTCCCCGTCTGTCCACTCCAGTCTATGATAATGCACATTAACCAACGGTTTGTCCTCACGTGTTTGTGATTCGAAACGATCGTGTTTACTGGAGGTGCAAATATCCAATGCCTGCTGGCAAATGCAGTGATGATCATAATGACTAGTTCCTTGACAAGTTCGTTTCCATCGTTGTCAACGAAACAGTGAAAGTCAAGTATGACTGCTATCTTGTCGTCGATCATCCTTTTTTCGTTACAAACAGTGTGTTCAGTGTCCCTAGGAACGCTGACGATCCGTCCGTCTCGCGAAACAGACACATTGTATGACGTGAAACGATTGTAAAGAATTTTTTCGGGACGTTTATTTTGTACCTTATCTGCTCGTCACGGATCACTGCAATAAATTTATGTGTCAAAACATCGTGTACAAAGATTTCTACAGGGTACAGTATTGCGTGCTTTAAGTCACCACATCGTCTATACTTGTACGGAGTTAACAGCTCCATGCGTCCGTTCACAACGCGTGCTGACCAAACACTGAGATATACGAGATTGATGTAGGTATAAACACTTCCGTCACAGCAGCACCGGTATAGATTTTCAAATAATTGTTTTACTTGTTTATGACGTGCATAAACCGAAACGTTCTTGACCTTTTTTAAACTGCAGTGAACTAGAAATATGCTCTCATGTAAGCAGTGTATTGGACTCTGCACAAGGGACACGCATTTAGAGTGATGACGCAATTCACGCATGTGACAAAATGTCGACAGGGAATAAAATTTTATGTTCATAAATATCCGAATGTGAACGTGAAATTTCTTGACCTGGTCAAAGCCGGCTTTATTTACGAAGGCGACGGTGATGTTGTGACATGCTGCGTGTGTAAAGAACGAATTATGGATTGGGTGATGGTCCCGTCCAAGTCCATAAGGCGTCAATGCCTACATGTGATTTTGTCCTATCATGCAGTAGGCTGCGGTCTGAGCGGATAAATTGGTCGCGGACTCGAATTCAAATCTAACGTCAACCGGCGAAGACTTGAGCGACTCGTCCTCTCTGCTACAATCAAAGACTAGCGGTGCTCTCGCTATGAACTCTGTTGGTGTTAGAAATACGTTGGGTTGAGTTCTACGGTAGTACAATTTTTGAAATCGTGAATAAACTTGTAAGCGGAAATTCTTGTAGACTAGTGCATAATGTGTATGCAGTGCATAATTGAAAACCACTTCACTTGTAAAAATTGTGTAACACACATTATGCATGGAGGTTATGTTGAATGAAATGTATGTGTTTGTGGTAAGTATATATTGTAAAAAAAGGTCGTTTTTTCCACTTCTGGTGGTCGTTGTGAAAAGACGGCAAATTCAGCTCTTCTTCGATGATCCGCTATATCGATGACTTGGACGGACTGAACTTACGACAGAGGACGATATTCCTTTCCCGGGCGGTGTACGTCGGCTTCACAGTACTTGATGTCAGCAAACTGATAATGTACGAATTTCATTATCGGTACGCTGACATCAAGTTATGCAAGCCGTTTGATACAATCGTCCGGATGTTTGCGCTGTCTCTGTGCAGCGAAATAATGCAAAATAAAACAACTTTGTATTCAATTAGTAATTTACCAGAAACTTACTACGACTCGCACTGATGAAAAACTGAGCGAAGAATAGGGGGGGAATACCATCCAATTGGAGACGCTCCCCCCTCCCATCATTCATACCGTAGGGGAGAGGGCTGCGATTGAGAGGGTATTACGAAATTAAAGTACACGAAAATTGTTATAAATGACTACATTTATTAATATAAAAAACACATACATTAAAAGTTGTGTGTACATATATAATATTCTAAAAAGCAACATAATATTTACAGTAAGAAAAAACAATAATATACAGCATGCGTTTAATTCTGTCTGCGCACTGTGTTGGACAGCGGATTGTATACGTTGAGAGAATCGTGCAGTATCATGCAGTAGGTCGCGGTCTGAGCGGGAAATTGCTCGTGGACTCGAACTCCAATCTGACGTCAACCGACGAAGACTTGAGCGACTCGTCCTCTCTGCTACAATCGAAGACGAATAGCGGTGCTCTCGCTATGAACTCTGTTGGTGTCAGAAGTACGTTGGGTTGAGTTCTACGGTAGTACGATTTTTGAAATCGTGAATACACATCGTACAGGAGAGCGTAACGTCCGTTATCGATATCCAGGTTCAGAAAATTCCCTGACCGAGGCAAGTTTCTCACCAGGTGTTGCTACGGCTGAGGCTATGGCTGCTGCGGCTGAGGCTGTGGGTGCGACTGTTGCGGATGTGACCGTGGTTGCAGTTGTATTTTACCGAAAAATGAAATATAACAACATGTACAGACGTGGAATTATAATATGTATACATAAGATGAATAAGACCCCCCCCCCCAACTAGCCCATCAAAACGTTCACACGCTGTGATAACATATGAGCAGTCAGCATCTTTTTGTAAGCGAATAAAAATAACTGCATACTCCCCCCCCCCGTAAAGTTCTAATGAATTTCAACTCAGTGAATTATAATAAATAATTTTTAAACATTAAATACGAGTTTATTCTTACCGTCAGTTACTGGTCCGTGTACCTTCGCCTCTTCACGTTAGGACCAGCAGCGTCGTCGGATAGCGTAAGTTTACGTGTTTTGTAGGATCCGTACGCGAGCTTTGACCGTGGCTGCAGTTGTATTTTACTGAAAAAATAAAATATAACAACATGTACACATAAGATGAATAAGACCTCCCACTTAGCCCATCAAAACGTTCACACACTGCGATAACAAATGACCAGTCAGCATCTTGTTGTAAGTGAATAAAAATAACTGTATACTACACCCCCCTTCGATCATATGTGAAAGTCTCGATGGAAGTCGAATAAATTAACCAAGACTTGCATCCTGTTTCACGCGGTTAAACCGCTGTCGTCTAGTCGCCTACCTCCCCCCTTCCCCATGAAGGTCAATTGAATTTGCACTGTGTGAATTATATTACATAATTTTTATACATGAAATACGAGTTTATTCTTACCGTGAGTTACTGGTCCATGTACCTCCGCCTCTTCATGTTAGGACCAGCATCGTCATCGGTTAACGTACGTTTACACGTTCTGTAGTGTCCGTACGCGAGTGTAGTTACGCCGTCGTCCAGTACGTACCTCTTATCGTCATAAGGTGACAGGGAAAGTTTCGTTACACGTTGCGTATACAGCTTAGCTTATGACGATCGCTCCGTATACACTCGGCAGAGGTGAAAACCGTACGACTACCGAAAAGACACTCACTGTACAACCGATGACGTAACCTTTTTCTTATTGCCGTCCTTGGCACACCTTTCGCCACCTTTTTGTCGGTGCAGTCGGACAACAGGAGCGAGTAACATTTAGCTCTGAGTCCGACGAATTCTCTGATGGGTTTCCCATTGGTTTCATCCTTGAACTTCCCCACGACCTTTTTGTTGTCGTCGCAATGACAAGGATGATCTGCGGGATAGTCCGACGTGTCGAAAAGGTGGAGATCCTCTTTCATATCAGAGTACACATCGTCAGTCCGTATGCTGTAAAGTAAACTGTCCGTGTCAGTCATTAGTAATGTCAATCGTCGTCCGTACTTGGCGACAGCGTAACGATAATGAAAATCGTACATTATCAATTTGCTGACATCGAGTACTGTGAAGTCGACGTACACTGGACGGGAAAGACATATCGTCCTCTGTCGTAAGGCCAGACCGACCAAGTCGTCAGTGTAGCGGATCATACGCTCTAGTCGTGGATTGGAAACAAGTTTCTGCAGCCGTCGTTCCTTAGAGACTAGTTGGAAGTCTATTCGTTTCCTCACGTTCTCCAGCGATTTACCATAGACAGCGTTGACCATCAGTTTGAAAAAATCCTTTTCAAAACTGTTGGTGGCTGCTGCTCTCTTTTGCGTGTTGGAATCGATAAACGGTTTCAACCACGTTCTCTGTTTAAAACTCAACACCCTATGGATCGCTTTCAATTCTAGACCAAAATTCAGATACAACTTTAAATTTCGAAATTGGAGAACGTATTTTTGCTTGTCGTCCAAAGTCGTCAGCAACTTGGGAACAGACGACGAAGGCGTTTCTGATACGTTATACCCTTTTGTATAGTGTAGTCGTGTGTGGAGTCGTCGAGAGTACGGTGAAAGTATGTCAGGATTGACGCAGGAACGCACGGGCGCTAGTGGATAATCGGAGTGAAGGTCATGAAGTTCAGATGGATAGTATAGGTCGACCTCAAGTATGTAGCCCATGTCACTGTCATCACTCAGAGTACGTACGTCCAGTGAGTCGATCTCGTTACGATCGAGCCATCTAAAGTCGCCGTAAGGGAGTGGTTGTGACATGGCTGCACCGTAAAGGTTGTTGCAGTCGGTGTACAATATGAAAGAGGTCGGCTTTGAAGCATCATACTGATCAGTGATTAGCGGGTTGTTGGCCTTGGCATAGCGGTTGGGTACCATGCTAACGCCGCCGCAAACGGCTGATTCAATAAAAAGATGCTGATGTATATCCGTCAACAGCTCCAGTCGCACACCGGTCATCTTTAACATCGCGTGCCAAGCGACGCCGGGAAGCGATTAAAGATGAGCCGGATCGATCTGGTAGTACCGCATGGCCATCTCACGGAACGCCTCGAAGACGTCGGCCAGCAGCAGTACGTCTGTTTTAAGATAAAGATCGTGATAATCGCCCAGCGTACGGATTCCGAAAGTCTGCCACACGTTCTGCGCGTGAGCGTAATCTTCGTCCGACACGGGCGATTCACTCAGCCTGTTGAAAAAGTGTTCGCGTGCGGGCAGACGTGTTTCGTCGAACTTCTCGCTACCCGTCATGTAATCGTAAGGGTACACCCCCTTACGTAAGAGTAGCTCGAAGTGTTCTTCGAAACATTGCTTTGTTAAAGCGAATTCCGCACCGCTCGCGCGCAAGTTTCCAACAAGTGTGTCCAAGGACGTGTTCAAAAATTGCAACGTGTCTACGAAACGCAGGGCACCCAACGTGACCGATACGAAGCGTTCACTAGTGGTAGCGATACAAGTGAGATTCTCATCGTTGTATTTACCCAACCCTTGTATCAAGTGATGTGCGTCGTAACCTCGTAAGTTATGGAAAAAGACGGGAATATGTTGGAGAGTCTTGCAGTTGAGGTTACATACGTTGTGAGCTGCGCCAAGGTATCGTCCAGTCAGATGACAATGGTTGCGCACCTTGTCGTCATCGGTCAGTGGTTTTTCACAGAGATGGCATACGACAGCATTCGTGAAAGATAATACGTCACGATCACTCATAGTCATGGGTACAATGGTACGCATGATCCTGTACAGTTCACGGACTTCAACGATTAGTCTATCGAGAAAGGTTTCTATCACGTTCTCACCGCGATAAACGACCTGAGGATTAAAAAGGTTACGCTCGTGGTCGACTATGAGGTAGGAGAAACCTGAAGGAAGATGTAACGACTCCGTTGTGGTGGACGATGTGTGCGGAGGAGCGTCGCAGCGATGACAAGGCACAATGAACGATTCAAAGTCTGCATATATCGCGAAAGGGACTTTATGACAGTAAGTGTAATTTTTGAAGCTCATAACCTTCTCCTTCTCTCTCGTGGGTAAACGAATTCTTTGTTCACCGTACGGTGAACAGTGTGGGACGTGTTCGGTAAGGAGTCGTTCTTCGCAGAACCTGTGCAGACAGTAATCACAATAGAATAAACGGGCTTTGTGTTTGGTTAGTGAAGACAGTAAGCGACTCATATTTTTTATTAAACAGTAATGTTTTCGGTCGTCAGTGGTAAGAAGTAATAGATTAACGTGATGTCGTCTGCCTCTCGAAGGAGTTATTCGTAACGGGTAAATTTCTTTTTCTTCGTATCCAAAAACATTTATGGAAACTTCAGAATTGTCTCGTTCGAACTTCACAATGTCGCGTAGTTGTGCTGGATAAGTTATACCAGATGCGGCTGGGCGGCGGATGGCAAACCAGATCACACCACTGTCTCTCAAATCTAATCACCGTTCGCCATCCGCCGCCGGACCGCCGCCCGGCCGCCGCCCGGAGGTCATCGATGATTGGTCGACGAATTTTCCAACAAGGGCGACGACTTTTCCAGCATGGCCAACATCCCCCAACTCCGTGACTACCCCCACCCACCTCCCGTCCGTTAACATGGGGAAGATAGTGTATTCGAACTCTCATAACCCCCGACTGCTCGCACAAATGCACATAACAACTGTTCACAGTTAACTAAAACAGTCGTCGAGCGTTCAGGTAAGTATAAGTGTCTCGGAAAAATAAAAAACAATTGTAGACTGTTCGCATAAATGCAGGTAACAGCTGTTCACTGTTAACTAACTCAGTCGTCGTGCGTTCGGGTAAATACATGTGTCCTGAAAAAATAAAAAACAGTTGTAGACTGTTCACATAAATGCATGTAACAGCTGTTCACTGTTAACTAAAACAGTCGTCGACCGTTCGGGTAAATACACATGTTCTGGGAAAATGAAAACAGTGGCAGACTGTTCGCATAAATGCACGTAACAGCTGTTCACCGTTAACTAAAACAGTCATCGATCGTTCGGGTAAATACAGATGTCTCGGTGTCACTGACGTAGTCGGTGTACTACCGTTTATCAAGATGAACGAAAAGAAGGAGAAACAACTAGCCCATGATATCGACACGATCAGCGAAGACGTACGGAAGAAATACCGTGCGTTAAAACATGGGATCCTTGAAGAGGAAGAAACGTTAACCAAAGGTTACAAACCGATTCTCGGTACTCTTCTGTACGATATGTATTACGAGGAGGTAGACGAATGTTTTTTCAAGATCAAAAACCATGTATACGTTAAATATCATGTCTACGGCTTAAGCGTACTTTTAATATGTAAATCATCTCTTCTTTCAGTCCTTTGCGCATGCGCATTGGAATTATTTGCGCACGCACATAACGGCTTTTTTACAACAGTTGCGCGCGCATCGACAGTTGAGCTAGATATCCTGTGAACTTTGCAACTAATATGTTGCTGAACACTGGTGCGCTACAAATTGTGTTACAAATTGTTATTCTAATTTTACTTTGTGTGATATACCCTTCTTTTCAGCGATGATAACGGTACTACTAATGTTTCCATGTACACCAATGCCCTGTACACCAACGAAGCAGAGTCCAGAACACTCAGAAATTTAGCCATCCGGGATATGGAGTCCAATGTTGATGACGAAATGACGACCGCATCGTCATCATCGCTGTCTGTTGTCGATGTACATATGTAAGTCTTCATCATCTTATGCGTACATATTTTATTTCCGCGTCTGCACATGATGTTATATTTTATTTTTCTACTGCCACCAGTGAAATACATCTGCAGAAAGAATGCACGTTTGCCCCAGTACATTCTCCCACGTCCTGCATCGCTGGAGAGAGCTGAAGGAATCACTGCGCGTGCAGTCGCTAGTGGGGATCGCTGTCGGTGGAAGCGGAGAGAGGATAGCTGCGCGCGCAGCCGGTGGGGGCGGAGAGGGGATAGCTGCGCGCGCAGCCGCCATAGATAGTATAAGAGGAGAGGGGGTCGCCGCCAGCGTTCAGTCTTCTGTTGTTCCTCAAGCAAGCAAGTAATTGTTTTGCTTATATGTGGTTGTTGTGATTATTACTTCAAACAATGCACTCGTTTACTGTTGATTGTAGACATTCGTTGCGTGGCGCGTTGCTGTCGTACGTTTACACGCCTGTTACGGAGGACGAAGGATGTGTCAACGATGTCATAACCTTTTTCGATGAAATGCATGATACGTTACGTACGGACATTGTAAACGAACTGACACGATTGCTTACTATAAAGTGGCATATAACAGTTAAAGCGAGATTTGTCAAGTACATCGTAAACGCTGACACGGACGAGGAAGAAGAAGTGGCGACCCAAGGCTATTTTCACGGTCGATGTCATACGACGCTGATCGGTGACCAAGACGAGTTGCCCGACCGTTTAGAAGCTTCGTACGAAAAAATTATCGAATCGATTTATAAATTCACACGCGAGGGTAGCGGTTGGGCGTTGGACCACATCGTCTTTTTGGAACTCGTTCTCTCACGGTACCAACCGCTGGCCGCTTCCAGTTTCATCCGTACACCCCTCGAATTGTCTCGTACTAATGCCATCATCAATGTGAACAATAAAGGCGATCAAATGTGTTTCGTATGGTCAGTGTTGGCGGCACTGTTTCCACAACACTCAAACAACGACCGTGTATCCAAATATAGATCACATTTCCACAGCATCATCACTTCTGGTATAACTTATCCAGCCCAACTATGCGACATTGTGAAGTTCGAACGAGACAATTCTGAAGTTTCCATAAATATTTTTGGATACGAAGAAAAAGAAATTTACCCGTTACGAATAACTCCTTCGAGAGGCAGACGACATCACGTTAATCTATTACTTCTTACCACTGACGACCGAAAACATTACTGTTTAATAAAAAATATGAGTCGCTTACTGTCTTCACTAACCAAACACAAAGCCCGTTTATTCTATTGTGATTACTGTCTGCACAGTTTCTGCGAAGAACGACTCCTTACCGAACACGTCCCACACTGTTCACC
Organism: Magicicada septendecula; assembly: GCA_034769895.1. Lineage (NCBI taxonomy): Eukaryota > Metazoa > Arthropoda > Insecta > Hemiptera > Cicadidae > Magicicada > Magicicada septendecula. The sequence continues at coordinate 150,332,439 of CM068373.1, forward strand.
GTACGATGAACAAAGAATTCGTTTACCCACGAAAGAGAAGGAGAAGGTTATGAGCTTCAAAAATTACACTTACTGTCATAAAGTCCCTTTCGCGATATATGCAGACTTTGAATCGTTCATTGTGGCTTGTCATCGCTGCGACGCTCCTCCGCACACATCGTCCACCACAACGGAGTCGTTACATCTTCCTTCAGGTTTCTCCTACCTCATAGTCGACCACGAGCGTAACCTTTTTAATTCTCAGGTCGTTTATCGCGGTGAGAACGTGATAGAAACCTTTCTCGATAGACTAATCGTTGAAGTCCGTGAACTGTACAGGATCATGCGTACCATTGTACCCATGACTATGAGTGATCGTGACGTATTATCTTTCACGAATGCTGTCGTATGCCATCTCTGTGAAAAACCACTGACCGATGACGACAAGGTGCGCAACCATTGTCATCTGACTGGACGATACCTTGGCGCAGCTCACAACGTATGTAACCTCAACTGCAAGACTCTCCAACATATTCCCGTCTTTTTCCATAACTTACGAGGTTACGACGCACATCACTTGATACAAGGGTTGGGTAAATACAACGATGAGAATCTCACTTGTATCGCTACCACTAGTGAACGCTTCGTATCGGTCACGTTGGGTGCCCTGCGTTTCGTAGACACGTTGCAAATTTGAACACGTCCTTGGACACACTTGTTGGAAACTTGCGCGCGAGCGGTGCGGAATTCGCTTTAACAAAGCAATGTTTCGAAGAACACTTCGGGCTACTCTTACGTAAGGGGGTGTACCCTTACGATTACATGACGGGTACCGAGAAGTTCGACGAAACACGTCTGCCCGCACGCGAACACTTTTTCAACAGGCTGAGTGAATCGCCCGTGTCGGACGAAGATTACGCTCACGCGCAGAACGTGTGGCAGACTTTCGGAATCCGTACGCTGGGCGATTATCACGATCTTTATCTTAAAACAGACGTACTGCTGCTGGCCGACGTCTTCGAGGCGTTCCGTGAGATGGCCATGCGGTACTACCAGATCGATCCGGCTCATCTTTACTCGCTTCCCGGCGTCGCTTGGCACGCGATGTTAAAGATGACCGGTGTGCGACTGGAGCTGTTGACGGATATAGATCAGCATCTTTTTATTGAATCAGCCGTTTGCGGCGGCGTTAGCATGGTACCCAACCGCTATGCCAAGGCCAACAACCCGCTAATCGCTGATCAGTATGATGCTTCAAAGCCGACCTCTTTCATAATGTACACCGACTGCAACAACCTTTACGGTGCAGCCATGTCACAACCACTCCCTTACGGCGACTTTAGATGGCTCGATCGTAACGAGATCGACTCACTGGACGTACGTACTCTGAGTGATGACAGTGACATGGGCTCCATACTTGAGGTCGACCTACACTATCCATCTGAACTTCATGACCTTCACTCCGATTATCCACTAGCGCCCGTGCGTTCCTGCGTCAATCCTGACATACTTTCACCGTACTCTCGAAGACTCCACACACGACTATACTATACAAAAGGGTATAACGTATCAGAAACGCCTTCGTCGTCTGTTCCCAAGTTGCTGACGACTTTGGACGACAAGCAAAAATACGTTCTCCATTTTCGAAATTTAAAGTTGTATCTGAATCTTGGTGTAGAATTGAAAGCGATCCATAGGGTGTTGAGTTTTAAACAGAGAACGTGGTTGAAACCGTTTATCGATTCCAACACGCAAAAGAGAGCAGCAGCCACCAACAGTTTTGAAAAGGATTTTTTCAAACTGATGGTCAACGCTGTCTATGGTAAATCGCTGGAGAACGTGAGGAAACGAATAGACTTCCAACTAGTCTCTAAGGAACGACGGCTGCAGAAACTTGTTTCCAATCCACGACTAGAGCGTATGATCCGCTACACTGACGACTTGGTCGGTCTGGCCTTACGACAGAGGACGATATGTCTTTCCCGTCCAGTGTACGTCGACTTCACAGTACTCGATGTCAGCAAATTGATAATGTACGATTTTCATTATCGTTACGCTGTCGCCAAGTACGGACGACGATTGACATTACTAATGACTGACACGGACAGTTTACTTTACAGCATACGGACTGACGATGTGTACTCTGATATGAAAGAGGATCTCCACCTTTTCGACACGTCGGACTATCCCGCAGATCATCCTTGTCATTGCGACGACAACAAAAAGGTCGTGGGGAAGTTCAAGGATGAAACCAATGGGAAACCCATCAGAGAATTCGTCGGACTCAGAGCTAAATGTTACTCGCTCCTGTTGTCCGACTGCACCGACAAAAAGGTGGCGAAAGGTGTGCCAAGGACGGCAATAAAAAAAAGGTTACGTCATCGGTTGTACAGTGAGTGTCTTTTCGGTAGTCGTACGGTTTGCACCTCTGCCGAGTGTATACGAAGCGATCGTCATAAGCTAAGCTGTATACGCAACGTGTAACGAAACTTTCCCTGTCACCTTATGACGATAAGAGGTACGTACTGGACGACGGCGTAACTACACTCGCGTACGGACACTACAGAACGTGTAAACGTACGTTAACCGATGACGATGCTGGTCCTAACATGAAGAGGCGGAGGTACATGGACCAGTAACTCACGGTAAGAATAAACTCGTATTTCATGTATAAAAATTATGTAATATAATTCACACAGTGCAAATTCAATTGACCTTCATGGGGAAGGGGGGAGGTAGGCGACTAGACGACAGCGGTTTAACCGCGTGAAACAGGATGCAAGTCTTGGTTAATTTATTCGACTTCCATCGAGACTTTCACATATGATCGAAGGGGGGTGTAGTATACAGTTATTTTTATTCACTTACAACAAGATGCTGACTGGTCATTTGTTATCGCAGTGTGTGAACGTTTTGATGGGCTAAGTGGGAGGTCTTATTCATCTTATGTGTACATGTTGTTATATTTTATTTTTTCAGTAAAATACAACTGCAGCCACGGTCAAAGCTCGCGTACGGATACTACAAAACGCGTAAACGTACGCTATCCGACGACGCTGCTGGTCCTAACGTGAAGAGGCGGAGGAACACGGACCAATAACTGACGGTAAGAATAAACTCGTATTTAAGGTTTAAATATTATTTATTACAATTCACTGAGTTGAAATTCATTAGAACTTTACGGGGGATGCAGTTATTTTTATTCGCTTACAAAAAGATGCTGACTGCCCATATGTTATCACTGCATGTGAACGTTTTGATGGGCTAGTTGGGGGGGGGGTCTTATTCATCTTATGTATACATATTATATTTCCACGTCTGTACATGTTGTTATATTTTATTTTTCGGTAAAATACAACTGCAACCACGGTCACATCCGCAACAGTCGCAGCCACAGCCTCAGCCGCAGCAGCCATAGCCTCAGCCGCAGCAACACCTGGTGAGAAACCTGCCTCGGTCAGGGAATTTTCTGAACCTGGATATCGATAACGGACGTTACGCTCTCCTGTACGATGTGTACTCACGATTTCAAAAATCGTACTACCGTAGAACTCAACCCAACGTACTTCTAACACCAACAGAGTTCATAGCGAGAGCACCGCTATTCGTCTTCGATTGTAGCAGAGAGGACGAGTCGCTCAAGTCTGCGTCGGTTGACGTCAGATTGGAGTTCGAGTCCACGAGCAATTTCCCGCTCAGACCGCGACCTACTGCATGATACTGCACGATTCTCTCAACGTATACAATCCGCTGTCCAACACAGTGCGCAGACAGAATTAAACGCATGCTGTATATTATTGTTTTTTCTTACTGTAAATATTATGTTGCTTTTTAGAATATTATATATGTACACACAACTTTTAATGTATGTGTTTTTTATATTAATAAATGTAGTCATTTAAAACAATTTTCGTGTACTTTAATTTCGTAATACCCTCTCAATCGCAGCCCTCTTCCCTACGGTACGAATGATGGGAGGGGGGAGCGTCTCCAATTGGATGGTATTCCCCCCCTATTCTTCGCTCAGTTTTTCATCAGTGCGAGTCGTAGTAAGTTTCTGGTAAATTACTAATTGAATACAAAGTTGTTTTATTTTGCATTATTTCGCTGCACAGAGACAGCGCAAACATCCGGACGATTGTATCAAACGGCTTACATAACTTGGTGTCAGCGTACCGATAATGAAATTCGTACATTATCAGTTTGCTGACATCAAGTACTGTGAAGCCGACGTACACCGCCCGGGAAAGGAATATCGTCCTCTGTCGTAAGTTCAGTCCGTCCAAGTCATCGATATAGCGGATCATCGAAGAAGAGCTGAATTTGCCGTCTTTTTACAACGACCACCAGAAGTGGGAAAAACGACCTTTTTTCACAATATATACTTACCACACACACATACATTTCATTCAACATAACCTCCATGCATAATGTGTGTTACACAATTTTTACAAGTGAAGTGGTTTTCAATTATGCACTGCATACACATTATGCACTAGTCTACAAGAATTTCCGCTTACAAGTGTATTCACGATTTCAAAAATTGTACTACCGTAGAACTCAACCCAACGTATTTCTAACACCAACAGAGTTCATAGCGAGAGCACCGCTATTCGTCTTTGATTGTAGCAGAGAGGACGAGTCGCTCAAGTCTTCGCCGGTTGACGTCAGATTTGAATTCGAGTCCGCGACCAATTTATCCGCTCAGACCGCAGCCTACTGCATGATAGGACGAAATCACATGTAGGCATTGACGCCTTATAGACTTGGACGGGATCATCACCCAATCCATAATTCGTTCTTTACACACGCAGCATGTCACAACATCACCGTCGCCTTCGTAAATAAAGCCGGCTTTGACCAGGTCAAGAAATTTCACGTTCACATTCGGATATTTGTGAACATAAAATTTTATTCCCTGTCGACATTTTGTCACATGCGTGAATTGCGTCATCACTCTAAATGCGTATCCCTTGTGCAGAGTCCAATACACTGCTTACACGAGAGCATATTTCTAGTTCATTCCAGTTAACAAAAGGTCAAGAACGTTTCGGTTTGTGCACGTCATAAACAAGTAAAAAAATTATTTGAAAATCTATACCGGTGCTGCTGTGACGGAAGTGTTTATACCTACATCAATCTCGTATATCTCAGTGTTTGGTCAGCACGCGTTGTGAACGGACGCATGGAGCTGTTAACTCCGTACAAGTATAGACGATGTGGTGACTTAAAGCACGCAATACTGTACCCTGTAGAAATCTTTGTACACGATGTTTTGACACATAAATTTATTGCAGTGATCCGTGACGAGCAGATAAGGTACAAAATAAACGTCCCGAAAAAATTCTTTACAATCGTTTCACGTCATACAATGTGTCTGTTTCGCGAGACGGACGGTTCGTCAGCGTTCCTAGTGACACTGAACACACTGTTTGTAACGAAAAAAGGATGATCGACGACAAGATAGCAGTCATACTTGACTTTCACTGTTTCGTTGACAACGATGGAAACGAACTTGTCAAGGAACTAGCCATTATGGTCATCACTGCATTTGCCAGCAGGCATTGGATATTTGCACCTCCAGTAAACACGATAGTTTCGAATCACAAACACGTGAGGACAAACCGTTGGTTAACGGAGCATTATCATAGATTAGAGTGGACGGACGGGGATACATCGTACGAACATCTTGTGTCGGTATTAGTAAAGTACACGTTTCCTTTTAACTATGTGTTCGTAAAAGGATTACAGAAAAAAAGATTTCTGGTGAAGCGTTTTGTACATTTCAATATTATAAATTTAGAAGATTTCAGTTGTCCTAAACTCGAACAATTATGTTCAATACACAGAACACCCTGTCTCGTGCACCGCTTATTTCCAGAAATATGTACAAATCAAAGAGTACACGCTTTACGCGAATGGGTTGTATCGGATTTTAGACTAATCAATAGGTTTCTGGTAAATTACTAATTGCATACATTGTTGTTTTATTTAGCATCATAAAAATATCACTTGTCGCCTTTCTATCGATTACATCATCCTGTCTACATGCATAACAAAATTAGCACCATCGACTTGTTCCCACACGCTCGAGTGTAGTCGATGACATCACCCTGTCTAAAAAAAATAACCGAGTCGTCTCCGCCCACCTACCCGCTGAACATAGACTGGGAAAGCAGCTTGCATCCTGTTCACATGGTTAAAAATAACCGCTTACTCTACGTTGAGTGGATCCCACTCTCCGGTTTTCCCCTCCTCAACTACCTCCCTATTTATACCGCTACGAACGAGTGTTATTCATTCAGACCTTGACAGACGCACAAGCGAAATTCTTCATTGTAAAATGGCATCATTTGTTGCGAATTTTGGTACCATTAGTGCGATAGAATATAAAAAAAATTAAGGAATTAATAATTGGTGTTAAATATCCGATAGAAGAGTTACAAAATATAGACGCGAAGTACGGGAAGGTCGTACTCGCCACTATCCAGGACTACAGGGACCCAAAATTAAAATATCGCGTATATCTACCTAAGAGATACGCAAGCGTTTCGGTGATGAGGAATTAAAAAATTTAGCACTATATTCACTTCAACTGGTTTATCGTGGAGAAAAAGATAGGGCTTACGTGGTAGACATTTTAGAGTAATACCGAATGGACACCTTCATTTATCATGTATAATTGTCATTGCGCGCGCGCGCACACACACACACACACACACACACACACACACAATTGTCATTGTCTGTAAGTACGATTACATATGTATTTGATTTAATTTTACACAAATGGCATTGTGCTTATGTTTATAGTATTGTGTAATTGTCATTTCATAGTAAGTTTCACAGTAATTGTCAATACTGTGTGCGTTTACGTAATATTTATTTTGGTTACACATATTTCATTATGATTTAATATCATACATTGTCATATGATTTCATTACATTTGTCATAGTGCACTTGTTTATTTTAACTTGTACTTAGTTTACTTAGATGTATTTCGTGTCTATTTTAACCCCCCACACCACTCCTGGTGACGATCAATCCCCGACCAGGCCGCGACCAGTCCGCGGCCAGGCCCCCGCCGGACGTCGAACAGCGAACGGCGGCCACGCCTGAACCCGTACACTATAACACATGCAAGAGTTGGCAACATGGCCGACGCTTAACCAGCACACATGCACAAATTGGCAACGTCGACGCTTTTCCGGCGGTGGCAGTGTAAATATCTAAACCCATACACTATAACACATGCACGAGTTGACAACGTGGCCGACGCTAAACCAGCACACATGCACAAATTGACAAAGTCGACGCTTTTCCAACATGGCCACCCTTCCGGAAAACACCGTATATATCCAAACCCGTACACTATAACACACGCACGAGTCGGCAACGTGGCCGAACCTTAACCAGCACACTCCTACCACAACCCGACAACCTCGCACTTTTCCAACATGGCCGACGCCGCCGACAAAATGGACGACAACCCCACCACTCCTGGCGACGATCAAGCCACGACCAGGACACCGCCAGGCCGCCGCCGGACGGCGAACAGCGAACGGCGAACATACCGCGGCCACGCCTCCACCAATCAACGCACAGATAACCCCACAAAATGACCGACACCGACAACATGGGCGAAAGCCGACAACATGGCCGACAATTTCGGCACGCCCACCAAGGTCACGTGGGACACACCACACCACTACCCTCCCCAATCCATCCACACCTCTGTCTTGGACGACACACAGCACTGAAAATCTACCCCCACCACCACTATTTTTGAATCTTGCGCCAAAAGTGGGGGTACGACGTCACTTCCGCGGTAGAGGGTGGGGATGGATTGGCGGGGGTAGTGGTGTCATCTTCCATCTCACTCGCACTCATTGCACATGTCATTCGCTCTCACTCGCACTCATGAGGAAGATAGTGTGTTCGAACCCCCATAACACCCCTACTAACCGCGTTGCGGAGATACAGCGACTCACTGCAAAGGGTACCTGGCATCATTTTTCCTCACATGACAACCCTGCTGACATCCTATCGCGTGGTTGTCTACCCCGCTTTTTACACTGTCACCCACAATGGTGGTATGGTCCATCCTGGTTGTCCAATGAGTCATCATCATGGGGCACCAGTGCTTTCGATGCCCATTCACCCTGCACTCATCCCGATCTTGATCAAGAAAAACGTAAACAAGTCCAGACCACACTGGTTGCCACTTCTTCTACGCCTAATTACTTTGAAACTACTCTTCGCTTTCAAAACTTCTTCGTGTATTTTCTTACTGCCTTCGATTTATTCGGAACTCTAGACTTCCCATAGCTGACAGAAACACTTCCTTTTTAACTTCCCATGAGCTACATGGCACACTTTTGATTTTTATTCATCAGTCCCAGCGATCGCACTTTAATATCGAAATTTTTATTCGCTCTATCCCTAATAATAGCAAAATTGTTTCACTTATCCCTTTTCTGGACAATACGGTGATACTACGCGTGGGCGGACGCCTTCAGCACTCCCAGCTCACCTATGATAGCAAACACCAAATCATACTCCACCCGCATTCTCATCTCAGTAAACTAATCATAGAAGGCGAGCATCTTCGTCTACTCCATGCAGGGGTACAATTGACACAGTACTCTCTACGTCAGAAATACTGGATAATCAATGATAAATCGTACATACGTTCAGTAATACACAAATGCATCACTTGCTTTCGATTCCGTGCAAGGGGCTCAAGCCAATTATTAGGACAATTGCCTTCTTCCCGAGTTACTCCTTCTAAGCCATTTTCTCAATGTGCATTCGACTACGCCGGTCCTGTATTTATACGTCAGGGCGGGCAGCGTTCAAAATAGATTTCGAAGGCTTATATTTCTCTATTTATACGCATGGCCTCTAAGGCCATTCACCTTGAATTAGTTTCAGATCTCACCTCAGACGCTTTCATAGCAGCCTTAAGACATTTTATAGCTCGAAGAGGCATCCCTTCACAGATATTTTCTGACAACGGTACAAATTTTCGTCGTGCTAGCAGTACACTTCATGATTTATACAAACGTCTCCAATCAAACGAATTTGAACAGACTACCCAGGACTTCACCAGTGCCCAAGGAATCAAATGGTCCTTTATTCCCCCGTCAGCACCTCATTTCGGTGGCCTGTGGGAGAGTGGAGTCAAGAGCGTCAAGTTTCATTTGCGTCGCGTTGTCGGCAGAACCATTCTCACGTTTGAAGAATATTACACCATTTTAACTCAAATAGAGTCCTGCCTCAACTCACGCCCCTTGTTCGCCATCTCAAATGACTCTGGGGATCCCGAGCCTTTGACTCCAGCGCACTTCTTGGTTGGTTCTCCACTCACATCACTCCCGGAACCTGACTATTCCGAAGTCAAAATTGGTCGTTTGGGTAGATGGCAGCTGCTGCAAAGATTCACCCTGGCGATCATGGCGATCGCATGCTTTCCATTTGTTATTCTTATTATATTATTATTATGCCTTTTTATTATTGTATTATTATGTATCCGTATCATATTATTATGTATTATTGAATTTTGGGTGTTATTATTCTATTATTATGTAATGTCAATTATTATGTCTTTCTTATTCTCATATTATCATGTATTATTATGTCTTGACACTTATGATGCACTATTCATATAATAACTCAAACTGCAAAATCCCCCGATTTTGTGCGGGAAGTATGTTAAACTTTGTATCTTTTAATAACTGCATATGTAAACAGCAGGTTCGTGCAGTGACGTCCCGCTAAACTGCTACCAGTGTGTCCCATTACGCTCGTCGCAGTCAAGTTAGTTAACTGTTAAACTCTGAACGGACAATGTAACGTATTGCCGCGTTACAAATCCAGGGAACCCATCTTAACTGACCTCTGCCAATTACATGGGCTGCCTACGTTGTAACGAACTGTATTAAAATCAAATTAATTGAACAAATTACTCACTATCAGTGTAAGGAAACAAGGGAAGGTATTTTACTGATTTATGCACTCATTTTCATGCGTAACAAGACGGCTTCACTTTATTTAACAACAGTTACTGACAGATCCCATGACATCATTACTGTATTTAAACTAAAATATTTAAATGCTTTTCATAAAACTTTGGGATCAAATTGATTATATATTCTTATACCTCGGATCCGAGTTTACTTTCTGTATATTTATAGTAAAGACTTCTAATCATTTTCAGTTCATTTTCGAAGCTTGCAAGACTTCTTTAACCATTTGAAGAATGGTACTATTACTTGGAACGATAATAAATTACATTAAATTTAAAGCGTTACAACGTATGATAATTGAATTTTTACAGTAAACTCTTAGATTTTCTCATTATAATGTTTACATAAAATTAATCGTCTCTGAAAAGTCTCTTTTAGAAGTGAGTAGTGTAACAAATATGATTAACTCTCGATAGCAAGGCTGTCGAGTCACCTTTACAACTGAACGTAGAAACCTCGTCCTGGGGTGTCCGTCTTGGGAATCCTTGTAGTCGGCGTCATCATCTGGGTCGCGTCTTCGGCAAGAATAGGTCGGATGTTCACAGAGGAGATTGAAGCTTCTTTGGTGTAAGTATATGTAGATTCTCGGATGTCCTAAGCAAAGTCTTAAGCATGGTATTCGTGTCTTTATGAAGTTTCTGCAGATCACATCTTCAGGAGTGATGTCGTAAATGGAGTTACCTCTTGGAGGGAGTCGTCATCTTGCTTACCACTAGTTCTGTTTTTGTGTTACATTTTCTATCTTCTTCTTACCACATATTTATGTTATTGATACATGACACACGCTTTCCACTTTTAGCAGTGGTAGTTAATGTACTACATTTAAATAAAACAAACAAATTAAAAACATTTTGGTAGAGCTTTCGCTCGTACGTCTGTACTGTGTGAAGGCCACATAGCGAGAGACTTTCTGCTCGCTTCAACTGGTACTTAACAAAAGGAGAGGGGCAACTACTCCGCGACAATATAGTCCGATATTTTTATTTAAGTTAACATTCTTATTACCAAAAACTATACCTTAATTATACATATATAATTTAAGTGAGTTATTTTAACGACTATTTGTGTCTTCAAATTTCTAATTATTAACATTATGATTTTTATATCTTCCTAAATTACAGACGACTCGATAAACACGCTGAGTCCGGAATTAACAGGTCACCGCATGATGACAAGCAAAGGGTTAATTATGATAATAATAACTTTTTTACAATTCGCCCTTTTTATTAGTGTTTCTTTGGAACTCTTAATTACTTCTCATTCTCATACTGAGTAAATACAGGGGTTTTAGGTATTATAGTGAGATTTAAAATTACTTAATCGCTCGCAAACTTAATTTTTTTTATTTACGATTACAGTTAGAATTTAAATCGTCACAACAACAGCCTTCATCGCCGGGGCTGTGTAATTCTTTCAAATCGGAATATTCCATTTCAATTTATTCTTATGCTTTTCAGTACTTGATTCATTCCTACTTTGGCAATGTATGCCACGCTACACTGCACGGGCCACGAAATCATTTTCACATAAATTTAAATAAACAGTTAGTTCAAAAAATACAATCCATTACATTATTTCATATCATACCAGCCTCACGTTGTAAGACCAACTCAAGAAATTTTCGAGAGCGTCGAAGACGTAACACAGACACTTTTCAGAAAATTACTTTTCTTCATGTTTTGAGGGTAGTACAATCAAAATCTGCTCTTATCTCGAACATGATTTTTTCGTGATCATCATACTTCCTTTTCCTTATGGAACATGGAAGTAAAATTGAATGTCCTATCATTAGATAATGTGTCTTCTTCTTTCTCTGCTTCACATTCAGAATCAAATACTTGGTTTTTTTTAATAGTTTGTTGTCAGAATTGACTTTTGTTGTGGTATATCTTCTACAGATCCAAATTTAATTTACAGAACTGTTGAGTCACTACTGAAGCTAGACTTTACCCATTAATCCACAAGCCAAAGGTGAAGGCAAAGTCATCTTCCTAAGCGTTAACTAAAATTTGCCATAAGCTATTTTAAAACAAATATGTGAACCTGTCATGATTCTAATCAACAGTTTATATATACAAAATGAAAATTAATAATATACTCGATATTTGTTACATGAAGAGTATATTCCAATAGTTCATACCTGTTTATAATGATAAACAATGGCTTTGAATAATGACATAAGAAACACATCCCCAACTTTCAGTAGAAATGAAGTGCAGATTGTAAATCGGGGTATGTTTTGTACAGTACTTCATACTAAATCATTTTCATTGGCATGTCACTGGTGGACACTGTCTGTGCTTTTAAAAACAGTAAACTTAAGTACCAGACATATTGAACAAAATAGTAGATTTTTTTGTTTGGCCTAGGAACCAAGATGTTTTACTGCAAAGCTGAGACTACTAACTTTAAGGAGTTAAATCTGAATACTGTACCGGGATTTGAAATTTGAAATTCCCGGCCAGTTCATCGATCACGCCAAGGCCGCGGCTTTTGGACCAACACCGGCTAACTTGATTGAGATAGCGCGATGCGGGGGAATGGCGACAATATTCGGTATCCAGCTTAGTAACAGCTGGCTGCGTCCATTCGCAACACGTTTATTCTGAACCCTCGTGGTTTCGCAGACACCATGATTTGTCATCATTTCATTCGCAACCCTTCGAGTGCGCAGTTCGTGGTCTGGCGGCCTGGATATATATATATATATATATATATATATATATAACTTTAATCTATTATGGAGGAGTAATTTAAAAGTGTCTCAGGGTTCTCGATCAGCCGAGAGATAGGGTGTGGACGTGATGATGACATTACAACCGTCATCATCGGCAGAGATCTCCAGTAAAGCCTCCTCCACACCGCCAGCCACACACAGGGTCCAGAATACTAACCGGACAGCGACCTAGAAGGAGCACCCAGTTCACGATTGCTAGCACCACCACTAACCATCCTCATCACAGGCTCACACTCAAACCTGCAGTCTTCAAAACACAGGTGGGAACTTTCCATTATTAAATTTCAACAACCTCTACACTTCTCCAGTGTTCAAACAGGAAGGCATGTGCATATAAACTTGTAGAATTTTCAAATTATGATGTCCAAATTGTAAGTTGTAAATTTGTAAAACTTGTAACTGGTAACTCGTAAAACTTGTGTGAAATTTGTGAGAACATGTCCAATGCATGTACAAGAGTGATTCATTATTAACTGTGTTAAAACGCATCCAATTCTTATATTACCTGATTAAATTACATTGTTGATATTGTTTTTTGATTGATGTTATTAATGCAAAAAGGAAGCTATATACATATATATTGTAACAATCCTACTCTGTGTGTGTCTGAAAGTCTCGTTGGAATCGTCGATTTATGACGTGTCTCTCGCTAACGATGACTATCGCGAAAGCACTAATAACCAGTACCGAATGTATATCATTCTTCTCCTTACCTGTCCTTATTTGAATGTACCTTACTTCCCGATAGGCACCAAATTGTTTTGCAAAAAAAAATAAAAGTTTCTACCTGCGTCGTTTTCTTTTCCTTCGATAATAATTTAAACTTACTCAAACGGACTGGCGCGAATTCAAATCTCGCGTGGAGTGTGACGTGTTGCCAACCTATAATTCTGGTAAAAAATTTTCTTCACCGCTAAAGTACACAAATATTAAGACATATATCAAATAAAACAAAGAACGGTTATTAATGTTCAGTACTAATTTATTAGTGTCCAGATTCACTGATTATTTATAAGTTAATTACAAAATATTATTATTATAAAAAAGTTTGCTCCGGCTATAAATAAATTACAACTCAGCGGTTGGCTATGTTGATTGGGCCATTCGACTGACAGCGTCTATTAGGTTTTTCATAATTTATTCAGTCAAAGAGTTCTTTTAATTACGAAAAAATAAACAAGATGTTTATGAAAGTACACAACCTTACATCAATGTTAATTAAATACTATACAGGTTGCTTACAACTCGGTTCTTAGTGTCTAAAAAGTGTGTCGACTTTTAGGCATCGCACAATAGGTTAAGTTACAGTTCACATAACAGTTTTATTCTATAATGTCAACTAATCCTTGAAAGAATTTATTATACCACGTTCGCAGTGAGAGTTATTGTGTTGTGGAAAAGTTAATTAATTTTATTCGCAATTATAGAGAATTCATTTATACTTAACGAAATCTTGTGGTTTCTGCTAATGAGTTCCAGGTAATTCTTCCAAATTGTGTTGATATAGTAATTAGTTCTTCATCATTCGGGTTTTCTCTTTTTTCTATTTTCTGTTTTATTAATTCAGGGTTTTTTAAATTTTAATTATTGAATTTTGTTTTGTGGTTTCATCCTGTGTTTAATGGATCCAGATTCAACTTCTATTATTCATATTTGTTTATTTTGAGTACATTTTCCTCTTTTTATTACTTCCATATTCCTTAAGGAATGGAAGTATGGTGATGGCAAAAAAAATCGTGTTCGAGATTATTGCAGATTCTGATTCTACTACACTCAAAACATGAAAAAAAGTCGTTTTCCGAAAAGTGTCTGTGTGTCTGTCTGTCTGTCTGTGTGTGTGTCTGTCTGTGTGTCTGTGTCTGCAGATTTTTTTTCTATGGCAAACGATAACTGCCGCAAATTCAAACAGAATCAAATAATTTTTTGCATACAGCCCTGATTTGCAGAGTACTCGCGACCTATTGTTTTTTGTGAAGATCGGTTGAGGGAAAGGGGTAGTTTACCTGCAACGGTTTTTTTTTAGCAAGGGTAATTTTGTTTGTTTGGCAAACGATAACAGCCGCAAATTCAAACAGAATCAAATAATGTTTCGCATACAGCCCTGAATTGTAGAGTTCTCAAGATCTTTTGATTTTGGTGAAGATCGGTTAAGGGAAAGGGGTAGTTTACCTGTAACGTTTTATGTTTTAACAAGGGTATTTCTTATGGCAAACGATAACAGCCGCAAATTCAAACAGAATCAAAAGATTATTTGCATACAGCCCTAAATTGTAGAGTTCTCAAGACCTATTGTTTTTGGTGAAGATCGGTTAAGGGAAAGGGGTAGTTTACCTGCAACATTTTTTTAACAAGGGTATTTTTTTTTATGGCAAACGATAACAGCCGCAAATACAAACATAATCAAATAATTTTCTGCATACAGCCCTGGTTTGTAGCGTACTCAAGACGTACTGTTTTTGGTTAAGATCGGTTAAGGGAAAGGGGTAGTTTACCTACAACGTTTTTTTAACAAGGTTATTTTCTATGGCAAACGATAACAGCCGCAAATTCAAACATAATCAATTAATTTTCTGCATACAGCCCTGGCTTGTAGAGTACTCAAGACCTATTGTTTTTGGTGAAGATCGGTTGAGGGGAAGGGGTAGTTTACCTGCAACGTTTGTTATAAAGCGTATTTTCTATGGCAAACGATAACAGCCGCAAATTCAAACAGAATCAAATAATATTTTGCATACGTCCCTGAATTGTAGAGGTCTCAAAGACTTTCGATTTTGGTGAAGATCGGTTAAGGGGAAGGGGTAGTTTACCTGCAACCTTTTACGTTTTAACAAGAGTAAAGTACTTGAAAATTTATTTAAACTTTTTGAAACAATGGTAATTGTTAAAAATAAAATAATTTTGTTGCCAGGCAATAAAATTATAATTTTTTCATTTTAATGTAATATAATATTTTTCATTTAATACAGCAATAAAAAGGCAGGTAAGACACAGCCTGGCTGTTTGGCTGAAAATGATTTTAAATATAAATCTTAGAATATGGAAGTCATGTATGGTTCTCCATACCGATATTTTTTTATTGGAGCGGATTCAGTTTGGCATCTGCATACCTCAAGAGTTAATAATGGACTAACTAAAAATTCTAACAGTGTTTTCAATCCCAAGCATAATTCCTTGCTTCCGATTGGTTAAGAATTTTGTTTACATTGTTATGAAAGCTTGGGTTTTTTGTACCAATTGACCTAATATTTTATAATTGCTATTATTCATTGGTGTTATTACCAATATGTGAGATATTAACATCGATGTCTCTATTTTCTTTCAAAGATTAATTTGATATCACATAATGCTGGGCTTGGTCATGTATTAATGTTTTGATCATTTTGCTAATGTTATTTTATTACATATTTCACTTATTTTTTCTGTTTACTCTATTTCTGACACACTATTATGGTTAGATAATTGAAATTAACAAGTCACTTCGTCTTAATTCTCAAATACAATGGTTAATTCCTTACAAATTGCTTTTTCTGAATTTTAACAGTTAGGCATTTTATAGGCCTAAGATATAAATGTCTAGAATTTCTTAGTTTACACAATTTAAACATTACCTATTACTTTTATAGGTGCTGCTTGCTATTACTTAGTCATATTGTTTACTTTTGAATTACTTTGGGCCATTTTACAATAAATGAATGTTATTATAATTTAAAAAAATCATTCCTAATCTAACATTCTTCTTCCTATTTTTTACAATGATGAGTATTATTGTGATTATTAAACTTATACAATTGCTTGCTTATATTTTCTAATATTTCTTACACACACTCTTTATCACTTAATCTTTCTATGGTAACATATAACATTAAAAATGGTTTATGGTCTGTTCATGATCCAGCCCCATTCCTTCTTTTAAAATACAACTCTTTTAGATAAATTAACAACAACTTTGGTGCATGGTGTTTTGGCACCATTTACAATATTGTGAACACCATCCTTGTGACTATTTTGTAACAGGATGTTGTAATAGGATGTTTTCCTCTTATTGAACTTAATTTGTTTCTTAGTTATAAACACAATGAACTTGGTTGACATTCTAATTTGGTTGTCTACCATTTGTATGAATATTTAATCTTATTTTTAATTGAATAAAAGAATTCCTTGAATTAACTTTAACCATATTGTTTTTTAAAATGATCTTATTTTCTAATAAAACTTATTTTTTAATCTTATACCTCTTATCTTATAAACTTATTTAACATAATCCTTATACCCTAGGTTCTACACACTACTAATGTTTCTTATTGTTTATCTATCAACATTTTTATTATTGTTTACGGTTTATTACCACTGTTCTTTTCTTTTATTAACATTATTAATTGTTTATATTAATTCATCCCTGTCCTATCTATCACTTTCACTGATTACACTGGTTAATCGCTTATTAACTTACCGTCACATTTGTAAGACTTTGTTTACATTCACTGTAGTGATTATTTTTTAATTCATTAAGGTTTACAATCACTTTTTTTTATTATATATTAGTTTGGTTCACTTGTTATCATTAACACTCCCTACCTACCTCTCACTCTTGGTTTAAACTAGTTTTTTAAAATCTAATTTTAAAGTCAGTTTTTTAAAATCTCATGTTTGCTTTTTTCATCAGTAATCTTATTTTAAAATACATAATATTCTAACTCACAAGGTTAGTACTGTAACCTTGTATGAAGTTAGTCTTTTGGTCTATTGACATTAGTCCCTTCAATTCCTTCATCAAGTCTTTACAATTAGGGTCTATCCTACCCTTTCTTGGTAGTATTTCTATTATCATTATATAATAACAATGGGTTTACCTGTTTATTACTGGTGGTGTAATTTCTTTTACATAACTTGGGTAATACATGTTACTAAATTTGATATATTAGTTGGGTTTTTTACTAGTTTTTTTTTATTTTATAGTCTTTATCTGGCCAATCACTGGGGTTGGATCATAGTCATTTGTCTGTCAGTCTAGTCTATTCACTCATTTATTATTTTTGTCTACTATTTTTCTTTTATTCTCTCATTACCTTTGTATATTTTTTATCATTATGCTCTAAATTAGTTTACTTTTCTTACAGCTATATTATATTTGTGGATCCCCTATAGGGTCTAAGTTCTGCAACGTTATAATATATATATATTTTTTTAAAATATTTATAATGAATTTACCTCAAGAAAATCATTATAAATATTAAATATATTATATACATCAAGAAACGGACTGTAGCAGAAAGTGATTGTATATATATTGCGACAGTACAGATAAGTGCTGTACTGAGCATTGAATATAAAAATTTAAATATACATAATAATTTGTAAAATAATTAATAATGTATTAGAAGTAAGCATGTCAGGGATTGCAAGCTTGGCTCAGACAAAAATATGGACAGGTGTTTTGACCTGAATCGACTTGTCCACACACACACAGATGTAACTGAGAGTGTGTACAATAGTATTTTGAATGTGTGTGTGACGCAGGTCTATGCAGGCGAGTTTGCCACCCCAGTATGAATAATTACAGAATTACTGTTTTTCCGTAATTATTCATAAACTATAAATAAGGAGTAAAATCCAAAGACACAATAAAATGTAATAAAATTAACTACATACTGTGTACGAAAACCACGTGAAAGGGACACACCGTACGAGTGTAGTGCGAAATAAACGGCTACAGATCGCAAGGGTTAAGTTACAAAGTCCAAAAGTACAGTGAACATGTGTAGTGAAAATAGTTATAAGATGGGTATAAGAGTATACTCACAGGACTCTGCAATTCGCAGAAATATAAGAAATAGCTAAATTAATGAGGAGTGGGGGAATAAAGCCCAGAGACAATTTCAGACATGTCGATTTCGTACAACTGCAGGTGTTAACCAAGGCGTGGGTATAAATAGGACACACATGCTACAGTTGTATCTCTTTTGATCACCAACAGTTGTGGCGGGAGCTTCTGTCCGTCCGCACAGCGTATTTATTTTTTTGTAAATAGTTTCATTCTTCCAGTTACATACAACTATGTAACTAAGTTTTAAATACAATCACTTTTAAATAGTAACAGAATTACACGAGAAGAAAATCCATATAAGATGATCAACTGACGTTCGAAACAGCACAAGAAAAAGTAACATGAAGTTCTGGAGAGCGAGAGAGCTAACGACTTAGTTCCAGAGAGCGAGACGATGCTGGAGTCTAGAGGCGACTACACTGGACAAGAGGAATGGTGTTGGAGTCTAGAGCGGCTGCGCTGGACAAGAGGAACGTTACTGAAGTCTGGAAGCGACGCTGGACAAGAGAAGCGACGCTGGACAAGAGGAATTGATGCTGGAGTTCGAGACGAGGACGATTACAGATGGATCGATTGCGATTGAGTATGATTGACAACAATAAGGTGATAAACAACTTATTTATCTCTTAGTCGAACAATTAACTCGAAGACAATTAAAGACATTCTTGTTTTACTTTAATGTTAAGAGCCAATGTTTCTTGTAAATATAGAGTTCAAAAAATGGTAGATATTATTGAAGTAAGATTAACATAAACAAGAGCTCAAATTAGTATTGAAATGAAAAGAATGCAAAGCATTTAAGTAAAAATTAGAGTTTTATAAATCAGTATACTGAAAAAGAAAGATAAATTCAGTTGCTATTAATATTTTGAATTTCATTACAATATCTAAAAAGATATTTAAGCATTGATATTTAGAAGCACACTAATTGACTGAGTAATCAGGAAATGATATTTTTAATAAAGTAATTATTAGAATAGAATATTTAGTCAGTAAGGATGTATACAGCGTAAGCCTTACGGCATAGTAACAAAGCAATAATGAATGTTTTTAAGTCGAATCAAGTGCCTTGCGTACAATTTCATTATTACTAAATAAATTTGAAATACCGTTACAAGTTACATAGAGTTATTATTACAGATACACCTGATATCCCCTTTAAACTGTGTCACATTAGTTGTTGCAGATAAGTTATCTCTACAAAGTGTGGGTCAACCCAATTTAGCATTACATAAAAATTTAGCAAAACTAATAGTATGTTTGCATAACAAAACGTTTAGCATAAGTATATGTATCAACCCCTGACTGAGGTATGATAACATACGAAAGCACGTATGGAATATATAAAATGCAAAATAAGAAAAATAATATAATAAATATACGTTAGGTATAAGAAAGAATGTAATAAATAAACATAGTATTTAATTATAAATAAATCAAATATTGTAAGTAAGCATGCATATGGAAGCACATAGCTTAGTTGGTTAAACGTAACGAAGGGGAGAAAATGACACGCGCTGACCGGCAGAGGTGACGTCAGAACGACATGCGGCCGCCTGTGTATCAGTCTGCGTGTGTGTGTATGTGTACATGTGTAAACAACAGACAGGTTAAATTATGCAAACGAGGGTGGAAGATTTTACACAGTTTTCTAAGTACTGTACGTGAACCAGAAGTCACACGAATCAGCGACATATGTAAAAACATAGCTGATGCCTGGCGCTTCAGTTTGGCGTTAAGTGGTCATTAATCGTGGGAATGGTTCAGACACTGTGTGAAATTTTGCCATAACTGCCATAATTTACACAGCGTAACATTCATAATTTGCATAAACAAGGTTTAATATTATACCGAACGATTGGTGGAATAATATTTATAAAAAAGTGTATGCTTCATAGAAAGACACGTAGGTTGAAAGTAACAATTAAACCGATGCGCCGACCTGTTCAATGTTGTCAAAACAATTTTCAACAGGAATTTCAACGTCGGCAGCAGTATAAAACCCCAGCGAGCGACACACTCTTTCTCACTTATTCTCACTCAGACTCAGATCAAGTTCAGATAGTACGAGGAATCCACGCATCTCGATACCGCAAATTTTACAAAGTTTTAGTAATGTTTTAAACAGTATTCAATAACGGGAAGTGTGATGGAACCGGTATTACGTCGGTGCAATTATTAAAGAACACGAGTGATTTTTAAGAAAGACTATATTAATGAATCTACGAGAGTTGTAACTACGATGAAACTCGAGAAGTCTACATAGAACTTCTAGACATCTACGAGGGACAAGATAAAAGAAGAGGAGAGGAACTAGAACAAGAAGACGAGAGGACGCAGGGGCAGCCACATGCAGCTACATCCAGCCGTACATCATCACGACTAGAGGTCGACGTCAGAACTCAGCATCCAGGATACGGAGCGAGGAATTCAACGACGCAGAGACAGAGGAGGTGATACCGAAGAGGATCAACAAAGTCGAGAGTCCAGATGACGGTAACAACAAAGTTAAATGGTTGCAGAAAAATGCAGGTGAAGTCAGATATTTATTTAATAGTATAAATGACCCTGAGGTCTATCGCAAAAGCTCTTGTTTCCATATGCAAGTTTACAAAGAACATTAGTATATTTTTAAATTTGAATAATGAATAAATAATTGTTCAAAATATAATTGAGAACAGAGAATATAACTGTAGTAATCTCATAAATAAATGGTCAAGGAAGAACCATATTTTTAGTATATTTTGTAATTGATTAGATAAGTAATTTAAAATAAGAGAATTACGTAATTAGAAGATTGTTAATTAATTGAGACATTAAATAATAGAATCAATTAAAGTAATAAATGTTCTCTATTAATATTTTAATAAGTATTTAATTAATTAAAAGTTTTATTAAGTGGTCTAGATTGATAACCACACTTGCGAAGTCAAGATGAATATTAAATTTTATACGTATTAATCACGTTTTTATAATATTTATATGTGTTATATGTATATGTCTGTGTAATATTTCAGGTCATATATAATTTATGTATGTGTATACTATGTCTTAGAAATATAAGAAATAAGAGTTAAACACGATATAAGTGCATTATATTCAGATTGAATATAAGGGATCAAATAATAATTAACCCACACAAAACAATTAATAACATGAGAATTTGAATTTTTTAAGAATAAATCAAATGAATATGATTTCATAAAAACAGTCGTACTAATTTCACAACCAGTACTAAATCCTCTGTACTCTTTACTTGTAATTAAAAACTTATAACGTTATTCACGTGCTTATCCACACTCAATCAAAGCCAAAGCCTGTGACCCAGCCGGGGAACATCAAGGTAAATACTGGTGAAGAAGAGTATACCTCCGAGACGTAGGTAAGTGCGCGCATATGAGTAAGAGCATTTGTGTAAAAGTAAGTGTCTAAAAATAACGTTGTAAATAAATTGGCGCTCCAAAATCGTGAGGCTTGGCAAACACAAATAATACAAAGGTACAATCTTACCTATTTTTTATTTTCCGTCGTGCGACTTCGTATATTTTTATTTATAGCACTACGCGTTTCGGCAACAAGTTGCCATCCTCAGGTGAAACATTCACTCAAAACGAGTTCGTTAAAAAGTAAAATGATTTATTAAAATACTAAAACTTAAAGTTAAAAGTACACTATCAACATATATGAGCACACACGCGAACACGAGCAGGCCAGTGCTATACACGCGGGCATTATCGGTCGACTCAAATAAATTTATGTATTGGAACACAAATAAATTTATGTATGTTAATTATTGTTGTGTCATAATTAATGGCGTTTCAAATGTGTTGCTAAGTAAATGTTAATTATCATTACAAGTAAATAGCGCCCTGGTAATAAATAAAGTCTAATAAATAATTAGCAAAAATATTGTAGAAAGAATTAATAGTCAATTCATGTAATAAATAATATTACAAATTGTTATATTAAGTACAGAGAGAAAAAGAGTTGTGAAATTAATACTGATAAATAAAATAAATTTTAAATAAAGAAATATAGAGTCACGGTTGACCAATTATAAAAAATATAATTAATATAACGAATCAGTTAGGACACCGTAGTCTACAATAATGGCGAAGCACCCAACAATGGACTTCAAAACGATGTTTAAACGACTTCAAGAAGAGTTGAAGACGAATAGTGCAGAACTAAGTGAAAAATTAGAAAGTAAATTAGAAAGTAATAATGAAAAAATCGGAAAGTAAATTAGATAGTAGCAATGAAAAATTAGAAAGATTAGAAACTCCAGTAGAAGATAGTCGTAATCGATTAGAAATTACTATTGAAGAAGTGAAAACTCAGTTAGAAAGTAATATAGATAGTAATAATACTAGGTTAGAAGAGAAAATAGAACTCGTCAGTAATACTTTGAAAACAGAGCTTACTGCACGCGTTGAAGCAGTCGAACAGCGAGTTCAACAGTCACTTAATGAACAAGCTGTAAAGATTGATAGTAAATTTAAAGAACAGCGTGAATATACAACACGTGAAACTAAAGAACACATTCGACAACTGGCTGAACAGTGGAATGAAAAATTTAAAATTACAAAGCAGGAGCAAGACCTCACACACAAAGACGTAAATGAGCGCATCCTGGACAGCATTAATAGAACAAAGGAACTCACTGTGAGGACCGAGACTGTAGAAATAGCTGTGGAGGAGGTCACGAGAAAAACTACGCACCACTCCATGGAAATTAACAACATGAAAGATGGACTACAAGAGGAGGTAGAAAAACTACGAGCAGAAGTCAAGAGACGACCCAGTGCTATAATGATGTGTGCTGCAAAGGTAGACGACCGAGAGAAGATCAGATTTAAAGGTAATAAATGGGTGAACCCCGTAGAATTCTTACATAAGTGTGAATGAGAAATGGCAACAATAGGAAGCAACCTAAACGACAGAGACCGTATAGAATTTGTAAGTCGACATTTCCAGGAAACAGCATCCAAATGGTATACGATTGTTCGGGACCAAACAGAAACTTATGAACAGTTCAAGGCATCCTTTGAAAATCGATACTGGAATATACATACCCAGAGAGAGGTACGAGACCAGCTGGAGTATGGGCGGTATTACGTCAACAGCAAACGTTCCATGGAAGACTACATCATACAACTCGTCGAACGGTGTAAGCATCTTAGACCAAGTTTCATGGAGCACGAATTAGTATTAAAATTAAGCTACCATTTTGACAGACACATTAGACTTGCCGTATATACCCAAGGAGTTAAAACCATTGAGGAACTTCTTATTCTTGTAACGCAATCATCACAATTTGTTAATAAACAATACGAAAGAAGAGATAACCAGCCGCAGCAGCAGCAGTACTCTACACAAGATCCAATACAACACAAATTGACGCAGTTTGCGAAGAAAGAAGATAATTGGAAGGAATATAAAGAACCCTTTGAAAAAGGTAATTCAACTCCACATAAAGGAGCGTACTCACATCCAGGTACGTTGAAAAAACAATTAAACCCGTACAATGCAAATGTACATAATATTAATACAACTAATAACCATAATAATAATAAAAATAATTATGAAAATAAAGTTGTGCAACAATCGACACGCCCGTCAAAATCCAAGGAGGAAGGGGGTGATCACAGAACAATCGACAAGAAAAATGAATGACGGCAAAAGAGAAGCCAAACGCCAGTTCAGAAAGGTTTTAAAAACGACCCGTACACAAACAAAATACCGGTGCGGACAGGCTTGTTAAACGACCTGCACACACATGAGTTGAGCGCCACCCCAAACAATACACAGCAGGAAAGAATGTTGTCTCACACCTATTGTCCTACACAAGGGGGAACAATAAGTAGTATAAATAAATATAATGCGGTTAGAATATCAACCATTACATATCAAACAGATGATAGATTTAAGTATTTGCTAAATAACATAGCAAATGAACAAAATAAAGATCTTCAAATAAGTCACATGAAGTTATCAACACTATCTAGTAGATATACGATAAAAAATAGTATATTGTACAAACTCGTCAATTATGATTGGAAAATAGTCCTATCACCAGAGATGCTAAAAACACTAACTATACCATGTCATCAAAGTTTAGCACATGCGTCTGCTTTAAAATGTCACTTAGCTTTGAAGGAAGACTTCATTTTGAATAATATGTTTCGAAGAATAAAAGCTATCTTAAAAGGATGCTACGAATGTCAAACAGCAGGACATCCGAATCTTCACACATACGTAGATATCCAAAATATCAAGACACAGGAAAAGGGAGAATTAGTAGCAGTAGACTTCCTGGGCCCATTTCCGAGGGCTATTCACGGGGGTACAAAGCACATACTTGTATGTATAGATGTGTTCACCAAGGCAGTTCGACTCTACGCTATTCAAAGACCCACCACAAAAAGTGTACTGAATGTCATACTACGCAAATACGTACCGAAGTATGGTCAAATCAAAAAGATATTGAGTGACCAAGGTAAACAATTTCAAAATAAAGCATGGACAGAAACGCTAACTCAGCACGGCATACAACCAGTGTTAACGTCACTACGACATCCACAAGGAAACCTTGCTGAAAGGGTAAATAAAGAGTTAGGAAAACATTTACGCATCTACTGTAATGAACAACATAACCGATGGGCAGAGTACATATCATTTTTTGAACAAGCTATAAATGCTACATACAGTGAAGCTACGGGATATACACCGGTGCAACTGGAAACAAATAAAAAAACCTAATAGATTCTGGTCGAGAAACATTGGCAAACCTCCAAACCAAAATCTACAAATTCCATTGAGTCACAAGTACGACAATGCGAAGAAGAGGATGGAAAAACTTGGAGAAAAGAGGATCGAGAGGTTCAACAGAACGCACAAACTCATCACATTCCATGAAGGAGAGAGAGTGCTACTAAGAAGTAATCCAGTGGGAAAACGAATCGACAATACAGCAAAGAAACTATTCAGCCTGTACAAGGGACCCTACTTATTACAAAAGAAGAAAGGGTGACACACATTTATCGTCTACGATCCTACAAGAAACAAGATTATTGGAAAGTACCATGCATCAGCATTCCGTAAATTATATGGATGAATAAACAAAAAGTCAACGTATAAATCCATGGGAGGGACGTAATCCACCCAAGGAAAGAAAATGAAAACAAAAATTTAAGAACCCTTATAACCACTAATTGTGAGTTGTAATAAATAATAAAATAAATAATTTCTGAGTAAATAAATAAAATTTGTATAAAATTCAAATTTTATTTTACCCAGCAGGGGAATATATGCAACGATACGTTTAGCATAAGTATATGTATCAACCCCTGACTGAGGTATGATAACATACGAAAGCACGTATGGAATATATAAAATGTAAATAAGAAAAATAATATAATAAATATATGTTAGGTATAAGGAAGAATGTAATAAATAAACGTAGTATTTAATTTTAAATAAATCAAATATTGTAAGTAAGCATGCATATGGAAGCACAGCTTAGTTGGTTAAACGTAACGAAGGGGAGAAAATGACACGCGCTGACCGGCAGAGGTGACGTCAGAACAACATGCGGCCGCCTGTGTATCAGTCTGCGTGTGTGTGTGTGTGTGTGTATGTGTACATGTGTAAACAACAGACAGGTTAAATTATGCAAACGAGGGTGGAAGATTTTACACAGTTTTTTTAAGCACTGTACGTGAACCAGAAGTCACACAAATTAGCGACATATGTAAAAACATAGCTGATGCCTGGCGCTTCAGTTTGGCGTTAAGTGGTCATTAATCGTGGGAACGGTTCAGACACCGTGTGAAATTTTGCCATAACTGCCATAATTTACACAGCGTAACATTCATAATTTGCATAAACAAGGTTTAATATTATACCAAACGAGTGGTGGAATAATATTTATAAAAAAGTGTACGCTTCATAGAAAGACGCGTAGGTTGAAAGTAACAATTAAACCGACGCGCCGACCTGTTCAATGTTGTCAAAACAGTTTCCAACAGGAATTTCAACGACGGCAACAGTATAAAACCCCAGCGAGCGACACACTCTTTCTCACTTATTCTCATTCAGACTCAGATCAAGCTCAGATAGTACGAGGAATCCACGCATCTCGATACCGTAAATTTTACAAAGTTTTAGTAATGTTTTAAACAGTATTCAATAACGGGAAGTGCGATGGAACCGGCATTACGTCGGTGCAATTATTAAATAACACGAGTGATTTTTAGAAAAGACTATATTAATGAATCTACGAGAGTTGTAACTACGATGAAACTCGAGACGTCTACATAGAACTTCTAGACATCTACGAGGGACAAGATAAAAGAAGAGGAGAGGAACTAGAACAAGAAGACGAGAGGACGCAGGGGCAGCCACATGCAGCTACATCCAGCCGTACATCATCACGACTAGAGGTCGACGTCAGAACTCAGCATCCAGGATACGAGCGAGGAATTCAACGACGCAGAGACAGAGGAGGTGATACCGAAGAGGATCAACAAACTCGAGAGTCCAGATGACAGTAACAACAAAGTTAAATGGTTGCAGAAAAATGCAGGTGAAGTCAGACATTTATTTAATAGTATAAATGCCCAATGAGGTCTATCGCAAAAAGCTCTAGTTTCCATATACAAGTTTACAAAAAACATTAGTATATTTTTAAATTTGAATAATGAATAAATAATTGTTCAAAATATAATTGAGAACAGATAATATAACTGTAGTAATCTCATAAATAAGTGGTCAAGGAAGAACCATATTTTTAGTATATTTTGTAATTGATTAGATAAGTAATTTTAAATAAGAGAATTACGTAATTAGAAGATTGTTAATTAATGGAGACATTAAATAATAGAATCAATTAAAGTAATAAATGTTCTCTATTAATATTTTAATAAATATTAAATTATTAAAAGTTTTATTAAGTGGTCTAGATTGAAAACCACACTTGCGAAGACAAGATGAATATTAAATTTTATACGTATTAATCACGTTTTTATAATATTTATATGTGTTATATGTATATGTCTGTGTAATATTTCAGGTCATATATAATTTATGTATGTGTATACTATGTCTTAGAAATATAAGAAATAAGAGTTAAACACGATATAAGTGCATTATATTCAGATTGAATATAAGGGTTGAAATAATAATTAACCCACACTAAACAATTAATAACATGAGAATTTGAATTTTTTAAGAATAAATCAAATGAATATGATTTCATAAAAACAGTGGTACTAATTTCACAACCAGTACTAAATCCTCTGTACTCTTTAATTGTAATTAAAAACTTATAACGTTATTCACGTGCTTATCCACACTCAATCAACGACCAAAGCCTGCGACCCAGCCGGGGAACATCAAGGTAAATACTGCTGAAGAAGAGTATACCTCCGAGACGTGGGTAAGTGCGCGCATATGAGTAAGAGCATTTGTGTAAAAGTAAGTGTCTAAAAATAACGTAATATAAATATATATATATATTGTGACACTAAAATACAAATTATTTAATATAATTTATGTTTGTGGAGCCCCACGTTCTTTGGGACGCCAAAATGCAACACTACCACACAATTTGATAATTTAATTTAATCTAATTTGTGAAGTGTTAACACTCATTTAACAGTACTGATCGTTGTTTATATAAATAGGGGTTCAGATGTAATTATAATAAGAGTAGTTCTTTGAGGAATTGTAATATGTTTTCATTTATTAATTCAAACAAACAAAATAAAAAATAATAATATAATAGTAATATTTGAGCCTCCAGGTGGTCTAGTGGCTAACGCGGGCGATTGATGCGCTCGTGGTCCCGGGTTCAATTCCCGGCAGAGGTTCCGTACGGCGTGCACTCAGCGTCGTGAGGCAAACTGAGTAGGCGCTGAGATAACAGCGCCGCCTCCTGGCTGTGAATACCGCAACTAGCGGCTGGTGGCGCGTAGTACTAGCCATACACCGTCACCCTAACACAAAAGCCACGCGGTACACCTTGGTCCTTAACGGACTGTTGAGCGGAGGTTTATTTTATTTTTTAATAGTAATATTTACTTCGCCATAAAATATTCATTATCTATGGTTTCAATGTTTCTTTGCTTGCTGTACTATCATCATAAAAATAGATTTTATATCTTATATCTTATATTAGCACTTCTAAGTAAAACATTTCTTCATTATATTATAATTTCTCGACTACTCAGTCTGAATGTGTGCTTTATAAATTTGTTAATATTGTTATGACACCAAAAGCCGCCCCAATACCAGAGAAGAAATATAAAATAAAAAGGCATGAAAATAATCAAGAAAAATAAAATGACTATGACGAGACAAATGACAATGACCCAACCCAAGTGATTGGCCCAATAACAAAACAAATAATGACCAAAGAAATAATGAAATGAACACATTAAATGTACCCTTAAGTAGGGAAGGTACAAATCCCAATAATATATTGTGTTAACAATTAAGTAAATATTGAATGTCAATTGAAACAATGTAAACTGAGCCATGGTAGACTCACCCGTTGGATCCTCGCTCTGCAAGAGTACCACATAACATGGGAATACATTCCAGGTAGAAAAAATGTAGCGGCCGCGACGTATTATCCAGAATAAATGTTAACAATCAAACATTTGAAGGAGAAAAGGCGAAATTCACCAAAGTGTATTATATATTAAAGGACAGAAAGGACCTGGAAGGGATAGTCAATGAAATAGTACAACAGCAGAAACAGGATACCAAATTAGCAAACATACGGAGGAGAGTAATGGAATCAGAAGAAGAAATAATTAACCAATTTTATTGCATCCATAATGATGTATTATTTATTAAAACCCAAGGGAATCATGGAAATTGAAAGCTAGTAGTTCCAACATCTCTAGAAGATAAATTAATCAAAGACTACCATGTCAGGTATGGACACATGGGAGCTTTGAAAATAGTCAAAGCATTGGAAGAAGGAATGTTTATAAAAAGTATAACCCAAAAAGTAATTCAGAACATGCACCATCTGTCAAATGGTTAAAACCAACAATGAAAGGAAAGATGGAATGATGATACCCATCACATCTAATAACAAACTTGAAAAGGTGTTTCTCGATATATGTGGACCATTCCCATGTAGTGGAGGGAGGCACAGGTTCAAGTTCATAGTGATCCTATTTGACCATTACATTAAATAAACTAAATTATACGCTATTAACAGAGCAACCACAAAGAAAATATTGGATATAATTATAAATAAATACATACCTGAAATTGGAAAACCATATACAATAATAACCAATCACGGAACACAGTTTAAAGGGAGAAGGTGGCGAGAAAAACTATTGGAAATAAACATGAAAACGTACAAAACGTCCGTGTATCATCCCAGCAGCAATCCCGCTGAAAGAGTATTAAGAGAGGTGGGACGAATTTTAAGAACATACTGTCATGATAAACAGAGAGAATGGCAAAAGTATTTACTATCAACCGAAGAATTTTTAAACATAAGCTACCACCACTTCATTGAAACACACCATACTCTATGATGTTCGGAAGAAAGCCACATAGAGAGAACAAGATTTGATTGACTTTCCAACCAACCCAGAAGACCCGTGTGAAGAAAGGAAATACTACAACAGGATCATGGAGAAAATAGAGAAACAGAAAACCAAATATTCACTGAACAGAACCAAGGTAATTAAATATCAAATAGGAGAAAAAATATTAATAAAAAATCGTGAGCTACCTAGTACATTCGAAGGTATAGCCAAGAAACTATTATTGTTATACGTAGGACCTTATATCATAACAAAGGACAATGGCAACAATACGTATGAAGTAAGCAATCCAATAACTAAAAAGATCAAGGGAGTATATAACCAAACTTCTATTAAGAAATTCTACGAGGATGTATAATAAATCATAAAAATAAACTATAAAACCACAAAATTCCAAAATATATGTAAGATCAACTTACACCACCATTTAGAAAATGTATGAGATGAGATAAAATAAACAATGAATAAAAAGAAAGTAAGAATTAATAACACAAGATAATTAGAAAGGAGATCAATTAAAATAAACAAAAATAAACCAATCAAGACGTGCTAAGACAAATAAATAAAATTGTAAGGATCAAGAAAGAATAAAGAAATGGTATATAAAAAGCAAATACAGTAAGTAGCTGAAGCAAAATAAGGGTAATCAACAAATGAAAAGAAAAAATGTCTAAGATAATTAAAATGATCATAAGAAGAAAAGAAAAACAGACTATTTAAGAGTTAGAAATAATGAAATAAAAACAATCAACTGTGTGAGTATATAACAGAAAATAGCAAAGGAACAGCGGAAGGAAGAAGTTAAAATGATCCAAAGAACCATAAAGTGGACAATCCCCAAAATATTATTATTATTATTAATCAAAGTCACAAGATGACAAAATGTGTATTTAAGATTGACTGAGAATAGGTCCAGCAATCAATTAACTGAGCAGAGATGATGTTCCTCTGATCTCAGAATAAAAGGTAGTAATGGATGAAACCAGCTACAAATTGTTAGGGAAATTATATATTAAAGGGAGAACGCACTAATGGGAATAAGTAAATACAGATCTAAAAAATAACCAAAATTAAAAGGAATGGAATAAGTAAGATGAGAAACCAGAAGGAAGAAATAAACATGAAGAAAAAGGAAAAAATTATATATAACAGATAATTTCATAAAATATTCTGCTAGTGTTTTACCAAAATGATCAATTTTGATGGAGAGGCATTATGTTACGACACCAAAAGCCGCCCCAATACCAGAGAAGAAATATAAATAAAAAGGCATGAAAATAATCAAGAAAAATAAAATGACTATGACGAGACAAATGACAATGACCCAACCCAAGTGATTGACCCAATAACAAAAGAAATAATGACCAAAGAAATAATGAAATGAACACTAAATATCACTATTACTTTAACGACTCGGAACACTAGGTTTTTTATAAGTAAAAGCAAAAAGTTTTACCTTACAGCCTTAACCGGTTTTCACCTTTAAAAGGCTTCTTCAGAGGTGAAGAAGAAGCCTCTGAAGAAGCCTTTTAAAGGTGAAAACCAGTTAAGGCTGTAAGGTAAAACTTTTTGCTTTTACTTCCGAGTCGTTAAAGTAATAGTGATATTTAGCTAAGTAACGGACAAGTCATGGACAACGAAATCCAAGAAATGAACACATTAAATTAAATGTACCCTTAAGTAGGGAAGGTACAAATCCCAATAATATATTGTATTAACAATTAAGTAAATATTGAATGGGAAAAGATAAGATGTAAAATTTTAATGGATAATATAAGACTAACTAAAACTCGATTGAACCAAGAGTGCATAATAGTAGTTAGGAAGTGATTTACCAAGTGACAATATAATAAGGGTGAGTACACCAAACTGAAGTGAGTAAAAGAAATAAATATTATGGAATAACCACTATTAACACTAAAGTATAGTGAAACGGTACAAAGTGCAAGTTTAACCCAAAATAGAATAAACAACAAGAATTATAAATAAGAACTCATATAAAAGTGAGAGTGAACAATTAAATTTAAAACATAACATATAGGTAAAAACACCAAAACCAGTGATTAACACTAGAGTTTAAGGGTGAAAAGTACCAAAAAAAATAAGAGTAACCAAAATATTGTTATTATAGTAAGAATTGATAGTAGCTTAATAGTATAGTTGTATTCAGGATAAAAATCCCCTAATGTTATTAAGGATGTTATTGTTATGAATGTTTAAATAGTCAGATTATATAGTAAATGTTTATAAGTAGTGTTATGATAGCATAAAAAAGCAGAGGAGATGATAATGTTAATATTATAGAACTGTGCAAAAGTTATAATTGTTAAAATAAGCACTAAGAGTAAGTTATATTCTGTTGAGTGGTGATGAAGCCTATGTTAAAGTTATAAATTTAAAGATGAAAGACATTAATAGGTCGAAAAAGCTGTAATAAGTAATATAAATCAGGAATCAGTCTAATCTAGCTATAACTAAGCAATAAGAACTTAGTAATAATAGTAAAATTAAAATAAAAACAATGTAAAAAGGATAGGTCAGAGTAGGCCTAAAACTATGTGAACCAAAATTGAAAAATATCCACAAATGACAGTAAATAGTGAGAGGAAAAGATAAGGAAACATAAAATAACAAACCAATAAACAATATAAATATAAAATAAGTGCATAAAACAACATAATGACCAAATTACGTAAAAAGAATAGTAACAGCCAAATGTTAAAATAGGCCAGAGATAACACACAGTCCTGGAAAGAACACACATAAAGTCCCTTGTTTATTGACTAAACAGATGAAAGATACATTGGATCTCTTACTAGAAAGTAGACAGAATGTTGGTGTTCCTGAAGAAAATAAGTTACTTTTTCCTCGTTGCGATTGTTTAAATACTTATGACGGAACCAGAATCATTGAAATATATGAGAAATAAATTTCAGTTAAAAAAACCAAAACACTACTGCAACGGGTCTTCGACACCATGCTGCAACATTTTCTCAATTAAATGGTCGTGATGATACTTACACTGAAAATTTGGCTAACTTCATGGGACATGATGTAAATATCCATAAATCAAATTACAGATTACCTTTACCTCTGATTCAAAAGTTGGTCATCACTTGTTACAGATGACACTTCCCAGAGATAAAAATACCCAATCTGAATCTACCATTAAAATTTCACCATCATCTTCGTACAGAACTAATAAAAGCTCCAGTTTAAGTCAAACTTCTGCAAAATGTTCAAAGGACAGCTCAATTTGTGAAGAAGGAGATTTAAGTTATGAACCATCTATTCATTCGTCACTTTCCACTGAAGAAGAAAATATTAAATATTCTTCAGTCAAAAAAACTAAAGGAGTAACCCGGGTGAGGTGGAATGAAGAAGAAAAAATGTTATTTATAAATATTTCGGGACACTTCTTTTAAATAATACACATCCTGAAAGAAAGAAGAAATATAAAAAAAATGTACGAAGCAGAAAATATCTTCATAAATAGAACATTACCTCAGTTGTGTTCTTACATTAATAATGTGGCCAATAATAAGGTGAAAATTCCTCCAGCCATAAAATTGCAAATAAGAAAGGGCTTGATTTGATTTATCAGTACTTACACAAATTATTAATTTTTATCTGCAGAGGCTTTTTATTTTACAGCTATTGTTTTATTAATGTAATTTTATAATTTTCTTCTTAATTCCATTTTGTGGTGGACACGTTATTTAAATGTGTGTAAGTACCAGTCACACGCATTCACTGTTTTTGCTATTTTGGTCACTAGGTTTAGGCTTCACCCATCTTCAGGCCAAACTTCATCCTCAGTAGATAATCATCACATTTTATACGTGATTTTGTATTTTGTATTTTCTCATTTAATAATAAAAGTTTACACATGATACTATGCTATAATTGTGTTATAACTTTACACGGACATAATTTTATATTATTTTTAGTATTATTGTAATTTATTGTAAGACAAACAAATATTTTCTTCTAAACTTTGTCTAGTACCATACTTAAAAATAACAAGTGGAGCTAATTGTCTCAATTTATGTGTTTTACTTGAAGTAATTTTAATTACTTTTTTCTGTTTTCTTATGTTTTTGAAATTAATTTTGTGTGTAATCTACAATTTATTGTATTTTTTATTAGTTTTTTAATGTCTTAAAAGACAAGAAGTTAATTTTTTGTATTATTGTTAATAATACTTGTAATTATGTACTTTTTAATTAGTCATTAGTTTAATTAGTTTTCTCTTTTTGTGAGATTTCTTTTTACAGTTATTGAGACGCTTAATTTAATTAGCCTACTGTTATTTGTTAAAATAATAAAAATAATTTTTTTTGTTACAATACAATTTTCCATATCTAAAAATGTATTTTTATTTTTGTTATCGTGTTAATATAACCTTAATTGAAATGAGGATTACAAGTGTTTAAAAATCAATAATAATATCTAAAATGTTCAAAAGACTCCTGTATTTAAAAAATAGGTAATTGTTATTTTTAATTAATCCTTACTTAAAATTGTTTTATAATTTTATATGGACGTAATTTTATATTATTTTTATTATTATTGTACTTTATTGTAAGACAAATAAATATTTTCTTCTAAACTTTGTCTAGTACCATACTTAAAACATGACAGTGCAGCTAATTGTCTCAATTTATGTTTTCTTGAAGTAATTTTAATTAATTTTTTCTGTTTTCTTATGTTTTTGAAATTAATTTTGTGTGTAATCTACTATTCAATGTATTTTTTATTAGTTTTTAATGTCTTAAAGGACAAGAAGTTAATTTTTTTGTATTATTGATAATAATACTTACTTTCTAATTAGTCATGGAGTTTCCTCTTTTTTGTGAGATTTCTTTTTACAGTTATTGCTATGCTTGATTTAATTACTGTTATTTGTAAACAATAATTATTTATTTTTGTTAGAATACAATTTTTTATGTCTCAAAATGTATTTGTATTTCTTTATCCTGTTAATATAACCTTAATTGGAATGATGATTACAAGTGTTTTAAATTCAATAATATCTAAAAAGTGCAAAAGACTCCTGTATTTAAAAAATAGGTAATTGTTATTTTTAATGAATTATTGTAGATTCTTGTAATACAACCAAACCTGTACAGTGTACCCAAGTCTGTGTAATTTATATTTAGTGCTAACTTTTTTACTTGGTGTAGGCTTATTGGCAATTGGATTTGATTCCAGGATAGTGTGACTTTTGTTACCAGTGGTTCTCTTTGTCCCATAAGTTTCCTCGTAAAATTTGTAGTACTTTATTATTCAATCATGCAAAATAGACTATATAAGACATAGAGACTGTTCAAAACAAGCTCAGAAAAAATAGGGAAACCAAAGTTTAGTAACTAAATTGAAGCGTTTTATTTTATTCACAGGGTTTAACTTGTGATAGAAACTGATAAGCTTATTGAATCTACTGAAATGTGACAAGGATTGGTCAAGGTTACATTGGTGAGAATGTATTGTTTCCACGAAATTTAGGTACATGGTTTCTAATTTGATCAATCGTATGCACAATTTTATTTAACTAACAAATAGGATACACCTCCACCCAACTTTTTGTCAATAATCTAATCAGCTGGTTTTTTGTTTATTATTATTAAAGACCCTCTTAAGTTGAAAGTTTCTGTAAAAAAGATCCGCTTTCAGCTTTGAGAGGAAAAGAGAAAATATCACACAATGTGGAATCAACTGTTTTGTTATATTAGTTATTGTAATGAAAGAGACTATAAAAAGTAACAACTTTTACTCTACCATACTTTTTCCGCTTGAATGAAGTACGGTAACCATGATTTTATTCAGTTCAATTCAAATTCTGTTTGCAGGAACCATTAATATTAGACTACAAAATGAGATATCCTTTATGGAATGTCTCTTAATTAATTTAACAATTAAATGGGTAAAAAATACAATAGACGTTTCCACTGTAATAAACATTGGTATAATAACAGAGACAAAGAAGAAACTTGAAGGTACAAAAGACCTAAATGATTTTTTGATCCTGTACAGCGGCATAGACTCAGCAACAAGAGCTCAGAGTAGAGTGGCAGTTATGACTGATAAGAGATGGAGAAATAAAATAGGTTCTGAACACTTTTTAGTAATTAGGAAAACACACCAAGACTCCTGGGATGCATTGATATCTAACATAGAAGCAGACGTTCATGGAAGACAAGACGTAACATATGAACTTCTTAAACACCTTAACAAAACTGAGAAAGATAAAGCACAATTACACATGACAGATGAGGAGGTAAATAATACAGGAGGACAAGATATAACTAGGCTATCACTCTTCCGGTTGTTAATAGCACTATATACCTTGGGGATAACATAACAGAAGAATTAACAGAATCTCTAGACCAAATGAAGAATAGGACCGGATGGAATTAACACAGAACTCTTAAAAGGTAATAGACTGCTATTAAAACTACAACACTGGCGTTTGATTAATGCATGCTGGAAAACAAACACTATTCCAGATTTTAGGAGAATAGCAGAGGTAATATCTCTGTTTAAAATAAGACAGAAATGACTGTGGAAATTATCAACGAATAATTTCCTTGAATACGGCCTACAAATTATATACAAGGATAATTAATAACAGACTAAAGAATACTGCAAACTCTCTCCTTGAAGAACAATCTGGATTTAGAAAAGGAAGATCCTGTAGTGACAACGTCACAATTATACGCCAATTGATCGAAAAAAGAAGAGATTCAATATAGAGCCACATATTGCCTTCATAGACTATGGAAAAGCATTTGATCATGTGAATAGACATATTGTACAAAATATTAGAGCAAAGAGGATACCCACATCATATAGTAGAAGTAATATGAAGCCTATATGAAAGAACGGACATTACTATAAACACTGAGAAGCAGAAAACAGAATCTATTACTGCTAACAGAGGCATTAGACAAGCGTGCAGTTTCTTTGTCACTTACTTTATTTAACATAGGTCTATATATTGACGATGTAAGGCAATGGAAACAACGAACTTCTTACTACTTACTTCCCGATAATTTCTCCATTAATATTATGGTGTTTGCTGACGATCAAGTCATCTTACAAGAAAAAGAAAATGGATTACAAAAAGCAGTGTATCAATTCAGTAAAATTTGCCATGAATATAATTTAAAAACTTCCACAAAAAAGACTAAAATAATGGCATTTAAATAGTAATAGACAATAAAATTACTGGAAAAATATCCCACTTCCGCTATCTAGGGTGCAACGTAAGCTATGAATATGAAGACGATATTGATAAAAAAATAAACAGATACCAAAATTCGTAAGACTCTGGGAAAAGAAGTACGACAAGACACAGAAATGAAATTTTATGGCGTCTCCAGTATTGATGTACGGGAGTGAATCGTGGACACTGACCCAAAATCAGAAAAAACAAATTGAAGCTGCTGAAATGAAATGCTTAAGGAGAGTCAACGGGTGCAGCCTGAGAGATCACATAAGAATTGCAGACATAAGGCAAGAGCTGAACATATACTCAATAAACGATAAAATTAAAAAAAAAGAAAGAAAACTGGATACAACACATAAATAGAATGGGTGACTCGAGAGTACCAAAAAAGATAATCCAGTATAAGCCTCTTGGAGAACGAGATAGAGGCAGACCAAGAAATCGGTGGATGTGAAGACGGAACAGGCTGCAAAAAACCTAATCCTTGAAGTGAAGAAGAAGAAGAAGTTTCGGCCAATCATGCAACTTTGTTTGAAAATATTTCTATATATTTGGTTAAAAGTAAATTTTGTGCTAATTGAGTGCAAACTACTTAAGAATTACAAGGAATATCGGGAAACGGATTTCATTGTAGACTTAGTAGAAAAAACTTCAATTACCAGGAAAATATTCGAAGCTATATGATTAGTCTTATTTTTTTTGTAGTATGCTTTTTGTTTTTTGTTTGTTTTTTTTGTTTTTGTAGTAACTCCTTTGTTCATAAATTATGCTGTTATGTACGAATGGATTTTTTGTGTGTTAAAGAACTGCGGTGGGAAAACCGACTAACCCTCTGTCAGTTGATGTATTGGTTAACATCGCCCGTCATTGTGTGTTAACCCGCGGTATAGTAGAACTAAACGAAACCGGTTCATATTCACTGTAGTAAAGTGTTTTCGTTGCTTCCAAGGTTCTAAATCCACGTAAAAATTAAATGTCCACAGGCTGGTGGTTGTGCTCTTGTATATTGGTTATTTCAGATGGCTGAAATAAAAATAAACAAATATTATAGCCTAGTAAAAAGTCTTAGATCAACGGACGCCTTGATGGCTCAGTCAGTTGAACGCGTTGAAGGTCTCGGGTTCCGATTACCTGTTTAGGCTCGAAATTTTTTGTAACTAGCAAAGCTACTGCAACAGTTCCAAATGGGCTGCAGACTGTAATGACCAGTGTAGTTGATGCAACTTTATATACATGGCCTAAAAAAAAAAAAATTATTAGTATTAATAATAATAATAAAAGAAAGATACCAATCCCTTGTTTCGTGCGATTAATTCGTTCCCAAACATTTGCGCACGAAATGAAACTGCACTGAACGTGAACATATTTTTCATAAGCAAATATGCGTTTCATGGTTATTTGGTTCTGAAAGTCTTATATTATTTAGTCAACAACCTGAAATCTTATGTTAATTTACATAGCATTCACAATCGGCTAAACCGTTATAATGAGGGATTGGTCATAAAATAATATCCGTACTAAACTGAAAACGCACCAAATGAAATTTACTGAACCGGGGATTGGTGTAAAAGAATTAAAGTACTTGTTGATTTTTTTTTTTTGGGGGGGGGAAGAGTTCGTTCAGGGAAGCGAAACAGGCAAAGCCCCCTTAGAGCAGCTACATGCAATCGAACTCCTTTAAAACTATCGTCTAGATTTTTATGACATTTATAATAATATATGCTTGAAATAAGATAAAGGGTCCACAGCCGGAGTTTTAAACTATCTTCTCGAAATATATTACCAAATATGTAAGCCTATAGGCCTACGTCTATGTAGATGATCGTATCTACAACATGCTTTTTGGTCGGCTTGTTATTCCTTGTCATGGAGAATAATTTAATTGATTTAAAAAACATTTTAAAACGTTTGTTGTAAGTACACAATTCATCGATGTACCGTGCATCTGTGATTTTCATTGGCGACTATTTGGTATTTGGTGGGAAAAATATAAATTTCCTTCTGCAGTGAATTAAAAAAAAATTGTACAACCGACGGTAGAATATCGTTTTCAATTTGTGCTTGTTCATTACACAGTCCACAACTGTGCGACAGTTCATTATACGTTATACTGATAATCACCAGTATTTCAGTTTTTATTACAAATAAGTTTATAGAAAAAAACGCCATGAAAAGGAAGAGGAGCACAAATAAGTCGTCAGACTTACCACCATCGTTACAACGTTAAAATGCGATCACGTCTTCATATTGAAAATGGTGAAATAGCGTCGACTATAATAAGTATTAATAATAAGTTGGCACTGAAACGCACATAAATACAATTGAAAAATGAATTACAGCCCCCTCAATTTGTTTATTTGTTTAATGCCGTAATTGATCTACAGTTAAGGAAAACATTTTGATGAAGACTATTCCTACAACAACAACAACAACAAAAATGGTGTACCATTTGAGCTTTAAGGACTGACATCTATAAAAAAGATTTTAACTATGAAAATTCAACCAATAATCCATGTGTACAGAGTGAATGACGGAGTCTTCCCGGTCAGCATGCTTATAAAGGTAATAACTGTAATATTGGCCAAGGTATAGGCGAGATTAGGTATTTGGTTAACCCCGTACACCAGCCACGTTAAGAAATTGTGTGATGTCAATAGGTATCGTGATTTCATGTTAGGTTTAATAAGGGTTTATTGTTACTCTTAAATTCTGAAAATAAAGAATCTTTTCTGTCTTGGCATAACACCTGATGTTATCAACGAACACCTGGTTATCAGCCTGATAATCAACGAATTTATGACTTTTCTCCAGATTATAATATTTTTTTTTAAATGTCATCGGTTGAAATATCAAGACGATCAGTCCACTGACTCATACCGAAGTATTTTGCCAAAAAATATCAAATTACCAGAAGTTGTCCAAATGCAATCTGTTTGAACAATACTATTTTCTGACAATAAAACACAAGTGTTAAAAAAGAGTTTTCATTTTAAGATTAAGTAAGCAGCTGTATAAGGTTATGGAGTTTTTCCAGCGTTATTTTTTACTGATAGCTTAGTTTTACATTTCTGACCAAAACGAAATGACACTAACACAGTTTAATAATTTCAACAGTGAATTTAAA
Organism: Magicicada septendecula; assembly: GCA_034769895.1. NCBI lineage: Eukaryota > Metazoa > Arthropoda > Insecta > Hemiptera > Cicadidae > Magicicada > Magicicada septendecula. The sequence continues at coordinate 150,372,939 of CM068373.1, forward strand.
CTGTATAGTAACAGTTTATACAGCTGCTTACTTAATCTTAAAATGAAAACTCTTTTTTAACACTTGTGTTTTATTGTCAGAAAATAGTATTGTTCAAACAGATTGCATTTGGACAACTTCTGGTAATTTGATATTTTTTGGCAAAACACTTTGTTATGAGTCAGTGGACTGATCGTCTTGATATTTCAACCGATGACATTTAAAAAAAAATATTATAATCTGGAGAAAAGTCATAAATTCGTTGATTATCAGGCTGATAACCAGGTGTTCGTTGATAACATCAGGTGTTATGCCAAGACAGAAAAGATTCTTTATTTTCAGAATTTAAGAGTAACAATAAACCCTTATTAAACCTAACATGAAATCACGATACCTATTGACATCACACAATTTCTTAACGTGGCTGGTGTACGGGGTTAACCAAATACCTAATCTCGCCTATACCTTGGCCAATATTACAGTTATTACCTTTATAAGCATGCTGACCGGGAAGACTCTGTCATTCACTCTGTACACATGGATTATTGGTTGAATTTTCATAGTTAAAATCTTTTTTATAGATGTCAGTCCTTAAAGCTCAAATGGTACACCATTTTTTGTTGTTGTTGTTGTTGTAGGAATAGTCTTCATCAAAATGTTTTCCTTAACTGTAGATCAATTACGGCATTAAACAAATAAACAAATTGAGGGGGCTGTAATTCATTTTTCAATTGTATTTATGTGCGTTTCAGTGCCAACTTATTATCACTTATTATAGTCGACGCTGTTTTCACCATTTTCAATATGAAGACGTGATCGCATTTTAACGTTGTAACGATGGTGGTAAGTCTGACGACCTATTTGTGCTCCTCTTCCTTTTCATGGCGTTTTTTTCTATAAACTTAATTGTAATAAAAACTGAAATACTGGTGATTATCAGTATAACGTATAATGAACTGTCGCACAGTTGTGGACTGTGTAATGAACAAGCACAAATTGAAAACGATATTCTACCGTCGGTTGTACAATTTTTTTTTAATTCACTACAGAAGGAAAATTATATTTTTCCCACCAAATACCAAATAGTCGCCAATGAAAATCACAGATGCACGGTACATCGCTGAATTGTGTACTTACAACAAACGTTTTAAAATGTTTTTTAAATCAATTAAATTATTCTCCATGACAAGGAATAACAAGCCGAGCAAAAAGCATGTTGTAGATACGATCATCTACATAGACGTAGGCCTATAGGCTTACATATTTGGTAATATATTTCGAGAAGATAGTTTAAAACTCCGGCTGTGGACTCTTTATCTTATTTCAAGCATATATTATTTTAAATGTCATAAAAATCTAGACGATAGTTTTAAAGGAGTTCGATTGCATGTAGCTGCTCTAAGGGGGCTTTGCCTGTTTCGCTTTCCTGATCCAAGACCAACTACAATACTCAGACCATAATACAGAAAAAACATGGCTGCCGTACCAGGCCAAAGCTGACATGGCGCCGAATAACCTAATAATAGTCGTGAGAAATTTATATTACGAAAATATTTATCGATGGTTTTCATAAACTCAATATTTGATGCTTAAAATAGCAATGCTAATTTAAAGTGCACTTCATCTAGGAGAGTATGATACATAGAGCAAATTTTAAAAGCTTTTAACAAACAGCAAGTTATCAGTACCTAACAAAATTCACTTCATTTAAAATACAAATACACACACTAAGCAACACAACACCAAACAAAAAATTAAAAAATCCTTTTTCCTCTTATTAACATTAGGACAACCTGCCCATTAGCCCATTATGCACCCCTCACCAAAATATTGAAGTCAACCAAAACTAGCACTGCACAGATCCAACAAACAATTTTAAATAACGTATCTACTCCAGAAAATAAACATTAGTTAATGAAATAAAAATAATTAAAATTTTTACCTTAATAATGAGGTTTACTTGCTGCTGAGCTTCAATTCTTTCCTAATGTGCTGTTTCTGCCCACAATTTCTGTCTTCCTCTTGATACCCTGCTTTTGAAGTTTCTTGGCAATTTCTTTGGAGATTTTCTTTTCATTTGAGACCTTCGTATAATTGTTAATAAAAATATTGGCCAGAATTTTTACACACTTCTTTATAATTTTTGTTAAAGGAACACCACACTTGCAAACATCACTTAAATTATCAACACTACTTTCAAGGGCTTCAACTCCTAAAGCAACTACTGCATCCCTTTGGTTTTCTAATTTTAAAAATTCTGCTTCATAAGCACTACTTATGAGGACCTGAAAGAGCATAAATATTTTTCAACACATAGAAACCATGATCGGTGACGGGCACTTCAAGCCACCTCTGTTTAACAGCCTAAAATATGACATTTCATCAGCATCGCATTGTATCACCATTTCTTCTTCTGACTGTAGCATCTCTACACAGTCAGCACAGTTATTGTACTTCCTAAGCTTTTCAATGACCTTCATACTAGAATAGCTGGCAATACAAATGAGAATCCTCTGTGAGTGGGGTGGAATTGTTTCACACTCTGTGTCTCCTAATGCCAGCTCTATCCTGTCTAAATTCTGAACTGGTTTCTCCTGGACATTTTTTAGTTCAGTTGAAAAGTCATCGAGTGTAAATTCACCATGTTTTCCAGATTGCATTTTTAGTACACTCAGCACTTTCAATTTCCTCTCAGACTCCAGAATCTGTTCAACTGAAACATTATAAGTACACCCACTCAACCTTCTATAGGCACCAAACCTCCCTTCCAAACTGTCGGTCTGAAACTTCGCTGTAAGTACATATGACCAGTTATAATGACTAAAAATGTACCTACACAACTGAACTATCGCTGTCAAAGTATGGGTAAAAGCAAGGTGAGTTTCATTACTAAGTTTCCCTGCAGCATGCGACATGTGCCAAATGTCAACGTAAACTTTCAAACTTTCTAGGAAAGTAAGTTTTGAATCATCAGGACCAGTAATGGGATTGGAGTCATCATTTCGGGTGTATTTTCCCTTCATTGGGTGCTGAACATTGGAGATTGCCCACCATCTACCAATCAGCTTCAAAAACTGGATTGTTCCAATAGAAATATCAACACCTTCACTTTTCAACACTTCTAGAGCTGCAACATTCTTTGGATCAAAAATATTTACTGCCAAGGAAACATTCTGTCGTTCTACTGAAGTAGGATAAAGGGCTTTTCTTGATAAATTTGGTGCGAGTTTCAAAAGCATGTTTTTTTCTGAATGGAAGACATCCTTCAAGTCTGAAAACCTAGCTTCAGCTGTAGAATACTGACATGTAGCAGTGCCATCAGGAATACTAATCATGTTACCAATTACTGGAAAAGTTTCTTCAACATTTGGAATGGTAAATGTTTGATTAGACCTATTGAGCCAGTTATTTCTGATACACTTGAGTATGTGTACATTATCAAAAAGAAGATAAACGAGACGTGATGAATTAAATGGATCTGGATTAAAAGGTTTTAGAGAACCACCACACAACAGTTCAAACATTCTTCTGTTTGTAATATGATTGTCAGAAATCATGCAAACAACTTCAAACGCTAATTCATTCATACGTTTTAGAACTTCTACTGTGAGAATCAAAAGTGTTTCTGCATTTAGTTTTGTTACTGGGAAGAGAGCAATAACATCTTTGTGGTCAGAAAGTATTGAAGAAAACATAAAAACCTGGATGGTAGTAGCTGGATCCAGCTCAGAACTATTTTCTGCCACTCCTAAAATCTTTCCAGCTTTATATGTCGGGCGATGTTAACCAATACATCAACTGACAGAGGGTTAGTCGGTTTTCCCACCGCAGTTCTTTAACACACAAAAAATCCATTCGTACATAACAGCATAATTTATGAACAAAGGAGTTACTACAAAAACAAAAAAACAAACAAAAAACAAAAAGCATACTACAAAAAAATAAGACTAATCATATAGCTTTGAATATTTTCCTGGTAATTGAAGTTTTTTCTACTAAGTCTACAATGAAATCCGTTTCCCGATATTCCTTGTAATTCTTAAGTAGTTTGCACTCAATTAGCACAAAATTTACTTTTAACCAAATATATAGAAATATTTTCAAACAAAGTTGCATGATTGGCCGAAACTTCTTCTTCTTCTTCACTTCAAGATTAGGTTTTTTGCAGCCTGTTCCGTCTTCACATCCACCGATTTCTTGGTCTGCCTCTATCTCGTTCTCCAAGAGGCTTATACTGGATTACCTTTTTTGGTACTCTCGAGTCACCCATTCTATTTATGTGTTGTATCCAGTTTTCTTTCTTTTTTTTTAATTTTATCGTTTATTGAGTATATGTTCAGCTCTTGCCTTATGTCTGCAATTCTTATGTGATCTCTCAGGCTGCACCCGTTGACTCTCCTTAAGCATTTCATTTCAGCAGCTTCAATTTGTTTTTTCTGATTTTGGGTCAGTGTCCACGATTCACTCCCGTACATCAATACTGGTGACGCCATAAAATTTCATTTCTGTGTCTTGTCGTACTTCTTTTCCCAGAGTCTTACGAATTTTGGTATCTGTTTATTTTATTATCAATATCGTCTTCATATTCATAGCTTACGTTGCACCCTAGATAGCGGAAGTGGGATATTTTCCAGTAATTTTATTGTCTATTACTATTTAAATGCCATTATTTTAGTCTTTTTTGTGGAAGTTTTTAAATTATATTCATGGCAAATTTTACTGAATTGATACACTGCTTTTTGTAATCCATTTTCTTTTTCTTGTAAGATGACTTGATCGTCAGCAAACACCATAATATTAATGGAGAAATTATCGGGAAGTAAGTAGTAAGAAGTTCGTTGTTTCCATTGCCTTACATCGTCAATATATAGACCTATGTTAAATAAAGTAAGTGACAAAGAAACTGCACGCTTGTCTAATGCCTCTGTTAGCAGTAATAGATTCTGTTTTCTGCTTCTCAGTGTTTATAGTAATGTCCGTTCTTTCATATAGGCTTCATATTACTTCTATTATATGATGTGGGTATCCTCTTTGCTCTAATATTTTGTACAATATGTCTATTCACATGATCAAATGCTTTTCCATAGTCTATGAAGGCAATATGTGGCTCTAGATTGAATCTCTTCTTTTTTCGATCAATTGGTGTATAATTGTGACGTTGTCACTACAGGATCTTCCTTTTCTAAATCCAGATTGTTCTTCAAGGAGAGAGTTTGCAGTATTCTTTAGTCTGTTATTAATTATCCTTGTATATAATTTGTAGGCCGTATTCAAGGAAATTATTCGTTGATAATTTCCACAGTCATTTCTGTCTTATTTTAAACAGAGATATTACCTCTGCTATTCTCCTAAAATCTGGAATAGTGTTTGTTTTCCAGCATGCATTAATCAAACGCCAGTGTTGTAGTTTTAATAGCAGTCTATTACCTTTTAAGAGTTCTGTGTTAATTCCATCCGGTCCTATTCTTCATTTGGTCTAGAGATTCTGTTAATTCTTCTGTTATGTTATCCCCAAGGTATATAGTGCTATTAACAACCGGAAGAGTGATAGCCTAGTTATATCTTGTCCTCCTGTATTATTTACCTCCTCATCTGTCATGTGTAATTGTGCTTTATCTTTCTCAGTTTTGTTAAGGTGTTTAAGAAGTTCATATGTTACGTCTTGTCTTCCATGAACGTCTGCTTCTATGTTAGATATCAATGCATCCCAGGAGTCTTGGTGTGTTTTCCTAATTACTAAAAAGTGTTCAGAACCTATTTTATTTCTCCATCTCTTATCAGTCATAACTGCCACTCTACTCTGAGCTCTTGTTGCTGAGTCTATGCCGCTGTACAGGATCAAAAAATCATTTAGGTCTTTTGTACCTTCAAGTTTCTTCTTTGTCTCTGTTATTATACCAATGTTTATTACAGTGGAAACGTCTATTGTATTTTTTACCCATTTAATTGTTAAATTAATTAAGAGACATTCCATAAAGGATATCTCATTTTGTAGTCTAATATTAATGGTTCCTGCAAACAGAATTTGAATTGAACTGAATAAAATCATGGTTACCGTACTTCATTCAAGCGGAAAAAGTATGGTAGAGTAAAAGTTGTTACTTTTTATAGTCTCTTTCATTACAATAACTAATATAACAAAACAGTTGATTCCACATTGTGTGATATTTTCTCTTTTCCTCTCAAAGCTGAAAGCGGATCTTTTTTACAGAAACTTTCAACTTAAGAGGGTCTTTAATAATAATAAACAAAAAACCAGCTGATTAGATTATTGACAAAAAGTTGGGTGGAGGTGTATCCTATTTGTTAGTTAAATAAAATTGTGCATACGATTGATCAAATTAGAAACCATGTACCTAAATTTCGTGGAAACAATACATTCTCACCAATGTAACTTTGACCAATCCTTGTCACATTTCAGTAGATTCAATAAGCTTATCAGTTTCTATCACAAGTTAAACCCTGTGAATAAAATAAAACGCTTCAATTTAGTTACTAAACTTTGGTTTCCCTATTTTTTTCTGAGATTGTTTTGAACAGTCTCTATGTCTTATATAGTCTATTTTGCATGATTGAATAATAAAGTAATACAAATTTTACGAGGAAACTTATGGGACAAAGAGAACCACTGGTAACAAAAGTCACACTATCCTGGAATCAAATCCAATTGCCAATAAGCCTACACCAAGTAAAAAAGTTAGCACTAAATATAAATTACACAGACTTAGGTACACTGTACAGGTTTGGTTGTATTACAAGAATCTACAAGAATTCATTAAAAATAACAATTACCTATTTTTTAAATACAGGAGTCTTTTGCACTTTTTAGATATTATTGAATTTAAAACACTTGTAATCATCATTCCAATTAAGGTTATATTAACAGGATAAAGAAATACAAATACATTTTGAGACATAAAAAATTGTATTCTAACAAAAATAAATAATTATTGTTTACAAATAACAGTAATTAAATCAAGCATAGCAATAACTGTAAAAAGAAATCTCACAAAAAAGAGGAAACTCCATGACTAATTAGAAAGTAAGTATTATTATCAATAATACAAAAAAATTAACTTCTTGTCCTTTAAGACATTAAAAACTAATAAAAAAATACATTGAATAGTAGATTACACACAAAATTAATTTCAAAAACATAAGAAAACAGAAAAAAGTAATTAAAATTACTTCAAGTAAAACACATAAATTGAGACAATTAGCTCCACTGTCACTTTTAAGTATGGTACTAGACAGAGTTTAGAAGAAAATATTTGTTTGTCTTACAATAAATTACAATAATACTACAATAATACTAAAAATAATATAAAATTATGTCCGTGTAAAGTTATAACACAATTATAGCATAGGATCATGTGTAAACTTTTATTATTAAATGAGAAAATACAAAATACAAAATCACTTATAAAATGTGATGATTATCTACTGAGGATGAAGTTTGGCCTGAAGATGGGTGAAGCCTAAACCTAGTGACCAACATAGCAAAAACAGTGAATGCGTGTGACTGGTACTTACACACATTTAAATAACGTGTCCACCACAAAATGGAATTAAGAAGAAAATTATAAAATTACATTAATAAAACAATAGCTGTAAAATAAAAAGCCTCTGCAGATAAAAATTAATAATTTGTGTAAGTACTGATAAATCAAATCAAGCCCTTTCTTATTTGCAATTTTATGGCTGGAGGAATTTTCACCTTATTATTGGCCACATTATTAATGTAAGAACACAACTGAGGTAATGTTCTATTTATGAAGATATTTTTTGCTTCGTACATTTTTTTTATATTTCTTCTTTCAGGATGAGTATTATTTAAAAGAAGTGTCCCGAAATATTTATAAATAACATTTTTTCTTCTTCATTCCACCTCACCCGGGTTATTCCTTTAGTTTTTTTGACTGAAGAATCTTTAATATTTTCTTCTTCAGTGGAAAGCGACGAATGAATAGATGGTTCATAACTTAAATCTCCTTCTTCACAAATTGAGCTGTCCTTTGAACATTTTGCAGAAGTTTGACTTAAACTGGAGCTTTTATTAGTTCTGTACGAAGATGATGGTGAAATTTTAATGGTAGATTCAGATTGGGTATTTTTATCTCTGGGAAGTGTCATCTGTAACAAGTGATGACCAACTTGAGACTTTTGAATCAGAGGTAAAGGTAATCTGTAATTTGATTTATGGATATTTACATCATGTCCCATGAAGTTAGTCAAATTTTCAGTGTAAGTATCATCACGACCATTTAATTGAGAAAATGTTGCAGCATGGTGTCGAAGACCCGTTGCAGTAGTGTTTTGGTTTTTTTAACTGAAATTTATTTCTCATATCTTCAATGATTTTGGTTCCGTCATAAGTATTTAAACAATCGCAACGAGGAAAAATTAACTTATTGTCTTCAGGAACACCAACATTCTGTCTACTTTCTAGTAAGAGATCCAATGTATCTTTCATCTGTTTAGTCAATAAACAAGGGACTTTATGTGTGTTCTTTCCAGGAACATGGAAAACATGTAACTCAGAACAAGTTCTTTTCTCATCTTTAGTAAGAATGTTTTCTTTAACAGCAGCAATTTCATCATTATCTGCAACTCGCAAATAATTTTCTAAAGTAGCTCGTACAACTTCTCCTGGTCGTCTACGACTTAAAATTATAATATGTGCAATCAAGTATTTATTTAAATCTTCAAATTTTTTTGTTGTTGGAAATATCATTAATTTTTCTTTTTTCTCGTCATATCCTTTCCGAATCCCAGTGCAGACCGTAACAATGTCATCATTATGTGGAAGAACATCTATTTTACTAACAACACGTTTCTTCCTTGTTTTGTCAGCATTAGTGCTTACTTCAGCACTCCAGTCTGTCTTCATCAATTGTAAAAATTCATCCATAATTTTACATACTTTGTTTTTCTCTGGACTCAATATACCAGAATCTTTCAAAACTGAAGCTTTCACAATGTCGGAGCAAGATTTTAATGATGAACATAATCGAGCGCAACACTAGGTGTACTACATTCTCCTGTTATGTAACTAAAGCCACTGAGATTACAAATCACTTCCGTTAAGTTATCAAATTGTTTTGGATTAATACAGTCTTCCAGATATGTAATGTCTGGATTGTTTTGTCTCATTTTATCTAAAAGTCTGGCCAGGTCCCTGATTTTTGATGAAATGTATTTTATATGCTGATTACTTCTGTGGTTTTTAAAAAACTTTGTAGCAAATCGTACAATTAACGGATCAGTTTGGGCAATGAAACTAAATTTATCTTTCAACATTATTGGAAATATGACTTTTTTCAGTGACTCTGAAACTTCAGGAACATCTGGAATTAACATTAATGAACACGTCTTTGTAACTCTGTTTCTTCTTTCGCTGTTATTATCATCAAATCCTTTATTATTCCAGTGCCTGTAGTGTAGATACATATTTTCTTTTTTGAAAAGTCCAAGACATTTTGTGCAAACAACGTGAGTCAAAGAATTAACTGTGTATTTTGAGTTAGCTGGTCTCTTCATTGGTATGAGCTTTTCATTGTTTCCCTTGTTGGTTACCTTCAAGTGATAATAAAATTACCTTTCTTTCTCAGTTTGTCAGTAATAGCCATTCTTTTCCTTTTTCTTTCCTTCAAATTTTCATCTAAAATCATTGTATATTCTTTTACTTCTTCTTCAAATGGATGATGTTTTACAATGTGTCTAGCAAAATTTGTCACTAAAATGTGACAAAACGGGCAACAGTTTTTTCTATCCCATTTTCTTTTTTTCTTATTACCATTAATAGTTTCTTTTCTACAATCAGCATTTTCTTGGTCAATAATAATTGATTTTTCTTTTTTTTTACGGATATCTGCCAATGTCAAACACCTTGCACAGTTTGGTTCCTCTACAACAGCAGTACTACAATAATCACTTCCAAAATTTAGAATATTGAATGCATCACTATCTACAACTTCAACATAGTTATGTTCATCTACACCTTCAACATCGATATGTTCATCTACAACTTCCACTGCCACTTCTGCTTTATTTTCCTGAAATAGACACAAAAAACAGTAGTTACATTTAGTCATTTAATAACAATACGATAGAATCTGCAGAACAATGAAAAATAAAATCCCCTCCCCACCCTAAATCTGGTTACCCTAAATTAACACTGGAGCTGAACCGCTAAGACAAACAATATTTTCCAATAATGTACAGAAAAATATTTAAATTTATAAAGAATTCATGAAACGTAATGACATTATATGTATGCATGTATATGTATATATATATATATATATATATATATATATTTCAATCACTTTCTGCTACAGTCCGTTTCTTGATGTATATAATACTATAATACTTATAACTATTTTACCTCAAGATGTATTTTTTCTTTAGGGACATGTTTCGGGAGATCCTGTTCACCCATTTTCAACCTTCGCCATCTTGCTTCTGGTGCAGTATTTGTGTGTTGGCTTCTGGATGTTATTATGGTGGTTTGTTGGTCTTTGGTCCTTCAATGTTGCATTATTGTGTGTGGTTGTGGTATCTGTTTTTGTATTTTGTGTATTTTCGATGTTGAGTGCTTTGAATATTGTGTCATGTTTTGTATTGATTTGTATTTGTTCTGGTATTAATTTGTTTTGTGTTTTATGTTTGTAAATCTGTAAATTTTCCCAAATGTTCATTATGGTGCCTTTGTGTGGTATATGTTTTATTAGTGTTACATTGGTTATGTCTGGGAATTCATGTCCTGTGTTTATTGCATGTGTGGCTAAATTGGATTTATATATGTTTGGTTTTTTGTATGCATTTAGGTGTTCAAAATAACGTTTTTTCAGCTGTTTTTTTGTTTGTCCTATATAACATTTATTGCAATCTTGGCATTCAATTTTGTATATACCGTTGGTTGTTGTATTATCTTTGTTGTGTGAGTTATTTAGATTTTGTAATTTATTTTTATTAGTTTTGTATGCTATTTTTATATCTGTGTTTTTAAATAGTTTTGTTAGTTTTGACATTTTATTATTTATATATGTGAATGTGGCCCATTTTTTGTTGTTGTTATTATTTATGTGTTGTTCAGTTTGATTAATTCTTAATTGTTCAGTTTTTATTTTGTATTTGATTTTATTTTCTATTTTGATCATAGTATTTTTATTGTATCCATTTGCATAACCAATTTGGCGTATTATATTTCTTTCTTTGTCAGTTTCTTGTTTGTTTAGGGGTATTTTGTACATTCTGTTAAATAACGAATAAAATGCTGCCATTTTATGTTGTGGTGGGTGGTCAGAATGGTTAGGTATAACTAACATCATTATACCTAACCATTCTGACCACCCACCACAACATAAAATGGCAGCATTTTATTCGTTATTTAACAGAATGTACAAAATACCCCTAAACAAACAAGAAACTGACAAAGAAAGAAATATAATACACCAAATTGGTTATGCAAATTGATACAATAAAAATACTATGATCAAAATAGAAAATAAAATCAAATACAAAATAAAAACTGAACAATTAAGAATTAATCAAACTGAACAACACATAAATAATAACAACAACAAAAAATGGGCCACATTCACATATATAAATAATAAAATGTCAAAACTAACAAAACTATTTAAAAACACAGATATAAAAATAGCATACAAAACTAATAAAAATAAATTACAAAATCTAAATAACTCACACAACAAAGATAATACAACAACCAACGGTATATATAAAATTGAATGCCAAGATTGCAATAAATGTTATATAGGACAAACAAAAAAACAGCTGAAAAAACGTTATTTTGAACACCTAAATGCATACAAAAAACCAATTTAGCCACACATGCAATAAACACAGGACATGAATTCCCAGACATAACCAATGTAACACTAATAAAACATATACCACACAAAGGCACCATAATGAACATTTGGGAAAATTTACAGATTTACAAACATAAAACACAAAACAAAGTAATACCAGAACAAATACAAATCAATACAAAACATGACACAATATTCAAAGCACTCAACATCGAAAATACACAAAATACAAAAACAGATACCACAACCACACACAATAATGCAACATTGAAGGACCAAAGACCAACAAACCACCATAATAACATCCAGAAGCCAACACACAAATACTGCACCAGAAGCAAGATGGCGAAGGTTGAAGATGGGTGAACAGGCTCTCCCGAAACATGTCCCTAAAGAAAAAATACATCTTGAGGTAAAATAGTTATAAGTATTATAGTAATATATATATATATATATATATATATATATGTATTTCTTTTTAATTCAAACAACAAACAAGGAAATATCATCATCCACTTTAGTATTTCTGAATATGACCGGCCTGTAAGTCAAGAAAATTCAATTTAGAAATGTTGTATATTTTCTGTTAAATTTGTACAGTACTGTTAGTTTTATAAACTGGCACTGTTCCATCTTTCCAGATGACGTAAACTGGGGTTGAAGAAACCTTTAAGTCAAGGTATAAAAATGATAGCCCTTATACTGTTCATGTTAAGGGTGCAGTTCACGTTGGTAGACCATTTCAAAATATGCTGTTTCACATTTATGTAGGGATAGGTGGGGAAATTGTAAACGCTAGGGAAATTTTAATTTACAGACAATCACTATTGGCTACAATGTCATTACATCATCTGTTGAAGCTCTCTCCAAAACTGCAGAGACGTTTTAACAACTGCAGAGTCCTATCAAAAGTTAAAGAAGCTAAAGACAGCATCAAGAAAGAATGCTGGAACAAATCAAGAAGAAATGTCTAGGAACAAAAAACAAATCTAAGAATGGACTTGTATTTTGATCATAAAGTAGTAAAGAAACCTAAACAAGATTCTGAATAAATTTCTGTTTATTGGGATGATTCTGATGATAACAAAGATCCATTTGCAATAAGTGTTTTGTAATACAATACCACAGAAGTAATATATAAAATACCAAAGTGCCAAAAAATTCAACTAGGAAAATTTATCATTTATCATTGGGGGACCAAGAAATAAAACACACTACGAGTATGTTTGGTTATATACAGAAATAAAATGATGACGATAGATGATGAATGTAGATTTATGTCACAGGATATCAACACAAAGATTAAATATTATCACCAACGTTGCCACCACTTATTGCAAAACTGGTAGTCACTTTGCTGTCGACGAGACATCTCGGTGTTTACACCATCTTCGGCTCTTAGGTCGTTTAAGAGGCCTTTCAGTGTTTCCCACCATCTTTGGGTCTCAGGTCATTTAAGACCCGAAGATGATGGAAACACTGAAAGGCCTCATCGAGAGCGAAGCAACCATCCGTTTTGGTTTTGCAATAAGTGGTGACAAAGTTGGTGTTAAGATGCCTGGATGTGTTCCTGTTTTTGAAAATGATAAATTTTTATTTATTATTTACTAGTGTCATTTCTTTATGATATTTTTGTGTTTTAAAAGTGATAAACGTTTAAGCTGTTACTTACATGTTGTATTATGTAACCATAACAACATGTCTTTATGATTTTTAATAACCATAATGTCTGAAGTATCTTGTTTCCATGCACTTTTCATACAGTCCAAGATTGGGTAATTGTAAACATGTAGTTGAGATTAAAAACACAACACAAAATAGTACAGTGTCTATTAGTTTACAGTTGTTCCAATTTTTGTTTTATTTTATTCCAACATTATTACACCAAAGATGTTGGGGTACTTGTACATTGAATATAAGAGCACTTCATTTAAACAATTTTTTGTATGCAACATAACAAGAAAAGACTATTATAATAACTATTATTTACAGTTAATTTGATTTGGAGACCTACTGTATTCATGATTTTTAATAAACAAAAATGTGTTAATCCTTCATATTTCGTTTACAATTACCCACCTAATCTTAATGGAATAATGATACAATGTTTTTATAGCAGTATTAAAATAACTTAAAAATACATCTAGGAGCAAGTTGTGCCAATGCTTCATATGTTATTTTTTCTGTTTATTTATTTAATAGGAACATGTAAAAACAATTTTATGCCATTCTAGTACATCAGTAAAATAATAAATACAGGTATTCTATGTTTTAAATTGATTAAGTTATATTACTGACTATTTTTGACTAGTTCTGTCTGATTTCATATATAACTCATGGCGTAATATTTTCTTTCACAAGAGTTGATGGTCCCTGTATACAAAACAACCTGCTTTTGCTATGATAATGACCTTTCATTTAGCGCAATCTACTCGAGAAACAAATCTACATTTTTATCCAAACAATTGTTTCAAATTGTCAGAAATAAAATTTACCACAGAATATATTAATTTTACCCTGAACTGAATATTTATATTAGCTAAACTACACAACACCTAGAAACTTAACGAGAACAAAATGAACTCCGTAGAATCCAATTTAAATGACTGGTTCTACCTGACTTGAATAATGCAACTGACTACTTTGCGAATTCTTAGAGCATCATGGAACTACTGTGTTAAATGTAGGAAACATTCATAGAATATTATGCTTTTTAGATTACAGCAGCAATGTATCGACAGACGTTGTAATAGCGTCAAGTTGATTTCACTTCATGCAGTAAACATAAATGAGAAATACACAAACGTTAATCATAACTTCTATTAGAACATAACAACTAAAATGAAACAATATAACAATATGTGATACTACCTCACTTTATGGCACTCTAATTAACATATTTAAAACTGATACTTTTATAAGTTTAATATACAAATGTTTTCATTGAAATCTTGTAATGTAGGGCCTACTGCTTTAATAGTATAATAATGTTATGCTGTATTATTAGTTCTGTTCAGTAATGGGTATGAAATCAAAGAAGTTGTAAGCAACAACTAATTGTAAAACGTTTTATAAATATAAAATATGGACTTTACAGTACGATTATAAAATCTACGATCTCCAGGTATGGGTATGAGGTAAGGAAGGAATAAGCATGCTAACCTTACAGTGCCAGTTTTTGTTATTCTCCACTATCAACTCTTGAAACAGAATTTAGTTATAACTGATAACTAGCAAAATTGATGTATTGTTAACATATGATCACTAAAATAAATATATTTATAATAATAATGATCATTGATAATAATAATAATAATAATAATAAAATTTATAATTATTTAAAAGCAAATCACTGATCACTGTAGCGCAGTGATCAGTGTCTCCCCCACTCTCAGTGGTCCTGGGTTCGCATCCTGGTCAAGACATGAGATCTTTTCGTAGGCTGTTAAAATTCCATCTATCATTTTTATTAAAAAAATATAGGCTACAGTTCAGAAACTCAATGCACTAAATCTAATGTCGCTGCTAATGACATATTAGTTGTGCGATGTAAAATAAAGTAAATTAAAAAAATCAAATCAAAACAAAATTCATACTTACGAAAAAATAGTTGTTTAAGTCCTCAAAAAATTTTTCAGTGACATATTGTTTGTCACAATTCACAAAATAACTTCCGGTTTCAGTGGTTAATGATTTGGTAGTTTCATTTGCTGATGTTTGAAACAACTTTCTACGGCAAGAATCTGAAAAAAACATCAATTTATTTACAAACTTAAAAAAAAGTTAATTTAATAAAGAAAAAGGTGTATAGTAAAAGCCTCTTTATTACATCCTAAAAGTGCTAAAACTTAACTTTTAACTTAATTTAATTCAAAACTTATCATTTTAGTTATTTATAATATTAAGAATTAACATGAACTGGGAAGAGTTTATGGGTCTAATTTATACGTTTCCGAAACCATCTGTAATAATATTTTAATAAAATAATTAATGGTGTTTGAAGACCTTCTCTACGACCGTTAATAAGTGAAACCTCTTTAATAACACTGGCAACTGCTAATATGTTTACAATGAACATATTACGAGAAATGAAAATTAATTAGAAAAGTTTCATTATTTTCTTTTTTAAGAAAATTGTATTTAGAAATTTGAGTGGATGCTAAGGGTCCTTGAACTGAGCTCATACAGTAGCCAATCTATATCTAAAGGGTTTAACTATATAACTACCCCACAGGAAGAAATGAAATGTCTTAGTTGGAGTAAAGAATTTTCACTTCAAAAGAAGTAATAAATACCTAATATCTAAATTGAGTAATGATTCTTTTCATTCCATAATTTCATCGAAGGTGTGTGCGGACCTCGAAAAACAGGGCTTTATAAAAGGGTCGGATCAGTCTTCGGTGATATGCTGTACTGCATCGCGGGAAATTCTGCCCATCTCCCGGGTGGTTTCCTTTAAATTTAAAATCGAAGGTTTTTCATGGGTGTGGCGCTTTTTGGTTTCTCCGGCTCTGGGAGTCGACTGTATCGTGGGTGCCGATTTCATCTCTAAGAGTGGTCTCGTATTAGACATTCAAGGGCACCAATGCTATTTCAAGTTCAATCGGGGAGTTGTCATTCCTTTCCTCGGGTACCAGGAAGCTAAGGGAGGTATCCAAGAGGTAGAGTGTCCCGATTCAGCAAGAGACCATCTCACTCCTTCCCAGAAGTATCCCTTAAATCAGCTGTGTGAGCAATTCCCTGCAGTGTTAACTCCTACCCTGGGGCTCACACACCTTTTGGAGTATAAAATCCGCCTAACTGACTCCACCATAGTACGTTCACACCCATACAAGTTCGCTCCTCCAAAAATGGCTGTTCTAAGAGAGAAAGTTCAAGAATTGCTTGAGCAAGGGGTAATTGAGCCTTCTAATTCTAGTTATGCTAGTCCAGCGTTTCTGGTGCCCAAGCCTGGGGGTAAACATCGTATGGTAATTGATTACCGAAAATTAAATGCGAATATAGAAGTGGATTCCGTTCCCTTTCCGGACTTACATTCTGCATTCGATTGGTTCAGTGAGGCCAGATACTTCACCGTCATTGACCTCAATGCGGCCTATCATCAGATACCTCTGTCTAAAGAAAGCAGACCCTACACGGCGTTCTGCGTGCCGTGGAATCTTTACCAGTACACTAGGGTACCAATGGGCCTGGCAGTGGGGGCCCAAACCCTCACGCTGCTTCTTGACACAGTCTTTCATGATGTCAAGTTCAAATTTATTTTTAATTACTTGGATGACTTATTGGTGTATAGTAAAACTTATGAAGAACATTTGTGTCATCTGAAAGAGGTAATGTGGCGGTTGAGGAATGCTGGTCTCACTGTCAATCCGGAAAAGGTCAAATTTGCTCAACAAAGTATTTCTTTTTTGGGGCACCTTGTCTCACACAGGGGCGTTACTGTTGACCCGGAGAGGACGCAAGGCATCCGAGATTTTCGTCCTCCTAGGGATGCAAAGGGTATTGCCAGGTTTGTTGGCATGGTTAATTTCTATCGCAGGTTCATCCCTAACGCCGCTCCCTTAAATGAACTAAGAAAAAAGGGAACCAAATTCGTATGGGGTGAGAGGCAACAGAAGGCCTTTGATACCCTCAAGGAGGCAATCATCTCCCCGCCTGTGTTGCGGATGCCCGACTTGTCGAAACCATTCATCTTACAAACGGACGCGAGTTCTGTTGCGCTCGGGGCGGTTCTGTCCCAGGTTGTTGATGGTGCTAGGCAGCCAGTGGCGTTTATATCCAGGACATTGACCCAACAAGAAAGGAAGTCATCAGTGTATGAACTAGAGTGTCTAGCTGTCGTGTACGCTCTAGATAAGTTCAGGCGTTTCTTGGAACATGCTGAGTTCCTGCTCGAGACCGACAATCAGGCTCTCTCTTGGCTTCTTGGTCATCCCCGGCAACTGGGTAAAATAGGAAGATGGGTGGTCAAAATCTCATTCTTAAAATTTAAAGTGCAACACATTAGGGGAACTCAAAATGTGGTTGCAGATGCTTTGTCACGCATGTTCTCCCAACCCAGTGAAGCCCACTCTGAGCAACCCTGTTCTGTTCTATTGGACTTTCCTTTGGCTTTCACTGATGTGTTACCCCATCAGTTAAAAGATGAAGAGTTGGGTCCGATCATCCAAAATCTAAAAGAGGGTAACGTACAGGCCCCATATTTCTTGTCCAAGGGCGTTCTGTACTGCAGAGAAAGAAGGACGTGCCCCGAAGATTGTGCTGCCTAGCAAACTCGTGCCCATGGTCTTCAGTTACTATCATGATTCCCCAGTAGGTGGACATAAGGGAATTTCGAAGAACATTTCCAGCATTAGGAGACATTTTATCTGGAAGGGCATGGATAGGGACATAGCTACTCGTGTGAAAGCATGTCATCTCTGTGGCCTGAGTAAGCCTGCACAGAACACCAAATTGGGTTTATTGGCATCAGAAGTGGCGAGCAGACCGATGGAGAAGTTATTCATCGACTACGTGGGACCTTTCCCTTGTAGCAAGTCAGGTAATGCCTACCTGCTTGTTTGTGTGGATGCTTTTTCTAAGTTTGTCTGGCTACTGCCCTTACGACAGGCAAACGCTCGATCGACCATCCTTGCGCTACAGACCCATGTCTTTCAGCATTTCGGTCTTCCGGCCACCATTGTCTCAGACAATGGACCACAGTTTATCTCAGGTGATTTCCGGCGAATGTGTTTCGCCAATGGTATCAAACATGTGACCACTTCCCCCTACTACCCTCAGCCATCCCACGCGGAGAGATTTAACCGGAATCTCCGTTCAGCACTTATCGCCTATCATGCTGAATAACAGAATTGTTGGGATCAAAATCTAAAGTGGTTACAATTGGCATTTAATACGGCTTTACACGAGATTCATAAGGCCATACCATTTGAGGTTATGTTTGGTTTTTCGCCGACACTTCCCTTGGCCAACTTGTGGAACATTGAGGATCTTCTACCTAGTGATCCGGACTTTAAGACGGTGGATAGATGGAAGGAGGCCCGGAAGAATTTGCTTCGTGCGCACGAGCGCGTACGTAGTCGCTACAATCAGGGGCGAATTCCGACCCCTTTTAAGGTTGGAGATCTGGTCTACTGTCAGAGCCACCCGATCAGCTCAGCCATAGACAGAAGGGCCGCTAAACTGTGTTATCGTTGGTCGGGACCATACCGCATTCTACGGTTTGTATCGCCAGTTACGGTAAAATTGGGTGATCCCGGTGGGGATATTGAGAGGATGACCACTCACATCTCGAAACTAAAGTTTTGCCATAAGGCATAGGTGTGAGTTGTGGCAAAGGGGTTCGTCCCGTGGTGAGTGTTGTTTGGGTCCTGGGTCTCGGTTGTTGGAGTTCAGGAGGCCTTGGGAGGTCAGTACACAGAGCAGGTACATGCGATTCTTGTCTTTCTTCTTTTCTTCTTCTGTTTCTTATCTCTGCATGCGGACCAGGGCCCGGCGAGCATGCAGGACGCACACTTACACATATACTCATTCAGGCATACATACAGGTATACCCTACACTTCTTCCTTCTGCTTCTTTCGTTTTCTCTGCGTCACTGACCCACCAAGAGAGGATAGATGTCTAGAGTTTTCCCGGGAGTCCCAAAAAACTATCGTTGTAGATACGATGATTAGGTTTTCTTGGGGCAACCAGGTTGCCCTTTTGGGGTGAGGGTGTGCCGTACTTCGTTCGGCGCATGGTTAACACGCTAAGCTCGGTTGCATGGGCGTGTACCATTTCTTTTTAAAAACTCGCGCATTCTCCCCTTCGTTCAATGATAATGTATTGCGCGTCGTCGCTGTGTGTAGGTGACTCGTTTGTTAGAAGCGGCGACGAATATTTGGTTTGTCTGGCCAGCTGTTGTACGCCGTAACCTGCAAAAAGCGAAGTTTCGTGGGTGAAAATTGATATGTGATCTGCCTCATTTGTGTTCTGACCCTCACCGAGGAAATTTCTCTGGTCTCGATTGACGGCATCCGATATATTCTGCCTGGTTGAAACCAAGCACATCAATGTTTACAAGAGACGTATTGACTGAATTGATTTTCCTACATTTCATACTTCAAACATATATGCATATACCTGTGTGTAATTAACCTGTCTGTACATATAAAAAAGAATTACTACTATATTAGCGTACACAGTTGAAAAACTAATAAAACAGCCTAAAAATTAAGATATTAACAGAATTCCTCGTCAACTTTTTTCGACCCTCTGGGGGGGGGGGTTCGTTCCAGTTCGTCCCCCCCCGTAAATACGCAACTGGGTTGATAGAAATCTAAGTATACGACAATTCACAAGTGACACATTTTTTATGTATTACTTTCATTATTCGTTAATAAATAAAAATAAAAGTAGGATATAAAAAAGATATAACAAATTTTCATTGAAATTAAATTGTATGTCACTCTGTATTTTAAACGTTTTAACTGTCGTGGGTCCGATTATGATAATCTGATGATGTCAGAAATGCTGGAATACAGTATTATATAATTCCAATCAATATCTTCAAGTAAATACACTGCAAGTAGGTTTATTTTCACCTGACGCACGTTTCACGGAAATTATTCTGTATCTTCAGAGGTTTGTTTGAATTGTAATTGAATGTTTCGCTTACAATATAGTTAACGGATAATCGACTTTACTTCGATTCAATTTTCAAATGTTTATGTAGTCAGCTATTTATTATATAATTTTTATTATATATAATAATTTATTATATTTTTAAAATAATATATAAAAATAATATATATTTTTATTATATATAATAATTTATATATAATAAATAACTGACTACATAAACATTCGAAAATAGAATCGAAGTAAAATCGATTATCCGTTAACTATATTGTAAGAAAAAACATTCAGTTACAATTCAAACAAACCTCTGAGGATACAGAATAATTTCTGTGAAACGTGCGTCAGGTGAAAATGAACTTACGTGCAATGTATTTATTTGAAGACATTACATGGGAGACCTGCAGGAAACTCAACTAGTTACTTACAAAGGAATAATTCCAATAAAATATATAATATTATTGAAACAGTTATTTTTATTTATTATTGGATAATAACGACTAGAATTATACAGTTTTATTGGAAAGTAAAAATGTAAAACATTTAAGTGTCCTTTATCAACGGGAATTTTTAATACGAAATTGGGATATTTTTGTTATTGAAATTGCGTACAAGCAGGTTCTGCTTTTACGGGTTCTGAGATAATGGGTTTCAAAAATGATAAGTGTGACACGTAGGTGTTACGAGTCTTAAACACATCGTCGTACTATGCATAACTCGTCGTTGTGGGCCAGTTCCATGACTTCAACTTCCAAGACTCTCTTCTTCTTCTTCTTCTTCTTCTTCTTCTTCTTCTTCTTCTTCTTCTTCTTCTTCTTCTTCTTCTTCTTCTTCTTCTTCTTCTTCTTCTTCTTCTTCTTCTTCTTCTTCTTCTTCTTCTTCTTCTTCTTCTTCTTTAGCACTAGAGCTCAACGTGACTTGTAACACCAGTCTTCTACAATATCTCCTATCCGTTGCCATCTCAGCGTAAACCCTAACAACTATTCTTCTGAGATCTTCCAGCACATCATCCAACCGTCTTATCCTACGTCGATCCCTCTATCTGCTTTTATATACCTGCGCCCTCAGGATTTCGTTTGGCAAGGACGCCCAAGACTCCTGGTACTACTGATTAGTCAGTTAGTGACCGGGCGAAGACAGCGTGGAGAACGCAAACAGGGACACAAAGTTGAGCATCACGTGGAACAGCGATGTGTCTATGGCAAAGTACCCGCACTCCACGTCGTAGTCGGCGTGCTCGAGTTTGTACTGGAACCTCTTGGTCTCGTGTCGCAGACTCCGAGACTTCTCGTTGTACTTCCAGCCTTGCATCAGCGAGTGCACGCACCGTAACCTGTCCCTCAGCTGCAGAATCACCAACAACTTTACGCAGTCGAGCGACATCACGAACACCAACGCGCACAAAAAGTCCAAACGGTTTTTGTCCGTTGCCGTGAAATATATAAACACCATGTAGGCGAACATGTTGTGCGCGATGCCAAAGTACAGGTACGTCCTGTAGAAACGTTTGCGTTGGCAAAACGCCGCGTACGCCGACGCGTACATGCTCTGGATCTTGTCGAACAGTACGTATTTCTCCGTCGGCAAGTCCGATATCGTCACAACGCACGTTGTCACTTCCGCGCGCTGCCACGCGACACGTCTGTCTCTCAATTTGACGAAATTCTCGACGGCGCCCAACACGAGCTTCAACCTTTGCCCCAGTATAAACACGACGATTATGAACTTCACCGACAAGGCCGTCACCGATTGGTATAAGGTTATTTTCAGCACAGATTCCCTGACAGATTTAAACTCAAAGTTGTTGGCGAACGAAAACGAAATCAACGAGTTGGCGACGAACTTGCCGCTCAACAGTAAATGCATCGATAAAACGATCATACTGAATATTCTAGAAACGTTGCGCTCGCGTTTGTGTTGTATTCTGATGCCGACAGACGAGAGGCAACTGATGTCATCCAAGCCGGCATCGTAAGCGTCCACACTCGTGAGCGATTTCACGCTATAGTACGTCACCATGACGAGACTTATCGCGTCGGAATACCAGAACATGTGGTTTATGACGGGCAACTCGTCGGAACACAGTTTCCTCGACAGAGAAGGCACCCAGTATAAGAGATGAGTCACCGTGATCGACCAGCAGTACAGACGTACGAACGTGTTCATAACTTTGCTGCGGTATCGAACTGCCGCGAAACCGAGCACGATCAACCACACGGACAGCAGGCGAATCGATTTGTTGCTGCCGTTTTCCATGTCGCGGCTATAGATATTGTAACCGAACAACACTTAATTACAACGTTGCGTCCGTTCTCGACGTAAATCTGATGTTGACTGTCAAATGTTATTAAAGAGAAAAACGGAAAGTAAACGCGGCGCGGACAAGAATACGTCATTGGATTGAATACTGCTTTGTTCGAAAATAAGCTCAACATTCACACTACTTTGAATTAGTGGGAAGGCTGAAGTTGAATGTGTGAGTGTCTAGACGGGCGTGTGTGTGTGTGTGTGTGTGTGTGTGTGTGTGTGTGTGTGTGTGTGTGTGTGTGTAGATTAAACGTATTACCGTATCTGTATCTTTTTTTAACTAGTATGCCCTCTAAGCTGCAGAACTCGCTTACTATTTTGAACGAAGCACATTTGTTACTACATAAATTTTGATATCAGATAATTTTTCAATTATGGGAAATATTACAAAACTCGCGATTGCTCTACTGTTTCTTTAGTAATATAACAACTGCAGTGCACACAATCGTACAATAAACACGAACAATTTGAGACATTTGATTTGGGTTACAATTCCCTTTAGTCTGACACCCTGCTACATTTTTGACCTCTGTTTTAGTTTTGGGTCTCCTTGGGTCCCAAAATTTTGAAATTTCCAAAATTTAACACTACATTTAGATGTTAGGTAAAATTATATTTAATTTGATACCTCACATGAGGTTTTGCGATTTTATCATAATTTATCATAATTTCAGCCCTGACGTCCAAAAGTTTTTAAATTTTCAAAATTTATCATTATATTCAGATTGTAGTTAAAATTCCATTTAATTTGATACTTCACATTGGCTTTAGCGATTTTTTACAATTTTGATCCCTCACATGTTTGCCTCCCCCCCCCATTTGTAGGGGGATAAATCTAAAAAACAATAGGGGCTCTGTAGGGTGAACTTTGGACAGTCACGCCAAGTTTTACGAAAATTGGTTGTTGCAGTCGAACGTTATCGTGAGACATAGGTTACATACATTTTGAACACCATCCAAAATTACAAGGATTGTTTAGAAACATTAATTCTCTCGAATTATTAAGATACGGAGTTTGCATTTTGAATAACAATCATCATTACTTGATCCCCCAAATAACAGCATCATTACTTGATCCCCCAAATAAACTTCTACAATTTTTAAAAAATTTTAAAATCCTGTTTCAGCCTGAGGTGCCACTAAAGTCACAAAATTTTCATAACTAATGTTATGGGTATTGAACCGTATCCAAATATTAATATTTTACAACCGTATCCAAATATTACTTTTACAATTTTTCAAATTTATGGTACTTTTTGGAGCCTTTGTGTTCTAAAATTTTTAAATTTTCAAAAATCCACACTTGTTCAGATTTTAGTTAAAATTCATATTAATTTCATAACCCATGTGAATTTTTGCGATTTCTTTCACAATTTGCGCTGACGTCCCAAAATTTTGAAATTTATTAAACTAAACACTACATTGATTATTGGGTACTGGTTAAAATTCAATTTAATTTGATACTTCACATGCAGTTTTGTGATTTTTGCTCTATTTTGCCCCCTCACATTTTGGCCTCATGCCCCACCCAGTTTTTGGGGGGAACAATTGTAAAAAAATACGGATCTGTAGCATAAAAGAATGGACACGCGTACCAAGTTTTACGAAAATCGGATTATGCGTTCAAAAGATAACGTGAGACATACCGCAAATAGGTAGATAGATAGACAGACAAATGCCAAACGGTCGAGTTAAAACTGAGAACTCATTTCGATCGTTAAATTACATTTGAAATGAGGCAATTACATAGGAAAGTTAAATAAAAACTGACAAATTAGTATTTACAAAATCTTAACATCTATTTAAAGAATGGCGAATTATTTTACGATAAACATTATATATACAGGATATTCATTTCCAGTGAGTTTCTCTGAACTACAAAATATGTACATATTTTACGATAATGTAATTTTTATGAAGACTGGAAAAATAAGTAAACAGACAAAAATTGCAATAAGTTATGTTATAAAATCTAAAGACTGAAAAATTGTTTGGTCGCTGTCTGCATCTCTTGGTGAGTTCTTGCCATTACCAGCACATTGTTGACAATTACTACAAAGCAACCGTTTTGTATACGCTCGAATAATACAATCGATTTTTTATCGATTACGCCGAGGACAGGGTCGTTAATTAGGATGGGGGAACAGATAGTCGCAAGTGTACATAGTGTGTGTTTGCCAAACCTTTAGCACTGTAATGACCCGAATGTAAACAAACGTCTTTATCTTCAAAAGACAACAAAAACTGGCTACATTTCTTAAACACAATTCTGCATGTATTTCGTTTATTAGTCAATCGACCGTACAGTTCAATAAATACAATTAATTACATAAATGTCAAGGTGACGTGCAGCAAATACGCAATTGAAACGTTACACCTTCTTCTGACTAAAACTGAAGAAGTCGATTATACATGTATACAAGATTTTTATGATATTCCTCGTAGTTTCCTAGCTTCTTATGAATGAAACTATAAAGGTAGATGAAATTTGTGTGTGTTCAGAGTTCTGTGTGATTATAACTAAAATTATTGTGGCGTAATTTTGACAAGTCCCACATATACGCTAAAGAGGGTGACGTCACGTATACACTGGGTGACGTCACAACGTAGGTTTAAGTGACCTGCACCTGGGATTTCGTCCGGGTTGTGGGATTTGTAGGTCAAACCTCACTTATAGCAGCGGAAGGAAAAGGACAATGGTGGCGAAAATAAAATTCTGAACGCTCCAAATAGCTCTGATAATTTTGTCGTTCGGTCATTGATACAACAGCATAATATTGTGACTATAATACGGAGAATTTTGAGCGTTTGGAAAAACTCCTGTAGGTTCTAATCCTACACAGACTTGTATTATCAGAAACACTAACAACTCATAATTATTAAGACTGATAAGCTACCCGAGCTTCAGAACTCGTTCGCCATTTTGAACGAAATAGATAAATTATATTAGTAGACTATATTAATAGACTATTCCTATTATTAGACAAACTTCGGTATTAGAAATATTTAAATTATAAAAATCACGATTATTCCGATTACACTATTTTTTATTATTTTTTTTTAGTAAAGTAACAATTGTAAGACAGACAATTATACAATAAACGTTAATACATTAGTACACCTACAATACATGTAAAGCATTCGGACTTGTATTAAAATTCCACTTAGTCTGACCCCCAAATGGATGTTTACAATTTTTCCAAATTTTTATCCCTTTTTTGCGCCTTGGCGTCCCAGAGTTTAAAAACTTTTAATACTTAACACAGAATTCAGATTTTATATAAAATTTCCTTTAATTTGATACCCCACATGAATTTTTGCGATTTTGTCAACATTGTCACCCACTTTTTAGGGTCCTGGCGTTCAAAAGTTTTGAATTTTTAAGAAATTAACACTAAATTCAGACTGTGGTTAAACTTATTAAACTTTCTTTTAATTTATATCACACATAGACATTTGCGATTTTTTCATTATTTTGACGCCCACATTTTTGGGGCTCTCGTTCCCCTATTTTTTTGGGGACCAATCTCAAAAACAACAGAGTCCTGTAAGGTAAAAAAGTATTAACATATGCACTAAGTTTTACGAAAATCGATTGATTCGTTCAAAAGTTATCGTGTGACGTACCGCAAACACATTTTTTTTACTTCAATTTATTGCAATTTGTAATCTGTTCGATTAAGCGAACATTGAACAAAAATTGTCTGACAAAACACATACATGATTATGAAGATCTGACCATTGACAGCTCTTCTTGTTTTTGTTAACAGATTAAACAGATACACACATTACAAGACTAAATGATAAATGAACAAAAATCACTTCCACTTGCTGCTGGCATGATACAATAAGTTCAAAATGTTAAACACTGGGCCTATAAGCCACATATACTGGTTGACATTAACACTTAATGTTGACACGAATACAAAACATACAGATATTACAGAGCAGATATCACACACATTACAATACAGATAATACAGAGAATACATTATTAGTTAAACCTGAATGGTAAGTCTAACAGTTTTTGGCTTTTTAGTCTATAAATATCTTCATTATTATCTAACAAATTAATTGCCAGGTGGTTTGGATACTTTTCTAATTTAGAGATGTGAGTGCTGCAGAGGCGCATGATTTCTTCTCTCACACCTGGAACTTTGAGGTCTCGGTGTACATTTGGGAAAGTATGAAAAATTATAACTACGTTGCAATAAAAAATCGAATGCTTATTAAAGTTCATGGTTTGTTAGTAAAAAATGGAATCAATCATAGCATTTTAATGCAACAATAAATGTGACAGATCTAACGACACGACTCAGATCATGACGAAGGAAAACTAACATGAACGTTGACGATGAGCCTGAAAGTGAAAAAGAAAATGAACCTGAACTGATTAAGAGTTTTGGGCTTACAAAGGTTTTTGAAGCCTTATAGTTGCTTGACTAATTAATTTTTCTGGATTTAAGAGACTGAAAGTTGTTTATACGATTTTGCTATCTTTGGCCGTAACCAGTTGTTCTGATTAGAACAGTTGTTGTTCTAACATGAGCTGAGTTAAAACGATAAAAACAGGCTCGGGTCTGCAATGGGAGACGTATGGCTTTCGAGCCTTATGGTTCTAGCTTCAGAAAAAGACTTATTAGAGTAGATTCCTGATGAAGAAATAATTCATAATTGATTTCTTTACCGTCATCGGAAAGGAAGAAGTTACTGTGCCGAATATAAGACAAAACAACTAGGACTTCATCAAACCATTATTTTTTTCATTTTTTCTTCTTTACAATATGCTTTGTTGATAGTTTGTTCCTGTGCTTTGAAATATTGTCTTACACGTATTAATTTCAATAGATTTTTATTTATTCATTGTTTAATTTCAAATGAGAATTTATTTGCAAACTGTACTATTTTTAGCTTTAGCTTATTTGTAATACAATGTTTATGACATTTTCTTTTAATTTTAAATAAACTTCCCCCTTTCCTTGGGGAAGGGGGGTTATTCATTAAATTTGGGAGGGGGTGAGTCATCAAGGTTAGGGGAAATGGGCATCCCTGATAAAATTAAGGAAATAGAAAACTTGTAACAAAGAAAAAACAAAGCAACTCTTTTGCCATGGTAAGGTCACATTCACAGCTAGAACAGCTGACGACCTAATGTTTGGAGCACCTAGCAATGAAGACCCCATCTCGTTCAGCAAACATTTAATATATGTAGACGTATTTACCTAGATATCCGTCGTGCGACTTCGTTTTTCTTGTCCTTTATGACGCGTTTCGGCAACGAATTGCCATCTTCAGAAAACTTGATCACTCATTAGAGATCGTTAAAAAATTAAAATACTAAAATCATTACAGTAAAAGTGCACTTTTACGACAGCGGAAATTCACATACGCGAACATGAAATTTTATGTTTTTCGCGTGGACATTATCAATCGACTGATTCACTGTTTATATATCCACTGATAAAACTGTTTTGTGTATTATAGCCCGTGTGTACTGTAACTTTCTATTTACCGGCGCCCGTGTGCAAGTATTGCCGTGTCGTACAAGTCGCACGACGGATATCTAGGTAAATACGTCTACATATATTAATATAAGCGACTTGGAGACAACTAACCTAAAATGTATTATAGCAAACATTTTTTTGACACGACTTCTGATAACTGAGAAAGAATGCAATTTATTTCAGAACTTTACCCAAGTTAGCGTTACTCTACTCCGACTGTTCATCGAAATGAAATTTCTCGTTCAGCTGACGATGATTTCTTTTGGATCAATCCTAGAGTTCTGTGGACTGGTGAGTCCAGATTAGTGGGTCTGTGCATCGTTTCTTACAAATTATATCGATAAGTCCAATTTTTGTAGTAGCAATTTTCTAGTGAACCCAGTGACAGTAATTCAAACGTGACGCCTTTGTCTGCCATCTTAGATGTTACGCTAGGCCTATATGCTTCCAAATTAAAGAAAGACGTAGCCTATTTCCTAAATTTTCATTAATCTCGGTCATAAATAATTTCAGTGTGTTCATCATATAGTTAATGCCCCCCCCTTCTGTCAGTCAGCTAGTCAGTCAGTCACTCTGTCTGTCTCTGTCTCTGTCTCTGTCTCTCTCTCTCTCTCTCTCTCTCTCTCTCTCCATCCGTTAGATTGTTGCCTAAAGAGACTGTCTCAGCCGGAGTTGGTTATCCAATTGAGCCTCAAGTGGTGTAACTAGTTTTTAAGCGCCGTGAAGGTCTTTTTTATCTTTGGGTTTCCCCGACCATTTCCAATTCTGAGTTACCCCACATCGAAACGTTGACAAGTCTTTACTAACTTCAGAACCTTTGTGTTTCAAAATTATGAGCAGCAGCTATTCTGAACCTAAATGCCACATTTTTAGTTCATCAAAATGGAACCAACGAAATATAGAGCTACTTCTTCTTCTATGGCGTCACAGTTCGGAGTCGAACCTTAGCCTCCATAATCATCCCCCTCCATTTTTCCCTGTCCTTAGCGGTCGATGTCCATCGTTTTATTTTAAGTAAGTGTCAGCATTCCTCGCGACTGGGTCAATCCAGCGATGCTTGGGTCTTCCGACAGGCCTTCTACCCTCGATTTGACTAAACATTACCTTCCTAGGTATTCGGTTACCTTCCATCCTAGTGATGTGTTCTGCCCATTCCAATCTATGCAGTCGGATGGTGGTGGCCAGATCATTGTCTTTATATAGCTTGCATAGTTCCTATATAGAGCTACTGTACAGTCCTAAACGTTTTTCAGCGTGACGATTGAGTGAACAATGTCCTCCACCGTATTTGCGGACTATATGGCACTATGGACGTTTTGTCGAAGTCATAGATTCCAAATTTTGCGCCTCTCGAGTCCTGCGCCTTGGAATAGCCGCTATACGCCAGTCACGGTACTGGATCCCACCATTTGGTTGACTGCTTTTCCTGTACCACAATTTCACCATGCTTTCTAGGAGATTCCTGAGCTCGGTTGTCCAGGAAATCCCTCAGCACCTTAACGAATATCTTTAAGGCTTCGAGACTGAGTCTTTTTTTAGTATATCATAATCTCTGGTGAAAGGAAAAAGGTCAAACAAACACCGTGAGTACGGTAAGCGTTTTTTGGTGTTCGCTACTTTTGTTTTTCGGCGAAACTTCAAGACTTCTGGAGATACGTCTGTCAGAATACGGGAAAAACATTAAAGAACTAACATATCCAGTTCCAATTTAACTGAACACGTATGAGATGAGGAACATAAAATCCTATGGTATCAAATAGGAATCATTGGGCGGTAAACTAATACTAATAAACGTAAAATCGTAGAGGCATCTTTTATGGCTATAAATGATAATTGTATCAGTCACCCTAGTAAAGATATATCTAGGATCTGGATAAGGAATTTGAAGGGATAAGTAGGGCACGATGTTAGGCTATGGGAGGACCCAGGGTCTAAGTTGGTTATTTAAACAGGGCGTTGCTTGTCTCCGACATTTTTTTATATAATTTTTCTATAGTTATGTTTAACTTCGTAGGTTGGTGGTGGTTTATTATTCTGACGGTTCACGCTTGTTAGTGAATGAATCTCGGTAGCCCTGAGTTCGTATTTAATGTGTTAGTTCAACTTACACCTGAAGACGACTACAGATTTTTTAGTGGTTGAAACGTTGTTTGGTAAATTCTAACCACGGCAATAGTCCGATATAACCTTTCTGATAGAGCAGGAGCATTATTATGACAGAAGAACTGCTAGTGAAAGGTTCAGGTCGTTCCCATAATATTTTCCTACTCATTCTTTTCAAGCAGGTGATGTCAGTAAAGCAGTAGGCCTATGATGTTTCCATATGGTGCTGACACAACAAACGCATTGTCAAATCTAATTTCCGGCCTCTGGAATATTTTTCGTGTATACTGTAAAGACAAAATTAAAACCTATTTAATAACTGAGTACAGTAAATTATAGTCACAGTAATCCCCCGTTATAATGGACTAATAGGGGCTCTGAGTAGGGCGTTATATTGAAAATCCTTTGTAACTGTATACTGTATAGCATGTAGGCTTTATAATATGGATATTACTACGTGGATAAAATATAAACTATTTACGTAAAGATCGGAATAACAGCTGGAGCAAAGAGAGTTACAGATAACGACCGGACAAAAGCAGATAAGGTAGAAGCTCGAAGACCTCCTCGGATTACATAATTCCTGACAAACCAAGGAAATCCTATTAAGGAACGGAGGGTTTTCGATTGGAATCGTTCCAGTCTACACCTGTTACTGGTTGACAGAAGTGACCACTATGTTGGAGCATAGGTCAGTTCAGACCTGAGAGACATAAGATAGATGGTTACTTTCGTGAGCAGAGCCAGACGGCTGCGACACGAGAGAAATGGGAATAATTTGGCTCGGACGCCACGAGCCTTGTCGAGGGCTTCGGTCACGTGGGCGTTGAAACATAGGCGCTGGTTTAACCGAAAGCCTAGATACTTCACCGTCTCTTTCTAGTCGATGGCCTCCCTCATAAGCAGCGGGGCTGCCATCGTGAAATGGACTTACGCGTGAAAACGTCGTCTTGGATTTCTCCGTGTTGATCGTCACCCTCCACTTTCTTAGCCAGTCTGGAAGCAAGCCTAACTGACACTGCAATTTTGTATTCGCAAAGCGCGGGGACAGGGAGCTACAATGATACATAGCATCGTTGCCGAAGAGGGATAACGTGACTCTGGGCAAAACTGGCAGGTCGTTCGTGTACACAAGGTACAGAACGGGGCCGAGCACAGAACCCTGCAGGATGCCGACGGCGACAGATTGATCTGTACAACAGGACCCGTCGACGCTCACCCTAAAGGTACGGTCGCTGAGATACGACAGGATAAAGAGCACTATGGATGAAGATAACGGGGAATGGGCGAGTTTGAAGAGAAGACCTTCGTGCCAGACTTTATCAAGGCCTTGCTCACATCCAGCAGGACAGCGGCCGTAGGCGCTTTTCTATTGGCGGCGTCAGACAAATGAGTAAGAACGCGGACTAGCTTAAGAGTAATCGAGTGGTCTCTGTGGAACCAAAACTCTTCGCTGTGGACGAAATCATCCAACAGCGGCAAGATACGGGCGAACAGGAGACGCACGAACAATTTGGAGATGACTAGTAAGACAGAAATAGGAAAGCATCAGACAGCTTTCAGGAAACATTCGCGGCTTACTGGGGTTGGGAATCATTACGATGTTGGCAGTTTTCCATAGGCGGGGAAAGTACTGGAGCCGGAGACAGGAATTGAACAGCTCGAGAACAAGGTCAATGTCTGAGGTTAGGAGATGTTGTTAGAGTGCAGCGGCCCCGATCCGCTCAGGACCAGGGGTGCGAAGGCGGTCAAGTCGGCAGATAAATAAAAAAAGAAGTTCGGCCCTATTGAACGGGAGGTCAGGGTCAGTAGGGGGGGGGGGCGGAAAAATATTCAGAAAGTAAGTCCTGAACCTCTGCCAACCGGACAGGGTCCGAGACGCCTTGGTGAACAGTAAATTTCGCCTCCATGCAGTCGGCGTAGACGTCACCCTTGCATTTTGCCGAAGACACAACCCCGTTCGGAATTTCAAGCGCGCTGCGAGTTCTCTTCTCGTGGGTCAGTCTACTCACCGCTTTCCAAACAGAGGCGTGGTCGACTTCAAGAGACTGAAGATATGAGTCTCACCGGTCAGAGTTTACGTCCTATAGAAGCTGCTGGACGTAAAGAGACTGCTCCTGAAAGCGCCGTTTGGCGGCGGGGTCTCGGGTTCTTTGCCAACTACGGCGGAGCTTTCGTCGAAGCCAGATGGCGTGGAGAGCTTCTGGTGGAAGAGCGATTTCGATAATTCAACTCGAGTGTATAGATTATTCAAGGTATGTCGATCCTTGACATCTTAGACCAACTCCTGAAGATTGGTGGCTTAAAGACCCAGATCATCACGAGTGACAATCGGGTCCACTGTGAGAGAAGATAACTGCCTAGAGAGCTCGTCGTGATAGTAACTCCTAACAAGATTATCGGGAGGTCGGGGTGGAGCCGACTTCTCTCGTAAAAATGGGATTGTGGTCGGACGAGAGGTCCGACACAGGCGAGACCTGGATGTGATGAGTCACGTTCTTGGCAATGACAATGTCACTGGCCGGTGAAGGGGATGTGTGTTGGTTGTTCTGGGCCGATGACTTGAAGTGCCGGGTCATCAGAGACGAACCGGTAAAGAAATTTTCTATAGGTATTGGCGATCTTGCTGTTCCATGTGGGATGTTTAACGTTTAAGTCGCCGGCTACAATCGTAGACAGGGGCTGGTCGAGGAGAGGGTCCCACTCCTTGGGCGGCTGCGCTGTTCGCTAGAGATACGGCGAAACAAGGCGCAACTCCGACCCGTCTGCTTCCACCGCCACCGCAAAACCTTCTATGACAAGAGTGTCTAGAGGAGTAGTGCCCTATGGGATATCCGCTTGTGGACTAATACAGCTGTACCCCACAAGGGGGACAGCGAGGCTGTAGGGGACGATCCTGACGATAACAGGTGTAGGCCTACCATGGAAGAGGGCTTGCAATCCAGTTGCACTCGTCTAATATATTTGTTGATAATAAATCCTACATTGTCCTATTTTGTAGTAAATAATTATTTATAAATTATAAGTTATAGCTAACTTTATAATTTTGATGTGATTTTTGAACAAACTTGTTTTTATTTGGAATTTCGATTTACATTTACCTTTTTTTTTACAAAATAATAAACTCGGGATTGTGGTAAAAAATTAGTAATAAATTATTGTTAACTCATGGTAGGTTTTTCCCAATAGGGCTATCTGAAAGTTGTTCTGCTGCCTCGTAATATCTCCTTGATATATGCTACTCTCCAATTCTGTCTACTGGAATAAATTCAAGGTTATTCTAATACAGTGATAATTAATTAGTAATCAATTACTGTAATTTTTTTTTCAGATAGATCTACTATTTTCGAGAAATCGCATGTTGTGCTAGCTCGGAATGTCTATATTGTGTGTGGTAATAAATTCGCGATTACGGAATGAATTAGTAATTAATAAATAAGTAATAAATTATAGAGTAGGTTTTCCCGATATCTGAAAGTTGTTCTGTTAGCTCATATTACCTTCTGTAGATATCTATAGACGCACTTAACCTTAAAAGCTATGACTACATTATTTATATTTAGGCATTATGGTTATAATTTTAATTAAAAAACCCAAAGCAGTAGTTCCAGTTTTTTGTATTTTTGTATGACCGTCTGGTTTACTATTATTTTACATAAAAACAATAACACACTCAAAGTAGAATATTTGGGGTTTCATAAATTTTCTTAAAATTTCCTAGTAATGAAATTTAACTAATAAAATCTGTATTTCGTTCAAGTAGTGAGCGAGTTCAGGAAACTTACTAGTTATTATTATTATTATTACTATTATTAAATCAACTTATGAACTGAAATCAATATATTAACCAGTGGTTGATTTCTAAAATTATAGGTGCCGGAACGCATCAGTTCAAAAGTTGTACAGACACAAATATACTTGAATTATATATTAGCGTATAAGTTAACATCAGGTTGTTACAAAGGTGGTCTACATTTTTAAAGCCTTATAAAAATGTAACATACGTATAAACTTGTATCTAAAAAGATAGTAAAGTTCTTGATATTTCTAAAGAGCTTCATCGTCAGGTTAACTACACGACAATCGAAAACATGTCACTTATGATGGCGTCATCCCGGAGCCTCAATCAAACTCTAAGTGACGGTTTCGGTGGTTCGGACATTTTAAACAAGTTTCCATAGTTTTATCATTGTGTCGTCATATTGTTTGTTTCTGGACCTTTTCTTACTCTTTGTGTCCAATGGTGTATGATGACCAGAAATCAGCCATGAATCCACGTACTTTGATGGATAAAATAAACGGATAGGAGGTTCATTAATTTTCACAAACAAGAGGGTGGATACAGTCTTTGTCTTTAGAGGTGCTCTTAAAGATGTAATGATTAGATTCATTTGCGAGAAATCTCTCTCATATTCGCTTTAAGATATTGCTATTGATTCAGTAGCATATTTCAAGATAGAAAGACTCTCCGGAAAATTTCAGGAATGCACAGATAAACGTAGGTCGTCGCTTCGTGTCGACACCGCTAACTACGAATGTCATCTTCGAGCGAGCCTTGTTGAAATTTTTTAAAATGCGTTCTACTTACAAGAGAACTTCAGGTAGAACGTATTTAAGAAAATGAACGATAGTACTTAAGATGAAGTGATGGTGTTAGATTTTGACAAATGTTTAGTTTTGAAGTGGGGCTGATGAGGGCCACAATTTAAAAAGTAGTAGTAAATATTTGTAATACTTAGGGATTTTCTTTTCATATTTTTTTTTGGTAATTTATTTTTGGATCCAAGAGGTTCCGGAACGCCGTTCCGGCGCGTTCCCCCTGAAATCAAGGCCTGATATTAACTTATTCACTTTTATTTTTAATAATGTATATAATTATTTATATGAAGCAGATTATTACCCACGTGTGAGAGAGAGAGAAAGAGAGAGAGAGAGAGAGAGAGAGAGAGAGAGAGAGAGAGAGAGAGAGAGAGAGGTAGCGAGAGCTGAGAGAAAGAGAGAGAACGAGTGAGAGCGAGTTCCTTCTTTATCGAGTGTTTCAGTCCACGTGCTTCCGTCACGTGGCGACATCTACCGGCAGTGTTTCCATTTAACTAGGGAATGTCAAACTTGCACAGAGCACATGCTTTGCTCGATGTAGTATCAGGAGACTATAATTACTAAAGTGATTCACAACTGTGCTCTTGAGTAAACTGGTTTTTTTCTCTTTTGTGTCTCCTATTTCGCCGTTATTTACTTGTTATATATACAGTATATATAAGTTGATATCTACATAAATAATTCAATCCATATTTATCCTGCTAGCAAATGATATCTAATAACGCGGTGACAACGATTACAACAATTTGCTTTTGGTGACATCAGTTTGCTATGGGAACAGGTTTTTTATGACACATAAGATAAAGGCAAACAAATGCATATTTGTATTGGTTTACTTTTTGAATTATTTTACTTTTAAAAATATTCTTGTCGTTTTTTTCATTCTGAAAGTGGTGTAGCAATTTATTATCCACTTTAAATTACAATATGGTATACTGTATATCTATACATAATTAGACGCGGTAACACCTGGTTGCGTATCTATCTAGCCGTTGTTCGCCAATTCCGTAGCCAACACTAACCTTCCTATGAAAGTTTGGTAAAAGTCATTGCTAAAAAACATTATTACAGCGCTAGCAAGCTCACAGAGCTGCAGAACTCACTGTTTTGAACGAAATACGTTGTTATTAAATTAGTTATATAACAATTCAGAAAATAAGTTAGTTGTATGATTCAGACAATTTTTTCATATTACAGAAAAATTACGAAAATCCAACTACTCTACTGTTTTCTTAATAACACAACAATTTAGAGCAGACAATCATAAAATAAATACAAAACGTTCCGAACTACTGCGTTGGTTTTACTTACATGTTCCATAAGGAAATGGAAATATGGTCATGGCGAAAAAATCGTGTTCGAGATAACGGCAAATTCTGATTGTACTACCATCAAAACATGAAAAAAAGTAATTTTTCGAAAAGTGTGTGTGTGTAGAATTTTTTCTATGGCAAACGATAACAGCCGCAAATTCAAACAAAATCAAATAATGTTTTGCATACAGCTCTGAATTGTATTGATTTTGGTGAAGATCGGTTAAGGGAAAGGGGTAGTTTACCTGCAACATTTGATGTTTTAACAAGAATAAAGTGCTTAATTTTGATAAATAAAGTATCCTGAAAAGAAGGTCATAATAATCCACTGTAGAAAGGTAGATGAAACATCTATAAATGAAAAGGGTAGTTGAAGGGGGAGGGGGTAATTTTTTTATAAATTAAAATGGTAGTTGATGATGGAGAAGTAAATTTTATAAGTTTTATTGTGCAGTACGTTATTGACAACAAAGAAGTAGTTTCTATGGAAACATTTCGTTTCACTTTAACAAAATTCTAAATTTTTTCATTTTAATTTAAATCATGTATGAGAGAAAATATATCGTTCGTGGCAGGCAAGCATATCTCAATTATGTAATGTTTAGGTTTCCATTTTATTATTATGATTACCGCAACAAAAAGGCAGGCAAGGCACACACACACACACACACACACACACACACACACACAATTCGCGTTATTTCTGGTCTCACTCATGTTTATTTTCTTACATTTGCACGCTTTTTAAATGGAAAGTGCCGAAACCCACACCAACACAACTCGTGCAAGCCGAAAAAGTGTCCAGCGTGGATAGGGATTTGCTTCCTGTGGATCGCTGGGAAGTGTAACTGCACGTGTTTACAGAGAAACGGTTCATAGACAGACTTTTCGTCTTTAGGGAATGGACCCTCTGCAAGATGCTCAGGGTCCATGAGTGACTTCGGAGCGCTTCGGAGGAGGGATGATTATCTGCGCAGTTCGGTTAAACATATTTGATCCCTTTTTAAGGTTCTGGTATCTTAAATTGCAAAATTTCCAAAATCGTATAATATATTAAAAATTTGGTTTAATTTGATAGCACAAATGGATTTTTGTGGGTTTATCTGAATTTAAACCCTCTTTTTGTGCCCTGACGTTCTAAAATTTTGAAATTAAAAAAAATAAACTCTATAATCAGATTATGGTTAAAATTCCCTTTAACTTAATATACCACACGGATTTTTGCGATCTTTTTCACCATTTTCCTCCTGCCCCGTAATTATGTGGGATCAGTTTCAAAAACTCTGTACAATAAAATTATGGACACGCATGTCAAGTTTTACGAAAATCGGTTGATATATTTAAAATTTGTCTACCGACATACCACAAATATACAGATAGGTAATAAAATGCTGTGACGATTTTGAAAAATATCGTAAATCGCACAAATAAAAAATTTTTAATTTCTAACAAGTAAGAGTATTATCCACCCTTACCTATACCCAGATTCCTGCATCAACTTGAAATTGTCCCGTACCAACACGCAAAGAAAGGTGTTAATTAAATAATAATAATAATTACGTTAATTATTTAAAATACGACTATATAAATAAGGAAATCTCTAATTCGTAACAAAGTTAACATAAAGTATTTACATTCTAATTGGTGAATAATTAATAATATATAAAAGAACGAACTATTTTCTCAGTGCGTAAATACGCGCCAGCTTACTGACCCCTCGCCCCTAAACTATGCACACAGTCGCCAGTAGAACTTCGACATGTAAAGATGTGAGTTTTGTGTTGTCCACATACACGTAGGTGTATGCCGTTAAAAACATATCCAGTTTGAGGTGATTTTATTTTGAAGAATGTAGTGTGAAAATAATAACATAAATAAATAATGTAGTGTGTGTAGAGTTATAAAGAATATAAAGAAAGGAAAACTTAGCCGACACATCTCTTTTAAAAAATAAAACTGTAAGTTGTAAGATATGTAACTTACCAGACTTTAGTACTGCAAAGTAAGGACTATAATTAAGGTGTAAAATGTGAACTACAAACTCCAGACGTAGAAGAACTTCAAGTAAAAATCCGGTCGTCGAGACCAGATATAATCAACCCGATGTAGCTTCAAGAGGAACCACGTACTCCACCCTAGAAGACGACAGAAGATGACCACCAAGGACCCAACAACAACCTCATATTAAATTCAGGTGATATCCAAACACAACATTTGTACATATTCGTTTCAATAAGAGAAGTAACAAAAGAACACTAAAGAACTTTTAATAATGTAAAGAATAATTTATCAGATTTTTAATTTTTGTAATGAAGTAGTAGTAACAGAACTATATCTAAATGTAAGGTAATTCTGTAGTTTACAACCAATCTTATTCTTCCAATAATTTGGTTAAAATTGTGATAAATTAATTTTTAACAAAGTTCAGACTCGGATCCTAGGTATTTAAAACAAACATCTAGATGAGTACTTTTGAGATAAAAGGAATAATACACTTAATATTTTTAAAGCATTAAAAGCAGAATTTACTAAAGTAATTCTTTTAAAAAAGAAACAAAGTAAAACATGAGATTTGAATAGTAATAAAGAGATGTTTTCGCTAACACCAAGTGAGTGAATAAATTTGTGCAATCCTTGTCTATTTCCTATGTAAAAAATTGTGTTGTAATTTGTTGGTAAGGAAGTTTTACTAACAACGGCAGCTAGTTTAATTAACTGGTAACGAATTGAACTAGTTCCCGACTTTTGTGTTGTCTTAACAAGGGAGACGTCACAAAATTGCGCCACTCTGCTTTTGTGTAAAAATACTCTGCTATGCTAAATTATATAATAGGTTTGTAAGCATCGTGACGCCTACAAAATTGCGTCACTGTTCTTTGTAAAAATAATAATAATAATTGTA
The DNA here is from genome assembly GCA_034769895.1 of Magicicada septendecula. NCBI lineage: Eukaryota > Metazoa > Arthropoda > Insecta > Hemiptera > Cicadidae > Magicicada > Magicicada septendecula. The sequence goes on from CM068373.1 coordinate 150,412,103, forward strand.
TATTGTTATAATTCGTTAACAATAACTTTGACAAACATTAATTTATTCACTCTGAAATAAACAAAAAATAAGTGAGTAAAATTTTAATTAAGTTATAATAATATTAGTATCGCGACTTTGCCGTAATAAACAAGTCATCGCTGGTAAGTATTCCATTCTAAACCTGTCGGTAGAAACCAGTCTGTTCATGTTAAATACGTGTTGAGGAATGTAAACTCTCCCCTTTGTATGCACGCATCTCATTCAAAACCTCCCCTCGCTAACCAAACAAACCACCTTAGACACGATCTTTCCTGTTCTGAATTGTCCTGAATTACCACCCTATGCAACTAGACGACTCCCCAAAACAGCTGACCCTTTGTGCTATTGTTAAAGCAATGAACTTTTCGTATATGAAATTTCTCTCTACTATACAATGGTATTAGCGTTTTGTTTTGACTAATTATATATGACAGTACAGAAAATTGAATTGTTGTGAGATAAGTTATGTTGATTAATTAATATAAGATTCCATATGTAATAAGATATATATATGTATGTGTTTAAATGAATTCACGTTAACTATTTTAGACACTTATAAAACGAATTAAAATAGATGACATAAGATTTGTCGTTCGTAATACGTCGTGTATTTAAAGTTGTTATTATCAAAAATGGCTCAATTTAACCCCGACTTGTTGTTGAAAGACGAATTAAGCTATGAAGCATTATTGCGTGGTCTTCCATACTCTAATGTAACTGTCGCGGAACTTCGCAAGACGTTACGTGAAAATAAACCGGACAAACCCTCACTGTTAAAGTGTAATTAACGATTACACTAATCGTTTAAGTGTTTTAGATTTTGAGAGCGAAAAAGAAACATGTTATCACAAGTATACAGAACTAACTTCGATCGCACAAACCCTGCGTGATGAAAAAATCCCCCGCAGTAATTTTACGCACCACCCAAAGAATCGAACATCTGACCCGCCGTATCACCAATTTGTTGAATTGGCCCGGTGATAAAGTTACCCCTCATGATGTACAAAAATTCGCCGAGGAAGCATTACAACAATTACCCGAGATAATGCGCGAATTACGTCGAAGATCCGAATCGTTTAGATTAGAGGAAATTGAAGAAGCAATGACGAAACTAAACATTTCCCCTACCCAATCCCCGACTCAAGAACAGCCAAACGGTACTGCAAAACTTCAGCTTCTGCAGGAATCAAATATAGATCCATTTAAAGAACGGTTAACTGATAGTCAAGTAAATATCCAGCCAGCAAACGTTACGTTACTCCCTAGTGAACTAGAATATATGACCCGTACCTACGATTTACCTCCTCACTTGCGGACGAATCAATCTGCGGAAAAACCTAGAATGATGACTCAAGTAAATCTAACTACCGAGCTCTATGGAAAGATAACCCACCCTGTAGAAAGTATTTTGTCTGACATACCAATCACTGATGGGCTGAATATTACAAAGCTCCTTGATTTTATCAAGCACATTTTACAATTAAAGGACCTGCAACAACTAAGAGATAACCAGATTTTGCAAGTAATTTTACCTAAATGTAGACCTCGTTTAAAAGATAGAGTGTTAGAATCCCTAAGGTATAATCACCCGGTAGAAGAACTTCATACCAACCTAATAAGACATTTCATTCCCACCGGTATCTACGAAGAATTGAAGCGAAACCTAGTACTTCGTGTATACAAGGAACATACGAGAGATTAGCTCATTATATATCTGAGGTAAGAGAATCTGCTTTATTGCTACAAGTTAAATGGAGTGAACAACAGTTAGTAGACACTATCTTAGTAGGACTATCTCCCGAGGAGCGATCTCGCCTAGCACTCATGAAGCGACCAACCACTTTCACCGAACTAGAACTATGTTGTATACATTCGTCCAACGTCTGGTATTCTGACCAGAATAGACGCGTTTCTATGTCCCAGACTCAACACAGAGATTCATTCCAAACTCGACCAATTGGAACTGATACCCGAAACTACCGCGATAAGCGATTCGTAAGTACATATAAAACCCAAAGCTACCCCCATGTTTCATACTCTAGACCAAAACCCCGACAACCTACGAGCGAAGCAAATGAGGAAAGAAGATGTTATAACTGTGGAAAGGCCGGACACATTAGCAAGGTATGTAAACAAAAACGATACCAACAGAAAACCGACCAATCAAAAAAACATGTGAAGCTGGAAGAACGAAAATCCTACGTCTTCCGAAGCATCAGAAGGAAAGGTAACAACAATAATAATCATCGAATAAAAGTAAATAGAAATAAACGCATAGACCCTTACTTAACAAGATTTATCGAGAAGTGCAACTCTATTGGTGCATGTAGAACAAGTATATGCCAACTACCCTATGTACAGATAGACCTTGGAGCAACGAATATCCTTGGTTTAATTGATTCCGGATCTACCCGTAGTATAATTAGTAAACAGTTAGCCACCGAATTAGCTAATCATAATCTGATTAAACGTAGCCAAATGGTGAACATAAAGTGTACCAACGCAAATAAACAAAACCTAAAGATATCGCGCAGTATTACGGTGAAATTAAAAATAAAGAATTTTACTTGGTATATTCCCCTACTAGTAGCTGAAGAGTTAGGACAAAACTTAATATTAGGCGCGGATTTAATAAGAAAAACTGGCTTAATCCTTGATATATATTGTAACCAGACGACCTTTAGGGTTCTGCCTTCTTCCTTAATGCCCAGCGTTGGGTTCGTCACTTTGTAAGAAGACCCTATATATGGCTGTAATCTGATCAAGCCCCACTGTTTGGGCTAGCCACTTGGTCACCAGACCGCTGTATGCCGGTCGTTACAAAAGAATAAAAATAAAGGGAAAATTCAATAATAATAGAATTTTCAAATAATAAAATAATTTTGTTTATGTTTATAGAGGTATGTATAATAGATAAATCTGTTTTTTAAAAGGTTCGGGTAAAATTTTAATAACAGGTAGTTATTTATTGACCGTCGAGCACTTCTTGAAGATTTGCACCAAGTCTGGAGTTAAATAGATTAACTCCAGGTAATAATCGATTGTTGACTTTCCTGACTGGTCCAATATCTTGTTCAAAATAGAATATATTCTTCTCACTTAATGCCTTCAGCCTTATAAGTACCCTTAAATTACCCTGTGAAATAAGTACAGATACAAAATAATGAAAATATAAAGATTTATTGACAATTTTAAATAAATAATCGATATTTTATCGATGGAGAGCAATTATCGACTCTGTCTCAGGAATTATCGATTGTGTCATACAGAACAAAATTTTATGTTATATTATATTAAAGACAGGTTCTTTGAGCGATTAGGATTAATAGTCAGAGAAGGGTGACGAGAAAGTATAACATTAACAATTAAAGATATTAATACAATAATTACTATTCAATAGTATTTAAATAATTCCACTATGTAATGTAAAAGAATGCTGTCAAACCATACGCAGACGATGACGTCACTGCGAAATCGTGAAGGCGGTCTCTGTAGAATTAAAAGATGGCCGCTACTATTTCTTGCGTAGTTACTGTAAACTCGGCATGTCCCAAAATCACGATAAAATTACCTTTGTGAATGTCTAAAATCTTCCCGCACTGGTGTAATATGTCTGTTAAGTTAGTTGGTGTATTCTGGTGAAGTGTTCCGTGTAAACTTGTGTTAATTTGGTTATTTTGTCTGTTTTCCCTTCTGGGGTTAAGTTTTTTCAAGTTACGGTTAGGTTTGTAAAGTGAATCAGTTGAAATATAATGTTTTACCGTTTACTGTCACTCGTATAGTGAAGTTAGAGGTTTGTTTTCACTATTGTCGTGAATGTTTTATAGTATTGGCTTCAAAAAGTGTCTAACTTGTCTAACTCTCGTTCACTGATTTCAATAGCTAAACGCTAGCATCATGTTCGACTTTTTGAAGAACGTTTTTGTCACACACCTATTCAGCTTGATATTCAACAAAAGACTAATTAACTTGGTCATAAATCTTGCCCAGTTAATCCTTGAAAAAGTATTGTTAACATTTTTCGACTTCCATACACATTAGAAAATATTACATTATATATGGAATTTTTCTATTTTATTCCTTACTTTTATGAATTACTAACCTTGTTATTGGTTTAATCATCTCATTCCCTTTAAATTGATGTATTATAGTCCATATCTGTAGACATTTTGTGGAAATTAACAAATTTTGTTCACACTTTGGAAATATAGGCTCAAAATTGGATTTCCGTCTTTATACAAAATTCCTTCCATTTTAAATATTATTAATACTATTATAATAAATTTTAATTAGTCATATTACTCTCCCTTTCCTTAAATATATATAAATTACACCTTTGAACTGGTTTTTTGTGTTAATTTGGAAATTTGACATTGCTCTTTAAAATTAATTAATTTATACATTTTGACAATTTACAAAATGTTAAGGTATATTTCCTTATTGTCATTTTAATTCATAGGATCATTCCTAGTAGTGGTTAATTGTGTTATCTTATATAAATCTGGGTAGTTTACAGGATTTATAAGTGAATTATACTATTTTATATTGGTTCTCTGATTTCACCCAAATGGCCTAGATTTTAGAATTTTATATTTCTTTCTTTCTCAAATAATTTAAACTTAATTCCTCCTCTGACTTTACATAATTACAATTATATCAAAATAACATGATTTATAACTTATTGTATTGTGTAGTAGTTAATTAACACTACATATTTAAAATAAATAATTATGAACCTGGTTCAGCAATCTGCACACTTGAACACATTGCAGATATGGTTGGAACATATATCTTTCAATTATTTTTGAGCTAACATAGCATACCTTTTAGAACATTATTACTGGTATGTAGGTTATTATTTATCAAACATAATTCTTTTCAAAACACATAACATAAATCTTATTTTCTAATAAACCTTACAAATACATTTATTTAACACATTGATTTTAGGATTGTGAAATAACAGTCTATTTAAACACGTTACACTTATTCATACTATATTAGTACCAGTCCTTTCTGGTTCAAACCATTACTACTGTGATCCCCCACATCAGCAAACATTAATTCCCATATTTTATTTATTATCATTTTTTTTTACAAATGTCTTGTAAATAAAGATTTACATTAAAATAATAAAATACTGGAAACCTTCCATTTTATTATTTTATTATGCTGTTTATTATTTAGATTTTAAAGTTGTGATATAGCATACTACTAAGTTATAGTATCACCAACTTTAAGTTTATTGCTTTTTTTTAAAAAACACTTACACAAATTCACTTTCACTGTTGGTTCTGATATTTTGAGTCTTATTATCTCAGACCAGACCTTTAGTAATCATGGACCGTTAAGACTAGTTTATTTCTTTATTACACAATAGCTTTAGTCGGTGCACTTCTTATAATGCTATACAGCACTTTAGTTTTCTCAATAATTACATTTTATTAGATTTTGGGTATGTTATACTTTCTTTTGCATAGTTTTTGTGGGTTTGGGATTGATAGTAGTTTATATAATAATAGGTTTTACTACGGTGTTTCTTTCATACTATTTCTTCCTCTCCTCCTGTCTTCCTTCTTGTTCTTCTTCATATCTTCCTTCTGGTATTCATTCTTGTCCCTCTTCTAGTCTTCATTCTTGTCCCTCGTCTAGTCTTCACTCTTCTGTTCTTCCTTCCTCATTCTTGGGTAGACCAAGGTACTTGGTGTTATCACGACTGAGGTTTAGTTTGGAGTATTTAATTTATTCACTGAACTGACTTTATTCTTCTATACAGGTTTCAGGGTATTGTTTTCTTCCTGTTCACAAACTTTATTCCTTCCTCTTCTTGTTTTTTGGGGTATTTTGGTCTTCACCACCCTTTAATTGAGTCTCTTTTTCTTTGATATAGTCTTATATAACTGGTTTACTGCTCTGAGCTTCCTGGGTAACTTACTGGTATTATACTATGAGTTGATGAGTTGCTTCAATACTTTCTTTGGTTTCTTTTAACAGTGGTTTTTATATATTATGTAGTGAGGATTTTTATCTTATTGTGGTTCATTCCTCTGATTTATTTAAATGTCATTCAATATTATTATAACATTTGTTGGTGTAATTAAACTTTATGATTTCACATGACTTAAAATGTAGTGGATTTTCTGTTACGCTACAAAATGCCCTTCTCCAGAAGTAATTTTTTCAGACTATACTTGCTTTGTCTGAAACAATTGCTTATGATAATTATTCAAAGTTTGTTATTATTTTGGACTTCCTTCCATTTTAAATTCTCTTATTTATATTTGAGTTTATATCACTCTCACTTGATCTTCCTTGATAGTAATAGTCTTCTGAGTTTCATATTTATTATTTCATTTTTATATTTCTTCTTATTATTTTCTCCTTGGGATATTTTCTCCCTATCGTTCCCTACTTTGTGAGCTGGTTCAGTTCAGAGAGGCACTGTACGCTACTTTCCTCTGCTGTCCAATACTTCACACATATTTGAGTACAGAGGCAAATCATCTCTGCTCAAAAAATATATTAATCCTGCTGGAATTATCATCAGACAGATTAAAAAAATTATTCAGAATAGTACACATTTGTTACTATTTAAAAAATATCTTTGGGATACTTCACTTATTACTTATTATACTTCTCAGAGATTTTAATATTTCTATCTCAGTTGTTCATCTGACTTATTATCTGGATGTTTCTTTCATTTGATATTATGGTAGGAAGCTCTTCTATTATGACATTTTTTCAACTTTTCTTATCATATAAATCTTTTGGTTATAAATTCTTTATTACCTTCTGGTTTTTTCATTATAATCTGCATTATTTATAGTAGCATATCTTTGTGACATTTTTAGACTGTTTCATCGTTTTTAAAATTTCCACTTGTTATATTTTCTAGAATTTGTATAACTGTCATTATCATAATTGTCATTTAATTCATAAATCATTTTATATTTATTCATTTAATTACATAAATTTTTGACATTATTTTCACATTATTCTGGTCATTGTTATTATACTTGTGAATGATGGTTTTTTATTAATTTCATAATGAGGTCATAATTTCTCCTCATACCACTTCAAAGTTTCATTCTCTCATAATTCCAAAGAAGTTTTTGTACTTTATTATTCTATTCAATCACTCCAATCGTATTAAAGAAATTTTTTCCTTTTTATTTCCTTCATCACCATTTTACGGAAAGGTTTTTACTCTTCAAATTGAACTTAGACATTATCATATTGTTCAGAATTATTTGTTTTAATTCTAAATCTGTTTCCTTTCTTCATCCCATTATGATTCTTTGTTACCATGGTAATTATCTTCTATGCTTACCATAAATATGGTATGAAATCCCTTCAGTTTATCTCATCATAGTGTTTTATTCATAATTGGTTGGTAAGTTGTACTTATACTTGGTTTGGGAAACTTGATTTATTCATAATTCAAAATTCACTCTTCTGGTATTATTGCCACATAGTTTTTCACAAACATCTGGTATGTAAGGTGACCTTACATGTATTTTATTATTTTGGGGCTTTTAAATTCTAATTCTTCTTCTATTCTTACCATAAAGTTTTTCACATTTTCCTGGTATGTAAGGTGAACTTACTTATGTTTTGAATTTCGTTGATTTAAATTCTAATTCTTCTTCTTCTATCATCGCCATAAAGTTTTTCTTAAATAATTGGTTTGTAAGGTGATCTTAAGTATGGTTTGAATTTAGTTGATTTAAATTCTATCTTATATCTTCTAAATGGTTTTCCTTTAAATAAACTTTATGTAAGGTGGGCTTACATGTATTTTAGAATTTTGGAAGTTTTTAATCATAAAATTTCTTCATGGATGCCTGGTTAAAGATACCCTTGACTTTACTTGAACTTATTTCTTTGATTTCGTAGGTGTTGTTGTTATTGATTTTTGAGACGATATAGGGACCAGTGTACAGGAGCAATAACTTTTTTGTTATCCCCTCTAGGGAACTGGGTAATTCCCTATTCTTCAACAACACCTTCTCTCCAACGGTATAATGAATAACCTTACCCATGCATTTAGTGTATTTGTTCCGCCGTTTCTCCTGATCTTCGGCCACCTTATTACAAAATTGAATTTTATCAAATTTATATTTATGTTCTCTGGGGAACTCTAAGATATCTTCAATCTCTCTAGGGGGTTGTCTCTCGTACATTGCGGAGTATGGGGTTATTCCTATGGCAGGATGGTAGGCCAGGTTGAGGAATTCTTCAGTGGCCTCCAAGTATTCTTGCCACCTTCTCTGCTGATCATGGCAATATGTTCTTAATAGGCGCCCCACCTCTCGCAAGACTCTTTCGGCCGGGTTACTGCTTGGGTGGTATACGGATGTCTTGTATGTGTGAACCCCCATGGACAGCAGTGTATCCCGCCATCTCCTCCCCTTGAATTGCGTTCCGTGGTCGGTTATGATCGATACCGGTTTTCCGACGTTTGGGAAGTACTGGTCGATCAGGATATTAAGAACTTTCTTCGTAGTCGCCCGATTTGCTGGGTATAGCTTTACGAACTTAGTGTAATGGTCCATAATGATGACGATATATCTGTATCGGTGGCGGCCTCCACTGCGGGGAAATGGCCCGCAGATATCCAGGAATACCTTCTCAAGTTTAAACTGCGATGTTATTGGAATCATCTGCCCTTCTCTTTTCTCGTTATTAGTTTTTACGAGTTGGCAAATGCGACAGTTTCTAATATACCTCCGTACCTTCCGATTGATGTCTTTTATATAGCAGCTTTCTTCCAGGGCCTTTACCACCTTTAAAGCGCCCATATGCCCATATCGAACATGATAACTGATCACTACCTCTTTCTCGATATGGGTTGGAATTATTACCTTCCATTCCTCCTTATCCCACATGTCAACCTCTTTCTCGGCCTCTGCCGCCCTCTTTTCCGATGTAGCTCGTCTCTGCATCTTTCTGCTGTCTATCAATCAATCGCTGCCAAGCTTAGATTATTAAGCCCTCTAAGTTGGACGCCACTTTGTAACCAGACGACCTTTAGGGTTCTGCCTTCTTCCTTAATGCCCAGCGTTAGGTTCGTCACTTTGTAAGAAGACCCTATATATGGCTGTAATCTGATCAAGCCCCACTGTTTGGGCTAGCCACTTGGTCACCAGACCGCTGTATGCCGGTCGTTATAAAAGAATAAAAATAAAGGGAAAATTCAATAATAATAGAATTTTCAAATAATAAAATAATTTTGTTTATGTTTATAGAGGTATGTATAATAGATAAATCTGTTTTTTAAAAGGTTCGGGTAAAATTTTAATAACAGGTAGTTATTTATTGACCGTCGAGCACTTCTTGAAGATTTGCACCAAGTCTGGAGTTAAATAGATTAACTCCAGGTAATAATCGATTGTTGACTTTCCTGACTGGTCCAATATCTTGTTCAAAATAGAATATATTCTTCTCACTTAATGCCTTCAGCCTTATAAGTACCCTTAAATTACCCTGTGAAATAAGTACAGATACAAAATAATGAAAATATAAAGATTTATTGACAATTTTAAATAAATAATCGATATTTTATCGATGGAGAGCAATTATCGACTCTGTCTCAGGAATTATCGATTGTGTCATACAGAACAAAATTTTATGTTATATTATATTAAAGACAGGTTCTTTGAGCGATTAGGATTAATAGTCAGAGAAGGGTGACGAGAAAGTATAACATTAACAATTAAAGATATTAATACAATAATTACTATTCAATAGTATTTAAATAATTCCACTATGTAATGTAAAAGAATGCTGTCAAACCATACGCAGACGATGACGTCACTGCGAAATCGTGAAGGCGGTCTCTGTAGAATTAAAAGATGGCCGCTACTATTTCTTGCGTAGTTACTGTAAACTCGGCATGTCCCAAAATCACGATAAAATTACCTTTGTGAATGTCTAAAATCTTCCCGCACTGGTGTAATATGTCTGTTAAGTTAGTTGGTGTATTCTGGTGAAGTGTTCCGTGTAAACTTGTGTTAATTTGGTTATTTTGTCTGTTTTCCCTTCTGGGGTTAAGTTTTTTCAAGTTACGGTTAGGTTTGTAAAGTGAATCAGTTGAAATATAATGTTTTACCGTTTACTGTCACTCGTATAGTGAAGTTAGAGGTTTGTTTTCACTATTGTCGTGAATGTTTTATAGTATTGGCTTCAAAAAGTGTCTAACTTGTCTAACTCTCGTTCACTGATTTCAATAGCTAAACGCTAGCATCATGTTCGACTTTTTGAAGAACGTTTTTGTCACACACCTATTCAGCTTGATATTCAACAAAAGACTAATTAACTTGGTCATAAATCTTGCCCAGTTAATCCTTGAAAAAGTATTGTTAACATTTTTCGACTTCCATACACATTAGAAAATATTACATTATATATGGAATTTTTCTATTTTATTCCTTACTTTTATGAATTACTAACCTTGTTATTGGTTTAATCATCTCATTCCCTTTAAATTGATGTATTATAGTCCATATCTGTAGACATTTTGTGGAAATTAACAAATTTTGTTCACACTTTGGAAATATAGGCTCAAAATTGGATTTCCGTCTTTATACAAAATTCCTTCCATTTTAAATATTATTAATACTATTATAATAAATTTTAATTAGTCATATTACTCTCCCTTTCCTTAAATATATATAAATTACACCTTTGAACTGGTTTTTTGTGTTAATTTGGAAATTTGACATTGCTCTTTAAAATTAATTAATTTATACATTTTGACAATTTACAAAATGTTAAGGTATATTTCCTTATTGTCATTTTAATTCATAGGATCATTCCTAGTAGTGGTTAATTGTGTTATCTTATATAAATCTGGGTAGTTTACAGGATTTATAAGTGAATTATACTATTTTATATTGGTTCTCTGATTTCACCCAAATGGCCTAGATTTTAGAATTTTATATTTCTTTCTTTCTCAAATAATTTAAACTTAATTCCTCCTCTGACTTTACATAATTACAATTATATCAAAATAACATGATTTATAACTTATTGTATTGTGTAGTAGTTAATTAACACTACATATTTAAAATAAATAATTATGAACCTGGTTCAGCAATCTGCACACTTGAACACATTGCAGATATGGTTGGAACATATATCTTTCAATTATTTTTGAGCTAACATAGCATACCTTTTAGAACATTATTACTGGTATGTAGGTTATTATTTATCAAACATAATTCTTTTCAAAACACATAACATAAATCTTATTTTCTAATAAACCTTACAAATACATTTATTTAACACATTGATTTTAGGATTGTGAAATAACAGTCTATTTAAACACGTTACACTTATTCATACTATATTAGTACCAGTCCTTTCTGGTTCAAACCATTACTACTGTGATCCCCCACATCAGCAAACATTAATTCCCATATTTTATTTATTATCATTTTTTTTTACAAATGTCTTGTAAATAAAGATTTACATTAAAATAATAAAATACTGGAAACCTTCCATTTTATTATTTTATTATGCTGTTTATTATTTAGATTTTAAAGTTGTGATATAGCATACTACTAAGTTATAGTATCACCAACTTTAAGTTTATTGCTTTTTTTTTAAAAAACACTTACACAAATTCACTTTCACTGTTGGTTCTGATATTTTGAGTCTTATTATCTCAGACCAGACCTTTAGTAATCATGGACCGTTAAGACTAGTTTATTTCTTTATTACACAATAGCTTTAGTCGGTGCACTTCTTATAATGCTATACAGCACTTTAGTTTTCTCAATAATTACATTTTATTAGATTTTGGGTATGTTATACTTTCTTTTGCATAGTTTTTGTGGGTTTGGGATTGATAGTAGTTTATATAATAATAGGTTTTACTACGGTGTTTCTTTCATACTATTTCTTCCTCTCCTCCTGTCTTCCTTCTTGTTCTTCTTCATATCTTCCTTCTGGTATTCATTCTTGTCCCTCTTCTAGTCTTTATTCTTGTCCCTCTTCTAGTCTTCATTCTTGTCCCTCGTCTAGTCTTCACTCTTCTGTTCTTCCTTCCTCATTCTTGGGTAGACCAAGGTACTTGGTGTTATCACGACTGAGGTTTAGTTTGGAGTATTTAATTTATTCACTGAACTGACTTTATTCTTCTATACAGGTTTCAGGGTATTGTTTTCTTCCTGTTCACAAACTTTATTCCTTCCTCTTCTTGTTTTTTGGGGTATTTTGGTCTTCACCACCCTTTAATTGAGTCTCTTTTTCTTTGATATAGTCTTATATAACTGGTTTACTGCTCTGAGCTTCCTGGGTAACTTACTGGTATTATACTATGAGTTGATGAGTTGCTTCAATACTTTCTTTGGTTTCTTTTAACAGTGGTTTTTATATATTATGTAGTGAGGATTTTTATCTTATTGTGGTTCATTCCTCTGATTTATTTAAATGTCATTCAATATTATTATAACATTTGTTGGTGTAATTAAACTTTATGATTTCACATGACTTAAAATGTAGTGGATTTTCTGTTACGCTACAATATGCAAAACAATATTTCTTCAGATTTGATCGTACTCGAAAATATCAGTTCGACTCCGAATTAAGTAACGACGCCATTTGTGAAACCGCAACTATTAATTCAGAGCATCAAGAATCGAGTCTGAGTCATTTAAAAGGAAATGAGAGACTAAGAATTCAAAAGTTAATAAAAGAATTTTCTACTGTACTCACACCCAAGTTAGGATTAACTCATATAATCCAATATAAAATAAATCTTAGTGACAGCAAGGTAATACGACTCCACCCATACAAATTATCACCGCCCAAAATGGAAATAATGAGAAACCACATTAACAAACTCCTTGATCAGCACGTCATTGAACCGTCAACTTCTCCATACTCATCACCTGCATTCCTAGTACCAAAAAGAACTGACAAACATAGACTAGTCGTGGATTATAGACAGCTAAATAAGAGTATAGAATTTGAATCGATACCACTGCCCGACATTCACAGCGCGTTTCACTATTTTACAAGAGCGAAAATCTTCACTATAATGAACCTCAACCAAGCATTCCACCAGATCCCACTAGCTGAGGAATCAAAACATTTAACTGCTTTTGCTGTGCCATTTAATCTATATCAATTCACGAGAGTACCATTCGGTATATCACAAGGAAGTTCAGTATGTAGCAGACTGTTAGAAAAAATGTTCCATGACGTTAAATTTAAATTTGTATATCATTATCTTGACGATATAGTAGTATATAGTGAGTCAATGGATCAACATATTGATCACTTGCGTGAAGTATTATCCAGGTTAAAGAAAGCTGGACTGACCGTTAACCCGAGTAAAGTTAATTTCGCAGTAAAACAATTCTCCTTCTTAGGTCACATAGTATCTGCCGAAGGTAAGGTTAGCATCGATCCCGAACGTACACGCGCAATCCGAGAATTCTTACCGCCGAGAGACGCCAAAGGTATAGCTCGATTTTTAGGTATGATTAATTATTTTCATAAGTACATAGCCCACCTAGCGGATATAGCAGCCCCATTGAATGCTTTAAGAAAGAAAGGAACGAAATTCGAGTGGACTACTCAACACCAAGAAGCGTTTGAAACACTTAAAGAAAGCATAATATCCCCACCTGTATTGCAGTTAGCGGATTTCAATAAACCATTTGTCGTACAGACTGACAGTCCAAGTGTAGCATTAGGAGCCGTAATATACGAGGAAATAAATAATACTAGACTCCCGATCAGCTATGCATCCCGTACATTGACCGAGCAAGAAAGGAAGTTCTCAGCCTACGAACTTGAATGTTTAGCCGTAGTATTCGCCTTTGATAAATTCAAACCATTTTTGGAACACAAAGAATTTCTACTAGAAACCGATAATCAAGCTTTATCATGGTTATTGAATCACCCAAAACAGTTAGGTCGTATCGGAAGATGGGTGTTAAGATTAAATTGCTACAAGTTCAAAGTACAACATATTCGTGGTACTCAAAATGTAGTAGCCGATACCCTATCCCGCATGTTCCAACTACCCAATACAAGATCTGGAGAAGACAATATTGAAACATCTACCGTTAATACGCTAATTACTAACTTTCCCCTTGCATTTAAGGATATCGCATATCACCAACAACAAGATCCGAAATTGTGCAAAATAATAGAACAAATAGAAAAAGGAAACCATTCTGACAAATATACCTTGAGTAAAAGAGTACTTTGTTTTAAAAAGGCAAACGGAAAATTACTGAGAATAATCGCCCCGGAAATAATCAAACCCATGTTAATGGACTACTACCATTCATCGACAATTGGAGCTCATATGGGAATTAGGAAAACTATACATCGTATTCGCAAGGAATATCACTGGGAAAACATGAACAGTGAAATAAAAAAGTTCGTGAAAGAATGCGAAATCTGTGCCCTGAGCAAGCCAGCAAGAATCAGTCAAGTCGGAAAATTAATCTCCGAAATACCTACCACTCCCTTCTCGAAAATATACATAGACTATTCTGGACCTTATCCCCGTTCTAAATCCGGAAATACTATGCTATTAATTTGTGTAGACTCCTTCACTAAATTCGTGTGGATGTATCCTATGCGACGTGCATTAGCATCTACGACAATTAAAATTCTACAAGAAAGACTATTTAAAGATTATGGTACACCTTTAAACCTAATATCTGACAATGGACCCCAGTTTAAGTCGAAAGAATTTAACGACATGTGTTTTAAATTAGGGATAAATCATATTACCGTGACCGAGTACAGACCGCAAGGAAACCTAGCAGAAAGATACTTGCGTAACTTAAAATCAGCATTAATGTCTTATCATGCTAAAGACCAGACAGCCTGGGATCAAAATATTTCATGGATACAATTTGCGTTCAACTCAGCGTATCATGAAGGACATAAATCAACACCATTTGATTTACTGTACAAGTACAAACCCAACCATCCTTTAACCACAAAGTGGAAAATCCATGAGTTATTACCCCGCGACATAAATGGGAATAACATACGAAAAATATGGAACGAAGCTCGTGCAAATTTGAGAGCGAATTTACAAAAATCAAGGAAGTATCATGAGCAGAATAATAGGCAAATAAAGTATAAAGTAGGTGATTTAGTAATGTATAAAACTCATCATATGAGTAAAGCCGTTGATAGGACCACTTCGAAACTATCATATCGATGGTGTGGCCCCTACCAAATTCATAAGTTCATAACCCCCGTTACTGTAGCTCTGTATGAACCCAATACAGAAAATTACGTTCGCAGAAGCCATCTGCCTCAAATAAAAAAATGTTTTTCGTGTAAAAATACAGAAGAAAGACTACGAGAAAGATAGAAAACCGAGAATACTATTTAAGTATTAAGAATAAAATATGTTGTATATACTTATACCGAAATACGATAAGATTTTGCAACATCCTACACCATAAGTGAGTATAAACTCAAAAACCCCTCGTACGAATACTAGCGAGGCCTGATCAACCTTATCTAATGTCCTGCGAGAATGATATAATACATGAGAAGTCAGCTGACGATGATAATGAAGATGACGAGAGAGAGAGAAAGAAAGAAAAATAATCCCTAGCGCAGTAAACTAAAACTAATTCGATTGTTGTTACAATACGTAATTATTATTAGTAACATACTCATGAGTATAACTCCGTAAAACGAGTGATGAATTCAAAAAAAACCGGTAATAGATGTAAGAATTAAAATAAGGTAGATTTACGTTTTGTGTATTTTATGTGTAGTAGATGTATTAGAATTTAAATATTTTGTGTAAGTGTAAGATAATCAATTGATGAATAGAAATAAGCTGAGAGAGAGAAATTGCAGTATGAAATTCTGTGTCCAAATATAATTGTGTTAATTAGATTTTCTATTATTACCCCACCACCCCGTTTTCATAGTTAGGTGCAGGAGGATGTGACGATTTTGAAAAATATCGTAAATCGCACAAATAAAAAATTTTTAATTTCTAACAAGTAAGAGTATTATCCACCCTTACCTATACCCAGATTCCTGCATCAACTTGAAATTGTCCCGTACCAACACGCAAAGAAAGGTGTTAATTAAATAATAATAATAATTACGTTAATTATTTAAAATACGACTATATAAATAAGGAAATCTCTAATTCGTAACAAAGTTAACATAAAGTATTTACATTCTAATTGATGAATAATTAATAATATATAAAAGAACGAACTATTTTCTCAGTGCGTAAATACGCGCCAGCTTACTGACCCCTCGCCCCTAAACTATGCACACAGTCGCCAGTAGAACTTCGACATGTAAAGATGTGAGTTTTGTGTTGTCCACATACACGTAGGTGTATGCCGTTAAAAACATATCCAGTTTGAGGTGATTTTATTTTGAAGAATGTAGTGTGAAAATAATAACATAAATAAATAATGTAGTGTGTGTAGAGTTATAAAGAATATAAAGAAAGGAAAACTTAGCCGACACATCTCTTTTAAAAAATAAAACTGTAAGTTGTAAGATATGTAACTTACCAGACTTTAGTACTGCAAAGTAAGGACTATAATTAAGGTGTAAAATGTGAACTACAAACTCCAGACGTAGAAGAACTTCAAGTAAAAATCCGATCGTCGAGACCAGATATAATCAACCCGATGTAGCTTCAAGAGGAACCACGTACTCCACCCTAGAAGACGACAGAAGATGACCACCAAGGACCCAACAACAACCTCATATTAAATTCAGGTGATATCCAAACACAACATTTGTACATATTCGTTTCAATAAGAGAAATAACAAAAGAACACTAAAGAACTTTTAATAATGTAAAGAATAATTTATCAGATTTTTAATTTTTGTAATGAAGTAGTAGTAACAGAACTATATCTAAATGTAAGGTAATTCTGTAGTTTACAACCAATCTTATTCTTCCAATAATTTGGTTAAAATTGTGATAAATTAATTTTTAACAAAGTTCAGACCCGGATCCTAGGTATTTAAAACAAACATCTAGATGAGTACTTTTGAGATAAAAGGAATAATACACTTAATATTTTTAAAGCATTAAAAGCAGAATTTACTAAAGTAATTCTTTTAAAAAAGAAATAAAGTAAAACATGAGATTTGAATAGTAATAAAGAGATGTTTTCGCTAACACCAAGTGAGTGAATAAATTTGTGCAATCCTTGTCTATTTCCTATGTAAAAAATTGTGTTGTAATTTGTTGGTAAGGAAGTTTTACTAACAACGGCAGCTAGTTTAATTAACTGGTAACGAATTGAACTAGTTCCCGACTTTTGTGTTGTCTTAACAAGTGAGACGTCATAATGCGAAATGGTCAAATTTAAACTGAGGACTTGCTTCACTTCTTCGTTTAAATACAATACACATTACGATGTGATTACTAGACTTACTTTTAGGACTGGAGATTGACGTAAAAAGAGAATATGTAAATGTTTTCTTTTTTCTGGTTCACCCGAATCTAAACGTTAGTCTGAATATTGTATACTGGATAGGCTTCAACTTGTATTTTGTTAGTTTTTGGGTCACCAAGGTCACCGTCTAGTCCCTGATAGTAAAGTGGTTGGAACACCTGCTGGTATACCATGGTGAACCTCCATGTTCAGTTCTTCTTGTGCTACTTTGTTCTTGATTTTGTTTTCTGACGTATCTGATACCACTGTTTCTGCCCAATTTGCGGACTGATAAGAAGGCAACGCTCACTACTATGGTTATCTAGCGACAAACTTAGATACGCTGACCGTATTTTGTTTGGTTTTGTTTTCTGACGCATCTAACACCACTGTTTCTGTCCAATTTGGCGCACAAAGATAATCCTGTGATGTACCCTCGACACGCTGATGTGTTTCTTAGTACGCACGCAGAACGTAACACACTCACTTGAACTTTTAACCCTGTACTGATAGCCCTCGTGAAGAAGTAGAAGCTTTCCTTTCTTCGAAGCAATGATCTCCACTTAGATCAACATTCATGACTTTTACCAGGGGCGTAGTTATGGGTGGGGGGGGGAGACAAACGGGATCGGACCCTCCAGAGGGTTAAAAAAGTTGACAGGAAATTTTGTAAATCTCTTAAGATGTAGGTTTTTATTTTTTTCACCTGTGTACCCTAATATAGTAGTAACTCTTTGTCAAGTATACAAACAGACTTGTAACACAGAATTTGCGTGTACGTTTGAAATATGAAATATAGAAAAATCAATTCTGAGACCCTAGAAGAAGTTGTTAATGAAATGGCCAAAAAATCAAAGCGAATTAAACTCTAAAACATTTTCAAATAGTGTATCTCCTCATATGTGTATAAAACTTTCTTGGTTTACCCTTTTTTTTAATTAAGACTGTGTTTACCATTTTTAAATGTAAAAATGTCAGTAAGTATCTCGTAAACACTGTTTCACTAGCACGTATTTTTATTGTGTTATTACCATTTACTTTAATGGGACTGATTTCAGGATGTTATCACACGTTTTTAAGCCACCTTTAAGATTATAATATTTATTATTCCTAATAGGGGGTTTCTTTTATATGAAGCCGCCATGGCCAAATTCTAAATACGCCAACGACTTATACGCTAGTGGATCACAACGATTGTCAAACCACGACTAAGCTCACGAATAACACGACTAAACCACGCAAATAACAAGCTCATCTACGTGTCATATGGTCAGCGCATTTAAGTTATGCTGTTAGATGACCATACTAGTGAGCTTTGCCTTCTTATCAGTCCGCTACATTGCACATACTGTGTTTGCGCGCGCGCGCGCGCGTGTAATCGTATACAGCCTCACATAATCGTATTTTAATTTTCTTAATTACAGTTGTATTTAACCACTTTCTTTTATTCTGTCCTCAAATTTGTTCGTCCTAACCAAATAAAAAATCTTGAGATAATAAAGAGTATTATTGGCTATAGTTCACGCATAATAAAAACTTCAAAGTGAAAGTTCCAAGCTTCTGAAAAACGTATAAGAATATTAGCCCAGTGATTTAAGTCGTTTTGAGAACCAAATTGCCCAAAAAATCCTATTGATCTCGATTTTTGTATACAGCTTTATTTCGACGTCCTGAATAACGTGTGAAAAGTCACAATGCCAATCGTGTATGCGTCTTGAGTTATTAAAGGTCAAAGTCACAAGAAAAGGTTTTTTGCAAATATCTCGCTTCCTATTAGTCGGACGACAATAGAGGTGGGTATCCAAATTGTAGACCTTACTATTCTCTATAAAAAAGGTCCTATACAATTTTTACGGTAAACCAACGGTTTATCGAATAACGCACATCTTAATTTTGGATCAAAGCATATACTCCACTCTTTATATTCTATTCGCTCCGAGCCGATGCATATCACGTGACTACATTCTCTACCTTCCTTGTTTTCCTAGGACGTTTCATCATTGAAAAGAATGGAGAAAATACAATAATTAAAAAATGTATGAAATATATAAATGTAAATGATAAAATGAATTACGTATTTATGTTCATTATTAAATTTACTTCATATGTTACAAATTTGGTAAGTAAAATTATGAATAATTTTTATCTAAAAAATATAAAAAAATACAGTTTAGAGGCTATTCGCTCCGAGCCGATGCGTATCACGTGACGTCACTTGACTATATTCTCTAACTTCCCCGTTTTCCTATGACGTTTCATAATTGAAAAACATGAAGAATAGACATTTATTGGAAAATAAACCAAATATATAAATGTAAGTAATAAAATGAATTACATATTTATGTTCATTATTAAATTTACTCACTATTATATAACTTTGGTAAGTAAGATTACCACACAACAACTAAAATGACACATTTTTTTGCAAATGTTTCATACAAACGCGTTCATAAGCGTCCTGAAAAAACGAAACGCTCTCCCAACATAAGAAGGTATGTCGATTCATAAATCCCTTCCAAGCATCGGCTCGGAGCGAATACAGTTGTATACTCCATTCTATACACTATATATTATGTGTAGTATTATATAGTGTGTTTAAACATTATAGTATGTTGTCCATGAGTAAATGAAGAGTGGAATATATTCTTTTTATTTATATGTATTAATAATCGAAAAAACCATTGAAGAATCACAACTTAACACCACCGTCGTTGTTGGGGAAGATGTCGATCTTGTGATTATTTTAGTAGGGCGTCCTCTTCCGCATCAGAACATTTTTTTCTTTATGAAACCTGGTGAAGGAAATATTGACACAAAAGTATATTCTTCTGCAAGCATCAACAATTTTATTCGTTGTAAAGCACATATTATTTTTACACGCGGTCACCGGATGTGACACAACTTTAGCGATCTTTGGTAAGGGAAAGAATAGAGTGATGTAATTATTTGAAAAACGTCCTGATTTGCACCAAGCGGCACAAGTATTTCAACAGGAAAATTGCCCTCAGAAACCATATACAATAACGGCATACTTTTTCTTTTGGCTATATATGGTGCTTCAAAAACCGAAAAGGCCATTGATAATTATAGGTGTTTACAATTTGCCAAGTCAACAAGGCTTAATGTACCTTGTTAAATTGTCCTCTCCTGCTCCTACTGCTGCAGCTGCTCAACATCTTCTCCGCATCTCGTACCAGGTACAAACTTGGTTAGGGAAAAACTTAGACCTTGAACAATGAGGATGGATTGTCAGGAACAACATTTTGGAGACCATTACAACTTTATTATCATCAGCGCCAGACGTTTTTGCAACTAAATACATTTATTTTTGCAACTGTGCGAAAGGTTGCAGTGCTAATTGCGGTTGCAGAAAAATTGGCTTAAAATGTTCCGCAGTATGTGGGCACTGTCATGGTCAGTCTCATTTTGATGCCGCATCACGTGAAACATTTGATACTTACTGATGCATCTACTTTGGTCACGGACAGTGATGTTAATCCAATAGATATTTAACCCGCAAACTTGGCAGAATTAGAAGAAAATGACGACGAGCTTGAGCCGAACATTTATGACTTTAGGACATGCACGATAAAGACAAAAGCAAAAATTAATTAATAATATTAATTAATTATCTTATTAATCCACTAAAATTTGTTTTTAGTTATTAATGTCATAAACCTACTGAAACGTCCCCCTGAATTTTTTATCACATTTTTGTTAAGTTTTTTTTTTTATCAGGGGTCGTTACGTAATTCTTAAAACTAGACTCGTGGTCTAGATGGAAAAAGATGCGCTGAGCCCATCGTGACAGGACTTGGAATAAAACACTTGCGTAACGATAACAGCTTTTATTAGTGTTCCTTTTTTATAATGAGAACATCTTTATTACAATATGCACGGCTATATTTTCCACTATCACTAATAAACGTGCATCTCTCAGATATTGAATAACAATTGGCAATATTAACAAAGAATTAATTTTGAATATAATTAATCAACAACAATTATTCAAACACATTTAAGTGCATTGCCTACACATAAGCTGACATCACTAAGTATTAACCTTTATTCATATGACTTTTCTAAATTAGTTCTAATAAACAATTACTAAAGGTTGGATATGGATATACCTTATGAATTAAACTGACACTCAAACAATGATACATCATGCCTAACAAGAACATGTTATATGCCGTTTTATATTTGCCAAATAAAATATTTCTCTTTTTCTTTTAAAATAAATTCTGCATCACAGGATTAATACATATATATATATATATATCTTGATACTATCACCATGCCTTATACACACCAGTTGCCCGCTTAAGAGAAAATTTTAAGGTGTCATACTACAAGAATTATACTGGCTCAATTCTGTAACAGCCCCTAATAAGGACCTGTTCACACAAGAAGATTTAGGAAGGAACTACTCCATAGTTATTTATCAACGCGTTAAGTACAAGTTGTTAATGATATTTTATCTTCATAAGAAACAGTTAATTAAACTGCCCAACTAACAGTTTTAAGTTTTGCTAGCTAACTAATCACGACAAAAGGAAATGGTGTTCTACAAAATACAGCATAGTAATTGTCATTCTTCAACAGGTAGATTTTTTAACTCTTTTAATTACACTAGTCACTATATGTCCACCGGACATGCTATAACAGACAGTTGGTCATTGAACATCTGAAATTACTGTTTCTGAAGATGTCTTTGATTTCATGTTTTAAATCCAATAGGTTGCTGATTGTGGATTAAAATATAGGAAAAGTCCCACCTGTGTTTCGAAGATTTATTGTTACTCAGAATGCGCGATGATGCTGAATATGGTGCAACCACTGGTGTCTCCGAAATCCTGTGCTTCATTTCATCCTGAGGGCAGTCGTTTTGGGCTGGCAGTGTGGGAATTTCTAGAGGTCTGACGGCGTTGGGGTAGTGATGCCATATTCTGCAGATGAAGACTGATGTTCTGTCCCCATCTCCGTTGTCCCTTTTCCCTCCCGGCTAGGCGGGAACCCTGAAGCTCTTTAACTGATCACGAACTCATTTCAAAAGATGAATCTCAATTTATAACGCCGCCAGACCAGGGTCCCGTTTGAATGCAAAAGAAGAAATGAGGCCGAATGTCGATGCCTGCCGTCCCACCGAACAGAAAATTCAACAAATCAGCTGAATGGCACGGCATACTTGATTACGCACACACACAATTATCACCACGTCACGGTCAAGGTTAAGCGATACAGTGAAGCCGTGGCGCTGGCCGCTCAAGCAACCCTTGAACCCGCTATACAGACGGCACTGTGGCCGCGACGCACGCCGAATAATTTACGCTTAAATTACATCGACACACCCTCACCCCAAAAGGACAACCTGGTTACCCCAAAAGATCCACTAATCCACGGTCCACATGACCGCCCAGGGTAAGTCTCAGGACTCTGGCTCCCTTGGCTTGGGTAATCTCAGGAAAATATCGCATTTAGGAAGACAGAGGCTCAGAGGGAAAACGAAACGAGTGGAAGGAAGAAGTGGAGTGTATATGCATGTGTGTCTGAATGTGTTTGTGTGTGTGAGTGTGCGGTCACTGCATGCTGACTTGATCAGGGTCAGCATACAGTGACAAGAGATAGAAGAAGAAAAGAAGAAAGACGGGATTCAGGATCCCTAGAGCTCTGACCTCCTAAGGCCTGCAAACCCACAAACTGAGAACCCCAAATCAATATCTAACGAGGACAACTTCTATTCTCCCCCTCCCCAGGACTGAATTTTCAAAAACCAATGTTTTGTGACCTTAGACCTTTAATAACTCAAGACGCGTACACGATTAGCATTGTGACTTTTCACACGTTATTCAGGACGTCGACATAAAGCCGTATAAAAAAATTGATATTAGTAGGATTTTTGGGCAGTTTTTTCCTTAAATCACTGGGCTATATATTCATCCGTTTCTTCTAAACAGTAGCAGTCCTGAACTATTTGATTCCTTTTTAGGACTTCCGCCGAAATAAGTGATTTTATTTCTCATTAAGAGGGTCACACACACACACACACACACACACACACGCACACACACACACACACACACACACACACACACACACACACACACACTCCATCGCACATACTTGTGGTTTGAGAATAGATCTGTGATGTCCGTAGTTATTTGTGATGTATAATTATAAAATAATACCGTATTCAAAATATTAACTAAAAAAATAATAATAAATTGTAAAAGTGTAACATTAAAAATATAAAAAATAATAATATTTAAATAATACTGAAAGTATAATATTAAAAATTATGTTATAATATTAATTATTACTATTATCAACTCTAAATTATAAAGTTGAATATTACCTGGTCAGAGTATGACCAAGTACACACAGCATGCAAACATATGCCGCAGTGTGATTTACAAGAACAATTTTCATTATCTAAGCGACTCAAGAAGACAATAAGATAAGTGGGCGCTACGAGCACGGTCAGTTTGTTGAAAGGAGCTCAGAGGACGGAGCCCCATTAATATCTGTAGGATCTTTTACTGGAAAACCCGATGAATCAGCTAGTGTCTTCATAGATAAGTAAGAGGTCAGTGCCAAATATAACAGATGGGCTGAAGGTAGTAAACTAATCGTTTTCCCTACTCATCTAACTGTGGTAGCAAACGCTTCTTACGCAATAACATTAATCACATATAGGATACACAACTTGCAAAAATTGCATTTACGTATTAAAACCTGTCACATAAATTACATACATTACTGAATAAAAAAATACAACAACCAGGTGAATCTTCATTAAATTATTATTTTGAAACTGTAGACATATCTAAAGAACCCAACAATATCAGAAAAATTTTGATTAATTGCGTAATTCAAGGTTTACAACCAAAAATTTGTGAGCTATTATTAACAATAAAAAATTAAATGCTTGAAGAATTGCAAAAAAACTTAAAGCAAGTAGAATTGCTTCAGTTCCAACAAAAACTAAATAAAAAAGTAATATTAACAGCAGTGGGAAATTCTCATATACATGAAATCAAAAACTAACCAGTAACTATCTTAGAGACAGAATTGATATATTATCTTATACTGTAGCAGATATATCATAAACTCAAAACATAACAAAGAAAAGTTATAGAAATAAATATAGAACAGTTATAGAAATATAAATAGTGTGAACATAAATATAGAAAAGTTATGGTCACGTCAAAATAAAATAAAACAGGCTGACAAGCAAGACGAACAGCTGAAGTATGACAAAAAACAACAACTCCTTTCAAACTGCTTACACACCACAAGTAATCTTACCACACAATTCTACATAACTGCTGACAGCAGAAATAAATTCTGTACTTAATGTAAAAACAACACCTACAACTCCTCCAATTGTTGGTTTAAAATAAAATCACTAGATACAAGGAGTAGGAATAATTCGAATATGTTCTGCCGCTACTGTAAACTATCCAATCCTAAAACTAATGATTGTAAGCTTAGAAATAAAGAAAATCATATTACAAGAATAGTACGTAACAATCAAGGAAGAGTAGGCCAGAAATCAAACTTTTAATTCACAATCATCATCATCATCTATCTGTCCAGGATTAGCCAGGTTGCCTGTTCCGGCTTCACCATCTCCGTCTCGGTCTTCCAACATTTCTTCTTCCAGTTGGCTTATATAGTTCAGGATTTTTCTTGGAATTCTTTCTGGAGACATGCGCATAACATGCTCTTTGCATCTTTTTTACAGTTTTTCTCTAGTTCCGTTACTGGTTGTACTTTTAATTTCTGTCTTATATCTTCGATCTTTATGTGATCTAATCTTATACAACCTTTGACAGATTTAAGATATTTCATTTCAGACGTTTCCACCAAATCTTTCTTTCTTGGTGCCCATGATTCGGACTCGTATAATAGCATGGGGACTGCCATCACCTTATAGAATTTTATTTGTGTTTCTTTCGTGGTCTTTCCTTTGAGTGTTCTCCGTAATGTCCCACATATTCTTTGGAAGTTGTTTGTTTTATTAAGAATATCTTTGTCTTCTTCATATGTAATATCACATCCTAGGTAATTGAAATATGATACTTGTTCTAACATTTTATTTTCAATTACAATTTTTGTCCGAATCGAATCTTTTCCTAGGAATGCCATGGTCTTAGTTTTTTCGATTGAAATGTTCAAATTATAACCTTTTGATAACAGATTTAGTTTGTGGATAACCAGTTGTAATTTATCCTCATTATCTTGGATTACAAATTGATCATCGACAAACAGCGTAGTCTTTAAGAACTCGTGTCGGCTAATCTGTATACCTACAGGAGCACTTTGTTTTCATTCTTGCACGAGGTCATCTATATATAATTCACAATAAAATTAATAAAAGTGAATAATAATAACTAACGGAAAATCTTCAAAATTTATACAGTAAATGCTAAAATCGTAAAAACCAACAAAACCTCTAACACTCAACTGATACGGAAATAAAGAGTAATTTCATTAGAAATTCGTACCTGGCAAGTATTCTAGATAACAGAATTCGTAAACCTTGTAAAAGTAAAAATTCAGTAACGTCAGACATTTATAATTTAATGAAGGTGAGGCAACGAAAATACAACAATTTAAAAATATCACAACAGGAACTCGTTTTAAAATTTTTAATTAAAATATGGTATAATAGAAAGATAATAAGATGCCATTTTACTTAGTCGTGTCCATCGTTTGAAAATAACATACCTTAACTAACGCCCATTGACACACTTACATTCTTCAAGTCGATTGGAAAAGCTATCCAAAACTCGCTGCAGCATGGCTTCCGGAATCGCCTGAATTTCTTCGATGATCCGCTGCGTGAGTTGATTTAAATCACGTGGTTGTGACTGGAAAACCTCAAGTTTCAGATAGCGCAATCACAAGGCAACAAACACGCAGACAGGTCTGGAGATAGCGCTAGTCAGGGTATTGCACCAAATCCTGAGATCAACCGATCTTCGAAGACGGGTCTCAACACATTCATTGCGTTTTGTGCAATGTGTGCGGCAGCTACATCCTGCTTGAACCAGACCGAGTCAATATTAATCCTGAGATCGATTAACAAAGGAAAAAAGTTGTTCAGCATTAGCACATATCGATCCGAGTTGACACTGACTGAATTTTCATTATAGTCTTCAAAGAAATACGGTCCGTAAACATGAACGGAGAAAACTCTACATCAGGCTCGAGTCATAGCGACTCGCTGGCTATGAAGAGGTTTAGCATAAAGTTCTTAAGGGTTACTGTCACTCAAATAGATCATGTTTAGTTTATTGACATGACCGGAGAGGTGAAAATATGCTTCATCTGACATAATCAAATGTTCGTGAAACTTTTGTTCTTGATTTTTGAATTCCAATATTTCATTACAAAAATCAACTCTTTTAGTGTAGGCCTAGTCACGTTCGAACAGTTTGTGGGCCACTTGAATTTTGTATGAAAATGCAGAACTTGATGCAAAATCCTCCGCAGAGACCTACTGGAAGTTTGCTGTGCCACAGCATGCTTCCTAGAAGACCTTGAACTACACGTGACAGCAGCTCTTACCCTTTCCAGATTTTCCAGCATGCACACTGTCTTTATACTTCCTCCAATTGTTTTCTGTGTCGAGACAGTGGTTCCAAATGTTCTTACCCAGTTCGATATTGTTGAGCGAGCTGGAACTCTTCCTGTCTCCCAACGTTGACATGATTTCTGAACAGTCTTTGTGTTGTTAATAGGAATCATCACTTTTAAAAAACGTTTCTACGGCAAACGCACAATGTTCATCTCGCCATTGAGCCATGTTTACTGAAATGGCATAGTTTAACTGAGGTTATAAAACTATCTGTTTATTTATTGTTGCAATAGTAACCTAACACGAGCTAACACAAATTGTTGTGTTCTCATTGCCCCACCCATTATTTACTAACAAAGGAAATAGATATAAACAAGTAAAACTACCAACATTAACAGTTAAAGTGATGTTTCCAGGTAATCATAAAAGCAATTACCCCTGTATAGTTGGCGTGGGTGGCAATGTATCCTCAATTACCCCTGTATAGTTGGCATGGGTGGCAATGTATCCTCAATTACCCCTGTATAGTTGGAATGGGTGGCAATGTATCCTCAATTACCCCTGTATAGTTGGGATGGGTGGCAATGTATCCTCAATTACCCCTGTATAGTTGGCATGGGTGGCAATGTATCCTCAATTACCCCTGTATAGTTGGTATGGGTGGCAATGTATCCTCAATTACCCCTGTATATTTGGCATGGGTGGCAATGTATCCTCAATTACCCCTGTATAGTTGGCATGGGTGGCAATGTATCCTCAATTATCCCTGTATAGTTGGCATGGGTGGCAATGTATCCTCAATTACCCTTGTATAGTTGGCATGGGTGGCAATGTATCCTCAATTACCCTTGTATAGTTGGCGTGGGTGGCAATGTATCCTCAATTACCCCTGTATAGTTGGCATGGGTGGCAGTGTATCCTTGATTACCCCTGTATAGTTGACATGGGTGGGAATGCATCCTCGATTAGACAAGATGTGGTACCCAATACTACACAACATTCTAATAAGACATTGCATCACTACAAAATGTATGTATTATTACATTTCAAAAAAGTGACGAGGACACTAACTTTAAAGCTGATTTTAATATAAGAACTAATATCTTAATCGATCACGCCAAGAATTTTAATCAACTACAAGGCCCTCTAGAAAAACTTTTACCCTCACTACAAGATTGAAAAATACATCATTTGAAAAAATCTTTCCTTTCTTTGTATGCGTTAACTATATTTAAATAGCGAAGACATTTAAGCATGCAGATAGTGTATTTGGATTAAGATTGTAAGATAAAACAAACAAACGGTATTAACATAACTAACATCGTTCAACACTGAAATAACAAATCGTTGGCACTACTCGAAATACTTAAAGTATTCAGACGGCCTTGTTTCGTAACGTATCACGGTAATGGCGTAACTCTTTCCTGCCCCCCCCCCCCCAGGATCCTTTGCGGACTCTCTTACTGCCCTTACTTAATTCATACCATTTTTTTTTTTGAATACAAATCCCTCTTTATAGCTGTCGCAACAACTATCATTATATAACTTAAACAGAATAACTGTTATTACTTCTATAATGTATATTCAATTAATAAAATGTAACTTTTGTTTCAATTAATTGTTTGATTTGTTATTTAGTAGCTTTTATATCTTTGAACAATGTAAAAAATACTGATTATCAGATATATTAAAATTTATGTACTAATAAATTTATTCCGTTCCAAATAGTGAGCTAGTTCTACAGCTCAGAGAAAATACTAGTGTATACCATATCGTCTAGTTGAACAAGCGAAGCGAGTTCTTAGTTTTAACTCGACCGTTTGTTATGTGTCTGTCTATTTGGTGTATGTGTTACGATAACTTTTGAATCCACCAACCGATTTTCGTACACACTGGCGCCTACATCCACACTTTTAGCTGGCAAACCTCTATTGTTTTAGAGATTGATTACCCACCACCCACTCACATAAGGGGCAGGAGGCAAAATTATGTGGGGGAAAAATTAAAAAAATTTTAAAATATCCATGCGGGATATCAGACTATAGAGAATTAAAAACCAAATCCAAATGTTGTATTGACACTGAAAAAATTTAAATTCATAAGCACCACGGGTCGAAAAACATTTTCAGAAACGGTTAAAGTCTATGTGGGGCATCACGTTATGAGAGATTTTATTCAAAACACAAACTCGGCATCTTTAGTAAATATTTAATTGAAAAATGAAATAAATATTTATCTAATAATAAATGTGTTTAATTCAAAATATTGTGCGACTTCCGCAGCTCGGGGAGCTTATAGTTACTTATTTGTTGTGTTTAGTATTGTCTCTATACTCTGTATGACGATGGTTGGCGTGTGGACCCTTGGCTTACCTGCTGCCTCTCCCCCATTTTAATACTTCCGCCCAGGCTCGACAGCAGCTAATTGCCGCGTGAGTCACCTCACTGTGCGTCCAGTATAAAACAATTTTTTGTTGCCTCGCCCAATAGGCCTACTGGTAAAATTTTGTTATATTTGAAATCAGCGAAATAGTACGATGAAAATGACACCAAACACGACTAAAAAATATTAAATTTTAAGGTGTTTCAACGTAAAAGCTCATCTTCCGCTAGAATTATTTGTAGTCAGTAAAATGAAAGGTTAAAGTCGATTATAAATTAGTAAGTCGGCGTGAGACGCTTACGGCCTCTCTGACTCAACACATCATTTAGGTATGATTTAAAGAGGGTTGGTGGTATACCTCATTCTTGGAATCAATTCTTTATTGATTTCGAAGTCTTGGTGACAATTTGTTCTCGGTTTTTATATACTTATAAAATCCGCCAGAATACACCCTTCTCTCATAATACTCTGCTCTTTCATAACTGACCAAAACTCTTTTAGTGAAACATCAGTCATACGCTTTGGCAAGTTCGATAAATTAAGTTTGGTTTCCCAGTGGGAAACTATACTTAGAATAGCAGAGTATTTTTACGTTAAATGATTCACTAGGAAACTGTTTACTTCAGTGGTTTTTAAACTTTCTTCCTACAGGACTGCAAAGACGTGTCCCCATTACCTCAGTACTTATGAAATTAAAAGCTTTTAAAAACTTTATTGTAAATAAGTAACTACGAAAAGTTTAAAAACTAAATAGTGAATTATTGCATCGCAAGGCAATACAGCAGTAATTAAAACAGACAATTGTTATGGCCGAAATTTATTGTAATAAATGTTTAGTGTTTTGTAGTGCACACAAGCCGATCTGAGCACACGCGGTCTCTCCCCCCCCCCCACACACAGGATTACCATCCTCCGGCCTTCATGGACACGTCGTCTTTTCCGTGTGAGATCAATTACCCGGGGGGGGGGGTTGTCAGAGTCCGGGATTTTATGAATTATTAAAACACGTTGGGAACGCTGAATTTAAAAACCGTGTTAACAATGTTAGACAAAAATTACGCATAGTCAGCTGACTGGTATGTTAACTAGGTTAGACATCAATTACGCCTACGCATAGTCACCTGACTAGTATGTATCGTCTTTATTAGGTTATGATTTTTTCGTCTGAATTAATGTCAGTTTAAACCGAAAAACCGTGAAAAATGTATGGGGATATACTGTTACTTACAGCTGTATGGGGATGTACTGTTACTTACAACTGTATGGGGATGTACTGTTACTTACAACTGTATGGGGATGTACTGTTAGTTACAAAACTGTATGGGGATGTACTGTTACTTACAAAACTGTATGTGGATGTACGGTACGGTTACTTACAAAACTGTATGGGGATGTACTGTTACTTATAAAACTGTATGGGGATGTACTGTTACTTACAAAACTGTATGGGGATGTACTGTTACTTACAAAACTGTATGGGGATGCACGTTTACTTACAACTGTATGGGGATGTACTGTTACTTAGAACTGTATGAGGATGTACTGTTACTTACAACTGTATGGGGATGTACTGTTACTTACAAAAAAAGGAGAAACACTTGGGTATTTTTACATGTCTCATTTACTTTTTCTGATTAATGTTTAATTTTGATAACAAATTTTTAAACAAACTTCCTCTTCTTCTTTTTCTCAACGGCTTAGACTGTTTAGTCTGTAGTAGAAGAGAAAGTTTGTGGATCAGAAGTGTGGACCATATCTAAACGAAAGATGGACAGATTGAAATGGAATACTGGAGAAGCAGTTGTACGTTAACGAGATTAAACACGGTTAGAAACGATGAAATAAGAAGGCCAGCTGAAGTAGGGCTAGATATCACATAATAAATTGAAGTCAACTGAATTGAAATAATCAAAACAATTGAAATAGTTTAGCCACTTAAATAGAATGTGCAAAACAAGATAGCCCAAGTAAACATGGGACTGAGTACCCATAAAAAGAAGAAAAAAGAGCCGATCTAAACAGTCGGGGATCGGCAGGGGTTTAGAAACTGCTATGAACATTGGGGGCCTCCGGATCGCAGATTGTAACGACACAAGACGGTGGATGCTGTGATGCGGTGGGCGCCTGCAGACGTAGGCGACCTAGGATTAGATGGTTGGATGATGTGCTAGAAGGTCTCAGAAGAATTAATGTGATAGGTTACACTGAGATGGCAATGGACAGGAGACTTAGGAGAAGATTGGTGTTCGAAGCCAGGGCTCACGTTGGGCTGTAATGCTGTAGTGCTGAAGAATAATACGTATATATATTGCAACGTGACAAGCTGTCTCACTATAGGTAAATGTGGAGCATAATTATTATCAGCTGTTAAGGGTGTCCAGAACGATAGAAGAATGCTTGGAAGTAAAATAATATTATTAAAAATTAAAATTAATAGCATAAATTAATAATAAGAAAATGTAAAAACTATGAAGATATAATTTAATATGTGAGTGATGTTTTGTGTAGTGTGGGTAGAAAATAGAAGGTTATGGAAGTTTATTCATATTTAATAAAGCATTGTTCTAGAAAATTCAAGAATAAGGAAGTCAGTGAGCACGTGGCCGGTCCAGAATATCATAGAATGTATGGAAAATACGCCTACGCGCACATCGGCGGTGACGTCATTCTGCAGTGCCGCGGCATACATTGAGCAGTATTATAAAAGCAGTAGCCAGTCTTCATCTATCTCTTCTCTGAGAGTCTTCATACAGCACTCAGCGAAAGCAGTCGCGGTGGGCATCGTCCAGTCAACATCAATTCCAGGCAGTCCTTGGGCCCGTGGAGTCGTGATAACAGCGAGTGTCGGCAGGGAACAAATACGGAGTACGAGATAGTCGGCTACCGTTCCTGAGCTTCGTTTTGCTGATTGTGGCGGCTGGAAACGGACACCTAGAGCAAGACAGTTCCTGGAGGCGGTTGCTGGAACGTGGAACCAAGACGACGGATCGCTGGAGGCCGGATCGAGATCGTCGACCGGGAAGACAATGAAGACAACAGAACAGGGAAGCCAAATTTAAATAAATTTGTTATCCAAGTATAAAGCTTTAAACTGAAAAAGAAAGAACTTTTGAACATATAAAAAATTTTATTTCATTGTGTAAAGTAAAAGAACATTTATTTTAAATATAATTTTGTTTAAAGGAGACTTTGAACATTTAAAATTTACATCACTATTTAAATAAAGAGAACATTTATTTAAAATATATTTTCAAAGAAGATTTTGAACTTCAATAAATCAATTTTTTTTAAATAACGAAAGGACATTTTGATATAATTGTGTGTAAAAGAAAAGGACAATAAATGTATGTATTTTCACTAATTGAGCATTCTTTTCTGCAAGTCTGGTCTGGGCTATAACCTGTTACCTTGCAATATATATATATATATATATATATATATATATATATATATTGCGACAACACAAATTACTAAACTATTGGCGCATAGGATATGATAGTATGTGTATTTCAAATTACAAGTCTATATTGGAGGGTTTAAGATTATTTATTGTACAAACACAAGTTATAGTTTATATGGTATATTTGAAATGTACAGAATGTAATGTTTGATATAGAGTCTTTCTTTTAAAATGTTAAATAATGTTCATACGCAAGACGTGATACGTTACATAAGAAGACTCCCACGATGATGTTGTTGAAGAGAAGGGCCGGTCTTTGCGGTATAGATGGATCGTCAGGTGTGGCATACAAATGACAGACGTTTCACCAGAAACGTTTACAGCTGGGCTGGCGTCCTGTAACAGCTGGGCTGGTCCTATAACAGCTGGGCTGATGTCCTGCAATTCCCACGATGAATCCGACACTTCGCACACACAACGGTACTACGGATTTTATTACTCGCAAAACTTATATAGAGTTTAAGACCAAGTAATATCTCAGGTGACAGTGAGTTTAATCAATAACGGTATATTGAGCTTATACCTCTCCGGCTTCTTCAAGTGTTCTCGCGAATAACAAGGTCTACCGCGATCAGCAGACCACCCTATGAGGAAATCTTGCACTAGCACGGAAACGTCTTGATGGAACTATTGCGTAACAATTAATGATACTGTCACTGCGGAAAATATCGCACAGTGGTACAGTTACACTCACTTCTTACACACGTAATACTACAATAATAATATCGTGTGTAAAGATATAAAATCAATTGTTATGCGTCACACGCATTACTATCCCCGAGAAGTCTTAACAGATCCTTGCAAGCGGTAGAGTCTTGTACAAGGATTGTATGTACCGTTCGCGGTAGCAGCAGTGAAGAACTGCTTGTAATTTTACGCACAATGCGTTAAAACACTGGTGTGTGCAAATGTACCACACACACAGTTCTGAGTCTTCCCGTTTCACTAACGACGAATAGTTTTTACAACACCTTGCAAGCGGTAGAATTCTTGTACAAGGAGTGCACGTTCCGTTCGCGGTAGATGGCGTAGAAGAACTACGTAATTATACGCGTAATGCTTTTAAACACACCTGTGTGCAGATGTACTACATACACAGTTCTGAGCCTTCTCGTTTCACTATCGACGAATAGTCCTTACAACACCTTGCAAGCGGTAGAATTCTTGTACAAGGAGTGCACGACCCGTTCGCGGTAGATGGCGTAGAAGAACTACGTAATTATACGCGTAATGCTTTTAAACACACCTGTGTGCAGATGTACTACATACACAGTTCTGAGCCTTCTCGTTTCACTATCGACGAATAGTCCTTACAACACCTTGCAAGCGGTAGAATTCTTGTACAAGGAGTGCACGACCCGTTCGCGGTAGATGGCGTAGAAGAACTGCCTGTGTAACGACAGGCATAAGAAAATTTCCAACCACCAGTCAGCATTCTATTGGTGGATGGAAGTCACATGGTTAGTAAAAGTGACCATGCACTTTTCATGCATTAGAGTGCATTTACCTTGTAACAGCATGCATAGCGGTAATCAGACTACACGTATCTCATGCATGCTGCCTACATATTAATAATATACATGAACGTAAACAATAGTCCGACAGGTATAGGGATTGTAGCGATACACATGTCTCAGTTCAGCTAATGTCAAAACAACGATAATACTTCACGCACCGCCCGGGAAACGTTTTCCACACGCGCACGCGCGCACATTTCCACTAACACAGTACATGAATCACCATAAATAATAATGCACAGTTTTTCTTAAACTAAACCCTTAACCTTACTAAATACAATTGATAACAACCAAACTTAACCATCTACCCATATAATATGAATGTCCATTGTCTGTGTAATATATGACTTGCCCCGCCTATCATGATCCTGTGATTCGTTGCAGGATTAACTCCCTCCCGCATAAAAAAAAAATTTTTTTTTCTTTAGTTAACTAACAAAAATAAAAATTTTTTTTTTTTATATAACCAAAACAACTTCCTAATCCTGAAATAATAATAATACCCTCAAACTAAAATCAAATAAACATCCTCAATTAATACTAACAATTCCAACTGTCACCAGTATTATTCACCTCTCCGTCCTCCGTAAACACCTCAGTACCTGATATAGATTCATCTAGTACCTCATCATCAGGCCATGTGTCATAAATACCTGCACCGTTAGTATCCATACTAGTTCCAGGCTCTACTACTGGTTCGGAATTTTTATGTGTTATGCATACACTATCCGCATCCATGATAGCTTCAGATCCTATCATACGTTCACGGTTCTCGCATGCTATATCTGTTACACTATAAATTATCACCTCATCACAGCACTTACCTGAAGTATGTTCCAGATTAATAGTGTTGTTACTACTAATTTCATTTCTGTTATCTTCACTACAATCCGATGCAGAATCTAAATACTCGACTTTACCGAGATATGAACTACTAGGCCCTAATAAGGTGGTTTCTGTATAATCACTCTCAAGTTCACCTGCTACGCTACTGTTCTCCGTTAATCCTTCAGATGTCACATCTTGGTTAACTTCCATATTACTTTCGTTGAGAGTATGTTCCACAAGGACATTTGGTACTTCAAAATTATCACAAGGTACAATACTCTCAACAGGTAAATCTACTTTAATATCAGCTGACATTTCCTGTAGTTTCGCCATCCTCTCCTCTCTGTCGGCGTCCATTTCTTCCCAAAATTTCTGCCTAATGGCTATCATCTCCTCTTCCTCGGCTTTCATCTCCTCACGCCAGGCTTTCATTTCTTCTCTATCAGCTTTCATTTCTTCGGACAAGGTTTCCCACTCCGCTAATACGGCAGCTAAAAGATTCTTGATTTCTGCAGTATCCGCCATAATGATTAAAATTTAATTTAAAATTTAGTAAATTTAAATTTATTGATTTACACGCAAAGCAAGTTATTATTATCACAACAAGATTAGAACATATGGTAACCAGTTTATATGCACACCGAAAAAGCAGTTCAAAATATCAACATGTAAATACCTTATCTAACATACAACAACTAATAATCAACCTCCAATATACTGATAAAATCTGTTCATATACGATAAACAAGAGAATATGCACAATTGAAAATTTATATCCTCAGCTTTTCATATGAACAATACACATACAATTATTACGTTAATTATATTTATACGTCGGATTTTTCCAACAAATTTTATATTCATAGACAAATATGTAATAGCGTCAAATTTCCGCTATTTTACGAGCCCCACGTTGGGCGCCAAAATATCTCTATGCGACAACACAAATTACTAAACTATTGGCGCATAGGATATGATAGTATGTGTATTTCAAATTACAAGTCTATATTGGAGGGTTTAAGATTATTTATTGTACAAACACAAGTTATAGTTTATATGGTATATTTGAAAGGTACAGAATGTAATGTTTGATATAGAGTCTTTCTTTTAAAATGTTAAATAATGTTCATACGCAAGACGTGATACGTTACATAAGAAGACTCCCACGATGATGTTGTTGAAGAGAAGGGCCGGTCTTTGCGGTATAGATGGATCGTCAGGTGTGGCATACAAATGACAGACGTTTCACCAGAAACGTTTACAGCTGGGCTGGCGTCCTGTAACAGCTGGGCTGGTCCTATAACAGCTGGGCTGATGTCCTGCAATTCCCACGATGAATCCGACACTTCGCACACACAACGGTACTACGGATTTTATTACTCGCAAAACTTATATAGAGTTTAAGACCAAGTAATATCTCAGGTGACAGTGAGTTTAATCAATAACGGTATATTGAGCTTATACCTCTCCGGCTTCTTCAAGTGTTCTCGCGAATAACAAGGTCTACCGCGATCAGCAGACCACCCTATGAGGAAATCTTGCACTAGCACGGAAACGTCTTGATGGAACTATTGCGTAACAATTAATGATACTGTCACTGCGGAAAATATCGCACAGTGGTACAGTTACACTCACTTCTTACACACGTAATACTACAATAATAATATCGTGTGTAAAGATATAAAATCAATTGTTATGCGTCACACGCATTACTATCCCCGAGAAGTCTTAACAGATCCTTGCAAGCGGTAGAGTCTTGTACAAGGATTGTATGTACCGTTCGCGGTAGCAGCAGTGAAGAACTGCTTGTAATTTTACGCACAATGCGTTAAAACACTGGTGTGTGCAAATGTACCACACACACAGTTCTGAGTCTTCCCGTTTCACTAACGACGAATAGTTTTTACAACACCTTGCAAGCGGTAGAATTCTTGTACAAGGAGTGCACGTTCCGTTCGCGGTAGATGGCGTAGAAGAACTACGTAATTATACGCGTAATGCTTTTAAACACACCTGTGTGCAGATGTACTACATACACAGTTCTGAGCCTTCTCGTTTCACTATCGACGAATAGTCCTTACAACACCTTGCAAGCGGTAGAATTCTTGTACAAGGAGTGCACGACCCGTTCGCGGTAGATGGCGTAGAAGAACTACGTAATTATACGCGTAATGCTTTTAAACACACCTGTGTGCAGATGTACTACATACACAGTTCTGAGCCTTCTCGTTTCACTATCGACGAATAGTCCTTACAACACCTTGCAAGCGGTAGAATTCTTGTACAAGGAGTGCACGACCCGTTCGCGGTAGATGGCGTAGAAGAACTGCCTGTGTAACGACAGGCATAAGAAAATTTCCAACCACCAGTCAGCATTCTATTGGTGGATGGAAGTCACATGGTTAGTAAAAGTGACCATGCACTTTTCATGCATTAGAGTGCATTTACCTTGTAACAGCATGCATAGCGGTAATCAGACTACACGTATCTCATGCATGCTGCCTACATATTAATAATATACATGAACGTAAACAATAGTCCGACAGGTATAGGGATTGTAGCGATACACATGTCTCAGTTCAGCTAATGTCAAAACAACGATAATACTTCACGCACCGCCCGGGAAACGTTTTCCACACGCGCACGCGCGCACATTTCCACTAACACAGTACATGAATCACCATAAATAATAATGCACAGTTTTTCTTAAACTAAACCCTTAACCTTACTAAATACAATTGATAACAACCAAACTTAACCATCTACCCATATAATATGAATGTCCATTGTCTGTGTAATATATGACTTGCCCCGCCTATCATGATCCTGTGATTCGTTGCAATATATATATATATATATATATATATATATATATTGTGGCGATACATATCACCACCATGCATAGAAGAACTATTCAGATAAAGAAACCATAGTTAACTAAGTACTAGAAAAATATTAAATTAAAGGAAAGTTACTAATAAGGGACTATTAAGCAGTGTATTCTGGTTCCAAGCTAAAACAAAACAAGGGATGAAGCACAAGAAATGTTAAAGCACGGTAATATTGTAATTATAATTAAAATTAGAAGAGTAGAACTTAATAACGTGATAAACCCAACAGATATGGTAAGTGAGAGGTATAAACAAACCCAACGATGAAACAACTAACTGAAATAAAGATATGCAACAAGCAACAAGACAGGGAGGACCACATTAATGACAAGACAACACAAAGGAATAAAGAACTAAAAAATAAAAAATAATAAAAGAAAATAAACTAAAAACATTTTAATGACCAAGTAAAATGTAAATAAAAAGTACTACATAAATTAATAAACAATAATACTAATTAAAAGAGATAAGAACAGAAAGTAGGTAGAGTTGTAGAAAATGCAATACAATGATATAAATTAAAGTAAGAAAAATGTGCATTAGTTTAAGAAAAATTGTAAAAACTTATATTGTAAGGAAGTGAAGTGATTGGTACAAGGTAGGAAATAGTAATGATCAAAGATCATGTTATAAACCAGTGGGGAGGGAAAAAGTGAAGTAATGGTCTTATGTATAAAACAATATACATTAAAAACCAGTAAATAAAAAGTTATATGTGTTTAAAGGGTTCTATGTATACACAGGAGTTATTACATTATAATTAATTATGTAAAGGGTTTTCGAATACCCATAGGATGTATTATGTTATAGTTGATTGTACACCCATGATTTATTGTGTTAGAATTAGTTATTTAAAGGTTTTATGTATACCTACAGGATATTGTCTTATAAGTAAGTGTTTAAGGGGTCTTGCATACCCATTATTTTATCATGTTATAGTTATTTGTTAAAAGATTTGCTAATTTTTCAAGAACAGTAGTTATAAGAGCTGTTCAGAAATATCAATATCAGGTACAGGGGAAACACCATATTGTGTAAAAAATCATTGTAAAGGAATGGCAAAATACTAGACCTATAGGCCAAAAGAGGTGAGCTAAACTTAAACAGTAAAATGTCCAAAATAGTATTAACCAAACCAAATAAAATCAAATAGAAGCCTGACCGTAATGAAACAGGGAATGTATTGACAAAATTATATGTAAAAACTCATAATTGTAATAATCAGATGAATAGGGAAAGTAATATTAACACATAAGAAGCCATTGAACTGACATGCTGTCAATATCATTGTTATAATAAGAAAATGAAGAACAGGTATTTAAAACTGTAATGTTATATATAATGTAGAGGTATCAGACATTATTGTTAGTAATAAGTACAACCCTATTAGGATATATTTAAATAGCAAAGAAGGCAATAAGAAGTGTTAAGAAAAAATATGTAAAAGCCTAAAAACTTAAAATTATAAATGTGTTAAAATAAGTGGTACTGGGCCGAAATGGGCCACATTCGGTATCAAAATAATTCTAATTTTCCAAACAACAACATTGTATAACCCAAATTTAACTTAATCTAAAAATAAATAAAGAGTAATTTAAGGTGACAGATTTAAAATTTACAGATTTCGAATAATTAACGTCACGTGAACAGGGGTCGGGAATAAGAACCAATCAGAGCTCACAAAAGCTTGGTAATAATCGCTAACTAAACGGATTTTTCGAATTAGTCTATTTTTAAAACTCAAGCTGTACAGATGAACTCCATGTAACAGAGAATCACATTTTGATGAATAATTAATGATCAAAAGTAAAAATAAAGAGATGTCGATACCAAATTAAGAAAAAACATTAAAGAATTACACAGGCGAACCATACTAACAGAAATAATTGAAGACCGATTAACAAGACGACGATTTACTCAAACTAATACGTTCCAAGATATGAAAATTCGTATCGCCGAGTGGTGAGATATCTTCATAAACTCATAACGAAATAACATTAACATACACAACACGAGATTCACCAAAAACACTGTTACTCCAGACACTTGTGAACTTCAACATCAACAAACCTTTATTTAATAACATTGTGGACATAAAACCATTAAAACACTATTTAATTTAAAGAAAATAGGTGAAGCAGATTTCGGTACGCATAGACGCTGACCGACGGCAATTTTGTTAAAACATCTCCGCCATTTCGAGTGACACTTGGAACAAAACACAGGATTGTAATAATTTTAAATTAATATTATTTAAATTTTATTATTTATTAAGAATGTTAATTAACTAATTTTTATGTATTGTATTTTGTCCGTAAGCATTTTCTGATCTTTCTTAGCAGCTAAAAGTATCCACGACCTGATATAAAAAATAATATTGTAATTCATTTTAAACATTGTATTTTTTCGAGTCGAGCTTGGTGAGTGAGTCGATACGGTTACTATCCCGTTCGATTCACGAACCTTTGTACTTACCCTGAGTTTAAAAATCATCAAATAATTAATTTGTTATTTTATAAAGCATATTATTTCTTTAAAGTAAATTAAGATAAAGGATTTGCAGGCGATAAGCAAGAAGAGGAATACGGCGAGAGTAAAGAACATCAAGCAATTAATAGAAAAGGCCAGGTAACCTATAAGTCTGAGTCGGATCACCAATCGATTGTGAAGAACCCACATAATCTATTTTTAATTACTAAGAACAATTAATTTTGGCGACATTTTCAAAACCGTAAACTCAGCGACGACCTGTTTTTGCTTGATAATTCTTATTTATTAATTAAACTAAAGTAAATAAAATAAAGTCAAACTAAATAAACAACAATTCAATAAATAATAAACTTATTTCAAAATTAATAAGTTCAGTAACCAACCAACTAAAGCAACCAACGTGTGGCTAAATAACACGTATTTGTATTCGTATTATTACTATATATATATATATATATATATATATATATATATACATTGCAATAGCACATTGCAGTAAAGGAAATTGTAGCAATGACTACATGCTGTTATAGCAGGTTTATGACGTTGTAGACAAGATAAAAGATGATTTTTGTTTGAGTATGTAAATTAGATGTAAGTATTGAAATAAGAATTGGGTAAAAGACTATTATGTATCAAAATGCCCATAAATGTATTTGTGATCATGTCTTGTGCGTGTTATATGTGCGAGTGCGCGTGTCATTCGTATTTTTATGAATAACTCCCTTATAAATGAACGTACCGAACGGAGATTTGGGCAGCGCAAGCATCTTAAATAGCGATATATTTTCTGAGTGCCAGAGACTTGTTACGTACTATTAATAGGGATTTGGTTAGTAGAAAGTAACTTCTATAAATTCCTTATCTTTTAGAAGTCAGAAAATTTATAGATAAAATCTATACCTGCTTCTGCAGAAATCTGCAAATCTTTTCAAGAAGTCGTCTATCAGTTTTATCCGTGAATCACGTGATAGCTGTTTCGACCAATCAGCGGCCCCAATTTGCATTAAGATTGGGTCTCCGCCGACAAATATCTAGTTAGTTCCATCCTGCAGCTCGAATACTACGGACGTGCTCTCTGTGCGAGTTCTTCGAACAGAAATGTGCTTATGTAAGAGTGATCAAGGGCAATTTAGCGACGAGTTACCCGTTAGCTAATACCTTGACTGAGTACGAACTCAATATTAGTTCAAAAAAATAAACTATTTAAAGTTTTAAACAGTGCTAGTTTCGCGTGAGTGAAGATTTCCGCATAGGAAAGGTTTATCCATCCGGGATACTCCTGTGTTATCGCGAGGACACCTCAAGACGCGGGAAAGTGCATGCTTAAAGCACCAAAAATAAATAATATTAAATTACAGCCTTATTTCTGTGCCCTCAGATAAGAGTAGACTGGTTATCGGTGTATCGGCGTGCGTGTGTTCTTGAGGAGTGTCAGCGAAGCGGCAGTGTGCAGAAAGGAGGAGACGAGAGAGGAGCAGATTGCGGCGAATCACAGGACCAGCAGTGAGACGAATCAACATACTTAGAATCAACGTTCAAGTAACAAATTCACATTTTTTTTTAAACAGATCAGTCTGATATTCAGAGACAATTTTTGAAGTAAAATAAATATTTTTGTGAATTACAAAACATTTAAAAATTTTGTTTAAAAATATACAACCTTGCTCCAGATAACTGACTATAGTGTTCAATTATTACTATGCCTAATACATGTTTTGTCGCATAGTAAATGGGGCTCGCAACGATGGGGCAGTAAAAGTGCAAGAAACATATTAAATATAACCTGTTTCATAGTATTAAATTGCATTAGCCAACGTCTTGGCACGACAAAATAGTACGTTAAAATAAAATGTTGTAGTGTTTTGATATATTAAAATTGTCTTCAGAGTGTGTATCATTTAAATATTGCATATACTCAGAAAGACTAAAGTTTAGGTTAGAATCGTAAATTAGTATTGGAACGTTATCTGGAGTGAATTATCTTATTTGTGCATGTATAGGTTAAGGATTTATGTACACATTGTGTTATACGATTTCTGACTGTTTACTGCGCGTTGCGATTAAAATTTAGATTAGGGACATTAAACGTAGACGTAAGGAATATTTGTGGCGTACGTAAATTAGGTCATTAAGATAAACTTTGTTTGTTGTGTTTTGTTATCGTGTTCAAAATGGCGGAAGGTCTATCAGCTGAGTTACAAACTACACTAAATGCAATCTTAGCTAATATTCACTCTGTACGTGATGAAAGCAATCAAAATAATAAAGCATTACAAGACGATAATAAAATATTAAACGAAAACTTAAAATCTGTAAGAGACGAAGCTAAGAGCCAAAATAAAAAAATCTTCGCGGCCATTCACGAGCAAGCTAAACAGAATAAAATCATAGTTTAAGCGGCTGAAAGCAAAATCACGGAGAAAGTTGAATCTATCCGCGTGGAGTTTGAGTCCGCAATAGCATTAAACAGCACACGCGTAACAGAATGTGAGACGCGTATGATTGCGGTAGAGGAATGTATGCGAGGACAGACGGCCGCAGTAAATGAATCCATAAACACACATGAAAACAAATTAGAGGCGTTAGAACAGAAAATAAAACAAATACAACAGACTACTCCAATCGCAAACCAGGTCACTTACGTATACGAAACACAGGACGACATTAACACGTACATGAAATTTTATGGCCTCGAGCATGAAAATCCCATACAGTTCCTAAAGCAATGCCAGCGTAATATGGAGCACGTCGCTGACAACCTTAGCGATGATGACAAAATAAACTGGGTGGTGCGTCAGTTAAAGGGCACAGCGGCTGAATGGTTTTCGATCGTCCAAGATAAAATTGTGGTATATGAAGATCTGGTTAACCACTTTAAAGCAAGGTATTGGAACGACGAAATCCAGCGGAAAGTACGCGTACAGCTGGAGTTTGGTAAGTGTACTCCAGGTAAGGGAAGTAAGGAAAAATACTTGATCCAGCTTGTAGCCAAGGCGAAACACCTGGAGCCGGTAATATCAGAAGCTGAAATTGTCAGCAAGCTAGCACACCATTTCAACAAGGGAATACAAGTGGCTGTAATTACACAAGGAATCAAAACATTAGAAGACCTGCTGTTGTTAATAACAAAATGGGAGAATGTAGACGGGAATCCCTAAACATACAATACACACACAAAGATAAACATCAATAATACACCAAAACAAAATGAATATAGAAATAAGCAATGGAAAAAGCCGGATCGCGAACAAAATTCACCCAAATTGGGTAGTCACAAAGTCGCGACTATAACCAAAGATAACACAGATAATAAAAACGGTCCAAAAAACGCGTAAGGTTGCACGGTGTGAGACCGTGCAAAACAAATAAAAAAATAATAATAAACAAAGTACCAGTCAGAATCAGAAATTCAATGAAAACATAGAAAATAATAACATGAGTAGAACCTACTGTGTACTGGTGTATACCCTAATGATGTATGAAATGAACTTATAAGTGACAGTAATGACGATGTAACTAATATGCCTAGGGATAGTGATAAGTTAGATAGTAGATGTAATGTATTAAAAGCTAGGATAAATAACTGTAAAGGAAATGTTTTAATAGACAGTGGTGCTCAGATTTCATTGATCAGTGAAAATTTTATCAGTAAGAACATAGTAGAATTTAAGAAAGTACCAATATTACCGATTAATAATACAACTATTAAGACAGCCACAAACGAAGTTCAAAAAGTAAATAAGCAAGCGTACATAACCATTTCATCGCAAGAGACGGA
The DNA here is from genome assembly GCA_034769895.1 of Magicicada septendecula. Classification (NCBI taxonomy): domain Eukaryota; kingdom Metazoa; phylum Arthropoda; class Insecta; order Hemiptera; family Cicadidae; genus Magicicada; species Magicicada septendecula. Next base: position 150,456,473 of record CM068373.1, read on the forward strand.
GCTTGAAACACCAGTATTAGTTGTTAAGGATTTGATTTACGATGTCATCATAGGAACAGACACTTTATAAAATATAAATGCCATTATTGATTTTAGTAAAAATGAATTAGTATGTACGGTTAATAATAATCAATGTAAGATAGTATTAGGAAATAATAACGTTGATAAGCAATCTGAAGCGAGGTACATTCGCATAACCAAGCCGGTGGCTAAGGTGGTTGTAAACAATAACAAAGATAATATGAATAATACAGAGCAATTAACCGCGAGTCAACGGAACAAATTAAACCAGCTGATAAAGAGACATACGGAGACATTTCAAAACACCCACACTACTACACTTGTATACACGCACGACATCCAAGTTACGGACGAAAATAAATTCGTGCGTAAGACGTATCCTATTCCACTGCACTATCAGAAACTGGTGGATGAGAACATCATCGAACGGTCCAACAGCAATTTCCTTAACCCAATGGTGATCGTAAAAAAGAAAAATAACCAGATTAAGATATGTCTTGATATGCGTAATCTAAACAGTATCACAAAAAAATGTTTTGACTGTGCTCCAAATGCAGAAAACCTATTTACCAAGTGCCAGGGTGTCCAATATATGTCTCGGTTGGATTTAAAAAGTGGTTTTTGGCAAATCCCATTAGCTCAAGATAGCAGAAAGTACACGGCATTTTTATGTAGAAATAAATGCTACCAGTTCAAGGTAGTGCCCTTTGATCTGGTAACCAGCCTCGCTGCAATGGTGAAATGGCTGGAATTAGCGTTGGGTCCTGAGGTGGAAGACTTTGTGAGTGTTTTCATCGACGACATACTAGTCATATCTAAATCGTTTGAGGAGCATTTGAAGCATCTAGATATTTTGTTCACCAAACTCCGTCAGGCCAACTTAGTACTTAACTATGAGAAATGCGAATTCGGTAAGTCCGAAATAAAATTTTTGGGTCATATTATATCGGCGCGGGGTGTGAGTACGGACCCTGGAAAGGTAGAATCCATCACGGGATTTCCTACTCCTAAAAAAACGAAGGACATTAGAGCGTTCCTAGGACTTACTGGGTATTACCGTCGATTCGCACCTGCGTATGCGAAGGCAATAGAACCAATGTTGGAACTACTTCGGAAAAAGACCAAATGGCGATGGGAGGCAAGACATGAAGAGGCATTTAATGCGGTGAAGGCCTTATTTAAAGAGAATCTACACGTGTTTCACCCTGAGAAGGAAGGAACATATGTTCTAACCTGTGATGCTTCGGATTATGCCGTTGGTGGAATTTTATATCAAAGAAATAAGAATGGTAAACTTAAAGTCATCGCCCATGTAAATCGGTCATTAAAAGGTGCTGAGCAAAACTATTTTACTGCCGAAAAAGAAATTTTAGCTATAGTATATTGTGTTAGTAAGTTTAGGTATTATTTAGTAGGTAAGCATTTTGAAATTTTATCGGATAACCAAGCTTTGTCATTTTTATTAAAGTGTAAACTTGCTAATGCCCGAATGTCACGATGGATAATGGCTATGCAGTAATATGATTTTAGCATTAAGTACTGCAAAGCTAGCGACAACAAGTTGGCGGATACTTTGAGTCGTTATCCACCCGTGCATCAGGAAACTCATTCGGCAGATAAGAATGAAATACAAATCTTGGCGATAAACTATGCTTTACCAAATGAGATTAAAACTTATTTAAGGAACGTAAATGTTGAACAACAACGTGACGACAAAATTAGAAAAATAATAAATGACATACAGATTACAGAAAGTCCAAAGTTCCAGATTGTTAACAATATTTTGTACAAGCTGATTGACGGACAATGGAAAATTATGGTTCCCGACCATCTCATAGAGGACCTAACATGGGCATGCCATGAAATCTGGCTCATGCTGGTGCTTACAAATGCTACCTCACACTACGGGAAGGTTTTATATGGACGAACATGGCCAGAAAAGTTAAATCAGTACTTCGTACCTGCCACACCTGCCAGACAGCCAAATATCCTAACCAACACACATACGTGGAGATGGGAAACATCGTAATGCATGGAAAAAATGAGTTACTATGCATCGATTTCCTTGGACCATTACCACGTGTGGCGAGGGGATGAGAAATCTGGTGGTGTGGGGGTTCAAACTTGATGTGTGTTATAGTTTATATTAAAAATATATGATCAGGGGTACCAACCTTTTCATGGGTTTAAACTTGATGTGTGTTATAGTGTATATTAAAACTATATGATCAGGGTTACCAACCTTTGCATCACGATATCAAGTTATCAACTCTCTCTCTCCCTCCTCTCTCTCTCTCTCTCTCTCTCTCTCTCTCTCTCTCTCTCTCTCTCTCTCTCTCTCACACACACACACACAAACACACACACACACACACACATTTAGTAGATTACTGTTGCATATCTCTCTCTCTCTCTCTCTCTCTCTCTCTCTCTCTCTCTCTCTCTCTCTCTCTCTCTCTCTCTCTCTCTCTCTCTCTCTCTCTCTCTCTCTCTCTCTCTGTGTTTATGTAACGTCTCTCTCACTGCCAGGTGAACGTACATATTAGCGGTCATTGACTTTAGCTTCTCATAATCTTAACGTACAAACACATTACGATCTCTCTCTCGCACTCACTCTCTCTCTCTCTCTCTCTCTCTCTCTCTCTCTCTCTCTCTCTCTCTCTCTCTCTCTCTCACACACATTTGAATTTAAGTAACTATCTGTCAATAGTGCGTACCAGGTCCTTCTGCAGTGTCGAGATTAACAACCGCGCTCTCGTTCTTCCAAGGCGGTCTGTGTGGTAAAGTGTTACGCATAATAACTCCTCTGAAATAAGGTATTTTCAAAAGTTTTGCGTACACATACAAATCGCTGTCGGACAATGCACGCACTGGTATGCAAATTAGTTTTTTTGTCTGTAAGGACGCAGGTATAGACCCGATGCTATTTTATTGTTACGTTTATGTCTGGAGGTCGTTTTGCGTTTGGTGTTGTTACGTTTATGTCTAGAGGTCGTTTTGCGTTTGCCCACGGATTGACGTTTAATTCCTGAACCCTTCTTCTTTTTTCTGCAACCACTACACGAGCTCCCTCCACCTAGCGCTGATTTTGCTTTCATAGCGGCTGCTACGGCTGCGGTCGGTTCGATGTGCTGTTTCTAATAATTTTTAGCTTCTCATAATCTTAACGTACGAACACATTACGGTCTCTCTCTCTCTCTCTCTCTCACTCTCTCTCTCTCTCTCTCTCTCTCTCTCTCTCTCTCTCTCTCTCTCTCTCTCTCTCTCTCTCTCTCTCTCTCTCTCTCTCTCTCTCTCTCTGTCAGATGAATGTACGTATTTACGGTCATTGACATGACTTTTCACTGATCTAGAAATTTATATTTAGTAAAAATGTTAATTAAGCGTTGTCATGTGTCTCTCTCTCTCTCTCTCTCTCTCACATATACGTACAAACACATTGCGGTCTCTCTCTCTCTCTCTCTCTCTCTCTCTCTCTCTCTCTCTCTCTCTCTCTCATACACATTTGGATGTAAGTAACTATCTCGTTCGTTCTTCTCTCTCTCTCTCTCTCTCTCTCTCACACACATTTAGTATGAGCAGACGGTATAGTACCCCCCAACACTTTTGTTTCTTTCGTCAGTTGATGTCTCTCCGGCGCTTCAGTCCAGACGTCTGTAAACGTAAGTTCGCATATTAATATCGCAACGATATTTGTGTGTTTAAACATAATATATATATATATATATATATATATATATAGAGTTTGTAATGTGTAGTTTCTTTGTCTTACAGTATTATGGATAACACTGCAGTTATAATTGACTTCCAGTGCTTTTTCGACGACAACGGTAAATATATTGTGAAAGAACTGTCAATCATGGACGTTCTGAGATTTGTTGGTAGACATTGGATTTTCGCTCCACCTGCTACATTCGTTACGAATCCAAAATACGTTAGGACAAACCACTGGTTAACGTCAAATTATCACAGTCTTAGATGGAGCGAAGGAGAGACACCGTACGAAAATCTTGTTTCATTGTTAACATCACATACACGTATATATAAATATGTGTTTGTGAAGGGTTTTGAGAAAAAACGTTTTTTACAATCAAAGATAATACACAATAATATCATCAATCTCGATGACTTTGGTTGTCCTAAAAACATACCGTATCTATTTCATGGAACAGAATGTCTTAGACATTTCAATTCATCTGACCGATGTGCAAACTATAAAGTGCATGCTATTCGGGAATGGATGATTCATGATTTTTGCTTTAAACAAACATTTTTAATGTGAGTGCGACAAAATTTAGAAAGTAGGTCACAGCGAATGATGACATTTATATCTCTAATTCTGCTGGGGACATGTACATACATGCATAGCTGTAAGCGGTGACTATTTCCTTATGAAAGTGGAATGCGGACTTTCCTAATGACATTGTTATATTTTGGTGTCTCTAATTTCGTCTGGGAGACATGTTCATACATGCAAAGCCGTAAATGAAAGTGGGACACAGACTTTTCTGATGACGTCGTTACCACCACCACCACCACCACTATCACATTGTACTGTCCTTTTGTGTCGAATATTCCGTCATTGTTTGGTTCTCTCTCGATTGATACAGACGTGTTCACTAGCGTCTTTCTCTCTCTCTTCTAATAATGTCGTTTCTTGTAAAGTTTAATGCTGTAAGTGCTATCGAGTACAAGCGATGTTCAGAATTGACAGTGAATAAAAAATATCCCATCATAGTCTTAACAAATGTGGACACAAATATGGGAACTCTGTGCTTGCTACGTTGGAGGATGGCGACCACCAGTATCGTGTCTATCTTCCCAAGAGGTATGCAGGTGTCTTCACGAATGAGGAGGAGCTCAGACATATCAAACCCAAAGAACTACATTTAGTGTATCGAGGGACGAGGAATCAAACAACGCAGGTGGAGATTGTGTCCTAACGACGTAAGTAGCAATCGTGTTAACAAACAATTTATTGTTGTGTGTGTGTGTGTGTGTGTGTATGTGTGTGTGTGTGTAGTTTCAACTCCCTGTACTTAACACTTTAATAATTGAATTTGTATGTACGTGATAAATGTATCATTGATTCTAATTAGTATTTACAAAGTTTCGTTGAATAACATTTGGTTCGATTAGAAATTATTTGAAAGTACATTAACTTTATGAAAATGACGCATACTTGAAAAAGTTTACTTACCGTACTTAACGCATTGATTCTTTCTTTCCACTGACTGTATGTGTGCGTGTGATAATTGAATATTCATCGTATCAGTGATTCTAATACCAACTATATTGTTATGTTACAGATAACTTCCATGCGGACTGTATCTACAGGCACGAAATTATTATTTAAATCTTACAATGTCAAAAATTATTATTATTATTAATATTGTATTTATTTATAACAATGTTTGTTATATATATATTTAATCAATGTAAAAATGTATTTTGAATAATTGTATGACAATGGTCTGTAAACCATATTTAAGTTTGTGTACAGTGGTGTGAATATATATATATATATATATATATATATATATATTGCGACAACACAAATTACTAAACTATTGGCGCATAGGATATGATAGTATGTGTATCTCAAATTAAAAGTCTATATTGGAGGGTTTAAGATTATTTATTGCACAAACACAAGTAATTGTTTATATGGTATATTTGATATGTACAGAATGTAATGTTTGATATAGAGTCTTTCTTTTAAAATGTTAAATACTGTTCATACGCAAGACGTGATACGTTACATAAAGAAGATTCCCACGATGATGTTGCTGAAGAGAAGGGCAGGTCTTTGCGGTGTAGTTGGTTCGTCAGGTGCGGCTTATAAATGACAGACGTTTCCCCAGAAACGTTTACAGCTGGGCTGGCGTCCTGTAACAGCTGGGCTGGTGTCCTATAACAGCTGGGCTGGTGTCTTGTAACAGCTGGGCTGGTGTCCTATAACAGCTGGGCTGGTGTCCTATAACAGCTGGTCTGGTGTCCTGACAGCTGGGCTGGTGTCCTATAACAGCTGGGCTGGTGTCCTGACAGCTGGGCTGGTGTCCTGACAGCTGGGCTGGTGTCCTGTAATTCCCACGATGAATCTGACGCTTCGCACACACAACGGTACTACGGATCTTATTACTCGTAAAATTAATATAGAGTTTATGACCAAGTAATATCTCAGGTGACAGTGAGTTTAATCTAATAACGGTATATTGAACTTATACCACTCCGGCTTCTTCAAGTGTTCACGCGAATACCAAGGTCTACCGCGATCAGCAGACCACCCTATGAGGAAATCTTGCACTAACACGGAAACGTCTTGATGGAACAACTTACTATTGCGTAACTATTAATGATACTGACACTGCGGAAAATCACGCACAGTGATACAGTTACACTCACTTATTACACACGTAATACTACAATACTAATATCGTGTGTAAAGAGTTAATATTCAACCGTTCTGCGTCACACGCGTTACTATCCCCGAATAGTCTTTACAGATTCCTGCAAGCGACAGAATCTTGAACAAGAATTGTATGTACCGTTCGCGGTAGCAGCAGTGAAGAACTGCCTGTAATTATACGCGCAATGCGTTAAAACAATACCGTGTGCAGATGTACTACACACACAGTTCTGAGTCTTCCCGTTTCACTAACAACGAATAGTCTTTACAACACCTTGCAAGCGGTAGAATCTTGTACAAGGAGTGCACGTCCCGTTCGCGGTAGATGGCGTAGAAGAACTGCCTGTGTAACGACAGGCTTAAGAAAATTTCCAACCACCACTCAGCATTCTATTGGTGGACGGAAGTCACATGGTTAGTACACCGTGACAAGCACTTTTCATGCTGTAAAGTGCATTTACTTTGTAACGGCATGCATAGCGGTAATCAGAAGACCCTTATCACATGCATAACTGCATACTTTACTAATATCATACATGAACGTAAACAATAGTCAGAAATATATAGGGATTGTAGCAATACATATGTCTATGTTCAGTACAATGTCAAACACAATGATAATCAATTCACGCACAGCCCGGGAAACGTTTACCACTCGCGCACGCGCGCACATTTCCACAAACACAGTACATGAGTAACAATAAATAAATAATGCACAGTTTTACTAAACTAAACCCTTATCCTTACTAAATACAACTGATAACATAACCAAACTTAACCATCTACCAATATAACATGAATGTCCATAGTCCGTGTAATATATGAGCTTGCCCCGCATATCATGATCCTGTGATTCGTTGCAGGATTAACCCCTTCCCGCATAAAAAAAAATTTTTTTTTTTTAGTTAACTAACAAAAAATAAAAAATTTTTTTTTTCGATATAACCAAAACAATTTCCTAATCCTGAAACAATAATACTAACACCTTCACACTAAAATCAAATAAACATCCTCAAATCAATACTAACATTTCCTAACTGTCACTTTGACAGAAGCACCAAATCAAAGACACGTGGTAACCTAAAACCAAAACAAATACACATGTTCCCGACAAGCAGATAACGAAATTTTATGCAGGGTCACAAAGTACACAGACGGCATTCCTTATCTTAACTAGATTACTGTTCATTCACAGAGTCATCTTACATATAACATTTAAACCTTAACTGACATATTTAAATATCTACACATTCTTACCCCTATATCCTGACATTTATTTCTGAGTTTTTTGTATAAATTTTTCTCAGTTTTGAAACGCACACGTTTACTTGGAAATATAGATTTGAATTTGTCTAATATACGCCGTATTTGCTTTATCTCGCAACTCATTAACTGAACCTTGTAGGTCAGCGAGTTACTCGTTATCTTATCTTTCGAGCGTCCCAGTCTGATAACGTGCGGTACACTATTTACTTTACCTGGCAATATTTCTTTCAGAAATTCAAATGTAGCGTGTTGTTTATTCAATTTATCAACTTCCCAAATAATATTATGTCCGAGTTTACTAACTCCAATTACGGTCACATCTATTTCCGTACCCCGTACGTATTTTGTTTTAATTGCCTGTTTTTCAATTATCCGCGACTCATACGTTGCTGATTTTACCCTTGTGTGACTTACCTGCAGAACCGGAGTTTGTAAAAAGTGGTTTTTACACCTCTTTCGTAACTGCTCGTCCAACAGCGATATTTCTGTGCCGCTGTCGAACAACATCTCGTCAACATAACCACTGATTTTTGCTTCGACAATAAGGTCGGTGCACTTTTCAATACTAATGTTTCCCTCATGTTTACTACTATTATCATTATTACACACTAAATTATCCCTAATTGCTGCAGGATATAGGCCAGACATAACAGTTTCATTCTTATAACTAACATTTTTCATACTTGATTGATTGAACTGCTTTTCAACTGAATCATTTTCAGTAACTGTTGCTAATAAGTTGGTATTAATTTGCTGAGTTGTATTTTTATGTTGTTTTGATTGCGGCTGATTTTGTGGTGTTTGAACATGAAACTGATTACGCGGCGGTTCATTATTATTTATCATAATTGTTGTCACCTTATTGTCACCCGTATCATTCACCTCTCCGTCCTCCATAAACACCTCAGTACCTGATATAGATTCATTAAGTATCTCATCATACCGACATGTGTCAGAAATACCTGCACCGGTAGTATCCATACTAGTTCCAGGCTCTACTACTGGTTCGGGATTTTTATGTGTTATGCATACACTGTCCGCATCCATGATAGCTTCAGATTCTATCATACGTTCACGGTTCTCGCATGCTATATCTGTTACACTATAAACTATCACCTCATCACAGCACTTACCTGAAGTATGTTCCAGACTAATAGTGTTGTTACTACTAATTTCATTTCTGTTATCTTCACTACAATTTGATGCAGAATCTAAATACTCGACTTTACCGAGATATGAACTACTAGGCCCTAATAAGGTGGTTTCTGTATAATCACTTTCAATTTCATCTACTACGCTACTGTTCTCCGTTAATCCTCCAGATGTAACATCTTGGTTAACTTCCATATTACTTTCTTTGAGAGTATGTTCCACAAGGACATTTGGTACTTCAAAATTATCACAAGGTACAATATTCTCAACAGATAAATCTACTTCAATATCAGCTGACATTTCCTGTAGTTTCGCCATCCTCTCCTCTCTATCGGCGTCCATTTCTTCCCAAAATTTCTGCCTAATGGCTATCATCTCCTCATCTCTGGCTTTACTTTCCTCTGAAATTCTTTGCATATCCGCTATCATCTCTTCTTCCTCGGCTTTCATCTTCTCACGCCAGGCTTTATTTTCCTCAGACATGGTTTTTAGACTAGCTAATATGGCCGCAAAAGTATCCTTTATTTCTGCTGTATCCGCCATAGTGATCAAATTTCAATTTAAAAATTTTTAACAAATTTAAATTTATTGATTTATACGCAAAGAAAGTTATTATTACTACAAGATTAGAACGTATTGTAACCAGTTTATATGCACACAGAAAGCAGTTCAAAATATCAACATGTAAATAAACCTTATCTAACATACAACAACTAATAATTCACCTCCAACATACTGATAAAATCTGTTCATATATGACATACAAGAGAATATGCACAATTGATAAATTATACCCTCAGATTATCATATGAACTATACACATACAATTATTACGTTAATTATAATTATACATAGGATTTTACCAACAAATTTTTTTTTATAGACAAATATATAATAGCGTAAAATTTCCGCTATTTTTCGAGCCCCAAGTTGCTAAGCGCCAAAATATCTCTATGCGACAACACAAATTACTAAACTATTGGCGCATAGGATATGATAGTATGTGTATCTCAAATTAAAAGTCTATATTGGAGGGTTTAAGATTATTTATTGCACAAACACAAGTAATTGTTTATATGGTATATTTGATATGTACAGAATGTAATGTTTGATATAGAGTCTTTCTTTTAAAATGTTAAATACTGTTCATACGCAAGACGTGATACGTTACATAAAGAAGATTCCCACGATGATGTTGCTGAAGAGAAGGGCAGGTCTTTGCGGTGTAGTTGGTTCGTCAGGTGCGGCTTATAAATGACAGACGTTTCCCCAGAAACGTTTACAGCTGGGCTGGCGTCCTGTAACAGCTGGGCTGGTGTCCTATAACAGCTGGGCTGGTGTCTTGTAACAGCTGGGCTGGTGTCCTATAAGAGCTGGGCTGGTGTCCTATAACAGCTGGGCTGGTGTCCTGACAGCTGGGCTGGTGTCCTGTAACAGCTGGGCTGGTGTCCTGACAGCTGGGCTGGTGTCCTGTAATTCCCACGATGAATCTGACGCTTCGCACACACAACGGTACTACGGATCTTATTACTCGTAAAATTAATATAGAGTTTATGACCAAGTAATATCTCAGGTGACAGTGAGTTTAATCTAATAACGGTATATTGAACTTATACCACTCCGGCTTCTTCAAGTGTTCACGCGAATACCAAGGTCTACCGCGATCAGCAGACCACCCTATGAGGAAATCTTGCACTAACACGGAAACGTCTTGATGGAACAACTTACTATTGCGTAACTATTAATGATACTGACACTGCGGAAAATCACGCACAGTGATACAGTTACACTCACTTATTACACACGTAATACTACAATACTAATATCGTGTGTAAAGAGTTAATATTCAACCGTTCTGCGTCACACGCGTTACTATCCCCGAATAGTCTTTACAGATTCCTGCAAGCGACAGAATCTTGAACAAGAATTGTATGTACCGTTCGCGGTAGCAGCAGTGAAGAACTGCCTGTAATTATACGCGCAATGCGTTAAAACAATACCGTGTGCAGATGTACTACACACACAGTTCTGAGTCTTCCCGTTTCACTAACAACGAATAGTCTTTACAACACCTTGCAAGCGGTAGAATCTTGTACAAGGAGTGCACGTCCCGTTCGCGGTAGATGGCGTAGAAGAACTGCCTGTGTAACGACAGGCTTAAGAAAATTTCCAACCACCACTCAGCATTCTATTGGTGGACGGAAGTCACATGGTTAGTACACCGTGACAAGCACTTTTCATGCTGTAAAGTGCATTTACTTTGTAACAGCATGCATAGCGGTAATCAGAAGACCCTTATCACATGCATAACTGCATACTTTACTAATATCATACATGAACGTAAACAATAGTCAGAAATATATAGGGATTGTAGCAATACATATGTCTATGTTCAGTACAATGTCAAACACAATGATAATCAATTCACGCACAGCCCGGGAAACGTTTACCACTCGCGCACGCGCGCACATTTCCACAAACACAGTACATGAATAACAATAAATAAATAATGCACAGTTTTACTAAACTAAACCCTTATCCTTACTAAATACAACTGATAACATAACCAAACTTAACCATCTACCAATATAACATGAATGTCCATAGTCTGTGTAATATATGAGCTTGCCCCGCATATCATAATCCTGTGATTCGTTGCAATATATATATATATATATATATAATCATTTAAAACAAATTATGGTTTATTTTAATTTATTTCGCTATAAACCTCTGAACATAAGAGCAATTATTTGTAAAGTACATTAACTTATGGGAAATGCTACACGGAAAGTTCAAATCATACCTTATTGACGCTGTCAGCGATTAGAATGAGGGAATTTCTGCCGACGTCTACAGCAATACATTAAAACTAGTACGATTATATTATTCATTGATGTACAAACAATTTTCATAGTACACACACACACACACACACACACACACACACACACACACACACACAGAGTAGACTAACATTATTGTGAAGCCGTCAACGAATGGATTTCTACTTGTCATCTGTAACAGCACACGCACACGTAATTACATTATAAACTAGGAATTTCTGCCGACGTCTGCAGCTCGAGAGAGAGCGAGCGAGATAGTTATTTACATTCAAATGTGAGAGAGTGAGAGCGAGTGATGTGAGAGAGACGTTACATAAACACATAGAGAGAGAGAGATGCAACAGTAATCTACTAAATGTGTGTGAGAGAGAGAGAGTTTATATCGTGATCGATAACCGCGTCTAGAGACAGAGAGAGAGGGAGAGAGGGTGGGAGAGAGAGACGTTACATAAACACACATAGAGAGAGAGAGAGAGAGAGAGAGAGGGAGAGAGAGAGAGAGAGAGATGCAACAGTAATCTACTAAATGTGTGTGAGAGAGAGAGTTTATATCGTGATCGGTAACTGCGTCTACAGACAGAGAGAGAGGGAGCGAGGGAGGGAGAGAGAGTTGATAACTTGATATCGTAGTCGACAACAATCATATAGTTTAATGTACAGTATAATGCGTCTGCTCATATAGTTTGAATTTCCCACCACAGAAAAATGTTGGCATACCTGTTCTATACACAATAATGCAAAGGTTGGTTACCCTGATCATATATTTTTAATATACACTATAACACACATCAAGTTTGAACCCATGCAAAGGTTGGTAACCCTGATCATATAGTTTTAATATACACTATAACACACATCAAGTTTGAACTCATGCAAAGGTTGGTAACCCTGATCATATATTTTTAATATACACTATAACACACATCAAGTTTGAACCCCCACCCATCTGTTTTCGAAACAGATCAGTCTGATATTCAGAGACAATTTTTGAAGTAAAATAAATATTTTTGTGAATTACAAGCCATTTAAAAATTTTGTTTAAAAATATACAACCTTGCTCCAGATAACTGACTATAGTGTTCAATTATTACTATGCCTAATATATGTTTTGTCGCAACATATATATATATATATATATAATTTATAATGACTTTACCTCAAGATGTTTTTTCCTTATTTGGAATACGTTCCGGAACGCTTTGTGTTCAAAAAATTGGGAAGGTAAAGCGTCCCGAAACATGTTCCAAATAAGGAAAAAACATCTTGAGGTAAAGTCATTATAAATATTAAATATATTGTGTACATCAAGAAATAGACTGTAGCAAAAGTGTTTGAATATATACATATAGTGTTCGTAACTGTTTGCAATTTAGTTAAAACATCACGTAGTTTCCGTTAAGAAAATGTTACCATTTTACAACATAAAACTGGATCAGAGTGTATTGTAAATATATATAATTGTTAGTAAATGTTAAGTGCGTTTTATAAACAAAAACAGGAGTTTTTTCAAACCAAAAGGTCATTTGTAAAACGTTTTTAATGTTTCAACAACATAATTTTACTAGTATGCTCCCTGAGCTGCTGAACTCGTTCACTTATTTTACTAGTATGCTCCCTGAGCTGCTGAACTCGTTCACTATTTTGAACGAATCAGCCCTGAGGTGAAAATTTTTAAACGTCCAAAACTACTCATTACATTCATATTTCAGTTAAAATTCCTTTTAATTTGATACGTCACATGAAATTTTGACATTTTAAAATAAAAATTTCACCATTTGGCCCCCCGGTGTCTAAAAATTTTGACATTTTCATAAAGTTATATATATTTTTTTAATTTCTTTTAATTTTATACCCCATATTGAATTTTTCGATTTTTCCCCAAATTCAGACCTCTCACATGTTTGCCTGCCGTCCCCCTACTTTTTGGAGGATCAATCTAAAAAACAGTGGGGGTTCGGGTAACGTATTGCAGGTTTTAGCGTTGAAGCGTTGAAACATTAAGGTGAGACATTCCCCAAATAGATAGACAAATGCCAAACGGTCGAGTTAAAACTGAGAAATCACTTCGCTAGTTCAGTATAGTGAATAAGATGCTAATGACATATAAAACTTGACGGATTTTGTTTTATAGTTTTGTACTTGCAAGTTGCGTGTACGGGATTTCCGCATAGTTTCTGAACTCGTTTGTCCTACAAGTTTATTTTCGTAGACCGCAATGCTACCTAACACATTTAGTCCAACGTATGTGGTCTAAACCTTGTCACTACACAATACTGAATGTTATATTTCATTACATAGTGCACTATTATATCGTACTTTTTCTCCTTAGCCGGTCGGTCTCGTCGTTTTATCCCACGACACCTCCCATATTTGTCTCACTGATCTGGTCTCTTCACACCCCACCACCTCCTTCATAAATTGTAATGTAACGTCTCCTCTAATATCCACGTTTTCTATTTTGTCCTTTTTTGTAACTCCTACGACTCATCAGCTACTTCACACCCGTAGTCGGTACTTTCATTCAACAGCCATGACTTACATCCACATGTGACAATACATCCATCGGTTGCTTCTTCTTCACTTCTTAACGGGTTTTAAACAGTATCTCGTCCTCTACATCTACCAGGTCATCGTCCTTTATCAATCCACATGCTTCCAAGCTATCTTCCACACTATCATTCCCTCTTCCGTCTTTTATATGATATCCACTTGAGTATTACCTTCGGCCGTGACCAAACCACTGTAACCCCATTTTTCAGTACAAGCTATTGTGACAGACACATTATTATTGGTATCCAAATCACTTTTTTATTTATAAATTAATAGATCACCTTAGATCCGTCGAGCGACTTAGTTTTTCATTAAAATGGCGCGTTTCGGAACATATGTTCCTTCTTCAGATATAATTCACTCAGTTGAGGTCGTTAATTGTTAAAATCACATCACTTTGTACTCACACACGTCAGTATGGGTGCGCAGACCCATTGAAGAGAGTATCAGATAGCCCTTCAATGGGTCTGCGGACCCGTACTGACGTGTGTGAGTACAAAGTGATGTGATTTAAAAAAATTAACGACCTCAACTGAATGAATTATGTCTGAAGATGGAACATATGTTCCGAAACGTGCCATGTTAATGAAAAACTAAATCGCTCGACGGATCTAAGGTGATTTATTAATTTACAAGCTATTGTGGTCTCTCCCGCTTGGATCTGTTTCCTGATCTACTCATTACAGATCCTTTACATCCCCATAGCTCTGTACTGGGTCCCAAGTAGTCCATCTCGATATTATTTATTCTTCTTTTAGTTGCAGCGTCGAAGCTTCATACTTCATGTCTAAATCTTGACACTGACGTAAAAGTTGCATACCAATACGTTTCCTAACGTCTATGGAAATGAGTTTGCCTCACCACACGGAATTCAACCGGCCTTTGAGTTTACGACTCGTTTCACAATTCCTGGTGACCGTCGCCTCAACATGTTTGGATTCGTTAACCTTCTTCATTTTTCTGTGAAGTGCGCAGTTGAATTTGCTACTAGGTACTATGTCATTCCTATCAGGCACCATTGACTGCTTTTTTATATAATTTTTATTCATAATCTCCTTCTCTTCTTCTCCACCTCAAGGTATAGCCTTAGAACCTGCTCCCTCCTTCACTGAAGCATTCCTTGGTCTACCTATATCTCGTCTTCCTTGAGGTCTTTATTTTATTACATGTTTAGGTAGTCTCATATCTTCCATTCACTCGATATACTGGCTTCATTTTATTTGTCCTTCCCTTATTCTGCTGGCCACAGAATATACTTTTAACTCGGTTCTTATATCTTCATTTCGTAGCTTATTTGATCTCTAAGGATGCAACCTTTGGTTTTTCTTAAGAACTTAATAAAGAGCAGTTTAAACATGTTTAGACTGTTCCTTTCCTTTTAGGAGGCGTTAGCTAAAGGGTGTAACATCGCTCTAAAGCGGAGTTTGTAGGTCACATCAAGAGACGAACGCGAAGACGACCGTTGGAACGCAAAAATAGTACAGTGAAATCCTTGGCTGTTAATAAGAAAACAGCCAGATTAGGTTAGCGAAGGTCGGCAATGGACGACAGAATTCGTGCAATGTATAGAGTTGGTCTAGCCTCGAAGATAGGCTGAAAGAAAAAGAAAGGACTGAATATACTGCTTCTTAAAAAAAAAAAATAATAATAATCGGACAACTGAAGTATGAAATCGGTCGGAGTTGACCATAACAATGGATCTTTTACGATTTTTTGTCCTTAGATTCGTGGGCGTCTATCTGTTATAACAACTATTTTGAACGTAAGCTGGATGATTAAGCAACCGATACGACTAATATAGAGTTTACACTCTCTTGGCTGTGAAGGACTCCATCAGGAGATGCGCAGCTGCTACTGATCACGGGAGATCGAATTACTGTGCAACGTACACATGCCTAAGTGACTTATATTCGATCATACAATTCGTGTCGTTCAGGTCTCTCGAAGGACAAATAACGTTTTTCTTGAGACGTGAGATATAGTTATCATTGGCTTTGCCAAGCGGCCAACCGGTGTCCGGGAATTTTTTATGATTAAGCCTCTATTACACTACGCAACAGGTTGCGAAGCTACATGAAACTAGTTGCAGGTTAGTAAAAACAGGCTTGCAACTGCTGTGATACTCAGTTGCAGAGTAAACGTGGCGTCTATACTACTATTATAAAGAGGTAACATTTGTTTGTATCGATGTTTGGGCTAACCTCGGAAACTACCGATCCGATAAAAAATATCTTTCACCACCGTGTTCCTTGTAGTTTAAGGATGGTTTTAAAGATAAACCTTGTTCATTCATACCGATGAAGTCCTTAAGATAATGTTGGATCTGGTAGCGGTCCTCTTTCAGAAAAATTCTAGATCCAGTGGGGTTTCCCGTTATGATTTGTTAACTTTTAATATTTAAATTAATCGCCGTCGTTAATACAGCAACTTCTCAGTATTTCTTACCCCGTTCCAAAAAAAAGGTACTTCTGTCTGTTAGTCTAAACACCATATGGAGGGTGATTCAAAATTGCAGGGGAATCTCTCGGGACCTGGTTCTATAACTAAAAGTAAGAAAAAAAAGTTCATATAAACATAGGTCCGAAAACGGTTCGTTAGCGAGTTACGGCTCAAGAACTAGTTCGCCCTGATTTCTGCTCCCATGGTAAAATGACGCCATACTGAAATTTGTGGGGGTATAAAATGAAGGGTAAATTTGGTGTTTTATTTATAGTTTTTGATCTGAAAATTTTAATAAAAGAGGTCCCAGACCTGTATCTTAATTATTTTTTAAGAAAAACTGGGTAAAACGAAAAAATTTGAGTCGAAAAACACACACTTTTAGATTTGGGACAAAATAACTTCGTTAATTTGGTAATAAACAAATAAAAATTTCTGACTAACTTTGTAGAGAATTTAATTATGAGAAAACTGATGTGTATAATGTCTATTAAAAGTAAGTACAAATTTGAGATTTTGACTTTAATTAAAAACAAATCAGAACAAAATGCGCCAGAAAAGTGTTACAATTTACAAGAAACGGCATTGTAAACTTTCGAAACACCTACACTTTGGCAGACGAAAACCCACGAGACTGCCCCCAAGACATGACCAACATACTTTTTCATTTAATGTGTGGTGTGGTCTTCTTGGTGATAATCTCTTATGCCCTTTTTTCTTATCACCGAGGCTTAATGGAAGACAATACTTACATTTTTTGCAAACGCATCTGATGGAACTCTTGGAAGATCTCCACTTGCAGATAGAGTGCAGATGTGGTTTTTGAATGACGGAGCATCTGCTCACTACTGTCGTGATTTGATAAACCATTTAAATAATACATTCGGTAAGCGATAGATTGGTCTAAACGGACCTGTAAAATGGCCACCTCGATCTCCTGATCTCACGCCAGCAGACTTTTTCCTTTGGGGTTGAATGAAGTCGTTAGTTTAATCCGCTCGTATTGGCACACAAGAAGAATTGAGACACGAATAACAGAATGTGGACATCCTGTTAAGAATAATCCTAATGCTATAAAACGTGCCCGGCTAGCATGGATTCGCCTAGCTGAATTCCGCATTCAACAAAATGGCCACATCGAACAACTGCTTTGAACGAACGTTTACAGATTTATCAATTTAACAATTTTAATATTTAATCATTTGAAGGAAAACTTCAATAATATAAGTTTTCAATTTGTTTACAGTTACCTATATTTGTTGTGAAAACGTTTACGAAAACCTTTGTTCCGTTTAAAATTGTAAAACTTTTCTGGGGAATTCGAGGTGGCCATTTTACAGGTCCCGAGAGATTGCCGTGCAATTTTGAATCACCTGTGTATCTACAGCACGTAACAGTCAGTATAAAACAAAAATATAATATATACACAGGTCTCTTCCAGATCGGTGCTGCCATCTGTCGCCAATATGCAGAGTTAGCCGTGGTATGTTAAGCTTGTGCACAAGACATGCTTTACTCCTCTCGGTATCAGGCGGCTATGTAATGCCAGTATGTTCGTATTGTTTAATCAGTTAAATTCCAGTACCATCACTACAGAAAACAACTCGGGGTATCTTATTTTTTTATGTATTACAAAAAATATTAGGTTTATACGTGTTTATAAACCCTACATATGTGTATGAACATGCATGCGTGTAACATAATATGTATATTATATTAGTATAATATGCATTCAGCATACTTTATACACGCATTATTATATTCGTATAAATATATAAGTCTGTGCTAAACGTTCAAATAGGTATTATATCTATATAACTAAGTATAACACATTTCTTTATAACAGCATAACAAATCACAGAATATATATTTATAAAAACATATTTTATTGAACAAATATATTAAATATATTTTTACCTTTACAGTTCCTTTCCTGATATATTGAAAATTAATATTATAAAAAAGTTGTATTTTACTTATATAAAAGAACTTGGCTAATAAGCTAGGGGCCGCGAGTTCGATTCCCGGGATCATCATAAAACAAAGTGCGTTTTCCAGCACCCCCATGTCAACACAGCCTGTGGAAATGAGACCTGCTGTTAGTGGTTTAATCAAAGGAGAATTACAGATGGGGGGGGGTACAACCTATCAGCCATGAAAAAATCTTTCCATTGTTTCTAGTCTATCTACTTGTGACCGGAACAAACCGTTTTTATTTCATCCTTGCTGAAGATGATGATGATGATAACGATTATTATTATTATTTTACATCAATTTGAATGTAAATTATAAAAATTAATTTAAATAATTAAATGATCTAAATAATTTATATATTCATCATCATCGTCGTCGTCATCATCATCATCTGAAAGGATTAAACCAAGAATGGATTGTTCCGGTCTCGAACAGTCAAAGAGTGTACAGCTGGTCACGCGAGCGCTTCCTCAGACGTCCCACACCTCTACGTCCCCTCGGCTTATAGTTCCATAGTTGTTTGGGGATGCGGCAGTCATCCATTCCGCAAAGATGTTCGCACCCAATTCAGCCGATACTGGGCAATCCTGTCGAGTTTACTCATAATATTCAGTTCCTGCCGTATATCTGTGTTTTTTATATAATCATGGAGTATACCCTGCCACGTGCCTGAGAAATCTCATTTCAGCCACTTGGATACGACTGGCCTGGTCTTTCGTTATAGTCCAATTCTCAGACCCATAAAGAAGTGTGGGAAGGGCCCTCATCTTGTAGAATTTCAGGCGTGTTTCTTTACTTGCTAACTTAAGAGTTCGCCTGATGGTCCCGCACATAAGGTTGAACTTATGCAACTTATTCATAACGTCGTTGTTTGTATTATAAGGCACACTGCAGCCCAAGTATTCAAAATTTCTGACTTGTTCCAGGGCAGTACCATCTATAATAATTTTTGCCCGTACCGTATAACGGGATCAGTACCACGAAAAGCCATTACCTTGGCCTTAAGTGTGGATATTTGTAATCCAGAGTGTTTGCAGATTCGATTTAACAAATGTAGACTATACCCATCTACAACCTGTTTTCCGAGTCCGTCAGAATAGCCTGATCGTACGCAAACAATAAAGTGTCAATTGCAGAGTGGCCAATCATAAAATGCTCCGGAAGACACATCTGCCAGTTTTCTATGACATCGTCAATATATAAATTAAAAAGAGAAGATGATAATGGACACTTTTGTCGTACTCCGTAATTAATCAGGCCAACTCTATGAGCTGTTCTCAATTTCCTTGCTTCAATTAAGATTTTATTCTCTACAATAAGACTCTGTATAGCTCTAATTAGATATTGTGGGATCCCTTTCCTTGCCATTATTGCCCATAGTTTGCTCCGATTCACCCTGTCAAACGCTTCTCGAAGTCAACGAAAGCTATGTTTGTGGGTAGCTGATACTTTCTACGCTTTTCAATATTAGCTGGGCTATTGTAAATATGCAATCTAAACATGATCTGCCCTTCCTGAAACCGTTCTGGGCCTCTGAAAGCATGGTCTCTCTTACTGCATTCAATCGTGTTCTTAATATAGATGCATATAATTTATATGAAGTATTAAGAAGGTTGACTCCTCTGTAGTTCCTACAGTCGTTAAGATCACCTTTCGTGATTATGGGAATTACCTTTGAAATTCGCCAATCGTCAGGAACATGACCAGTGGTCCAGCATAGATTAACGAACTGCAGCAAACAATCATGCAGCAAGGCTGGTGCACACTTTATAAGTTCCACGTTCAGCCCATCAGAGCCCGGTGCTTTTCTATTTTCACAGCGGTGTAAAGCAGCTAACAATTTATCCATTGTTATTGGCTCTACACCCAATAATAATGGATTATTTTATTATAATTATTATTATTATTATTTACATAAAAATTTAAATTATTTTAAATCTTAAATTGATTTACAGAAAACAGAATATTCATGTGTAGAGTAAGAGAATGAAATCGTGCTAGACTGTGGAATTATAAAACACTGCCATGAATATTAATATCTGGGAAGCACAATTAGCCAAGGTGGAACTTGCGATAAGAAAAGTCAGCCCTAAGCCGCAGAACTGCGTTGACGTTTTGATCAGACCTTGTACGTACGTTTGGATATATACTGAAGTGTGATAACACGTTTACCAGAATCTGAATTAAAAATTAAACAAATTTAGGAATATCTGTGGAATAATTCACAGACACCTTAAAAACAAGACAAAGAAGGAAACAAGGATAACGTTTTTTAACATTGTAGCGGTACCAGTTTTGATGTATGGAGATGAAGCCAGAATTATGACAGAAAGAGACAAGGGAAAGATTCAGGCAGCGGACATGAAGTTTATGAGGAGTACTGTAGTCTTCACCATTCTCGACAGAAAGAAGAATGTGGATAAAAGGACGGAACTGGGAGTCGACCAAGGAGCACGTTGGAACGACTAAGGAGCAACAAAAGAAGGTGGTGTGAACATTTGGGAAGAATGGCGGGTGACAGGATTCCAGTGCTAGCAATGAATATAGACGGCGGGGAAGAAAGGTGTAGGACGCCGAGAGCAAAGTGGGTGTCGAAATAGGTTCAGGATGAGCCTAATCCTTGAAGTTGATGATGATGACGTCTACCAGATTTTCTCTTCTTAAAAGGAAAGAAACATTATAAACGTGAACAAATAAATGTATCTTTAGACAGTCGACATCCTGAGGAATGTTATCATATAATTACAATTAAACAAATAAGCGTCACACTCGTACACACAGACACGTTTGCCTTTCTTTATCATCATACTATTTGCGCAGATACGTCTCAATTTCGTTTAAAACAGCGTAACATTTTGTGTTTGTTCGAAAGTTACAAGTTTGTTCTCACGATCGCAATGAAAGTCATAGTGATCTTATTGTTTGCGCTTCTGGTATGTGGTAAGTTACTGTTCATATTTTAAACAGTGCGGTTTTTGTTACTGTCTTTCGGGTTTTGTTAGGTTATGTATTTGATCAACAAACAGATTTTAGCTGTCACTTGTAAAATCGATCTTACTTGTTACCATTGTAAGAAAGTAATGGTTTATTGGAGGGGGGACCCAAAATTACTTCGCTTCGCATTTGAGAGTATTTATTACTATTAGTTTAAAATTTAATTTTAATATCACCGATCTTTTTGATGGGAAAATTGGTAGAAAATAATTATAAAAGATGTAAAATTCTGAAAATAGTTTTGCAACTACTTAACACAGTTTTAACGAAAACGTTTTAATAACGTATATTTTGCTATTTATTTGTTTATTATTTTGAATGTCTTACAAGAGACTGACCATTCTTAGAAACTTTTATATAGGTAAAATTGTCTTTTTAACAATTTGTCGTGGTATTCATGCTGTTAGCACTCCGAAAAGTTAGGGGACCTCATTCTTCGTTCGCCTTTGAACACTCTTCGGGAACCCACAGTCAGTTCTTCTATAATTCGTATTTTAATTTATTCCTTTCCCTCATTTCTTAGTTTTTCTCTACATTTTTATGAAAGAAGAGTTCAAGGCATACGCGTTTTGGAATCAATATTTTCACACGTGTACAAATAAACCTACCGACCCTTAAATTAAGATGAGAAGTGTTTTGACTATTCTTCTTATAAATTAGTTTTTTTTTTATTAATAAGCTTATTACATTGGGGTTACTAGTTCATGTCTTTAATCTTGAATTGCACACGCTTGACAGTTTTTTTTTTTTAATACTCTTACTGGAGTTGGCAGAAATAATTTAACAATTATTAAAACTAATACAGTATTCTCATTGGTTTAAACGGTTTAAAAGTATTTTTATTTTCGTTTCAGCATATTGTAAACTTTCTGTTTGATCTGTATTTCACAATACACGTTAACGTTAGCTGATGAACATTTTGTACTACATGTTCTAATTCTAATACACATCGAGTGTACAGTCTTCTTTTAAAGAAAAGAAATCTATTTTAAGTATTGGGAAATCTTGTAAATGGAAACCCCAAGACTGAAATTTAAAGTCAATCATACTGTTAGTGTCATTTGTAACCTGCAGATCCTTTAAAACTACTACTGTGACGCTACATTATAACAAAGTCAGGCCATGGCCTATTTCCGTCTCCACATATTGTTACGACGGTTTCACTGATCGTCGTATCGTACAATGGAAAAGAGAATACAAGATACCAATGAAGTCACTAAAAACCAGCTTTAATTATAACAATTAACAGTTTGTAATCAACAAGTCAACAAGATTATACTCGTACAATAATTCAAGTTAATCTGTCCACACAAATAATAATGTCAACTATAAAGCATTCGCACTATAATCACTTTTCACTAATACACCATTGAGACGCACTGTGTAAATCGCTCGACAATAACTCGAATCTCACTGGAATAAATCGCCACTAAGCGGCAGCTGTCGTTGTTTAAATAGATAGCACAAGTGTTCCAGAATAACTCATAACACGCTTCAACACTACTAGAAAACACTAGAGCGTAATTGATTGTGGCCTTGGCAGAAACGCTCACCGCTGAGCTAGTTGAGAAGCTTGTCGAACAACACTATCGATGTACGACATTGTTCCGTATTACGTAACACTGCCTCGCACTTTAATTGTTACGCACACAAACATTACAGCTGGACTCTGCTGGGATAGCCGAGAAAAATGTTCAATGTTCTGTAATGGCGTTAGTCGGCCAGCGCTCTTCTCCAACTCCATCCCAATCCTCCAATCCCAATCCCAATTCTCTTGTGTTGTTGTATTTCTTCCTTCAACGTTATTTCTTGGTCGCCTCTTGGTCTTTTCCCAGCCATTTCCCCTCAAATGTCCTCTCCCAGTTTACATGCATTTCCGTTCTTAACACATGCTCGGCTCATCTTAGCCGTAATAGTTTAACAACTCTGATACAGGTAGGCCTAACTCCTTTTTCTCGTTGTGTCATTTACGACTGAATTTGATTTTACAGATGCCATTATCGTTTACGGATCGTAATAATCATAAAAGGAGTTTTCTTTCGAAGATATTAATGTTTACCTAATATTTCACAATAAATACTCATATTTTATAACCATAGCAAAATCTGATAATTTAGTAGTTTTTTTAAAATACGCACAAGCTTAGGTTTCTGGTGTACATCTTTGGGCTTAAAAATGTCCAGCAGGGCAAAATGAAATTTATTGGAAAAAAGTTTTTTCTCCTCATATTCGATTCTTCTGGTCTGTCTATTTTAATATTGACTCTGATGTATATGAAGTTATTTTTCTACGCTCTCAAAATAAGAGATATAAATTTGATTCATATTAGCATATGAATAGTATGCATAAATATGTTCCGACCAGTTTGGAACCGGAACAGACTAAACAGTCTGAACCGTGAAGAAGAAGGAGAAGAAGAAGAATATGCATAACAATTTTATGTCGCTTACTTTGTGATGCTAAACTATATCCTATGAACGCGATTTTAGTACTAACGTTTTTCCCACAGAACGAAGTATACAAATGTAACTAAAACACATGATAATGTTTTACAGTATTTATCGAAACAATATTCCACAATCTTTATTTATTAGTTTTTATACAATAACAGTGGATAGTCATTTCAATAAGTCAGACTTTTTTGCTATACAATATGTAGATACTAAAGGTTTTGGTAAAATTTCTAAGGAATTGATAAAGGAACGTAATTAATTTTTTAACATTCTGAGGAGTTGTGTAATCTTAATGAGGTGCGATATCCGAGGGAGTTAACATTTCTCCCTGACTCAGGAAACAAGTTATAAAACAACAAACAACAACAATAATAAATTATATAGATTGTAATTACCTTTATCTGATTCCTTCCTTGCAACTTAATTATTTGCGTAACAACGCGTTTCAAGATCACAGTCCCATCATCAGGTTATAAATTTAAATCATGCACTAGTCACTCGTCGTTAAGTTTTTTAAAATTATAAAACCACTGCACAACATTCGTATTCGCGTAAACACATAGCTATGTGTATTCACTCACGTGCGCGTCGTCGTAAAGTTAAAAGTCGACTGATTTGTTATCACAAACTTACACAGGCAGTCGTCTGCATTCTTCTTGTTGTGTGCGTATTACTGTGTCAAAGAAAACGTTGGATTTAAATGACAACATATCATTCAATAACTCATCACGCTGGAATTTACTTGCTTTGTAGATTATAAATTCTTCCATTGCATCCATGAAACGTCCTTTCTTACAGTAATGTAGAGGTTTTAAATTTTGTACAAAACTGGTATAATTGTGGTTGTATTCCATTAAATGCTGCGCGTAACTGGACTTTATATTATTGACATTCTTTTGGGCAGATGTTCTATATATCTATCTTTAAAACATCTTCCTGTTTGTCCAATATAGAATTTCTCGCAGTCATCACATACAATTTTATATATGCCGGAACATGTTTCAGGATTTTTGTTTCTTTTTGCGCGTAATACGTTTTGAATATTATTGTTTGTTTTAAAAATTACTGTAACGTTATATTTTTTTAATTGATTTTTAATGATTTGTGATGTCAAGTTAGTGTACTCAACGGATATAAATTTATTGTCATGTCTCGGTTTGTTTATTCCTAGATTCTTTTTGCGTCTGTGTTTATCGATTAACTTGTCGACAATCGTGCTGCTATATCCGTTGGCGATTACTATGCTTTCTGTGGTGTCAATTTCTTTGATAAAATCCTCCTTCTCTAGGGGTACATTAAGGAGTCTGTGGACAAACGCGTTATAAGCAGCCATTTTTTGTGACCATGGATGGTATGAGTCTGCATGTATGGTAATATTGGTTCTTGTAGGCTTTCTATAGATCTTAAACAACAATAATAATAAAAGAAATTATAAATAGCATGAACAGCATTATATCTTGTTAGTTTTTCACCTGTGATAGATGGAAAGAGGAGAGAGAACCCTGTAGTGGGACAGATCGCGCCCGAAAATATCATCGGGATAATGCTGCAGATCGAGCACCACTAGGATTAGGTAGCAGCCTACATAGGGAAGAAGAAAGCCGAAGATGATCTTGCTAGGGTCGCTGACAGAATAGCAGAAAACAGGTAACGTGGGCCCGCTGAAGGTTTAAAACAGATGAACGTCAACAGGACGAAGTACAAATGGCACCACCTTGAAATGTTGCGAAAGCTGAGTCCCGAGGTGGATCTCTGCCGTGGGTAATAGGGTTTGTGGTTTGGTGGACGCGAGTCCTACACACCGTATGAGTACGGACCTTACTGTGGCGAACATTAGTTTTCCAGTCTCCCTCGTAAATAAAATTATATCTTGTTAGCAAGATACGAGTTTTTTCAAAGTCGTGTAATTTCTGTTACAAAGCTGCTTCTTCTAACCGGAAAAATCAGAAAATTGTGTGTAGCCACATGTAACATTTTAATTGTTTTTCACTGTCTTTTTGGAATTAGTAGGCCTATTGTATCTAGTACGTCTACAGATGTACCCTTGGATTGTGATTCTAGCGTTATTAAGTACCTAAACACTGGTTAATTTTAACACAATGTTCTGCAAAACCATTTGTGTTTATTCTTACGATTTTTGCGAAGAAATATGATATGTTGCGCGAGAGAACGAAAACCACACACGCGCTCGCGCGCACACACACACAGCCTGCAAAATTTACAATACACAAAACGTAAATTTTAAGAAAATAAAATTAAAATTTAGGTAGCAGAACACAACAAAATTTTTATAGTTGCTAAATTTATAGAAATTTAGTTACAGTTAATTATAGTCAATTGGAGTCACTGAACACGACTGTTTATCAGTAAAAAAGAAATTTTGTGTAGCTCATTATTTGTAATTGTAATTGATAATGTTTTTGGTATCCTTAATATCATAAATAGCAAACTGAGTATATTAGCATATATAATTTCTTATGTTGATTTTGGTCGGAATATTTTTTATATAACATTTAATGCAATCGTAGTTTTTCCAAGAAAGAAAATATTGGAATGTTCAGTACACTTCATTAAATGGCTTCCCACAAGCGTTTTCAGATCGTACCAACGACATTTCGCCACTGCTGAAGATGACGTATATTCGATCACAGTGGCGTAGCTAAAGGCGATTGTCGGATTTACAACCCTACTTTGGGTAGGACCCAATTGGTAAGGCTGCATAGAGGCAGCAGCAGTTCGCTGAAAGCCGTGCAGGCTATAACTGCCTAATCTCCTTGAACACCAACATCTTAATTCCCGAGTGTTGCCAATACCTTGCTATCATGTAAAACTCTCACTGTACAGTCCTCTGTGGATACCTCTCAGTCAGTAACATCCCCATTAATGATCCATCATCATCATCATCATCGTCGTTGTCGTCGTCGTCGTCATCATTATCTTCTTCTTCTTCTTCTTCTTCTTCTTCTTCGTCGTCGTCGTCGTTGTCGTCGTCATCATTATCTTCTTCTTCTTCTTCATCGTCGTCGTAGTCGTCGTCGTTTTCAACAAGGATTAAACCAAAAGTGGCTTATTCCGATCCCTAGTAGACAGAATAAAGCTGATCACTCTAGCGCTTCTTCGGACGTCCTTTCAGTTTATAATTCAATAATTGCTTGGGTATGCAGAAGTCATCCATTCGGTTAAATGACTGCCGGAATAACGCTTTTGAACATTTGCGCACCAAGAATTTTTAATGAATAATACTAGTATACTCGATAGAATTGCCCAATACCGGATAAACGTTTGGAACATCTTAAACTGTTGGTTTTGTAGTTTTCTTATTCTTCTTCTGCTCCTCTTCAAGGATTACGTTATATAAACACACCCATCTCATCCTCGGACGACCCACGTGTCTTCTACCAATGGCTCTATAGTTCAGTGCCGTTTTCGGCAATCGATCCTTTGTCATCCTTTTCATATTATCTCACCATTGTCTTCTGTAAATTGAAATAATTTCATTTATGTTGTTTACTTCAAGTTCTGCTCTGATATCTTCATTCACTATTCTATCTTGCAATGTATAACTTAAAGTATTTCGAAGAAACTGCATTTCAGCATTCTGAATCTTGCCGCTTTCCTTTTTTGTCACGACCCACGCCTCACTCGCATAAATCAACGTGGGTATTGCAGTTGTACTTGAAGAAATATTTGAAGTTTTATTTTTTAGAAAATTACTGCACTGTATTCTAAAGACTAAATAACGATAGCGCACCTTTGGGCGCAGGAAGATTTTGCTGCGCGATATCGTTGTATAGACATTTCACTGAATATGATTGCAGTTGTAGCTTTGTTCTGAAAATAGTAATTAACATTTCTGAAGAAAAAAGCTCTCTATTTCTATTCACAGTATTATAGAATTAGAATATTTAAAATGTACTGTAAAGTAACAAATGTACTGTTGTGTTCTGATGGCAGCGTACGCAATCACGACACACGGAGCACCGGCGCCTGCGCAGAGACCTCGCATAGTCAACGATCCGCCGTATGAAGCAGTCATAGGCGACTTCAATGCCGGAAGATTGGGTTGAACCTGACAAAAGCATTCGGAAGCTGAAAGTTTTCTCTGCTGAAAACTAAAGAAAACTGTTACTGTTATCATCATTTTTAAAATATAGGATAAATTCAGTATAAAGTATACAATTAAATGCATCAAACTAACAGTTACTGATTTTGTTTTGTTTTCTTACCTGACCGTTTGGTTAAATTATATCATTTTACTTAATTAACTGAATAATAAAGTGGCAAGTGGCAACTTGATTTTAAATGAAGTATGTTTAATTGCATGGAGAGGCGTTTGTTTCTAATGCTTAATCTGCGCTAAACACGCGCGCGCGCGCGCGCGTGCACACACACACACACACACACAAGATTACCAGACACTATGTTAGCGTCACTTCAGTGGCACCAGTTGCCTTTATAAACGCAGACATTCAAGTAATGATGTGGAAGATGAAGCTAAAACAGGACTATGTAGTGCGATCAAGAAAAGTCATAGTAGTCGTAAATAATAAACTAAACATTTATAAAAAAAATAGGTCAATTCAGAGAAAAGTTTGTAAAGTCCAAAGGAAAAATGTACATTTTTAATAATAAGTATCAATAGGGCTCTATTTTAAACAATAAATGACAATAAATACTCTCAATATCAAATTCGCACGTTTTAATATTTTTTAAGGTAGCGCAAAAATTCTACGCAAAGTTTTTACAAGACGATATGCTTGTTGACATCCAACGAAGAGTGTGTTTCTCTGGAAACAAGAAAGCAATTTATACGAAGTTTCAATTGGAACATTTATATTTATGCCTGAGAAACATAAAAAAGATGGAGTCCTTTGAGGTGTAGTGCTGGAAACAAGGGAATATCGAGTGAGACAATTCTGAAAAGATTGGGCGATAGGTAGATGCAGGTGACAACAAATGTGGAAAGGCGAAGTAATATGGTTGGGAATATATTGACGTTCCAGCTGGTTCACTACCTTGCTCGTTGAATGAATGTAGGTATGACGAGGAATGAGGGGAAGACCAATAGAGCGTAGGCTAGTGTATTCCCCCGTGGGAATTTCTGACTCACATATTTTTTTGTTGGTATTGCCATCTAGTTTAAGTTTTTAGTTGTTTGCCCCTTATCAATTACAGCATATCCCCGGAAAACCCGGAAAATCACGAAAATACGGAGAAAATGACTTTTTTTGAATTCATTCCCATTTCAATCAAATTTTTAGTTAAAGAAGATATATTTATAACCAATATTTTGTGAGTTCTTCCCCTAGTTTTCCCTGGTTTTCTAGGAAAATAGCTGGAAAATGAAATTATTAGTCACATATTCTTCCATTTTTTTATTGTCAATATGAACCTTAACACAAAATTCTTATTACATGAGTATAAATGAAAATATCCAAGTTATAATAATGAAAATTCAAAATTTTAATCTCAAAATTAAATAACATCATTTAATTTTATAACAGCATTTGTAATCAGCAGTCTTCTTCTTCATCCTCATTTAGTATATCGGATAAGTTAACTAGTTCTGGCTCATCTTCATCCTCAAACTCATCTGGATTAAAGCTTTCCATAACGTCGGTTAGTTCATGTGGCAATGGATCCCCTTTAATCCAATCAAACTTAAGTTGTCCATTCTCCAACTTCCAGCCATGTTCCACTGTAGTTGGTGTTATGGGTTTAGCGATGTGTGCATTATTCCATATGTAGCACTGGTAGTTTACACGGCTGATGTGCTTTCAAGTGAAGCTTTGCAAGGAGGTAGTAGACTCAGATCGACACCTTGTGTATTTGGCTGTGCAAATGTCATTGTGGGAGAGTATTTTTGTGTGAACAAATCGTACCGTAGCTTATTTATATCTGTGTATTCCTGATTACTGTACATGCAACAGACGAATTCCTCTAGGCCTGTCAGTAACATGTCTGTAATTGTAAGTGACGATCTAAGAATAGATACGAATTTTGGAAACTTTTCCAATTTAGATTTCACTGACAACTTTCCACAACGAACAAAAGAACTGGTAGTGTCGCATCCGGATAATGCATGCATATTCAGCATAGCATGGCAGTAGAGGGAAAATGACAGTTCTAACCAACAAAGGATGCCGCCTTTCCCACGGTCCAAGATTTTTTCCCACGCTCTCCCCACCACCGCTGGACCTGCAGCATCCGCGAATTTCCACCAATAAAATTTCATGCCACCTTTTGCGCGCCAAGTTCAAAGAGATGCCGTCGTTCCCACGGTCCAAGATCTTTTCCCACGCTCTCCCCACCACCGCTGGACCTGCAGCATCCGCGAATTTCCGCGAATAAAATTTTTTATTTGATTTTTTATTTTTTAATTAAATTGATTTGCATATCAAGGGTGGGTGGGAGGTGGGGTGGGGTTCAATGGACCACCCGCATCCGCGAATATAATTTTTTATTTTTTTAATAAAGCTGATTTGGATATCAGAGGTGAGTGGTGGGTGGGAGGTTCCGACTTGATGCATTATAGTTTTATATTAAAATATATGACCGCGAATAAAATTTTTTATTTTTTAATAAAGCTGATTTGCATATCAGGGGTGGGTGGTGGGTATATATATAAAACTCTCTCTCTCTCTCTCTCTCTCTACACCAATCTCGTTCTTCCAATGTGCGTAAAGTGTTACGCAATTATAATGTTACAAATATTAAAAAATATATATATATTTAAACTAGTATTTACAAAATATGTATACAGACGATTGTAATTTTAAAAATTCATTTTTGTATTAAATATATATATCGTAAACAATGAAATAATAATATTTCGTCATTGTAAGATTTTAATAAAACAATTATCAGTTTAAATAATAATTTTCATGATTGTAAGATACAACCTACAAATTATTAAAATGTCTCTCTCACACACATTTCTGATTACTATACAAATAATTGCATGCATATTCGGAGGTTTATAACGAAATAAATTAAAATAAACCATAATTTGTTTTAAATAATTAAATACAGGGTTTTGATACGAGTACGTTGACCGCATTGATAGGTTCATCGAAACAAGTCTATGCACACACAACGATACTGAATTAGATATAGTTATTATTCGCTAAATTAAACCAGAGGTCATTAACCTTGTGTACGACGTCCTACATTCTAATTTCACACCTGCTAGTCATTAGCAGCGCTGACAGTAATTAGGATTATAAAGTATTTACTCTAAAAACGGACAACTCTACTTTCTAATTTGACACCTGTCAAGCATTAACACCGCTGACAGTAATTACTCTAAAAACGGACATGCAAGCTTTCTCCCACTACCAGTGTACAATATATATACGCACAGAAAATTAGCGAAAATTTCTCATTTTGACTGCTTGTGTATGTGCTGATACATCGTGAAATCTATCTCTGCATCTTTTTTAATAGTTGAAAGACTGTTTGTGCGCATTCAGTATACGCAACTTTCATCATTAAGGGTGTGTAGACAACACACATACTAGTTTTTGGTAAGTGTACAGATTTTATTTAATTTTAATGTATGTGCAGATTTTATTTAAACGTAAAAATTATTTGTATTAAAACATTATCAAGCGCATTATTGAAACATTTGAATACGTTAATAACTGAGTATAATTTTTATTGTATGTACAGATTTTATTTAAACGTAAAAATTATTTGCATTAAAACATTATCAAGTGCATTATTTATTGAATTTAATACATGTGTGTGTGTGTGTATACGTGTGTGTATGATCAAATTACAATTTCTGAAAATATATTCTTACCGTATTTTTATAGTGGCAATTTCTCACCGACGTGTGCTGATACATCGTGAAATCTCTGCATCTTTTTTAATAGTTGAAAGACTGTTTGTACGCCTTCAGTGTAGACAACGCACATACTAGTTTTGGTAAGTTGTATAGATTTTATTTAATTTTAATTTTAATGTATGTGCAGATTTTTATTTAAACGTAAAAATTATTTGCATTATCAAGCGTGTTATTGAATTTAATACATGTGTGTGTGTATGATCAAATTATTATATCTGTTACAAATTTTCTGAAAAATTGCTTTAAACAAACGTTTTTAATGTAACAAATTTAGAAAGTAGGTCACAGCGTATGATGACATTTATATCTCTCTCTAATTCTGTTGTGGACATACATAGCTGTAAGCAGTGACTATCTCCTTATGAATGCGGAATGTAGACTTTCCTAAAATTATTTGCATTAAAACATTATCGAACGCATTATTATTTATTGAATTTAATACATGTGTGTGTGCGCGCGCGCGTATGTGTATGATCAAATTATTATGGAGTGGGTTATACAAATAATAATAAAGTGTGTGTAATATATATATATACATTTATTAAAATACATACACACAGCTCCAAGATTATATTAAACAGTTTTACAATTAAAAATACATACACAGCTCCAAGATTATATTGTTACAAGTATGAAAATATATCTAAACTAATATTTACAATTTAAAAAAAAAAACATACACAGTTCCAAGATTATATTGTTACAAGTATTAAAATATATCTAAACTAGTTTTACAATTAAAAATACATACACACACATAGCTCCAATATTATAATGTTACAAATATGATGAAAATATATATATATTTAAAACTAGTATTTACAAAATATGTATAAAATAAGACTTAAACACTGTGTTGGACAATGGCGTATATTCTACAAGCGAATCATGTAGTATCATACAGTAGGCGGTCGTCTGTGTAGGAAAATTCGTTGACGATTCAAATTCTAAACGTACATCAACTGCTGAAGACTTAAGTGCTTCGTCTTGTCTGCTACAATCGAAAACAAACAGCGGGGCTTTTGATTTGAATAATTCCGGTGTCAGTACTGGGCTGCCGTCTAAACGGTGGTAATACGAACTTTGAAAACTGGCGTACATATTGTACAATAATGCAAAACGGTCTTTCCCAATATCCAAGCTTAAATTATCGTAAGGATAATACTTGTCGTTTAGAAACAGTCTCGCATTGATCACGTTACAGTGATCGAATTCATCAGCGTGTGCTGTCAGTACATTTTTTCTTGCTGTCTGAAACGCTAACACAACAAAGCGTGGTTTTTCTAGCTGACTCGAGGTCTTGACAATCCAATTCTGCCTTTTAGTCTGTGGTAAGGCAGGATACTCGTGCAACTCCCAGGTCCTAAAAGGCATAGTTATCGGGTGGTCTTTCTCTATGAGTCGTAACAGTGGTAATCTGTACGCATTAGGTACATGTACATAAGGCATTTTCCAGTAAACTTTATCTAGTTCAAGAACACAATTAGCAGTCGTTTGTCCGCTTGTTAAAACCATAGCATTTATGTCGGTAGAAGCACGTAGGAGTATAAGTTCTTGTTTCACGCTCAGCACGATGCGTGTATAGTCTTCTGCGAATCCCATTAGCATTTTCAGTGGTATACAAAAATTGAATTCGCCGTCATCATTCACTTTTAATATGTTCGTGGTCGGTGCCACCCAACCTGCGTTTTCCATTGCGTTACGTGTGTTGTTGTTGAGTGATAGAAAAGTTTTAATAGTTGACGTAACACCGACGTTTCTGGTATGGTCCACTACCACTCCGGCCAACTCGTAACGAATCTCTTCAAAGAGAAATGCTATAGCATTGTTCACCAGTTCCACATTCAGTGCAGTATCTGCAGCCGCACTAGGGTTTTTAACCAACTTGCCTTCGATGTAGAGGAAACTTTCTGACGGCAGTGTAAAGACGTCCTGTTGTTGTATTGGCACACGTATGTCATCATTGTTTCCATATCTTGTTGTTGCGTACGGTGCGTGTGAGTGAAATGAAAAGTGTGTGATACTGTCTTCAAAGAACGGTTGCTGCTCCACTGATAATATTCCACTCGCCATGTTACTTGTTTACAACAACAAAACCCAGTGAAATCAGGAAACGGCGGTTAACTGATGTTAATCGTTTCAGTTTCGAACGAGTACTGATGCGTTTCCTAACTGATCTTTCTTCTTCTTTTATTACTGACGACGACTGTGGTAGCAGCGGTGGCGAAGAAACAAAGTACAAGCCCATGTCTATAGTCGTTTTAGATGTAAACGCACAGTGATGACTTCTCCGCGAAAATCTATTACGTCACCGTCCTGATCGTGTAAAGATAATGTTATGTTGTCCAAACGACTCACATTCACAGGTAGGTATATGACGTTTGTAGGCGATTCAATTATTTTGAATCCTGGTTCGACTGACGGATAGAACGAGTGCAGTGTGTGCTCGGTTTTACCGTTCTTGTATGATCCTTGCGCTATATTACACCTCATCAGTATACTGTTCACTTTTATAATGTTAACTGTGGCGTCAGACGTGTGAGTTTTATTCGCTTCAAGCAGACGCTTTCCCTTGAAACCCAACATATCACCGATACCGTACACTGTTTGTTGAAAGTCAATATCCAGTGCACAAGTCAGCTCACATTTCAGTGTATTGTTGTTAGGACGTAGACTAATCTTTGAGTCTCCTAACTGCTTTTTGAGGAAGGCTTCTATGTCACCGATTTCATAAGCACCTGTAGGTAAAGTTATCAAGTCCCACGTTGTTCCGTCTCGTAGTACTGGAAACACGTTGTTTTTTCCTTCAATCACGTTCGGTATACTGTTGTATGTAGTAAAGTCCAATAGACCTACATACCATTCGCCGTTTGTTAGTTCGAGAGGCGGGAAAAAGTCACATACAAGAGCAGCAGCATTCGTACCTGTTAAGGTGACCGACAGCGAAGACATCTTGTCGCTTACTGATCACTCGCGCGTTAAGAAGTCCAAACATAAATGCCCGCAGATGACTGTGTGTGGTGGCTGTTCACGTTCGTAATTGTAGTAAATGTCAGTGTCGGTTCCAAAATACTGTGTCAGCTCAAGAGGTGGCTGCATATTACCATACGCATCATAGTAGTAAACTTGTTTGTTTCGCTTCTTGTAGCAAACCCAGTGCGTACCAGGTCCTTCTGCACTGTCTAGATTAACAACTGCACTCTCATTCTTCCATGGTCGTGTGTGTGGTAAAGTGTTACGCATAAAAACTCCTCTGAAATAAGGTATTTTCAAAAGTTTTGCGTACACATACAAATCACTGCCAGACAATGCACGCACTGGTATGCAAATTAGTTTTTTTGTCTGTAAGGACGTAGGTATAGACCTGACGCTATTTTTTTATTGTTACGTTTATGTCTTGGGACTGTTTTGCGTTTGCAGGTCGTTTTGCATTTGTTCACGGATTGACGTTTAATTCCTGAACCCTTCTTCTTCTTGTTTTTTCTGCAACCACTACGCGAGCTCCCTCCACCCACTGCCGATTTCGCCTTCATCGCTGCCGCTACGGCCGCCGCGTACGCTCTTTCGCTGATGCCTGAATTCAAAGCTTTCACTCGATCCCACGCCTTGCCGGCTAGCACACGATCCGCTACGCGTCTTCGTTCGTTGTCCTTGTACTTAGCGTAAGCGATATCGTGTTCGCGACAGGCTTCGTCCAACTCGTTGATTCCGCGCTCGCCACGTGCCAATCTCTCTTTGAGTTTTGTTCCAGGTCCACAGAATCGGTAGCCCGGTAGGTGTAATTCTACTGGTAATGCGTCCACCGCTCGATTAATCAAAGTAGGTACTGACGAAACGATAGCGGGCACAGTGTTTTTAAGTATTTTTCCAATTACACCACGCCCCATTCTTTTCTTACGAAGTACGTGCATTCTTGTAAACAGATCTCCAATCCTTGATTTCCGTTTCCGTATCGAGAACGTCTATTAAACGCCCCACCTCTTCAATATATTCAGACAGGACTGAACGCTGTGTCGTGCTGTCTTGATATTTATAGACAAACTTTATTAGATTGATTATATGAGCGTGAAATACCTGAGTGACCTTGTACAATTCGGTCTTTATATGTAATTTTAATTCGTGCATTTGTCGTACAGTGACTGCGTCTTTATCATTGACACCGTTCGCTATATTCGTAATTTTTCTTCCAGCAGCGTAGAAAGTATCGTTTTGCAAACTGATTGTGTGTGCGTGTAAAAATTCCAAATTCACTGCGTCTTTGAAGTCAACAGGCGCTTGCACACGTGTTAGTCGACAGTCATTAACGATTACGTTACCTGCACGATCTTTTTTCAAACTCTTCTCGTCTACGTATCGTTTTGTGGCTGCATCTCTTGATTTAAGCGGATCGTTTAGCCTTATTATTCGATGATCTTTTGCGTCTACGGTAGCGTTGTCGTCGTTCTTGTACTGTAAGCATGTGTCCTTTACGTACTGTAAAGAAACAACATCGTGCAACTCTTCAGGATCACCCAAGTTGCATATCTTTTTGTTTTTCACATCAAAGTGACCGTCGTTAGTCACTCCTAAACCGATATCCTCACGCAGACTTCGATGAGTTTCTTTTCGCACTCTTACAGCGCTGTCGTGTCTACCGAACTTGTCTACACTCATATTTATGAAGAAGAACTGATGGTTATAGAACGGTGCGTCTGCTTTTATATGATAATGCCAGTTTCACGTAATTCTTCCAATATCGAAACGATTTCATTCCTATGACCAGTATGGCCGCTATTTTGAGACGCCATTAACAGTCTCAATCTATTAACCAACTCGTTAGGATCATCCCAATGCACGTAATCGATTGCAGTGTTCGGTTTCATCTCCATATAGCCACTCCCTGTACGTTTTCGTGCAAACAATTTAGATATTACTAGTCGGTACTTGACGCCACTGTTACTGTTTATTCCCGTATTGTGTTTATATTTTTGTTTGTGTCCGTTGGTTGCTAGTAGTATAGACTTATATTTCCTCATATCATCCTTATTGTATTTTTTCGGTAGTTTCATAAACAAAAGTTCATACAGACCAGGTGTACCCTCGTAAATTTTTCCTTTGACATGAAAGTTCTCGTTATCATCGATTTTTACATTTGAATCACCTATCATAAATTTACCACCTTCGTATCGAACACCATACATGCGATCTATAATCCGTTTACAGTCCGCCGATTCACACAAACGCATATATTTGTTTGCTAATGAATCCTCGCTGAAATGTGAAGCGTTAGGGTTCCAAGCGTCCTCTTCACTGAAATGAGAAGCGTTATGACTTTGCATACCACTTTCGTTTTCTGTTATTACGTGTTGTGTAGGCTCTTCTTGTTTTATCTGCTCCTCCTCCTCCTCCTCCTCCTCCATCATGTCACCACTTAACTTTCGTGAAATAACTTCTAACGGTTCCAGAATCGGTCTGTAATTTTTTCTAAACGCCTCGTCGCTTTCTCTGATACCGTGTTGTAATGCATGATATTTTTCCTTATGTTGTCGCTTATCGTGTCTATATCATACGCGAGTCGTTCCTCCTTATTCATTGCCATCGTGTGTTAGCAAGAGGACTGATTACATTACTACAGTGCAACCACTTTTATACTTCGTCGGAAACAATTATGAATCGATCAAAGCCGATTCTATATCTACCTTCATTTATTGACGAGTCTTTGTCTATGACTAGAAATCCATAACGATCCTTCCACGCTTCCATGCAGACGTCTTTGAAAGCATCATATTTCATATCTATGTTAACGTGATCATTGTATGCATGTCGTAAATTTAGATCGTCTTGTTTGAACAATATCAACAAGTTAGCGTTGTCACGTACCAATTGTTTCGGTATCTGGCTATATGTCTGGCATAGATAGAATGTGTCCACACCGCTATGTCTCCCCATAGCAAAATACTTTCGAATATTGTTTTGTCTTTCACACGATACGTCATCGAATACGATAACAGAGTCAAGACCAGTGATTTCACTCGGTAGCGGGACTTCTTCGTTCTCGCTGTATGCATGATAACCTAAATCTTCATCAGCGAGTGATTTCATCACTGTTTCTAGCATTCTGTATTTTGGTTGAAATAATGATTTTGAAAACACGTATACGTTGCGGAAACGTAGTCCGTTGGCATCAAACAGTAGGTTGAATAGCACATTTGATTTTCCACAGGAACTTGGGCCTGTAACGATACAGCGAATACTGTTCGGTAATAGCGGGCCATGTTTACGCTTAGCACTACCTTCGTCACCAGCCAAAAAGTCCATATCCTTTATTGGTAATTTGTCTGCTTGCTGTACAATCTTCATCTTTGTGAATACCGAAAGCATACTGTTTTCAGCACGTGCTGTCACCTTTTTTATATTAGATCGTTCTTATGTATCCATGCATCGTGTTTACCATCGAAACCGAGCCAACGAACACGCACTCTGTCACCTTTGCGTTGTAACACCTTTTCCACTAGGTACACGTCGCCGACTTTGGACTTACTAATCTCGTGCTCGTAAAAACCACCTTTCAACACTTTGTTTAGATGATCTTTTAGCAGATAAGTGACGGGGATAGTAGTGGATTGTACTTTATCTACAGTGAATATTTCGTTAGTCCAATTCGGCGTATAACCTTTGGCGAACGTAATTTTGTGCTTACTTATACGAACACGGTCACCGACTTTAAATTTGGGTGGTTTCGTTGGACTGATTTTAGGCGCTGTGTTCTTCCTTATTCGTTCCAACACTATATGTTCGTTGGCGTCATTCACTTCACTCGGTTTCATACCAATGGTTCTGTGTGTTGTATTGTTGTACGCCTTCAGTAATGTAGGTAGTAGATCCAACCAGCGGTAGTGTCCTTGTTCACTGAAAGCTCGATACATGTGTGTCTTCAATGTGCGATTAAAACGTTCCACTATGGAAGCTTTTTTCTCACTGTAGGTTGAGTAATATTTCACATTATACTTTTTTAGCAACGCTTGTACTGTGCTGTTGTAATACTCCTTCCCGTTGTCTGTCTGTAAATATTTCATTCGATTAGCAGTTAGTATAGGCTCTAGTGCATGCTTTCCTTCTTTTCCTGTCTTTGTTTTCAATGGTACAGCGTACGCGTACTTGCTAAACGCATTGATCACTGTCATCATGTACTTGTACCCTTTGTTCACTCGAGCGTATGGTATCATCTCCACAAGATCCGCCTGGTACAAGTCGTGTAGACCCTTCAATTCAACCGCGCGCCTAACGAAATTCCTTCTCGCTGCTCTGTGTAGCTCTAGAGCTATAGTCTTGCGTGCGTTGTTCATGGTTTAAGATACACTAACATAATACCGACGTTAAAAATACTATATATATCTATAACAGTTTCTTTGTTTTCAGTATTCATTCACACATCTGAATATCATCATGTCCGACCTTCAACAGAATCCAGAACATCAGCAGGAACAGGAACATCCTCAACAAGGTAAAAATTTTTTAAAATACCAATTGTCTCTCTATAATTATATAGAAAACCAAATTTGTTTGATATGAATTAACTCTGTCTAACCTGTACAAGATAGTCTCTTGACGTTGTTTAGAAATTGATATGACGGAGAAAATTTTTTATGTTCTGACATAGGTTTGTCACCTTCTCCCCAATGTATTGTCTCTTGACATCGTTTAGAAATTGACATGACGGAGAAAATTTTTCATGTTCCACCATAGGAAAATTTTTCATGTTCCTTCTCTCCAATGAACTAATTCAATTCCGCAACAAAAGCATTTAACTCTATCGTCTATGAATGACATACTATGTCCACAAACATCATAATTTAGCGGATAGTAGTAAAACCCAGCAAACGCTAACTCGTCGGGACTGACAAACGTCACTTCCCAATACTTGAACGATTTTCTTCTTTCACTTTCAATGCTAAAATCATGAGTAGCTGCCATGTTCACAGTTTGCAATAAACTAACGTATTACTAACGTGTACTATCTATTTATTTACCACAAACATGAATGTGTGTTATTCATCATTCCTATTAGCTAATACATGTGTTTCTATTGTTTCAGATATGACACGATTTTATATTGTGCGAAACAGTAGTATTAGAGGATGTCTCACAACTTTTAATTACCTGCCTGTGTACACAGAAGAAGAAGATCAAGATATAGTACCGATAATGACCGAGGTGCGACCTTTATTGTGCAAGGATATTCTGGCAGAACGAGCACGTTTACGCAGTATCAAATGGCATATTGCGTGCAGGATACGTTTCACTAAAACTGTGTTAGATGGTGACAGCGGCGAAGAAAAAGTGGTAACCAAAGACGCCGTCTTCCACGGACGTTGTCGTACGTTGCTCACGGACGACAACGACGAGTTGAACTGTCTACTCGATGAATCCTACGATAAAATCATGAATAGCATATCCAATTTTACCCGTGACGGGAGCGGATGGTCGGTGGATGCTGTACTGAAGCTGGAACTAGTTGTTGGACGGTACCGACCTCTAGCAGCGTCCTCCTACCTTCGAACCCCGCGAAAACTTGCAGTCACCAGGGCAGTAGTCAACATCAAGAACTCCCAAGATGAAATGTGTTTTCTATGGTCTGTTCTAGCTCACATACACCCTCAACAAAAGCATAAAGAATTTGTTTCAAACTACATCTTATTCAAAAACACAATAAATATGTCCGGTATCGAGTACCCTGTTTCTATAAACTCACTTTCTAAATTTGAAACACAGAATCCCAACATTTCTATAAACGTTTTCGGCTATGATATAGAAGACAATATCAGAAACGAATCAAAAAATGAGGTTTATCCGTTAAGAATTACCCCCAATAAGGACAGATTACATCATGTTAATCTTTTACTTCTGTCCGATACAAATTGCCGAAAACATTACTGTCTTATCAGTAACATAAGTAGATTATTATCATCCCTTACAAAACACGACGGCCAATCATTTTACTGCGACTACTGCCTGCATCGTTTCTCCACAGAACATGGTCTGTCCGATCATCTCCCCTACTGCACACCTCACGGCGAGCAGAAAACCAAAATGCCTACAGAGGAGGAGAAGTTTATGTCATTTAAAAATTACGCGCACTGTCTTAAAGTACCCTTTACCGTCTACGCCGACTTCGAGTCCCTCATCACTCCGCTTCAATCGTGTTCACCTGGAAACAACGTCCCGACGACAGTGCACGAGTTAGGCGAATTCTACTCAGTTGATAGCAACGGTGCCCGTCAGAAAATAACTTCTCCTCCTGTATCGTCCACATCATACGAAGCGATGCATATTCCGTCAGGTTTCTCCTATGCTATCGTGGATCATACACACAGACTCTGGAGAGAGGCTAAAGTTTATCGAGGTGAAAACGTCGTAGACACTTTCTTCTCGTGGTTGATGAAAGACGCTGAGGATATGATGAAGGTTGTACGACATAACGTGCAAATAATTATGTCCGATGATGACAATGTTGCGTTCACTAACGCCACCGTTTGTCATTTGTGTGAGCGCCCTTTGACAGACGATGACAAGGTACGCAATCATTGTCATCTTACGGGGAAATTCTTGGGAGCAGCCCACAATAACTGTAATCTAAGCTACAAGATGCCTCGTCATATCCCCGTCTTCTTTCACAACCTTCGTGGCTACGACTGTCACCATTTAATGCAGGGTTTAGGAAAATATAAGGACCAACACGTATCCTGCATTGCAACATCCAGTGAGCGTTACGTGTCGTTCTCCCTGGGTCCCTTGCGTTTCGTAGACTCTTTTCAATTTCTTAATCGCTCTCTGGACACACTCGTTACCAAACTGTCCACGTCCGGGAGCCAATTTCCTTTGCTCAGAGAGGAAATGCTTAGACGAGGTTTCGACGAACAGACCAATCTGCTCGTACGCAAAGGAGTATACCCTTACGAGTACGTTGACAGCATTGATCGGTTCAACGAAACAAGTCTACCCGCTCGTGAACACTTTGATAACCAGTTGTTGGAATCGGCTATTTCGGACGCAGATTACGAGCATGCACAAAACGTGTGGAGTGCATTCAATCTGCGTACGTTTGGAGATTACCACGATTTGTATTTGTTGACAGACGTAATGCTGCTGGCCGATGTCTTTGAAAGTTTCCGAGACATGGCCTTACGCGATTACTGCTTGGACCCGTGTCATTTTTACTCGCTTCCCGGACTCGCTTGGAACGCGATGCTAAAAATGACAGGGGTCGAATTAGAGCTGTTAACAGAGATAAATCTGCCTCTGTTCCTTGAGTCTGGGGTCCGCGGAGGCTGCGCGATGATATCCAACCGTCACGCAGTCGCTAACAATCCTCTGATTCCAGATCAGTACGATGTATCGAAACCGACCTCCTTCATTTTGTATACAGACTGTAATAATTTATACGGTGCAGCCATGTCGCAACCACTCCCTTACGCAGACTTCCGATGGCTCGATCGTAACGAAATCGAGTCCTTGGACGTACGTAATGTGAGTGATGATTCCGACATCGGGTACATCCTCGAAGTCGACCTACACTATCCCGATACCTTACACGACCTGCATTCCGACTACCCACTTGCACCTGTGCGCCGGCGCGTAACACCCGATATCCTTTCTCCCTTTTCCAAACGTTTACACGAGAGTATATACAGATCATCGTATAACGAATCAGGGTCATCCGTAGAGAAGTTGTTAACAACTTTGGAGGACAAACAAAATTACGTTCTCCATTATCGAAATTTGAAATTGTATTTAAGTCTTGGCTTAGAGCTGAAAGCGACTCATAAGGTGTTGTGTTTTAAGCAAAGCGCTTGGTTGAAACCGTTTATCGATTTCAACACCCGCAATAGGCAAACAGCCGTCAACAGCTTTGAAAAAGACCTTTTCAAACTGATGAACAACGCCGTATACGGTAAGTCGCTGGAGAACGTACGGAAACATATAGACTTTGAACTAGTCTCGGATGAACGACGGCTTCAAAAACTAGTTTCCACACCTAGGCTAAAACGTATGATTCGTTATACGAACGATCTGGTGGGGCTCTCACTTCGTAAAAAATCCCTTGTTCTTTCCCGTCCCGTGTATGTCGGCTTCACGGTGCTTGACGTTAGCAAAACGATAATGTACGACTTTCATTATCGTTATGCTGTCGCCAAGTACGGTTGCAACGTTAAATTATTAATGACAGATACAGACAGTCTGATGTATAGCATTCAAACATCAGACTTGTATCCAGACATGAAGAAGGACCTACACGTTTTTGACACATCGGATTACCCTACGTCTCATCCTTGTTATAGCCTTAAGAACAAAAAGGTTGTCGGCCTGTTCAAGGATGAAACGTGTGGTCGTCCTATTAGAGAATTCGTGGGTCTCCGTGCGAAATGTTATTCGTTCCTTGTGGCCCACGAAGATCCCACCCAAGAGTGTCAAAAACGTGTATGTAAAGGTGTGCCTCGAGTTGCAATTAAGAGGAGTCTGCGACACGATATGTATCGCAAGTGTCTCACTGATCATTGTCAGTTTTCTACCAGTGCGCTTTGTTTACGTAGCGATCATCATACGCTGTACACGATGCGTGTAAATAAGCAAGCGTTGTCACCGTATGATGATAAGCGCTATATATTAGACAATGGTCATGATACGCTTGCATACGGTCATTATCGGATACGACAACGCATCAACATGGAGAACGACGACACCTCCCCACCTGCTAAAAAAATTTGTCTCCATGTATAGTAACCCCCCTCAACACTTGTTTCTTTCGTCAGTTGACGTCTCTCGGTGCTTCAGTCCAGACGTCTGTAAACGTAAGTTCACATATTAATATCACAACGATATTTGTATGTTTAAACATAATATATACATATATAGAGTTTGTAATGTGTGTGGTTTCTTTGTCTTACAGTATTATGGATAACACTGCGGTTATAATCGACTTCCAGTGCTTTTTCGATGAAAACGGCAAATATATTGTGAAGGAACTGTCAATCATGGACGTTCTGAGATTTGCTGGTAGACATTGGATTTTGACACCGCCTGCTACATCCGTTACGAATCCCAAATACGTTAGGACAAACCACTGGTTAACGACAAATTATCATAGACTTAGATGGAGCGAAGGAGAGACACCATACGACAATCTTGTTTCATTGTTAACATCACATACACGTATATATAAATATGTGTTTGTGAAGGGTTTTGAGAAAAAACGTTTTTTGCAATCAAAGATAATACACAATAATATCATCAATCTCGATGACTTTGGTTGTCCTAAAAACATACCGTATATAATTCATGGAACAGAATGTCTTAGACATTTCAATTCTTCTGACCGTTGTGCCAACTATAAGGTGCATGCTATTCGGGAATGGATGATTCATGATTTTTGCTTTAAAC
Organism: Magicicada septendecula; assembly: GCA_034769895.1. Taxonomy (NCBI): domain Eukaryota; kingdom Metazoa; phylum Arthropoda; class Insecta; order Hemiptera; family Cicadidae; genus Magicicada; species Magicicada septendecula. Next base: position 150,500,843 of record CM068373.1, read on the forward strand.
AAACATTTTTAATGTAACAAATTTAGAAAGTAGGTCACAGCGAATGATGACATTTATATATCTCTCTCTCATTCTGTTGTGGACATGTACATACATGCATAGCTGTAAGCAGTGACTATTTTCTTATGAAAATGGACTTTCCTAATGACATTGTTATATTTTTGGTGTCTCTAATTTCGTCTGTGGGACATGTTCATACATGCAAAAATGAAAGTGGGACACCAACGTTACCACCACCACTATCACATTCTACTGTCCTTTTGTGACGAATATTCTGTCATTGTTTGGTTCTCTCTGGTTTGATACAGACGTGTTCACTAGTGTCTTCTAATAATGTCGTTTCTTGTAAAGTTTAATGCTGTAAGTGCTATCGAGTACAAACGATGTTCAGAATTGACAGTGAATAAAAAATATCCCATCATGGTCTTAACAAATGTGGACACGAAGTATGGGAACTCTGTGCTTGCTACGTTGGAGGATGGCGACCGTCAGTATCGTGTCTATCTTCCCAAGAGGTATGCAGGTGTCTTCACGAATGAGGAGCTCAGACATATCAAACCTAAAGAACTACATTTAGTGTATCGAGGGACGAGAAATCAAACAACACAAGTAGAGATTGAGTCCTAACGTCGTAAGTAGCAATCGTGTTAACAAACAATTTATTGATGTGTGTAGTTTCAACTCTCTGTACTTAACACTTTAATAATTGAATTTGTATGTACATGATAAATGTATCATTGATTCTACAAGTTTCGTTGAATAATAGTTGGTTCGATTAGAAATTATTTGAAAGTACATTAACTTATGCGATAAATGTATCATTGATTCTAAGCAGTATTTACAAATTTCCAGTGAATAATATTTGGTTTGGTTTGATTAGAAATTATTTGAAAGTACATTAACTTATGAAAAATGACATATACTTGAAAAAGTTTACTTACTTAACGCATTTGATTCGTTCCACTAACTGTACGTGTGCATGTGATAATTGAATATTATCGTATCAGTGATTCTAATATCGACTGTATTGTTATGTTACAGATAAACTTCCTTGTGAACTGTATCTACAGCCGTGAAATTATTATTTAAAAATCTTACAATGTCAAAAATTATTATTAATATTGTATTTATTTTATATAACAATGTTTGTTTGTGATATATGTATATTTAATCAATGTAAAATGTATTTTGAATAATTGTTTATAACGGTTTGTAAACTATATTTTAAGTTTGTGTACAGTGCTGTAAATATATATTTAATCATTTAAACAATATTATTATTAATATTTTATATATAACAATGTTTGTGATATATATATATTTAATCAATGTAAAATGTATTTTTTGAATAATTGTATTATAGCGGTTTGTAAACTATATTTTAAGTTTGTGTACAGTGTTGTAAATATATATATTTAATTATTTAAAACAAATTATGGTTTATTTTAATTTATTTCGTTATAAACCTCTGAATATGCATGCAATTATTTGTATAGTAATCAGAAATGTGTGAGAGAGACATTTTAATAATTTGTAGGTTGTATCTTACAGTCATGAAAATTATTATTTAAACTGATAATTGTTTTATTAAAATCTTACAATGACGAAATATTATTATTTCATTGTTTACGATATATATATTTAATGCAAAAATGAATTTTTAAAATTACAATCGTCTGTAAACTATATTTAAGTTCGTGTACACACATACAAATCGTTTGAATAAGGGAATTCTTGACAACGTTTGCAGCGAGAGAGAGAGAGACATATACAATGTGTGTATGTGTACACAAAACTTTTGAAAATACCTTATTTCAAGGAGATTTTTTTATGCGTAACACTTTACCACACACACACACAGACTTGGCAGTATATTAATTTCTAAATCATGGTCAATGACTGTCATGTGTCAAAAAAAGGACGCAACGAGGTAGGTGATAAATATATATTTCCTGGTGATTACATTTTAGTATCGCTACTTACAATAATCCATAAGTAGCACGACGCTTATGTAAAACTGATGACATAAAGAGAGAGTTTATATCGTGATCGACAACTGTGTCTAGAGACAAAGAGAGAGGAGGGGAGAGTGAGTTGATATCGAAGTCGTTGTCAACAATTTACTATAATATAGTTTGAATTTCCCACCGAAGAAAAATGTTGGCAGATCTGTTCTATACACACAATAATGCAGGATTGGTAACCCTGATCATATATTTTAATATACACTATAATACACACACATATCAAGTTTGAACCCATACATAGGTTGGTAAACCTGATCATATAGATTTAATATACATTATAACACACAACAAATTTGAACTCATGCAAGGTTGGTAACCCTGATCATATATTTAATATATACACTATAATGCATCAAGTCGAAACCTCCCACCCACCACTCACCTCTGATATCCAAATCAGCTTTATTAAAAAAAATAAAAAAATTATATTCGCGGATGCGGGTGGTCCATTGAACCCCACCCCACCTCCCATCCACCCTTGATATGCAAATCAATTTAATTAAAAAATAAAAAATCAAATAAAAAATTTTATTCGCGGAAATTCGCGGATGCTGCAGGTCCAGCGGTGGTGGGGAGAGCGTGGGAAAAGATCTTGGACCGTGGGAACGACGGCATCTCTTTGAACTTGGCGCGCAAAAAATGGCATGAAATTTTATTGGTGGAAATTCGCGGATGCTGCAGGTCCAGCGGTGGTGGGGAGAGCGTGGGAAAAAACCTTGGACCGTGGGAAAGGCGGCATCCTTTGTTGGTTAGAACTGTCATTTTCCCTCTACTCATGGCTCATTGCTACACCTAAATCCCGAGAAATGAAGGTTACATTAATGACTCTTCGTTTGTTTCCGGTTCCTGTATCAAACAGTAACACGTTTTTAATTTCGTTGGCGTACCTTAATAACAACATAAAAATATCTGTGTCTGGTGACCTAATTCTGATAGGCAAATTGTCTTGACAGGATTGAGAAGCATGGAAGCAATGTAATATAATTTTAGTATCCGCTTCTTCTTGTGAAGAACATAGCTCTTCTTGTATAGTATACTTCACAGTTGAACCGTCTTCGCTAGCAAACAATGTGCACTGATCATTATGTGATAAGTAAATGCTTGTACCATGAAAGTAGTGGGCATATTTGTCTTGCTTCCATTCATTATGTAAAATGTTGACAAGTTGTTCCTTATTTTTGCCATTACTAAGGAATTTTTTCCAATCCCGAGGAATCTTGGTTTTAGGCCCTTTTATTAAGAATGTCTCTCCACAACCTCTTCTTAGTCTCTCAATGTTTTTAATTGATACATCTGAGTAAGTATCCGCCACGAAATCTATCCTTTTACATTTTGGAAAGCGGCTTAAGACAATTTCGGCGAGCTCTCCAAAGGTTTCTGGAATGCTAATGAGAGCCTGAAAGTAAGCCATGCCATCAATCATATAAATGCATTCTTCAACCTTAGGAGGGTCGTCTACCACACCCTTGATCTCCAAAGCTTGGAGTAGTTTGGCCTTGTCTGTTTTTGTAGGACACCCATCAGCAGTTGCTAATGCCCATGGTACTGGACCTAATGGATAGGACAAAAGCATCTCTAGGCTAATTTCACGTTCCTGGGACAGGAGCAAAGCTCGACCAAAAATATTTCTTTCTGCTCTTATCTCAACTAATCTGTTTTGTGAGGATGTAACAATTATCTTCTCTTGAATACTCTTAAATGTTTGAAGCTTTTGTCTCTTTAGTGGTTCATGAAATTTTTTATTCTTTAGAATAAATCTGTCTTGTAGGAAAGTGTTGTAGGCTGCTTTCCCCAGACTGTCTACATTTAGTAAATGCTCTTCCACCGATTCAGGTATAGGTCTTCCAGATGATAAACAGAACAGAGTATCCTTGTTGTCAACGTCAAATGGATTGATATATAGCTCAATGGCTTCAATTACTTTCAAGACACTTTGCTCACTTCGTTTCATTTCTCCTGGTTGCAGGTCATGGTGAGAGGCATCTAATGTATGTAACATACTTGCTCTTTCAAATGACAACTCTACATATTTAGCACGTTCATGTCTTGTAATATACCATCGTGCATATGTCCAGAAATTTCTGCTGTAACCCACTATCCCGCCAGTACATTTGGCATATCGGTTGATTGTCTGTTCTATTGTGATGTCCACAGAATTTCTAGAACTTGGAACTTGTGATCTACAGACACTGAAACCGTTATTACGAAGTAATTCTTCTGCTCCACGGTGTGTTCTTTGCAGGTTCAAAAGGGTGAGTATGTGGACTACGAGATATCTGGCATAATTGTGATGGTCACATGCAAAGGAAAGGGGAATCATATCTTCTAAACATGCCAAGTGTAAGTCAAAGTTGTTTTCTTTAGTTGCTCGCTGAAACCTCAGAATCAATGACACTTTGTCCATGTAACCAATCCAAAATTGTGCTGTTTTACCCAATGTCCCTTCTCTAACTTCAATCAAGAAAGTTTGGTAGTCACTGTAGAACGTTTCGCAAGATAAGTTATCATTCACAGACGTCAAATTAGAATATGAAGGGTTTTCTGCCAGGTTTTCAATCGCTTTCATCCCTTCAGCATCAGGATTTTTATCAGGATTCATTGTCATGAACACTTTAATGAGTTGTCTTTGTAGTGCCTCCATCATTATTTTATGGACTCTCATAGCTCTGTTGTAATGTTTTCCTGACATTACTTTCGCAATCGAACCACTAGCACATATTCCTGATTCAACTAAAACACCTTCAAATCCAGTATGAAAGACACCAATGTTAATGACAATATCTTGATATTTGTTGCTATGCCATTGCACAGCATATGCTTTGATGGCAGCCGCCAAATCGAGTGTAATAAATGTATGCACCTGTCCAGTTTATTCTGTAGCCTTCTGAGATTGTGTCAGGATTTCTTGAATAGTGGAATATTCTGTAATTGGCGAAGTAATCGGTGTCATGTAGCCTACTGTTGAAAGTTTCTGTTCACCTTCAATATTTGATGTTTTTGAAACCCACCCTGACCATCCAGGTACTTGGCTTGTTTTGTTGAATGTTGCTCTGCATAATGACCAGAAGAAATCAGATTGTGTAGCATTGTTAACAGCAGCTCTGTTTACACAAGATGTTATTGTTGCATCAATATTTGGCTCAGGGTGCTTTTGAGTGAAACAAGGTTGAAGATCTCTCTCAAGAAATTTTACAGAACGTTGTTTAGTTCTTGGTACATCGGTGCCACTAATCAATGTCTTCATATCAGTCCTCTCTTGAATCATAATCCCATGTGTTGAATGAGTTGTCCCACTACCAGATGGAGTTTCTTCATTTAAGTCGAAATTATCCCAACACAAGTGCGACACAATGTGTCCTGTTGTAGATATATTTGAAGGGATAAGTTGATCATTGCACTTTATTTTGTTGCAGTCTCTAACTCAAGCAAGTGTGAGTACGACACACAATGACCATATCTATTTAACAAAGTTACCAGTTCTGCACTTCCTGTAAGGTGCCTTATAGTCATTCCTAAACTCAAATGCTTTGACATTTTCCATTTACCATTAGTAATGCTATAGCATAAATCCTGTACATAGGAATTCACTGTGCGTTTAACTTTGTCATTCGCAACATTCAGTGGTTTTCCGCTTGTCACATACGAAAGAAATTCACATAGTAAATTAGGACCCTTTGTTTCATCTGATGCCAGGAATTCGCCCGAAGGAGGCCAAGGCATTGTAGGTGAATTTTCATATGTCTGCTGCACATGCCGTCTCAAAATGATTGCAGCTTCTTGTATTCTTCGCATTTCTGATGAAGCAGCTTCAAATGGAGCTTCTACGGCTTGTCCGGGTTGTATCCATGATGAGTACACAAGCTCACTCCTGTAGTTTGGCTGCCAAAATGCTTTTTTAATTTTTCTTTTAATTTATCAGTTTTATAGTTTTCATTATAAAATTGGGGTGAATGTTCCGTCATGAATAACAAATACCTCTCATGCAGCATTGCCATGCGTTCAACATTACCACCAACAATTATACTCTCTTGAACATAATTCTTTAAAAGTTCAAATGCTTCTTTGTGCGCCTTTTGCTGTGCAAGTGACTCACTTTCTGGAGCGGCATGGGGTCACCTATCAGGATGTCTTGTGTATTCCTTACGACAGTGATTATGATAGTGCACCTCCCGAGCTTTATAGCATTTTATAATCTACATCTTTCAGTTCACATAACAATTTTTGATCTGCTTTTGCTTCTGCGGCTTGTATAATGGACAACCCCGCTGTTTCAGTAACACATTTGGTAGGCAACTCGTATTTTTTTTCCGAAGAAATCCATTTTCGATTCTTGTGGCAAAAATGCAGCTATCACTCGGAAATAGATTTCTTGTAGAAGCTGATCTGTGGCTTCGCTTGGATGTTGATGGGTCGCTTTCATTGCCCGATACCCGCACACGTTTTTTAATTTTTGAAATGTTCGTAAACTTTTGGTAACACCACCGATGGTAAAAATCATGATCTACATCGAGACCCACTGGCACTTGTCTGCACACAGTTTCAAATCTATTATTTTCAGTGAATTCCTTCAGTCGGACTTCAACACACTCACGAACTTTCTGAAATGATTGGATGGAAAATGATCGGAGAATATTGTCTGATTTGTTTTCATTAAAATGGATGATACATCTCTTCCCCTGTGATGTTGATGCTCCATCTCGCTTCAAACTTAAAGGCTTTTCATCAGACATGGTTACAGTTTACCTGAAACAGAAATCAATAATTAATAAAAGTTAACTGGGAATATTAGGAGCAAAGAACAAAGACTTTTTTAAAAAAGAAGATTTTTTTTTAAATATCTGGTGTATCCACTCCACGACTTTCCTACAAAAAAATAAAAATAAAAAATTAAATTTTTCCCTATTATAACATAGATTATTTTGGAACAGGAGCGTTTTCATAAGAAACTGATACCACCGCGTGATTCAGCGTTAAATAATACATAAATATCATGTGTCACACGTTGTAATTGAGAAAATCACGTTTTTCGGCTATTGCGCACGGTTTGCGCATGCCGAATATAAAAATCGTCCGATCGACTCGTGCGACCATTCATTTTTTTCAGCGTCCCGAGACAAACAACAATGGTTATATTCAATTTTTGCGTAGGAGAACGGTTTAAACAATAAACAGGTAGAAAATATGAAATTTCATTTGCCCTAACTTTTTTCCTGAATTTTTTGGGAGATGCGACCTTTTGGAAATGGTCAAGGGCTTCTAGGAGAATACTTTAGGTAAGTTTCATCAAAATCGTTAGAGCCGTTTTGGCGCTACAGTCTATAGAAAAACAAGTTTTTCGGCTATTGCGCAGCGGGTATTGCGCACAGGGTGTCCGATTTGGTACACAGGCATCGGAGGCTGTATTTGATAAGAGGCAAACAACTAAAACCTTAAACTAGATGGCAATAGCAACAAAAAAATATGAGAGTCGGAAATTCCCACGGAGGGGGGAGGGTTTCATATTGGTAGCTCATGGTCTACAAAGCAAGTGTATATACTTCAGACCAACGAACAAAGAAACTTTAAAGACATCTGCTCTGGAGCGAAGGAGTCGGAGGCCCACAAACTGAATGTTGAGGATAAGAAAAATAGAATCCTTTGTAAAACGAACTAACTATTAAGCTCTTAATTATATGTCGAGAACAAACACTTCCTAATCACTCGACATCACGTAGCATGGGCCCCTTGCAATGTACATTACTTCGTTGTCAATAATATAACAATACAGTGATATGTCTATTTGTATCGAGTCTTAGTGTTACTTGAATTTGATTATTAAATATATTAAGTAACAAAAAATATATCAAAAATACTGACGTCACTAAACATGGAGATTAATACAATCAAATTTAAAAAATACAACATTTAATAATTTTGTTCATAGCTTATTAACAACCCAAAATACTCGAACAAAAACTGTTTTATGTAAAATAGTGTGCTGTGATTACGGAAATTTCTACCTGAGCAAAACAGAGAAACATTAAAAAACACTTTTAAGGCATCTTTACCTAATAACAACTCAGGAATAACTAAATGCAATTATGCTCGCCATATACTGTTGAATAAGTATACAAATTTTTAGACTTTAAATAGACTTTGAGGCAATCCATATTTGTAAGTAAGGCAGCTGTAGGACACGCTTTTAACAAATTTGAAGTACAGCGAGCCCTTAAAAATAACAACAACGATATATAGACCTGACTAAAGATTTTGAACAGTCGTTTAGAGATGTGCAGTGAACAAACACCTCGTTGTGAGGTTAACAGAATTTTTTGTTCGTTTCGGACATGTGGATAACAGTCTTATGCAGTCTAGAAGATTCTTTTGTAGAACATTAGCTGAAACAAGGCTGGCGAGAACATTAGAAGCATGTGTGTGACAGGTACAGAGGTAGTGGACGAGTGAGATAATGAACTGTTATCGCGTTTTCTCCCTTCTCTCTTGTCTACACAATTTATGCTGTACTTATAAGTGGGGGTAATACTTAGGCGGGTTCGGCGCAGACCACCGCTCTAGAAAGGTTGTCAGTCTTCTAATACAGCATACAGCACTTCCAATCAAACTCACTGTAGGACACGGCTATAAGCATGATAACTCGTGATAATTGTAGCTTGTGACAGATGTGAGACAGAACCGGTCCTATCGTGCCGGCTGACACAATAATAATAATAAGCGTTTAATGAAAAATAAATAGAAGTGAATACAAAATTACTCTTAAAACTACAACACAACGGTAAAAGACATAGTGTGAGGAGTTTCATACTATTTAATACATTTGTTTACTGAACAGTGATTATGAAAGAAACTACAATTGCATTATAAAAGCGCATGCATGCGCTATACAGCTTTAATAAACAGAATTGTTCTGAAAGAAGAAGATAACGCATCAGAGACGGGGTTAGACCACTTGCTTGGAGTGACACATAAATAACCTACATGTTTACACCGGGCATCTTATTAATTTAATTTTTTAATTAGTCCATACCGATATGACCATACTGATCTACAAAATTCACTCAATAACTTTCAGGTTTCACCATTTAGCACTCTTACAGCTTTACAGCTTTTCAAAACTTGAAACAGACTTTAAAAATATTTGAAATGGTACTCTTTTAATACTAAACAATTGCAGACAAAATGGGTAACAACCTCCTATTCTTTGCTATTGCATAAAGTACATAATTCGGACGGCTATGTATAAGAATATTTATTTAGTTGCAACAACTCTGCTCTGGCTTTAAATAACCAATTTATTAAGAACCTATTAACAGTACTATCGGACTATCTGGAGGCAGATCATTAGAGAGGCCAAGGTCCATCATGGATTGTAGTGCCGGACATGTAAGTGATGTAAGTATTAACAGTATTATCTACATATTCCAGACGTAAATTGAGGTCTTTATACAGTACTCGTTTCTGACTGTTCCTAACTTGTAATTTATACTTATTCAAACAGCGATTCTTCAGTTTTTCAATAGCAACATTAATATTAAAATCCGTATTCTGAAAACGGATATGGATCCATTTCTATTTCAAATAAGTTACTTAATTTCCTCAAATCATTGTAGAAATATAATTTTCTTTTAAATATCCCTTGCAACAAAACCTTTGGATACCGATCTGAAGTTCGACGCAAGGCCCAATGAATGTATTTCATATACAGTGATAGCGTATGAAGAAATGTAGGGAACAAATGTGTCTCTAAGTACAAGCAATAACCAGCAGAGTTTTTGGGCAAACTAAAAACCTTTTTTGTAAAGAAACATTGAATTCCATCAACAGCTGTCTAGATTTTACACCTTGTGTAGCATAGCGTAATGTCGCTCTACAGATAGCATTAAATAATTTAAGTTGGCTAACACAATGGATTTTAAAAAATAAGGCTTTTACGGCTCGGGTAGTTCATAGAACCGTGCAACGTCTAGGTAAAAAAACTATTGCTTCTGTTTTGAGTATCCAGATATTCTTCCCGCGATCACAGAAATGGTTTTTGAGACCTTTACCGTGCAGCGCACAATCTTTTTACACAAAAAGCGAGTAAAGACTCCACACATGATCGGGAAATGGGAAGGGTATTTTGGCTCCTTGCAACGAATATTTCTCAGCAAAGAAACAGTTGTCCAGCCGCACATAGTTTCGTTATCCGGAAGGTCCAGTAAAATATTTCAGTGAGATAGGTCTTACTGTCTGCTGTATTTATAACAGACAGTACATTTCTGTTGAGAGATCTTTGGGTAAAAGATTTCATGACAATCCTTCAGTGTTGTAGGAGAGGTTTTGAAATGAGCAAATATGCCCAAAACTCACCAAGAGTAAACTAAAGATTTGACAGAGGCGAGTGATGTCATCAAAGAAAACAGACTACCGGTTATCTTCAAACAGTTAAGCATAAATCCAAAACGAAAACTAATGTTCCACTGGTAGAAGAAGCGTTGGTCGTCCGAGGATGAGATTGGTGTCGGAATAGGCTGACATAACCTAGTCCTTGTAGTGAAGAAGAAGAAGAAGAAGAAGAAGAAGAAGAAGAAGAAGAAGAAGAAGAAGAAGAAGAAGAAGAAGAAGATGTAGGAAATCCTTGGAACAGATGATGAAATGCAGAAGTGATCGGAAAACGGTGATTTTAGTGATGTTGATGAAAGTCCAGCAAACTGTAGCAGAAGAAAGAAGGGATAGCAGTAAAGGAAATGGAAGTGAAAAAGTGGAAGAGGAAAACGAGAAGTAGAAACTGGAGAAGGAAGAAGAAGAATAAGTGATTGGTAAGAGAAGTAGAAGGAGAAGAATGAATGAGGAGTGCAGGAGATTCAGTAAAAGCGTACTTATGTGTTTCGAATTGCTAAGTATAACAATAATTTATTTTTATAATAATCTACATTTTATCTCGAATTTCAGTTTAGCCCTAGATTTCAGTTCTAGCATTTCACTTTCGAAATACGGGTTAGACGTGCAAATAAATCTACCGGATATCACTCTTGCTGTATACATCATAAACCAGTTAATTAAAACGTTGACGTAAAAACTTTGGGTAACGTCCCCAATTTAAAAGCGAAAGGTTGAAAAACCCCGTATTTCTTTGCAAACGTCTCGACGTGTATTAATTCCTTTCAAAACATAACAGATACCATTTGAAATATTTAAAATTGTTAATAATTTGAGACCGATCGCATTTAACTTGGGTTGAAATAAAATAAAACAAATGCCTGCTTTAATAATCATAAGTCAGTTAATTTTAGAACAAATTAAACGTGTTTTGTTTCGGATTAATGGAAACCTGGCAACAGCAATGTATGGGGCGTTTTAGCAGTCTGGGAATGTGTGTCCAGGTCGCGGTTGAAACTTATACGGTACAGCTCGATCATGTACAGGGAGGGTAGGATGAGGATCCCCTTTGCACGATTTTGTGAGGGTTAATGTTCGAGTTTTGTTACCAAGTCTACGTGGCTCCCTCGAGGGTTCATCGGCAGGAGCGGTGCCGAGGCTGACGGCCCTTGCCAACTCGGATCCAACAGTTCCTGTGCGTTATGTTGCTTTTGGAGTCGCGGAGGGGTAGCCGTCGATTGGTTGACAAACGGTTAACAGGCAATGGATGAACATAATCTAGTAATCATTATGTTTCCAGAAATTAAAACGTTTTGCGAAATTTGCAAACAATCATTTTTTCAATCCTTTCGCCTAGAAACTGTGAGGCATTACATTTATGACCTTTTTAACTGATCCATTTATAGTGTATTAGATGAATATCCGTGCTTCGCTACGAATTAAAAAAATAATAATAGAAATTAAGTTTTCAATCCAGCTTACACTCAGTGAGCTAGCTTTTACTACTGGACCTTTATTTGATTAAATAAAAAGTTTGTAATTAAAACTCACATATCAAAATTTGGTTGTAACTCATTTTCTACTAACCTGAAAACATCTGTACGAGTGTCTTTAAAAAATTTCATCAGAAAACTGATTTTTCTATTAGAGGGAAAATCCCCCCGAAACCCCCTTAAGAAATAAAATTTTTCAAAAAAATTTCATTATATACCTATACGTACTAAGAATTTTTGTACCAAATTTCATGTCTGTAGGCCTTGTAGTTTCGCAGATTTAGCGATCAGTCAATCAGTGGTGTATATATATTTCGCCTAACTTCTAGACTTCAGCATAACGTATATCAACTGGATTTGTTTATATGTATGTGGTTCTTCTTGCTACCGCTAATTTGCATGGACTACAATAAGACTTGCTGTCCCTAAGAAAAAAAAAACTGTGCAATGAACTAAAAGGATCATTTAAAATATATTTTCAGTTATATTAGCATGCATATGCGTGTTGGAAGTGAGATACTTTTCGTTCTGTCTCTGAAAGAAAAGCTAATTATTCTCAAGGCAGGTTTCGCTAGACACGAATAATAGTCACTACTTTTTGGATTGTGAGGGGACTGAGAAAAATGACTGAGAACCGACTACGGTGGGAATCGAATCGAAGCCGCCTCAATTCATCGGTCTGTTCTAAATACTATACAAATACCTGATATGCACACATAACAATGTTAAAAATTATTGTGTGTGTGTGTGTGTGCGTGTGCGTGCGCGCACGTGTGTTTTACGGATCACGAGCGAGATAATAGAACAGGTCAACGCTCTGAGAAATATACCTCGTGTATTCAATGTTTTACATTCGTGTCGATTATAAATAATAAACAATTAAAAACCATAAATAATTGTCTCGAGTGATTTCGTAACAGACTGTAGTGCCATTATTTATTGTTCAGCGTTCTCCGTAAACAGGAATTTTTGTATAAAAACGAAACAAATAGTTTTTTTGAAATAAATTCACGCCTAGACTGCAGGGGTATAGACGCTGCCATACCGGTCGAAATGAACTACATAATTTTTCTGTTCGCCATCTTAGTTCTTGGTGAGTATAAATTTGTGCTTATAATTTTGCGTTCTACATTCCAGTTTTTTTTTTACTTTTTTATTATTAGGTCTTCATATTGAAGGAACATAATTTTGGAATATTGTGAAGAAAGCTTTGGACAAATTCTGAAGATTCCAGTAACTGAGCTTCCGTTAACGAATTACAGTTTCATTCATTTCGACATTTAAAAGAAATAAAATTTACTTATTTTTTTTTTTAAACTTTTCAACGATTTGTATATATATATTTTTATATTATTATTAATAATAACAAATCTTTTTACTTTGTGAATTATAATGTTTCGATAGACTTCAACTATCATCAACAGATATAAAATTAATAAATATAAAACAATTTTTAAATCAATTGTTAAAAAAAATAGGCTTTGAACAATTGATTTTAAAACTTTTTATATTCATTAATTTTATATTTGTTGATGATAGTTGAATACAATCGAAACATTCCAATTCACAAAATACCGTAATAAAAATTGTTGTTATTGTAAAAAATTTTGTTATTAATAATAATATAAAAATATATATACAAGAATAATATGAACACACAGACACACACACACACACACACACACACACACACACACACACACACACACACACACTTCTTACTACAATTCTGTTATTGAAATGTAAATTATTTAATATTTAATAGTATTTTTAATTCAAGATGTATTTATCCTTACGTGGAACATGTTTCGTGCATCAAATAGTTTGCCCATCCCCGCCATCTTTTTTTTTTTGTCTTGTTGAACGCTTGTGTCCAGGTTGGTCGTTGCTACGGATTCAACACTGACATAGAAACATACGGTGGTGGTGACATACGGTGGGTTACATTCACAGACATAAACAATATGATGACAACACTTACAAAACTATTTTAAAGTACACATGTTATAATAGCTTACAAAACAAAGAAAAGTAATATACAAAACCTAAATAACTCGTAAAAAAAGATGATACAATAAAGAAAGGAATATACCATTATTATTTGGGATATTTATATAGAATGGATGACAACAGGTTGACAAAGGAAATCTTCAAATATCTGTGAGGGAAGAAGTCAGCATCAAGTTGGATTAAAGAAGTCCAAAAAGATTTAGAAAAAATAATATACACGCAGAAGAAGCAACTGAAAGAGAAGTATTTCGGACAAAAGTGTTAAAAGTGGAAGGAGTAGTAGGAGAGAGAAAAACGCAGGTTCAAAGTGGACTGAAGACAGAAGACAGTGGACTGAAGAAGAGACACAGTGAAAAGATGAAAGAATATTGGAGAAAAAGAAAAAACAAAGAGTAAAGAATTGAAATTGACATGGGGTCCTTAGATGGCCGATACAAAAACATAAAGTAATATAAAAAATAGAATTCATAGACTACAACATATGTTACATGGGTCAAACGAAAAAATAATTGAAAAATTTACAGGCATTGCACAAATGCAATGCACAGAGAAGGGCATTGAAAATGCTTCAATAAATCTAAAAAATATATATATTTATGTTCATTCACCAATCAATGAATTCATTCTTCATTTACCAATGTACAAATTATAAGTTAAATGTAGTCGCATTCATAAGCGAAGTTTTATATGTGTACTACGTTATTGACAACAAAGAAGTAGTTTCTATGGAAACTCACCGGTTCCCATTTTCGATCACGCACCAGCAGTCGTTTTTAAATGTGCGACACGTCCTTATAAACATTTTCAATGTTAAAACTTTATTTTGAATACCTACATGCAAAAAGCAAACATGTATAAATCCAATTTGGCCACACATGCAATAAATACACGACACGAATTCCCAGACATCATCATGACACTAATAAACACATACGACAAAAAGGCACTATAATGAATATGTAGGAAAACTTACAAATACATAAACATAAACACAAGACAAACCAGTACCTAAACAAATACAAGTCAATACAAAACATAACACAATTTTTGAAACACTAAACATTGGAAACACTCAAGAAACAAAACAATATACGACACCTATACATAATAACACCAATGTAAACAACAGAAAGCCAACAGGAATCCATAGCAACAACCAACGCGGACACAAATATTCAGCAAAACAAAAACTAAGATAATTGACGATGGAAAAACTATTTGATGCCCGAAACATGTTCCAAGTAAGGAAAAATACATCTTGAATGAAAAATAACAAGAAAATACAAGTTAAGACTAATCAATATTTCAGTCTTCAAAGTCGCTAAAAACCATGTGATAATATCCTAAAATCAATCCAATTAAAGTAAACGGTAATAACACAATAAAAATACATGCTATATAAACATCGTTAACAAGATGTTTATTGACATTTTATGTTTAAAAATTATAACTACAGTTTTAATAAAGAAAAAAGGTAAATATTAGGTATCCAAAAAATATACAATGTTTGAAAATGTTTTAGAGTTTAATGTCCATTTGTCATTTTTTTTTGCCCATTTCATTGACTTCTTCGACTTCTTCCATAATCATTGAATTAGCTTTCCTATATTTCATATTTGAAACGCAAATGCTGTGTAATAAAACTGTTTATGAATTTAAAAAAGTGTAGTTCTACTACTATATTAGTGCATACAGCTGAAAAAATAATAAAAAGAGTCTATTAATTAAGACACTATAACATTCCTCGTCAACTTTTTTCAACCCTCTCGGGAATGGCCGGACCGGTCCCGTGCGTCATCCACCCCGTACATACGCCCTGAACCAAACGTACTTTACCAAATAGTTTATGAATTTATTAAATTTAAACTAACTAATAAGATGACGATAATTTAAAACAGTCGATTCTTCAATGGTTTTTCAAATGGGAAGCAATATCGATTACAGCTAATAATATTCAAATATTAGTGCCAGTTTACCTTCCTCCCCTCAGCTACAATCTCCAATTGTTTCTGTTTTCCAACCCCCAGTCTCCGAGACCTCGTCCTTCCATCCTCTCGTTGACTTCACTTCTTCAGAATCTTCGAGGCCTTCTGCTTTCTAAACGACTGCCGTTCGTGTAGCCCTTGCTACCTATCTATCGTCTCCAGCCGTGCTCACGTCCCCACATCACCTCAGTCTTTCCACTTCAGTATTACTTTCCCACCTTGTCCTTATTTCGTAATTGATGAGCCTGTCCATTCTTGACACTCCACAGTTTCGCCACAAGTAGTCCTCTTCCGTTTACGTTATTTTCCCTTTTTATACTTTTCCTGTTATGACCCAGTTTCCGCTCCGACATTCCGATCAGATCCAGTCTTTTACATCTCGTCTTCCATCGCCTCATTCACTTCATCTCCTCAGGAGATTGGTTTCATCTCCTTTTCTTCTTCTCCTCAAAGAACTTTAGTTTATAAACTTTCCTAATCTTCTATAATCTCCAGGTCTTCTTACGTGCTCATACACCAGTCTTTTCTATCCAATAATAAACTGAACACATATTTTGCCATCTTCGTTCTTGATCTGGTTCTTCACAATTTGGTGATTCTGTTCATTCTTGAGAGTCTACAGCTCCGCCCTCTTTAGTCCATTTCCGTACTGTTGTTTTCCCTTTATGGTTTTTGTTAATGGCCAAATTTTCTGCTCCATATATCGTTCATTATGCTGTGTATCATGTTATTATTATTATTATTATTATTGATTTGGTGAATTTAGTAATACGTCTGTCCCAACAGAGTGCCTAATGCACGTTCCTGCCTGTTGTAACCCGTTTATCGCTTCGTGTGCTGTCCCATGCTTCGTTAGTATGAACCCTATGTATGTAGATTTAAAATCTACCTGTGCTCATTGATTTCTTTTCTGCCAGCCATCTCAAGATTCTGTAAATTGTCTTGTGTTCTTATACTCAGTTTTATACAAATTTATAAAAATTTTCTGTGTATTTGTCTTGTAACCTGCTTAGTATAAAACAGGGATCTTCCTTATCTGCGCGACGACAATCCACAAAGTTCAGAGTGTAAAGATTGGCATCTCTTATTGATATTCCATTCCTTCCAATGTCTGAACGTATTATGTAGAACAGCCTTGTAGGAGACCCTTAGTTGTTTGGAAACTCCAGGATGGTTTATTCCACACTTTAACGTACACTGTATTCTCTCTGTGTAACTATAATAATATCCTGTAGAAATGGTTAAAAATGAACGTATGTGTGTGTGTGTGTGTGTGTGTGTGTGTAAGACGTTAAACTTTTACATTTATCTTTTACGTGTGCTATGTGCAGCCCTAGGAACGGCGGTGTATGCGGCTCCCGCAGCCCCGGTCATCGTGGGATACGTCGCTGCGGCTCCTGCTGCACCGGCTCCAATATACTACTGGTAATTCTGCAGAGTCGCTTAACCATGATAATACGATTGTACACAACTATAAAACAGGGTAACAAAATATAATAAAAGCGTATACAAGTGGACGTTGTTAAGAAATTTTTGCCCAGCAATTCTCCTGTTACAAATACAAACATTGTTTTTTGGATATAACGCACGAAGATTTTTCTTAAGATGTTTCGTTCATTTTGGAATAAAGAAACTTCAGTGGCTTGACCCACTCACAGTGTCTCAACCACCAAATCAGTGGAGCCACTCACATTGTCTCAACCACCACATCAGTGGAGCCACTCACAGTGTCTCAACCACCACATCAGTGGAGCCACTCACAGTATCTCAACCACCACATCAGTGGAGACACTCACAGTGTCTCAACCACCACATCAGTGGAGCCACTCACAGTGTCTCAACCACCACATCAGTGGAGCCACTCACAGTGTCTCAACCACCACACCAGTGGAGCCACTCACAGTGTCTCAACCACCACACCAGTGGAGCCACTCACAGTGTCTCAACCACCACACCAGTGGAGCTACTACACATATCGTAAACGGACGAAACGTTGGCGTTATCAACAAATAAAGAGTGGTCTCCTCCTCACATGTGTTATTCTTATCTGAAGCGTAACTAAACGCTTAGGGCCAACGTTTCAATGTGAGCCTCCTTCGATTTCTATAAATAATTATTCTTGCATATTTCATAATATCAGAAATAATTTCTCCATGTCACTATGAATCTATCTGCATTCTCTGATCCAGCAAAATGCCGCGTCATAGAAGAATCGTCAATGTAGTGCCCAAAGTAATCAAATATTTCCATTTTTATTCGTGCTAAAGTGAGTACTCTTGGATCGATGAGTTGAAAAAGTAAACTATTTTTTAACTTGGAAGGCCATTAGGTACATTCCTCCGATGGCTATAAAGTTTTTTGTTCATAAACAACATACAGCATAATGTCCTTTATGCCGTACCTACTATGTCTAGTATAATGAATCTCTTCTACAACGGGTTAGTTATCTTCTGCAAGTCACCAATTCAATTAAAGATTGCAAATTACACGTAAAAAAATGTCGTGTATTTAGTCAATGTAGGCTACTTACGGTTCTCTTTAGAAAATAAATGTATATATGAATATAAGGTAAAAGAGAAAGAAAGTGGGCCTCCTTCACCTTGTGGACCCTTGGACGTTCACCATCTAGCCAAGTTGTAGTTACGCTCCTGGTTTTTACGATACATTGTTTCTCATAACTTCCGTATTGACAGAAGAAGTAGTGGAAGAACGCTGCTGGCAAGCTACTACACAAAACCCACCTGTTTGATATACAGATTACGTAGAATGAGTTGTGCTCGTTTAAAAAAAAGGTGCGTTTGGCAATACGAGCGGCGACGACAACCATCTTTTGTTGTTGGAGTGTGCCACAAACATCGGCAATGAATTACTTTTGTTGTTGGAGTGTGCCACAAACATCGGCAATGAATTGCTTTATTTCAAAGAAAGCAAAATTTCTATCAATTTTGTTAAAAGAAAGCCGAATCTCCGCTCACTGTACATTATTAAAGGAGGATGTATTGGGGTAATGAGTGGTTTCTGGACCCCCAGAAATTATGAAAAAATATTCACAAATTACTGAAAAAATTCTTTAAATTACAATCAAGGCAAGTGACATTCCTATACTCTTCACATTCAACGATTTAATACAATTATTATTAAATTTTTCGAACATACTGTAACTTACATATTAAAAAGTCACCCCAAATGCAGAATTAAGAGAAATATGTTTTTGTCGAGCCCCTTCAAGGACTTGAATATTTATTTTGTTGGGCTAATTTTGATTACCACAAATTTTTAAGAGGCAGATTACGATATTTTTAAACTTATTTTTTTTATAAGTCTATTGCTTCAAAAAACTTTATGTATTGTTAATTCTTAGATATATAAAATTCAGTAAAGTATTGTTTCCAACGGGAACTTATAGCTTTATGTTATTATCTTTATGTTGATTAATCAACTAATTAGAAATAAAAACATGATAAGATTTTTGTTTGTAATAGGAATTTCTTTTTATTTAATTATATTTTAAATCGGAATCTACACTTTTGGTCCTTTCGGGAGCATAACCTACATCCAACCCTGTAAACGGAAATTGTATTACACGAATATAATGGAAACCACTTAGAATGAGGCAATTAGTTTTTTGTTCGTAGTACTTTTTTGCAGTGTGGAGCATGTACGATCGCTGCTAATGATAGATCCACCGTTTGGATGAGTGATAGAAACAAATTTCTAAAGTCGTGACTTCAAGGAGAGTACAACATTTCCCGGGACACTATTAATTGTCTTCTACACGTGACAATTTAAACAATATCCATCTAGCCTGGTCATCATGTACCCTCGAGAGGGCTTCGTGATTAGCAATTGGGTACATAGGGAGCCACAGCCATTAATCAGTAATGAACCTTATTTGTGTGTTATATTTGTTCCAAAATATGTTTAGAAAAATTCTGTTCTGAAAACAAATTGGCAAACAAGATGTTAGGAAAATGGAAGCAAGGAAAATAACAGGTGCTCAGAAATTAAAAAGGAGCTCTTCATAGAGCTGCGACCCAAATCTGGTTGCATTGACTCCATAAAAATTCCGTCCTGTAATGTGCGCATTCCAATCAGATTCCAAAATCTTCCAACCGTTTTGAAGTTGGAAAAAATGTTTGTAAAATCTTTCTCAACTCATAGACCTATAGTATTATACATCAGAATATAGTAATTTGTAACTTATTAAAATTGTGTTGTGTTATAAATATGAGAATGTAATATATAGTACAGAACAGCCACTTTTATCTGGAGGTTTTGCAGTTGTGCAATTCAAATTAAATTAAACCTTATCAAGAGCTACCATTACCTTACCCTACATTACAATTTATTAGGCTGCATTGTGTTCGTATGTACTTATATCTACTATGAGAAGGTAATTCTTCCAGGTACATTTATCTGACGTTTTGCGCGTTAAGCCCTAAGCCGTCTTCGAAGTTCGAGGGTCCTTCAGGGCTAATCATCTGAACATAATGCACTTGTGTATTGACTTACTGGACGATCAAGACAACATTGACGTAACAACAACCTGGCCCGCCAAAGCCGCAGTCTGATAACTGACTAGATTTAAGCGTTACTGTTCAAATCTGTGAAGGAACAGAGCACGTTCTATGGACAAACAACGAGTTCCTTAACTGCAACGTGCCAAATAAGATATTTATTGTTTATTGTCATTTTATATTTAAAAATTATAACTACAGTTTTAATAAAAAAAAAGGTAAATTTTATGCATCTAAAAATATACAATGTTTGAAAATATTTTAGAGTTTAATGTCTATTCGCCTTGAATTTTTGGCCATTTCATTAATTCCTTCAGCAACTTTTTCCTGAGTCACTAAATTGGTTTTCCTATATTTCATATTTCAAACGCAAATGCTATGTAAGAAACTGTTTGTAAATTAAAAAAAGAATACTTCTACTACTATATTAGCGTACACAGTACACAGACGAATAAAATAATTAAAAAGTCTATAATTAAGAGACTAATAAGATTTCACGTTAACTTTTTTCAACCCTCTCGAGAATGGTCGGACCGGTCCCGTGCATCTCCCACCCCGTACATACGCCCTGAAACAAACGTACTTTACCGAATAGTTTATGAATTTATTAAATTTGAACTAACCAATAAGATGACGATAATTTAAAACAGTCGATTCTTCAATGGTTTTCAAATAGGAAGCAGTATCGATTACTGCTTTAACTGGAATGTGCAAAATAAAAACAGATTAAAAGAGAAATCAGGAATAATTCTGCGTGTATGCGTCCGTCTGTCTTTGTGTCTATTTTTCCCTTTACGTTCTTCTCGCCTCCCCTATCTCTGTCTCGGAGCGGTTCATGCTGCAAAAATAATAAATTGCTCTCATCTCCATGTAGGCCTACCCAACGCAATTTTACTAGATAAAAGGGTACAAACATTTGGTTTACATTACATACAATTAATAGTTGAATAATGTTGCACTTATTATACAAGTTTATGTGAAATAATTTATACTGAAGGCCTTTACTTGATGAAAATCCATTTTTATAATTTTATAAAGAAAACTACAAACTTGTTTTCGTGATTTTCACTCGTCATATATTTAAAAAATATAATAACCACGACAGCTGTTTCTGAACACAGTGCCTTCTTCAGATGGTAAGAGCTGACTAGTTACGTACAATAAAGTATCACATAAAGCCAGTGCTATGAAAACGATAATCGACTTAAGTTAGAACAATAAACAATACACATAACATATACACAACTATATACAAATTTTCATATATTTTAATATATATGAAAATAGGAAAATGATCATATATATAATATATAGGAAAATGATCATAATTTTAATGATAACTTTAAAATTTTACATGTATGCGAAAAAGGTAAAAAACTTGATTTACTTGAAGCCCTCGAAATTAATAAGCGTAAAGATTTAGGTTTGCTTTTGAACAACCAAACTGATTTAAATAGCTCTCCGCTTTTAAATTTGAAATTATATAAGTAAATGTACGTTCCTTTCTAATTTGTATATAGTTGTGTATATGTTATGTGTATTGTTTATTGTTCTAACTTAAGTCGATTATCGTTTTCATAGCACTGGCTTTATGTGATATTTTATTGTACGTAACTAGTCAGCTCTTACCATCTGAAGAAGGCACTGTGTGCCGAAACAGCTGTCGTGGTTATTATATTTTTTAAATATATGACGAGTGAAAATCACGAAAACAAGTTTGTAGTTTTCTTTATAAAATTATAAGTTTATGTGAGGAACGCGATTAATGAGAAGCAAGATAGTGTTAACCAGTTTTATTGGCCAAAAGAGAAAAGTTTTATGGACAGCGATCCCGAAGCAAGCGATTAGTGTGTTACCTTCTGAAGCAATGCGTGCACCCTGATATCGGTTGCCTGTGACCAGAAGCAACAGACCACTACTGTCATTTCCTGTCTGTATCTTTAGCGATAAATTGTCTTTATTGCATGTACATATATCGGTAATGTACGAGTTTGTGTCCTACGTAAGAAAGGGTTTAAGCATATTACTTATATGTCAGTGTGTACAAAAACATTCACAAAAATCGAAGCATAGTCTTTACATTACTGAACAGTAATGAACTATTTTGTTAGTACAGGTCCACAATTCCTTATCCGAAACCCTTGGGGCTAGTTGTGTTTCGGATTTCAGAATAAAGGTAGCTCCCCCAGTGGGTTTAGGGCAGCACCCCATAATCAAACGTTAATAGTACTCAGCAAAAACGCATGAATACTCGCACTAAGTGGGATAAATAAATACTAGAAATACCACTACAGTTTATTTATAGAGTAATATATTGATAAATGAAACAACGGGATAATTATAAACCATAAATTCTCAAGGAAATTTTATTTCCAAGAAAAACATTCGGTAAAACTTGAACATACACAGCTTAAAATGAACCGTAATCAAACATATTAATATTTCTGCAGAGAAATGTGTAAATATATTCATACTAAGTGGGATATGTAATGCAATAGAACATTGCAGTAAAAGGAAATTATAGCAAGGACTACATGCTGTTATAGCAGGTTTATGACGTTGTAGACAAGATAAAATGCATGTCTTGTGCGAGTTAACCTTACTAGGGTGTTCAAATTTTAGCAACACTTAAGACGTTCGGGTCCAAAATGACCCATACGGGAAAAATTATTTTTTTCAACAAAAAAGTTTCTTGTTAGCCTATGCATAATTATGTTTTATACATTAGGCCTAAGTTATGATAATGAATGACCAAAATAATCACTTAACAATACAGTATATCAGCATTTTTATCATATATGTTGCCTTGCACATTTCATCATATTCTATTTTTATATATGTAAGTATATATTTATTTGTCTACTAAAACTAACATAATTCTGTATTTTTATTTGTTATGAATACAGTAAAGATTTCTAAGCACGAAACGAACACATTATTATATTCTGAAACAAAAAACTTTATTGATAATCTAGCTATTAAAATTCTGTTTATTGGAAATTTAAAAATCTGTATTATTAAAAAAAATGTACATTATTTCATGAACATAATTTTTATGAAATACTATTCTATACGACAAAGATTAAAGTCATTTCTAAATTATTATATAACACAGGCAAAAAACAAAATGGAAAATCTTATATTTGTATGTTACGAGACTATCTGTCAGGTAAACTGTTTCTGTTACACGTAAACTTACACAATTTCACTGAAACATTTATTACATATATGGGTGAGGTGATTCTTGCAAGTAAACTTGTCACATTTTGAGCACTTCACAGAAGACTTATTGTCAGTTTTTGGATCCAGATCCATTGTATCTGGATTCTTCATAATAGACTGAGTTGGTACTGCACGTTCAGCTTGTACGCGTTCAACTTCATCTCTTGCAGCTTTTCCTCTTGGCATATACTGTCGTCTAATGTGTTTTTTGATCAAAGATTCTCCAAGGTTTTCTAAAAATATTCTTTTCCGGTCATTGCATTTTGGCTTCCATTGAAGGTTGATGGAAGTAAATAAAACAAAAGAATTGACACCCGAAATATCAACTGTATTTGAAAAGACAACTATGGGCCAACGATTTGTTTTCCTTTTTCAAGTATAGTTTGCACACATCTTATCTAGAGTATCAACAGCCCCTTTAGGTTTGTTGTAATCTAAAATAAGCAGTGGTTTTTTATCATCATTACAACTTATTTTGTCATCGTGGTGTAAAGTACTCTGTAGTACAACACACTTATTCTTTTTTGGAAAGTAAGAGACCAGTGTAGTATCCCTCGTAAATGCAAACTTTGAGGTCAGTGCAGGTACATTTTTTGTTTCTAGAAGTGGGGGAGGAAGTCTAGGCTTATTTTTCTTGATAGTTCCTACCATTGTAATACCTCTTCTGAGAAGCGTTTGGCCTAATCCATACGATGTAAAAAAGTTGTCACAAGTAACACTGTGGCCTTTGAGACCGACTGTCAAATCCAGAACTACCCTAAGACCCTGGTTTTTCTCTGGTAGTGCACATTGTGGCTTTCCTAAATGTGGCTGGATATTCCAAACGTAACTAGTGGCATTATCACATACAACCCAAAACTTTATGCCATACTGGTTTTTTAGGCATGTATTGACGGAAAGGGCATTTTCCTCTAAAACCAACTAACCTTTCATCCACTGTGACATATTCGGTAGGATTGAAATGTTTTGGCAAAATTTCAACCCATTTCTCCCACAGCTCTCTAATAGGTGCGAATTTATCACTAGCGCGCCTACTTGATCGAGTTTGACGAGCATCAAAACGGAAAATACGAGAAATAATTTTAAATCTTTCCAGTGACATTGTTGCCCGAAATATTGGCCTTCCTTTTGTTTCATCCCACAAACTCTCAGTTGACTCATTATGTGATTTATAAACACCTGCCAGTAACAAAAGTCCAATATAAGCGTCTAGTTCTGTTGAGTCAATTTTTTTCCAGTTCTCCCCATAAATACGGTTCCCTTCTTCATTTGTTTGGGTCAGGATTATATTTTCAATTGGAGGGGGAAAAATACTTTGAATGCCGAATATTCATCAGTAACACGTGCAGTTGCATACCTGGTTGGTCCTGGCGTAAGTGTCATTACATCATGAGAAGGACGTCTTCCTATCTGGAGCTCAGGCTTGGTCTTCCACTGAATATCACCGTTTTTAGATAATAAAGTGTTATTTCCAGGTTCGTAATGTACTTCTTCATCTTCTGAATCTGAAGACACACATTCAGAAATATTATCTTCAATTTCTGAAGCAACTTCTCCTTCGTCGGAGATTTCCGATAACACTTCTTCAACGTCCATCATTGTTCATACAAAAGCCACTTCAGGTCAAACACAAGTATGGTAATAAAACCAAAGAAAGAGCACTAAAAATTAACCTCACTCACACTCTGCTCAAGGAGCACTGACTGACAGACGGAGAGAGAAAACCTTCTTGTAGGTGGCAGGCACTGTTGCTAAGTGGAGTAGGTGGGAGAGAATGTAGCAACCAGTGTGACCTTGTACTATGAGACTATGCATTGAATCATCAAACGAGACAAAGTAATGAAGCTTTTGAATCCAAAGTACAGCTTATAATATTAATAAAATAATTACTTCACCTATGGGTCCAAAAGGACCCGAACAACTTTTTTCTATAAAAACGTGTCATAAAATTTTATAAGCGGTTTAAAAAATTTATATTAGAGAATGATACTTATTTATAGGTATTTGACAAAGTCACAAAACGGAAAGTTGATCTAATAATTTTTTAACAAACAGCAGCGTAAAACAAAATCTTTTGGGTCAAAAAGGACCCGAACACCTCAGCAGGGTTAAATGTGCGAGTGCGCGAGTGCGCGTGTCATTCGTATTTTATGAATAACTCCAGTATAAATGAACGTACCGAACGGAGATTTGGGCAGCGCAAGCATCTTAATTAGCGCTATATTTTCTGGGTGTCAGAGACTTGTTACGTAATATATTAATAGGGATTTGGTTAGTAAAAAGTAACTTCTATAAATTCCTTATCTTTTAGAAGTCAGAAAATTTATAGATAAAATCTATACCTGCTTCTGCAGAAATCTGCAAATCCTTTCAAGAAGTCGTCTATCAGTTTTATCCATCAATCACATGATAGCTGTTTCGACCAATCAGCGGCCCCAATTTGCATTAAGATTGGGTCTCCGCCGACGAATCTCTAGTTAGTTCCATCCTGCAGCTCGAATACTACGGACGTGCTCTCTGTGCGAGTTTTTCGTACTGAAACGTGCTTATATAAGAGTGATCAAGGACAATTTAGCGACGAGTTACCCGTTAGCTGATACCTTGACCGGGTAAGAACTCAATATTAGTCCAATAAAATAAACTATTTAAAATTTTAAACAGTGCTAGTCTCGCGTGAGTGAAGATTTCCGCATAGGGAAGGTTTATCCGTCCGGGATACTCCTATGTTATCGCGAGGACACCTCAAGACGCGGGAAGGTGCACGCTTAAAGCACCAAAAATAAATAATATTAAATTACAACCCAATTTCTGTGCCCTGAGATAAGTGTAGACTGGTTATCGGTGTATCGGCGTGCGTGCGTACTTGAGGAGTGGCAGCGATGCGGCAGTGTGCAGAAAGGAGGAGACGAGAGAGAAGCAGATTGCGGCGAATCACAGGACCAGCAGTGAGACGAGTCAACATACTTGGAATCACGTTCAAGTAACAAATTGACATTTTTCCAAAACAGATCAGTCTGATATTCAGAGACAATTTTTGAAGTAAAATAAATATTTTGTGAATTACAAACCATTTAAACAATTTTGTTTTAAAATAAACAACCTTGCTCCAGATAACTGACTATATTGTCCAATTATTACTATGCCTAATATATGTTTTGTCGCAGTAAAGATTATAAATAGTACAGGTACAGTACAGTATTACAGTTTATTTATATGCTGTAGTAATAAACTGTAAATGACTTAGTGGAATACATGTAGAATGTAAATAATCTAGGACATATAGGCTACAGGTTCAAACTAATCTAAATACGTATCTGCAGTTAAGCAATACGTGTGGCAAACAAAGCTAAATACTGTACAGCTACCTGCAACAGTAATGGAGTTAAAGTGCATGACATCTAGTTTGAGGATCTTGGAGAAGAGGGTACATCAATGTCACCATCCGGTTGTCACCATTTCGGAACTTTTCGGATTTCGGAATTTCGGATACGGGAGTGTGGACCTCCAGTATGCATGTGTGTATGTGTTTGTTGTGTTTGTCTATATATTTATGTGTGTGTGTGTGTGTGTATATATATATATGTATATAGGGTATATGTTGTATTGTTCACAATTATTATTAACAGGACGGCTTGTATTGGAATAGTTGGTAGGAATAGTCCTAATAAAAAATGTCGACAAGGGCAGGAGAAGCTCAACCGCAAACAGTATTGGAAAAACCGACAGTCGCTTCTAACACAATAAGTAAAATAATTAAAACACAAAACGTTGCCAGTAGTACACTAATACATTAAATCTTTCACATAACGTTTTTGTAATAACAGTCGAAGAATCACACTGACGAAGGGGACACAGTAAGTCCTCGAAAGCGGTACACGTAATATAAACAGTTAGTTCTTGTAAAATGTTATTATAATAATATAGTAAACTGAAACACATAATATACATACAAACATACACGCAAATTCACAACGGTGCGTGCCTGCGCGCGCCTACGTAATGTATAGAATTATCGAATGTATCGGATCATTGATACTAATTATCTTAAAGTGGAACTCTTATGAACTTTCTTGTATCTGTGTGTGTAGGCGTAGGACTACGCGCTTATTGTCGTGTCAAAAACTAGAGGTTAGCGTAACCTAAATACGTGTTCTAATAGAGCATACGTGCATGGGTTTTATCAGGAAACCTTCAAAGATAACCAGTCAAAGTCCTGATAATGTTTAATTTGCCGTGGCGTAAATAATCAAGCAAAATGTGTAAACAGCGTCTTTTGTATTCTGAAATCTATGTTCTCACGTTGGGCCGGGTATTTGATTGTGTTCGTCTTTTTAAAGCATTTTATAGATATACTGTACATTAGTAACATAATTTACTTTAAAGATATTAATTTAAATAAATAATTGTTAATAACATAAGTATTATATGTAAGCAACATTTTTTTTATAAGTGCTTTACTTGTTCAATTAAGTAGTTCTCGAGTCTCTATTCCCAAATTACATATTTCTTTCCTTGCTATTTGTAAAAATTCTCTTTCGAATTAAATAAAGTATCATGTTTTCTCTCTTCCGCTATGGCCAGTTCGTCTATCGCATCAGTAAATTTTACTCCATTCTAATTACGTAACTTTCTTTTATTACAAATTGCTGATAAAATAAATGTAATATCATGATAATTCATAGGAATTACACATTTATTAATACACATAACACGAAATACACGTGTGTCCATTACCAGAAGATGCCAGAACGCTTCTCGATCAGTCGAGACTTAGTGATGCACATCCAAATTACAAGACTTGACCCAATACGGACCCGGGCGTCGCAATTTCTGTGATGTTATTAGAACGAGCGTTAGATCGTGGCTCTATGGCGATAAAACCAGACGTTTCGGCCTCACCATCCGAGGTCATCTTCTGTGGAAAAACGTTTCGACAGCGGTCGCCAAATAACCTCAGTATTCAGGCAAAACTATGTTTCGGCTCTAAGAAGGCCCAATTAAATAAATTCCCGTGGTCAGCACGATGTAAGCTGGAAATCAGCATAGGCCATTGAGAATCAAATGTCACGGCCTAACAGCCCACCTAACGCTCGTTCCAGTAACACTGACGTCAAAGCCTTACAACAAAATTACTGTGAAGTTACGATGTCAACGAAATGTGCATAGCCAAAGTAAGGAAAAGAAATAAGTACTTGCATTAGAACAACTTAATAATAAAATATCATTATATATGATCAATTGCACAATGGAATATTAAATATTATTAAATATTAAATAAATATATTAAATATTAGATATATTGCATATATATATATATATATTATAACGGAACCAAATATTAACTATTTGGGGTTATATGTTGCCCGCATACTGAAAGCATATTTAAATAAAAGTAACAGTCAAAACTCCATTTGAATGTAGCGCATTGAAAATAACGCTTTGAAAAGCAACGCACACGTGGTCGTTATGTAATCAGTTCTCTGTACAAGGAAGCGACCACACCCAAACTGTTAATTATTAATATCTCGGAGACTAATAAATAAAGGCGAAATCTAATATAGCCAAAATGTTTGCCGAGATATTAATAATGACGTGTGCAAATTTGATGCAATATAATTAACAAATGAAAGAGTTAATTAAAATAATTGAATAACTTCTGTAAAAATAGAGTTACAGTAATGAGATTTTACTATGTTATAAAGATAATAATTTCTGACAGATTGTATATTTTAGATTTCACACAACTTGATTTGCAACCAAGTTATTGCGAAATTAAATAAGTACAGGATATCCGTAGCGACAAATTGGTTCCGCCGGATAATTATATTAGATAATAATTCTATTCTTCGTCTGTGGGAACCAGACTTCATTCTCACGGACCAAGGGAATTCTAAATTTTATGTGGTAGGGAGAGTGTCGACCAATGAAATCATTTCGCGCGAGCCCCGGCTACTGCGGTGTTTTATGGTTGAAAAATCACTCTTCTGTCAGTACTCACGAAGTTAAGACGTAGTCCTTCGATCGTCTAGTAACCAAAGAGGTGAAGATCAACAAGAAGACTCTACGTGGTCAACACACACGCAATTACGAACACACTAAGTACAGATCATCTGTATAGCTCGTAATTGTTGCGTAAAGGCGAGATACTCTTCACGACATCAACCAAGCTTATTGTGTACTACCAGATAGTCATAAGCACGCAAGAGATCCACCCGACTTCAAGACCAGACTTCAAGAATACAGCAGAGAGGCCGTCTAAATTATTGGTTAACAGCTCACGAGCAGAGCGACCACTCGAACGAAGCACACACACACACACGCTGACGTGCAACGTGCGAATCGACGAGGGACAGGAAGCACTTCCAGCAGACAACAGCAGACGTTAAAATATTCAAAAACAGCAAGGAAGCAGAGTGTTGCCGAATTTTGAACTCCACGACCGAATCCAGCAGTTCTAAGCAGATTACTTTCTCTAACCAAGGACTCGAATCGACGAGGGACAAATCGGGACGACATCCTCTTCAGTAACAGGAAAGCAAAATCCATTTATTTATTTTTCAGATCAAATTTTCTATTTTTCAATTAAAACATTGTAATTCAAATAATTCAGGTGCCAAACAAAAAGCAAAGACTCTAGTAATTAAAAAGTAAATTCGTTGTGATAATCTGCATAGCAGTATAAGGCTTTAGTAAGTTATAGTTCAGAAATAGAAGTGGTATAAAAGCGCTATACAAATCTTAACTGACAATCTAATCTCAGATCATACTGCAGTAGATCAGAAGTAGAATCACTAGAAATGAAATAACGTGAACTAGACTGTCACGTCTAATTTATTTTAATTAATTATTCTAATTAAGTTCAGAGTTTTATATTTTGTTTAATGAACATTTAGATTCAATTTAATTAAATAAATTTAATTAAATTCAAATCAATTAATAAAGTAAAATTTAAATTGCAATTAACTCGCAAAGAACGAGTTCAGTTTCTTTCAACTATTAATCAATCGAAAAACATCGATTCATTGTATAGACTATAAGAAAATTCATAAGATTATAACCATTCTATTCTTGTGTGTTGTTGGTGTAATAAACAACGTTTTATTACCCCATATAACAGTGTTTTATTGTTGTACGATAAAGCCTACCAGTTTCAAAAAACTCTCCCCCTTTAAAGTAACTTACTTTGTGTGTTGTTGTAAAAATTTGAGATTACTAGCTTGCGAACTTCAAATCCAAAATCCACACGCCCTAGTCGGAAGAATCTGCAAGATCAGACAGCAGGTGGGTACTCACACACAACATTACATTACAATAACGCATAGTAGAGGTAGAGTTATAAATGTCGGCCAACGTGGGGCCCGACAATCGTACGTCAAATTGAAATCACGTTCCGAACAAGAGTTATAAATGGCTTGCCCGGAACGTGGGGCTCGATCAAATTAAATTAAATTAATTAAATTCAATTTAAATTTAATTTTCACTTTAAAACAAACTTTGCTGTTTTAATTAGTAAAACAGCTGGCGTCCAACTAAACAATCCCCAAAGAGTTTTGTGACTGGTGTGTGTACAACAGTAAAGTTATTGTGTGTATTTGAAACTGTTCTGTGTATTTTAAATTGTTTATATTTAAAATTGTTGTGTATTTAAAATGGATATGGATAAAATACTTAAACAAATGCAGCAAATGAATGCCGAGTTAACCGCTAATATGAACGCGAAATTCGAACAAATAACAGCCAATGCTGAGATAAATATCGCGGAATTAACTTCTAAAATCGAGGCACAAAAAGTTAGTCTAACCGAAGCATTAGAACACAGTAACGCTGACATAAACGCCGAGATTAAACAAAGTAATAAAGAAAGTAGTAAAGAATTAACGGCGAAAATAGACGAAAGCGTAACCGAGTTAACGGTGAAAGTCGCGGAAATCGCCGAAAAAGTAAATACGGTCGATACTAAAATCAATGAACGGTTTAAGGTTTTTGAGACCACTATGCAAAAATCGTTTATTGAACAAGTAACACGTATGGAAGGCCGGTTTAAGGATCACATAAGCCGTTGTGAGAAACAGACACTAGAGGTTTCCAGGAAGGTGGAATCCCTAGAGGTAAAAATTCACGCGGACGTGACCGAAACGCAACGACGAGTAGATAAATTAGACGCTTCAATT
The DNA here is from genome assembly GCA_034769895.1 of Magicicada septendecula. Lineage (NCBI taxonomy): Eukaryota > Metazoa > Arthropoda > Insecta > Hemiptera > Cicadidae > Magicicada > Magicicada septendecula. The sequence goes on from CM068373.1 coordinate 150,532,623, forward strand.
GTAGAGACGCGATCTAACATTGACTCTAATAAAGAGAGTGTTTTACAAACGTTAAGCGACGAGATTTTGAAAGTACGACAGGAGGTACGAAGGAGATCTGCTCCAAATATTTTGGTACAAGGCCCTGTCGACGAGAAAATCGCGTGTATTTTACGGGGGAAAATAACGAAAACCCCATTGAATTTTTATTAGCGTGTGAGAGTGAAATGGCTAGAGTAGGTTCCCGACTAGAAGATCAAGACAAAATACAGTGGGTGGTTAACGCGATGCGTGATTCGGCGCGTAAGTGGTATAACATTGTACGCGATAGAGTGTCCACATACGCGGAGTTCAAACAAAAATTTGAAAGCCGGTACTGGAACTCGCATACCCAACGACTTCTGCGGAATGAACTGGAATATGGCCGTTTTGATAAGAAAATGGGTATTACCGCCGAAAATTATATAATCCAGCAGGTCGAACGCGCGAAGCATTTAACCCCAGCATTTGCGGAGATTGACATAGTCACAAAGCTTGCCTACCATTTTAATCATAACATTAGAGTAGCTGTATTCACGCAGGGTATTCGCACGGTAGACGAACTCCTCATTCTAGTGTCCCAAAGTGAGACGGTTTTTGATTTTGGTGGGTGGCGTTATAATCCCGATTTTCGCCGAAATAATGAAGGGCAGAATACGCGACTACAGTACCATCAGCAAACGGATCAAAAACCGAGTACCAGTTCTACTCCACCCCAAACACCGTCAAAACAGCCAAATAAAACCTTTGAGTACAAGGGAAAACAAAATTTTGGTAGACCAAAGGGGCAGGGTAAGGGTAACGACGGGGCACAAGTTAGAGCGATTCAAACGGTCGAATTAGCCAAAGCTGATACAACTGAAAAACACAGCGACTCCCAGGGCAATAAAAATTCGAACAATAAATCGAAAAGTTACCAAGCTACAAAAAACGTGCCAAAATGCGCATCCAGCAAGGACGCGCTATAAATTCGGCAAAATTGTGTAAATATAAGCATGTTAATTATAAGGATTATATATTGTGTGAAATGTGTACTTTCAATTATGTAACTTGTGTGCCCGTTAATAATGTGTTCCCACCGGATGTCAGGGATCCGTTGCTAGAATCCGGTCCCACGCGCAAAGGACCGTGAGCGCGGCGTGTCCGGTGTTACACGCCTTTGTCAATAGTGTTCCCACACGGATTCTGTTGGATACCGGTAGTGTTGTATCCGGCGTCAGTGAAAGGTTCCTGCGTACCAATAAAAAATATTTTCGTACGGCCCCATCACTCCCAATCAATCAATTTTATATACGAACCGCTACCGATACAAAAGAAAAAATTGACACTCAATACTATCTAACTATCATGCTAGACGAAGTGCAATTTGAAGTGTGTGTAGTGGCTATAAACAATTTAATATGTGATATGTTATTGGGGGTAGATGTATTGGAACAAATACGTGCGGAAATTAACACCAGTGAACACTTATTAAAATGTACCATAGACAATGTTGGTTACACTTTTAAATTGAACACACAGACACACACACAAAACCATGGTGACCCAATTAAAATCACACGGCCGCCAAAACAAGTAATTCATTATAAAGAATGTGAAGAGGGAGAGACCACCTTAGATTCCCGAACTGAACGGAGATTGTCGTCGCTGCAAGAAGAATTCAGCGATATCTTCAGTGAAGAACATTCAATCTCATCGGTGTATGAACACAGAATCCACCTCACAGAGCCGGAGAAGTTCATAAGGAGAATCTACCAGGTCCCTATAAAATACCAGGCCGAGGTCCAGCAGGAGATACAGCGGATGTTGGAAGAAGATATTATTGAAAGATCTAATAGCAGCTTCCTCAACCCACTGCTGGTCGTCCGCAAGAAGACTGGAGAAATCCGACTCTACCTGGATATGAGGAACTTAAACAGTCTCGTAGAGAAAGAGTTTGACTGCGCACCGACAGCGGAGGACCTCTTCATTAAATGTGAAGGACCCAGGTACCTCACGAAGCTAGATCTAACAGCAAGCTTCTGGCAGGTCCCGCTGTGTGAGCAAGATCGTAAGTATACAGCATTTATATTCAATAACAAATGCTATCAACACAAGGTGGTACCTTTTGGCCTTAGCACGAGTCTCGCTGCGATTGTAAGATGCCTCGAGAGAGCTCTAGGACCTGAGGTAGACCCATACACGGTAATATTCGTGGATGACATCCTCGTGATATCCCGCACGTTGGAGGAACACTTCGAGCACCTGCGGAGCGTCTTCCAGAAGCTGAGGTTAGCAAACATCAAGCTCAAGCTACACAAGTGCGAGTTTGTAAAGTCCCAAATGAAGTTCCTGGGACATATAATCTCAGCTACAGGTATCAGTACGGACCCAGAGAAGGTCAGGAGTATTATGGAATTCCCGGTGCCCAAGAACCTCAAAGCACTGCGAGCATTCCTTGGACTCACGGGATATTACAGGAAATTTACCAGCAAATACGCAGAATATACAGGTCCCGTTGCTACAGCTGGTACGCAAAAATATAAAGTGGAAATGGGGTTCTGAACAGAACGATGCGTTTGAGAGGGTTAAGTGCCTGTTCCAATCTAATTTACAATTGTTCCATCCACAGCAGGGTAGGAAGTACGTAATGTACACTGACGCTAGCGAGTACGCTATCGGCGCCGTGTTGCACCAAGAAGACGAACAAGGTAGTCTTCATGTTGTAGCATACGCCAATAGAACGCTCAAAGGCGCTGAGTTGCACTATTGTACTTCCGAGAAAGAAATACTCGCCATAATAAACGCACTCAGAAAATTCAGACACTACCTATACGGTACCCATTTCGAGATTCACACTGATAATCAGGCGTTATCGTTTATATTAAAATGTCGATTAGCAAATTCCCGACTAACACGATGGGTGTTAGCTATTCAGGAGTACTCATTCACTATTAAATATTGCAAAGGATCAGAAAATACCACAGCAGACACTCTAAGTAGATATCCGCCCGTAGAAAAGGAGGAGGTATATGAGGCAGCTGACGACGAGTTGAGAGTGTTAAATATGCAATACACGGTCGCGCCTGAAGCTACTAATATGCTACAGAACTTAGGACGCGAGCAGGACGATAACCTCGCACTCCTTGCTAAAAAGCTAATGTTAGCAGCTCACCCGAATCCTCACTATCTTATACAAGACAATATATTGTATAAATTGTTACAGGGCGAATGGAAAGTGGTATTGTCTCCAGCGATGCTTGCGTGTATAACACAATCTTTACATATAAAAATGGCGCACGCATCTCCTGTAAAATGTGTCAAAATATTGCAGGAGGATTTTACAATAACCAACATGTACCGTAGGGTAAAGAAATTGCTAAAAACATGTTATCCATGCCAGACAGCGAAAGTACCAAACTTGCACACTTACGTTCCCATGGCCAATGTGATAACGGAAGGTAAGGGACAGATGATCGCCATCGACTTTCTGGGACCATTACCCAAGGCTACCAGAAATCTAAAACACATGGTAGTTTGCGTCGATGTGTTTACTAAAAAAGTTAGCCTTTATGCAATCCCTAGGCCCACCACAAAGTCCGTTTTAAATATTATACTTAATAAGTATAATATTAAGTAATTGATCCCACAACATGGACCAATAAGGAACGTACTTAGTGATCAGGGAAAGCAGTTCCAAAACAAACACTGGGCAGCCACCCTGGAACGTAACGGTATCAAAGCAGTCCTAACCTCGATACGCCGACCACAGGGAAACCTTGCCGAAAGGGTGAATCGGGAAATCGGTAAAATGTTCCGTATCTATTGCTATAAGGAACAAAGTAAATGGCCCGAGTTCTTACCGTTCTTCGAAAAGGCAATAAATGAGAGTTATCATGATACCACGGAATACACACCAGCAGAATTAGACTCTGGAACCACGCCAGAGAGGTTTTGGGATAATTATTTAAGTAAGCCAAAGACTTATAATCTACCTCTGCCGGTACAATGTAAAAATCAACTTGTGAGGGAAAGAATAGTTGAAAAAGGGCGAAAAAGGGCAGACAAATTTAATACGACGCATAAACTAACGAACTTTGTAGTAGGCGAGAAAGTATTGCTCAAGGCGAATCCTGTAGGCCGAAGAGACATAAATGTGGCCGCAAAGTTTTTTCGTCTATATAATGGTCCCTATCTGTTGGCTCAACAACTCGCACCTCACACGTTTATCGTTACGACGCTGGACCGAACGAAAACGATCGGTAAATTCCATGCGAGCTCTTTGAGAAAATACTTTGAGTAGCATGGCGTTCCAAAGCGCGTCGCGACGAAATGATAAGACTTTAAAAAAAAAAATAAATAAAAAAAAAATAAATAAATAGTATTTAGAATTAATAATAATTGTATTATAATAATTAAAATTAAAATAAATAATTTGTGTTTTATAATATTATTAATAATAATTGTAGATAGCTTGTGTATTAATAATAATGTTTTCCTAGCGCGATAAATCATAAGCGTATAGAACTGAACGAGCTCACGGCAGGAAATAGCTACGTCACGCGATAACGACTGCTGACCGACATTTGAAACTAGGTCAAACAATTAGACGCGCGCCTGGCGATAACGGTTTTAAATACTGTCAGCAAATTCCTTTGCACATGTGCCACTGTTTATAAATAAAGGGTACTACTCGTTTTAAAAACATTAATACGCAATAAGTTGCAAATATAACATTTTAATACATGTATTTAGAGTTAAATTGTATATAATGCAATAACATTAACACTTGTGTACGTGTCTTCAGAATAAGTAATACAATGTATAGGTAATAAGAATAATGATTACAGAATATGTGTGTAATGATTAAGAAAAAAAAAATAACTGTAATTATTACATTCATTTTTTTTTTAAAGCGGGTGTGGGAATATATAACGGAACCAAATATTAACTATTTGGGGTTATATGTTGCCCGCATACTGAAAGCATATGTAAATAAAAGTAACAGTCAAAACTCCATTTGAATGTAGCGCATTGAAAATAACGCTTTGAAAAGCAACGCACACGTGGTCGTTATGTAATCAGTTCTCTGTACAAGGAAGCGACCACACCCAAACTGTTAATTATTAATATCTCGGAGACTAATAAATAAAGGCGAAATCTAACAGAGCCAAAATGTTTGCCGAGATATTAATAATGACGTGTGCAAATTTGATGCAATATAATTAACAAATGAAAGAGTTAATTAAAATAATTGAATAACTTCTGTAAAAATAGAGTTACAGTAATGAGATTTTACTATGTTATAAAGATAATAATTTCTGACAGATTGTATATTTTAGATTTCACACAACTTGATTTGCAACCAAGTTATTGCGAAATTAAATAAGTACAGGATATCCGTAGCGACAAATTGGTTCCGCCGGATAATTATATTAGATAATAATTCTATTCTCCGTCTGTGGGAACCAGACTTCATTCTCACGGACCAAGGGAATTCTAAATTTTATGTGGTAGGGAGAGTGTCGACCAATGAAATCATTTCGCGCGAGCCCCGGCTACTGCGGTGTTTTATGGTTGAAAAATCACTCTTCTGTCAGTACTCACGAAGTTAAGACGTAGTCCTTCGATCGTCTAGTAACCAAAGAGGTGAAGATCAACAAGAAGACTCTACGTGGTCAACACACACGCAATTACGAACACACTAAGTACAGATCATCTGTATAGCTCGTAATTGTTGCGTAAAGGCGAGATACTCTTCACGACATCAACCAAGCTTATTGTGTACTACCAGATAGTCATAAGCACGCAAGAGATCCACCCGACTTCAAGACCAGACTTCAAGAATACAGCAGAGAGGCCGTCTAAATTATTGGTTAACAGCTGACGAGCAGAGCGACCACTCGAACGAAGCACACACACACACGCTGACGTGCAACGTGCGAATCGACGAGGGACAGGAAGCACTTCCAGCAGACAACAGCAGACGTTAAAATATTCACAAACAGCAAGGAAGCAGAGTGTTGCCGAATTTTGAACTCCACGACCGAATCCAGCAGTTCTAAGCAGATTACTTTCTCTAACCAAGGACTCGAATCGACGAGGGACAAATCGGGACGACATCCTCTTCAGTAACAGGAAAGCAAAATCCATTTATTTATTTTTCAGATCAAATTTTCTATTTTTCAATTAAAACATTGTAATTCAAATAATTCAGGTGCCAAATAAAAAGCAAAGACTCTAGTAATTAAAAAGTAAATTCGTTGTGATAATCTGCATAGCAGTATAAGGCTTTAGTAAGTTATAGTTCAGAAATAGAAGTGGTATAAAAGCGCTATACAAATCTTAACTGACAATCTAATCTCAGATCATACTGCAGTAGATCAGAAGTAGAATCACTAGAAATGAAATAACGTGAACTAGACTGTCACGTCTAATTTATTTTAATTAATTATTCTAATTAAGTTCAGAGTTTTATATTTTGTTTAATGAACATTTAGATTCAATTTAATTAAATAAATTTAATTAAATTCAAATCAATTAATAAAGTAAAATTTAAATTGCAATTAACTCGCAAAGAACGAGTTCAGTTTCTTTCAACTATTAATCAATCCAAAAACATCGATTCATTGTATAGACTATAAGAAAATTCATAAGATTATAACCATTCTATTCTTGTGTGTTGTTGGTGTAATAAACAACGTTTTATTACCCCATATAACAGTGTTTTATTGTTGTACGATAAAGCCTACCAGTTTCACAAAACTCTCCCCCTTTAAAGTAACTTACTTTGTGTGTTGTTGTAAAAATTTGAGATTACTAGCTTGCGAACTTCAAATCCAAAATCCACACGCCCTAGTCGGAAGAATCTGCAAGATCAGACAGCAGGTGGGTACTCACACACAACATTACATTACAATAACGCATAGTAGTGCTGTTATAATATATGTCACATATATATTGCATGGGCGAGATTTGCATATCGCATAATAATTTCACTCTTAACGTATGATAGCGTGTTTCAATGAGGACTGGTCAAAGTAAAAGTTTGCGTGTTGGAACATTGTATTATAGACAGTAAGAATCATGCCAAAGTTGTTAGATTAAGTTAATTTTTGACTGTATAAAAAATATGAGTGTTATGAAATAGTGCGAACGTATGCATAGGCATATGGCGAGTGCGCGTGTTAATAACTGTGTTACGAATTAACAATAAAAAACGAAGTAAATTAAATAACTTTTATGTAAATCAAATGTCTGACATAAGACTTATATCAGATTGTGGATAAACATAAGACCAATCTGGTAGTAATGTTTGTTAATAATATAAAGAACAAAATACTGTATATGAGTTTTTCATAAAAAAGGTTTTATCACCCACAAGAAAAGCAATAAAATTATACCGGTTTTATTTGGACGTTTTACATTATCTGTATTCAATTTCTTACAAGTAGAATGTTATCTGGACTGTACCGTAAGGGTGAGGGGGCGGCTTTGACCAATGAGATTGGCTAATATATCAGTTGATTTGATCTGTGATGAGAGGTAAATCAGTCTACCGTAGAACTCAAGAAGAAGCATTCTCTCTATAACGTGTAATCGTTAACTCTGATTCAGTACGATAGGTCTGTCAGGAGTTACGAACACTAATAGTAAAGTGCGCGACTGAATAATCGAGTGCTAATTCGGTAACAGTTTCAAGATTGTCCGATTAGTTTTTTGTGAACACATCAAGTTGCCGGAGCTATATAATTAAGTAATAATTAATAACTAATCATTGTTCATAGAAGTACCCAACCCGTACAACGATGCTGAGAGCTGAATCACTGGAGGAGATCCTGAAGAAGAACCACAGGAGGAGCGGCGGTATCCTGACGACTACCTGAAAAGAGCAGCTGTCAACACTCATCAGGAAACGAGGAGAAACACCGCATTATTCATGACATCAGGAAAGTGAACCCTTTATATAAAAACTAAATAAACCGGTAAAACAATTATAAGCTAAAAGACAGAGAAACTTATAGGAATTAAGATATGTGTTATTAGAGTGTAGGAATTATTTTTTAAGTATAAACTGAAGGTCAACAGAAACGGTTTATTAATTTTTATTTACAAAAGAAGTAGGCTAGTAATGTATTTATTTATTTAAACTGAACGATTACTTTATTTTATTTGTATTAAAAACTGTCTATTAATTTTGTTGTGCTAATATAAACTGTAGTAAATTCTGTGCAGTCTAAATTTAAGAAAATCTTTAATTAAAGCCAAACATTTCCATATCTAGATATCGACTTATTTATTCTATGCGACCTTGTACATCGCAACACACACACACACACACACACACACACACACATGTATTGATATGAAACTGTACTTGTTACAACTTCGCGTCCTATTAAACAATTCGAAAATATCTAATAATTTGGCCCTTGTCTTTCCTTAGCTAAGAAGCTGCAGATACGTATAAACGTTAAGGAGACATTAATACATTTCGTGGAGGTCGGAAGTGTATTATCAGAAGTCGGAAGTAAATACTGTACGTAAATATCCGAGATATCCATGAACTTGTTTGGCCATTTATGTGCATACCACATACCGGTATAGCAGAAGTATAACTGTACGTTGCCGTTAAGTAGCACTAGAAACTCCTTTTTAGTCGTATTTCACTGTACTCAGGTTTTAAGACTCTAAAACAGTTGCGTTTCTACTGTCCCACCTTACGTTTACTTTTACGAAATACGAGAAGACAAGAACAACGTGTCAAACAAGAAAATATCTCACTTAAAGTTCATTTTGTTCAGCACAACACAGAGGAAAATGTGAATTCAAGAGATGTGTATGTGCTGAGTATATGTGGATGATGTAAGTCGGAGTAGAGCTTAACATTTCATATGGTCTTTCAGTTTTCCCCATTTTCAGTACTTCAAACTGAAAATCAGTTCAGTTCAGTTCAGTGCTCCGAACATGCGACTTCAGGAATTTATGCTTAATTCATAGGACATTAACATCGACAATAACATGGACATTCTAACACGTACACACAAAAGGCCGTAAACTAGACACTCTTGAACAATTGGAAATATACAAACACACGAAAACACATAAAAACGACATCCTAAACGAACAGACACAATTCAAATCACACGCATTATTCGAACATATCACACCACACACACACACAACATCGATCCTTCAAAAGTCGATACCGTCGCCAATAACAAGGCGGAAAGTGCTCCCAGCGGCAGCCTCTGAAGAAGCTTTTTAAAAGCGAAAACTGGTTCAGGCTATAAGGTAAAACTTTTACGTTTTTACCCCCAAAAAAACTTTGTGTTCCGAGTCGGTAGTGATTTAATTATATTTAGCTAAATTCATAGTTTAATATTACCAAGTTTAACGACTTTGGTAATGGAGGGTGGATCTGGGATGTTGTAGATGTTCAGAGATTAAGAGTTGGTTCCGGATAACAAGAGCTGGAGCACCGCAGCGAATCGGTCAGGTGACTAATGACAGAGTGGGAGAGAAAATTTTGTTTACATGGAATGAGTCACATGGTAAATTACAATATCAGCATGGAGTGTTAAGCCGTCATAATATCTGACAATGAGGATAACCTGTAAAGATGTCAGTTAAACAGGTCATACAGCAATACCGGCCTTGACACATGTCCACTGAAACTTCCAAGTGCATGACAATATCCTCATACATCATACAATACACATAATGGCAAAGAAGAAAGTCGTAGAACCGGTCATGGAAATAAGGTACTGAGGTAAATGACGGGACAGCCAATAAAGAAGTCTATGACTAAAGCCGACATAATAGATGATCATCATCATCATCTTCAAGGTTTAAACCAAGAATGGTTTTTTACAATCTCAAATAGGCAAATGTTACAGCTGGTCACTCCAGCGCTTCCTCGGACGTCCCACACCTCTCCGTCCCCTCGCCTTATTGTTCCATCATAGTTGTTTGGGGATGCGGCAGTCATCCATTCGGCAAAGATGTTCCCACCAATTCAGCCGATACTGGGCGATCCTGTCGAGTATACTCATAATATTCAGTTCCTGCCGTATATCTGTGTTTCTTCTATGTTCATGGAGAGTATACCCTGCCACCTGCCTGAGAACTCTCATTTCAGCCGCTTGGATGCGACTGACCTGGCCTCCAAGTCCAATTCTCAGACCCATAAAGAAGTGTGGGAAGAGCCATCACCTTGTAGAATTTTAGGCGTGTTTTTTACTTGCTGACTTAAGAGTTCGCCTGATGGTCCCGCACATAAGCTTGAACTTATGCAACTTATTCACAACGTCGTTGCTTGTATTATAAGACACACTATAGCCCAGGTATTCAGAATTTCTGATTTGTTCCAGGGCAATACCATTGTGACGATTTTAAAAAAGAGGAAAAATGAAATAAAAGAAATTTAAAATAATTTAAAATCTCACATTAAAACAGAACTAAACCCCTAAAGAAAATGATAATGTAACCCCGCCATAATACCCAAAATAAATAGTTTTAAAACCAAAAAGAATTCTATAATAAAATTGCGATAACACCCCTTAATAATTAACCCGGTTTTAACCTGCCGAAACCGGCATCAACACGCATAATTACCCGTGAATATGACTAATAATTGTATTAAATCGGAACTTGATAAAAAACATAATGATGTACAATAATAAAATACTAAGTGAGAGATACCGTAGTATAATTAAATATAGTTAATTATGTCAGAGAATAATCGAGTAAATATTAATCGAATACGGAACTACTTTTATGTTGCCTAGTAATTGTCTTGAGATTACTACGCTCCCCTTAACTATTTTCTGCCACTTGGAATGGAGCGCTCACGCCGTAAGCAGCGTAAAGCGTTATTTCGCTACGCGTTTATAAAAATGTGAAAATCTTGATACAATGACTTGTTAAATAAGTAAAGTTGTGTGGTGATGACATCTCTCTATATTATAAAATAACGGACCATGTAAATAATACAGTATTACAACCAAGAAGGTGATAGTAAAATAATCTATCATCATGTGAAGTGTATAACAGTGAAACCAACTTTCTATCTATGTGTTCTAACTACAAGAATTACTAAGAATAACTACCGTCGCCTGAGATGAATGTACCACACCAGGGACGATTTCACATACTTCTAGAACTTCACCACCAAGGTATGATAATGTAGCGACTGAGCTTCAAGAAACATCGGGAGGACCGAAGAACTAATTCTGCAGCAACTTCAGGAAACACACAGGTGACATGGAGGCTTGTCTTCCATGGTTAAGAGTTACAAAATTATAAACCCCAAAAGACAATTTAAATTATCGTATTAAAGACTTTAAAAATTATGCTTTAAATGTAATAACATTAAAGACTTTAGAAAACTGACATTATAGGTAACATGTAATCTAATATTTGTTGTTGTAGAAGATTAATGAAAAACCATTCTTTAAATGGTTAGAGTTTCAATATTGTACATGGCAAGGTGACCATTATTCATTTAATATATTTGATCCCGGATCCGTGGAATTAATTGAAAAGGATGTACATCATATTTTGAGGCCCCTTTGTAAAGTAGTAATTTATATATTTAATCATATAGTAAACTATATTGTTTGAGAACTTTCAATTGAGAACTTAATCACCATATGTATAAAGAGATGTCATGGTCCAAAAAGGTGAGTGAATAAATCTACAAAACCCTGTCAATATTCCTCAATTCACGGCATCCTATTTAACTTTTGTTTACTTTCCAGTTATTTATGATTTTGTAAAGATAATGGCAGCCTGTTTAATTGACCTGAGCCAATTAACCAGGTTCCCGAATTGTAACGTTATGCCAAACGCTACACCATCGATAATAATTTTTGCCCGTACGGGATCAGTTCCAAAAAAAGCCATCACCTTGGTTTTAATTGTGGATATCTGCAATGGAGTCTTTGCAGATTCCATTTAGCAAATGTATGCCCATCTGCAATCTGTTTTCAGAGTCCGAAAGAATAGTCTGATCCACAATAGCTGATGGCTGAAAATTTCATTTGGCACAACAACAAATACCTAAAAAGACGATACCAAACTTATATACGATGGTTAGTAAAAAAGTAAAGAAAAATTTGAAAGAAGTAATTTTTTGTAGTATTTGCACTTACATAAATGATGAAACTTGTGTGGTGTATTCATATAACCGCTTCCTACTTCTATGGACTTGGCCCAACTCTTCACGAGCTTTTCAATTGCTTCCTTAAAGAATGGTTTTTTGTCACCAGGGTTCTTGAATGGTTTAGCACACCCGATGTACCCTATCTGGATTCTCACTTTGCTTCAACCCGTCTTGGGTGGAATCCTTTTCTTTATATTCTTTCCTGTCTGGTCTCTCTTCACCAACTTTTGGTCTTTTCGACCCTGACGCTGTTAGGTTTACGAAGGCTAGGGAGTCTTTCATTGTTTTCATACTTCAGTTTTACTACGCAATTCATGTTTCCCTTTTAAGCTGCCTGGTGCGGTCATCGCATACTTAGTAAACAAAATGGAGAACTCTTTGTAATACTATAAATGTAGTGTATAAAACGATTGATTTGCAGTTATTTTCAATCAGAAGTGCTTTCTAGTTTCGCAACATGACGATGTTTGTTGTTTGTTTTGTCTACTGTAAGTTACTCCAGTTTTGTCCGTTTTCGTATTTATTTTAATTCTCTATAAAAGTGTCGTAATTATATTTACTAGCTCAAATCAACTTTAAACAAACTTTTGAATACAAATTTTCTTTAAATTGTATTCTATTCTATAAATACATGCTCAGGTTTTGTAAATACTGTATTGCGAATGTTTATGTTCTTTCTGTGTATTTAAGTGAAATTTTAGTGTTATTTATTGTTTTATGGACACTCCATAAGTAGAAATATAAATCACTAAGAATCGGTACTAATTTATCTTCTTATGCTTTCCTGCGGCCTGTTGAGCGCCCTGGCAGTGGTACAGGTGATGTTACACCACCCCCGGAGAGAAGTCAACCGTCTAGTAACCTTGAGCAATGACGAGTGAGTCGTGCGTCGTGTAAGTTGCCTTTGTAGCACAAGGCATGCCTGAGCAGACCGCTGTATTATTTGTTTCCAGAGGTAGAGGTGGACAGGCTACCTCATCACCTCGACTCGATCCACGACCGTAGCACAGCCGTCGAGAAATCACTGTGCCGGCCAGCGCTACTAATTTATAGTCATAAAAAATAACGAGCCCTGTATAGCTCCCTTGGCTAAAAGGATGACAGTCGGAAACCTGTAACTAATAATTTGTTCTTAATGTCGCGGCATTTCCCGACACTCTCTGTATACACCAATCAGATTGTACCGTGCACTAATCGGGTTGTACGGTTAGTAAGATGAGATTTTCAGTCTGCATTCACGTTGTGCTGTCACAGTTAGTACTTATCCACCGCAAATTACCGCCTTCGTATCGTCGTGATTCTGCTGTCTGTGTAATCCTTATTTAATGATGGGCACAAACGTGTCACTAATGTAATTGCACTGATGCGAGATAAATAACTAATAACCTCTGATAACAGTGGTTTGATACCGACTGCTATCCTTTTGGCCGAAGGAGTATTACTCTACACTGCAGACGCAAGAATTGAAGAGCAGATTACTGCAGTCTCCCGCCTGCTGCACATCAGGGATTTCTGTTGGATCCAGTCACCATATTGCAAGCCTCTTTTCTCTATATCATAGCTTGTATCCTCTCCTGGGTCTGGGTTTACGCTGTCTAATTTAAACCCAGTTAATGACATTTGGGTCATCGATCATTAGTCATCCCTTCCACTTGGGACCTTAATTTCTAATGCATTGAAACCTGCACACGCCACAAGATCTTCTCCGTAAGTCCATTTCGACTATTTGGAGCCTTCGGATGGATGCCTTTGATTCATCAGCCAAGTTTCAGGACAGGTGACTACGCTCTCTGAGAAAGGAGAGTAAATCGTATTTTTGGATTTGTGGGTTGTTTACTCATTCCGAAGCACAGAATTCAGATGCCCTGTTTCCAGCTGTGTCAGTACTCGATATTTAAATTGTCTACATCGTCTACAAGTAAATGATCAAATCAGTTCCGCTGTATTTATTTCGACGTTTTAGACTTGCACGGATAGACTGACAAAGTGAAAAGCTGCATTACCACTACCTAGGCGGAGTCCATGTTGGAGTAAAGAGGTGATCTCCGATGATTTCGTATAAAAAGGATTGTTGTAAAATTTTTGGCCGGCCAGCCACTCAAGTTCAGAATTAAAGGTGAACTAGGCCTATTTAAGCCAGGACCGACAATGGCCATGGCTTTCCGTGATCTTTTGTGTCCTTTGTCTAATTAATCGGTTTATAAAATTAACCGTCTTCTTCTTCTTCTTCTTCTTCTTCTTCTTCTTCTTCTTCTTCTTCTTCTTCTTCTTCTTCTTCTTCTTCTTCTTCTTCTTGACCTCGTGCCTGAGGCATCCATTCCTATTCCTCCTCCACAAAGTCAAATCAAATTTCTCCTGCTGTTGTAAAGATTCTTCCAGTATCACGTTTGCTTGTTGGTTCGCAGAATTTTACTTGCCTTGGTAGTTTGTTTTCGATCATTCGTCCGACGCGTTTCCCCTATGTTTGTCTTTACTTTTTTATTGGTTCAGATTCTAAAATTTGGCTCGTTGCGGATGACACCATTACATGTTCTGTGCAGCCGTGTGCACTCACGACTCTTCCTAGAACAGCATTCCATCAACTAGAATCCTTGACTTGTCTTGCTTCGCAGAAACCTAGTTCTCACTGCCAAGCATTAGAAACGGGACAGTCAAAAGCCATCGTTTTGTATACATTTAATCTTGATTCTTTACGTTTTGCTTTTGTTCATTACTTTTTCCTTGTCATGCCTCGCCTCCTCCCATGAATTCAAAACTCTGGAGCTTTCTTTATTATATATTAAAACATGCCAGGGTAACATCATACGTAACAGGATATCGTGCCAAAAAAGATGACGTGATATTGCTTGCAGAATCAGCAGTTCTGTGTGTCATTGTTGCTGTGCTTAGTCTCTTTGCACTACTCCCCAAAGGCTATTTTACTGTATCGTCAATATGGAAAATATTTATACTCAATATTGTGATTTATTGTCTTGTCAGTCGAATTAACGTTATATTTATACTCAATATTGTGATTTATTTTCTTGTCAGTCGAATTAACGTTTACCTTTTCCCCATGTACGTTTTTATTTCGATTGGTTTTCACCAATTTGTTTAGATAACACATAGTGTCACAAAACTTTATTCACGAGTTAACTTTTGCCCATGAGGATGCGAGACTTGCATTTTTATAGTCTTCATTTGTCTTTCTCAATTCGAGCTTTGTAAACTAATTTATTTTCTATTCTTTCTAGTGTTTTTCTTAACCCTTTCCAGCCAAAGGAGTATTTTCCTTTATTCGTTATGAATATAAAAAAGTTAAAGACAATAATTATTTCAAGACTCACACTTAATACAATAAAATTCAAGGTTAGTTAGTAAGTTATATCTTTTGGAATATCTTTAAAACTTAAAATAAATATTGGAATGTTATGTTATGAATTTTTGTAATAGTAAAACATAATCCTTAGAAACCTTTTAAGGTCTCGGATAAATCTTAACTTGGCCGCCTTTATTTTTACTATATTTAAGTATAACAATACATATTATTATATTGTTACGACTGTCTCACCGATTGTCGTACGGTACAGGGGAAATACAGACATCAATGAAATCAATAATTCCCAGCTTTAATCAGTCACATATAACAATTTGAAGTCAACAAGATACTCTCGTACAGTAATTCAAGTTAAATTTGTCCACACGCGATAATAGTGTCAGTTATAAAGAATTCCGCACTAATTGTAACACAATAATCACTTTCAACCACAACCACTTGATATCCACACATGATAAATCGCCCAACGTAAACTGACTGACAAAGCCAGACGCTGTAGCTTATGTAGGTAGCGCAGGTGCTCCAGAATAACTTTACATTCTTACTGCGGCATGCCAGGATAATGCATATTTCAAGTGCTCTCCAGAACAGTATCAAAGGTACTTGAGTGCGGCCTTGACTGAGATGCTAAACCTGCTCGGCTAGCCGAGAAATGGGTGGAACGACGTTCTCGACTCTTTAAGAGAGTCCCGTCGTTACAATATTTTATTTTATTATATTTGGTAAGCATACTGAAAGTTATGCTTCTACTTTTAATATTTTAATTCGTGTTTATTTGTTTTTATTTTTATGTTATGGAAATAACGAACTAATTTTTGTGGTAACATTTGGTAATAAATAATATATTTTTCCTAATAATATACTGTGCTTATAATATATTTTTCCTAATAATATACTGTGCTTATGTTATACTTATAGTAATATTCATTCGAGACTTTAGTCTTGTGGCAGGTCCAAGACTTTGAATCTGAACATCGCCTCCACTACACTCTACCTTACGCATCCACCTTTCTTCCTTGGCATCATCAGTAATTGTTACTTTCCTTTTCTCCTTTTCTTGTTTCTCTCTACCTTCCCCACTAGGCGTAATCCAACTAGGCATTTCCTTCATAACACTGTGACCTGACCTAACAAATTGCATTTCTTTTAGTCTTTGTATATTTAAATAATTTTCTTTCTCCTCTTATGTTTCCCATTAATATTTCGTTTCTCATTATATCCGTTTGATTTTTCTTTGTGCTGTTTGAGGCTTGTCCGACTAGACAAGAAGTCTTGGGCTGTTTTGGGGACAAGCCCCTTTCAAACCAGTTTGGCTCTGGATTTTTGGAAGACGAACACAAGTGCAGGCCGGCCGTTGAGAAAGTGGAGGTCATGCATAGCTGTGCTTGTGACTGTACTGTAAGGGTAGCCAATTAGAGTATAGGGATTGTGGAGGTCATGCATAGCTGTGCGTGTGACTGTACTGTAAGGGTAGCCAATTAGAGTATGGGGATTGTGGAGGTCATGCATAGCTGTGCGTGTGACTGTACTGTAAGGGTAGCCAATTAGAGTATGGGGATTGTTAAACGGGATGGCCGAGCAGCGCAGGACACTAAAGAATTATATTCCGTCTGAACTATATTTATTTGCTTTTCCAGGAACACGCTTTGAAACATTTCACATCTAGAACAATACAAAAGAACAGGACGGTTGGCGATGCAAATTAGCGTGAATTACGACTGAAACACCTTATTAAATAATGAAGACACAACAAGACTCATAAAGAAACGGGTAGGACAAGTCCATCAAATAGAGCCAGCTAAAAACATAGGAAGAATAACTGGAGTGGAAATAATTTGAAACCATAAGACGAGGAAAACCAAGAAACAGGTGGTTGGCGTATGTTGCTAAGGATTTGAGGACTATGGGAGTTCGTAAGTGGAGAAGAGTTACCGAGTTAGAGAAGGAAATGGTCATAAGTTATACCCCTAGAATTGGCCGCAGACAAGCTCAACCTTGTAAAACCATAGTGATTATTATAAAGTACAAGTGGTACAACAACGACAAGTACCTACGTGCGCTACTAATGCAACCGCGGAAGCAGCAGTTACACGGACAGCCAGTACAAGTGGTACAACAACGACAAGTACCTACGTGCGCTGCTAATGCAACCGCGGAAGCAGCAGTTACACGGACAGCCAGTACAAGTGGTACAACAACGACAATACCTACGTGCGCTACTAATGCAACCGCTGAAGCAGCAGTTACACGGACAGCCAGTACAAGTGGTACATCAAACGACAAGTACCTACGTGCGCTACTAATTCAACCGCGGAAGCAGCAGTTACACGGACAGCCAGTACAAGTGGTACAACGACAAGTACCTACGTCCGCTACTAATGCAACCGCGGAAGCAGCAGTCACACGGATAGCCAGCACAAGTGGTACAACAACGACAAGTACCTACGTGCGCTACTAATGCAACCGCGGAAGCAGCAGTTACACGGACAGCCAGTACATGTGGTACAACGACAAGTACCTACGTGCGCTACTAATGCAACCGCGGAAGCAGCAGTTACACGGACAGCCAGTACAAGTGGTACAATAACGACAAGTACCTACGTGCGCTTCTAATACAACCGCGGAAGCAGCAGTTACACGGACAGCCAGTACAAGTGGTACAACAACGACAAATACCTACGTGCGCTACTAATGCAACCGCGGAAGCAGCAGTTACACGGACAGCCAGTACAAGTGGTACAACAACGACAAGTACCTACGTGCGCTACTAATGCAACCGCGGAAGCAGCAGTTACACGGACAGCCAGTACAAGTGGTACAACAACGACAAGTACCTACGTGCGCTACTAATGCAACCGCGGAAGCAGCAGTTACACGGACAGCCAGTACAAGTGGTACAACAACGACAAGTACCTACGTGCGCTGCTAATGCAACCGCGGAAGCAGCAGTTACACGGACAGCCAGTACAAGTGGTACAACAACGACAATACCTACGTGCGCTACTAATGCAACCGCTGAAGCAGCAGTTACACGGACAGCCAGTACAAGTGGTACATCAAACGACAAGTACCTACGTGCGCTACTAATTCAACCGCGGAAGCAGCAGTTACACGGACAGCCAGTACAAGTGGTACAACGACAAGTACCTACGTCCGCTACTAATGCAACCGCGGAAGCAGCAGTCACACGGATAGCCAGCACAAGTGGTACAACAACGACAAGTACCTACGTGCGCTACTAATGCAACCGCGGAAGCAGCAGTTACACGGACAGCCAGTACATGTGGTACAACGACAAGTACCTACGTGCGCTACTAATGCAACCGCGGAAGCAGCAGTTACACGGACAGCCAGTACAAGTGGTACAACAACGACAAGTACCTACGTGCGCTACTAATGCAACCGCGGAAGCAGCAGTTACACGGACAGCCAGTACAAGTGGTACAACAACGACAAGTACCTACGTGCGCTACAAATGCAACCGCGGAAGCAGAAGTTACACGGACAGCCAGTACAAGTGGTACAACAACGACAAGTAACTACGTGCGCTACTAATGCAACCGCGGAAGCAGCAGTTACACGGAAAGCCAGTACAAGTGGTACAATGACATGTACCTACGTGCGGTACTAATACAACCGCGGAAGCAGCAGTTACACGGACAGCCAGTACAAGTGGCACAACAACGACAAGTACCTACGTGCGCTACTAATACAACCGCGGAAGCAGCAGTTACACGGACAGCCAGTACAAGTGGCACAACAACGACAAGTACCTACGTGCGCTACTAATGCAACCGCGGAAGCAGTAGTTACACGGACAGCCAGTACAAGTGGTACAACAACGACAAGTACCTACGTGCGCTACTAATGCAACCGCGGAAGCAGCAGTTACACGGACAGCCAGTACAAGTGGTACAACAACGACAAGTACCTACGTGCGCTACTAATGCAACCGCGGAAGCAGCAGTTACACGGACAGCCAGTACAAGTGGTACAACAACGACAAGGACCTACGTGCGCTACTAATGCAACCGCGGAAGCAGCAGTTACACGGACAGCCAGTACAAGTGGCACAACAACGACAAGCACCTACGTGCGCTACTAATGCAACCGCGGAAGCAGCAGTTACACGGACAGCCAGTACAAGTGGTACAACAATGACAAGTAACTCCGTGCGCTACTAATGCAAGCGCGGAAGCAGCAGTTACACGGACAGCCAGTACAAGTGGTACAATGTCATGTACCTACGTGCGGTACTAATACAACCGCGGAAGCAGCAGTTACACGGACAGCCAGAACAAGTGGCACAATAACGATAAGTACCTACGTGCGCTACTAATGCAACCGCGGAAGCAGCAGTTGCACGGAAAGCCAGTACAAGTGGTACAACAACGACAAGTACCTATGTGCGCTAGTAATGCAACCGCGGAAGCAGCAGTTACACGGACAGCCAGTACAAGTGGTACAACAACGACAAGTACCTACGTGCGCTACTAATGCAACCGCGGAAGCAGCAGTAACACGGACAGCCAGTACAAGTGGTACAACAACGACAAGTAGCCTACCTACGTGCGCTACTAATGCAACCGCGGAAACAGTTGTTACACGGACAGCCAGTACAAGTGGTACAACAACGACAAGTACCTACGTGCGCTACTAATGCAACCGCGGAAGCAGCAGTTACACGGACAGCCAGTACAAGTGGTACAACAACGACAAGTACCTACGTGCGCTACTAATGCAACCGCGGAAGCAGCAGTTACACGGACAGCCAGTACAAGTGGCACAACAACGACAAGTACCTACGTGCGCTACTAATGCAACCGCGGAAGCAGCAGTTACACGGACAGCCAGTACAAGTGGTACAACAACGACAAGTACCTACGTGCGCTGCTAATTCAACCGCGGAAGCAGCAGTAACACGGACAGCCAATACAAGTGGTACAACAACGACAAGTACCTACGTGCGCTACTAATGCAACCGCGGAAACAGCAGTTACACGGACAGCCAGTACAAGTGGTACAACGACAAGTACCTACGTGCGCTACAAATCCAACCGCGGAAGCAGCAGTTACACGGACAGCCAGTACAAGTGGTACAACAAACGACAAGTACCTACGTGCGCTACTAATGCAACCGCGGAAGCAGCAGTTACACGGACAGCCAGTACAAGTGGCACAACAACGACAAGTACCTACGTGCGCTACTAATGCAACCGCGGAAGCAGCAGTTACACGGACAGCCAGTACAAGTGGTACAACAACGACAAGTACCTACGTGGGCTACTAATGCAACCGCGGAAGCAGCAGTTACACGGAAAGCCAGTACAAGTGGCACAACAACGACAAGTACCTACGTGCGCTACTAATGCAACCGCGGAAGCAGCAGTTACACGGAAAGCCAGTACAAGTGGCACAACAACGACAAGTACCTACGTGCGCTACTAATGGAATCGCGGAAGCAGCAGTTACACGGACAGCCAGTACAAGTGGTACAACAACGACAAGTACCTACGTGCGCTACTAATGCTACCGCGGAAGCAGCAGTTACACGGACAGCCAGTACAAGTGGTACAACAACGACAAGTACCTACCTGCGCTACTAATGCAACCGCGGAAGCAGCAGTTACACGGACAGCCAGTACAAGTGGTACAGCAACGACAAGTACCTACGTGCGCTACTAATGCAACCGCGGAAGCAGCAGTTACACGGACAGCCAGTACAAGTGGTACAACAACGACAAGTACCTACGTGCGCTACTAATGCAACCGCGGAAGCAGCAGTTACACGGACAGCCAGTACAAGTGGCACAACAACAACAAGTAACTACGTGCGCTACTAATGCAACCGCGGAAGCAGCAGTTACACGGACAGCCAGTACAAGTGGTACAATGTCATGTACCTACGTGCGCTACTAATGCAACCGCGGAAGCAGCAGTTACACGGACAGCCAGTACAAGTGGTACAACAACGACAAGTACCTACGTGCGCTACTAATGCAACCGCGGAAGCAGCAGTTACACGGACAGCCAGTACAAGTGGTACAACAACGACAAGTACCTACGTGCGCTACTAATGCAACCGCGGAAGCAGCAGTTACACGGACAGCCAAGAGTTTAGTGCCAAATAGAACTTCACTGAATCCTCTCCCAACCCGTCCTTTCTCACCCTACAGTATTTTTCAAACTTTTTGTGTGTGTAGCCTCATGTAGAAAAGGTTTCTCAAAACTTGAACAATTAAAAAATCATCTTAAATCAATTATGATGGAGGGAAGACAGGAAAACCTGGCCACTGCTGGAAATAAAGCAGTACACGGTGGCCGGAAATCCAAACACGGTGGTAAAGAAATAGAGAGGAGAACGATTAGACGAGCGCAGGGTAAATAAAACAAAAAAAACGCAATTGTTTGTTTTCTCATATTTATTTGTACAATTAGTTATTCAACAGTTTCTAACAAGACTAAATAACTTTGGTGAACGTGTTGTCTTCATATATTTGGTAACTACATTAGCACTCATAGTAGGTATAGTAGGGTTCAGTCTTTAGATCTCTCTCCGTTTAGTAGCGCTGAAGATGGAGTGCACATTGTCTTCGCATACGGTAGTCGACTACAATCTGCAACAGAAAGTAATACCCAACTATTATATTTACATAGATTTAAAAAAAAATACAAATGTCAATATTGGGGTATTTATTTGTTGTGTTTAAGTTATTTGTACACAAATTTCGACAGAGTTTCTCATAATGTTATTGTACTGTTATGACATTTTATTAGTTTTGTAAATGAGCAATATTATCTTGGAATAGAACCTTAGTAGAATATCATAGAACATAAGAGAGTATTTTTATTCTTATAGGCCTATTATTCTCGTATTTTTAGAAGATAAAAATTATCTCATTTTACTAATAAAGTCTACAATATATCATTTAAAGCATGGGTTCTCAACCTGGGGGGCGTAGGAGAATTTCAGGGAAGGCGTGGTAAGCAATGAAAATACCAAACAATAAAAAGTTGTAACAAACACAAACCACTCATGCACGGCCTTAGAAAAGTAACTACTGCAAATAGTTCTCTCCGTCACCGCTAGGTCTAACTGCATTCAGGCACACGTCTTATTTACACTGGCCTATACCCAAATAGTTCGCCCCGATACCGCTAGATCCCTCTGTATCTCTGTTGGAAGCAGACAAACAGTGTTTCTAGGGAAAACACTACCGTGGCTAGGGTAATTTTACTAACGGTTGGTGGTTACACTGCACAAAACAGACGTATTGTGTTCCAGTCGTTTGTGCGAATGATTGTCTTGCGTAGTAGTGCTAAACATGGCTAAATTATTACCAAAGAAAAGACTGTACAGTGATGACTATATAAGGTTCGGCTTTACGTACATTGAGAAGAACGATTGTCATTTACCTCAGTGTGTTATTTGTCACAATGTTCTGAGTAATGACGCAATGCGACCAGGGCATTTAGAACGCCATTTGACTACCATTCATCCCGGCTTGAAAGACAAACCAAGGGAGTTTTTTGATGGAAAGAGAAACTTGCTTAAACGAATGAAACTCAACTGGAAGTTTTCAAGTGGAGAACGAAAAGTTGAAGTTTCTTACAAGCTTGCTTTGCTTATAGCAAAAGACAAGAAACCACATACCATTGGTGAGTCACTTATAAAACCATGTTTACTAACTGCATGCAGTACTTTACTTGGAGAGGAAAGTTGCAATACAATTGCAAAAATACCGCTCTCAAATGACACAGTAAAACGTAGAATTGATGAAATTGGCACAAGATTAAAAAAAAAACAAGTAATAGGAAAGTTAAAGAAATCTCCGTTCTTTTCTCTGCAATGTGATGAGACAACTGACATTTCAAAGCACTCTCAGTTGTTGTTTTACTGTAGATATATTGACGGAAAATGGTTCGTAGAGGAAATATTATTTTCCCAAACTCTTCAGACAACCACAAAATCGGAAGATGTTTTTTCTGCTCTGTGTAACGTTTTGACAGCTAATAATCTTCCTTGGGAGAATGTTGATGGAATATGCACTGATGGGGCACAAACCATGACAGTATGCCGTTCTGGATTTGTTGTGCTTGCAAAAAAACAGAACCCAAACATCATTGGTTCTCATTGTATCATACACAGACAAGCTTTGGCTTGTAATACTCTGCCTGAAAAACTTAATACTGTTTTGAAATTGGTAATCAAAGTAGTAAACTTTGTCAAATCTAGTGCTCTGAGGCACTAGGGCTCTGACTTTTTGAGGCTTTATGTTACGCACTGAATAGTGTCCAACAAACTTTTCTTTACCACACTGAAGTTCGTTGGCTCTCAAAAGGTAATGTGCTCTCTACGCTATTCAATCTGAAATCAGAAGTTGAAATCTTTTTGATGAGTTCAAATGAAGAAGATCTGTACATGCAATTTACAGACGAGAAATGTCTCCACCACTTGGCGTATTTATCAGACTTCTTTGAATCGATCAACCTTTTGAATTTTAAACTGCAAGGATAGGAAAACATTTTGAAGACTTATGATGCAATGAAAGGTTTCCTGGAAAAAATATCTTTGTGGCAACGTCGCCTTCAGAGTTCAGAACCCAACTTTTCGTCCTTCCCACGTCTTAACAACCTTCTTGATGACACACAAAATCTTCCATTAAATTTGAAAAGTGAATTGAAGAACTTGATTTCAGAACATTTGGCATCCTTGAAAGCCGAAATTGGACGCTACTTTCCAGATATTTCTTCAAATAGCTGGCAATTTCAGTTGACACAAGATCCGTTCAAAATCGAAGTGGACATGCTTCCTGATTCCCTTCAGGAGCAGCCAATCGATCTAAAATGTGATTCTCAAGCAAAATCGGAGTTCCCAAACATGACTGTTGAAGATTTTTGGTTAAGCTATTTTCATGTGTACTCACAAGTGGCTACGGAAGCTGCAAGGCTGTTGGTGCAGTTTTCATCAACGTATCTATGTGAGTCTGGGTTTTCTACGCTGGCTTACATCAAATCAAAATACCGAGCACGGCTGGGTGTTGAAAGTGATCTGAGGTGTGCACTATCACAGTTGGAACCAAACATTCAAAAACTTGTGAAAGAAAAACAGTGCCAGCCCTCTCATTAATTGTGTTCTTAAGAAATAAAACCAAATAATGTAGCCTGAAATTTTAACTGCAGCGAGGGCAGTATCCTTTGTAATGTAGTCCTATTAAGTACTTTTAATTAATTAAAATATTCTCTCAACAAAACAAGTATTAGTATTTTTTTATATCTGTAATAATAAAAACATTATAAGACATTCTTTGAGTTAGATTTATTAACCCAAAGAGCACAGTAGAATTTTTTACTTCAATTCATTAGGTGTAGGGGGTGTGGCCTAATTCGAGGACGCAAAGGAGGGCACAGGCCCAAAAAGGTTAAGAACCACTGATTTAAAGGACAAAAACACTATATTATAAAAATACCTACATGCAATGCACAACACGACAAATCTATTATCAATCGAGGTACGCTCGTTCAGTAAATAGGGGTTTTTTATTGTTATGGGACTTGAAAAACTGTCAGTAAACAAGGTGGGCGCTGCATTTCCTAGATTCTGTAATTAATTCTCATTTTGTCATCTCTTCTTAGCTTTAGAACTGTTTCATCTCTTCTTAGCTTTAGAACTGATGCATCGCTTCTTAGCTTTAGAACTGTTTCATCTCTTCTAGCTTTAGAACTGTTTCAACTCTTCTTAGCTTTAGAACTGTTTCATCTCTTCTTAGCTTTAGAACTGCTTTATCTCTTTTGAACGAGCGAAGCGAGTTCTCAATTTTAACTCGACCGTTTAGAATTTTTCTGTCTGTCTGTCTATCTGTTTATCTGTTAGGGGAATGCCTCAGGATAACGTTTGATCGCATCAACCGGTTTCCATAAACCTTGCCGTGTATCCCATGGGGGGGGGAGAGGAAAGATATGAGGGGGTCAAAATTGTAAAAAAAAACACCAAAAAAACAAATGCGGGGTATCATGTTCAAGGTAGAATTTTCACCAGAAACTGAATATAGTGTTTATATTTGAAAATTTAAAAAATTTTGGACGTGAGGGGACAAAAAGTGTTTAAAAATTTTGATAAAGTCGCAAAAATTCACACAGGACATCAAATTAAAGGCAATTTTAACTAACATCCGAGTATGGTGTTAATTTTTGGAGGAAATTTCAAAATTTTGGGGCTCCAAGGGCGAAGAAAGAAATTACAAATTTGGAAAGAATTGTGAAAATCCAGCAGGGTGTCAGATTAAAAGGAATTATTACTCACATCCAAATGTTTCTAATTTTTATGTTAACTGTAGCCTATGATCGTTATATTATATTAGCATATGCTCTAAAATTTTAACATTATTACAGAAATAGTAGAGCAATATGAATTTCTGTAATTTTTTCTATAATCTAAAAAAATGTATGTAGTCATAAATGTTTTTTCGTTCAAAATAGTGAGCAAGTTTTCTGCAGCTCAAGGAGCTTAGTAGTTTATTATTTAATTCGTCTTTTTGAACTTCCAGGGTTTTTCAACTGTTCCAAACAGTACTGGAAGCAGTGGCGGCTGGTCCTATGGTTGCAGCGTTCCACAACCACCAATATAGAATAACTAAACTATAAAATAATATACGAAAACATTAAGGAGCTAAAAGTACCATAAATTTCAACGGAGAGCGTATTAGATTCTACGCGGCAATGTTCGCGTACAATTCAAAAGTGGCGAGCAGGCTGGTGGTTGAAGGCCGCTTGCAACTTGATCAGTAAATGGCAGAATGGCAAGGCTTACTACACATACATATGGGAGGAAGTGCGTTACTCTTCACAATTGCCCACTGTATCATATATAAGCTTGGCGGTTGCAAAGTTTCTGCAAAGTTCCGTTAGTAGCGTTGTAGCGCAACTTAGTTGTGTCATGAAATCACCATAGCCTTCTTGTTTTATAAGTTGTGTCAGGTTTAGTGTTTACGCTGGTTCAAGGTAAACGTTATCCATTGTTTGAGCTTATAAAATAATAATAATAATAATAACTTTGTATAACTGTGATTATGATAGTTTAATGTCTTTTAATCCCTCTCCCACTCAACCAACTACTGCAACCTCCAAAATTTGGAACCACCAGCCGCCACTGGCCGGAAGTCTTCAACTTTCAGTGTCTTTAGCTGGTCCATCAGAATCGTTTGGATGTTTATCAAACGGCAGAGGCGGCGGTGGCTTTTAATTTGGGGAAACAGAAAACACGTGAGTAAGGAGCAGGGGTACTTCAGGAATGCATTTTTTGGGCAAACGCTTGTTCACAGAAAGTGCAATGAGTATTATCTGTGTGTTGAATAACGAGTGAAGTGTTCAAGACTCAACAGTCTAGCAGAATATGAATGGTCAATTGCTGAGTATCTCTAGAAACTCGTGTTCGTAAATCTGATAAAATTTCTATCCTGAAAGCACGCATTGCTTACGAATAATATCTGGAATATAGAAAAAATGAGTCATTAATCAAGTATATCTGGCCGGGCTCAAATCATGCATAAAAATTTTATGATTTAATTTTCCCAATAAACAGTAATTATTACAATCAAGAGACGACCAATCTTGAGATCTTACGCTTTCGACGCACTTTGATTAGTTTGTGTTGTGTTTGGTCGTTCAGGACAGAGGCCATCCTCTGCAATTTCATAACCGTTCAAAATTGTTTTATATCAACTAGACACATTAGCTTTGGACATGGCTTCATCTCCATAAAATTGGACAAATATTTAATATTTATTACATATTTCTGTTTCGGTGTTCCGAAGGCTGACTCAGAATTTGCTGGCATAACGGTCTGTAACGTTGTGAATCGCTATTCTTGTGATGTGAGATAAAATATAGAACAAACACTTACAGAAAACTATGGTGCATTCAAATCTTAAGGTTAAGAAGTTGAACATTGTCATGAAACTAACGAAACGTTTTAACTGTCAGCTCTTGCATTCTCGGTCACACAGTCTTGCTTCTTTGTTGGGAAAAAATTTAGTCCCATTACTGTTTTGACAAACCTTGCATCAAACATTAAGTCATACAAAAGTATGTTTCCTTGTAGATTTATTTTAGTAATTCACAGCACCCCCCCCCCACACACACACAATATGCCGCACAGTTCAAGGATACAGTTAGAAACGATCAATCAAATTCATATCTTCTTTATAATTATTTTCCCCAATAGTCAGTGCATTAACTTTGTACCAAAATACATTAAAAAGGAAACGTATTAACCTAAAAGGCATGCACTTACCTATATTGATTTAAAATTTATCCTAAATTTTGTTTTCCAATGTTATGGTCTAACATTTAGGTATTTTTGGGGGGAGAGGGATCTGTGAAACAAAATCCGCCTTGAATTTTTCTTCTTCTTCTATGGCGTCACAGTTCGGAGTCGAACCTTAGCCTCCATAATCATCCGCTTCCATTTGGCTGAAATTAGATCTATGATTTTTTTCACCAATCTACTTCTAACATAAGGATATGAAGTAAACGTTCTTTTAGTCTGATTTGTAAAAAAAATATAAATTGCACTTTATCACAGGCTTTAAAATGTTTTTCTAAAATAACAAATTCAGCAAATTTTCATGAAAATTCATCACGAGATTCAGTTCTTACCAACTGTTCTCTGGGAAATCATATTAGCCATTTGTACACTAGTACGGCCAAAGTAGTTTGCTCTGTGTTTTTTTAAGGTAGAAACAATATGCCCAGTTTTTTAAGTGAATTTCTACATTTGAACTTTACTTGCATAGCAAATTTTATAATGCATTCATTTTTTGCTTTTCACATGGCACGAAAATTGAATAATGATATTTGATTTCAAAAATTTTAATTGTGTATGGCCAGCTAGGCATCTTCAGGACCAATGTCAAAGCTGTTTTGTTGTATGGGAGCGAGACTTGGAAAGTCACTATGGAAATTACCAAGTGCCTGCAGGTCTTAATAAATAGGTGACTGAGAAGAATACTTCAAATTTTCTGGCCAAGCATTGTTTCAAATGAAGGTCTCTGGAGGAGGACAAACGAGGAACCCATTGCCACCCAGATCAAAAGGAGAAAATGGAGGTGGACTGTGCACACTTTGCGAAAGAGCCAAAAGGCAATTGAAAGATAACTCCTCTTTTGGAACACTCAGGGAAGAAGAAGAATAGGAAGACCAAGAATCTCGTGGAGGAGAACTATCGAGATGGAAGCAGAAAAGGAGGGGAAGTCCTTTGGAGAGCTCAGAGTTCTCGTCCAAATTAGAGACCTTAGCCGTCGAGGCCCTATGCTCTGCAGAGAGCGACAGGAATTAGTAGTAGTAATGTCCAGTTTTTAGTGTGTGTGTGTGTGTGTGTGTGTGTGTGTGTGTGTGTGTGTGTGTGTGTGTGTGTGTGTGTGTGTGTGTGTACGATCTCATCCAACTTACGTGATCAGATTACCTGTGCAGAAAACGAAACGGGACTAGCATGACTGGATTGGATTTCTGTAACAAACAAAAACACAGTAAGGTTATGTCACGTTACATAAAACATGTACATATTGACGCCATACTTATCAGACTGTAACCTCGAAATGCTGAGTGCTGGATGGATGACAGTCTACCTAGCAGACCGGAAGTGTTTGTTCAGGATGACTTACTGTGTTACATAAAACATGTACATATTGACGCCATACTTATCAGACTGTAACCTCTGGAAATATCGAAATGCTGAGTGCTGGATGGATGACACAGACCGGAAGTGTTTGTTCAGGATGACTTACTGTGTTACATAAAAATAATAGGGGAATCGTTATAATTGAACGAGTGAAGCAAGTTTTCAGTTTTATCTCGACCGTTTTGTACTTGTCTGTTTGGGGTATGTCTCACGACAACATTTCAATGTATCAACCAATTTACACAAAAACTTGGCACGCGTGTCCATACATTTAACCTACACAGCCCTATTGATTTTGAGATTGATTCCCCCAAAATAAAGTGGAACGAGAAAAAACGTAGGGGGAGGACGAAATTGTGAAAGAACCATAACACTATCAAATTAAAGAGCATTTTAACCACAGTCTTATATAATTTTCAGCTCTGGAAATTTCAAAATTTTGGGGCATCAAATAACAAAAAGTGTACCGAAATTTTCGAAAAAATTGTACCAATCCATTTGGGGTATTAAATTAAACAGAATTTTAACCAATATCTGAATGTATATTCAGGATTGAAAATTTAAAATATTTAGATACCGGAGCCATAAAATTATTAAAATGTGGAAAAATTTCTGAAAATCCATGCCCAACATCAGACCTAATGGAATGGACCAAATCCAAATGTAGTGTGTGCTGAATATTTTTGTTTTTAGGGGTACCAGAGGGCAAAAACGGAAGTCAAAATTTTGAAAAAAACGTGAACGAGTTCTGCAGCTGAGGGAGCTTACTAGTTATTATGTTAAAATAAAGAGGGTAGATTTTGGAAGATAAAAAGCATGAATGTTTCCTAACCATAATTCTATCACACACACACACACACACACACACACACACACACACACACACACACACACACACACACACACACACACACACACACACACACACACACACACACACACACACACACACACACACACACACACACACACACACACACACACACACACACACACACACACACACACACACACACACAGTATATCAATGTCAGGATTTTCAGGATATGTTCTACTCGTGAAAATAAGGTAAAATTATGTGAACGCACACGAGGAAAGGCTGTCCCGGGCGATGACCGTAAACGCGCTGCAGGGGTTGTAGCCCCATTGCACGGCATCAAAAACGACATTTTGGGAGAAAAACCTGTAGAGAATCGAATAGCTCGTCTTTCAGACGTGTATGAAGAATTAGTAGGTAGGTGGAAGTTTTCTTATAAAAATTAACAGAAAATATTAATACAATTAAGATGTCACTTGTAAAAGAAAGCAAAGAAGAAACAAAAGGAAATACAGTACAACCTCTTTTATACGAACCTCGTTCAACCGGATTTCTTTGTAATCCGGATTGACAATAATTAAACCTATACGGTAAATAATTTTGGTTTTTGAAATTGTTGTTTAAAACAGAAGAGTCGATTTGCAAATAAAGTGCTGGAAATGCAGTAGTACAGTTTTTATTATACCCGAATAGGGTTAGTACTGTAATACATACTGTATATCATTTTATAATTATGTGCTGAACTTTACGGCATCACTGAAGCAATAGAATCCCCATGATGACAAAACTAATCGAACAACCGTCGAAGTGCAGTTACAGTACAATGGAGATATTTTTAGAACGACTCAGTACTGTATTGTATAGACTGTATTGCACTACCTGCAGAGCGTCTTTTCCACGAACTTACAGTAATTTACTTTAAAATATTAGATCCTCGGATTTTCTTTAATCCGGACGAACTTCGGTCCCAGTTGATCCGGATAAAAGAAATTGTACGGTATTTGGATTGATAATGATACTGATAATTAACTAGAATATTACCTACGACTGATATCTGTAAAACCATATATTTTGTAATTGTCTTTATTAAAAAAATATTTGATCTCTTGTACATCTCTAAAAAACCGTGAAAGTCTTTGTTTGTAATCAGCCCGACGCCAAAAAGTGAAACGTAACAATATAAAGTAATTACATTTTTCATCAGCAGGCAGTTACAGTCTTACTACATCTTCGCTAAAGTCACGCAGATGGCGGTCTGGAAAAGAAGATTAAAGAAATTTCGACGAAACCGAAACATCGAAGCATGATAAAGGTTTTTACTTCCACGTTCCATAAGGAAACGGAAGTATGGCGATGGCAAAAAAAATCGTGGTCGAGATTATTGCAGATTCTGATTGTACTACCCTCAAAACATGAAAAAAGTCATTTTTCGAAACGTGTCTGTGTGTCTGTCTGTCTGTATATAGATTTTTTTTCTATGGCAAACGATAACAGCAGCAAATTCAAACAGAATCAAATAATGTTTCGCATATAGCCCTAAATTGTAGAGTTCTCACGATCTACTGGTTTTGGTGAAGATCGGTTAAGGGAAAGGGGTAGTTTACCGGCCACCTTTAATGTTTTAACAACAGTAATTGTTTCTATGACGATCGATAACTGCCGCACATTCAAACAGAATCAAATAATGTTTTGCATGCGTCCCTGAATTGTAGAGGAAAACAAGACTTATTGATTTTGGTGAAGATCGGTTACGGGGAAAGGGCAGTTTACCTGAAACATTTTTTGTTGTAACAAGAGTAAAGTACTTAATTTTGATAAATAAAGTATCCTGATAAGAAGATCTTAATAATCTACTGTAGAAAAATAGATGAAATATCTGTAAATGAAGAGGCTAGTTGAACTGGGTGGGGATAATTTTCTGTAAATGAAAATTATAGTTGAAGGGGGAGGGGATAATTTGTATATGTGTACTACGTTATCGGCAACAAAGTAGTAGTTTGTTATTAAGATTCCTTCCCGGGCTGTTTGGCCATAGTCCAATGTTTTCTGCAAAACCAGACTTTCGGCAGTGCCGTCGACTGCCATCATCAGTGAAAATCGAGTGCGATAACGTGTGGTGGTATACGTTAGTGACCACAGTACTGTGGTTAAGGCTGAAGCAGTCAGTGGAAAGAAGTAGTTTCTATGGAAACATTTCATTTCGTAAATGATTTTAAATATAAATCTTAGAACATGGAAGTCATGTATGGTTCTCCATACCGATATGTAGGCTTTTGAAACGTATAATGTGCATATAACAAATATTTACTATATTACAAATATATTTACTATAGAACAAACATTATCATGTTAAAACGACAGAGACCGAAGATTTCTAGACTGTGGGGAATCGAAAGTGTGGAAGCGTTACATTTTTCGATGACGTTACATTTTTGTGGAATGACCCCCAGCCTACAAACATTATCATGTTAAAATATGGAAGCGAGAATCCAGAATAGTTTCCCAACGTTGGAACCGGGATTTATTCAATCCCAGACAGTTTTCTCTCAGTCTGCTGCTCCTGCGTCTGGTAGGAGGAGTAGACTTAACGTTCGTCCTCTAGGTACTACACCTCTCTTTCCGGCAGCGTCAGGTACTACGGTAGACAGCATAATGTATTTGTAAATATTACAAAAAATTCTATCCGCATATTTACCACAGTAGACGTCTACGTCGTCAGTGTGTGTGCGCGTGTGTGTGTGTGTGTGTGTGGTGTGTGCGTCACACAGAGAAAGAGAGAGAGAGAGAGAGAGAGAGAGAGAGAGAGAGAGAGAGAGAGAGAGAGAGAGTGGTGGCAGCTACTGTGAAGATTAGATTTATTCTTCGCAGCTACCGGGCGGGAGACGAAGACGACGAAGTTCTGCGAACAAAATACGCGTAATACGGTAAAAATTAAGTTAAAGAAGACGTTTTATCAGTGTTCGTATGCTTTCCTTCAGCGTTACAATCGGAATGATTTTACTTTCTACTAACAGCAATTTTATCTATATTAAATAAAAAGTGATCGTTTTTATTTTCGAAAATATATTTTTTTTAGTTCAAGTCTTATACTCTCTTACCATTTTCAGTGTGAGACTACGTTGAATACTTTTTCTCAAAATAAAACTGATATTGAATGCTCTGTGACTGTTAAAACAGAAAAAATCTATTAAATATTTGTTGTTTAGTATTAAAACCATTCAAAATTTCATACATAATATATATTGTTACAACACAAATAAGCCAACCCAATACCAGGGATGAACAAGATAATATTGAATCTAAAATAATACTTCGTGTTAAATAAAATGATTAATTTAAATAAAATATAAAAGCTATCACTCGACAAACGACGACGTGACCTAACCCAAGTGATTGACAAAACAAAAGGAAACAAAAGAAAAAGGGAACCACAAAAAACAAACGAGAATAAAAGCAAAGAAGAGAAGAAAGTGATTGACAAAACCAAAGGAAGAAGGGAAAAAACCAAAACCCAAACAAAAATGAAACAAGTTCATGGAATTAAATGACTCAATGTAACACGTTGAAATGTACCCAAAGGAGAAGGTGGAAAAACCAAGGTATTAACCAAAAACAATGAAAATGAAGAAGGAGGGAAATGGATAGAAATAGAAACCAATAATGATACACAAACAAGTAATAAAGCATAGGAGAAGGAGAAATAATGCACTCAAAAGTAATATTGGAACCAAGACCAATAATTAACCTATGAGAAAGGAAAAAGTAAATGTCATTATCCATTAATGGACAATAATAATTTAGGGAAGAAACCCTCTTAAACAATGTTAAAGATAAAAATGATAAAAAAGCAAACTAAACCCCAATTTAGAATTAGATGTAAGAATAGTATTGTAAGGACATAAAATTGTTAATAGTATTAAGGAAATATTGTAATGAAAGAGAAAAACGAGTAGTGAGATAATAATTAGAGGGATACCCCAAAGTGTAGTGATAAAGAAGGTACACTAATTAAATTATAATTAACTATAAATAATTTAAAAGTGAAGGTGATGATTGAATGAAATTAGTGTAAAGTAAAGAATGGGAATATAGTGAAAAATAGTGAATGATAAAATCATTAACAATTAATAAATCCTAAAGAACACTAAAGGTTTAACAGTGAAAATTAATAGTGAATAAGTATGTTGTGAAAAATAGTATTAAGTATAAACTATAAAGTAAGAGGTACTGAACACTGGAAAGTGATAATCACCATAGTAAACAAAACAAAAAATATAATTAATAAGTTTAAAAACATGTAATCATATTTAAAAGGGGAGAATCCCAGGGAAGAGTAAATTGAAAGTGTTAACATGGAGGGAGAGTAAAGGATGTTTAAAAATTAAGGAGTTAGATACAAATAAAAAAAAAACACCCATGTTATAAGGGATCATGATAAGTTCATAAAAGTGATGTTGTTTGTCACACTAAAAAATAATATAAATTAAGATGTATTGTGAACAAAAATTAGCAAATAATAAGTTAGTTAAATAATTATTCAATCAAGTTTATGAATTGGATATGGCTGTAAGAATCATACAGACCATAGGCCTACATGTTATATTTAAATAAGATCAAAAAAGTAGTAAATAATAGCCAACTTGTTATTATTGGCAAAGGAAATAAATAAAAATGTTAAGAAATGTATGACTAGAAAACATGGAAACCAAAGAGTAAATAACTGTGTATAAAATAATAGTGACATAATAATAACACATAAACAGACTCAAAACACAACACAACCAATTATAATAACAAAATAAAGCCCATTAGGCTGAAATGAAATGTAATTTAAATGAAATAAGTCAAATACCATAATGGCTACTTATGCCTATGAAAGTGCCTAACTTTCAGAAACAAACAACCACAAATTATAACAAATTAACAAAGAAATTAGCAAACCTGAGGTGAAGGATTCACCAAGAATAAATTGTAAATCATTTGTAAAACAAAATATTATAATAAGCATTTGTATACAAAAAGAAATGTAATTAACAAGTATTAACATAATTGTAAAAACATAAAATCTAAAATTACCCAAACTTGTGGGGTATCAAAATAATCTATGAAAGGAAATAAATACTATAGTGACAATATTTAATAACCAGGAAGGAAGATAGAGGAATAACAGCAGTCAGAAGATATACGAAGAATTCGAAATTTGATAACAATACATCAAATCAGAATCAGCCAATCAAAATCATTCAGTTACCATGGAAACGACGGTTGAAGATAGAATTACCGTTGAATACCGTTACAGAAGTGAAGCGTCAGTCAAGCAATACAGAAGCCAATGTTTGGAAGAACGATTTTCTAATAAAATAATGTAAAACAGTAATCAAGGTTCATAACCATGACGGTATAAGAAGCAGACGACCCATTTATAGCAGTCCACTCAAGATCCTGGATAATTAAACTGAAAATTAACCGAAAAGTATGACCAGATACTCTATGAAAAGGACGCCCAACCTATTGAAGCCCAAAAATTAATGAAAAAAGAAATTATTGCAGCCAAATCCTACCCGACCAAATGAACGAAGACACCAAGTCATGCTGAGGTGTTAAGTACAATTAAATTACCTATTTCCAAAAACCTAAGCACTCTAAATTTTACTAAAGGTAAATTTATCTCACTATAATCAGAATATTTCTCTTTCACGGATTATATAAGTAAAATAAAACTCACTGAAAATTTGTTAAGATAAAACATAACCTATTATTAAAACGCGAACTTTCAAAACACATTTAACGACACTACAGAACAGATTGTAACATCACACATTATTATTTATGTACACTTAGAATAAGGTAAAATATTTTTATTGTAACCATAGGAATTCTTTAGCTCATAATCACAAGAATCCCACGATTTTGGGAACGAAAATAATTGTAATAACTTAAACGTTACACAGCCATACTGATGCTGATCGTTCCCTAATCGATTCGTCAACCTTGGGAGGAAGAGTCTTATGTACAAAGTCGGTGCAGATTTATTATAAAATAATTGTCAAATTGAATATTTTAATTATCACCCATTAAAAATAACTAGTACAGGGAGTAACCGTTGTCATTATTTCATAGGGAGTGTATACATTACTTTTGTTTATTTATGAAGAATAGGTTTGATGAGCAGCGAACATGTAGTCATTTGCACAACAGTATATACTATTCAGACTGCCGTGCGAGCGGGAATTATTTGAACGCCCCGACCGTCACCGCTGAAAACTCATTATACTATAGTTTTAATTGTTTTAATAAAAGATTTGGCGCCACCCGGGATTAACACATCCCTATAAGTAAACAGGTAAGGTTACTGCCGTGTTATACTGGTGATTACCGCAACGCTACGGACATCGTTAGCCGCGAACATTGATGTAACGACCCCGGTGCGAGACGAACGCACTAACACGTATTACATATACAAAATTGGTGTACATTTTACAGATACGACCGAGTCTTCTACATCGTTACAGATTGACGCATACAAAGTGAGGCTCGAAAGAAGACGAGGACGTCGTCTCTTTTATATTCGTTACAATATTCATAATTCTGTATATAGAAAATAATAAGAAATTTAATAAATAATAATAAATAAAATAATATTTGAAAAAAATAAAAATTTCAATAAGAAACTCTATTGCATAACACCATACGGCAAAGATGTTCCAAAAATTCAACTGATACTGGGCAATCCTGTCGAGTATACTCACAGTATTCTGTTCCTGCTCTATATCTGGGTTTCATCTATGATCATGGAGAATATACCCTGCCACGTGCCTGAGAAATCACATTTCAGCCGCTTGGATACGACCACTGGCCTGCCCTTTCGTTAAATTCAAATTCTCAGACCTATATAGAAGTGTGGAAAGGGCCACCACCTTGTAGAGTTTTAGGCGTGTTTCTTTACTTGCTAACTTAAGAGTTCGCCTGATGGATCCTCACATAAAGTTGAACTTATGGAACTTATTCACCACGTCGTTGCTTGTATTATAAGACACTTTACAGCCCAGGTATTCAAAATTGCTGACTTGTTCAAGGACAGTACCATCTATAACAATTTTTGACCGTACGGGATCAGTTGCACGAAAAGCCATTACCTTGGTCTTAAGTGTGGATATTTGTAATCCAGAGTCTTTGCAGATTCAATTTAACAAATGTATACCCATCTGCAACCTGTTTTCCGAGTCCGACAAAATAGCCTGATCGTCCGCAAACAACAAAGTGTCAATTGCAGAGTGGCCAATCTTAAAATGTTCCGGAAGACACATATGACATCGTCAATATACAGATGTGAACACTAAAAGAGAAGGTGACAATGTCATACTCCTTGTCGTACTCCGCAATTGATCAGGCCAACTCTAGGAGACCAATAAGTTATTCACGCAAAATAAAATTTCTTACGTGTGTCCTTCCTCTGGTCCTTTCTACTTTAGAAAGGTTCTGCACCCCGCTTTTGAACACCACTTGTATTTATACTCCGCCGAGGTTGCGAGACGATTCTACCGCTTCCTGGGTGACGCTTCGAGGACAATCGCGCAGTCGGAGGGGCCTGACAAATTCCGTACTACGCCGTTGCCTATCTCTCAGGCTTAAGGATACATACATACATATATATATATTGCAACAGTACACATGATCTACGTTCATATAATTGGAATACTAAGGCTATAACACATTTTATGACGGCCACAGACATGTTTTAAATTGATGCTGTTCTTTCTTTGTAAAGTAGTCATAAGTTTTGAACCAAGCTACGTTTAAAAAAGTATGTTACGTCAAAATGTTCACAATTTTATTCTCTTTTATGTCATGTGAAATATTTCTGTGTAAGTGCGTAAGTGCGCGGGTACGCATGTGATTTACATTTTATTTAATAACTTCGTTGAAAATTAACATTTCGTTCTGAAACTTGGACAGGGTATTCTCAAGGTTATAAGCTACATTTTCCATATACTCAGTTCTCCACAACTATAATTTTTATATGGTTTTTTAAAATTAAATCAGTCTTCTTTAATTCTCATTATCTCCTGGAAAGTAATAAAATTTGTAGATTAAATTTAGACAGGCCTTTGCAGAATCGGACAGAGTTTAAGTCTGATTTTAGTCTATCTGTGTTCTCATCTATGACGTTGCTAGATTTCTCCAACCAATAAGAAGATCTCAAAATTATTTGAGTCGCTGCTCTGTCGAGTGCACATCGCGCAGTTTCTTCCGAGGACTTGCCATAGAAACACGTACTCGCTGTCACGAGTTTTTCGTGACAAGACAAGTCGATTTCGTTAAGACTTAGGAGTTTTTTCACGATTCGAGTTCTTCGTAACCATTACCACTTATAGAACTCAAATAATAAATAGATCATTCTAGTGCTTTTTCGCGTACAGTGGAAGATTTTCCGGTAGGGGCAAAATATCTGCCGTGATATTTTGAGTTAACACGAGAACACTTCAAGAAGCCGGATTTGTGTAAGCTCAATATACGATCTATTTTTACCCAGTTTTAAATCCCTGAGATTAAGGTTATTCCCATTATAAACAATAACAGTATCATATCGCAGGGTGCGTGTGTGCAAAGACGTGTATTGTCAACGTAAATATTTCAGCGTTAGTGATCTTCGATAGGTCGACGTGCAGAGTCGGAGTGGTGCAGGCGAGCAGCGTGCGGAGAGTCGTTTATTGGAGTCGTATATTGTCGGAGTCGTTTCGGGTAGTAGTTTAAACTGTTCGAATTCAACTCACAAGTAACATATTTGTAAAACAAACCAATAGGTTCACCTATTGAAAGACAATTATTTAATAAACAATTTTACATTATAAAGTAATAAGAGAATAGTAAATATTAAGGTTTTAATTTAATAAAATTTTCCTACCTCAAAATATAGACTTGGTTGGATAATGTCAGTGTAACCTATCTATGCAGTTTTAATTTGTATCGTTGCAACACACACACACACACACACACACACATTAGAACAACGTGATTAGGCAGTGGAAGACTGATGTCAACAGATACATATTACGAACAGATATATAAATTATAGGTTGATGATCAGGTAATACTTCAGTCAAATGATGGGGCTCCGTAAACATCAATACACCGTTTGAACCAACTGTGTGGCACACATAATGTTATAATACTTTAGTGGGAGATGAATATTATGGCCTTTAGAGGGAAAATATTCAGTACGTTCCAAAACGGCAGTTGGGTATAAAATCTTTTAAGATGCGACACATTTTAATTTTATTGATTTAAAAAAAGTTGACGATAAACATTAAAAAGTAAATTGGTATCAAGTGACGTGTAAAACGGTACGAAGAACGCTGAAAACATATAAAAAGAGATCTGATATGAAATTGAAATGTTATAGTGTGATGGCAGTACCTGTTCTCACCCATTCTAGTGAAACTGGGATAATAGGGTACTAGAGAAGGAAGAACAGATAATACAAACAGCTGAATTTAAGTTTTTAAGGCGATAAAAAAGGCCAAGAGATTGGAAATTCACTGAAGTTGTGAGATCTGAAGTAAATAATTTAATTTTGAAAGATTAAAAGACTTTGTATATCTGGGGACATATGTCGGTGGTGAGAATAACTGTACAAAAGAAATTGAAAAAAGACTTCTGGCTGCTAATAGAAGCTATTACAGCCTGTATAAACATTTTAAATAAAAACTATTAATCACAGAAACTAAAGCCACTCTTTATAAGACACTGGTAAGGCCTGTATTGACATATGGTTCTGAGAGCTGGGTACTCAAGAAAATTGATGAACAGAGGCTGGCTGTGTTTGAAAGGAAGATACTGAGACGGATTTATGGGTCAATTCAAAAGGGCGGAGTCTGGAGAAAGAGAAATAATAATGAATTATATGCTAAGTACAGTAACATTACAGTTGTCCGATTTGCCAAAATTAATAGATTAAGATGGGCAGGACACGTTCAGAGAATGGTCGACGAACGTACGGCAAAAAGAATTACGAAACACAAGGCTATAGGAAAAAGGAAGATTGGAAGACCGAAGAACAGATGGTTGGACCAGTTGGGCAGTGATGCGAGGAAGCTGGACGCAGTGAATTGGTGGCGGATGGCTGAGGACAGGAATAAGTGGAGGCAATTTATTTTGGAGGGGAAGGGTCGATCTGGGCTGTAGAGCCAAGGATATATGTATGTATGTATGTATGGATGGATGTATGGATGGATGTAATGGCAATACCTGTTATCACCCATTCTAGTGAAACTGGGATAATATTGGAGAAGAACAGACAATACAAACAGCTGGAATGAAATTTTTAAGGCGATAAAAATCCAAGGAATTGGAAATGCAATGAAGATGTAAGATCTGATAAAATATATATAAATATAAATATATTTTCCGGTAATAATAGAATCGAAGGAAGAAAACAGTAGTAGATGGAGCAAGTTTACGGAATGGAAAATCAGAGAGTAGTTTAGCTGACAGTGGACTGTAATTCGCTTGGGATCAGCCTTTGGTGAGAGAGAAGACGGAATGAAGTCTATACCATGGAATGGAGTCGACGATCCCATTTCTAATTATTGTCACTTAGAGCTCGATACGATAATGCGTAATTTAAATTAAGCGGCTGCCGATTGTTGTATTGATATACAGTACAGTGCTGTGAATGCGTGTATCAAACGGCGCGGGATGATCCGATAATCTGCTCGGTGTTTATCAAGCGCTTTAACAAGAGATTTGTTTTTAACCGAAGACGGCTTTATTTTGTGTTAATCTTACTTAGGGTAAAAGTAAACATTCGATTGTACCAAAGTACCAAATCTTTCAGTAAACATACGCATAGAAACTACTTGTCACGAGATGTTTTTAGAATAAACATTTCAAAACTTTTACAACTTCGATAAAATTTATGCAACAGTAAAGAAGGAAACTTCTATTTAAAGCTTTGTTTAAAAAGCTTTTAAACTAAATAAGCATGTTAATACTTACAGATAAATATTGATATACACGTGTCAGTTATAAAACAAGACACGCACAAGGATTAAATTTTATAAGACAACTGCAATACCCACGTTGATTTATGCTAGTGAGGCGTGGGTCATGACAAAAAGGGAAAGCCGCAAGATTAAGATTGCGGAAATGCAGTTTCTTCGAAATACTTTAAATTATACATCGTAAGATAGAATAAGGAATGAAGATATCAGAGTAGAACTCGAAGTAAAGGACATAAATGAAATTATTTCAATTTACAGAAGGTGGGATCATCTGCAAAAGATGACAGAGGATCGATTGTCGAAGCGGCACTGAACTATAAAGCCATTGGTAGAAGAAATGTGGGTCGTCCGAGGATGAGATGGTGCCGGAACAGGTTTATATAACCTAATTCTTGAAGAGGAGGAGGAGGAGAAGAAGAAGAAGAAGAAGAAGAAGAAGAAGAAGAAGAAGAAGAAGAAGAAGAAGAAGAAGAAGAAGAAGAAGAAGAAGAAGACGTGTCTGTTTTGAAGTTAGGGGAGGGAAGAGAACAAGGATGAATCAGCAAAAATATGGTTTTGGAGGAGATCCACTGTATGGGGAGGAACTGGACCAGAAACCGAAAGGCGACCAGAAAGTTTTGCTGGAAGTAAAGACTTTACTAAACGCTATAGCCATTCGGAGAGCAAGGTTGGGCGCGTACACAGGAACGACACTTTTCTGCAAATCATTCTTGAGCGAAAAACGTGGGGGAAGAGATTGCTAGGACAGTCTGGTGTGTCGTACTTGAGTAGCCTGATAAGTGAACTGGGGGTATAATGGTTCTTATGTGGAGTCGAAGAGGACTACAGTTCGCGCAATATGTTAATTACTTATTTCAATTTAATCGTCTTGCGACGTATTGTTTTCGTTAATACGTCCTGTTTCGGGAACAAGTTCCCATCGTGAGGTACTAAAATCCTTATCTTGTCATGGGGATGTGTCGGAGAAAACCAGTATTACATAAATTATTGAACAAACACGTAACACACACGACAGTACAAAACAGTGCGCACTGCTCGGCATAACAACGCTAACTGTTGACCCGTTCAATGTCTACTTGATATGGCTCCACTTTGAATGGGTTTTGAATCCTCTTTGTTCTTCGTAATGGATCGTCATACAGAACAAGATACAGAACGAACTTTGACTTTCATCAATCCCGTACTAATATAATTAATCAATGTTAAGTAATACGAATTAGCACAAGACAGTACCAATAATGTGTGTGTGTGTGTGTGTGTGTGTGTGTGTGTGTGTGTGTGTGTGTGTGTGTGTGTGTGTGTGTGTGTGTGTGTGTGTGTGTGTAAATTACCTAATTCGTTTCCTCTGCTTCTTTTTTTAATCCACAGCACACCAGTGATCGAACCGATAACTGATCATTAAGCAGTTGTTCTTTATGGAGCTTGGTTGCCTTGTATATTTCAAATTCCTCCAAGGTCTCCATGTATCGACTTTTGCCACAGAAGTGAACAGGATTTATATTTTCCGCAAAGCTGGTGTGACGTACGATTTTCATTTATCAAGTGCAATTCAAAATTGGGCTTCATTGAACTAATATTCTGTTTGGGCAGATGTTCTTTAA
Organism: Magicicada septendecula; assembly: GCA_034769895.1. Lineage (NCBI taxonomy): Eukaryota > Metazoa > Arthropoda > Insecta > Hemiptera > Cicadidae > Magicicada > Magicicada septendecula. The sequence goes on from CM068373.1 coordinate 150,575,201, forward strand.
AACTACCTATACATTTTCTACCAGTATGCCTAATTTAGCTGCTGTAACTTTTCCTGTAGGAAAAAGTAAGTAAGTAACCTTTAAAATTTTTAAATGCGTTTTGTTAATGTCAAAAAGATTATAAACGGTTTCGGTGATTTTTGTGCTAACTTTAATTTTATTTATTTATTTTTTCCAGAACATGAAACCAGAACTAAGACTGAAGCACTGCACATAAGGATATGAAAGCGAACGGATCGAATACAGTGGTAACGACAAATCGAGTAAACAATGAAGGGTGGCTTAAAATAATCTCTCTGCGTAAAAAATTGGACTATGGATTGGACTATGTATACTACCAACATGTAGTAGAGAACAATGGAAGTAGAAAAGAAGACAGGCAGAAGAAGATTGAACCTCGTGGATACACACACTGAACGGTGGCGTATGACGGCTCAAGACTACAATAGATACTGTTACGACGGTTTCACGGATCATCGTATTTTTCAGTGGAAACAGAATAACTGAGACCGGATGAAGTCACTAATTACAAACTTCAATTAAACACAAACAACGGTTATAAATCAACAAAGGCCCTCTTATACAATAATTCAAGTTAAATGTCTCCAACACACAACAGTAAATGTCAACTTATTACTGTTTCGCACTAATTAACACGAAAATCACTTCGATTTGAGCTTGCAATGTCATCAGGTGTGTGTGTGTGTGTGTAAGCCGACCGCTAACGCTTATATATACCTCGCAGAGCTTCCAGAGAAATCTACCACTTTCCAGCCGATGAGTCGAGAAGGCTTGTTGCTCTGGAATTCGCTAGAAGCTAGGTCGGTGTACAATCTTGACACACTGCGCCGACCGAATGCGGTAGGCTAGCCGCGAAATGTGTGGAAAGGCAATATCAGATTATCTAGAGCGTTACATAATTGTTTTTCATCTCAACGAAGCAAACAACGGACATGGCGACGGTGTTTGAGAGTATACCAGACGACAGAACTATTGCATTGCATTGTGTGTGCGGGGCGTCTTTGCACCCGTGGCACAACTGCAGCATCAGGGTCGTGCCTAATGGCTGCCAGAAGATAAACTCTGGTTCAAGTCGACAGGTGGCCTGAAACTGGCAAGGGCCAACACGCCAACACGTTAACGTTAACGTAGAAGGCGGGGCAGATAGAAAACTCGATGTACTTTTGTGAGACTGTCGCTGGAAGCCCAGCCAACAGACGCCTTGAGGCGTCGATCGCTCTCCACGAGACAGAGAACATCCGTGCCGGTGACCAAGTTAACAGCAACAAGCAGCTGGCTCAGCGTGCTAGGAGATGGGCAAGGAGCAATGAAGAACTGTTTCCAGAGGTGAACTTTTGGGCTGGGGGCTGATGTTATTGCGAGGATGGCTTTATGGCGGGTCGTCAAGAAGCGCCCGTGGCTCTTGACCCGAATCGGTGGTGGTGGTTCTGAGGCGCTGATAGTTCGCAGGTAACTGAAGGAGTAGGTCGAGGCTGCAGCATAAAGAGGCTACAGCCAACGACCGGACAAAAGCTGACAAGGTAGGAACTAGGAGACCCGACAGATGCTGGCGATGAAGATAATATTGACATTAAATTATGACTTGTTTCCGTATTATCCACAATTTACGTTTGTTTCCGTATTATCCACAATTTACGTTTGTTTTATTATTTTTTTTTTTTCACTCTCCTAATAATTTTAATTCAAAAGTTACCGTTTTCAGAATAATTCCGTACGACAAACAATACGTTTGTTTCGATATTTCGGTTCATCTTTGAAAATAATTTCTCAACCTTTAAAATAAAATCCTCGTTAATCTAATATACTACACTTAATACTAACAAACATAGTTTCAAGTCTAACATATAATTTCTATGCAATATATATATATATATATATATATGTTATATGCATGGTTTTTAATATTACAGCATTAAAAATATACAAAATACCTTTTCTTGTAGATAACAACTAATGTTTAAGGTTTCAGTTATACTAGACTTATAGTGTGAACTAGGCAGCAAATTTAATAATATAAGTTGTGTTTTGGTACATTATATTATATTAACACTTGTACAACCCGAACAAAGAAATCGCGTTCGAACAACTCATACAAAGAACTTCCATTAAATTCTGTATAAAGAATGAGATAAACTTGTCGACCCTAATAAAAGTGCCACAGAAGGCTTTTGGTGAATCTGGTATGGAAGAACCAACATACAATTTGGTATACAAAAGCTTCAGCGACAGTTGTGGATAAGTTGAAGATCTTCATTATTAAGATGAAGATGTGAAATTGTGTCGCATGAATTTGTATTACAGCTGTCAATAAAGACTACTGTTCCGGCAATTTAAGCCACTTGCGTGAGGATGTACGTGGAAAACGCATCATCACACACGTCTTTGCTTTTTCAAGAATTTTAGAAGAAAAACGTCGTAACGCGATTTTTCTCTTTTTCCAAGAATGAAAAAAATGAAAGAAAAACACGCGAGTTTGTTGTAGATTAAAACCCAAGATCGACGAACTGACTCGAGGCTACACCAGAAAATGCATTCAAGAAGTGTTTTGAAGACTGGAAAAACGATTGCATAATTGCATTGTGTTTGCATGGATTACTTTAACTGAAAGAAAGTAAATATACTTTCAAGAAAACAAAAAAAAATTGTATAAACTTTCTGATCAAAGCTCATTAATGGACGCATTCTCAATGATAATCTTCAAACTGAAATAAAAGAAATATTTTTACTTTATTGTTTTACTAAATTGTTTTCAACCCCTGTAATTTGTGAAGCAGTATTTTTTTTTTAAACACTACAAATATGTGAGCGCCAGTGTATGAATCAAAACGTTTTAAAAAGAGAGATACTACCTCCAGAAAAGGTGGTACTATTTCTTACGGGATACGCAAGTAATGGAAACGGATAGACAACGGGCCGTCTTACAGTTACTGCGGACGCGGAAAGTTAATAATTGCTATGGTTTTGTTGAACACTCAGTGATCTTATGACATACGAAATACTTGACACATTAAATTTTGATTGATTTCATTGGGCCTGTACTAATATAATTAATATTAAGTAATAGAATTAACATAAGACAGTAACAACGGTGTGTGTGTGTGTGTGTGTGTGTGTGTGTGTGTGTGTGTGTGTGTGTGTGTGTGTGTGTGTGTGTGTGTGTGTGTGTGTGTGTGTGTGTGTGTGTGTGTGTGTGTGTGTGTGTGTGTGTGTGTAAATTACCTAATTCGTTTCCTCTGCGTCGTATTTTTAATCTGCGGCACACCACCGATGACTGGAATCTGGAAAGTAAAGAATTTCAAACATGAGGTATAAGTAGTTAGGCAGTGTAAATTACTAACTCTTAAGCAGAAAATCGTGCCGTCACCAGTGTGTGGTACCAACTAGGTTGCTGTTTTAAAAAGTTAAAACCATGCAACTTCTCTCTGTCTGTCTACTAAACAGACAGACAGACGTATTGTAAACGGTGGTTCACAATATTATTATACTTATGTTAAATTTTAAGTACGAAAATAACAACAATCGAAAAGTATTATCATTGTAAATTATTCCTTTCAGATTATATTAAGGCATTGGTTAATATACTGGACACATCAAAACGTTAGAGAACTTGTGAAGGTGAAGAGGAATGTCTAACGTACAACAAATACCTAACGCACGAACAACTTGGCCTATATGGTGTGACGATCAAAGGTGGTCTAAACCAACATGAAAATTGATACCGAAAGGAAAGCAGAGGAGGACGCTTCGGGGGTCGTTGCTTTGTACCTTCAGAACAGACTGACACAGGAAGACAAGAATTGATTGACGTAATCTATCGCCTTGGTTCAAGGAAAATAGAAAGCGTAGAAAACAGCTATAACTTAATGAGTATAAATACGAGTATATTATATTATATCCATCATTTTCTATATACGTAACTCAAAGTTTCTTGCAACACTTATATAATATTGTGATATTATTCAATGTAGTTTCTTCTGCAAGTAGTGTATTACATTGTTGTCGTATCAATACCTATTTTTAGGTATTTCAACGACAAAAACCCAATACACTACTTGCAAAAAAACTATATTGAATAATATCACAATATTATATTATATACACAATAATCGTAAAAGAAACATAAAGGAAATGAAGAAAGAGGAGAAAGAGGACGAGAAGAAGAAGAAGAAGAAGAAGAAGAAGAAGAAGAAGAAGAAGAAGAAGAAGAAGAAGAAGAAGAAGAAGAAGAAGAAGAAGAAGAAGAAGAAGAAGAAGAAGAAGAAGAAGAAGAAGAAGAAGAAAATACAGGCATTACGTTAATTTTCTTTAGTAATTTAGGTTTAGTAATGGCACTGCCCGTTTGGCGAGAGATTCTTGATTCTCCATTGAAAATTGAGGGGGTGTGCCGTCGGTAGCGTAGCTACTGATAGGGTCTCCCAAGCCGGACAGTCCTCTGCCCAGGAGCCAGGCGAAGATATTCCACACCGACCTATCTCTTGTCTGACGTCGTTATCTATCGTAGTTATCCGTTTCATCGCTCTATGGGAAGACCGGGCTCATCAGGCGTAGAGAAGGCAGCCGGTCTAGGGGTTTTTTGCCTCAAAATAAATACAGTTGGTCCTCCAGATTGGGGGTTGTGCAATACCTGTATCTGGGAAGGGGGGACAACCTTTTCACGGGAAAGTCTCTTCTCCTAAATTCTATGCCTCGGATCCCTCGGAATACCAAAAAAGAGGTGGAATGGCCAGGTCGCAACAGGCTAGTAGCCTCATGGTTGGTTGGAAGAAAAAGAAGAGGAGGAAGAGGTATACTATTATTATCATTATTTCTATTATTACGAGAAATTCTCAATGTGTAAGTAAATGTTTGAGCAACACAGTTTCAGTTAATTTCGTTTGTGTTTGATTATTTGATAACGCGAAGTTGCTATAAGTAATAAGATAATGATTTATATATTTCACTTTCCTTATCAGCTGTACCGGCACAAATTTACAACAGTCTCTACTGATTCCCACTACCGGGAAAACAACAAAAAGTGTCAAAACAAATAATGGGAAATAATTACTTACAATGAGCAATAAATACAGTCGGTTCTAGTGTAAACATCCGTGTGCCAGATTCTTTAATTGTATTTAAAAAATTCTAACTGATTCGTCGATGAACGCTGTGATAGCTGTAGTTGGAGTGGCCCAACTGTTTCCACCTTGGAGGGCAAATTGTAGTTTCAAAACGCGTTTGAATGGCCGGGAATGTATGCTTATTTGAAGTTATCTGCGTTAATAAAGTATATTTTATACTCATGCGGTGCTGAGTATTTGCATGTTATCCGCTGAGTTCAAGTATAATGGCACACAGAGGGTCCGATGGTTAGATACGTGTCGCCAGTAACACGTTAACCATTTTAATTATCTTGAGAGCGGCGTTAGTTTTGACTGCCATACTACCATAGCGATGTCGACAGCAAAATCAAAATTTCGAATGATGTATGTGACTATCGACAGAACAACAAAGCATAAGGTTAGGAAGGACACAATGATAACATTTTATAAGTCCTTGGCCAAACCTATCTGCTGTAAGGATGTGAAAGTTGGGCATTGACAGAAGAGCAAGGAAAATCAATTCAGGCTTCAGAAATGTCTTTTTTGCGGAAAGTTAAAGGTTGTAGTATATCGGCTAGAATGAGGATACTGATTATACTAGAAGAGCTGGGAGTAAGATGAATCTTGGATAACATAGCCATGTGTCACAGGAAATGGAGACAGAATGTAGAGATAATGCCGGTAGGAAGAATTCCAAAAGCGGTTCTGTTTTGGGAAATGCTGGAAAAAGTGTTGGAAATCCTCGGAGTAGATGGGAAGATGGAGCCTTTGAAGTCGGAACAAACAAAATACCTAATCATTGGTAGAACAGACTAAGGCAAACAAGAATATATGAGAATTATAATGTATATTATTATTATTATTATTATTATTATTATTATTATTATTAAATCCTTAAATTCTTAGTGACCGTCAACCAATGAATTTTTTAGTGAAGGGTTTGTGAGGATCGGTCAAAAAAATATAACACAAATTTTAACTCATTTTCACAGTTGTGTGTTCGGCGTCAGCAACAATTGTCCTGATGATGACAATAAACATTGTCGAAACGTCGACACAAATAAGTTAAAATTTGTGTTATACTTTTTTGACCGATTCACAAACCCTTCACTGAAAAATTATTATTATTATTATTATTATTATTATTATTATTATTATTATTATTATTATCATTATGCTAAACTAATGTAGAAGATTAGAAAGAGCTCTCGTCAGCACACAGAGGCAATGCTGTCACCGGTTCTAGGGTGGAGCGATGCCTGAAAGGGGGAAGTTTTTAGTCCGTGAGACTCGGACACAACGAGGGGTGTGAAACGAGCCCTCTGACGGCACATAACGTGTTTCTCTCTTCTACAAAAAAAATATTGTTAGTGGTAGCATTACGAGGGCTATACAGAAAGTAAGTTCCGATAGGGTACTAAAGAAAACTGAGAATACATTTACAAAACATTTTTATTGCTATTTAAAGTACACACCTTAAATTAATTTTACACAGTTTCCGTCATTTTTGAAACACTTTGCATAGCGAGGCACCAGGCGTTGTATACCTTCGTCGTAGAAATTTCCCGTCTGTGATTTGAACCATGTATTAACAGTTTGTTTGACATCGTTGGCCACCAGGGAAGGATTTCTCGTTCTTGAAAAGGGGATATTCACTTTGTGAGGTCTGGGTTGTAAGGAGGATGATCAAATTTTCGCCAGGCAAACTTTGTGATGAGATGTTGCTTTACAGCGGCAATTTCCAAAAATGTGCAGTGCCAAAAATTCATGGCAGTGGTTCCGGGAAAGCATCCTACGTCGCTTACTCTGGACCAAATTGAGCAAAAAAAATCGTATCCATCTTGGTAGGCCTACCATTGAATCGCTCACTTCTTCTTCTCCATAAATATCGAAATATCGACGGCGCATTTTAATTGTTTTAATGCCTTTCGCATTCAAGAACCGAATCACATACCTACTTTCACACGGGGCGGGCGTCTCGAATTTCTTCGACATTATAAACACGTCCAACGAAGCTTACTCAGTACATTGTTGTTTACAAATGGCATTGTTGCCTTGGCTTGCCAACGAATCGACAATTGGCCGCGCATGCGCAACAGCGTGACGGCATCGATACCGCGGCAATATTTAAATATCGGTATAGAGAACCATACATGACTTCCATGTTCTAAGATTTATATTTAAAATCATTTTCGAAATGAAATATTTCAATAGAAACTACTTCTTTCTACGACTTACTTCAGCGTTAACCACAGTACTGTGGTCACTAACGTATACCACCTCACGTTAGCGCACTCGATTTTCACTGATGATGGCAGTCGATGGCACTGCCAAAACGTCTGGTTTTGCAGAAAACATTAGGCCACGGCCAAACAGCCCGGGAAGGAATTTTAACAACCAACTACATCTATGTTGCCGATAAAGTAGTACCCATATAAAAAATTATCCACTCACCCTTCAACTATTATTTTCATTTATAGAAAATTACCCTCTCCCCCTTCAACTACCCTTTTCATTTATAGATATTTCATCTACCTTTCTACAGTGGATTATTATGACCTTCTTTCAGAATACTTTATTTATCAAAATTAAGTACCGTACTTTATTCTTGTTAAAACGTAAAACGTTGCAGGTAAACTACCCCTTCCCCTTAATCGATCTTAACCAAAACCAATAGACCTTGAGTCCTCTACAATTCAGGCACGTATGCAAAAACTATTTGATTTTGTTTGAATTTGCAGCAGATATCGTTTGCCATAGAACAAATTCTACACACAGACACTTTTCGTAAAATTACTTTTCTTCACGTTTTGAGGGTAGTACAATCAAATTCGCCATCACCATACTTCCATTTCCTTATGGAACATGTAAGTAAAAACGGAACTTACTTTCTTACTTTCTGGATATTCGTCGTACTTAGGTATGGACAAGTATACAAAATGACTGTGAAACCGCTAACTTTTGTAAGCCGACGAATAAACAGATACGACAGATAGCGACCATATGTCATTGTGGTCGTTCGCAAAAAAAACCAAAGACTTTACCATTCACACAAAAGTAACTTAACTGTTTAAGGAACAGTGAGGTATAGCTTACCTGACAACGTGTACTATAGCATGAGCAGGTTCTGCAGCAGCCGCCACGGTGATGACGTGCACACCGCTTTACTGCGCGGACACGGGAACCGGCTGAGACACTCTGCCAACTGTCGGTCGCACTCGCACAGACGCTGGCCGCACGAGGCTCCCAGAGCTACACACACAATACAAACAACTAGTGCTGTAATGTTACCTACGAGATAGGGCTGGTGCAAATGTTCAGTGGTTTTTGTTAACGACGAAAGTAAACGCTTTTTTAATGGAATTTTTAATTCTAATTAAGCCAGATTTAGTCTGCTTAACTTTAGCTAGCCTGTTTCGGTGTCAATTAGTTTTACCCTCAACAGGACGGAATATAATTATATTATCAAATAACAAATTACTTCTGTATGTGTATTTGTTTTATTTTCATTACTATTTGTACCTGACGCACGTTTTACTACTGTCATCCTTATCTTCACAGGTTTCTTTATAAATAACGAATAATCGATTTTGTCCCGATTTCGATATAGGCCTGAGTTAGCGAATAATTAATTTTATTTCGATTTAGTTCCTTTATTCTTGTAATACTTGTTTATGTAATCAACTGTTTGGACGGTTACATTGAAAATATTTAATGTCGTCGTCGTCGTCGTCGTCGTCGTCATCATCATCATCATCACATCACGGCAATAGGCAAGGTGCTGCCTGTTCCGCCTTCAAAGATCCTCGAGCCATATCTTTCTGGGTCTACCCACATACCTGTGTTGTATGTGGTTGTGTGTGGTTTATATTTCCAGACTTATTTGGCCAGACTTGAACCTGATATTCTTTTTAAATGTTTTTTCCAACGCTGTTTATAATATTTTAATCTTTCACTCAAGTAGAAAACTTGTAATTCTTCCCTTGTGTCTGCATTCTTTATACGACCAAGTTTAGAATACCTTTTACCTCCTCTTAAGCACGGCATTTCCGAGGCTTGTATTTTACTCTTGTTTCTTTGTTGACGTGTCCATAATTCACCCCAATAGGACAGTACAGAGACAGCCATAACTTTGTAAAACTTTAATTACCAATACCAATACTAAAGTAACGAACAAAAATAATTAATGATAAAATTATAGAACAAGTAAGCCATTTTAACTATTTTAGGAATAATATTGGCCGTGATTAGAATTATATTATTAAAATTTAATCTATATATTTTAATAGATTTATAATTTTAAATAAATAATCTTGTTTTTACTTGAATCTGTTTTAAAGTTACGAATTATTATTATTGTGTTTGTATATATTACAATTTATTTAAAATTATAAATTCATTAAAAAATAAATAAAATGTAAACATAAATATTATCAATATAATTGTTCAAGAAGCTGATTATGTGAACAAACGCTACAACAATCAAAAAATTAAACCGGTATAAAATCGTTGCTTGTAAATTTATAAAGAAACCTCTAAAGATACGGGCTGAATCTATGAAACGTAAGTCCGATACAAATACAGTAATAAAAATACGAGGAATACACTTGTAGAAGTAACTAGTTATTTGATAATATAATATATAACAGTGAAATAAACATATATAAACATATATAAATAGTGAAAGAAACATCAAGAGTTACAAAGGGAAATATTAAATTAATTACTCTTTTAAAGTTCAGTCTGTTCTGTAGTGATTCGTGGTAACGAAGTTTATTATTGAGAGTGGAACTAAAGCATTCATTCGAAAAACTTTCAAAATCGTATTGACCAAAAATTATTTTTATTTTTATTTCTAGCAAGATTAATTATATTTTTAAAAAACGCGAACCAAAAAGTTTCAGAATGGTCAAAAACTGAATTTTGAATTTTATAAATGTTATTTTTGAACTGTAACATATCTGACAAAAATAATGGCCTGGAACTGGTTCGGACCAAAATATGCTCAGACAACACATGCGTAGAACAAGTAAGACAGACGTTCAATTGTCTTGGACGTGACATTACTTATGATCAAGATAGAGTTATAGAAAATAAAGTGACGGGTTTTACAAGAATGTGTGGAACGTTTTGGAGAACGTTGGAAAACAAATGTAGAAAAGAAACCCAAATTAAATTGTATAAGACAATGGCAATACCTACACTTCTGTATTGCTCTGAAACTTGGATCATAAAGAAAAAAGATGAACAGAAGATGCAATCAGCAGAAACGAAATTTCTGAATCAGTTAAAAGGTGTAATAGACGAGATCATATAAGAAATGAAGAGATAAAGAGTGATTTAGATATTTTTGCAGTTAATAAAAGGATTAAAGAATACATAAGAAAATGGATTCAACACATCAATAGAATGGAAAAAGTAGGATACCGAAGATGGCGAAAGAAGATTACAACCTTAGAGGCAGATAAAAATTGTTATACCTAAGAAAAGGTTGACTGTGAAATAGGAACAGGACGCTAAAGCCTAAAATCTTTAAGAAGATGATGACGGTGATAAATGTTATTGCAATTTGAATTTGTTCAGTCTATAATAAAACATGAACATTCATTTTCAAAAATGCGAAAGCACAACTTTAATATAAAAGAGATCGATGTGTTGAGAGCGCCGAGTGAAATAATTATTTTCACCTGTAAAAGATGATTTTACCCAATTTATTCATACATTCCTCCTCATCACTGGAAACATAGCTCGCACATATCCCTTACTCCTTCTTAGTAGATAGGCGTAAGAATGAAGTAAACATGTTTTAGATTATTTTAAAGGTTATGCTTTATAGTAAAAGATGCAGGAATTTATTTGTCATTATAGAAAGCATTTGTTGATTAAGAACAGGCGTTTTTTAAGGTAAATATAATTAACGATACAATTAATATAGGGTACAGTAGGTGTTACCACAAAGCGGGCGTCGCCTGTAACACGTCCACACGTATGGGACGAAGTACTCCAGGAACATGGGACAGTCGGCCGTGCTGTAACACCAGTCGTGCATTTTGCAACATCTGTGACAAGAACACGGACACGTGTTAGTTCATCAATAAGTTCTGAATTTTATAGTTGTTACTGCAGGAAGTTGTGAAACAATTTCTTTCTTTTCTTACATTACTTAACTTTCTTACCTACTGTAAATTGTTAAAAAGTAACCATTTTGACAAAAAATTAGTGGTATATCGATGACATTTCATTAACTTTCTGAACTAACATAAATTACTAAAAACAGACACGAAAAATGAATTTAAATGTTAAATCTGTATGTAATTTTTGGCGACATTTGGTATCACCGTTTTAAACAGCGTTATCCGACAGTCTGTAGACTAACTCATTTGGATGGTTGTAATCGCCTACAGCGTAGTACTGTATGATGCGGAAACATTGTACACACCCTCTACATGCAATTAAATTTTTTTTTAAATTGTAAAAATACAGATTCGGATTGGAAAACTTGTAAAAAAAAATCAGGCAAAAGAGAATTCTGTTCTGGAGCAGGTTAGTAATTTTTAATGTCTTTTGACTATCTATAATGTGACTTACATTACAATCACGTGGTGAATGAGCTACATAACTCAACCGTTGTGCGAGACCATCAGGAGAACTCTAAAAGCAACGAGTAAAGAAGCACGCCGTAGTTACGTGCCCTCCCCACACTTCTCTATGGGTCTGAGAATTAGACTTTAACGAAGTCCCAGGCCAGTCGTATGGAAGCGGCCGAAATGATATTTCTCATGCACGTGGCAAGATGTTTATGTTTTTCGAAAAGAAATGCAGATATACGGCAGGAACTGAATATTACGAGTGAACTCAATAGGATTGCCTAAGATCGGCTAAAATGGTTGGGACATCTTAACCGAAGATAACTACCGCATCCCCAAACAACTATGGAATTATAAGCCGAAAGCACAGAGAGATCTGGGACGTCCGAAGAAGCGTTGGAGCGATCAGCTCTAGTCTATCTGCTTGGGACCGGAACAAGAATTTTTATTTAATCCTTGCTGAAGGTAATGATGACTATAGTGAATTTTAACTCAAATCTGAATGTGACCGTTGCAGTGAAAAATGTTTAACTATATAGGCGCACGGGCGAAAAATGGAATTCTGACTTTTAAGAACATTTTATGAGTATATGTGTATGTGGGAAATCACAGTGTTATGAGAAATTTTATTTAAAATACATACTAGGTATCTTTATTAATTTTACAGAATTTAAATTTCTCAACACTCTTTGCAAACTTTAAAAAAAGTTGTTATTATGGTTACAAAAAAAGATTGTATATATATAGACTATATATATATGTATATATATATATATATATAGGCCTATAATAATTAAAGAATAAACACACACACACACACACACATAAATTCTTTTTTCTTAATTATTACATATAGGCCCAACAGATATCTATAGAAACATGAAATTTATTCCATGTTTTTAATATAAAGAAATTTATTCCTAGTTAAAAGCTAGGAATAAATTAATTGTGGTACAAGCATTATCCTTATAAAAACTAAAAATCCAATGAAAATATTTTAGAAATTTTATTGTTTATAGTATAACTGTCTGCTTTACAACTGTTATTGTTTACAGTATAACTGTCTGATTTACAACTGTTATTGTTTATAGTATAACTGTCTGCTTTACAACTGTTATTTTACAGAAACGATAATAGAGTAATCGGGATTCTCTGAATTTTTCTGATAATTTAAAAATTATTTAACTCTGAAATTTACGTAATAAATATATTTCGTTCAAAGCAATGAGCGAGTGCTGGTGCTCAGGGAGGCTAACGGTTATCATTATATGTAAAGAACAGTTCTCGGGCTTCTCTATGTCGAAGCAGGAAATCCGAAAAGTGCTACCGTTAGAAGGATTTTTTATTGTGTTTTGATGAATGTCAATTATGCGGCGTAAAAAAATCTCGTTTAATAATTAAAAAGTAAATACGAAGACAGGTGGCATTGTGAAGAATAAACATGCCTGTTTTTCTGTTTCGTGTTGTCTTTGTTTTCTATAGTGTTTTCTAATAAAATTTGCTACTCTTAGACATGCATCAATAACCTATACCCCGAAAGTTGGTGCCAAACTTCGAGAAATGATTCTACTCATTAGTTTGAAGGAAAAATGTTCAACAAACAAACATATACCGATAAAGGTTTCGTTTTCCGTCTACATGTTTGTATGTTTTTTTTTATAAATTAATTACTACCGAAATACACGACGTGTGGATTCAAAATTTGGTATCCGCAGTACATATACCTTTTCTTATAAGTATAATCAAACCAAAATATTATCTTACAAATTTTTTAATGGCGGCCAATTGAAATTTTAATTTTAACTTTACAAAAATATTCAGTAAATAGAACAAATGTCTTATTACATAAAAAATTGCTCCCTTTTATTAGTAACTAAATAGTATCTCGTTTATGGAATTCGGATAAAAATTAACGGAGACATTACATTTCTTTTAGAACAAAACAGGCTAAATAGGTAAACAACAAGGTAACAATAAGGTAAAATAGGTAGAACAATAAGATAAATAGGTCAAAATTTTCAATCAGCCTCTATTTTGAAAAATTTTAAGGTAATACTTCGGTTTGTTTTGAAATTATAAGAACTGGTAAAAGGACTATGTAGGTAGCAATTTTGTAAGTCCTCGTCTCATTTAAGTGGAGAGTAATAAAAGAAAAACAGTCACTAATTTGTTTTAACAAATGCGGTCGGACAATGAACACACAGGGGGATAAATGAAGCATTTTTCGTAATATGCTTATTGGGCCTTTTCCCTTCATTTGGTGAGTAAAATCATTTCCCGAAGTTTGGCACACCATCTTTTGAAAACATTATTTAACCTATGTATAAAAGATGGTATAGTTTATTTTTAAAGTTGAGAGATAACTGTAATATTTATGTCTGCCTACACTGTGCATTACATGCTTTATTCTTTCAGAATATCCAAATGCCAACGTGCATTTCTCCAAAATTGAAATACATTTATTCGAAAACATCATAACCATCAGCTTATTAGTTGTACTGTATTTTAGTTTTTGAATTCTATCTGATTTACTATAGTTTTTGAAAGTTACCCTGTTTAATATTTAATGTGTGTGTGTGTGTGTGTGTGTGTGTGTGTGTGTGTGTGTGTGTGTGTGTGTGTGTGTGTGTGTGTGTGTGTGTGTGTGTGTTTAACAGTTCTTATAAACTGCCACGGAAAACAGCACTGAACTCACCGTGATTGGAGGAAAGATGGCCATCACCAGCTTAAGTGAATTAAATAATTAAGAATTTTAGAAATTAAATATTAAAGAATAAATATGATGTTTAAAGAAGAATTAAAGACGTTTCATCAAATATTATCTTCTTTTGGTATAATTGTTTAGAAAATAGACTGAAATTTCGGTTTTGTAAATTAACGTCTAAGTTTTATAATTTTTTTTAGAACATTCTAAGAACTTTTTAAAACATTCTTAAAAATGAAATATGGTATTTGCCTTCAAACTTAAAATTTTATTTCTGATTCCCAATATTTGGAAGTGCTGGCAGGATAAATTAATATAAATTAGTACATATTTATTAATATAAATAAAATAAATTAATTTTTAATAAATTAACAGGGTATAATAATTGTTAAACTTTTATTATAGGGCATTGGTTACCTGTCGATGGGGTCCATTGAGTATCCGGAGCCCAGGAATCCGCAGTAGCAGCCATACCCCTTGTAAGCGAGAGGGTTGCAACCCGTCGCACACACCACCATGTTGTACAGGTGTATTACGCTTCTCTTAGGGCTGAAACGTGTTAGCGAATAATTTAATTAAAATTACGACTACCAACGTTTCCTTAATGTTACGTTATATTTATTCAAAGAAAATTAAAGGTAAACAAAATAAATACATATTGGCGAATAAAATGTTTCTACTTTCACATTCATAATTGTTTATAATAATAATTAAAATAATAACGATAGCCATAAAGGAATATAAAAGTTGATAAACATTGGAAAAGTCTGTGTAATTTGGACCACTTAACTTCAAAGAAGCATAACATCGTTTATTCTAATAAAAATAGTACAGATGTTTTGTTCAAACCTTATCACGGTATATTAAATATTTTGGCAAAATATTTCAACATTCATAAACCGATTAAAACATTAGAGGATAGTAGTGAAGCCAGAATGCCTATATGCAAGTGAATGTCTAGCACTGAATTATAATTTAGACAAACTAGAAATACTGGAAAGACGAATTATTAGGAAAATATTAGGCCCAAGAAAAACTTTAGAAGGTTGGAAATTAAGAAGTAATGATGAAATATATCAAAGTATAGAAAATATAACAGAAACAATGAGAAAAAGAAGACTATTATTTTTTGGACATTTATATAGAATGGACGACAATAGGTTAACAAAGCAGATCTTCAAATATCTGTGGGGGAAGAAGACAACAGCAAGTTGGATTAAACAAGTCGAAAAGGATTTAGAAAAAAAAATAATATAAACCCAGAAGAAGCAATTGAAAGAGATGTTTTTCGGGCAAAAGTGTTAAAAATGGAAGGAGTTCAGCGTAGGAGAGAAAAAAACGCAGGTTCAAAGTGAACTGAAGACAGGAAGAAGAGACACAGTGAAAAGATGAAAGAATATTGGAGAAAAAGAAAAGAACAAGGAATAAAGAATTGAAATTGGCATGTGGTCCTTAGGTGACTGATACAACAACAACAAAAAACCGATTAAAAGTAATTTTTATATCAAAACGTGTTTCAATGTAATTTGGACAGATCACGTTTAAATTGGACTGGGAAGTGGCTTAATTTGGACTTGTACGTATAAACATTAGTAACGCACTTTCAAATTATTTATCAAGGTAATTTGTCATTAGAGTTGTAGATAATGATATTGTGTTACCTTCGACTTATGGGACGCTAGTAAAAATAATCATCAACAATGCTGGCACAATATTCATGCGCCCACTTTGCAACAGATTCACTGAATTTAGTCGTCATTAGAGCACCTCTAGTATACACGGCAATACGTTATAACCATACGTTACTACATGGTTACGTTATTACTCGTGTCTGTAGTAACGAGTCTTGCTTTTTAGTAGACTGGGCATCGGGGTCGGTTTCGGCCTGTTTAGGGAATCCTTATACGGTAGCCTAGTCAAGAAAACAACTGACAATCCGATATGTGGACCTTTTCCTTCAGTCCAGCTGCCGATATTAAAGGCAGTGGGTTGATTTTTGTTTCCAGTGGAACCAATGGAAGTCTCAGTAAATCCTGCACCTAATAGTTAAGTAGCGTTCTATACAGTCAGAATAGGGTTATTTCCGAACTTGGAGAAACTGCAGAAGACATGTTAGTGTTTAGTGATTGAAGTAAAGCGATATCCAAAGCCACATGTTGTGGGTGGAATGCTACGTCGTAACGTCATACTGTCGTGTAATGTCAGTGAGCGTTAGAATTTACTGCGGCCTAAATTACACACTAACCGCAAGTCCAAAATATACGCGGTGCAAAGATTACCTTTATTAATATACTAGCTGTTACCCGTTGCTTCGCACGCGAATATTTGACTTTTATTAAGTATTTTAATATAATTTTTATTGTCTATGTGTATAGACATTCTGTCCGCTCGTATAACAATTTTGTACTCATTAGTAAAATTCTCTCCAAAGCTGTTTTCAACACTTGTATTATTTTAACTTGTACTAAATTATTATGTTGGTTGAACAGCCTTTGGAGATTTAAAAGTACCCGTTTATAAAGCCTTTGGTGATATTTATAAAATATCTTTTAAATCAAAAACGCTAAATTCTTTATTTGAAGTGTTACTGTGTTAGAAGCATCGTATAACACATTATACGTTATGTTTTCCTCAACCATGGCTTTTATTTATTTCACCAGTAATCTAAAAACCAAAAACCGTTGTCACCTAACCTCACAAATGAAAAAAAACACGTATTTTTGCTTTGCATTAAGTAATAGGACAATTTACAATTAGTACGTACACTTCTTCTTTTCCATATCGTAATATATCGATACAATCGCATATTATATAAAACATCGAAAATGTACTGCAGGAATGGATAAGTGTACAGTTCCGATGCCGCTAAATAGCTTTTGTTTATTTACTTGTGACTATGGTAATTAATTCTGGTCTCCATGGTGTTTTTGACATCTTTATACGTGTCAACGAAAAGGCATAATTTAAAGGGCCTAAGTCGTGCGGACGGGGTAAAATATCAAATTCCAAGTTAGACAGTATTTTTCGCCTTGTGTCAAAGGTTACCTGTGAAAAATTTGGTGGCAATCGGTGTAACGGTGTGGATTTGTATTCAGTACCCATATATATATATATATATATTTATATATATATAATATAATATAAAAGCAATTTTAAACGGATGAATGAAACTTTAGTCAAAGGTAAATGTTAAATGTTTAAATGTTAACTAAATGTTAGTTAAATGTTTTTGTACTACCTAAATTTACAAAACACTCTGTTAGTTCTGGTAGTATCTTCACACCACCCTGTGTTAACTTGACTTAAGGTTGAAGTAATGTGAGTAATAAACATCTTTCGTTCTCTGCCCCTCATCCATAAAACTTACTGAAAAACCACCTGCAGGAAAAGTTACTCTCGAACGTCATAACGACTTACTCTCTGACAAGGGTCATCTCCCAAACATGCAAATGTAAAATTTTTTTAAGACGGTTCATTAGACATCGATCTAAATTACAAGAACGTCTTCCTAATATTATTTACTTAATTATAGTTTGTCCTTGTTGTAGGAGTACAATAAACATTGTTCAAAATTATGATATGTCAATAAACTGTTAACTTCAGCCCGATCTGATAACGAAAAGACAGAATTTCAACAAATGATACGAACACTAGGAATTCACCGTTCACAAAGTGAAATAGGAGATCTTCAGTGAACAATATACTCGTAGAATCCAGTTTGGTGAGGCAAAACGAGTGTATTATTCAGCGAATGTAGTTGTGTGCTCACCGTGATTGAGTGAACTCTCCCAGCTCCGTAGACGCTCCCCACGGATTGTTTGTGTAGCCGATGTAGATTTTGAACGGCGTCGTCTTGTTTTCCGCTTCTTTTTCATCTGTCACTGCAACAAAGAAAAAATAATCTTAATAAACGTACACAAAGATAATTAACGACATACGTTTTTGTAAGGTGAAGACACTGTAGTATCTACATTGCGTTGTGACCATTTGGTAAGGTGAAGACACTGTAGTATCTACATTGCGTTGTGACCATTTGGTAAGGTGAAGACACTGTAGTACCTACATTGCGTTGTGACCATTTTTTTTGTTCTTGATAATTACAGATTATTTTACCATCACACTGACTTTCAAATTATTACCGTACGATGATCATCCATGCGACAACTTCAGCCATTACCATTGTCTTTATTCATGTTCATAAGACACTGCCCACTTGGGAACTGTGTGCTATCCAGAAGCTTCAATTTTCTCTTCACTGCTCTTCTCCCGTCTTTCCAATAACTTTTCAAAAACCTGTGTTAGTAGACCATTTGTCCTCGGGGATAAATCGGCTTTCTCCTTTCTGCAAACCGTTATAATACTTTCGGTCAGTTATAATACGGCAGTGCTCACTGTTACGTGAACTGAGTTCTATCGTACTCATTGTGTTATGTGTTTGTGTATTGATGTGTTTTAATTATTATACTCTTGACACGTTCGTTATGAACTAGAAGAAAAAACGATTTAACCTGATGATGGGAACGTGTTCCCGAAACATGTCGTAAGACATCAAAGACGTAGTCGCAGCACGGATAAAGAAAAACGTATTTATTAATTTCAATTTCACTGCGACTGGAGACCAAATATAATGAATCTTGAAGCCGGTCAGGCAAACCTGGTCTATAAATATAAGAACGTTAAGATGAAAATAATTAAGACTAGTCTCAACATTAAATTCATTAAGAAATGTTTACACAACAACATAACACCAAATTTTTCCAAAATTAATATTCAAAATAAGTCATTAGCAGCGGTTAAAACTAAATCAATAGCACAGAAGATATGGCAAAAAGAAGAATTAAGCAATTGTATGTGAAAAAGGACAGATTGAACCGTATTTTGTATATTGCACATTTGAAAATATTAAACACTTTGCATCCAGCTATCATTAGCAATGTTATGGAATTGATAGAAGCACAGATAAGAGAAGTAATTAAAGTCATTATATCGAAACACATTAAGAAGTTTGATAACCTATACAAGAAACAACACATGTATGATAACATAAATTGTAAACATAACTTTTATAAACGCGTAGTAAATTATACCAATATCGAATTATGTAATGACGAGACAGAATTAATATCTAAAGGTTTAAAATATAACTTACCTAAACTTAGCAAAAACAGCCTATTAACGTGGAGTTATAAACGCTGAAGCTGCTATAAAATGCATTAAAAACCAAGAAACCCAACAAGTAACACGATCGGTAATCAACAATAAATTGGATCGCATATTGAAAATGGATGGCTTAAGTAAAGGTAAAAACCAGTTTCTAAAATACAAGAAGGAGCTCAACCTTATGAAAACAATAAAACAAAAGATTGACGTAAATAAGGCAATAGTTACCAAAGCCGATAAAGGCAATACTGTAGTTATATTGAGTCAAGCAGATTACACGCAGAAAGGTTATGAATTTATTAACAATAACATTATTAAGACACTTGAGCATGACCCCACCAGCAAATACACAAAGGAACTAAATTCCGCTGTGAACAAATGCATAAATTTATTTGACGCAAATGTTAGACACCATATTAAACAAATAAATGCACAGGCACCCGCATTCACAGGTTTGCCAAAAATACATAAGGACAACATGCCAATACGTTCTATAGTTAACTACACGTCGGCACCTGGGTACAAAATCGCAAAAAAACTTCAACATATAATAAAAAACAGTATAAAGCTAGAGAATAATCATAGTATCAAGAACAATAAAGATTTCATAAACAAAATTAATTCCATCGACTTATTACCGAGTTATAAGCTGGTTTCTTTTGATATTGTCAATTTATACACAAATATACCTATGCAAGAAACAATAGAGATCCTCCAAAACAATTTACTTAATACGGCAATATTAAATCCACAGGAAATTAACGAATTAATCTTGCTATTACGAATAGTGTTGAAACAAAATTATTTTATGTTTGACGGTAAGTTTTTTGAACAAGGAGAAGGGTTGGCCATGGGGTCTCCTTTAAGTGGATTACTGGCAGATATATACCTTAACTTTTATGAAAATAATTATCTACTATCTAACTGTAACAGTTACCACGATAAAATTATCTCATACACGCGATATGTTGACGATACGTTCATGGTTTTTAATGGCACTTGTAGACAAATGGACATGTTACTCAGATACATGAACAACATAAATAACAACATAAAATTCACCATGGAAGTAGAAAATGAAAATTGCCTAAACTTTTTAGACCTTTCTGTTCGAAGAAACGCTGATTGTATCACATATAAAATATACAGGAAACCCACTACTACGGATATAACTGTCCATGCTGATTCATTCCACCCATATACACAGAAAATGGCCTCTTTTAATGCTTTTGTAAATAGACTTTTAACTATGCCTATGAACCAGGAAGATTTTCAAGATGAAGTAAATATTATTAAACATATAGCTGTCAATAATGGATATAAAAGTGATATAATAGATAACTTAATACGCAAACATAGGAATAAAATGGAAAGAAAATCAAAATTAGATGGTAAAAAGAACTGTTATATTTCAGTTGAATATACTAATGTGATTCCTAATATAATAAAAAATGAATTAAGAAAATTAGACATCATCGTGTCCTTCAAAACTACCAATAATATATTGAACATATTAAAACCCCGAACACCCAAAACAACCGAAAACAGTTCTGGCATATATAGAATTCAGTGTAGTGAATGTGATAAATTCTACATAGGACAAACGGGCAGGAAATTTAAAGATAGATACAAAGAACATTTGCCAAAAAAGAACATCAAGTCAATCAAATCCAACTTTGCTTTACATCTGGTAAACAGCAATCACAGTTATAGTGGTTTCACAGATAACTTTACACCCATACATATATGCAGTAAGAGCCGATACATGGATGCCATGGAAGAATATGAAATATATAAAGCGTTTTTATTTCAACCAAACCTACTGCTTAATGATCAATTAACATTTAAATCTCACTGTTTATATGATACTGTATTGAAGAGTGATAACGCTTGTGTACACCAGCCGAATATATAGTTTGACTACGCGGTCAGTTACAGTACGGCAGTGCGCACTGTTACGTGGACTGAGTTCTATCGTACTCATTGTGTTATGTGTTTGTGTATTGATGTGTTTTAATTATTATACTCTTGACACGTTCGTTATGAACTAGAAGAAAAAACGATTTTACCTGATGATGGGAACGTGTTCCCGAAACATGTCGTAAGACATCAAAGACGTAGTCGCAGCACGGATAAAGAAAAAGGTATTTATTAATTTCAATTTAATTTATGATAATTACAATTATATTGTTTTACTTACCTTTGGAAATCAGTTGTTTTTATTTATCCTACATGTTTATTCAGTTTAGGGTAGTTTGAGTGTAATATAGAAATGAGTGCAATCTTTCATTATTATTTTCATAGATTCCAGAACGCCATTGTACATTGAGATACCTTAAAACCATTAAATTGTTTAACGCAGTATTGAAAATTTACGAAAAATCAGTGTATCCCAATTTAATTTGTATACTTAACAATGACTTTGCAGTTCTGGAATATATATTTGTCAAAGTTTTCCGGAGGAGGGACCCGGATGATATTTTACTGGGGGGTTTTCCATACCTCCCAGACGCCTCCGGTAGTTGGCAGGCCCGGATTTAGGTGTCCTGCCGCCCCTAGGCACTATTGTTAGCCCCCCCCCAACAAATAATTTCTATATATTCAATTCTCCTTGACTGCTGAAAAAAAGTTGCTGACAATAGTCATTTCAACTATCTCTATTGCAAATATCTCATTTGAACTTAAATATAAAAGGAAAATGGGTGGTGGAATTGTGAAAAAGCCTACATTTTTTTAAGTTTTATTAATATTTATTTACGTGTACACTTTAATAACACATAGATTATAACAAGTAATATACGTGGGCCTACTTTCTTTTTATAGGTTTATTTATAGACCTACATGGTTTGGTTTTATCATCAAACATAGTAAAATCAATGAAAGTAATGTAAACTGGATAAATAGAACAAATAATTTAAGAGTAATTGAATAACATCCCAAATTACATAAATGGCTTGATTTTACATTGGCTTTCGTCTTGCTTTGATCAGTGAAAATTCTTCAATAAGGCCTTCAAAGTTATTTGTTCACTGTTTAAAAATTCTGCCTCAACATGCAGGATTGACAGTAAGTTGATATTTTCCTCATTCATTGTGGATTTAACACGTGATTTAATTCTTTTTAAAACAGAAAACGTACGTTCTGCCGAACAGTTAGAGATAGCTATACACAAATACA
The DNA here is from genome assembly GCA_034769895.1 of Magicicada septendecula. Lineage (NCBI taxonomy): Eukaryota > Metazoa > Arthropoda > Insecta > Hemiptera > Cicadidae > Magicicada > Magicicada septendecula. The sequence continues at coordinate 150,597,928 of CM068373.1, forward strand.
TACGAAGAACTATTGTAATATTTGGAAATGCTGATCACCGCTATGTCTCCGACCACCGCTATTGATAGCCCCAGTGTCAATACCGTTATTCAATGATATAATTAAAGGTTATTTCAAAACCATTTTCTTCAATTTGGCCATAATGCAAGTGCCCAATACAAATACTGTAATTAAAAAACCGAAAACATAAAATTTTAACAAATAATTTTTCACCTTGTGCCGCCCCCCTGAGCCTGCCGCCCCTAGGCACGTGCTTAGTGTGCCTAGTGGGAAATCCGGGCCTGGTAGTTGGGGGGACTGCACCACATGTCCAGGCTAGGGGCCCATTAACTCTAAAGCCGGCCCTCTCGAGTATACTAGAAAATAGATCATCTATATTTCAAAATTAACGGCAAACTGATCCTTTTGAACCTTGATTTACAGTCAACGATTATATTATTTAACATATATTATTAAGAATAAAAAATTATGGACATAATCTTTTTGTCAGTTACACTATTAACATAACATAATAAATAATTATAAAGTATATAAATGGTAAACATGACGTTTTCCTCTTTCAGTCAATGTTTCCACCCGACTCTTCTTTCCGTCATAAATATTCAGTTTCTCCATAGTTTTATTTACTTTCGTAATCTCTGAGGCCTTCCACGTCTTCTTGTCGAACTCCAATCCGTTATTCTCGACGTCTGTCTGTTATCTACTTTTCTCTTCTGACATGTCTGTGCGCGTCAACTTATTCCTATGAAGTAAACTTATATTTATTTTTCAACGCTTTTTTGTCTTCTTAATTCGTTATTAACGCCTGTTTTCTAATGCTGTTGGTTTTTAAACTCTTTAGTTCACGGAGAATGTCTCGCGAATTTAACCCTAGGCACGGAGGAACCAAAAACCCTCGTCAAGAACAAAGCGGTCAGCAGATTGGCGGTACAGACCGGCATAATCAAAATACCGTATACTGTATTCACTGTACGTTAAACAAGCAATATGTATGTACTTTGTCACAAACAATTCCAGTCATCACTTTGTCCGTCCGACAAAGATTTATTTCACCAATCCGTACTACAAACGGTACAGAAGAGAAACTGACGGTTTGTTTGAAATTGTTTAATTCAAATCTGCTTGTCGGACATGAGCGTTAATTTACGCTGGACATGTCGCATATAAATGAAGACAAAACGTTTTTATTAAAAACAACAGTCCGTCGGTGTAGCGTTCATTTGTATGCACAGATAAGTGAAAACCAGTGGACACTCAACACCGCCAGCTGTTTAATTTCCTTTGAATACTGAATAGCACTTTGAGAAAATAGACATTTTGATGTGTAAATCCTGCTCGTAGATGAAAGTGTCCGAAAGTGATAAACGCAATAAACTTTCTGCTTTAAATAGACTACCTTTGTTCTTTACTAGGAATCAAAGGAAGGTTTTGAATTCAACAGACGTTTCGTCTCTGATGAGTTGCGAATTAAGTTTTTCAAGTACGCATATCCTTACTTAGCCAAGTAACCTTCTATTTATTTTTTTTTGTAATCTTTTTCTTTAAACCTGCCTGAAAATTTTGAAAAAAGAACAGAATTTTCTGGAATTAGCAATGTTCTTTTGTTATTATGTTCTGGATATCGCAGGGAGGCCACTTCTAACTATTGTGCGTGCACCATGACTTGAACCACCTTTTCACTTTTTTTTGAATGGCTCTTTTATTGTTTTTCTGTTCGGGTCAAGCACGCGCAATTCAAACCATATAAATGTAGCTCGTTTTATGTGCTTTAAGACGGTCGAGTCAGAAATTTATAAAACTTTATCAAAACGTTTAACTTGTACGTTTTCTTTTTTACTTCCATGTTCCGTAAGAAAAAAGGAAGTATGGTAATCGTGAAAAAAAACTGTGTTCGCGATAAGGGCTGATTCTGATTGTACAACTCTCAAAACGTGAAGAAAAGTCATTTTCCGAAAAGTGTCTGCGTGTGTCTGTGTGTAGAATTTTTCCTATGGCGAATGATAACTGCCGCAAAATCAACAGGAATCAAACAATTTTTGGCATATGTACCCAAGTTGTAGAGGACTCAAGCCCTATTGATTTTGGTGAAGATCGGTTAAGGGGGAGGGGTAGTTTACCAGCAACGTTTTACGTTTTAACAAGAGTAAAGTCATTGTTGCAGAATAACGGTTATGGACTATAGGTGTGTGTGGTGGGAATTGATGATGGGAGGGAATTGGCGCTGAGGTTCAAATTTTGTGTTTGGATCAATGTATCAAATAGTGTATGTGATCTGTAATGTACTTGTTCATTTAATATGTTGTTTGGTTGTAATGTGTGATATCTGTATATTTCAAATTGTTCAGCTGTGTTTAATTTTCTACTTTTTGATAAGTAGTGTAATATTTCCATGTTGTGTTCTATGTTTGTGTAACTATGGTTTTCATTTTGTAAATGTGTGGCAAATGTGGAATGTATGTAATTTGTGGTGAGGGCTTTTATATGTTCTGAAAATCTGGAATAAATGATCTTCCCGTCTGGCCGATGTAGAATTGGTTACAATCATTACAATTTAATTTATAAACTCCTGTTTTACTGTATGTGTCTGTGTCTTTGTTAAAATTTATATGTTTCTTAATGGTGTTGTTGGTTCTGTAGGCTATTTTATAATTGTGTTTTCTAAATGTGTTAGCAATTTTGTGTGTATTGGAGTTGTAGTATGTAAGTGTTATGTACTTACTGGGTTGTGTGTTGTTGGTCTGATGTGTTTTATTTTTATTTTTTGTGTTTAGGATGCGTTTGTGTATTTTATTTACTAAATCGGGGTTGTATCCATTTTTAACTGCTATATATTTGATTGTGTTAAGTTCTTCCTGGTAATCATGTGTGTTTAGGGGTATTGAAGTGAGTCTATGGAGCATGTAGTTGAATGCTGCATGTTTGTGTTGAGTTGGGTGGTTGGATGAGTTATGTATGACCATGTCTGATGTGGTGGGTTTCCTGTATATTTTGTATGTGTGTGTGTTGTTTGTTTTGGTGATTGTGAGGTTTAAGAAGTTTAAACTATTATTTAAAGACCTCACAATCACCAAAACAAACAACACACACACATACAAAATATACAGGAAACCCACCACATCAGACATGGTCATACATAACTCATCCAACCACCCAACTCAACACAAACATGCAGCATTCAACTACATGCTCCATAGACTCACTTCAATACCCCTAAACACACATGATTACCAGGAAGAACTTAACACAATCAAATATATAGCAGTTAAAAATGGATACAACCCCGATTTAGTAAATAAAATACACAAACGCATCCTAAACACAAAAAATAAAAATAAAACACATCAGACCAACAACACACAACCCAGTAAGTACATAACACTTACATACTACAACTCCAATACACACAAAATTGCTAACACATTTAGAAAACACAATTATAAAATAGCCTACAGAACCAACAACACCATTAAGAAACATATAAATTTTAACAAAGACACAGACACATACAGTAAAACAGGAGTTTATAAATTAAATTGTAATGATTGTAACCAATTCTACATCGGCCAGACGGGAAGATCTTTTTATTCCAGATTTTCAGAACATAAAAGCCCTCACCACAAATTACATACATTCCACATTTGCCACACATTTACAAAATGAAAACCATAGTTACACAAACATAGAACACAACATGGAAATATTACACTACTTATCAAAAAGTAGAAAATTAAACACAGCTGAACAATTTGAAATATACAGATATCACACATTACAACCAAACAACATATTAAATGAACAAGTACATTACAGATCACATACACTATTTGATACATTGATCCAAACACAAAATTTGAACCTCAGCGCCAATTCCCTCCCATCATCAACTCCCACCACACACACCTATAGTCCATAACCGTTATTCTGCAACAATGACTTTCAGTATTTAATCACACTGAGGAAGAGGCACAACACCTTGAAACGTTTGTGACAGTGAGAACAAAAGTAAGTTCATTTGTGAAAGTTTTTTATATATAATAATATTAAAAAAGTGAACAAAGAGGATGAATCAACAAGATATTTATAAGAGTAAAGTACTTAAAAATTCATTTAAAGTTTTTAAAACAATGATAATTGATAAAAATAAAATAATTTTGTTGCCAGGCAATTAAATTATAATTTTTACTTTCATGTTCCATAAGGAAATGGAAGTATCGTGATCGCGAAAACAATCGTGTTCTAGATAAGCGCTGCTTCTGATTGTACTACACTCAAAACATGAAGAAAAGTCATTTTCCGAAAAGTGTGTGTGTGTGTGTGTGTGTGTGTGTGTGTGTGTGTGTGTGCGTGTGTGCGTGTGTGCGTGTGTGTGTGTAAATGGAAAGGGTAATTGAAGGGAGAGGTGATAATTTTTTATATCTGCACTATGTTATCGGCAACAAAGAAGTAGTTTCTATGGAAATATTTAATTTAAATTTGTTAAACATAAAACTCGATTTACAATGAACACACTTAACTTGATAAAAAGTATCGAACCGAATTCAAGTAAATGATTTTAAATATAAATCTTAGAACGTGGTAGTCCATACCGATATTTTTCTTTTCTTTTCCGGATTTCACTCGAGGGAACCTGTATTTCTTTATAACAAAATAACCACCTACTTAGACATTTTTGTCTAACCTTATTAATTTTATTTTGTTTTATTTCACAGGGTATTTGCCTTTAAAGGTAATAGGTTTAATGTTTGTTGCCGAAATCCGTATCTGCGACTGATCTTTAGTTTCTTTGACATTTTAAACATCGTCTAAAAAAGAGTATTAAAAGATACAAAGAATAGGCCTACTATTCTTTAGACTAATACAAATTACAATTTTTTTTTTTGATAAAGATAAATAGGCCCACAAAATAATTTTTTGTCAGCAAGACACTCAGATCTCCAATTTACAAGTCTGTAAAAATACACCATTCCTTATCACAAAGCTCATATGCAGGCTATAGTCTGTTCAGTGCGTATATGCAAGGGTAGCTTTCAATAACTAGACCTACTGTAAAGCTGCAGAACCAAAAGTCTTCTTCTTCACTTCCAGGACTAGTTTGGAACCTGTTCCGGCACACATCTCATCCTCGAACCTCGGACGACCCACGTCTCTTCTACCAATGGCTTTATATTTAAGCGCCGCTTTTTGGAGTCGATCCTCCGTCTCATCCTTTGCAAAGATTACACCATTGTCTTCTGTAAGTTCAAATGATTGTACTTACATCTTTTACTTCTAGTTCTGCTTTTATATCTTCATTTATTCTTTTGTCTTGCACTGGATAATTTAAAATATTTCAAAGAAACTGCGTTTTAGCACTGTGAATCTTTTCGTCATGACCCACACCTCAGTCGCATACGTCAACGTCGGTAGTGCAATTGTCTTATAAAATTTAATCCTTGTGCTGAGTCTTGTTTTATTTATAACATTTCTGTGATTCGATTCCACAAGTATTCCTAACTTGATTTATCACGTCTTTCATATCAGCTTCAGATTCATAGCTTACTTCACATCCGAGATATTTAAAACGGCTCAATTGTTCTAAAGTACTGTTGTTTATGGGTATCCTAGTCCTCGCTGGATATTTACCTTTAAAAGCCACGGTTTTTGTTGTTTTTTTCTGTGAAATTGTCAGTGAGTATTGTGGAGTCTTGTCAGTCAGTATCTCTTGCTACTTGGATGACATGGGTGTTTGTAAATCATCCTCATTGTGGCCGAATTCTACCAGAGACTTTGTTTCCTGGAGTAGAGCATAGTCCACTACCTGGTGATGCGTACGTCTCTCTTGCATTACATTCGTAAGACAGCAATCACGTTGTATCGTTTGTTCTATCTTTTCTGATACGTATTCTGTTTTTTTCAAAGATATTTCAAATTTGTTCCAATTGTTATGTAAAAATTAAGCAAACATTTGTATTATATTATATGGTATTGTATGTGTATATTTGCACATGTAACCAACAAACATCGGCTTGTTGGTTTCTTTAAGTTATGCACGTCATAATTTAAAGAAAAGTTTGTACAAGTAATTCAGTTAATCGGTCAACAAGCGTGGCGGGTGTGCAAATGTGGCCGTACGCACGCAGGCGTGCAGGTATGTGACCGTCGGCGCAGTTGACGATTTCTGTTTAACAGGCCACAAGCGCAGTCGATGTCATTGAAGGGTAGAGGATTTTCCCCGGCGCAACGACGAACCCCGTACATTTGATCACCATTTTCGGCAACTAGGACCCCCTTCTCCTAGTTGGCAATACCCTTCACATCTCCCAATCGCATGGAGAGTGAACTGCTAGGAAAGTGAACGTTTTACCGTATTAGAGCGTTCATGGAGGGGAAACAATTTCCCCACGCTAATTATACAGCGGATGGAAAACGATTCCCTCCAACCGTGGCAAGGAAACGTGGAAACGGTCGCTCAACCGTGGCAACTTCTACTCCGATTATCAACCGGGTATTCACTAATGCAGTACCTTGTACGAACGATAATTACTTTATACTATATTAACGTTGTGTCTGTAATGTAATTGCCATCTGAAATTTAATTAATTAATTCCCTTACTGCTTTTGTCTTGGCTGTTCGCTCGTGTAGGTGAATAGTGCATGACCAGCTTTTAAAATTCCCGGAGGAAATAATCTAACGATTAGATGAATAACAATATAGGCGAACGGGTGTAGGCCTACACTGTTTTGTAGTTTAAACAGCTACAGGGTCACGAACCAGTATGTCATTAACAGCTGACAGCGCCATTCGTGAACTCTAGCGGTTTTGGTTTTACTCACTGCCATATTTCCTATCAGTCACATTGGGAACTTAACATCCCTCAGATTCAAAATCTGTACTTTAAGTAAGCTGCTTGTGGCTTTAAATAGCTTTCGCTTTGTCGGCCTTACAACTCTTCTAAGTTACGAACTAATAACAGTAACAACAATATTATAAAGTATTATAAAGAAATTGATAGTAATTATGTTATTACAAAAGTACGAGGAACAAGGATATAAGTACAAAATCTGTGTTTCCTGAAAAGGGTTCACGATGCAGACGAAGTACCGGTAATATGACAAAAAATTATGATAAACAAGAGAAGAGTTTGAGATATTCACATTGAAATATTAATTTTGTACTGTATGAAATGGCATAAACATCTCGAGAGGATGTAAAAAAAACCACAACTAGGTTGCCTAGGCAAGAAAAAACAAAGCGTAAAGAAGAACGAGTAGACTGAGGAAAATAGAGGGGAACCATATTTGGCGGGGTGCCTAGTATTGACGATGGAGCGAGATGACAATGATCCCTGGGCTCAGGACACCGCTACACCCTGCTGAACTGAGTCCCCAGCGGAACGTAATCACCGACTCATAGGTAGGACCCACCCCTATGCCGTGGACGTGCCCGTTAAGAATTACTTAGGTAGAACAGAAACGAGGCCACTGGCTTTCCTTAGGACGTGTCAATGACCACGTGTAATGCCGTAGACAAAGGCAAGTACAATAATAATATTGTATTGTTCTGCGTCAACAACGTACATAGAGGGCAGGAAGTCGATACCTGACGATGGTTTAATCACCAGAAAAGCTAGTCGGATTGCAGCTGTTAATAGATTGGAATAATATAAAGTTTGAAATGTTTCGTTGAAGTGGAACTGGGCCGGACTGAGTGGCAGGGATGGAAAGAAAAATGGACGAAGAGGACAACAGACTGGCAGCAGTCATTTGGAGTCAGATGGCAACATCTAGTGTCATGGATAAATGGTAGATAGTTTGCCATTGGCGACTGAATCAGTAAGACGAAGTCACGGTAGAGACGCTTAGAAGAGGTTGAGAGAGGACTGCAGAGGACAGTTACCTAATGAATCTGACAGACCTGGAATTTAGTTGCATGTGTCGACTAACCACACAGTGTTATTGGTTACTACTATATCTGGACACCCCACAGTTTTGGTATTAACTTTAATTTATCATCAAAATGTTGTTCCGCACTTGAGCGATCTCCTACCGAAAACCTGAATTATTTGGAAAACTATACTCCAGGGTATAAAAAGTGACATCGGAAACGTGCTTTGGTGCGACACGTTCAGCCGGTTATTATATCATTTTTTGAAACGTTCACTGCGGGCGGTAAGTGGTCACCGACGGAAATTAAATTACCGGACATTACGCGACGCGGTAAGTGCGGTGAAGAAGTGCAGAGCCGCCTAATTGAGAATTACCTGCGTCTGCTTTCTTTGCGTCCCACTGGTTTCGACGGTTTCCAGAGTCGCGCAGTTTCAGTCCAACCGCGCGTTAATTTACTGTTCTCTGACACAGTGATGTTCTTCTTCTTCTTCTCCTCAACCAACGTTGGTGGGCTATGCTATTTTATCCCCTTCCGAAGACAATCTCTTAGTCTCTACATACTTTTCCCTTCCGTTATTTCATCCGTATACTCCTGGCTGCACTTCCCCCTTCCCACTACGCCCCTCAATAATTCCATAGATCAGGGTAGGGAACCAGTTTGAATGGCATAACAGGTGACCAACCATACTGCTTCTCCTTTCTGCAATGATTTAAATAGAACTTTTCTTTCATCCGTTCCTTCATCATCAGTCACTCTTTCTGTACACAAAATTCTTATTGTCTTCCTTGCCAGCACCACTTCTCAAACGTTTCAAGGCATCAGCACCTTTCCAAATTGCTCATTGTCTAGGTTGCTGAGCCTTATGTGCATATGGTTCAAATGAAATGATATATGAATTTCTTCCTGGTTACCAGAGACACGTTTTTATATGGCGGAAGGGACATTTTCTTGAAAAACGATCCTTTTGCTTGTGCAAGTCTTCTTTCTTTACATCACTGGTCCATCTTCCATTTGATATATCCTTAACGTAACGGTTCAGCTTTTAAGAATGCTAGGCTAAGGCTAAGGTTAAGGCTATCTAGTCCTGGAAACTCAATCCAGTCACTGGTGAGTTGCCGGTTTCGTGCCGGAGATTCTGGTGTTGTCAAGTCATTCTGTCGATTCTCTCTGTAAATAGAAAAACAAACAGAATTATCACTGTTGCACACCACTATAGAAAAGTTATTCCGATTAACGCATTCAAGCTTCTCAGCTCATCTTCAGATTGGAAATAACAAGAGAATAAAACCACTGTCACCCCCCCAAACAAGCTATAAGTCAAATGTCCCTTCCCAACCACCGATCACTGTCACCCCCGTCTGTACAGTTACACATTTTTCTAGCACATTCCTTGTGTTTGTGTGTTTTATTCTCTTGTTGTTATTTCCGATCTGACGATGAGCTGAGAAGCTTGAAAGCGCTAATCGGAATAATTTTTCTATAGTGGTGTGCAACAGTGATAATTCTGTTTGTGATTATAACCACTAACACTACTTTCTTAATTAAAAATGGAAAAATGTGTAGAAAACTGTAAATGTGTCTTCGTCTTCTTTTCCTCAACCCGGTGGTTGGTGGGGTGGCAATTTCCTGCTTACTGTAAATGTGTCTTCGTCTTCTTTTCCTCAACCCGGTGGTTGGTGGGGTTGCAATTTTCTGCTTACTGTAAATGTGTCTTCGTCTTCTTTTACTCAACCCGGTGGTTGGTGGGGTTGCAATTTCCTGCTTTCCGTAGAAAGTTTCTTAATCACCACGTATCATCTTCCTTCTTTAATCATATCCGTGTAATCTGTCTGGGCCTTCCCCTCCCTCTACGCCTCACGATCATTCCTTCGATCAGGGTGTTGAATCACTTTGAATTCCTCAGCAGATGACCAATCGTACTGCTTCTCCTTTCCGCAATGGTCCCAGTCAGCGTCTTTCTTTCATCTGCTATCCTCAAAACTTCATCATTAGGTACTCTTTCCACCCATGATTCTTAAGATCTTCTTTAAGACACTTCAAGGTAGACAAAAGCTTCAAGGTTGAACGAAAAGCTTGAAGATAACATAGGTCTGTTACTATTTTGCCATTGCAGAGGTTACTGGCATTGACGAATACTGAATTGTTTTATGTGATACCATCCTAACCTCATCATTCTTATAAAGAATGAAGCGTGTTGAGGTGTTTAGCTGTTATATAATAAAACTCTATAGTAGGATTTTTCAAAAATATTGTATACAAGGTTTACTCATTCACAAAAATTTTTATCTTAGAATGTTACACTATTACAGATTACAGAACCAATCATACTAATTTATATGTAGGCTTACAGTAGTTATAGTTTAATAAATAAAACTACTGTACACAAGTTAAAATGTCCGACTATTTGAGTACTTACAGTATTTTGGAAAACGCATTATGTTCGAAAGCTGATGACCTTCTGTATTTCAATTCATATAAAAAAGACAAAGTGTAAATGTATCGACTAACAACAACATATTAGACAACTGTCACCGCGGAAAGGGCTGACGAGCTATAGGCCTACATTCCTGAATGGAACTGTTGATTACTCTACACGGAGAATAAATCTAATCATTACAAAAAGCAGTTCAAAACACAGACTCTCAGTAGGCCTAAGTACACTAAATGGTATTCTATAAGTTAAACAAGTATCAAAAGACAACAACACATAACTTACAGCTTTGAGCTGTGATCATTAAAACGGAACGGAACAACTTTAAACTCTTGAATGCTACAAAAATAGGCTTATGAAGTTGAGCTGAGGAAATTCCGAGACTCGAAAGAGTCACAAACAATAGAGTCCAAAACAGATACCAAATATTCAAAAATACACAAAACAAAGATAAGCAAAGGTAGCATGACCTCAAACGAATTAAACAAATGATTGTAATGTAGCAGTAATCAACACTCTGCATAATAACAGCTAAAACAAAAACAGACCCGTGGCATTTGTTGTCTTAAAATTAAATATCTATACCTTATATGTGTTATGAAATGTTACGTTTTGAAATAATTATTTTATATCTACTGTTTCAACATAAATGTAAATAAAAATATATTTACTTATATATTTCTGTAAATTTATGTGTACATAAAACGTCATTCATTGTAGGCTGACGCCGCCTGCGCCGGTTATCTAGACAAATGCCTATAAATTTTTAGTGTTTCTTTGCACGTATAGAAATAAAATTAATTTTGAAAACTAGTCAAGTGAAAGGTAGTCTGTGAAAGAAAGTAAGCTGAAAGTACAGTCAGGAGCAGCAGAAGAAAGGATCGAAGTAATGGCTCGATAAATTGCTGGAAATTGCAACATTGAACGTGACGACGCAATGGCTGGTTAAACAATGACTCGCAGCCAATGGATCGAGCTCGCGGCCTTGCCACTGAACCAGTTAATGAATTTAATGAGTTTACTTTTAAAAGGCAGTTTTTTATTCTTTAAGTCCAGTGAACGAAAAGATGAGTTTAGAAGCTGTAAATTGTGAGTAAGTATATAAAAGAAAACTACTTTCTGAAGCTTTGTTTTAAGTAAACTTTTTTTTACTTTCATAATAATTGACTTCTTTTTACTCAACAGAAGTTTTTACTTTTACCGAGTCAATATGTCGATCCAACTAAGGTAAGTATTACTCTCAATGAAAGCGATGCCGCGCATCTGATTTGTGACGATCTCACTTTTTGAAATTCCGTTGTACTTTACTTTGCTCATTTAATAATGCCAGTACTAACATGGATACGGGAGTTCAGTGCATCTCACTGCAGTTGCATACTTGATCAAATCTGGAAATCCGAGATGATCTCCAAAGAAAGTTTACTTTTAATCGTGTCCCTTTAATTTCTGTAAAGTACGTCTAATAAATAAGAAAAAAATAATTAACAATGTAAAAGAATTATAACGAATAATACTATAACAATAATGATAGTTGGTAGACTATTTTTATTATAGTATGTGCATTATTAAAAATGTTTATTAAAAACGTAATGATGAATTGGAATAGGGAACCACTTAGGAAATCCGTGCTGGAGCTGCTCCTGATTGCTGCTCCACAAATAATATAAATAATAATGGCTCCCATGTGTACCACCGAAGTAGCTTAGCAGTAGACAGGGTAGGCTGCCTTATGTGAGCCGTTCGGCATACAAGGAAGGCAGTGTGGCCAGCACTACGCTTCAGCCGCCCATTATTATCCCCAGGATGTTATCCCAGGTACTCATTTCACAGGCTGAGTCGACCTGGAGGCTGAAAAACGCACCTTGATTTTATGGTGCGGGCCCGAAAATCGAACCCGGGACCTCTAGGTTAGTAGCCAGGTGCCATACCCACTGGTCTACTGAGCCGCTACAAATAATATTAAAATAAATTAAATTAATAAATTTGAACAGAATTTACAATCTTTCAAAATTAAAAAAAAAAAAACATAAATACCTTGGCTGTAGCCTACTAAAAGGCAAAAAAGAAACAATATAGTAGTTTTAATTTAAGAAATTTAAAAGTTCTTCAATATTTCGGGCTGAAAGCACGCACGTTCAAAAACCCCCTCAAAATTGTCGTCAAGATTGACATATGGTATTACCTTATTAAAGACGCGTGGGGCATTATTGTTGTAAAGCTACTGATGTTTTCAGTTATTCTCGATCGCGCAACAAAATCCGTGGGTTTTCCGAAGAATATAGCTTTTATCTCTTATAATAAAAACCACATAAAATGTACTTCCTAGGCTTACACGGTCGGGGTCAATGCTGTTAATATTCCTTCCCGGGCTGTTTGGCCGAGGTCCATTGTTTTCTACAAAACCAGACGTTTCGGCAGTGCCATCGACTGTCATCATCAGTTTAAAATCGAATTACGTGGTCAGTAACGTCCACCAGCTTACGTTAGCGTAACTCGATTTTACACTGATGATGGCAGTTGATGGCACTGCCGAAACGTCTGTTTTTGTATGAAACAATGGACTATGGCCAAACAGCCCGGGAAGGAGTTTTAACAAAAATCACATAAGATATTTAATTGATAATAAATACAACTTCTTTACTGATTTATTTATGATTTAAGACATAAGATGTTTATAGATAGATTAATCATCTCTCTGATTAATCGTTTCAATCCAAGCTGCGGACTGCTCAAAACTTGATGCAATTGCCATACGACCTGACGGTGCAAAAGCAGTTGCCACAACCGCCATTGGTAACCTGTGGTAGCAGATGTGGAATACGCGAAAAAACTCGATGCAATTGCCATATGACCTGACGGTGCAAAAGCAGTTGCCACAACCGCCATTGGTAACCTGTGATAGCAGATGTGTAATACGTGACAAAACTCGATGCAATTGCCATACGACCTGACGGTGCAAAAGCAGTTGCCACAACCGCCATTGGTAACCTGTGGTAGCAGATGTGGAATACGCGACAAAACTCGATGCAATTGTCATACGACCTGACGGTGCAAAAGCAGTTGCCACAACCACCATTGGTAACCTGTGATAGCAGATGTGGAATACGCGACAAAACTCGATGCAATTGTCATACGACCTGACGACGCAAAAGCAGTTGCCACAGCCGCTATTGGTAGCCTGTGGTAGCAGATGTGGAATACGCGACAAAACTCGATGCAATTGTCATACGACCTGACGACGCAAAAGCAGTTGCCACAGCCGCTATTGGTAACCTGTGGTAGCAGATGTGGAATACGCGACAAAACAAACTTTCTGCCGTGAATCAGAGAGTCCGTAAAAGGCAAACGGCAGGCGACGTGAACAAGTTTGCATCACCAGACTGCGAATTGGCCACATGCAATTGACGTCTTCGTACCTCCTACAAGGACAAGAACGACCCCCTGCACTTGTGGTAGAACATTTATAGTGAAACATATAACTGAAGACTGTAGTGTTCTTGCTGAACTCAGACAAAGACTCAGAGTAAAAGACAACGTGAAAGAAGACATCGGAAACGAACAGTTAGCGATAGACAGAACTCTGTTCTTCCTAAAAGCAGCGAAATTAGTGTATCGGCTCTGACAAGATTGTTTTGTGTCTAAGTATGGACGAATTTCCACATTGTCATCGGTAAGCTAGAATTAGGTGAGAATCGAACATGTAGTTGAGCATCGAGGTCGACGTCATCGGTCTGAAAACCATAGTTGCCAATCCCTCAAAACATAAAAAAAAATAATAATACCTCCTCCTCCTCCTCCTCCTCCTCCTCCTCCTCCTCCTCCTCCTCCTCCTCCTCCTCCTCCTCCTCCTCCTCCTCCTCCTCCTCCTCTTCTTCTTCTTCTTCTTCTTCTTCTTCTATGGCCTCACAGTTCGAAGTCGAATCTTAGCCTCCATAATCATCCGCCTCCATTTTTCCCTGTCCTTGGCGATCGATGTCCATCGTTTTATTTTAAGTAAATTATCAGCATCCCTCGCCACTGCGTCTTGGGTCTTCCGACAGGCCTTCTACCCTCGATTTGACTAAACAGTACTTTCGTAGGTATTCGGTTGCCTTCCATCCTAATGTTGTGTCCTGGCCATTGAAATCTATGCAGTCGGATGGTGGTGGCCAGCATTGTTTTTATACAGCTTGTATAGTTCCTCATTGTGACGCATTCTTCATATCCCATTGACTTAGATAGGTCCATATTCTTTTATCTAAGACATCTGAATTAGTCATGTCTTGAGTGAGATTCTTGACTGTTAAGAACGATTCTTTAATGATACTGGAAGAAGAGAAGAAGAGTCGGAGTAGAAGACTGAAGTCCTGGATGGTAGGCTATATTATGTGTGATTTGTAAGGAGATGAAAGGTCAAGCATGGAGTAGATAGGAAGGCGGTAAATGTATCTAAATAGGTAGAGAGTCAAATGCCAAACGGTCGAGTCAAAACTGAAAACTCGCTTCGCTCGTTCAATTATAATATTCTTTCATATTCCTTTTCAGAAATTCTTTTTAATTTTCATTGCACAATTGCCATTATCACGTAGGTGCCAATTTCCTTTTGCCAGTTAAGTTCAATGAATTCTTATATCCGCAAACTCTTATTCGGTCAGCCTCTGCTGCCCATAGGTAGTTTCAACGTTTTTATAGGTTGTTGTATTTTCGTCACGTTATTATTTAATATATCTCTTTGATGTATTCAATCATTCCGTGCGCGCGCGCGCGGTACAAGTTCAGAAACAAGGCTTTTAGTCAGATCGCGTAATTTGTCTACCAAATGATTTATAGACATTATGTAATTAATAGCGACTCGACGTGTAAATGTTTTGAATTTACAATAGTTATCGTGAGACATACTTCAAATAGACAGTTAGACAGACAGACAAACGCCAAACGGTCGAGTCAAAACTGAGAACTGGCTCAGCTCGTTAAAAAATGATGAATGCAACACGCAGGTACATCAGATGTATTGTTACTTTATATACCCGAAAAATGTCTCCTTTTAATTTTAAATAGAATATTAATTCGTCATCTGTTTTTTGTGGGAATTTAATTTTCATAATCACGTCGTTATAATAATATCGTATAGTTGTTTGTACAGGAGATGATTCTGTTAAATGCTCGACTCCTGGTATGCAGACGAATTGTGTTGATGGAGAAACACGGAGAAAGGACATGTAATGGAGAGAGGGGAATTAAAGACAAAGTGCGGGAAAGCGTTGCACGCGGCGCCGGAGCCACACTGGCTGGCTGCATTAGCAACTCTCTCTCAACCCCCATGCCCACCCACACCCGGCTCTCTCACACACCCCGTAGCGTTCTCTTCCCGTACTGCTGTTGTTAATTATTCACCTACAACTAATCGAAAACAACCGTTACAAATGTATTCCAATTTTTATTTCCCCTGATTAGTGTTTATTTGTCTTCAAAGTTAATTTACAAACACTTAAATTTTAATTCCATTTGTTTTTAAGCTAAAACATTTGTCGTCGAGTACGTGGAAAAATTATATTGTTTGCAAAAGGTTTGTGAGGTTCTTAACTTTAGTTCACGTAACTACTATAAAAAAAGACCTTGAGATAACACAATGATATTGTTTTGCATTTTACACAAAATAGTTAGTTGTATGTGATTACTTATTGAGAAGTCTATCCCCCTTTTATTATACAGAAGGGGCTCAAACTTTCTTGCAAAAACCCAACAAAGAATTTATCTAGGGCACCTCCATATTCTTTCTATTCCTATAGTCCACTTCTTTTTACTTATATAGCATTTGTTATTTACATTCCTAGATGTACATATTACCTTAAAACCTTTAATACATTTAATTTAATAAATTTTTATGCCGTTTATTTATGTAATTAATTTATTTTGTATTTTATTTTAATATACTCAAATGGTTTTTATTATCATAACTCATAATTTACACATCTGTGTTGTTTTGAGGTGTTTATCTATGGATTGACTTTATCTGTTTCAATACGGAATGTTCATTTTTTTAAATTAAAAATAATATTTTAGATGATATAATACTTACAGTTTCCTATCTCTTAACAATTCTGTAGACACACAGAGAATCGCTTAACTTCTTCTTCTTCCCTTAGGCTGTACTGTTTTTTTTTTTTTTTTTTTTTTTTTTTTTGGAAACAATCTTATCCTCGGACGTCCCACGATTTTCTAACCTCTAGGCTTGTGAATTCACGGCGTTTCGGGGAAGACGGACATTCTTTCTAAATGGTTGCACCAGTTGGGTTTTGTATTCAGTAAATTTTATTTTCCAAATTGAGGAAAGCACTGCAATGGTTTCGTCACGTTACAAGTATGTATTTTTTAACTCCTAAAGGCAATGCCTTGTCGCTGTAGCCACGTAGCCACGTCACTCTATCCCTTGCGATATTCTTCATTTCTCCATAGGACCCACTATTCACGACACTCATTGTGCTGCGGAAGTATGCAGTTCTTGGTCTTCCTTTGGGCTTCTTCCCCACTACTTTGCCCTCAAAGATGTTAGTTAAAAATGCACTATGTCTGATCACATGCCCTATCAACTTAATCTTCCTCACCTCTATACTCCTAAGCAGTGTTCTATTCTCATTTATTTCCTCTAAGATCTGTTCATTCGTCTTCCTATCTGTCCAACTAGTTTTTGTCATTCTCCGCCAAATCCACATCTCCATTGCCTGAAGTCTGTCACTCTCTACCTTCCCTAAGGTCCACGATTCACACCCGTAAGTTAAAACACTCCATACAAATACCTTAACAAACTTCTTCCTTGTTTCAATACTAATATGGTTGTTTGTTAATAAGTTCCTTTTGCTCTGGAATGCTTGTTTTGCCAGAGCTACTCTCCTCTTAATCTCTGCCAGACACTTATCAATGTATGTATGATGAAAGGAAACCGTAACTCATCACGAAAGAACGCGCAGAAAGAAGTAGACGAAGTGGCAGATAAAATTGAAATGGATGGGCCATATTTTTATGAGAACAGTGTAAGATTTGTAAAGGCTCAACGAGTACAATAGTTAGGTCACCTAACGCGGATGGATCATCAGCGTATGCCAAAGAAAACCCTCAGGGCACAAGTCTATAAAAGCAAAAAGAGGGGCCGACCTGGTTGATGGTTGGATAATGCGTTGGAAGATCTAAGAAGAATGGATGTGAAGGGGTACGCCGGGATGGCAAAGGACACTGGAAAAAATTGGTTTGGAACCCAGAGTTCACGTTGGGCTATACTGAAGAAGAATATAAAGAAGAAGAATATTGAAAATTTGGGTACCAAGGAGGTAAGGAAGTGAAACGTCTCGTTCTGTGTATAACAGATTTTAGAAAGTGGCTGAAGAGACCTGACACATGTGATAAAAAATGAACATAAAAAAGAGAAAACGAAGACAAGAAGAAAAAAGGAGAAGAAATTTTTCATAACTTAGCGATATGTGAAACAATATAGTTTTTCTTCTATGCGTGTGACAGTGATATGTGTTCATATTGAGACATTACAAGTGTTTTTTTATTACTTCCATGTTCCGTAAGGAAGTGGAAGTATGGTGATCGCGAAAAAAACCGTGTTCGAGATAAGGGCTAATTCTGATTGTACTACCCTCAAAACATGTTGAAAATGTAGAATTTTTTCTATGGTGAATGATAACTGCCGCAAATTCAAACAGAATCAAATTATTTTTTGCACATGTGCCTGAGTTGTAGAGGACTCAAGGCCTATTAGTTTTTTGTGAAGATCGGTTAAGGGGAAGTGGTAGTTTACCTGTAACGTTTTACGTTTTAACAAGAGTAAAGTACTTAATTTTGATAAATCAAGTATCCTGAAAAGAGGTCATAATAATCCACTATAGAAAGGTAGATGAAATATCTATAAATGAAAACTGTAGTTGAAGGGGGAGGGGGTAATTTTGCTATAAATGCAAATGATAGTTGAAGGGGCGGGGATAATTTGTTATATGTATACTATGTTATCGACAACAAAGAAATAGTTTGTTGTTAAAAAATTCCTTCCCGGGCTGATTGGTCGTGGTCCAATGTTTCTGCAAAACCAGACGTCTCGGCAGTGCCATCGACTGCCATCATCAGTGAAAATCGATTGCACTAACATGAGGTGGTATACGTTAGTGAGCACAGTACTGTGGTTAAGGCTGAAGAAAGAAGTAGTTTCTATGGAAATATTTCATTTCGAAAATGATTTTAAATATAAATCTTTGAACTTGTAAGCCATGTATGTTTCTCCATACCGATATTTTTAATACTTTTGTTAGAATATTATTAGGCCTATACTATTTTCTTGTTTGGGTGTTCACTATGAACAACCGTTATTGATATTGAGCGATCGTGTTGTGCAAAAACACGTTAACTTTTCGTGATGATATTTCCATGTTGCATTTCGTGCACAGGCAGAGTGGTTACTCTTACGCAGGGGCGGATTAACCATTAGGCTGACTAGGCTGTAGCCTAGGACGGGGCACTTTAGCAGCGCTAAATTTTAGCTACAAATAATAAAATTTTACAGCTAAATGTAAAATTGGTAATAAATTGGTAAAATAATTGGGTTCTTATGGAAATTACCTGAACTTTCTGAACTAAATAATGACATAATAAGACAAAAAGGTAATCACCTTCTACAAAATTATGCTGTTGACTTGGATCAGAGAGTTCCTGATGAGTGTGTGCATTTAGCTCAGTTTTTAAAAGACTATGGACCTGTCAACCCAGATTAAGAAGGAGAAAAAGCGATCTGAAGCAAAACCACTGTTGAATTTTTTGAAAACGCATCAATGTTTCCTAATGTTGAGATAGCTTTGCGCATTTTCCTTACTATGTCCGTCACTAACTTCAGTGGCGAAAGATCTTTTTCAGCTTTGAAGAGGGTGAGGAATTATTTACGTTCAAATTTGCGCCAGGATAAACTGACCAGTGTAGCCCTCTTGTTCAATGAAAGTGACTTTCTGCAACAACTTGATTTGAGTGAGGCGATTAAAACGTTTGCTCAATCTAAAGCGAGAAAAAAGAATCTAGCTTGAACTTTACAAATCCACAAGATATTTAACTGATTGTCTTCTTTGTGTAAATGATGTTAAATGTACCCTTAATAAAACTGTTATGATTCTGTAACTACTCGGTTAAATTTTTCCTTATAAAAGCCATGCAAACTACAAATGGTTGAAGGTGTAACTCTAAAACAATCTATGAAAAATAGCCGCAGTTTTCAATTGTTGAAAATATTTCCGAAAACAGTAAGATATTTGAAATATTCGTAACTAAGAATTATATTGTAGGGTGTTTAAAGCTTCATTCAGCCCTTGGAAATAAACGTAAGAGTAGCCTATGGGTGGTGAGGGGGGACACTAAAATATAATTAGCCTAGGGCGCCAAAAAACCTAATCCGGCCCTGCTCTTACGTACTGGTTGTTGCACTTAGTGCATAGGCTACGCTGTATGCAGACTCACGTTAAAGTTATGCACGAGTGGCAAGGCAAGGCAAAGCGTGAACTGAACTGTACTGTTCCCTACAATGTACTAAGAACTACTTTGCACTTTAAATTACTTGTTTGGACAATAAATTGTTTCGTATTACTGGTGCAGTTCCATTTTCTTAAAGCGGAACTTTAAGATCGATAGTAGCGAATGACAGATAATCACGTCGACCCTATCATCACGAAAGAAAAAGAAACGTCAAACAGAATATGAATTATAAATAAAAATAGTGTAGGAGACGGTGGTGCGAGCATTTCACACTACACGTCTATTAAATATTTAAAAGAGATTGACATTTCTACGGTAAAATTTAGTTCAAACTGCCGTGTGTGCATACGCTGCTATCACCCGAGTCGAGCTAGGAAACAATTATGCTATTAAATAAACTAATTATTACAAAAAAAAAGTGACATATGTTTTGGTCGTGGTGGTGTTATTTATAGTGTAACTTTACGTGGCATGATTCCCAGAAAACCAAACGGTGCTCTATGAATAGACGCCTAATGTTGGTGAAAATAGTGAGGTAAACTGTTGAACAAACGTTAAAAATATGTGAAATATCTGTCAATTTTTTTTATTGCAATCTCGTTTGAAAGGAAAGTTAACGGTACTACGATAAAACCTCTCGTATGAAAATAAAGACTTTCATAATCGTTTTATGCGGAAGGTGGTTTGATTTGAATGTATCTTGATGGCTGTTTTAAAACTAAAGGAGTAATATTTGAATAAACACTCGGTATCGTTCTACAGGCACTTCCTGACAATTGTTTCACTAGTTACGGCGGCTTCGGAGGTTAAATTCGAACTGAGAGATAATTAATAAAAAATGTAATACAGGTTTTGCTGAACATTGTGTAATAGAAAATCACATATCAGACACAGACAATGCGAAATTACTACACCAAAGCAGTATAAGAAAAAGTTCTAAATCTTTTAAAGAGGACAGAAATTAAGAAAGCTGAAAAACAAAAGAAAACATCACCATTGAACAAGTAGATTTTGTAATATCCCCGTCAATTCAAACAACAATTTAAATTTGTTTTATTTTATTTATACTTTGTTTTATATAGAAGACTGTACCAACATCATTGATTTAGTCAATCATTTGAATCCGTTTTATTTATACTAGTTCATTATTATTCATATTTTTTTATGTTTTATGTTAAACCGGGAATTACATATTGTTTTACTTGTAAACTGGAAAATTATGACTACTGTCATATTACTGTATGACTACTGTAAATTAGACAAAAAACTTACTGTATGTTAATTATAAACATCTAGTAGTTGCACTATACATATTTTATATGTATTAACATTACTTTAAGTCATATATAGTTTGACTTGTATATAGTTTTCACACAAAAGCTTACTGTATATGATCTTTAGTTAACCGGTATCGGTACTTTATTTTGTTGCAAACAGTAGAACCTCTGTTCATCTATTTGAGGGGGAATTTTTCAACTACCCCCTTGGTTATACCCTACCTCTACCTGTCCCCCGCATAACATACACTTCAAATCTAACTTCTGAAGCTGCCATAACTGGTGAAGCAATTGTCAAAAAATTAAAAACTATCTATAGAACTATACCAAGTGTTTACTTATTAAATTCAAACATTAATAAAGCCTTACGAGCGACCAGCGAAGGAGTAATGTAAAACCGTGGGGACATCCCTAATATGATGACTATCTTGAACTACACGACACACACTCATGGAAGGCAGATGGGAAATGAGGGTCACAAGAAAATATAGAGAAACTGGTTTCCATTCACTGCACCCTTCATCACCAATGCCCTGGGTGTCTCACACTCAGCTCCCCCTGCCTCGTCTTATTGTTTCACTTCTTCACAAACTTTTCTTTTCTTCCACTATTTTCAGAACCCGTTCATTTGTTACTTTGCCAAACCATTTTATGTTGACATAAACAATCTGGAACTGGAGGAAGACGAGGAGTGAACGTTTACCAACTGTATAGACATAACAGTCTATAGCCTTACGCGAGGGCGCGTAAGTTTTACGTGGTCGATCTCGAGTAACGAGTGCAGAGACCGACTCGCGTGCTCCTATTGAGTGCTCCCGCAAGCCTGGATCAGCCAGGATGTAGACATCGAGCGAGCAGAACGCTAGTGACTGTCTCACCAACAGCATTCGAGCAATCTATAAGAGACCAGGAGACACATATTTGCCCCCGGATGGTCAACTAGACCCTACGTGCAGGGAATCCCTGCCATTTCATCAATCTTTTTTATCCTAAAGGAACTTTGTTGTCTCTTCAGATTGTATTCAATCACAGGGCTATACGTAATGAGGTGAGTGTGAATCTTTGTATTCTATAAGATAGGTTTTTTTATTCGTTCGAGTCTCACCAGAGGGAATAATATATAGTAAAATATAACATTTAATATTATGTAGGGTTAACGGCGCAATACAGAAAAATTCATGTAATTATGTCGTGACTTAAAAAAATCACAGCTTTTAAGTGAACATGACCGTAACGGGATCATTAGCTTTAAAAAACGAGGACGAATTTGCTTCTGGAAAAGCAAGAAAGCTTACGATTTTATAACTTAATAAAAGGCAGGACGCTGTATATCAACGACAACAAATAAACGTTAAATATAATTTATAAATATCAGTTACAGTAGCTAATGGAAACTGATGGCTTCTACACAATAGAACTAATAAGGGCCAAGATTGTCTTAGGGAACAAAATATTACAGGAGATAAGCCATTGCAAGTATTTAGCCTATGATCACAGTAAAGATAGGGACCGAATGTTAAGAGTTTTTAATTTGTATATATGCGAAGAAATCGGCGAATGTATGAAAAATTAAATAAGTAAAGAAATCATGGTAAAATTTTATAAAATGCTAGCAGTACCTCAGCTTATGTACGACAGTGAAATCTTGGTTATCACAAAAGCACAAGGGAGAAGGATACAAGCTCAAGAGATGAAGCTTGTAAGAAGAGTCAAAGGGTGTGGCCGGAGAGATAAAATATAAAGAACGAAATAATCAGAAAAGAGGTTAAATATTTAGTTTAAATGAAAAAAATAACAGAATTAAATGGAACGAACATTTGAAAGGTTGGAAGTAGAAACTTTGAACCTTTAAAAGCAAAAATATGTAAAGCAAAAGGAAGAAGAAACAGATTGCCCGAGAAAAGATGGGAAATGTAACGGCCAACAATACTTAAAACGCGAAGTGGTGATGACGATGACAAAAGGAAGGAATAATATGGGGAAGTGAAGATATTAGGCAATAATAAAAAAAAGAGTTGAAGAAGCTTGTACAAATTTAAAATGCGGTATTAGTGTAAGGTAATGTATCATAAAAATATTTTGGTGTATCCTAGACTAGTGAACGTCATAGGAGTATGATTATAAATAAATTACTTTTAATATTAATAATGTCTCCCATATGTACCACCGAAGCAGCTTAGGAGTTAAGCAGGGTAGGCTGCCATATGCGAGCCGTACGGCATACAAGGAAGGCAGTGTGGCCAGCACTACGCTTCAGCCGCCCATTATTATCCCCAGGATGTTATCTCATTTTCTCCCCAGGTACTCATTTTCAACTGGCTGAGTCGACCTGGGGGCTGAAAATCGTACCTCGATTTTATGGTGCGGGCCGGGAATCGAAGCCGGGACCTCTAGATTAGTAGCCAGGTGTCATACCAACAGGTCTACTAAGCCGCCCCAATCAATTACTTTTACAATTAATAAATAATAATCTTTTCAAGTAGCAAGTTCCATTTGCTACCAGCTACTATTTTTTTGTTTAAATAAAATAAACATAGTTTTGAAATAATAGATAATGGACCGTGGAATAATTTTCAAGCTCGCGCATTCGTAACAGCTGACTGATCTATAATCTTACGTAAAGTAATATTGTTATAATATTCGAGATGTCCGTAAAGAAACAGAAGGCTGTATTATTACAGGGACAGACGTGTTTCGTTCGACACATTGTTTCTGCGCTTCCTCGTTTACGTAATACTGCAATACGAAGTCGTCGATAACGCTTACGCAATAATAGTGCAGCTAACGATTGGGTAATGGTGCGATTGCATTAACAGCCTCCGTCGTGATCGCCGGATTTCGCAAAGCAAACAACAACAGCGGACACCGTAAAAGCTTCCGACCGGTTAATTGCAGGCTGCGGTGAATAGGACTTGTTGCAATGCGTGGGAAAGTACATGACACTGACTACATCGTATGACAATAGTGAGGAACACTGGAACTGCTGACGTGTAATACCTCTTTCTATTTTTATGCTTTATAAAAAAAAAACTTTTTTTTTTTTTTGAAAGAGGGCCACTAGTTATTTAAAACTAGGCAGAAGGCCTAGAGAAGCAAAAATGCGCTGGGTCCAGTGAGACGGGACTTGCAATTAAAACTCAGTCGGTAAACAGAAATAACAATCTTTTATTAAACTTTCTTAATTTCCATAAACCATGTTATACATATACATGTATGTCTTAATTATAATTCAAGAATTTCCCATTATTTGTTTAATACATGATAATTCAGAAATATTTCAATATCACCTGTAAGTTCAATTATAACATGTAAATATCATTCCTTCACATAATTCACCAACATATATATATATATATATATATATATATATATATCAATCTTATTCATTATTTTAACACATAATTCAAGCACATAATACAACATATATACCTATACATCACATAATCACAGACAAATTACAATTATAAAGCCTGGCGCACCGCCTGCATCTTCTATCAAATACATACATGAAGGTAGAGAAAATCTGGACTTGCCACAAGAACAAGAAGCTACAATTACAACTCAAGGTGCCAGCACAGCCTGTATAATTTTATAAAATTGTAAAATCTTTAATTTTATAAAAGCATAAAAATTTAAAGCAAATCTGAATCGATCATAACAGCACCCCTTTTACATTTTTATAATGTCAGCAGACAGACTAAGAACAGTAACACTTCTGTCAGATACAGATATACTTATAACTTGAGACAACATTTGTAAAAGGTAATGATAATAGAATAATAATACTTAATATTGTTAATAAAATAATAATAAATAATATTTAATTTGTAATGAAATATAATGATAAGTCAAACTTGCTATAATGACAGGGAAAATGTAAAACTAGTGGATTCATATAATGGTTTGGTAATGAGCAAAAATTTACAAGACAAGTTTAGCAAGTAAAAGCCAGAACATCTAAGTTACAATAACCAGTACCGCCTGTATATTTCATTCCATGTAAAAATTGATAATTTCTGAATATTAATTATATATATAGGCCTTAAAAAAAAAAAATTTTAATATCAGCCATCTGTGCATATAAAATAACAACATGTTGTATGCTAGCAGCTGTGGGAGTGTGCCAAAATAAGCCTGACCTGACAAAGTATGACCAGTAGGAAACCTGCATGAAACGGCACCAACAGGTGCCTAACTAGTGCCCAGAAAACCCATTTAGAAATTAACACCCGGAAACAGCATGAAAAACAAAACCCACAGCCCTTAAATACAGGAAAATAATTAAATATGAAACCCCCAGTAATACTCAGAAGACATCTGAACCAGCCGGTTCGGAATCAAGAAACTCATACCTTATACTTAATTTTAAAGAACAAATTACCCTTACAACATTTGCATTCAATATCTAAGAAAATAGCTCTGGGACACTCCCACAGTGCAGCTCACAATTACAGTGATAGTACGGTATTATCATGAATAATGTTCATAGTAAATGTCTTGGTGACACACCCTCGATTTAACTATCTAGCTGAACAAGCAAATTGTTCTAGCACCCCTTCCTCACATGTGATGTTCTGCGGGCCAGGATAAAAATAAGAAAAGAGTTCATATCACCTTATCTGAAGTGGCTGTATCACATAGTTATTGGTAGCTAGCTCCCTCCTCGGCACAGACAAAGTTTCAGGTGGTTCATGGCTGGTGAAGGCGGCAGTACACCAGCTGTGGCCAGATCTCGGTTTCTAGGGCGAGAACCCTAAGGATTCAAAAAGATTAACAAACTGTCCACTAAAACTTGCACACAAGTCATGTGTATTAAACACCAGAACTGGAGATCCCAACCAACTCCAAGTAATGCATAAAAGTTTTTAAATTTGCATATGAATTATTTGTAACTCCAAGATAATCATGAACTCATAATAATAATAATATGTGCATAGTAATGAGGAACGCACACCGGCTTTAACCAGCGGCGACATAACCATACATGTTCTCAGCCACCTTGCCACGTGGCGATACCATAATCGCAATTTTGCAAATAATGAACACATTAAAGGCCCTCTCAGCTACATACAATTAAAAGAATTACAGTACTTCATCTAGGGCGGTCTTAAAATTTACCTTCAACTGATTTAATTAAAAGAAAGTTCACACTTCCGGTCACCAGTGCGTATTCATGCATAACCGACAAGATGCAGCTCTCACTAACGTACTTAATTTAGTTACATCTTTATATTAGGCTGAATGAACAATGATTAAAACAATTACAGGCGGTATCCAAATACTATAACATCCATTAAATCTCTTAATACTCACACACACATCTGATCGAACCACGAGCATTCTAACGTTCGCATCTGGTTGAATACATTTTGAATTTAAATATTTCTTTTCTACCAAAGCATTGTGTAAAATTCTATAAGGCACTTACCGGGAAGTCTCAAGCACTTAGCCTGCCATAGGAGAAGAATACTGCACACGAAAACTGTCCGAGGTAAGAAGCTGAGCTGTTTATTCGATGGAGATATGGCGACGACTGGCTTGTTCACCAGCTGCCGTCACGAAACCTAAACTTCGCCACGAGATCGCGTCATAGTCGAGGCACAGCCAGCGAAATTGCGTTTACTTTACTCGTGCCGTGACATTTATCCGCAGACGAAAACCAGTATGGCATTTCTCCGAACGCCGGCTCGTGCAAACGCCGGCACACCCCCACCCCAAAAGGGCAACCTGGTTGCCCCACACTTGAACTCAGGGAGGTACCCTGCAGTGTACCCCCCCATAGCCAAAATTCAATGGTGATCCCAGTGGTCCTTGCTCTCAGGAGAACAGAGGCTCAGAAGGAAAACGAAAGAGCAGAAAGAAGACGTGTAGTGTTTAGTGTGCGGGCGCTGCGCGCTGACCTGATCAGGGCCAACCCACAGCAAGAAGGGACAGAGAAGAAAAGAAGAAAGAAAAGAACGGGAGCTCCCTGAGTTCTGACCTCCTGAGGCTTGTCCACTCAAGCTTGAAACACGAATGCTACCTTAACAGGGCCACATGCCCTATATTTACACGGGAGGGTTCAGCCCAGAAACAAAACCACAACCTTATCTCCGCGATACAGACCACGTCCTACAGGACTAAAGGGAAAGGGGGAATGATAGCCTCCGTGATGCAATGCTCCAAATTCTCGATACCACGCAAATGCAATGCAAGCCATCAATAAGTTATTCACCTAACCTACAACCAAATTACATATGTGCTCCAAGGGCATGCCGGGAGCACCAGGGCGGGAGAAGTCCACAACTGACCCCTCCCACCCTGCGGCTCCCACTCCTCTCTCTAACTCCTTTTTTTTATTTCATTCCTTTTCTAATTTTTTTTTGAATTTTTTTGATATTTCATATTTTTCTAAGGGGAAGGTCAGGAAAATCGGAAAGAAGGAAAGGGCAAGGATTACTGAAAGGTCAAGACCAGGGACGAAAGGTAAGGACATGGCTCCCTCCGGAAATAAGGACGAATCGAGAAAACCAAGGCTTGCGCAGGCAGGGGCGCATCCTTGAAGTAGATGAACGCCACCGGGACCGTGGGGAACATCTACCCGCTACCTTAACATTCTCGACAACACCCCCCTGGAGCACACCTCTTCAGAATGACAAGATCCCTACCAACACAGAGACCATCAAATATTCCCCCCCCCCATATCGCCCGTCTAACCCTTCCTACAGAGCTTCAGCTTAGAAATATGTGTGGTAATTTCTTTAGAATTACCACCAGGCTCTCCCAACCGAGCCGTCACCGGCGACGCGAACCCCAGGATACGATATGGCCCCGACCAGCGATAACACAACTTAGCGGCTCTCTTGTCCACAGCTGAGCTGATCGGATGGCTTTGACAGTAGACCCAGTCTCCGGTCTGAAAGGGGTTAGGAATTCGCCCCTGATTATATCGTCGACGGCCCCGCTCGTGCGCTCGCAGCAAATTCTTCCGAGTCTCCTTCCACCTCTCTGCAGTTCCATTATCTGTCTCCCGTGGTAGAAGATCTTCAATGTTCCACAAGTTAGTCAACGGGAGTGCGGGCGAGAATCCGAACATGATTTCAAAGGGAACGGCCTTATGACTGTCATGCAGAGCCGTATTAAAGGCTAGCTGTAACCACTTCAGATTCTGGTCCCAGGTGGTCTGTTGCTCAGCATGATAAGCAATGAGTGCGGACCTGAGATTCCTATTGAATCTCTCCGCATGGGACGGCTGTGGGTAATAAGGAGAAGTGGTTACATGTTTGATCCCACTGGCGAAATACATCCGCCTGAACTCACCCGAAAGTAACTGGGGACCATTGTCAGAGACAATGATGGTCGGAAGACCGAAATGCTGAAAAATGTGATTCTGGAGCGCGCTTATGGTCAAACGAACCGTTGCCTGCCGTAAGGGCAATAGCCAGGCAAACTTCGAAAAAGCATACACAGAAACAAGCAGGTAAGAATTACCTGACTTGCTACGCGGGAGAGGTCCCACGTAGTCTATGAATAACTTCTCCATCGGTCTGCTCGCCACGTCCGATGACAACAACCCTAACTTAGTGTTCTGGGCAGGCTTGCTCAAGCCACATAGATGACAGCTCTTAACCCTCGTTGCGATGTCCCTACCCATGCCCTTCCAGATGAAATGTCTCCTAATACTGGAAATGGTCTTCGAAATTCCCTTGTGGCCTCCTACTGGGGAATTATGATAATAACTGAAGACCATGGGGACTAACTTGCTAGGCAGCACGATCTTAGGGGCACGTCCCTTTCTCTCTCTACAACAAAGGACGCCCTTGGACAAGAAGTAAGGGGCCTGTACGTTACCCTCCTTTATATTCTGGATGATAGGACCCAGCTCTTCGTCGTTCAACTGATGAGATAACACATCAGTGAAGGCTAACGGAAAGTCTAGCAGAACAGAACTGGGTTGCTCAGATTGGACTTCACTGGGCTGGGAAAACATGCGTGACAAAGCATTTGCAACCACATTTTGAGTTCCCCTAATGTGTTGCACCTTGAACTTGAAGGATGAGATCTTGACCACCCATCTACCAATTTTACCCAGTTGCCGAGGATGAGCAAGAAGCCAAGAGAGAGCCTGATTGTCGGTCTCGAGCAGGAACTCAGCATGTTCCAGAAAACGCCTGAACTTATCTAGAGCGTACACAACAGCTAAACACTCTAGCTCATACACGGAAGACTTTCTTTCCTGCTGGGTCAACGTTCGGGAAATAAAAGCCACAGGCTGCCTAGCACCATCAACGACTTGGGACAGAACCGCCCCGAGCGCCACCGAACTCGCGTCCGTCTGCAGAATGAATGGTTGAGAAAAATCTGGCATCCGTAGCACCGGTGGGGAGATGATAGCTTCCTTTAAGGTCTCAAAGGCCTTCTGCTGACTCTCACCCCACACAAATTTGGCCCCCTTCTTTCTCAATTCATTTAATGGTGCGGCAATCTCTGCCGTATTCGGAATAAACCTCCTGTAAAAATTTACCATACCGACGAACCTAGCGATGCCCTTGGCATCCCGGGGGGAAAGTCCCGGATACCCTGTGTCCTTTCAGGGTCCACTGTGACACCCCGGTGCGAGACCAGATGCCCCAAAAATGAAATACTCTCTTGTGCGAATCGCACTTTCTCAGGATTAACCGTGAGGCCCGCGTCCCTCAATCTGCACATCACCTCCCTTAGATGACATAGGTGTTCTTCATACGTCTTGCTGTACACTAGCAGGTCATCTAAGTAATTGAAAATGAATTTAAATTTAACATCTTGAAATACCAGGTCGAGTAGACGCTTGAGGGTTTGGGCGCCCACTGCCAGACCCATAGGAACTCGAGTATACTGATATAAATTCCACGGCACACAGAACGCTGTGTAAGGTCTGCTTTCCTTG
This sequence comes from Magicicada septendecula, assembly GCA_034769895.1. Lineage (NCBI taxonomy): Eukaryota > Metazoa > Arthropoda > Insecta > Hemiptera > Cicadidae > Magicicada > Magicicada septendecula. Next base: position 150,627,897 of record CM068373.1, read on the forward strand.
GATAAAGGGATCTGGTGATATGCAGAATTGAGGTCAATTACGGTGAAGTACTTGGCCTCACTAAACTAGTCAAAAGCCGAGTGGAGATCCGGAAGGGGAACCGAATCCACCTCAATGTTTGCATTCAATTTTCTGTAATCAATCACCATGCGGTGCTTACCCCCAGGCTTGGGTACCAGAAACGCTGGACTAGCATAACTTGAATTGGAAGGTTCATTGACCCCTTGCTCTAACAGCTCTTGAACCTTCTCCCTTAGAACGGCCATTTTCGGAGGGGCGAATTTATAAGGATGTGACCTCACTATCTTGGAGTCAGTGAGACGAATTTTGTACTCCAACAATTGTGTGAGTCCCAAGGTAGGAGTTAACACCGAGGGAAATTCCTCACACAGTTGGTCTGAGGCCTTCTGCTGGGCGGGAGTGAGATGGTCTCGTGCAGAATCGGGATAAGCCACCTCTTGGATACCTCCCTTGGCTCCCTGGTATCCAAGGAAAGGAATAACGACTCCCCGATTAAACTTGAAATAACATTGGTGCCCATGGATGTCCAACACGAGACCACTTTTAGCGATGAAATCGGCACCAACGATACAATCAACTCCCAGAGCCGGAGAAACTAGAAAAGGCCACACCCAAGAAAAACCGTCGATTTTGAACTTAAAGGAAATCACCCGGGAGATGGGCAGGATTTCCCGTGAAGCAGTCCAACATACTACGGACGACCGATCCGACCTTTTTATTAAGCCCTGCTTCTCAAGGTCCGCACACACTCGAGATGAGATAATAGATCGGGCTGAACCTGAGTCAACTAACGCTCTGAGCTGACCCTTTTTTACCTCGAGCGACAGGAAGGGGCATATAGAAGCCTGTTGCGGGACAGTAGCAAGGACCTTGATGTCAGAAGAGTCGGGACCTATACTTGGCCTGGAGGTAATCGGACACAGAAAAGACTTAGGGCGAGGGGAAGACAACCTCCGACCTGTCTTCCCCTGGCTATTTAGTTTTTTGAAGACCGGACCCTCGGGGGAAGCGTTGGACGCAGTCCACCCTCCGGACAATCGCGGGCAACATGCCCCTGTCTTCTACAACGAAAACAAACTACGCCTCTCAAAAGTCCACCTCGATCGCCGGCGGTTCTTTCCGGTCGTGGTTGGGACTGAACTGCACGTCGCTCCGCCGCTCGAAACTCGCCCTGACTAGCCCTTACGGGCCCGCGGGACTCATCATTCGCCTGTATGGCCCGGGATAACACACACAGCTTGTTCAGATCTTCAAAACTGCGTGGCCACTCGGCAAAAATTAAACGTGACCTCTCCTGGGGAGTGACCCCTTGGAAAATCATCTATACAACCTCCTCTTCAGGGAGTCCCAACCCTAGGATTCTTACAGCTTCACGGATGCTGAGCGCAAACTCAGCGAAACTCTCCCCGTGTGCTTGCACCCGATAACAATGTCGATGTTGCAGCTGCTCCCGCAATCTGCCAGGCACGCATGCGTCCAACACCCCCCCGTGGAAAGACGTCACACTGCCGCCACATCGTATAGTCTGCGCGACACGCTCAGCCATGGACCCACGGCAGTAGGGGTACACGAGCTCAAGGAGAGTGCCGTCTGACATGCCCGGGAAGTCAGACAGCTGAAACAAGATCTTAAAAAACAACATCAGTTTGTCCACATCCAGACTATCCACGACCGGTAGCTGCTGGATAATTGTGGAAAGGGGATTAGGTAATTTATTATACGAAACGCCTGACCCGCCCGAGAAAGCAGGCAACTGAGCCGGCGGACTCGGCGTCTGCCCCATGTCCAACTCAGGAGGCTGAGGAGAGTTCACGGGAGGGTGAGATTTCCCCGGCTCGAAATTCCGCAACGCTTTCGCCACCTGGTCCGAAAGCAACTTCAGTGTAGCGCTGACTTCAGCGATCGTCGTCTGGGCGGACAAGTTCTAGAGTCGGTGTTGTAGGTGCTCCACTCTTTGCCGCACTCTCTGCCTTGCCCTCAGGCTGGATGGGGCCGACTCCAGATCCTCCATCACCTCCCGCAACTCCCCCCACTTCTCCTGGCACAGTTCTATTTCCGCCGTCACATCGGTGACTTTAACAATGGACGTCGCTCCTCCGGAGGAGACGGCGTCCCTCAGCTGCTTCCTCAAGGAAGCGACATCCCCTTGGGGCCTCCCACCCCGGGACTTAATCTCGAACTCGAGCTCGTGTTTGAGAAACAGGTCTGGATTAATTTGACTCATCCCTAAGCCGCTCGAATAATCACACCCAAAAAACACACAACAACAAATAACAAAAAATCAAACCGGAAAACTTCGAGTACTGATCCTTCCTTCGAACAGACCCCCGGGTTCTCTAGCGCTGCGGAGACCTGGCCCACTCCTGAACCAACTTCGTTGACACCACTGAAGAGAACAAGCAACAACCAACAAGTACCTAACATACATAACACCTAACACCAATCACGACATACACGCCTCACCAACACATAGCTAACAACCATAAATCGGCATCCAATTCCGATACCTCTCGATGCATGAATTAAGTCGGTGACGGTACCGACTTCCGATCGGGCTATACCGCATCCCGCTAATGCCACACGCTATAACTCGACCTCGAATTTCTAATATATTCTATCCCCCAGGCAACGCTTAAGACCCCCGGCAGTTCAACATCTCAAAATTTTCTAACTACGAATACCTGCCCCGTGGTGCGATCAGACTCACAAGTTAAACAACCTAACAATTATACATTGACATACACATGTAAAACAATAAACATGATATACCCTGGCCTATGTGTTAATTTCTTTGATTTTTGAAATTTCATTTTGCCCCAAATGTTTTCCGAGTTTGCAAGCCCCGTCACACCCAAGGACTCAAGGGTTCGACCCCAGAATCAACCACGCTCTGCTACCATTTGTAACTCCTCTTTCTATTTTTATGCTTTATAAAAAAAAAACATTTTTTTTTTTTTTTTAAGAGGGGCCACTAGTTAATTAAAACTAGGCAGAAGGCTTAGATAAGCAAAAATGCGCTTGGTCCAGTGATACGGGACTTGCAATTAAAACTCAGTCGGTAAACAGCAATAACAATCTTTTATTAAACTTTCTTAATTTCCATAAACCATGTTATACATATACATGTATGTCTTAATTATAATTCAAGAATTTCCCATTATTTGTTTAATACATGATAATTCAGAAATATTTCAATATCACCTGTACGTTCAATTATAACATGTAAATATCATTCCTTCACATAATTCACCAACATATATATATATCAACCTTATTCATTATTTTAACACATAATTCAAGCACATAATACAACATATATACCTATACATCACATAATCACAGACAAATTACAATTATAAAGCCTGGCGCACCGCCTGTATCTTCTATCAAATACATACATGAAGGTAGAGAAAATCTGGACTTGCCACAATAACAAGAAGCTACAATTACAACTCAAGGCGCCAGCACAGCCTGTATAAATTTTATAAAATTGTAAAATCTTTAATTTTATAAAAGCATAAAAATTTAAAGCAAATCTGGATCGATCATAACAGCACCCCTTTTACATTTTTATAATGTCAGCAGACAGACTAAGAACAGTAACACTTCTGTCAGATACAGATATACTTATAACTTGAGACAACATTTGTAAAAGGTAATGATAATAGAATAATAATACTTAATATTGTTAATAAAATAATAATAAATAATATTTAATTTGTAATGAAATATAATGATAAGTCAAACTTGCTATAATGACAGGGAAAATGTAAAACTAGTGGATTCATATAATGGTTTGGTAATGAGCAAAAATTTACAAGACAAGTTTAGCAAGTAAAAGCCAGAACATCTAAGTTACAATAACCAGTACCGCCTGTATATTTCATTCCATGTAAAAATTGATAATTTCTGAATATTAATTATATATATAGGCCTTAAAAAAAATAAATTTTAATATCAGCCATCTGTGCATATAAAATAACAACATGTTGTATGCTAGCAGCTGTGGGAGTGTGCCAAAATAAGCCTGACCTGACAAAGTATGACCAGTAGGAAACCTGCATGAAACGGCACCAACAGGTGCCTAACTAGTGCCCAGAAAACCCATTTAGAAATTAACACCCGGAAACAGCATGAAAAACAAAACCCACAGCCCTTAAATACAGGAAAATAATTAAATATGAAACCCCCAGTAATACTCAGAAGACATCTGAACCAGCCGGTTCGGAATCAAGAAACTCATACCTTATACTTAATTTTAAAGAACAAATTACCCTTACAACATTTGCATTCAATATCTAAGAAAATAGCTCTGGGACACTCCCACAGTGCAGCTCACAATTACAGTGATAGTACGGTATTATCATGAATAATGTTCATAGTAAATGTCTTGGTGACAAACCCTCGATTTAACTATCTAGCTGAATAAGCAAATTGTTCTAGCACCCCCTCCTCACATGTGATGTTCTGCGGGCCAGGATAAAAATAAGAAAAGAGTTCATATCATCTTATCTGAAGTGGCTGTATCACATAGTTATTGGTAGCTAGCTCCCTCCTCGGCACAGACAAAGTTTCAGGTGGTTCATGGCTGGTGAAGGCGGCAGTACACCAGCTGTGGCCAGATCTCGGTTTCTAGGGCGAGAACCCTAAGGATTCAAAAAGATTAACAAACTGTCCACTAAAACTTGCACACAAGTCATGTGTATTAAACACCAGAACTGGAGATCCCAACCAACTCCAAGTAATGCATAAAAGTTTTTAAATTTGCATATGAATTATTTGTAACTCCAAGATAATCATGAACTCATAATAATAATAATATGTGCATAGTAATGAGGAACGCACACCGGCTTTAACCAGCGGCGACATAACCATACATGTTCTCAGCCACCTTGCCACGTGGCGATACCATAATCGCAATTTTGCAAATAATGAACACATTAAAGGCCCTCTCAGCTACATACAATTAAAAGAATTACAGTACTTCATCTAGGGCGGTCTTAAAATTTACCTTCAACTGATTTAATTAAAAGAAAGTTCACACTTCCGGTCACCAGTGCGTGTTCATGCATAACCGACAAGATGCAGCTCTCACTAACGTACTTAATTTAGTTACATCTTTATATTAGGCTGAATGAACAATGATTAAAACAATTACAGGCGGTATCCAAATACTATAACATCCATTAAATCTCTTAATACTCACACACACATCTGATCGAACCACGAGCATTCTAACGTTCGCATCTGGTTGAATACATTTTGAATTTAAATATTTCTTTACTACCAAAGCATTGTGTAAAATTCTATAAGGCACTTACCGGGAAGTCTCAAGCACTTAGCCTGCCATAGGAGAAGAAGACTGCACACGAAAACTGTCCGAGGTAAGAAGCTGAGCTGTTTATTCGATGGAGATATGGCGACGACTGGCTTGTTCACCAGCTGCCGTCACGAAACCTAAACTTCGCCACGAGATCGCGTCATAGTCGAGGCACAGCCAGCGAAATTGCGTTTACTTTACTCGTGCCGTGACATTTATCCGCAGACGAAAACCAGTATGGCATTTCTCCGAACGCCGGCTCGTGCAAACGCCGGCACACCCCCCACCCCAAAAGGGCAACCTGGTTGCCCCACACTTGAACTCAGGGAGGTACCCTGCAGTGTACCCCCCCATAGCCAAAATTCAATGGTGATCCCAGTGGTCCTTGCTCTCAGGAGAACAGAGGCTCAGAAGGAAAACGAAAGAGCAGAAAGAAGACGTGTAGTGTTTAGTGTGCGGGCGCTGCGCGCTGACCTGATCAGGGCCAACCCACAGCAAGAAGGGACAGAGAAGAAAAGAAGAAAGAAAAGAACGGGAGCTCCCTGAGTTCTGACCTCCTGAGGCTTGTCCACTCAAGCTTGAAACACGAATGCTACCTTAACAGGGCCACATGCCCTATATTTACACGGGAGGGTTCAGCCCAGAAACAAAACCTCAACCTTATCTCCGCGATACAGACCACGTCCTACAGGACTAAAGGGAAAGGGGGAATGATAGCCTCCGTGATGCAATGCTCCAAATTCTCGATACCACGCAAATGCAATGCAAGCCATCAATAAGTTATTCACCTAACCTACAACCAAATTACATATGTGCTCCAAGGGCATGCCGGGAGCACCAGGGCGGGAGAAGTCCACAACTGACCCCTCCCACCCTGCGGCTCCCACTCCTCTCTCTAACTCCTTTTTTTTATTTCATTCCTTTTCTAATTTTTTTTTGAATTTTTTTGATATTTCATATTTTTCTAAGGGGAAGGTCAGGAAAATCGGAAAGAAGGAAAGGGCAAGGATTACTGAAAGGTCAAGACCAGGGACGAAAGGTAAGGACATGGCTCCCTCCGGAAATAAGGACGAATCGAGAAAACCAAGGCTTGCGCAGGCAGGGGCGCATCCTTGAAGTAGATGAACGCCACCGGGACCGTGGGGAACATCTACCCGCTACCTTAACATTCTCGACAACACCCCCCTGGAGCACACCTCTTCAGAATGACAAGATCCCTACCAACACAGAGACCATCAAATATTCCCCCCCCCATATCGCCCGTCTAACCCTTCCTACAGAGCTTCAGCTTAGAAATATGTGTGGTAATTTCTTTAGAATTACCACCAGGCTCTCCCAACCGAGCCGTCACCGGCGACGCGAACCCCAGGATACGATATGGCCCCGACCAGCGATAACACAACTTAGCGGCTCTCTTGTCCACAGCTGAGCTGATCGGATGGCTTTGACAGTAGACCCAGTCTCCGGTCTGAAAGGGGTTAGGAATTCGCCCCTGATTATATCGTCGACGGCCCCGCTCGTGCGCTCGCAGCAAATTCTTCCGAGTCTCCTTCCACCTCTCTGCAGTTCCATTATCTGTCTCCCGTGGTAGAAGATCTTCAATGTTCCACAAGTTAGTCAACGGGAGTGCGGGCGAAAATCCAAACATGATTTCAAAGGGAACGGCCTTATGACTGTCATGCAGAGCCGTATTAAAGGCTAGCTGTAACCACTTCAGATTCTGGTCCCAGGTGGTCTGTTGCTCAGCATGATAAGCAATGAGTGCGGACCTGAGATTCCTATTGAATCTCTCCGCATGGGACGGCTGTGGGTAATAAGGAGAAGTGGTTACATGTTTGATCCCACTGGCGAAATACATCCGCCTGAACTCACCCGAAAGTAACTGGGGACCATTGTCAGAGACAATGATGGTCGGAAGACCGAAATGCTGAAAAATGTGATTCTGGAGCGCGCTTATGGTCAAACGAACCGTTGCCTGCCGTAAGGGCAATAGCCAGGCAAACTTCGAAAAAGCATACACAGAAACAAGCAGGTAAGAATTACCTGACTTGCTACGCGGGAGAGGTCCCACGTAGTCTATGAATAACTTCTCCATCGGTCTGCTCGCCACGTCCGATGACAACAACCCTAACTTAGTGTTCTGGGCAGGCTTGCTCAAGCCACATAGATGACAGCTCTTAACCCTCGTTGCGATGTCCCTACCCATGCCCTTCCAGATGAAATGTCTCCTAATACTGGAAATGGTCTTCGAAATTCCCTTGTGGCCTCCTACTGGGGAATTATGATAATAACTGAAGACCATGGGGACTAACTTGCTAGGCAGCACGATCTTAGGGGCACGTCCCTTTCTCTCTCTACAACAAAGGACGCCCTTGGACAAGAAGTAAGGGGCCTGTACGTTACCCTCCTTTATATTCTGGATGATAGGACCCAGCTCTTCGTCGTTCAACTGATGAGATAACACATCAGTGAAGGCTAACGGAAAGTCTAGCAGAACAGAACTGGGTTGCTCAGATTGGACTTCACTGGGCTGGGAAAACATGCGTGACAAAGCATTTGCAACCACATTTTGAGTTCCCCTAATGTGTTGCACCTTGAACTTGAAGGATGAGATCTTGACCACCCATCTACCAATTTTACCCAGTTGCCGAGGATGAGCAAGAAGCCAAGAGAGAGCCTGATTGTCGGTCTCGAGCAGGAACTCAGCATGTTCCAGAAAACGCCTGAACTTATCTAGAGCGTACACAACAGCTAAACACTCTAGCTCATACACGGAAGACTTTCTTTCCTGCTGGGTCAACGTTCGGGAAATAAAAGCCACAGGCTGCCTAGCACCATCAACGACTTGGGACAGAACCGCCCCGAGCGCCACCGAACTCGCGTCCGTCTGCAGAATGAATGGTTGAGAAAAATCTGGCATCCGTAGCACCGGTGGGGAGATGATAGCTTCCTTTAAGGTCTCAAAGGCCTTCTGCTGACTCTCACCCCACACAAATTTGGCCCCCTTCTTTCTCAATTCATTTAATGGTGCGGCAATCTCTGCCGTATTCGGAATAAACCTCCTGTAAAAATTTACCATACCGACGAACCTAGCGATGCCCTTGGCATCCCGGGGGGAAAGTCCCGGATACCCTGTGTCCTTTCAGGGTCCACTGTGACACCCCGGTGCGAGACCAGATGCCCCAAAAATGAAATACTCTCTTGTGCGAATCGCACTTTCTCAGGATTAACCGTGAGGCCCGCGTCCCTCAATCTGCACATCACCTCCCTTAGATGACATAGGTGTTCTTCATACGTCTTGCTGTACACTAGCAGGTCATCTAAGTAATTGAAAATGAATTTAAATTTAACATCTTGAAATACCAGGTCGAGTAGACGCTTGAGGGTTTGGGCGCCCACTGCCAGGCCCATAGGAACTCGAGTATACTGATATAAATTCCACGGCACACAGAACGCTGTGTAAGGTCTGCTTTCCTTGGATAAAGGGATCTGGTGATATGCAGAATTGAGGTCAATTACGGTGAAGTACTTGGCCTCACTAAACTAGTCAAAAGCCGAGTGGAGATCCGGAAGGGGAACCGAATCCACCTCAATGTTTGCATTCAATTTTCTGTAATCAATCACCATGCGGTGCTTACCCCCAGGCTTGGGTACCAGAAACGCTGGACTAGCATAACTTGAATTGGAAGGTTCATTGACCCCTTGCTCTAACAGCTCTTGAACCTTCTCCCTTAGAACGGCCATTTTCGGAGGGGCGAATTTATAAGGATGTGACCTCACTATCTTGGAGTCAGTGAGACGAATTTTGTACTCCAACAATTGTGTGAGTCCCAAGGTAGGAGTTAACACCGAGGGAAATTCCTCACACAGTTGGTCTGAGGCCTTCTGCTGGGCGGGAGTGAGATGGTCTCGTGCAGAATCGGGATAAGCCACCTCTTGGATACCTCCCTTGGCTCCCTGGTATCCAAGGAAAGGAATAACGACTCCCCGATTAAACTTGAAATAACATTGGTGCCCAAGGATGTCCAACACGAGACCACTTTTAGCGATGAAATCGGCACCAACGATACAATCAACTCCCAGAGCCGGAGAAACTAGAAAAGGCCACACCCAAGAAAAACCGTCGATTTTGAACTTAAAGGAAATCACCCGGGAGATGGGCAGGATTTCCCGTGAAGCAGTCCAACATACTACGGACGACCGATCCGACCTTTTTATTAAGCCCTGCTTCTCAAGGTCCGCACACACTCGAGATGAGATAATAGATCGGGCTGAACCTGAGTCAACTAACGCTCTGAGCTGACCCTTTTTTACCTCGAGCGACAGGAAGGGGCATATAGAAGCCTGTTGCGGGACAGTAGCAAGGACCTTGATGTCAGAAGAGTCGGGACCTATACTTGGCCTGGAGGTAATCGGACACAGAAAAGACTTAGGGCGAGGGGAAGACAACCTCCGACCTGTCTTCCCCTGGCTATTTAGTTTTTTGAAGACCGGACCCTCGGGGGAAGCGTTGGACGCAGTCCACCCTCCGGACAATCGCGGGCAACATGCCCCTGTCTTCTACAACGAAAACAAACTACGCCTCTCAAAAGTCCACCTCGATCGCCGGCGGTTCTTTCCGGTCGTGGTTGGGACTGAACTGCACGTCGCTCCGCCGCTCGAAACTCGCCCTGACTAGCCCTTACGGGCCCGCGGGACTCATCATTCGCCTGTATGGCCCGGGATAACACACACAGCTTGTTCAGATCTTCAAAACTGCGTGGCCGCTCGGCAAAAATTAAACGTGACCTCTCCTGGGGAGTGACCCCTTGGAAAATCATCTATACAACCTCCTCTTCAGGGAGTCCCAACCCTAGGATTCTTACAGCTTCACGGATGCTGAGCGCAAACTCAGCGAAACTCTCCCCGTGTGCTTGCACCCGATAACAATGTCGATGTTGCAGCTGCTCCCGCAATCTGCCAGGCACGCATGCGTCCAACACCCCCCCGTGGAAAGACGTCACACTGCCGCCACATCGTATAGTCTGCGCGACACGCTCAGCCATGGACCCACGGCAGTAGGGGTACACGAGCTCAAGGAGAGTGCCGTCTGACATGCCCGGGAAGTCAGACAGCTGAAACAAGATCTTAAAAAACAACATCAGTTTGTCCACATCCAGACTATCCACGACCGGTAGCTGCTGGATAATTGTGGAAAGGGGATTAGGTAATTTATTATACGAAACGCCTGACCCGCCCGAGAAAGCAGGCAACTGAGCCGGCGGACTCGGCGTCTGCCCCATGTCCAACTCAGGAGGCTGAGGAGAGTTCACGGGAGGGTGAGATTTCCCCGGCTCGAAATTCCGCAACGCTTTCGCCACCTGGTCCGAAAGCAACTTCAGTGTAGCGCTGACTTCAGCGATCGTCGTCTGGGCGGACAAGTTCTAGAGTCGGTGTTGTAGGTGCTCCACTCTTTGCCGCACTCTCTGCCTTGCCCTCAGGCTGGATGGGGCCGACTCCAGATCCTCCATCACCTCCCGCAACTCCCCCCACTTCTCCTGGCACAGTTCTATTTCCGCCGTCACATCGGTGACTTTAACAATGGACGTCGCTCCTCCGGAGGAGACGGCGTCCCTCAGCTGCTTCCTCAAGGAAGCGACATCCCCTTGGGGCCTCCCACCCCGGGACTTAATCTCGAACTCGAGCTCGTGTTTGAGAAACAGGTCTGGATTAATTTGACTCATCCCTAAGCCGCTCGAATAATCACACCCAAAAAACACACAACAACAAATAACAAAAAATCAAACCGGAAAACTTCGAGTACTGATCCTTCCTTCGAACAGACCCCCGGGTTCTCTAGCGCTGCGGAGACCTGGCCCACTCCTGAACCAACTTCGTTGACACCACTGAAGAGAACAAGCAACAACCAACAAGTACCTAACATACATAGCACCTAACACCAATCACGACATACACGCCTCACCAACACATAGCTAACAACCATAAATCGGCATCCAATTCCGATACCTCTCGATGCATGAATTAAGTCGGTGACGGTACCGACTTCCGATCGGGCTATACCGCATCCCGCTAATGCCACACGCTATAACTCGACCTCGAATTTCTAATATATTCTATCCCCCAGGCAACGCTTAAGACCCCCGGCAGTTCAACATCTCAAAATTTTCTAACTACGAATACCTGCCCCGTGGTGCGATCAGACTCACAAGTTAAACAACCTAACAATTATACATTGACATACACATGTAAAACAATAAACATGATATACCCTGGCCTATGTGTTAATTTCTTTGATTTTTGAAATTTCATTTTGCCCCAAATGTTTTCCGAGTTTGCAAGCCCCGTCACACCCAAGGACTCAAGGGTTCGACCCCAGAATCAACCACGCTCTGCTACCATTTGTAACTCCTCTTTCTATTTTTATGCTTTATAAAAAAAAAACATTTTTTTTTTTTTTTAAGAGGGGCCACTAGTTAATTAAAACTAGGCAGAAGGCTTAGAGAAGCAAAAATGCGCTTGGTCCAGTGATACGGGACTTGCAATTAAAACTCAGTCGGTAAACAGCAATAACAATCTTTTATTAAACTTTCTTAATTTCCATAAACCATGTTATACATATACATGTATGTCTTAATTATAATTCAAGAATTTCCCATTATTTGTTTAATACATGATAATTCAGAAATATTTCAATATCACCTGTACGTTCAATTATAACATGTAAATATCATTCCTTCACATAATTCACCAACATATATATATATCAACCTTATTCATTATTTTAACACATAATTCAAGCACATAATACAACATATATACCTATACATCACATAATCACAGACAAATTACAATTATAAAGCCTGGCGCACCGCCTGTATCTTCTATCAAATACATACATGAAGGTAGAGAAAATCTGGACTTGCCACAATAACAAGAAGCTACAATTACAACTCAAGGCGCCAGCACAGCCTGTATAAATTTTATAAAATTGTAAAATCTTTAATTTTATAAAAGCATAAAAATTTAAAGCAAATCTGGATCGATCATAACAGCACCCCTTTTACATTTTTATAATGTCAGCAGACAGACTAAGAACAGTAACACTTCTGTCAGATACAGATATACTTATAACTTGAGACAACATTTGTAAAAGGTAATGATAATAGAATAATAATACTTAATATTGTTAATAAAATAATAATAAATAATATTTAATTTGTAATGAAATATAATGATAAGTCAAACTTGCTATAATGACAGGGAAAATGTAAAACTAGTGGATTCATATAATGGTTTGGTAATGAGCAAAAATTTACAAGACAAGTTTAGCAAGTAAAAGCCAGAACATCTAAGTTACAATAACCAGTACCGCCTGTATATTTCATTCCATGTAAAAATTGATAATTTCTGAATATTAATTATATATATAGGCCTTAAAAAAAATAAATTTTAATATCAGCCATCTGTGCATATAAAATAACAACATGTTGTATGCTAGCAGCTGTGGGAGTGTGCCAAAATAAGCCTGACCTGACAAAGTATGACCAGTAGGAAACCTGCATGAAACGGCACCAACAGGTGCCTAACTAGTGCCCAGAAAACCCATTTAGAAATTAACACCCGGAAACAGCATGAAAAACAAAACCCACAGCCCTTAAATACAGGAAAATAATTAAATATGAAACCCCCAGTAATACTCAGAAGACATCTGAACCAGCCGGTTCGGAATCAAGAAACTCATACCTTATACTTAATTTTAAAGAACAAATTACCCTTACAACATTTGCATTCAATATCTAAGAAAATAGCTCTGGGACACTCCCACAGTGCAGCTCACAATTACAGTGATAGTACGGTATTATCATGAATAATGTTCATAGTAAATGTCTTGGTGACAAACCCTCGATTTAACTATCTAGCTGAATAAGCAAATTGTTCTAGCACCCCCTCCTCACATGTGATGTTCTGCGGGCCAGGATAAAAATAAGAAAAGAGTTCATATCATCTTATCTGAAGTGGCTGTATCACATAGTTATTGGTAGCTAGCTCCCTCCTCGGCACAGACAAAGTTTCAGGTGGTTCATGGCTGGTGAAGGCGGCAGTACACCAGCTGTGGCCAGATCTCGGTTTCTAGGGCGAGAACCCTAAGGATTCAAAAAGATTAACAAACTGTCCACTAAAACTTGCACACAAGTCATGTGTATTAAACACCAGAACTGGAGATCCCAACCAACTCCAAGTAATGCATAAAAGTTTTTAAATTTGCATATGAATTATTTGTAACTCCAAGATAATCATGAACTCATAATAATAATAATATGTGCATAGTAATGAGGAACGCACACCGGCTTTAACCAGCGGCGACATAACCATACATGTTCTCAGCCACCTTGCCACGTGGCGATACCATAATCGCAATTTTGCAAATAATGAACACATTAAAGGCCTTCTCAGCTACATACAATTAAAAGCATTACAGTACTTCATCTAGGGCGGTCTTAAAATTTACCTTCAACTGATTTAATTAAAAGAAAGTTCACACTTCCGGTCACCAGTGCGTGTTCATGCATAACCGACAAGATGCAGCTCTCACTAACGTACTTAATTTAGTTACATCTTTATATTAGGCTGAATGAACAATGATTAAAACAATTACAGGCGGTATCCAAATACTATAACATCCATTAAATCTCTTAATACTCACACACACATCTGATCGAACCACGAGCATTCTAACGTTCGCATCTGGTTGAATACATTTTGAATTTAAATATTTCTTTACTACCAAAGCATTGTGTAAAATTCTATAAGGCACTTATCGGGAAGTCTCAAGCACTTAGCCTGCCATAGGAGAAGAAGACTGCACACGAAATCTGTCCGAGGTAAGAAGCTGAGCTGTTTATTCGATGGAGATATGGCGACGACTGGCTTGTTCACCAGCTGCCGTCACGAAACCTAAACTTCGCCACGAGATCGCGTCATAGTCGAGGCATAGCCAGCGAAATTGCGTTTACCTTACTCGTGCCGCGACATTTATCCGCAGACGAAAACCAGTATGGCATTTCTACGAACGCCGGCTCGTGCAAACGCCGGCACTGATATACGAGGGTCAGTTGAAAAGTTCGCGGAGCGACAACTGTAGCTTAACGGTAAAACTATAATTTTTCGTGTGTTGCAAGATTTGTATTTTGTGTGAACTCCTGTTAATTTCCAAATCTATTTATCAATTTATTCATTCTTTAGAAGCTGTTTTAAATTGACGTGTCATGCGTGTTTTGAAAAACGGACAAAATCACTCATCGTGGCGTGATTCTTTGTTAAAAATTGTTAAAAAAGGGTCAACGGAAATTCAGAACGAAATTCTAAATGTGTCAGGAGATGCTCCGACTTCAAAACCAACGGTTTGTAAGTAGGCATTTGAGTTTAAACGTGGTCGTAAGTGGTCGAAGATGATCCCCCCCCGCACTGGACGCCCAAAAAATGCAACAACTCCAGATGCGGTAACCATCCTGCACCACGCTTTTTCACACCAAGTTCTTGAGTTAAAGTATGATGCACAAGCTCATATGACTTGCTGTGATTTCAGCAACGTCATCCACTCCTCAACCTGCGGTCTTCCAACACCCTATGACATTTTTCAATAACGGCACCTTTTGTTGTACTTTTTGGACGTCCACTGCTGTGATCGTCTTCAGTGCTTGTACAACCACGTTTAAACTCGAGTGTGCCCCATTTACCGTTGTTTCTGAAGGCGCAGCCACGTTTAAACTCGGCTGTGGGGTTTAGAATTTCGTTTTGATTTTCCAATGGCGCTAAAACGTTTTTAACAGAGAACTCATCACAACACGATGTTTAATTTTGTGCATTTTAAATACACGCGTGACAGAAAAATTTCAAACAGCTGGTAAAGAGTGA
Source organism: Magicicada septendecula (assembly GCA_034769895.1). Lineage (NCBI taxonomy): Eukaryota > Metazoa > Arthropoda > Insecta > Hemiptera > Cicadidae > Magicicada > Magicicada septendecula. The sequence continues at coordinate 150,643,153 of CM068373.1, forward strand.
ATAAATCGGCAGATATATCTGGAAATTAACAGCTGTTCACGCGAAATATACGTCTTGCAGCACACGAAAGATTTTAGTTCTACCACTGAGCTATAGATGTCGCTCCGCGAACTTTTCAACTGACCCTCATAGTTGTAGCGGACCCTAGTAGTAATAATAGCGGATGACTTCCCACTGGTCGACGTGTCATTTGACCAACTGAAGTTTAAAGTGATTTTTAACTGTGGTCTTGAATCCAAAGAGTGGTTCTTTTTCGACGGATCTGTTTTGAGGTTTTGCTCCATTTCTTCATAAGAACTGAGATGTATTTATTTTTTATTTGATTTATGTATGGGAGGCTTGATCTCACCACGTACCATTTCTTCTTCTGCTTATTCTATAATTAATGTATTATTTATTTAATGTGTGCAAATTTTCTAAAGAAGCGTTTTTGGCTTTTACAGACTTGTTTAGTAGACTTATTTAATTAATAAAACATTTATAACAAGTTAAAATTTTTAATTTGTAACCTAAAAAATAATAGGTGTAACCTAAAATGGAGTAGATATAGACACATTTTGCTGTTTGTAAATACAGTGAACTCCCAATCGTCTGGGCAGTAGCGTGGCGTGATCGCCGCGGATAATCAGTAATATGTAAAAAAGGGCAAAAAGTAATGAAAATTATTATTAAAATTAGCTATTTATTCAAGTAAAGCGATGCAGTAAAACTCCGTTATGGCATTCATTAAGTGACCTCGTGTAATACCGCGTACTAAGCGGGATATTACCAAGTAGCAGTATATACATACTGAGACTGTGTAAGTAATAATCATATTTTCTGTGCCGTTTAAATACTGATTCACACGAAGTGACATTTTGTCAGGAGATGTTGTACTGATAAATTGTCTTATGTGTATGATCGGTGTAGTATCATCTATACTGAGTATTTCTGAAGTTGTTACCTATAGACGTAGGCTACAACAGTTATACATGCTTATACAAAATCTAATAAATCTCCCACGCGTTCTTGCATAGCATTTGATAAGATGCAAATATTGGAATTCATAAACTTTACGGCTTTTAGTGTAGAGTGCTTTCCCATGTGAGAACGTGTTAGCTTCATCTATTCTTGTATTCACAAAATTGTTTAAACAGTGGGGACACCTTGAGTTCACTCCGTATATCCTCACTGCGAAGCTAATTCTGAGCATCCTCTGACCGTCCTGAAAAACCTAATTTTTAGCCGCGGTATTATTTACACCGTCCGTACGGAGAGTCCATGACTCTGCACCATACAACAGAGTAGGTGCCGCTATAACCTTATAAAATTTTAACGATGAAGGGTTTGCGAAGATCGGTCAAAAAAGTATAACACAAATTTTAAATTATTTGTGTCGACGTTTCGACAAAATTTATTTTCATCATCAGGACCTGTGTAGGGATACAAGAAAAAATATCTTACACGACAGATAAATTAGTTTAATGAATGTGTTTGTGTATATGAGTGTGCGCGTATGTGTTGAAACTGTTTGTTTTACATCATCAAAATAATTGCATTATTACATATTGTTTTCCTTAAATACATCGAAAAAATTATAGTACCCGAGACCATAATTTATACACTAATTTAACACTTTTGCCCGAAAACTTCTCCTTCAATTGCTTCTTCTGCATGTATATTATTTTTTCTAAATCCTTTTGGACTTCTTTAATCCAACTTGATGTTGATTTCTTCCTCCACAGATATTTCAAGATTTGCTTTGTCAACCTATTGTCGTCCATTCTATACAAATGTCCAAAAAATAATAGTCTTCTTTTTCTCATTGTTTCTGTTATATTCTCTATACTTTGATATATTTCAACATTACTTCTTAATTTCCAAATTTCTGAAGTTTTTCGTGGGCCTAATATTTTAAAAGTTATTTTAATTTTTTAGCCTATCTGAACTAAAATCGACTTTTATCATGATAACATAGTCGTGTTAACGAGAGGTGTAATAAACGGGTCCAAACAGGCGTTGGTGAAATGTCTATTAAGCTAACGGAGATTAAAAATCATATCGCCAGTAAAGAAACGGTCCGTTAGGAAAAATCTAACGGACGTTGGTGAAACGGGGCATCCGACTTTTTAGAAACACAACACGATTACAATTTAGGTTTTCAAATTCTGGGTATATCGAAAGCTTTTCAAATTGATGAAGTGGATAACGAAAATGTCGAATATGAAGCCCTTTCGGAGACATAACAGAAAAAACGAACTGTTTTTTAATATTTACTAAAGACAAGTTGGAGTACTTGCGGGTTTTTGAGAACACGCACACGAAGTTCTACAACTCGCAATTCAAGGTAACACCGAAGCCAGAAGATCGTTAGGACGAAAGAAGAACTTCGGGGATGACAGAACCATGGGAGAATGATTCCACTGCATATCAAGAGACTTGTTCAGGGCGCCTGTACGGAAGTTCCGGATAACCACGATGGTTCGTATCCGAGATGCAGGAAGACGGCACTATTAGAAGCAGTAATATTTGCCACGTATTAAGTATTACGTATAGTTCAGGAGATCCAGATTATGTACTACAGACAATACCATATTCAAGGCCAATTTGAATATGGAAGTGCTTAAGGTCTATTTTTGCCATAACACCAGTGGTTGATAGGAGGTTGGTAGGAGGAAAGACAAAGGAAAAGAAACATTTTTACGTTTCGTAGATATAGAAAAAGCAAGTAACTAGAGGTGTGCCGATATACCTATAACAGGTATTTTGGAACGATTATTATTGTGAAACGGATATAACAGTGACTGAGAAGTTGAAATAGCTGTTCCAATTCAACGACAACTGAAAAGTCGAAATACCCGTTCTGATTACTCGCGGCCTCCTATTACCCGTTCCGAGTCGCGGAACCCCCTACACAACTAAGGAATATACGAGTAGTACGAGTATTACGAATATTACTAGCACACGAGTACAAAGTCACTTTTTGGTGCTGAATACTTTATTCTGCGCATGTGCCGATTGCCATACAAGTACGAAACGAATCAAAACAGCGAGGTTCAGAATATCTCTATGCCAAAGAGACGAAGCTGTTTTAATAAATGAAAAAAATTCATACTGATGGTACATTTATTCTCGTGTATTATACAGATATATAATACAAATTATAATAACAAATTATACATTGTACTAGTCACGAAGTTGGTAAATTTTAAAAAAGCTAATTATATTCTGTTATAACTTACAGAGTGGCTGATAGGCCATATAGTACTTTTTGTTAACGGGATTTTGCAGATGATTTTAACTTCACTGCACATCTCACGTAACTCTGTTTGCTATTTCTTGTTGTGCTGTTACGTGCACTCTAAATTTAAATGGCAAAGTTTTGCAACTGATTTGTCTAACCAAAAGGAAATCAATAATTTAATGTTAAATCTATGTCAGGTCGTTTACTCCTATTGAAAACTTATATTACTATTGCCAAAGGGAGATAGGCCTATAAATTCTCTTGTTTCTTATTTTCTTTTAAACAGTAATAGTTTAATAAAGTCACAGTTGAAAATAACACTGTTAATACTTTTAGTTTCAATTTATTTCTTATAACAAATTATATAATACGGGTATATGTATAATACGAGTATATGTATAATACGTATGTAATAAGAGGTATTTGTACGTGTTAATTTTTTGAAACTGTTTCGTTTGTACCTGTTATTTTCAAATACTAGTCTAGCACACCTCTACAACTGACTAAGTTGATTGGAACAATGTTGGAATCACTTAAGCAGGCCGGTATTAACATCAAAGACAGACAAATAATATAGGCCGGATATAGAATTTCTTTCGAGGAGGGGGCTGAGATTTTTCGTCCACGTCTAATGAATGGAATTGTAACATGAGCAGAACTCATTAATTCGGAAACAATTTTAACATTAATATAATTAAATATCTCTCAGCAATATTTGATCATGTTTGTATTCTCATTACTTATGTGAAACAGAATCCCAATACATACATGTGTGTGTGTGTGTGTGTGTGTGTGTGTGTGTGTGCGCGTGTGTGTGCGCGCGCGCGCGTGTGTGAATTTATTTCACGAGGAAACAGGAAAGCAATGTTCAATTACAAGAATAACTGTAAATATCTATTTACAAAAAAGAAAAATTTTTATATTGTCAACTCATTGTATATACAATTATTAACCATCATCTTACTTGATTTTGAGAGTAGATCTTTCAAAATTCTTAATTACGTAATATTTTACACGTTTTAATACCTTGATTATTTTACGCGTTCAAAATTTCATTGGTTCAAAATACGGGGGTGGAGGCTGAGCCTTAAGTATGGCCTGCCAAACCCTAATGAAGGTGAAAGACACGTAAGGATAAGATAATAAGAGAAGATAGTAATGTAAGGAAGGTTAGATAAAGTAGGATAAGGTAAGGTAAGGTCAAATTGTTAACTACTATGTATTTGTTTGTTTATGAGTTAATTATTCATGTCATTGCAATTAGTTTGTTAGAAAACGAAAAGAATTAAACAATTAACGTGTACATGTAAATATCTGTTTTAACAATAAACACAAAGTAATTGTTGAAACCGTATTAATTATTGACGAAGGTATAAAAATGTAATAATTAATCAATTATGAATTTTCCAATTATTAACCTGCTGAGATTGTAGCGTCGGCACTGTGTAATTAGTATTAATTAATTGTAGGAAAAAATTACTGAATATGAGAGATGTGTTGATTGCAGGCGAATACTAGAAAATGGCAGTATAATAACTCGTGGAAGCATAAATATAGACCGTAAGTTTCATAAGGCATACAATATGTATTATTTCAAGGCATATACTCAAGTTATGCCATTCTTCTTCTTCTTCATCTTCTTCTACCACTACGGTCTTTGTAGAACCCTGGCCTGCTCAATGATTCTCCTCCATTCTTCTCTGTCCAGAGCCTTATTCCTCCAACCTGCCACTCGCATCTTCCTCAAATCCCCTTCCACATCTTCATACCATCTGCTCCTCGGACGTCCTCCCCTCCTTACTCCCTCCGGCTACCTTTCCAATGCCATTTTTGGGCCTCTCACTGCTCCCCCAAACCATCTCAACCTTTGTGCCTTCACTGCTGCAACTGTGTCCGCTTCTACACACAGGTCTCTTCGCTCACGACTTTTTCTTATCCTCCACATCTCTCCGTCCCACACTGGTCCATAAATTTTTCTCAGAATTTTCCTCTCGAAAACACCAAGGTTTTTCATATCTTCCAACTTCAGTACCCATGTTTCGCTTTTACATATGTTATATAGGTCTGATCACTAACGTGTATATTTCCTTTTGACATTTCTTGTTACATTCCTGGATTGGAATATATTTTTTAAAGCGTAGTAGCTTCTGTTTCCTGCTGCTATTCTTGTTTTGAGTTCTTCGCTTGTTTCATTATTCTCTGTTATTGTGCTTCCGAGGTATTTGAATTCTTGGATCTCAACAAAACTGTGATTGCCTATTCTCATTCTACCTTTCTCTCTTCTCTGGTTCCTTGTCATCAAAATATACTTTGTTTTCTCTTCATTTGTTTTTAATTCGACCTTTTGTCCTTCTTTTTCCAATTCCTGAAATGCTGCCACTAGCGTTTGCCTTGTTCTTGCCATAATTACCACGTCGTCTGCATATGCTAGGTATTGACAGGTTCTGTTACATATATTTCCTCCAGGGTGTATTTCTATCTTTCTTATAATCTCTCTAGTACTAGATTGAATAGCACTGAGGAAAGCGGATCACCAAGTTATGCCATATGACTGGAAACGTTGTTGCAGACGATCAGGTACTAACTGCCCAATATTGTAGCTCTATTGATCAGAAAAACAGACATGAAAGTCATGGAAGAAAACAGGAAATGCGAGTTATACGTAAACAAGAGAAAACTGAATATATGTATGCAGATTGGAGGATATGTGTTCACATGCGTATAAAAATAAATTGGCTTTTTCTCGCTACGTTGAAGATCTAAGCGGTCCGGCGACTGTTCGAAGACGTTTTCATTTCCTTCTTCTTCTTCTCCTCTTCAAGAATTAGGTTATATAAACCTGTTCCGGCACCCATCTCATCCTCTGACGACCGACGCCACTTCTACTAATGACTCTATAGTTCAGTGCCGCTTTCGGCAATCGATCCTCTGTCATCCTTTTCAGATGATCCACCATTGTCTTCTGTAAATTGAAATAATTGCATTTATATCCTTTAGTTCGAGTTGTGCTCTGATATCTTCATTCCTTATTCTATCTTGCAATGTATAATTTAAAGTATTTCGAAGAAACTGCATTTGAGTACTCTGAATCTTGCCGCTTTCCTTTTTTGTCGTGACCCACGCTTCACTGGCATAAATCAACGTGGGTATTTCAATTGTTTTATAAAATTTAATCCTTGTGCTGTGTCTTGTTTACGTTTTCATTTTGTCTGTACAATTTAAATATGCAGTGTAAACCTCTTCACATTAAATGAATGTATTAAAGTGGATCACAGATTAAACGTAAAGGATAGTCATCATGCTCTTCAGCAAGGATTAAACAAAAAATGGTTTGTTCCGGTTCCAAGCAGGTAGACTGGTCAATCCAACGCCTCTTCGGACGTTCCTCACCTCTCCGTCATTTCGGCTTATAATTCAACAGTTGTTTGGGGATGCGGTAGTCATCCATTCGGTTAAGATGTTCTAACCGATAATGTGTAATCATATCAAGTAAACTCGTAACACTCAGTTCCTGCCTTACATGGACATTTATTATGCTATCTTAAAGAGTACCGTTATATCTGGCCACGTGCCTAAGAAATCTCATTTCGGCCGCTTGAATACGACTGGTCTGAGTAAGGGATAGTAATAAATAAATATAATTTCTTGTACAATTAATCTTAAATACGATTTATAATAAACACCCTACATGCACACCCGTTACGTGTGTATAGTTATCAGTAAGCAGTGTGTTACACAGGACCCTTGACTAATTATTTACTGAGTAGAAATTTATCAGCGAACATAAAAAAATATTAATTTCAAAACCTTTTAGATTTTTTAAATTCATCTGCAGACTCGCTAAGATAATTCCGTTCAGAAAACACATTATCTTTTCATATTCATATTACGGTGATTTTCTGCCGACGGGAAACATGTTTTTTCGGTGTTTTTTTCTGCCATTTAAATTTATGGAAAAATGTTTTGTGAAAATTACGATTTTTCAGAGAAACATTACGGTTTCTGAAACATCGAAAAATATTACGGTGTTTTTTCTGCCATTTAAACTTCTGTGACAATTACGATTTTGTGTCGTTTTTTTTCTGAAGTTCAAATGATGTTACAAAAGTCACAAATTACTTGGATTTGTTGTCATGACATGTCTGAGTATTAATAAAATATGCATATACCTTTTCGGCATGGACCATTTATTGAACGAGCGAACGAGTTCTCAGTTTTGACTGGACCGTTTGGCATTTGTCTGTTTGTCTATCCATCTGTCTATTTTGGGTACGTTTTACGATAACTTTTGGATGCGTCAAACCATACGTATATCTAATTCGTAAAATTTGGCACGCGTGTCCATAATTTTATCCTACAAACCCTATTGTCTTCGAAATTGATCCCTCCACAAATAGGGTTTGGGGGGACAAAAAGATGGGGGATTAAAATTGTAAAAATTGCAAAAGCCCATGTCAGGTATCAAATTAAAGGAAATTGAAACTACTATCTGAATATAGTGTTCATTTTTGAAAATTTCAAAATTTATGAAAGTCAGAAACTAAAATGTTGGTACAAATTTTGATAAAATGGCAAAATTCATGTGGGGTATCAAATTGAAGGGCGTTTAAACATGTGAATACAATGATAAGCTTGGGAAATCTCAACATAATGGGATCCTAGAGACCAAAAAAGAGATAAAAAATTTGAAATGAGTGTGAGAGTGTTAGACTGAAATAAATTGTAACCAAAATCTGAATGTTCCGAATTTTAAGTGTTTATTATACGATTGTATGGTCTACAATTGTTATATTACTAAAGAAATAGTACAGAAATAGGAATTTTTGTAATTTTTCCCGTAACAGAAAAATGATCTAATATCGAAATTTATAATAATAAATGAATTTCCTTCAAAGTAATGTGAGAGTTCTGCAGTTCAGGAAGCATAATAATATTTTAGATCAAAATATTTAAAAATATCTACCTGTGTCTTTTGCTCGTTGTGGGGTCCTGGCGAAGGATTCTGACGAAGACAAAACAGGAGAAAGCTAATTAAGGGGAAGTTAAATATTTTTATCTAAAATGTTTATATAATATAATGTATCGTTAATATAATACATCATCATCAATGTATAAATTATATAACATTTCCATGTTTTTATCCCACATTTCTGAGGTTTAACGTTTCGTGTGTGAACGTTGACAATTGTTTATTAATATTAAGTGTATATTCGAGCTGGCCCTGTTCCAAATTGTTAACCGTTAATTCTTCTCTCCCGTTTCCACCTCCGCCGTCAAGGGTGTTGTTTGTAGTACCTCTTGTGTAATTCTAGTTCCCTGTTTCTGTCACCAAACTAATACGTACAATGAATGGAAGTAACACGACAAATTCAGGTCACCATACTGCACCGTATTTTACCGATGACTCCCCGGTGATTTGGGCCGTGTATCTCCTATTTTATATAAGAAGACTAATGACAGTCGTACTATTAACAGTGGACAAGAACCGTTAAATCCGCAGCGGAATTTGGAATTTTCCCGAGGTAAACGAGACAGGGGCAATGAGGTTTACGTGCTGGAGGAAATTACGCGTTAGTAACTTTCCCATAACAAAACACAATGTCCGAGAAATATATGTTATTATAAGGCATAGGTCTTTTCACCATGTTTGGTGCATTATAGTCATATGGTATCATAATTCATTAAACTCTGTTTATTATTGGATCAAACAAAAAGTCTAAACATATTGACTCCGTCTTGTCCACAAGAACTGAATTATTTTATTTAAAACAAGTTAGCTAAGCTAACTTACTCTACGTCTTATGTAGAAAAACTAGTAGACAGACTTTGTAGGCGTTTGTAGTCTGGCTAAAATTTTTACAATACAATATTTAATTTTACACTTAAGTTATTCATTAAATGTCCAAGAGATTCAACGTAATGCATTTTTAAGGGGGAGCAAAGCGTGAAAAGGTAAAAAAAATTGATTTTGATTTTATTTCCATGTTCCTTAAGGAAATGGAAGTATGGTGTTTAGTTTTTAGCATTAAAAAATTATGCTTTTATTCTTGCTTAAAATGATATTGTTTATATATATATTGCGACATTACAACCATTTACGGTACTGTGCATTGCCAAAATAATGTAAATAAATAATAAAAATAAATAAATGTTGATTGATAAACATGATTCAGATTGCAAGCTGGATTGTTTAAAATATAGGGAACGTACAGGCACGTACACGCTGGCCAACTTGTCGCTAGCGTTGTGTACATGTGTATTTTGTTTGTGTGTGTGTGAAGCCTGTCCGTTCCTGAACAGTAACCATTCCTTTTCAAATATTGATTGATTTTATGTTTTATTTTAATTATAAGAAAAATATGTACGATATTGTAAAACGAAAGACACCAGAGGGTGTAGAAAATAAAGGTGAACAAAGGGTTAAAAGACCGTGACAAAGTGACGGAAAGTGCAATTACTATAAGAAAAAGGTGAATAGCTCTTTTTATAATTACAATAAAGAAGTGTAATTTACGTATAGTAAACACATAAAATTTAGCGATCGATTGAGCATCGTGTAGTGTGAAACAGACTTCGTAATTCGCGAAGATAGGCGAAATTAGTGAATTGAACCAGAGTGGGGGTAAAGACGCTTCGACAAACTCTGACAAGATGAAAATTGTTCAGACTTGAGCTTTTGCACGACCTGGCTATAAATACCAGGTCGCGCTAATAAAGTTCCTTCTTCTATATTTAACCGTTGCCGAAGGAGGCTATGTCAGTCAACTACGCGATCGTAAATCTACAGTAAGCGTCACCTGACGACTTGTGAGGCAGAACAGAGGTTCGATGGACACACCTACAACCCATGATGTGAGCAGAGCCAACAACAACTAAGAAAGACAAGCAGTAGAAGCCTTGAAGAGGACCAGAGGACGCGAGGACATGAAAGACTGGACCAAGGACGGGAAGAGGATCCAAGGACACGAAGGACGGGAACCGAGGACCGGAATAGGACACACTGAAGTTGCCACATCAAACGAGGTGATAACCAACCATAATAATAAATAGACAATTGAAAGACAATAGTGAAACTAGAATGAAAGACATTCCAACTGTTGCTAACAGAATTTAAATTGTACATATAATGTAAAGTCTTATTATAATTTAGAATAATGTCTCATGTTGAGAAAGTAATATTGGAATAACGTAAATGCTATGAGAGAAAGGCTTGATTTTTAAATTGAAGTAAAGTAGAATAATTAGTAGAGTCTTTAATTGCTAAAGGAATAATGCATATGCTATAAATTTAAAAGGGAATTAAAGCCAAGTAAAAAATTAAAGAAATAATTGGAACAAAAGTAAATTCATTGTGAATTGATAAGCAATTGCAAAAGATGGCCACACTAAATGAGTAAGCCGAGAGCAGAAATAGATAATTAAGTGTAGATAATAAGATTTGTGTATAAATTGTTTAGACATAAATTGTTCACATAAATCACATACATAATATCGCACAAGCGAGGAATAATTGAATATTTTTTTTGTATTGCCGGAATAAGTAAAGAGGTTGATAATTAAATAATGTAAACATTTAAAAACTTTATAACATTGTCTTGTTATTACAATTACACCCAAACCAAACAAGTAAAAGTTGTTATGTTATATAACTTATCGCTCCAAAAGCGTGGGGCTCCACACATTAAATTACATTGAATTTGTGTGTTGTTACAATATATATTGCGACGATACAAATCAATACTTTCGCATAGGATATTGTGTGTGTAAATAAATTATGAACAAGTCTATATTGTAGGTGTAAACAGTTATTTATTTAGCACACAAGTAAATGATTGTTTCTACGCTATATTTTAAATTACATAAATGTCATGAATCGTGTTATATTTGTTGTAAAAGAGTTTATATAGTTCAATTTAGATGGGTTTTACTTGGTAGCCGAAATCCTTATTACTTGGCGTGACGTCCTCGCTCCGCTGCTGATGCTGCTGCAATTTCTCTGCGCGTCTCGCCTCACACTCTCTACTTTCCGCTCACAATGATGGGTTCGCCGAACACTGATAACACTAAAGCAGATTCCACATACACAAATTGTCACTCTCGAAACTGTTAGCGTTATCGCTCGAAATAAGTTATTAATTATTAGCTCTCAGTGTGATAATGAGTAATATTTATACTAGCGGTGTAATAAGCTTACACCTTCCGGCAACTCTTGAAGTGTTCTGCGAAACTACAGATTTACCGCGGTCAGTAAATCTTCCTATGCAGAAATCTTATACTCACGCGAATAGCACTTTAATAATATAATATAATAGTTGTTCACCCAGCTTGGTTCTTGTCGAATAACTCGAAAAGAGTTCCAAGTCTTAGCGTTACTTTAAATTTATACTAGTTCGTACAAGGGAAACCCTTGTAGAGGAACACACGTTCACTAGGCAAAGGCTTTCGATGAACTGCCCGAAGTAAACAAGACAACGGACGCATCTGACTGAAATTAGGGGCTTCTGATTGGTCAATCAGCTGTCCACGTGGTTGATAGAACAAAATATAGACGGGTTTCAGGCGAATCTTTGTATAAGTTGGCGAGAGCCTGCATAGATTTTATCTCGAAATTTAACTCTTCCATAGATAGGAGTGAAAATTTGTTAAAAAGCCACATTTATAAAGTAGCTGAGAACCACAGAGTATATAGAAAATGTAGCTATTTCCATAAATAATTCACTGTCCAAGTTTCAAGCTGATGGGTTAATTAACACGGAATATATAGCGGATAAGGTTTATCACATGCGAACGCGCGCACAAATTCACACACAAAGTACATGACATAAAAGAACAAAATTTTACAAAGAATTTGATATAACATAAGTCCTTATCCATCACTAAATACAAAACTTACAGCTAATTGACCAAAATTTGTATAAATCCATTTAAAACCTGTTAATGTCCGTCATCCATGCTCAGATATAGGCTACTTAATATAGATCATCATCCTGTGTTTTGTTGCAATATATATTGTTATACCAAACATTTTTTTCATATCATCTTATATGTTCATTTCAAGTGAAGTCACCCAGTGGGATATCGTTGACCTCCTTCAAACAAACATTTCAGTGTTTTAAAATAATATTATTAGCTATAAAATGATGATGCTGGAAGCAAATAAGAGTGTTCTGGAAAGAAGTAAGAAGAACAGAGTAAATAAGTGGCAGCTAAACAAGAAGAGAGATGAGCGTAATGAAGAAGACGTGTATAGTGCAGGTGCATTTGAATAAAAATTACAAAACACGATTTTTCGTACCTCCATATTTCGTGTACTGGAACGTGCTAGACACTTGAGTTTTTTTATTATGTTTGCTTCATAACACTTATTTATTAGAGCAACAATTTTGTATGATACCTTATGTAAATATTTAGTATGTTTTCAAAAAGAAGTAAAAATTTGTTTCTTTTTAAAGCACTCTATTTTAAAAATCACCCCAAGTATTCTTTAATCAGTACATTTATTTAATTAGGTCTATGGTTTGGTCTATGTATTTATCTTTCAGCAGAAAAAAGTTTCACAAAATTATCTTGAACGGTTTTTGAAATATGTGTACCTAATTGATAAGTGACACTCCCATTTAATTAACATGGGACAGGCCTTCACGACCTGGTCCCCTTAAAACCTAATATTTACAAGTCTAATTTAGCCACACAATGTTTAAATAATAAACATAAATTTCCAGACATTCAAAACGTCAAATTAATTAAAAACGTACAAAAAGGTAACAAAAAGAACATGTGGGAAAATCTTAATATTTACAAACATAATATAATAATCTACTATTTAAAGAACAAATTCAAATTAAAACAAACAAGACGATTTATTTAAAATCATACATTTATTAGAATAATAAAATAAAACATTAAATACTGTATATAATAAATAGCTGACTACATAAACATTACAACAATCGAAAAAAGAATCAAAGTAAATTCGATTATCCGTTAACTATATTGTAAGCGAAACATTCAATTACAATTCAAAAAACCTTTGAAGATACAGAATAATTTCTGTGGTGAATAGTGCGTCAGGTGAAAATAAACCTACCTGCAGTGTATTTATTTGGAGAACTTAAATTATTTAATATAAAATTTAATATTGTTATAAAGAACTCAAGTTACTAGCATCACTAGTTTGACTCCAGGAAGTATTTCTTAATTTGGAAGCAGCAGAAAAAATTGATTTACTTTTGCCAAGGGCCTAAAAGTAAATGAAGGAAAGACAAAATATATTATTGTATCCGGATCACAATTTCGAAGGAGTAGATATGGCCAGTACATCAGCTTTCGGAACTACAGGTTTGAAATAGTAAAAGCATTTACTTACCTGAGTTCACTTGTGACCAATGGACATGTTATGGAGGAGGAAATCCAAAGGAGCTTTCAAAGGAAATATGTGTCCAAATTGCTGTCATGAACAAGAAAGCATGCACAGGGACAGCAGAAGTTCTGAGAATGCACTGGGAAAATACTGATACGAATACTGAGCCAGTGAAGGCGGGAGGAAAAAGAACTTATGAAACGTTATATAACCTGCTAGACGATATGACGATAATCAAAAAGATAAAGACAGGGTGGCTTAGATGGGCAGGTCGTGTTGTCAGGATGGACCCTTAGGACCCAGTTAAGCGCCTCTTCCGGGGTCGGCGGTTAACCGATTTTCGGCGGTGTCAGGGGTGATAATCGAACAAACCGTGCGTCCAGCGCTCGGTAACGCGATCCGAGGATTGGGCCTGTGTAACCGGCGCTGCAGGAGCCTGACTTGAATTCTGGGGTTTTGCCTTATCCATCCGCTTGTCCAAAACGCCGCTGTCACGAGGCCCTCGCTGGGCAACGTTATGTCTTGTACCAACAGTCTCCTTGCGAGGAGAGAGTTCCAGCCCGTTCGTTGACGTATCAACTGGATGGAGAGAGAGGACGTTTGTTCCGTGGGAAACGTAAGTGATTTGCAGCGATGATATCGTAGATATGAAGAGGTGCCGAAATGTGTCTTCGGAACTAGTATGGCTTCCTGTCCGAGTACAGTGGTGGGATTGTCACCATCCACGGTACATGATACAGAAAGTAATCAATATCCACAGCTGGAAGCCAGGTCACAGGACCAACGGAAATGAATGAATGGCTATTCAAGAATTAGTCTGTTATCAGTCAACGTCACGGTGACATTACATAAACACTGAAAAAATTTGATCAAATTCGTTTGTTAACTTTTGTTTGCTTGTACATTCGTTTGTACATGTTCGCTTGTACATGTACGTGTCTTGACACGGAGAATCAGTCCAGGAACATACTCGGTGAGCAATACGTACGTAATAAAGTTACCGTAATTCATTTCAATAAAACGATATAACTTTCAATCAGGCGATTAAGATTAATCTGTGGCTGTCGCTGTGACATCTTTCGCTCATGTCGAGTAGAGTAATTTCAAAAACTGTAACATTTAAAAGTACACGCAACATCGCATATTAAAACCGTGTACTTATTAATGCTCAAGCGTTTCTTCCTGTTTGCTTTTAGTTTCGTTAGAATGTCATCTGTCTCGACTCGTTTGATTTATACTTGCGCGTCTGATTCTCTGTGTGTGTGTGTGTGTGTGTGTGTGTGTGTGTGTGTGTGTGTGTGTGTGTGTGTGTGTGTGTGTGTGTGTGTGAGGAAGGCTTACACAACAGACGCTCTGTCACCTGTCACTCGTGAAAAATGGCAACACTGCGTCGTCGGTAAGCCTGTTCTGCCTCGTGTCCCTTCTTCCTGGTAAGAGTTATTACCGCTGTCTTAATACTTCCACCACTCATCGTTCGCTCTCAAACGTATTGACAAATTATATATTAAATAAATTGATCGTTGTTTACCACCATTAAAAAGTTATTAAACAATAGAGCATAAAGAGGATTAAAACTGAATTTTGAAAGTCATCGCTTCCAGATGTAACGCACGGAAGCGAAACATACACTGTTCGTTAAAAAAGATAAAGAAATACAGATATCGCTTACGAAACGGAATTATTTAGAACAGTGAACCGATGTAGAGGGATCGTTTTAGAAGTAGCAATGTCCTCTCACCGATGCTAGTGACACCCGGCCATAAACAGGCGAGTAAAATATTATCGACTTGAAGATATAGGGACCGACCTAATTACATTTTCTGTAAAGAGTGGAACGGAAGAGAGAAAGCAACAGTGGACGGAGCACGTTTACGGGAATGGAAGATCAGAGCGTTTAGTTGACAGTGGACCGTAAACCAGTAGCGGGAAGGGGAGTCCGTAAGATCTGTGGATAGACCCTTGCACAGGTGTTACAGCAAGGAAACTGAAGGTCTTTCAGATAACTGAAGTGAAATAAGGCAGAGGAAGGAAGAATATGATAGTGCTGGATGATCTGAAGAACTCTCAGAAAGCTGAAAAGCAATACAGGATTCTGTGCAATTTTTTAATAGTTCTCTGTTAATAGTTAGTAACAGTCCACTGAAGAAGAAGAAATATTTGGGCTCATGAGTACGCTTATGCGTCTGTGTGTAGGTGTCTAAGCATTTGCTTTTAATCCACTGATGGCGAAGTACTCTAGTGGTCAGTGAGGACGAAGTACCTGATCCTGCGCTTCGACCCACGATTTACGTGGCAAAAATACATCTTCATGAAGAGGAAAACATGATCTGCAGTTAAAAAAACTGTACTGGCCGACTAGCGGGAGTACCAGGTGCCAATGTAAAACAAACTGTTAAACTACAAAGCCTGTCCAAACTTAATGGTATACATTGTAGGACGTCGCCAGTAACTCTAACTTGGGAGTACTGAACACTTCCTAAATAAAGTACTGAGAATTATAAAAGACGCCCCATGGGTTACAGATACCCAGAGCAGACAGAGCAATTTACAAAAGCTTCAGCCATCTAAGGAGAAACGTAACAGCCTGATACTGAAGAAGGCGCAGTACGGTCATAGAGCCTGTCGCAGTTACTGGCGCCAATTACAAATACCCACCCCTATGTCGTCGCTAGTGAGGTTATCTAGCAGTGAAGCAGTACGTAAGACTAAAACGTTTCAAACATGATTTAATTAATTGTTTTTATTAGAATGTGATGGACAGATTTTTAGGGTAAAAAATACAACGTGTGATTTAGGCCTATAAAGTGTACTATATAATGTGAATACCAAAGATTTGCCCCTCAATTTCAGATCTTATTTTACAGTTTAAAATATGGAAGAAACATCATATAAGCATATTTCCGGTAAAGTTTTATTTCAAAGTTATGGCTAGTCAGAAATTTTTCCACTTTTTTGATCTTAAAGACAAAAAAGTAAGACAATAAAATCATGTGAAAAATATTTGTTCGATAAGTTGGCAATACACCATTAACAGCTGATGAACAATAAAATTAAGTTTTGAGAATTGTATTTGAATAATTTTATAAGTTTACGGAAGTGTATTAGTTTTTGCTCTATGTGGTAACTTATGTTGTCATTGTAGACGATTGTTGTTTTTGACCGTTAATTAAAAAATGTGTTTTTCGACTCGATGTTTCTGCGATTTTCAACGATTTTCTCTGTTGCTGTTGGAGATACGGTTCTGTGACCCAACAGAATGTCGCTGTTGCATATATTTTACCTTTGGGACAAGACTTGGGACAAAGAAGATTTTAAATTGAAAACAAAGAATTTCCGGACATGTATTTATACATTTTTTTCTGTATTTTAACCTGTAGAATAAACTCTAAAAGTGGCGGGGGGGGGACTTCGTGAATCACTCTATATAGCGCAAATAATTCTTTTTTTATTTACCAATATTACTTAGTTATCAAATGATAGTAACATTAACCTGAATATAAGAGACAGGGTACAGGCAGGAAATAGAGCCTACTTTTCAAATATTAACATCTTTAAAAACAATGTTGTTACAAGATTTTTAAAACTTAAAGTATATTATTCTCTGGTGCGACCAGTTGTTACATACGGGTCTGAGGCGTGGACAGAGAATGACAGAACTGCTTTAAAATCATTCGAGCGCAAAATATTGGATAAAATTTATGTCCCGGTACGAGAAGAAGGGAGTTGGAGAATACACAATAACAATGAACTACAGGCTGTCATACGTGGAAAAGACTTAGGACCTTTATAAAGTCACAGATGTTGCGTTGGCTTGGACATGTGGAATGAATGTTTGAGGAAATAATGCCTAAAAGAATGCTGATTATATACTACTAGACGTAGAGGAAAAAGGATTAGAAAGTTGGATAGCGTAACAGAAGATCTGCTAGCATGGGAATCAGATGGTGGAGAGGAAGGGCGGAGAACAGGAAGGCTAAAGCCCGCCAAAGGCTGTAACGCGAGATAAGACGAAGAAGAAGAAGAAGACGAAGAAGAAGAAGAAGAAGAAGAAGAAGAAGAAGAAGAAGAAGAAGAAGAAGAAGAAGAAGAAGAAGAAGAAGACTTGTTGGATAGGTTGTAATAATAATTAAATATTTATTATTCTTATAATAATTCAATAAGAAAGTTACGAGAGAGTTGTTGCAAATGAAAACAGTCGCTAAGTCGAGAGTAGCGCAGCCACAATACCACACAATTGTAGTCTCGGTTAATATTCTTTTTTTCGTGACGAACTTCGTTCACAACATCACAGTTTAGGCAGGCGGTCATGTCAGTGATACCGTGGCATGTGATTTGTAACTTTTACCGGGCACAGCAGTGCTAAATTCGTACACACAGAGATGCCGGTGCGTTACTACCATGTACCCGCAGACAGGTTTCACTTCCTGTTTCAATTACCGCGCCTTCTGCGATAACAAACTGGAGTGACGCGTGTAATTTCACTGTCATCGAAAGTGAATTAAACAAGTGGATGCCGTTCTTGTTTTGTTACATTCACTACGGTACACGCACAAGCGTTTACGTTAAAATCGATTGCAATTATAACTCGCACAAATCAGTTCCGTGTCAGCAGTCCAAACTTCTGTTCAGTTTATTTTATTTTCTTCTTCTTAAGCTTCTACGTTAACTGTTCCGACTTCAAATACTAGTTTTCTATCTCTTCCGAAATCTTCTAACAAACGTTCATCCTGTAGGCTTATATTTCAACTCTGCTTTCGGAATTCGTTCCATGGGCATTCACTCTACGCGTTGTCTTCATCCCCTACACAGCCGGAGCTACAACAAATATTCTGCTGTGTTGTGTACTGTTTCGAAAACCTCTCTCTCACTCTCTCTCTTTCAACAAACAGGCAACAGGAACTTTGTTCGAAAGCATTGGGTGAAGAGATGAACAGGGATCCCTTGGGATAGAATACAAAATTATAACCCGCAAGCTCGAATCCTTTGCGTCAGCATGTGGAGAGAATGCAGAACAGTGTAGATTCCCTATTCCCCTCTCTCCCGGTGAGGAAAACAGAGATCTGTGGAATTGTTACTAGCTGTGGACTCACTACAAACTAAAAAGGTACCAGGGCCCGACAGCATACCAGCAGAGGTGCTGGAGGCAGTGGTGCGGACTCACACGAAACTGCACATGTGGAGTTATTTGTTCACGCTGGGAAAGGGCAAGGCTGCTCCTTATCAGCAAGGCAAAGGACAAAGGGGATGCCAATACCCCAGTATCTTGCAGGCCTTTGTGTATGCTGGACACTGCCGGGAAGGTGCTAGAAAAATTAATAAAACCTCGACTTTTGCAGTAAGTAAAGGACTCCGGAGATTTATCCAACAGACAATATGCTTTTCGGAAGGGGATGTCTACTGCAGACGTAATTAATATAGTAGTTGAATCGTCAAAGATAACCGAGGAAACCACTTCTCGAGGCCAGTATGTCTCTTGGTCACGCTGGATATCAAAACGAAGTAACTCTTTAACTCAGCGAAGTAAAGTGATATGCTTGACGCTTTGAACCGTACGTTTCGGTTAACGAAATACCTGTTGCGGATGATTAGATATTACCTAAGTGACAGGACATTACTTTATGATACTGCAGCAAGATGCCGCAGGAGGATTAAAGAGGTCACAGGAGGTGCAGCTCAGGGATCAATTCTTGAGCTAGACATGTTGAGTACTTCATATGATGGCATTCTTCCGATGGACATGCCTGAAAATACATTCTTAGTTTGGTACGCTGATGGTAGTGCAACGGCTATTATAGCACGAGATGTAGAGCTGGCCCAGATAAGATTAAGGCAAGTTATGCGACGAGTCAGTTCCTGGATGACAAACCACGACTTAAAAACTGGCAGCTGACAAAACAGAGATCATGCTAATTACAAAGAAGCATCTTGCCAATGCAGGTCGAGAAAGAAACTGTTCAGACAGATGCCGCAGTATCTGGAGATACTGTTGGACACAAAGCTCCCGTTTTGGGCACAAATAAAACGGGCGGCTGATAAGGTTGCAACTGTGACCACGGCGCTGAATAAAATTATAGTGCAGCGAAGTGGCGCGCTCAGAGTGGCTTGCTCAACCGCACGGTTTCAGAGTCCGCGGTTCTTGTCGTCGCGGGAATAATTTCAATCGATCTGATGGTCCAGGAGCAGAAACAGGTTTACAAGAGGAAGGCCAAAGTAGATAATGTACAAGCTCACAAGGAGGCCAGGGCCCGTACTAGGGATCAGTGTCAGGGAAGATGGACCAGTGATACGCTAGGAAGATGAACCGCTAGGCTCATAAAGCAGTTAGCTGAGTGAACTGATAAAAAACATGGAAAGATTATTTCATAACGCAGTTTTTAACTGGCTATGTCTTGTTTCGGGCTTAGCTATATAGGATGGGGAAAGTAGACAGGCCAGACTGCATTTTCTGCCAACACGAACTAGACGATGTGCACCACATGTTTTTCACCTGTGATAGATAGAAAGAGGAGAGGTGTAGTGGAGATACAAAACTAGGGAAACGTGGGACAGATATCTCTCAATCATATCATCGGAATAATGCTGCAGAGCGAACACCACTGGAATCACGTAGCAGCTTACATAGAGAAGGTACTATGGCAAAAAGAAGGAAGTAGAAAATGATCTTGCTAGGGGCGCTGACAAAATAGCAGGACACAGGTAACATGGACCTCTTGAAGTTTTAAAACAGGTGAAGGTCCACAGGACGAAGAACAAATGGCACCATCTTGAAGTATTGCGAAAGCTGAGTCCCGAGGTGGATTCATGCCGTGGCAAGAGGGTTTGTAGTTTTGGTGAGTGCGAGTCCTACACATCGTAGGAGTGCGGACCCTCATGCTGCGTACATTAGTTTTCCAGTCTCCATCGTAAAAAATTATTATACGTATATGACAATACAGAGAAATCTTTATATTACTGGTGTTACTCATGAGTGCTTTCCTTTCTTAGACTTAGTGTAAAACTAGATCTGAGACTAAAGGAAGAAACTGTCGTTGATTTTCTGAGAGAAGGGCGTTGTGCATAAAGTAAATTTATAACCATCTGAAGGATGTTTATAGGATACTGGCAGTGGGCTGGGTGAGTGAAAGGTTGAAGAAAGAAAAACCGAAAAAAAAAACGAAACTACTACAGTATTACTATTATTATCAACTCACTCAGTACTAACGTTAGAGCTTTATCACTCGACGTTATCACAATTGTGATTACTGTAGAAACTTCCTATGTTTGGACAGATTATTTGATTCCAACTGAAGCTTATCTCTCTACAGGTTCCGAAATAGTTTCAATAGAGTGTAAATTTGTCTTGGTACATTCTGGGTAAACATTTATCTGCTTGCTAAATCACTAAATGTATATTTCTTGTTTAGTCTGTGTTTGTACAAGCGTCACTGCAATATATGCTTTATTGATTGCCTCACCGCCTCGCTAATATTTCCTGTCTCAGAAAGGAATTCATTTTTAGGGCACAAAAAATAAACGCTAGCACACGCGGGCACCTAACTCTCTCATAATATGTAAACAGATAATATTTGACACATGATGGTTTAATGAATGAAGGCTCCGATTACAAAACCGCGAGGGCTGATCGTTTCCTGCTTGTACTAATGTAAGAGTAAAAGGTTATACGACAAATTTTACTTTTATTATTAATAAACAAGAATATAATTGAACGAGTGAAGCGAGTTCTCAGTTTTTACTCGACCGTTGGGAACTTGTCTCTCTGTCTGTCTGTTCGGGGTATGTCTCACGATAACTTTTGAACGCATAAATCGATTTTCATAAAACTTGGACATACGTTTCCATACGTGTCGGACGTGTTCCCTATAAAAGGCTACTGTTTTAGAGACTGATAACCCAAAAAAGTAGCGGGGCAAAAATGTGAGGAGTTAAAATTTTTAAAACGTCGCAAAGACCATGTGAGGTAACAAATTAAAGGGAATTTTAACCAAAATCTGATTGTAGTGTTACGTTTTAGTAATTTCAAAAGTTTGGGACTCCAGGGCCCAAAAAAGTGGGGCCAAAGATTGATAAAATTGCAAATCCCATGTGGGATATCAAATGAAATATAATTTTAACCAACAACTGAGTATAGTGTACAGTTTTGGAAATTTCAAAATTTTTGACGAAAATTAGGATCCAAAATTTGAAAAAATGTAAAAATCCAGCCGGAGTTAAGGAAATTTTAACACAAATCCGATTGTTTGGAATTTTTAGCGTTTATTGTATGATTGCTCTACAGTTGTTACTTTACTAAACAAGAAGTAGATTACTCAGGATTTTCATAATTTTTATGATAATTAAAAAATTATCTAACATCAAAATCGGTCCATTAATAATGTACTCCGTTCAAAATAGTGAGCGAGTACTGCAGCTCAGGGAGCGTAATAGTTATTAATATTTAACTATTACTCGATAAATTAAAACACAGTAAAATTTATAGGACTTCTAAAGTTCTTCTTCTTCTTCTACAAGGTAAAAAGTAGGTTGTAAACCCGTTCCCATCCCGTACCTACCTCACTGCCGGCCACCCCGCACCTCTTCTTCTCTCAGATGTGTACTCAACACCGTTTGAGTCAGTTTGTTCTCTGCCATTCGTTTAAGGCGGTGATTCGCAAAGTGGGGCCCGCGACAATGTTTCAGGGGGTCCGCGGACACTTTTAAGAAAAAATAGAATATACCGTAATTTTCTCCGATTTTTTATAGTCTAAAATTTAAATTTTAGAATCTTAAAACAATTAATAGAAGATTCCAGTATTTTTGTTGTTGTCCAAACTAATTGTAATTTTAAAGTAATTTCAAACAACTACTTTAATAATGTCTTTAATTCATGTCGTGCAGCAGATCTGTCAGCCGAACTGACTACAGCGCCGCATCAACGCAGAACTGATCAGGCTGTGTTAGTCCACGTATAAGCACTGTATCTAAGCAAAATGTTTTTCCGTGTAGCTGGTTTTATGCCTAAGTAGCTGGATTCCGACATGTGTGGAGCTGGAAAGATAGAGCCGAGGTGGGCAAAGTTAAGAAATAAACTTGATGTCAAGAGTGACTTAAAATTGAAGTTATCAGACATTAAACCTAATATTGCAGAGCTAATTGTTCAAAAGCAGCTTCATTGTTCACATTACACTATGTTTTATATCATTAATATTATAATTTTGCAAGTTAAGAGAATTTTGATTTTAATACATTTTAACTAATATATAAGGTAACACATCTCGATGTTACCAATGTTTCACTGGCGTACGTCAATGCTACAGTAGCCACTGTCCTATACAGTTTTATACGTGTATCGATTCTTATCTTATTTATGAGATTTCTGTACATTGCACCACATATATTACTAATTTATTAATTCTATCCTTTATATTCACAGAACAATCTACGTTTTTATCGAATGTTCCACGCAGGGCCCGCTCTAGCGGTTACGTCGCCCCGGACAAAAAGACAAATTGCCGCCCCTTAAATATATATATATATATATTTTTTAAATAAAGGTACATATTTTTTATTTTCAATAAAAATCAAATCATTTTATTTAAATTTTAATAAAAGCATATATTTAGAAAGAAACGTGTAACATAACATAATATTGACAATCAAGTAGTACAAAACAGTAGATTCTACTTTTTATGTTAAATAAAATTCAAATCGTTTTAAATTATAATCAACACATACACATATACATATTTAGAAAGAAACATGTAACATAACATAAAATTGATAATCAAGCAGTACAAAACAGTGAAAATAAAACAAGGTAACATCAACTACGCTAAAATCACAAAAAACTTTTTTTTCTCATTTTCAGTTCTGCAAACTTTTTTATTACATCTTTTAAATTTACTTGATCAGCAATTCCATGCTCAATTGCCAAAATGGCCAAACCATTAAGACGATTTTGTGTAGTAGTCGAACGTAAAAAGTTCTTAATTAATTTTAACTTAGAGAAACTCCTTTCGCCACTTGCTACAGTTATTGGTATCGTTAGCAATATTCTTAAAACAATAGTAAGGTTTGGGGAAAAATTTAACTTTGTAATTAAGCTCAGTACATTGCTTAGGCTTTGTTTTTTGCCCAAAGCCGCAGATACTGCTGAAATTTCCTCTGCTAATTCTACCCCATTTATGTCAACAGAATCACCACCAGTTAAAATACATTCTAAATTCTTACAGTGTTTTAGTAGCATTTCTTTGGACATGGTATTTAAATCGTATATATTATATAAGAATTGAAAATAGTTACTATGATTACTAAGTTGTTCAAATCTAGCATCTAGTGCTTTTAGTGCTTGATCGATTGTAAAATAAAAAAAATCTATTTTATATTTTTCTTTTGGATCTTCGATCGGTTCATCTCGTGCTTCGTATGAGAAGTTCCTTTTTATTCTTCTTACGCGGTGTCGTGTTATTGTTAATCCAAAATTAGCCTTCACATCAATTTCGGTAGCAAGTTCTTTTGCATCATTAATAGTTTCATCGAAGGACGAATCCGATCGAAGATTCTTGAAAAATATTTTGTAGTTTTGTAAAAGATCAAGTGCAGAGGCTAGATCAAAATCTTTTGTTTGCATCAACTTGCTTATTGGATTAATGCAATTTAGTATTTTATGCCAAATAACTAATGAACACAAAAACTTAAATTGTTTAATACAATTTAATAAACCCGAGGCCTCGTCTCTTATTAAATTATCAATTTCTTGGTTTTCGTAAATGCTTAGCAAGGCGTCGTATACATCTCCCAAATGGAATCTCAAAGGCTTTAAGGCCTCTATCCTACTCTCCCATCTAGTGTCACTCAATGGTTTCAAAGTTAAACCTTGAACCCATCGAAAAGTAGATGCCGAAAAAAATAAATATATTTTTTGGACCATGTTGAAGAAATTAGCGGCTTCCAAGGATGCTTTTGCCATATCATTAACAACAAGATTGAGAGAGTGGCTACGCTACTACACGGAACATAGAATGCTCGCGAATTACAGTATATTGTTTAATTTTAGATTGCACTCCTGCTTTATCGCCCCTCATATTGGACCCGTTGTCGTATCCCTGCCCTCTGATATCCTGCAAATTTAAACCCAAGTCATTAAGTTCTCCAATTATAATATCAGCCATTTGTTTTCCTATGGCTCTTTCGGCTGGTAAGAAGCCTAAAAAGCTTTCATTAATTTTAATTTCAACATCAGCGTCAAATTTATTGATTGAAACATACCTGATTACAAGAGTCATTTGCTCTACCTTACTAATGTCAAGAGTACAGTCTAAAATTATGGAAAAATATTTGGATTTTTTTATTTCATCAATAATATGTGACTTTACACTTTGATGCAGCAGATCTATTATCTCGTTTTGTATATTTTTCCCGAGATAGTGAGCTTTAGTCTCTTCTTTTTTGAGCACTCTACGGACGTGCTCTTCCATAATGGGATCAAATTCAGATAGCAACTCAACTATTTTTAAGAAATTACCGTTATTATACTCAAACAACTTGTCGCTTGTACCTTGAAAAGCTAGACAACTTTTACCAAGCATTTTAGTAATTGCTACAATTCTTAGAAGCACCTCGTTCCAATGGTTTGTTTCGGCATTAATAATTCTTTGAGCAGCCGCATCTATAGTTTTACAACACTTTAACCTTAGGTTCATTTCTAGCCATGATTTTTGGGCCTGAATATGATTTTTGGAAATTTCATGCTCTTTTAAAGTTTCGCCGAGGTGCTTCCAACTTTTAAAACCCTCCTTTGAAAGAGAACTAACTAACTATACAGCCGAAAATTTTGCAACAGAAGCAGTAAACGCAGTTTTGTGAAAGAGAGTACACTAGCCAGTCTCGTAAAACTTGCTCTCCATTGCTTAAAATTCGTGTATAATAATTTGCGCTAAAATGTCGACCAGTGTCATTGGAAGGAAATTTGTAATTATGCAATGGTTTAGGTGGACCTTGTCTTACTAAAAAACTTCTTTCGGTGTCTCCTAAAATTCTTGGCCACAATGTTGGATCTGTACTCAAAGTTTGTAGAACGCTTTCTGTGGGTGTCACGTTGGTGTCAATTTTTTCAATGCTTTCATCTGGTGATGGTAGAGTCAGAGTGTCGTCAGTTCCAATTGATTTAGAAACTTTGTCCATTTGTTTGTCAATATCATTCTCTGACGATCCCGTATTTTCTTTTATAACCGGACTTGATGTTGGATTCTCAGAGTCGTCATTTGTTTTGGTACAACTCTTGATATAATTTTTTAACGCGCCAGCTTGTTTTTGCCTTTCGGCTCCTTTTCCAGCCTTCTTTTTTTGTACTGGTAACCAGACAGTTTTCTTAGACCGTCAGACATTCTGGAAGAGGCACGCACATAACTCAAATTAAACAATGTAAACTATAAAATAATAATTAAAAATGAAGATTTATCCTTATTCTAAATAAGCTAAAACCGTAATTAACATAACTTCAAAATTATATTCCGTCAACCGACATAAAAAATATTTATGCACAACACTACACAAAATATTTTTCATATCCTGTGAACGTAAAGAAAGTCTAGTGTAATTATGTATTTTATAATAACAAATATTTCAGCAAATCATAAATAGTCATTAAAAACAATTTTATAATTCTTGATTTTGAGATTTTATTCTGTTCAATTATTCAAATATATTATTATAAAACACGTTTTATCGAAGCAATGAACTTAATAAATGTCTTATATTATTGATTCAAATAATTATTTTCATGAAACAAAAATATAAATAATTATACCTATAGAATACATTCAAATTTGATACAATATTTTATTGATTCAATAAACAGCCTTTTTGGATAAATAAAATATTTATTTTATTTAAAAACGCTTTCATTGTTTCGATTCGATAATCGATTTACGATAAACTAGTATCTGTCAAACTAAACAACAGCTTAATTATAGATGTACTTACCTTTCAAAATTAAGAAATCGCACTGAAGTAAATTTTATGAATTTCCACTTGTTATCACTACCGACGTAATAGCAAGAATAATGATATTGTGTAATGAAACCGCTCGAGGTTAGAGGTAATAAGCAAGTCTATGCATGTTCAAACACAAGTTGAAGCAGCGCTCTGCTCGCGTGCTATTCTGTTCAGAGAAGTATATGCATTGCATGTTCAAACAAGCGTTAATTTATTAATAAAATTAATTATTAGTTTATAAAATGTTTCCTTTTCGGAATTATAAAAATTTACTAGATTTTTGTAAGTTTAGAGTCAACTTTTATTGTTTAATGTGTTTAACATAGATTGCCGTAATAAATGTTTTAAAAAATGAATCACCGTCCAATCTTTCATATCTCTGAAATCTTTAAATATTGTGATATGTATCACAATCTCACGAAATTAAATTAATGCTGGGTTTTTCCGTTCTCTCCTGAAACGGAAAACGGTTATTTAATTAAACATACCGCTCTTTTATGATTGTTTTCTTTAGAATCATGAATTGTAAATATTTTTAGCTTTTAGACATAAACAATATAAATACGCTACGCACTGTAAATTTTTAGCGAACGAAAAAATTGATATGTGAAATTTTCTATTAATTGGGTATTTAACACATCAATATTTTTCTCACACTTACAGCCAAAATGCCGCCCCCAAATTTTGGCGCCCCGGACAAATGTCCGGGTTGCCCGCCCCTAGAGCGGGCCCTGGTTCCAGATGAATCCAGCGGAATCTGTGTGGCGTACGTGATTCTCGACGCATTAGCTAGACTGTGTCAAACCCGCAATTAATTGCGTCGTAGGTAGAGATAACGCGTAGTTTGGAAACTTCTGGTCTGTGAGCGGGGATATAAATACAAGGCGGCAGCGGCCTTAGTTGCAACTATAGTTGCGATATATTACGTGCGGTTCGAGTTATTTGTCGGGCGATTACAAGTGATTACTGTGTGCGTTTAAGTGGTTATTAGTGAAGTGTTGTGTTTAATAATCGGGGGGTATAATTGTAATACAATTGTGTTTTATATTAGTTGACATTTTATTGCGTGTGAACAATTTTTATTTGATTTGTTGTAAGATTCGTTTGTTGTTAATTACGAACTGTTTAACTGTGAAAATTAAAGCTGGTGATAAGTGACTTAATTGTTGTCTTAACCGTCGTAACAATATCATTATCGTTTTCATGGCTAAAGTTACGCCCCAAATACTTAAAAGTATCCACTTGTAACGCAGATACGCAGAGTGCGCTCGAAGTTGCTTAGTTTCGTTTAGTTTAGTAGTTCTCAAAGGCTTTGTAACGTTCGGGTATTAATTAGACGCAATTTTAAGAGAGCTACGTCAACGTTTCTCGTAAAACTTACATGCGTGCCCATAGTTTTAACATTCAGAACCCTATTGTTTTTTAGGTTGACCTCCCAAGAATAAGGAGGGGGGCAAAAATGTAAGGGTGCAAAATTGTGAAACAACCGAAAAAGCCTATGCGGGGTATAAAAATTAAAGGAAATTTTAACCACAATCTAGGTCTACGTATAGAATTATAACCCATTTCGAATGTTTATTTTAAGTTTGTTTGGTATAAAATTGCTACATTACCAAAGAAACAGTAGGGTAATCGCGATATTAGTAACTTTTTCCATAACTCAAAATTATTTAATACTAAAATTTATATAATAATAAATCCACTTCGTTCGAAAATGTAAGCTAATTCTACAGCTCAGTTAGCTTACTAGTTTTTTTTTTGTATTCCATGAAAGTGTAACCGTGTATTTGGCATTATATATTAAGGTAATTAAAAACTACCTACACTTACGCTTAGAGTCGCTTTTGAAATTAATTTAAGCTCAACAGTGAAAAATCCGAATTCATCCTTCCTGACTGTAACATGTCAATCCGGACAAATGCAAATATACACTACCTTCACCGGCTACAGTAACAAATGTGCACAGTGTGCGAATGAATGTGTTTTGTGTGGTGTATTGTGTAGGTGTCTTGATGAAGGCAGGTTTCTGTTGCACCAACTCTGGCGTCTAGTCAGTTTGCGTCTTAATGAAAGTTTCGGCTTAATCAAATTCAATCCTGTCCTGTCCGCCTCGGAGTTGTTGCCAACCACAAACAGAATCTCTGTTAATACATTCAAAGCATTTGCAGCGTGACAGCTTGTTATCTCGTTTGAGTTCTGCATGCACGACAGTTCTGAAATAAAGGTTTTGTAATGCCGTTATCAAAGTTATTTTTACAGTTTCACTTTTTTATAGTAATATTTTAAATATTTAAGAAATATTACGATTGTTTTTAAATACGTTACTGCTAAAAGTCACAAAAGACACAGTCACGTGTAATATGAGTGTAGGTGTAAATTGCGCACTAGACTTGGTATGTGTGCGCGCGCACGCGTGCGTGTGCGTGTGTGTTCACTAGCAGAAACAAGCACTGTGTTACGAATATACGAATAGGGGGATCTCTATTTACTACATTTGCAGAGCATTACAGTGTTTGTAATATTTGCAATATTTTATTTGTATGTTTCAATACACACACAGTGTGGTAGATCATTCTGCTACTATAATGATGTAGATTATCCAGCCAGGGACGGAAAGCCCAGTGTCAGGCGGCAGGAAACAACTTGCTTGACCGTTAGGAGGGAGAGAGAGAGAGAGGGCAGACGAGCAGGTAGCAGGTACAGGTGCAGGGCACCCTCATGCCCTTGGAGTGAGAAATCACCCATAAAGGCGGATGAGCCACGTATCGGCCAACTGCATAGGATGCGCTAGGCAAGGGGAAACCATCGTACAAAAGATCCTCAGGATATCCCTGGGATCAGCAGTTGACTAAGGCTGGAGTTTTTCCAACCAGTTACTGGAGGACAATGGCTGCCCTAGCTACGCAGCCATAAAGAGGCTTCCAAAGACCGCGAAGCTGGTGCAAATAATTTTATCGAATAGGAACCGCATAAGACATATACTGCAACGGAAAATCCTGGTTGATATTTTTATAGGATGTACATGCACTCGCAATACACCATAATGATGGATGAGGAAATATATGAAATGTGACGAATTGCATTAATAAGCAACTCTGTTATTCACACCAATAAATAAATTATTATTCGTGCAAACATGTAGCGAGATATAATTATTTTAAATCAAGGGCGCGTGTGCGTAGACACTAATTAGGAGAAACATTGTAGCGCCGTTGTTAATTTCGATATTAAGTTTTCCATATATGACTTAGACAAGAGTATAGTTTATTAAGTTCTGTCTGAGGCTTTCACGACGGCCGGTTTCAACGATATGAGCACTTCGGCTTGCCGGGCTGCAAGGGTTGTTTTGTGCAAACGTTTCGGCCATGCCTTCACGGCCATCTTCAGTGCAGAAGGTTGCAAAACACTGACAAAGGTTTCGTAGCCAGTAGCCTTCAAAGGTGCGCACCCATACTGACGTGTGTTTTTAACATTTGAGTAATGTGATGTTAACATTTAACGATCTCAACTGAGTGAAGCAATCTGATGATGGTACATATGTTCCGAAACGCGTCATTTTAAATATAAAACAAAGTCATACGACGGATCTAACGTAATTTATAAATTTTGACCATTTCAAAAATTGTATACTTGTAAATCCATTGTTACGACGGTGTCACTGATCGTCGTATGGTACAGTGGAAACAAAATACAGACACCAAGGAAGTCACTAATTATCAGCTTTAATTAATCACAATAACAATTTGTAATCAACAAATCTCGTACAATAATTCAAGTTAAATTTCTCCATACGCAATAACTATGTCAAGTAATAGAGTTCCGCACTAATTATAATACAATAATCACTTTCCACAACAACCAATTGCTCCGCACTGAATGAGTCGCCAACTGTAACTGACTCACTATGGCCGTTGTTCCTTAAATGTAGACAGCATAAATTTGCGTAGTTAACAAGCACTCGAACAGTCTAGAGAGTACTTTTTGTGCGCCCTTGACACAGACACTACACCTGCTCGGCTAGCCGAGAAACGGATGGAAGGACGCTCTCGACTCTTCGAGAGCGTTCCGTAATTATCGTAACATTATGTTTGTATTGTCCGTTTCAAAGTAATAGCTATTTGATATAACACAATTATAACCTACGTTTCATACATTTCTGAAATCCACTTTTTGGTATAGGCTAGCCTTCACTCAACGGTTTTTATGTCTTGAATTGCAGCAAAATTTTATTAATTTTTACTTGCATGTTCCTTAAGGAAATGGAAGGCAAAAAAAAGGAAGTATGGTGATGGCAAAAAAAATCGTGTTCGAGATTATTGTAGATTCTGATTGTACTACACTCAAAACATGAAAAAAAGTCATTTTTCGAAAAGTGTCTGTGTGTGTGGGTGTCTGTCTGTGTGTGTGTCTGTCTGTATGTAGATATTTTTTTCTATGGCAAACGATAACAGCCGCAAATTCAAACAGAATCAAATAATTTTTTGCATACTGCCCTGATTTGTAGAGTACTCAAGATCTATTGTTTTGGTGAAGATCGGTTAAGGGAAAGGGGTAGTTTACCTGCAACGGTTTTTTTTACAAGGGTAATTTTTTCTATGACAGACGATAACAGCCGCAAATTCATACAGAATCAACTACTCTTCGCATACAGCCCTGAATTATAGAGTTCTCAAGACCTATTGGTCTTGGTGAAGATCGGTTAAGGGAAAGGGGTAGTTTACCAGCAACATTTTATATTTTAACAAGGGTATTTTTTATGGCAAACGATAAAAGCCGCAAATGTAAACAGAATCAAACAATGTTTTGCATACAGCGCTGAATGGTAGAGTTCTCATGACCTATTGTTTTTGGTGAAGATCGGTTATAGGGAAGGGGTAGTTTACCCGCAACGTTTTATGTTTTAAAAGGGTATTTTCTATGGCAATCGATAAGAGCAGCAAATTCAAACAGAATCAAATTATTTTTTGCATACAGTCCTGATTTGTAGAGTACTCAAGACCTATTGTTTTTGGTGAAGATCGGTTAAGGGGAAGAGGTAGTTTACCAGCAACGTTTTATGTTTTAAAAGGGTATTTTTTATGGCAAACGATAAGAGCCGCAAATTCAAACAGAATCGACTACATTTTGCATACCTTTTTGAATTAAAGAGAACTCAAGGTCTGTTGATTTTGTTGAAGATCGGTTAAGGGAAAGGGGTAGTTTACCAGCAACATTTTATGTTTTAAGAAGGGTCATTTTTTTACAAAAGATTACTGCCGTACGTTCAAACAGAATCAAATAATGTTCTGCATACACCCCTGAATTGTAGAGTTCGCAAGGTCTGTTGTTTTTGGTGAAGATCGGTTAAGGAAGAGGGGTAGTTTACCGGCAACGTTTTATGTTTTAACAAGGGTAATTGTTTATATGACGTACGATAACTGTCGCACATTCAAACAGAATCAAATATTTTTTTGCATGCATCCCTGAATTGTAGTGGACTGATGGTCTATTGATTTTGGTGAAGATCAGTTAAGAGAAAGGGGTAGTTTACCTGCAACATTCTATGTTATAACAAGGGTATTTTTTTTTCTATGACGAACGATAACTGACGTAAATTCAAACAGAATCAACTACTCTTTTGCATACCTTTTTGAATTATACGGAGCTCAAGGTCTGTTGACTTTGTTGAAGATCGGTTAAGGGAAAGGGGTAGTTTACCTGCATCGTTTTAATATTTTAACAAGGGTATTTCATATGGCAAACGATAAGAGCCGCAAATTCAAACAGAATCAAATAATGTTTTGCATACAGCCCTGAATTGTAGAGTTCTCAAGTCCTATTGGTGTTGGTGAAGATCGGTTAAGGGAAAGGGGTAGTTTAACGGCAACATTTTATGTTTATCAAGGGTAGTTTTTATATGACGAACGATAACTGCCGCAAATTCAAACAGAATCGACTACATTTTTGCATACGTTTTGAATTAAAGAGAACTCAAGGTCTGTTGATTTTGTTGAAGATCGGTTAAGGGAAAGGGGTAGTTTACCAGCAAAATTTTTTGTTTTAAGAAGGGTAATTTCTTTTTACAAAAGATAACTGCCGTAAATTCAAACAGAATCAAATAATGTTCTGCATACACCCCTTAATTGTAGAGTTCGCAAGATCTGTTGTTTTTGGTGAAGATCGGTTAAGGGAGAGGGGTAGTTTACCTGCAACGTTTTATGTTTTAACAAGGGTAATTGTTTATATGACGTATGATAACTGTCGCACATTCAAACAGAATCAAATATTTTTTTGCATACATCCCTGAATTGTAGAGGACTGAAGGTCTATTGATTTTGGTAAAGATCGGTTAAGAGAAAGGGGTAGTTTACCTGCAACGTTTTATGTTTGAACAAGAGTAAAGTACTTAATTTTGATAAATAATGTATCCTAATAAGAAGCTCATAATAATCCACTGTAGAAACGTAGATGAAATATCTATAAATGAAGAGGTTAGGTGAACGGGGTGGGGGTAATTTTCTATTAATGAAAATTATAGTTGATTGGTGAGAGGAGAATTTTTTATATGTGTACTACGTTATCGGCACCAAAGAAGTAGTTCTTAGTTAAAATTCCTTCCCGGGCTGTTTAGCCGTAGTCCAATGTTTACTGCAAAACCAGACTTTTCGGCAGTCCATCGACTGCCATCATTAGTGAAAATCGAGTGCGAAAACGTGAGGTGGTATACGTTAGTGATCACAGTACCGTGGTTAAGGCTGAAGCAATAAGTAGAAAGAAGTAGTTTCTATGGTAATATTTCATTTCGAATATATTTTAATAAATCTAGAACATGGAAGTCATGTATGGTTCTCCATACCGATATTTTCTATGGCAAACGATAAGAGCCGCAAATTCAAACAGAATCAAATAATTTTTTGCATACAGCCCTGATTTGTAGAGTACTCACGACCTATTGTTTTTGGTGAAGATCGGTTGAGATAAAGGGGTAGTTTACCTGCAACTTTTTTTTTTATCAATGGTAATTTTTTTTTCAATGGCAAAAAATAACAGCCGCACATTCAAACAGAATCAAATAATGTTTCGCATACAGCCCTGAATTATAGAGTTCTCAAGACCTATTGTTTTTGGTGAAGATCGGTTAAGGAAAAGGAGTAGTTTACCAGCAACTTTTTATGTTTTAACAAGGGTATTTTTTGGCAAACGATAAGAGCCGCAAATTCAAACAGAATCAAATATTTTTTTGCATACAGCATTGATTTGTAGAGTACTCAAGACCTATTGTTTTTGGTGAAGATCGGTTAAGGGGAAGAGGTAGTTTACTTCCAACGTTTTATGTTTTAACAAGGGTAATTTTTCTATGACGAACGAAAACTGCCTTAAATTCAAAGGGAATCAAACAATATTTTTCATACGTTCCTGACTTGTAAAGACCTGAAGGTTTTTTTGATTTTGGTGAAGATCGGTTAAGGGAAAGGGGTAGTTTACCTGCAACATTTTATGTGATAAAAAGGTTAATTTTGTCTATGACGAACGATAACTGCCATAAATTCAATCATAATCAAATAATTGTTTGCATACGTCCCTAAATTGTAGAGATCGCAAGGCCTGTTGATTTTGGTGAAGATCGGTTACGGGGAAAGGATAGTTTACCGGAAACATTTTTTGTTGTAACAAGAGTAAAGTACTTAATTTTGATAAATAAAGTATCCTGATAAGAAGATCTTAATAATCCACTGTAGAAACGTAGATGAAATATCTATAAATGAAGAGGCTAGTTGAACGGGGTGGGGGTAATTTTCTTTAAATGAAAATTATAGTTGAAAGGGGATAATTTTTATATGTGTACTACGTTATCGGCAACAAAGTAGTAGTTTGTTGTTAAAATTCCTTCCCGGGCTGTTTGGCCATAGTCCAATGTTTTCTGCAAAACCAGACGTTTCGGCAGTGCCGTCGACTGCCATCATCAGTGAAAATCCAGTGCGATAACGTGTGGTGGTATACGTTAATGACCACAATACTGTGGTTAAGGCTGAAGCAATAAGTGGAAAGTAGTAATAATGTTTCTATGGAAACATTTCATTTCGTAAATGATTTTAAATATAAATCTTAGAACATGGAAGTCATGTATGGTTCTCCATACCGATATTTATTTGTGGGAAGAGGAAAAGATCGCACTGTGACGTACTTAAAGAATACAGAAGGCTTTGGTAACGTTACAATGTTCCTTCTCCCTGAAATCCTAGAATGATAAATGACGTCTGCTCGTGCATACTTAGGGTGCAGGGTTCGTAAATTATAAGAGAAAAGTTATTAAGCTTCAGGCGCCTCTTGGATGGACCCTCTTAAACCGGGCCGAAAGTGTTGCGGGCGTTGCCTACGTCGCTGCTAACAAATTGTAGTCATTAAATTGAAGTCGAAGGTTTAGTAAACAAGTTCATGCAGTTTTTGTTTATGTGATAAATTTCCTTTTTATTTGTCTATACTTATAGTGTCACTCTCAAAGTTTTGCCAGCGAATGTAACACAATTGTGGCAACGCTTTCCTTCATTCTTAACAATCATTTCTGGTATAGCCTTCAGGTCGCTCAACTGTTTTACTTCCATGTTCCATAAGGAAATGGAAGTATGGTCATGGCGAAAAAAAAACGTGTTCGAGATAATGGCAGATTCTGATTGTACTACCCTCAAAACATGAAAAAAGTCATTTTTCGAAAAGTGTGTGTGTGTGTGTGTCTGTCTGTCTATCTGTCTGTCTGTAGAATTTTTCTATGGCAAACGATAACTGCCGCAAATTCAAACAGAATCAAATAATTTATTGCATACCGTTCTGAATTGTAGAGGACTCGAGGCCTATTGATTTTGGTGAAGATCGGTTAAGGGTGTGTAGTTTACCTTCAACATTTTACGTTTTAACAAGAGTAAAGTGCTTAATTTTGATAAATAAAGTATCCTTAAAAGAAGGTCATAATAATCCACTGTAGATGAAATATCTATAAATGAAAAGGTTAGTTGAAGTGGAAGGGGGTAATTTTCTATAAATTAAAATTGTAGTTGATGAGGGAGGAAGTAAATTTTATAAGTTTATATGTATAATACGTTAATGACAACAAAGACGTAGTTTCTATGGAAACATTTCATTTCACTTTAACAAAATTATATTTTTTCATTTTAATTTAAATCTTATATGAGAGAAAACATATCGTTCCTGCCAGGCAAGCATATCTCAATTATGTAATGTTTACGTTTCCAAAGTTTTATTATTGTGATTACTGCAATAAAAAAGCAGGCAGGACACACACGCACACACACACACACACACACACACACACACACATATCGCGTAGTTTCTTACGTTTGCATGCTTTTTAAATGGAAAGTGCCGAAACCCACATCAACACAACGTGTGCAAGCCGAAACGGTGTCCAGCGTGGACAGCGATTTGCTTCCTGTGGATCGCTCACCAGTGTAACTGCACGTGTTTACAGAGGAACGGTTCATAGACAGACTTTTCGTCTTTAGGGAGTGAACCCTCTGCAAGATGCTCAGGGTCCATGAGAGACTTCGGAGCGATCCTTCTTTTCTGCGTGTTTGTTCTGTGAAACGTACACTGTAGATTCGCAGCTTTACTCTGAGCAACGCTCCATAGGGAATGTTGATTTTTTTTCCATGGTGTACCCTCATACACACTAAAACCTGCTCTGATGTTTTGATTACGGACATAATAATATTAAACTTTGGAAACTTGAACACTACTTAATGGAGATCAAACATTAACTTTTACAAGCCATTAATTTTATTCATATTTTGAAGCAATAAATGTTTTAATAAATTAATACAATCTGTGTACTTATTTCTGTTATAATGTAAGAATTACAAACTAATATGTGCATGTGTGTATGTATGAAAAATATATAAATATTTTTCTCATCTGGAAAATTGTTTGCCCCTCCTGGAAAATATTTTGACCTCACTGATGACTAGTTATTTACTAGCCTGTGTGGAATAGCGTTATGACATGGATCAGAATGGTGGGTGTTAAACTACTCATCCAATATGGCTACTAATTGGATAATTGTTGCAAACAGGTGTACCAACGTTTAAAAATAATTTTTGAATCAGACAATGACCAGACTTCGTAACGCGTTTTCGTTTTTTGTGCAATTTTATGTTCTTCGTGTATTTAATAAATTTCACAACCTCTTAAATAACAATTGTAGTATTGATGCAGCAAATTACGTCATGTATACGTTGTTAATTAAACGGTAAATTATTTAATACTGAAACTAATAACCAATGAGATTGATACGCAAGTTCTACACGTTCCTAGTTAATTAAATTTAAATAAATAAATTAATTAATAATTTTGAATATTTGTCTGACAACTTCGGTGAGACATAGGCCTACTATTATATAGACGGTATTGTATAAATTCGTGAGTAGAATATTACGTTGTTATTATTATATTGTGAGTAAAATAAGCCTATTATAAGCACGGATTGTGATCGCAAGACAGTGGAATAAATTACTGTTGACCAGAGACTTCGATACTTATTTTATTTTTTATTTTTACATTATTAATTATTACTATACTACTACTATTATTACTACCACCACCACCACTACTACTACTACTACTACTACTACTACTACTACTACTACTAGGCCTACTACTACTACTACTACTACTACTGCTAGTATTACTAAGGTCGTCAAATTTCTAGGAACGCCTTATTAAAAAGAAAATACAATTAACTAATTGGGCCTGAAATTGAAGCCATAAGTGGCGTTGAATTTGTTTAAGTTAACTTTTCATTCGACTAATAATTTTTATTCAGGTTCTGAGGAATATATTGGGTTCTCTTCCGCCGTGACACCCGCGACAGTAAGAACCAATGAAATACGCATAAGGTAAACTAAAAAGAAACAGAATTATCACTGTTGCACACTTAATTAAACTTCTGATAAAATAAAAAGAATAAACAGTCTTGCTGTAAAAGTGTATGCAAATTTATCCAAATAAAATATACAAAATAGCAGGAGGTATTTACTAACACAATAACACACGATACAGCTAGTAAAATAATTCACGTTTTAAACGCTTTCTTTAAAACGTAAATGCCCAGAGAGCACATGTAGTTTCTCCACAAAATGCGAACGATTACGGAAAAAATGTTTAGCATTCTTCTTCCTCTTACTGCTAATACTTCTTCTTCTTCTTCTTCTTCTTCTTCTTCTTCTTCTCTAATCGAAGTGAACGTGTTATTGTGTTACGAACGGAATGCTGGCTGGCTGGCTGCTGCAAAGGTGCTGTCTCAGCGTCGACTCCCCGCGTGATGAAAGTCACGGTCACTTTCTTCGTTCTGTTAGTCAGGCTGTTACCGTACAATGGCCAGCAGCGGGCAATTCTCGTCACCCATCACGCTGAGCGCGTCACACGTGATCATTAAGTAAACAAACAAACGTGGAGGAAAACAAACACGCTCTCGGTTCCACACGGCGAGCCGCAGAAGTGAGACCCGCGCATTGTTTGGACGACGTTCGCTTAATGTAAACACTGTAGCTTCTGTTGGTTTGATTCGGAAGGCGGTTTTCGACAAGCAAACCTGTTGTTAGTTTAAAAGCTCACCAGTCATTTTTTTACTGATTTTACTCATATAATTCTTGTTCAATTAACTGAACCAAAGTAATTAATTATACACTTTTGCATGTTCCGTTGAGACTGTCGACTTTATAAACAGGTTCACACGAAATCAGTCGCTTTACCACTTACAAGTCGATATAAAATGGGAACTTCCATGTACGTACACCGTAATTATCGATATTATAACGTTAAGAAGAATATCTAAGATGGCGTTAAGGCTGTACGTAATCCAGTCACTTAATATTAAGAAAAATAATTTTTATAAAGTTGATAAACATTTTTTTATTCATAACGGCGAAAATATGTAAATTTACGGAATTGTTAAATGACTCCTAGCTATAACATGTTGAAGTTTTAATATGATTACACTGCAGGCAGGTTTCGACAATTTTTAGTGTAGAGATTTGTACTAAGAAAAGTTAAAAGTCGTCGTCATCGTCATCCTTACTGCTTAGGCTAGTAGCCTGTTCCAGTCTCAATGGAAGTCATCCAACCGTTGCTTACGGGGTCTTCCCACACTTCTCTTCACCCTTGGATGATAGTCAAGGGCTCTTCTTGAAAATCTATTTGGATCCATTCTCTCTACGTGTAACCGCCACTCCGTTTTGTACCGGGAGATTTTCTCATTTAAGCTTTCAGCTACGCCTAGCTCCATTCTAGAGTTAAAAGTACAGGAAGTTTTTTTTATTTTCAAACAAGAGGTTTATAAAAAAAGTTCAAAAAATAATTACTTACATAATTACATTCTTAAGATAATAATCTTGTGAGCCGATCTGTGATAATGACTTTGCGGACCGATCTGTGATAAGTCGTTAAAAAGTTGCTAGATCGCAACCCAACGGACATATAGGCCTATTGTCTGCGGAAGTTTTAGTTGCTTTTAATATTTCAATTAAAGATAATTTCGGTGAGTTCAGTGGTATAGTGAACTGGTCAATAATTGTTCTGTGGGAATACCTCTAAACCTCCAACGAATGACTAGGAAGACTTTTTCTCAGTAAACCGATCTGTGATAATGACTTTGCACACCGATTTTGTAAACCTATTATTTCTAATGCTCTCTTAAACCTGTCTGCGATTCGATTTTGTAAACCAATCTATGATAATGGCCTTCTAAACCGATCTGTGATTCCGACCTTCTAAACCGATCTATGATTTCGAATTTGTAAACCGATCTGTGATAGTGATCTTTTAAACCTAATATTTCAAATGATCTCGAAAACCGATGTGTAATAATGACCACGTAAACTGATCTGTAACAATGACCAGGTTCTTCTTAATTAGGTGATAAATCTTTGGATTTCTGTTCGTATATCATTCAGATGTGCCACGCTTCACAGCTGTATAACAATATCGATGTCACAATGTAGTTTATCTTCGGTTTCCTTTTTTAACAGCTTGGGGACCAACACGGTAGTCAACATTCCCTGTAGCCTACATACATACATACATCCTAGGCGCTACAGCCCAGTCCGGGCCCTGGCCTCTAAAAGAAATTGTCCCCACCGGTCTCTACTCCCGGCAAATGTCCACCAGTTTGCTGCACCCAGCCTCACTGCCTCTTTACCAACCTGGTCCACCAATCTTGTACGCGGTCTTCCCCTCTTTCTCCTTCCCATCGGCAAAAAGTTCATGATTTTTTTTGGGATTCTATCCTCCGCCATTCTCTGCACATGTCCGGCCCAATGCAATCTGTTAATTTTTATGAATTGCACGATCGGAAGATCTTTAAACCTTTCGTACAACTCTCGACTATGAAGTCGCCTCCAAATCTCGTTTTCCTTCACAGGACCATAGATTCTCCTCAGTACCTTCCTCTCAAACACGGCTAGTTTCAGTTCATCTAGTTTTTTTAGCACCCATTCCCTGTAGCCTACTTGCCTTAATTTTGTTACCTTGTTTAACAGATGTTTTTTACATCTTCTTCCGTTATGATGCAATCTACATCTACATTACCTTCTTCTACAACTCACAATTACGTTAACAGCCAAGTACTAGAATTTTGTTGCCTCCTGTATTTCTTCAACAGCTATGTATTTTTATAGTAAATTAGCGATGAAATATTATAGGATACAGATTAATAGTTATATTAACTAAAACCGTTATGAAAGATAACTAATTTAACTAATTTTTCAATACCACTACGTGCAATGTAACTGAAATTTACTACTGATTCTTAACCAAAGTGCCAAAGTGTTGGGAACAAAAGATAAAAGTGAATATCTCAAAAAAAAAAAAAAAAAAAAAATCAAAGTACCACTAATCCGAAAAAACGAAATGGGATGACGAAAAACAATTGCCATTCTAGTTATGTGGAAGAAACATTAATTATAATGTTGTCGAGCGGGAATATACAAACAGACTACTGAATTGAAAATACACAAGCGATAGGTTTTTTCACCAATTTCTGTTTTTGCCAACATTTGTAGATGCGATCTGTGCGAATTAGTAATGTGAATTTTTTCGAGTTGTTCCTGTGAAACGTTTGGCTCTGAGCAAAGTCGAATTATATTTAATGTTGACGCAGGTTTATACTTTCTAAACGGCAAGCCGTTAAGAATAATCACCACCTCAGCTTCTCACGGTAATGTCGAAAACAGTAAATTATCTTTTCGGAGAGAGAACAATATTTGACGCCGATTTAAAAATAGGAGACTAATTTGTCTGAGAAAGAAAGCGTAGTGTTAATGATAGCATTGTGTGAGGCCAAACGTGAGAAACGAATTGTGTCACCGTGTAGACACCAAGTTGTTACCTTAGAGTTACCGAATTGGATTAGTTTTGTAATGTAGGCCTATTATAAAACAATTCCTTATCAGTTGTCTGTGAGACGAACGCTTATGAGCTTGTTTCGTGAATAAAATTTATACACAGCTTCACATTAGGCGTGTCTACTCGCACTTAAAAATTCACAATGTTTCACATTTCAGTGGTTGCACGATCTCGCTCAGAAAGTTATAGCGGTAAAAGAATGCACTTCTTCTGCTTCTGCTTCAATTACTGACAAAAACATACTACCGGGTAAACTGAAAAAAGTGTTATGGAAATACGGGAAAAATCGGCGTCGACTGGGAGGCCAGAATAATAATTCTTAACCAGTATCTCGGGAAACAAGTAAAAATACGCTTGGATCGTAGAGAGAACAATATTGTGGAGACATGAAGAAGCGTGCGGCAAGAATGCTACAAACCACCCATCCGTTTAACCTGTACGTAGAACGGTTAGCAACCGAGGAAGCCTCGGAAGGAGTCGGTAATTTCATAATGGGAACGAGAGTCATTAGCACCATATGCTGCCGACGACCCGGTGCTGCTGACGAATAACAAACAAATAACAGTCTTCGAGACGTGATGGACAGACCGGTGGAAGCAGGAAGGAACTATGGAATGGAAACGAACATAGACGAGTCAAAAGTGATGAGAATATCGAGGGAGCACAACAGTCGTTGGAAATCAAGAACTAGAAAATGTTCGTCAATTTAAGCACTTGGGAAGTCTGCTAACAAAATATGCTTACTGTTCTATGGAAATCAGATCTCAATTTGCATGGCCAAGACTACAATTGCTAAGGAGAGATCACTGGTGACCACCAGTTAGAGCTTGGATTAGAGGAAGGAACTAATTACATTTAGAGCACTGCTCTAAACGGATCAAAAAATAGATAGGCCTACTAAGAAAAATGGGGAGGAAATATCTCAAAAGCTTTGTGATGTACTGACGGAGAAGAACGAAACAGTAAAGTAGTCAGACAAGGTGACAAATGAGGAGGTCGTATGAAAAGTGGATGAAAAGTGATAAATCCATAATATAGTTTGTTAGAGAAAAGCAACCTGGATTGGACTTAACTTGAGAAGGTGCTTGCTGCGTGAAGTTATCGAAGGGAAGCTGAAAGGAACTCCAGAGCTTGGAAGAAGCAGAATTCACCGCTTGACGATTTAAACGGGAAAAGGTAATACTGAAAAATGGAGGAGGAAGCCAACGACAGAGCAAGATGGAAAGCAAAACTTACAGATTATGTCAGAGGGCCTGCCGTCAGCAAAACACTTGATGATGATGATGATGACGACGACGACGACGACGATGATGATGATGATGATGATAATTGATATCTCAGTTCCTCTTTCCCACAATCAAGAAATAACAATGATGATGAAAGAAATCAACAAATATCGAGATTTATCTATAGAAATTACGCGGAAGGTCAAAAAAGTAACAGTGACCCAATCGCAATTTCTCTGACCCAGTCAGAATAACAAGCTCAACAACAACCGTGATTGAAACATTCAAACTTAAACCACTCATTTGAAAATGACAGAAATCGGTAATTATGGACACCTGTCATGCAGTTCGTAAAATACTAGGACAGAAGCTCTGGTAAACTTGGTTTACCA
This sequence comes from Magicicada septendecula, assembly GCA_034769895.1. Taxonomy (NCBI): domain Eukaryota; kingdom Metazoa; phylum Arthropoda; class Insecta; order Hemiptera; family Cicadidae; genus Magicicada; species Magicicada septendecula. The sequence continues at coordinate 150,685,717 of CM068373.1, forward strand.
ATAACCTGTTCAACATGAGAGAAACCAACCCATGGCTGTGAAAAAATGCAATAATAATAATAATAATAATAATAATAATAACAACAACTAATAATTCATATAACAAGAAATCAATATCTATTAATGCCAAGATCTGGCATTATTCAACAGTAATTCGCCCGCAAGCAGTTTATGCAGCTGAGTGACTGATCTGAACAAGAAAATGATGATGGAAGAACTGAAAGTCACAGAAAGGAAAATATTAAGAAAAATCTTAGGATCAATAAAAGATGGAGAATAGTACAGAAGACGTCACGATAATGAGCTGCACACACGTGTTGAGAAAAATCACAGACGTAATGTAACATCTTAACTTGTGTTATAACGTAGGGAACCCGCGTTAAATTGGTTATGCCAATTATACAGGCTGCCTTTCGTTGTGACGAGCTGAAAATTAATCACAACAAATAAAACAATTCTTATTTCAGGATATTGGGAAGGGGAGACTGTTGATTTATGCACTCAGTTTACTCGGTACTCAGATGACATCTCTTTATTACATTATGAGATAAAGTTCTCTATTTAAAGTTCTCAACATTGTAATGAACTACGTATGGTGAGTCCTTCTTTGATCAGTCCCCCTCGTAGGAGTCGTCAATTTGTTATGGAATAAGTATGTTGGGTACTAGCGGTGAAACGTCCGTCTTATTCAAACCCCACTGTTGTAACCAATTTTGTAGAGAACTAATTGTTAATTATGTGAGGGACGTATGTTATAGTGTATGATACCAGCTGGAGACGTCAAATTGTAAAGAAATCTTGTCTATGGGTGTAATTAGTTATATGAGACTCCTGTGTAACAAATGCCAAGTAATACGTTGTAGGTGGCGATTCGTAACAATTAAAATGCTGTTACCTGGTTTAATTAATATGTTATTAACTAATATACCTTTCTGTTGTGACCGGTGAAACCCTCAGAACATAGATTATTAAGTCAACAAAATTAGAATTATGTTCCTGAATTTATAATGGTATTATTCTATAGACTTAACTTAGTTCTCAGTGGTTGTTTAATATGAGCAATATATATGGAGTATTTACTGAATGTAAGTGATATTTGTTTCAACCCTAGTCACTCAATGATAAAAATTTCGTTCAAATTTAGTATTAAAAAACCAGTTAGTTCAACAATCTCCCGTCCCACCAGCTGCAAATTTTAAGCGCTGTTACTAGAAATAAGTGTACTTATAGGTTAGTTATTCGGAGTGTTTGTATCAATCTGTTTATAAATTATTACACCAACTACATATAGTATTTTCTCTGCAATGACTAAAACGTTATCTCATACAACAAATGTACTTTATTTATTTTTCTCTGGTATTTAACAAGTTACGTTGTCTCAGACAAACAATAAGACGATCCAATCGACTATCCCAACATATATCGATTCTTAATTATTCAAACTCTAAAAACCTATACTCTTGAAAATAATGACAAATAATTCTTATCCCAGGGTTCGTATAGTTCTTTGAACCATTAGTAAGGCCAGGTAAAACGCATAATTAAGGTTGTTCAATTTACAAAATAATATTATTTACTTAAATTACAATGGAATGAAAATAAGTTGTTTTTTACCAAACCGACGAAACTTCGGCTGGCGGTGAACGTTTGTCAACAGTTTATCTGGTCAAAATGCGGGTTATCTCGTCTTCCTCCAGTGGAACTGCTCTGATTTTCAATAAAATTGATGATGGTGTGTACTTGGTAAATCCTCAGGAGATCTTCTGGCTTCTATTCTTCTTTTGCGGTCTTCACAAGTCTTGGTCCCAGTGAATTGGAATTAGGATCTCAGCTTCTGCTGCCAATGAAGGTTCTTTCGTCCAACCGAGTCTTCTGTATTTCCAATAATCCCGTTAATTCAGGTTTTAACTCTTTACTGGTCTTCGATTTATAGCATGAAATGGTTTAATACCAAATTCAGCGGAATTATTTAGTGAATGAGGTGAGATGCTTTCAATTCTCTTTTATTGTATTCATTGATAATTTAGAGGGTTATTTAATTTGTATGATTCATTAACATTCAAGTATAATTGTTTTGCAAAAATGCTTTTCCAATTTGGATATATATTTTCTTTATATTTATTCATATATTTTAAACATATCGGTCCATCTCAATCTAATAGCTTGTAACAATCAGAACGAAATCCAAAATCAACAACTTCTTATATATCCGTTGCCTTAACAACCACGTTTTCTATATATCCTTGAGCCGGCATTATAGAATATTACTACTCCTTTCCAATAAAATACTCCATGCTTGGATTAATCTTGAATCACATAAAATTCTCCCCTAACCTTCCTTACTAAACAGTAAATGTTTTACTAGAGTTTCGTTGGACTGGGTTTACTAAAAAGGTATTAATTTCCTTTCACTAATATGGAATTTAGGCCTATAGATTCATTTACAACCATTATAACATTATTTGGTTTTTTAACTTAATTTTCTTTTTTACCTGACCTACTGTACAATTAATTATTGTTTACATAGTTAATTACATGAATTTTAATTTACTGGTGGTTATTTGTTTTTATATTAATTAACTGGTTCTGGAACCCTTTATTAATTTATGACATAATTGTCAGAACTACTTGTTAGACTTGAAACACTGGTCACACTCCTGATCCAGTTTATAAACATTAATTAGAATAACAGTATTTTTCAATTTTATACAATACTGACAACTTAGTATAGTGCCTAACATTGGTAACTATACTGGGCTGTATAAAAACAAATCTAATATAAATATAAACATAATTATTGATTAAGTATTATTATCAAACAACATCATTTCATTTTTAACATATTCAACATACAATATAAATACTCTGTAGACCTTAACATGTCACAGTACAAAACAAACATTTCATTACATCCAATCATTCATTGGTCTGGCTATTTTACATTTAATATTAGTCATTGACCCCTTTTTACTTGAGTTACTTCTCAAACACATGAACTATTGAACAACCTTAAGTCAGGGTATGGTCCTTGACCATATTTCAATCAATTTTTTATGTAACGTTGGGGAACCTCAACTATGTTACGTTACATAACACCCCCCCTTCGAAATAAGTTTATTTTGGTATAAACAAAGTTTAGCAAGAAATAAACTCCTAACTTGTATTTGGCCAATTGGTTTCCTATTTATGGTACTTTTATATTTCATAATTATCCGTTATATTATTATCATTTCTTCGTTCCTTCTTAAAATCAATTATTTCCCAAGTTTAAATCTTATTTCTATAATCATTTTTGTGACATTCTTTATTAATTATACATTTTGGATCTGGTTTTATTTAATTCTCTATATTTATTTGTGAGTTTTCCCTCTAATATTTAATTTTCCTAAACCTCCCTAACATTATAACTGGAATCGAATCGGTGGTGCTCTATCGGCTAACCAATTACCGTCGTCCGTTACATACTTTCTGGGATCAGAGGAACATCATCTCTGCCCAGTTAAATGATTGCTGGAATATTCTACAGTCAATCTTCATTAATAAACCTCGTAAGGTAGTCATCATGTGACCTTCAATAAAATAATAAATAATAATCATATTCTAGGGATTATTCACTGTACTTTAACTCAGATCATATTATTTCTTCATATTAATTCTTCCTTCTATTATACACTTTTTCTCTCCAATACTTGGCTACTTTATTGACATTTATTAATTGTTTTTTTACGGATAATTCTTAACCATTTGTTTTTTTTTTCTTTTCTTGTGATCCTTTTGACGGTTCCATTTTGGCTTCTTCATTCTCTTATCTTCATTGGCTCATATTTCCTTTGTGATCAATACAGCTGGTTATGAGATTTTGGTCAGTACTATACATTACGTTATGTAGTTATATTCTTCTGGCACAATCATTATTATTCTTTTTACATTCTAAATTACATTTCTCACTATTATGTTATATTAGATAAACTCAATTCGTCTTTTGGTTTTGATGATTTTTTATTAGGTTGAATCAGTGTTATTTATTTATTTTTTTTTTCATATTAGTTTAAAGCAATTTCTTCTAAATTGTATAGTAAGGTGTTCTTACTTATTTTTTGACTTTGGTTGTTTTTTTTTTATCTTCAAAATTCTCTTTCTTATATACCTCATAAATTGTTTTCTTAAATACTTGTTTGTAAGTTGGGCTTACTTCATTTTTTTTTGAATTTTGGGGTTTTAGTCTCTTCACTTTAAATTATACTGTTTCTGAATAATTATTGAGTAAGTTGTTCTTACAGTTTCTTTAGAATTTTGGGTTCTTATTTACAATGGGTTGCTTGGTCCTGTATCCATAAAATCCGTCCCTTTTCATTATATTCTGTTTGGAATCTGTTTAACCGTGGTCCATTATTTCCTCTATACTGGTTGTTCGGGTCTCTCTAGTGTATAGAGTTATTTCTGTCCTGGTGACATATCTCATTCTTGTGCAGTTCTTGCCTCTTGTCACTATAAAATTGTCATTTATAGTCAAGCTCATCATCGTCCTTTGAACTGATTCTTCTGTACTGTCTCTTAATGGTTCTGATGGTTCATACATAAATTCCATAAGTCCTCCATGCTCCTTAGTTAGTTTTGGCCTTTTTGGTCCTTCTAGTCCATCTGGGAATTCAAGTGTGGTTCGTTTAAAGTTTCTCACTTGCCTTACTTCTCTGTTTTCCGTAATTGGTCTATTATGTAGCTGAACCAATCCCCTTTTAATCATTTCCAATTCTTCCCGTGTATTTATTAATTTCCTTTTACACATTTGTCTTATTCTCACTATCTTCATTTCATCATGAATCCGTTATATTCTTCCGGTTCTATCAATTGGTATCTTGTCAAATTTTTCTTGTGTCTTCGCTTGTAGTTTTCCTATTTGAGTAATTTTGGTCTCTACTTCCACTCTGAGTTGCATGATAGGTTCATCTGTCTTTTCCAGATCCACCTTAATTTCATTTATTTGCTGTCTTACTTCCACTTCACAGCTATCAACTCCTTTGCTCCATGTTTCATTGACAATTATAATACTTCCATTGATGACTTCCCTCAACGCTAGGCCTTGTTCATTGATGATTTGCCGCAACTCCTTATTATGGTTTTCAATTTTCTCATCCATTCGTTTGGTATTCTCCAGAATCTGCCTCAAACTCTCATCATTCTTGTCAAACCTTTTATTCATTTGCTTGATTAAATTTTCGCTCAAAATTTCGTTTTGTTTTCTTGAGTTCTCATTAATACTGTCTATTTTATTTTCCAGCTTTTCTGAGTTTTCTTCAAATTTTTTATTTAATTCTTCCTTCCGTTTCCTGGAATCTTCTTTGATACTGTCTATTTTTTCATTAGTTTGTCTATTATCTTCTTTGATTAATTCCCATAATTTTTGTAAATCTAGGCCTCCTTTGGCTTCCTCTTTATCTGGTTGGTCCCCTTGGGCATCTTCTTCCACTATTTCCGTTTCCGTATCCATAACTATTTCGGTTTCTTCTGTATCACCTGTCTGTTGATCCATTTCACTGTCCGTGATTAATTCTATTTCTTGTTCCTGTCCACCTTCTTCCTTCTCCTTCTCTTCTGCCCTCTTCTTCGATCTGCCTCTGGTATTAAGCATTCCTGTGCCTCTAATGGTTGCCTGCTCAAGTTAAGTAACAAATAATATGATTTTTTACTTAACTAAAGCCCACTGGTTGAGCGCCAATTTGTAATAAACTATGTGGACGTCCTCGTTTTCGTTTAAGCCCCACGTTGCAAGCGGCAATTTGTAATAAACTACGTATGGTGAGTCCTTCTTTGATCAGTCCCCCTCGTAGGAGTCGTCAATTTGTTATGGAATAAGTATGTTGGGTACTAGCGGTGAAACGTCCGTCTTATTCAAACCCCACTGTTGTAATCAATTTTGTAGAGAACTAATTGTTAATTATGTGAGGACGTATGTTATAGTGTATGATACCAGCTGGAGACGTCAAATTGTAAAGAAATCTTGTCTATGGGTGTAATTAGTTATAAGAGACTCCTGTGTAACAAATGCCAAGTAATACGTTGTAGGTGGCGATTCGTAACAATTAAAATGCTGTTACCTGGTTTAATTAATATGTTATTAACTAATATACCTTTCTGTTGTGACCGGTGAAACCCTCAGAACATAGATTATTAAGTCAACAAAATTAGAATTATGTTCCTGAATTTATAATGGTATTATTCTATAGACTTAACTTAGTTCTCAGTGGTTGTTTAATATGAGCAATATATATGGAGTATTTACTGAATGTAAGTGATATTTGTTCCAACCCTAGGCACTCAATGATAAAAATTTCGTTCAAATTTAGTATTAAAAAACCAGTTAGTTCAACAATCTCCCGTCCCACCAGCTGCAAATTTTAAGCGCTGTTACTAGAAATAAGTGTACTTATAGGTTAGTTATTCGGAGTGTTTGTATCAATCTGTTTATAAATTATTACACCAACTACATATAGTATTTTCTCTGCAATGACTAAAACGTTATCTCATACAACAAATGTACTTTATTTATTTTTCTCTGGTATTTAACAAGTTACGTTGTCTCAGACAAACAATAAGACGATCCAATCGACTATCCCAACATATATCGATTCTTAATTATTCAAACTCTAAAAACCTATACTCTTGAAAATAATGACAATTAATTCTTATCCCAGGGTTCGTATAGTTCTTTGAACCATTAGTAAGGCCAGGTAAAACGCATAATTAAGGTTGTTCAATTTACAAAATAATATTATTTACTTAAATTAAAATGGAATGAAAATAAGTTGTTTTTTACCAAACCGACGAAACTTCGGCTGGCGGTGAACGTTTGTCAACAGTTTATCTGGTCAAAATGCGGGTTATCTCGTCTTCCTCCAGTGGAACTGCTCTGATTTTCAATAAAATTGATGATGGTGTGTACTTGGTAAATCCTCAGGAGATCTTCTGGCTTCTATTCTTCTTTTGCGGTCTTCACAAGTCTTGGTCCCAGTGAATTGGAATTAGGATCTCAGCTTCTGCTGCCAATGAAGGTTCTTTCGTCCAACCGAGTCTTCTGTATTTCCAATAATCCCGTTAATTCAGGTTTTAACTCTTTACTGGTCTTCGATTTATAGCATGAAATGGTTTAATACCAAATTCAGCGGAATTATTTAGTGAATGAGGTGAGATGCTTTCAATTCTCTTTTATTGTATTCATTGATAATTTAGAGGGTTATTTAATTTGTATGATTCATTAACATTCAAGTATAATTGTTTTGCAAAAATGCTTTTCCAATTTGGATATATATTTTCTTTATATTTATTCATATATTTTAAACATATCGGTCCATCTCAATCTAATAGCTTGTAACAATCAGAACGAAATCCAAAATCAACAACTTCTTATATATCCGTTGCCTTAACAACCACGTTTTCTATATATCCTTGAGCCGGCATTATAGAATATTACTACTCCTTTCCAATAAAATACTCCATGCTTGGATTAATCTTGAATCACATAAAATTCTCCCCTAACCTTCCTTACTAAACAGTAAATGTTTTACTAGAGTTTCGTTGGACTGGGTTTACTAAAAAGGTATTAATTTCCTTTCACTAATATGGAATTTAGGCCTATAGATTCATTTACAACCATTATAACATTATTTGGTTTTTTAACTTAATTTTCTTTTTTACCTGACCTACTGTACAATTAATTATTGTTTACATAGTTAATTACATGAATTTTAATTTACTGGTGGTTATTTGTTTTTATATTAATTAACTGGTTCTGGAACCCTTTATTAATTTATGACATAATTGTCAGAACTACTTGTTAGACTTGAAACACTGGTCACACTCCTGATCCAGTTTATAAACATTAATTAGAATAACAGTATTTTTCAATTTTATACAATACTGACAACTTAGTATAGTGCCTAACATTGGTAACTATACTGGGCTGTATAAAAACAAATCTAATATAAATATAAACATAATTATTGATTAAGTATTATTATCAAACAACATCATTTCATTTTTAACATATTCAACATACAATATAAATACTCTGTAGACCTTAACATGTCACAGTACAAAACAAACATTTCATTACATCCAATCATTCATTGGTCTGGCTATTTTACATTTAATATTAGTCATTGACCCCTTTTTACTTGAGTTACTTCTCAAACACATGAACTATTGAACAACCTTAAGTCAGGGTATGGTCCTTGACCATATTTCAATCAATTTTTTATGTAACGTTGGGGAACCTCAACTATGTTACGTTACAACATATATAGTTTACAGTATAATTATATATATTACTCTTTCATAAGGGCCCTCAAAATATGATGTACATCTATTTAATTTATTCCACGGATCCGGGATTGAATATATATTAAGTTAATAATGGTCACCTTGCCATATACAATATTAAAAATTGAGCCATTTGAAGAATGGACTTTATTAATCTTTCAAAACAAGAAAACGTTTAGTTTAAACATTTACTCTTTTCCTATAACCAGTGTTATTAGATTACAGACTACATGTTACATATAATGTCTGTCTTTTAAAGTCTTAAAAGTGGTGAGTTAAATTGTCTTTTGCGGGTAAATATTTTAGTAACTCATAACCATGGAAGACAAGCCTCCATGTCACCTGGTTTTCAGTATTTGCTGCAGAATTGGTTCTTCGGTCCTCGTACGTTTCCTGAAGGTCTGTCGTTGGCTTAGTATCCGGTGACGGTGAAGTTCCTGAAGTCTGTTATATCATTCGGGGTGAAGTACTCTCATCTTAGGCGACTGTTGTAATTCTTGTAGTTATAAAAAATAAATAGAAAGTTTGTTTCACAGTAATACACTTCACATGATTATAGATTAGTTGAATATCACCTTCATGTTTATAGTAATGTATGAATTACATAGTTTGTTATTTATTCATTGAGAGAGAGATGTCATCGCCGCACAAATTTAGTTATTTAAATATTCATTGAACCAACCATTCACATAATTATACACGCGTCGCGAAACAACGCTGTACGCAGCTTACGGCGTGAGCGCTCCATTGCAAGTGGGCAAAAATAGTTAGGGGGAGAGTAGTAATCTCGCGACAATTACTAGTCAACATAAAAGTAGTTCCATGTTTCTAATTTAATTAAAGGACTAAAGTTTGATTAAATAATTAAATAGAGATATTCTTAGTTACAGACGTTATCAAAGTACATTACAGTGGTCTTATTTAATTATTTAAATAATAAAAAAATTTACTATTATATTTAGTTTGTTTAGGGGTCAGAAAACAAGTTAATTCTGGTCAGTGCCTGTATATGCAGGATTAATTAACAAGCTTTACCCTTTCTGTACAATTGTATTCCCTTTTATTTTATTATTAGACTTTTTATTAAATATTATTATTATTTAATGATAGCAATAAGATTTAGTTTAAAATGTGAGATTTTATTAAAATTTTAAAATTTCTCAGCTTATACATTAACAATTTAATTAATTAACATATTTTTATTAATGAAATCGTCACATACTCCGCCGCTTAAGACACAGCCTCCGGCTTATTTGTTAGGAATGTACCGGGAGTATGTTTGGGGGATTTCCGTGTGAAATTTCTTATTATTACTATTATTTATTATTAGTGCACGGTTTTTTTTTTTTTTAATTCTCTTTAAATGATCTTGTTCTCATTTAAATGTTCTCCTTCGTGAAATTCCCTTTTTCTCATTTCTTACAATGCTAACTTATATTTTAATTCTTAATACTAATTTCCCTAATTTCACGTAACTCTCAATGTCGTGGCCCGACTGACATAGGCTTACTCTAACTACACAAGTTAGCTTTCAGCACGCACTCTTTTAATGATCTCTTGGCACCTTTCTGCCTCATCATTACAACTTTCAGTCGGCGCCGTTGTGACTTGTTACATTACATATATATATAATTCTCTCTTGATTATATACCATAAACTTATTTCTAATGTAATCTAAAGAGGATCCCATACTCCACTTTAGATTACTGTTACTTGAGAGAAGCGGAATCTTACGAAGATAATTCTCTTTTATCTCTTTAACAATAACTAAACAAACTATGCGGAAGGGGAGACACTTTACACAACACATTGTAATACACAGGGGTGGTTTTCAATTTTTTACACTAGCACCGGTTTATCACAATAGGGAGGGTGGCTGCTTACTACATTTCTTAACACGCTTTATTGTTCTCTTACAGGCCACAACTGGTTGTTCACTATTCAACTATACTTTTATTATTATTTACCTTTCTCTTACTTACTGCTACACGTTACACAAATTTGTTTAACTTAAGATTTATTCAGCCTTATTATTCAAGCAATTATTATTCACTTATTACTACTTTGGGGGGTTTAAAAAAACTTACCTAGAATTATTTCCTATCGACTTACCATATTTATTTAGGACACTTTATTTCCTTTGTTTTTTTTTTATTTGGCTCAGTTTACAAGTTTACTGTTTTGGGACATGGGGTATAATACTTTATCTAACAAGGGAGGGTTAACTGAGTCATTTATTCATTTGAAATTTAAGTCACAATATTATTTACTCTACTATACTATACACAATTATTTCCTAAACACTTTAGTACATGGTAAACACCATGTACACCACCATGTTATTAACAGTGATTATTAAACATTTGCATTAGTTTCTATTTAAACGATCAGCTGTTACGCTGGAATGTAGGTCAGACTAGTTTTAAACAATGGCATTGTTTTGCTTACAAAGGGGGAGTCCTAGGTTACTAAACACAGGATAATACACGCTTCTAATAACAATAGAACTAACCAAGAGGGTGGCGTATTGTCTAACTTAACTTGAGGGAGAGCAACTATGACAGTTTTAAACAATCGGCAACAGGAAATTTACATGTCCGAGTTTGTCGTCAAATTGACACGTTGTAGAATGAAACTTTTAGACAAGCACCTACATGGTTTTGTTTACATGGGAAAATATGTTAATATTACTTTACACATATTATATTTACAAATAAAGTTACCTATACTATTTTACTATAATAATTATTATTATTTTTATCTTATTTAAAATTCTGACACATATTAAAATACATGAGTGAATAGATCAACAGCTTGTGTGTGTGGGATATCGGGACACAATTACTTCTTTCTTTTCTCTTAAGCAAATTAGCAAATTAATTAGCAGCAGAGTGGCGCAATTTATAACATCTTAACTTGTGTTATAACGTAGGGAACCCGCGTTAACTTGGTTATGCCAATTATACAGGCTGCCTTTCGTTGTGACGAGCTGAAAATTAATCACAACAAATAAAACAATTCTTATTTCAGGATATTGGGAAGGGGAGACTGTTGATTTATGCACTCAGTTTACTCGGTACTCAGATGACATCTCTTTATTACATTATGAGATAAAGTTCTCTATTTAAAGTTCTCAACATATATAGTTTACAGTATAATTATATATATTACTCTTTCATAAGGGCCCTCAAAATATGATGTACATCTATTTAATTTATTCCACGGATCCGGGATTGAATATATATTAAGTTAATAATGGTCACCTTGCCATATACAATATTGAAAATTGAGCCATTTGAAGAATGGACTTTATTAATCTTTCAAAACAAGAAAACTTTTAGTTTAAACATTTACTCTTTTCCTATAACCAGTGTTATTAGATTACAGACTACATGTTACATATAATGTCTGTCTTTTAAAGTCTTAAAAGTGGTGAGTTAAATTGTCTTTTGTGGGTAAATATTTTAGTAACTCATAACCATGGAAGACAAGCCTCCATGTCACCTGGTTTTCAGTATTTGCTGCAGAATTGGTTCTTCGGTCCTCGTGCGTTCCCTGAAGGTCTGTCGTTGGCTTAGTATCCGGTGACGGTGAAGTTCCTGAAGTCTGTTATATCATTCGGGGTGAAGTACTCTCATCTTAGGCGACTGTTGTAATTCTTGTAGGATACTCTCATCTTAGACGACTGTTGTAATTCTTGTAGTTATAATAAATAAATAGAAAGTTTGTTTCACAGTAATACACTTCACATGATTATAGATTAGTTGAATATCACCTTCATGTTTGTAGTAATGTATGAATTACATAGTTTGTTATTTATTCATTGAGAGAGAGATGTCATCGCCGCACAAATTTAGTTATTTAAATATTCATTGAACCAACCATTCACATAATTATACACGCGTCGCGAAACAACGCTGTACGCAGCTTACGGCGTGAGCGCTCCATTGCAAGTGGGCAAAAATAGTTAGGGGGAGAGTAGTAATCTCGCGACAATTACTAGTCAACATAAAAGTAGTTCCATGTTTCTAATTTAATTAAAGGACTAAAGTTTGATTAAATAATTAAATAGAGATATTCTTAGTTACAGACGTTATCAAAGTACATTACAGTGGTCTTATTTAATTATTTAAATAATAAAAAAATTTACAATTATATTTAGTTTGTTTAGGGGTCAGAAAACAAGTTAATTCTGGTCAGTGCCTGTATATGCAGGATTAATTAACAAGCTTTACCCTTTCTGTACAATTGTATTCCCTTTTATTTTATTATTAGACTTTTTATTAAATATTATTATTATTTAATGATAGCAATAAGATTTAGTTTAAAATGTGAGATTTTATTAAAATTTTAAAATTTCTCAGCTTATACATTAACAATTTAATTAATTAACATATTTTTATTAATGAAATCGTCACAGTAATTAGAAAAAGAAGAATTACTTCGACGGACATGTTGAAAGACTGAATCCTGACAGACTAACAGGGAAAGTTTTAAACTATTTCAAAAAGACCAAAATGTCCTATTAGTGGTTCAAAGAAACAAAAAAGACATAGAAGAACTCCAAATTACTCAAGAAGAATGCTTGCTACTCAAAAATAAATTAAAAATTGCCCAAGGTTTTCAGAAAAAAAAACCAACAAGAGGACAGGTGCCATCTGGAATGACGAAAGGAGGGAGGGAGAGAGGTCGATCAAGAATGAAGGAGATGTGGGATAGGAGGAAGAGAGAGGAGAAGAAGGGAGGAACCAGTTGAACCAAACGTAGTCCACAGTGGCTCATACGCAAAAAAAAAAATAATATAATAATATTCCTACAATCCGAGCACAGATACTATTAAGCTACACAGTCATTCGACCTGATGCTCAGAACACAGAAAAGTGTTTCACGATGAATATGAAAAGTCTATGCGAGAAGCTTGAACCCAAAGACTGGATCCTGAGGACAATCTTGTGCCCGGTCAAAGAAAACGTTGAGTAAACGAGACGGCACAACCACGAACCATACAAACATGTGGAAAAGATATCAGTCAGAGACCGAAAAGGAAGGACGACACGAATAACCTCTGCTCGATTGACCAACAGGCTCTTTGCCTACTTCTCGTAAGAAAACCAAGGGCGGCTTGGTTTACCGAAGGTAAAAAAAATCTGCAAGAAGTGGAGATCAGGTGTGAGTATATCCAGGAACACAACTTTCCTAAGAAGAAACTTGGAGCACACCGGATTTTTCAGGAAAAGGCCAAGCTGAGAACAGGCAAGACGTGGACTGAGGAAAGAAAAGAACCGGATTCAGAAATACGTACTAGACAAATGTTACAGGCCAAGGAAGGAAAGAGTTGAATTGACGTGACCCATAGCTGGCCCATACGTAATAATAGTATTAATAATAATGACAATAATAAGAGTGGTCGCGAGGAGCAGTGAGAACCGCGTGCTCTTATAGAACCTGTCGGAGTAGTTCTTACAGAACCAGTATTGGTGGTGGCCAGCGTTATCCCGATAGACTTCTTGACACGGGAGCGCAAATTTGTCTGCGCGCACAGGGGAGATCTTAGCAGAATATATGCAGGTTCTAGGCTCGTGTTCACATTATGATCTCACGGAAGCAGAGGTGGGACGACGACCCAGAGATCCCTGGACGCCAAGACTTGTCATGAACTTAGGACCGTGGATGAAGCGCAACCGAGGTGTGATAAAAAGAATAAACTTTTTCTTCACACAGTTCCCGACAGTCCATGGATATTTTCGTGAGTATCTCCACTGGATGGGAAGCGTGGGATCTCCTCAGTGCATGTAGTGTACGTTTCAGAAATAGAGTGTTTTTCACACTTTTTTCGAGTGCTTGCTTTTCGAGGATGTCCGTCTGAACCTCAGCTCAAGGATCATACTTTTCATTCCTGATTGCATTGTTCGATTGATGTTCCGGAGTGAGGGTAACTGGGTAGTAGTAACCGTGTACATAGTGCAACGATACAGCCATATGCTGTATTGAGCATTGATTTAAATAAATGTAAAATTTGTAAAATTATTATAAGTTTGGGGTAAATGGACATGTCTGGGATTGTAAAAATGTTTCATTGTTACACTAGGGGAGAAATTAACCTGTTCCAACAGGCAAGGAACACCTGCTCGATTGTATGTGTGTTACGCGTGTATCTTGTGTGTGTTAGTGATGCAGTACAGACAGGAATCCCAGCAACCCTCTCCAATTAATTACTAAAATAATTATTTTAATTCACTGTGTGAAAACTAATTAGTGTATAAACAAACAAAAGGCACCAAAGTGTGTGTAAATTTTATAGTTATCCACAGTAAGAAAATGACGTTAGTAGGACACACTACGCGAAGTCAGTGCGAAATAAGTGTGCCAAAAATACGGAAATTACACTAAGACGCTCAAATTAATACAGTGAGTGCTTAATCATGATTGGTGCTATCTCAATTCCGTACAAAACATTGCCATTTAAAAAAATTGCAAATATATGAAAAGGTTCAGGAGTGGGGGCTATCATGTGATCTGCAGGTCTCGACAGGACAATTTCGGAACCAACAGGTGCGGAATCTCGAGAGGGTATAAATTAAGAGTTCAACTGGAAGCCCTTCTCTTCTTTTCAAAACACAGTTGCAGTCGGACACGCTGTCCGTCGGCAGAACAGTTTTATTTTGTTATAAGTCTCATCTACGAACGAATAAAGACGTTTTCAGTAATTATCTTTACACTATTACGGGAATCGTAGAGTACCGGGACCGTTTAAGTCAGCAAGAGTATCTACAGAGAAGCTACAAAGAGCGACGCGAGATGCTGGACGTTAGGAGATGCTTTTTAGACGCCTAACAGCCGAACGAGATCCACCTCGCAGTCGATATTAATTCTTTGGGACGGACCACACACTGCTGGAGAACGACGCTAGACTCTGGACATATCCAGGACCACGCTAAGCCAGGAGTAACGGTAACCCAACTTAGGACAACGCTGGACCCTGTCAATAAGTCGTAAGGTCATCAAAACTCGAGGTGACATGCATAATGTATTTATAAATGATTTTTTTTTAAGAGCTCATAAAGACTATATAAAGAGACAATGAATTAAAACAAAAAAGTTTATAATTAGGTAAAGAATGTAATAAAGTCTTATGTAAATGTTTTAGTCGTAAGAATGAGCGATCGCATATAGATAAATATAGAAGAAAAAGAAAAGAGTTTAATTTGAGATAGTATTTTTTTTATCAAAGAAAAATAATTGAAATGATTTGATATTTGCATTTTGTAGAAAAGAATAATTTAAATTTTGAATACGAAACAAATGCCAGTCTAAGATTAATTAATATAATTTTAAATTTATTTTAAAAAACATTGGTACAGACTGAGCAAGCTGAGGTCAGATCTGATTTAAATGAATTAAATTAAAATAAAACTTAATTACATTTAAATTTTATTTCTTTTATTAAATCAATTTGAATAAATGTCTAGATAAGATTATTAACATGTCTAGATGTAAGAGTGTTTTAAATAATGTGTGTAATACCGTATAGCTTAAGAGATAAACACTTAATAATGAGTGATATCTTGATCGGAGATTATTAACAATGTTTTATTATTTATAATGCTTTTTAAACAATAAACATGAAATTTTAACTACTCATAAATTTACTACTCTTATTAGAGTTACACCTGGTATCGTTATATACGTTTAAACACCTGGTATCGTTATAACTGTTTACACCTGGTATCGTTATAATTGTTTAAATACTCGGTATCGTTATAATAGAGTGCATCCTGCGTCGTAAGAAAAACGATAATTATTTGTCCGACCTGTGATAGTAAAAAGGAAGTGGCCCAGTCATAGGTGGTAACTCGTTGAGCTAAGCATGGTCGAAGTAATGCGAAAGCGGTCGCGGCCTGGGGGATCGTGGACAGAGATGGGTAAGAATTTATAGTGGGTAAGAATCCTACCATGCCAGACAGAGTGACGATCCAGCTGATGCCTTTAGAAGATTTTTCTCATCTAAAAAAAAATTACATGATCTTCCGTTATTTGAATTTCCACTTTAGTGACCAGTAGCTCCATCCATCCAAAAGCCTGCCCGATCAGCTTCTGTTAAACCTCTCTTGTCCATTGTTTTGTTAACGTAACCTCTACATAAGCAAAATTAAGCCATTTATACATGGCGTGCATTTATAGTTCTGTCACTTAAGTTAATAAAGCCAATCGTATTGGCGGTATGAGACGTTGTGTTTAGTCAGGCTGTTAGTTAAGTATCTAGTAAAGGAAACAGGTGTTAATTTTTAATTTGTGTGCGGACCATCTTGATTTTATTTACTTGGTGAATTTTATTATTTGGTGTGATAGTGTACATTGGATGATTTTGCAACAAGAGCAATTTTTTTTGTAACAAAGTGTTTTTGTTTCAAAAAGTGTTATTAAATTTGTAAGTATCTATGTGTCTAGCGTTTCATAGTTAATTATACCGAGAAAATATTTTAAAAGAAAACATAAGAGAAATTGTTCTGACACGAGTAAAGGAATGAGAAAAAAGAAGCTCGTATGTAGATATTAACAATAAGTAATATTGTTTTGACACGAGTAAAGGAATGAGAAAGCAAAGAAGCTCGTATGCAGACATTAGCAATAAGTAATATTGTTTTGACACGAGTAAAGGAATGATAAAGCAAAGAAGCTCGTATGCAGACATTAACAATAAGTAATATTGTTTTGACACGAGTAAAGGAATGAGAAAGCAAAGAAGCTCGTATGCAGACATTAACAATAAGTAATATTGTTTTGACACGAGTAAAGGAATGAGAAAGCAAAGAAGCTCGTATGGAGACATTAATAATAAGTAATATTGTTTTGACACGAGTAAAGGAATGAGAAAGCAAAGAAGCTCGTATATAGACATTAGTAATAAGTAATATTGTTTTGACACGAGTAAAGGAATGAGAAAGCAAAGAAGCTCGTATGTAGACATTAATAATAAGTAATATTGTTTTGACACGAGTAAAGGAATGAGAAAGCAAAGAAGCTCGTATGTAGATATTAACAATAAGTAATATTGTTTGTTAATTTCTTACAAGAATATTTTTATTAATTTGTTTTTACACTGTTTGGACAGTCTTCCCTACTGTCATCTTCAGAAATGTAAATATGATGTACGGATTGTTGTATAATTGTAAATGTGTGTAAATATGTGAAGATGACAGTAGAGAAGACTGTCGAAACACTGTAACAGTGTAACATTAATAAAATAACATATTCTTGTAAGAAATTTAATTTATAATTAATAGTTATAAAACAAGAATAATTGTGAAACTTACGCATAAATAGGCTTATATTTTTTTCTGCAGATGATAGTAATGAAAACTGTCCAAAAGTGTAAATAAATAAATAAAAGTTTACTTAAAAAGGAATGAAACTGGCTAGTTAAAAGTTGTCTACATTTTTTCTTATCCTGCGACTGTTGTTTCTAAATTGAATTTTCTAAACTGCACTTCTAAAGGTTCATTCTGCATGCTGTTATGTAAATTTAATAAAACCTGTAGACTGTTACAGACACGTCGTTATGCGATATAACCAAGCTGTAAATTCATAATGGTTTCGATTAGTTTGAAATATTACAATTTTCCAAAGTAGACTCATTATTTTTCCTACAAAATACCAGTTATAATACAAAATTGTATTGCGTAGAAAATTTTTTGTTGCATCACTATTTTAGTTCAAAGACACAGCACAAGGATTTGATTATGAGACAATTGCAATACCCACATTAATGTATGCGACTGAAGCGTGGGTCATGACAAAAAAGGAAAGCGATAAGATTCAGAGTGCTGAAATGCAGTTTCTTCGAAATACTTTAAATTATACATTGTATGGTGGAATAAGGAATAAAGATATCAGAGCAGAACTTGAATAAAGGACATAAATGAAATTATTTCAATTTACGGAAGACACTGGTGGGATCATCTGCAAAGGATGACAGAGCATCGATTGCCGAAAGCGGCACTGAACTATAAAGCCATTGGTAGAAGAGACGTAGGTCGTCCGAGGAAGAGTTGGGTGCCGAAAAAGGTTTATATAACTTAATCCTTGAAAAGAAGAAGAAGAAGAAGATGTTAGTTCATTAATTTTTGTGTTATTGATTGTGAGTTCAATTTGAAAACGCTCGCGCGCAGCATTACAACAAGATGGGAGTCAGTTATTGTTTTGTGCAAACAAGTGTGATCAGGAGGTGTTTGTGTGAATGACGGGATGAAACGGTTGAGACAGGAACTATTGAATATCCTTTCTGTTTAGGCAACCTTCCATTCGTCGGGCTGGACTTGTATGACGGATGGAAACAGTAGTTTTAATTCAGTATTACTGGAGAGAGCGCAGTGTTAGGTCAACGTATCCTCCGGTGATTGAGACTTCTTTAACAAAGTTCTACTGTACTTTATAAACGTATTGAGTTATCCGAGAGCGTATAACGGACAATGTCGCCATTTTATAGTCTGCGACCGTATCCATGGTAGGGAATACTGGTGTCTCAAGGAGAAGATAATCGACCTGGAAATCTGATGAGTTCAGATATGGTAGAAGATAAGGGTAAAAGAGGAATCTTGCTTAGGACATTATTTGTTGTAAAACTGCACAAAAAATTTTAGTTTACACACTCGTAATTTACGGTGGAGAAATTTTTGTGTATAAGTAAATTATAAGCATATATAACTCAAGGGGTTGCAGGAACTGCAGACCAAAAGAGACCGTCCACATTGAGGAACCCGGATGGAAGCTATGAATACCGTTGGACAGGGAGAAGAGAAACTCCAAGATGAGCATAAGTCTTCTATATGTGAGATTGTGGAAGATAATTTGACATGTATTCCACACTCAGTACAGAATACTGAAATACCGCAAATAATTTAAAAAAATTTCATTCCCTTGTCAGCAGTATTTCACCTTAAATTAATGTAGATGAACACATGTATATGTACAGTTCTGTATACATTTTTCAGGTGTAATATATTATCAATATACCACACATTACAACTTTCCAGATGGGGTAAGTACGTAGCCTACACGTACTTATAATGCACCTACCTACCTTCTTCACGCTGGGCAGTGCCATATCTTTTCGCCTAGGGATGGCGTAATTTCGGCATTTTGACAAACAAAAAACATTTTTACACACCACAAAATCCACTAACAGTGAATATTGTGTACCATCCATCACAACACAAGATAGTTAGTTTTCAATCAGTTTTTAATTGAATGTAAAATACACCAATTATTATAAGCGAAAGAAAACTTACATAATTTTCTAAATTACTAAAAAAATAGATACTATAAATACGAAAATAAAATAGAAAATAAAGTAAAATGATGAATTAACAGAAATAAAGCCGGATCTTTTCATAAGATCTTTCGATAATTTCCCAACACCTGTAAGACTTTATTTTATTGAAGTTACTTGTACTTTTACTACCAATTTTTGTTGTAATAAGAATAGATCTGCGCCGATTGGTTAATGTTTGCAAGAGCTACGGTTTGGCAACCTCTGGGGTTAGCTATATTGTGTATTGGACACCATGCACGAACCAACTCGAAAGTCACTTAACAAACCAATCCACATGACATTTTGTTAAAGTTATACATCTCCGACAGACGTTTCCAAATAAAATATAATACATCGTGTTGTATTTACTATTAAGTGAAATCTGGTGTGCCACAGGGACCTCCACTGTATTTGCTGCCACTGCTAACCTTCTCATTTAACAACACTAGAGTATCTGCGTTACAGATGACATGACTTTAGCAGCAACACAACAACAAATGCAATACCATCTTGATATTATCTCAGTGACGGTTCATGGTTCTGACAGTTGGGGGGGGGGGGGTTCAATGTCTAAATGTAAAGTAAAGTAAGAGCAATTTCCTCCATCCAAATAACACACGGGGTGGGTCGCAACATGGAGTACGCGCCGCCACCAGAATTAAATCAAGAAAAAAACATAAACAAAAAACACAAAAACTATAAAATGAAAATGATAAAAAACGAATAAGGTGGGAAGTAGGGAACGTAGTAGATAAAATATTTAAGAAATATTTTTATAACTCAAAAATGAACAAAAAATCAGATACTGTAACTATATTAAAAAACAAAATAAAAAAGAACGATATTATAGTTACGAAGGCAGACAAAGGAAACACAATGGTGCTACTGAAAAAGGACGAATACGTAAAGAAAACGGAAGCATTTACAAGTGAAGGAGCATATGAAGAAATAAAGTATGATTATACAAGTAAGTACCAGTCAAGGATAAACAAATGATGAAACAAATAACATTTATAGAAGAAAACAAGAACAACTATTTAATGGAAAGTAATCCAACAGCACCAACTTTTAAAAGTCAGGTTAAAATACATAAAGAAGGAAAACCAATTAGACCGAGTGTTTCTTTTATTAATGCACCTATTTATAAATTATCAAAGGAAGTTAGCAGAATATTGAAAGAGAAATATGAATTTCGAACAAAATACTACATGAAAAATAAAGTAAAATTGAAAGAAAAACTAGAAAATATTAGAATTAATAAAAATACAAAATTGATATCACTGGATGTTAAGGACATGTTCACCAATATTACAGTAAATAAAGTTATTAAGTTAATAAACGATAATAATATGGGAGAATGCAAGTATAAAAAACAATTGTTTAAAGTAGTTAAAGAATGTCTAAGTCAACACAATTTTAGGTTTAATAACAAGTTTTATATACAGAAAAAAGGATTACCTATAGGATCTTCATTATCCCCTATTCTTGCAGAAATATTGTAGCGTGACAGAAAATCCACTACATCTTAAGTCATATGAAATCATAAAGTTTAATTACACCAACAAATGTTATAATAATATTGAATGACATTTAAATAAATCAAAGGAATGAACCACGATAAAATAAAAATCCTCATTACATTATATATAAAAACCACTGTTTAAAAAAACCAAAGAAAGTATCGAAGCAACTCATAGTATAATATCAGTAATTTACCCAGGAAGCTAGGAGCAGTAAGCAGTAAACCAGTTATATAAGACCATATCAAGAAAAAGGAGACTCAATTAAAGAGTGGTGAATACCAAAATACCCCAAAAACAAGAAGAGGGAAGAATAAAGTTTGTGATCAGGAAAAAAACAATACCCTGAAACCTGTAGAGAAGAATAAAGTCAGGATCAGTGAATAAATTAAATTCTCCAAACTAAACCTCAGTCGAGATAACACCAAGTACCTTGGTTTACCCAAGAATGAAGAAGGAAGACAAGAAAACCAGAAGAATGAAGACTAGACGAGGGACAAGAATGAAGACTAGAAGAAGGACAAGAAGGAAGACCAGAAGGAAGATACGAAGAAGGACAAGAAAGAAGACAGGAGGAGAGGAAGAAATAGTATGAAAGAAACACCGTTGTAAAACCTATTATTATATAAACTACTATCAACCCCAAACCCACAAAAACTATGCAAAAGAAAATATAACATACCCAAAATCCTATAAAAATGTAATTATTGAGAAAACTAAAGTGCTGTATAGCGTTATAAGAAGTGAATCGACTAAAGCTATTGTGTAATAAAGAAAATAAACTAGTCTTAACAGTCCATGATTACTAAAGGTCTGGTCTGAGATAATAAGACTCAAAATATCAGAACCAACAGTGAAAGTGAATTTGTGTAAGTGTTTTTAGAAATGCAATAAACTTAAAGTTGGTGATACTAACTTATCAGTATGCTATATCACAACTTTAATATCTAATAATAAGCAGCATAATAAAATAATAAAATGGAAGATTTCCAGTATTTTATTATTTTAATGTAAATCTTTATTTACAAGACATTGGTAAAAAATGATAATAAATAGAGTATAGGAGTTCATGTTTACTGATGTAGGGAATCACAAATAATAATGGTTTAGACCAGAAAGGACTGGCATTAATATAGTATTAATAAGTGTAAAATGTTTAAATAGACTGTTTATTCACAGTCCTAAAATCAATGTGTTAGTAAAATGTATTTGTAAGAGTTATTAGAAAATAAGAGTTATGTTATGTGTTTTAAAAAAAGAATTATGTTTGCTAAATAATAGCCTACATACCATTAATAATGTTCCAAGAGGTATGCTATGTTAACTCAAAAATAGTTAAAAGATATATGTTCAAATCATGTCTGCAATATGTTCAATTGTGCAGATTGCTAAACAATGTTCATAATTATTTATTTTAATAACCGTAGTGTTAATTAACTACTACACCACACAATAAGTTATAAACCATGTTATTTTCATATAATAGTAATTATGTAAAGTCAGAGGAGGAATTAAGTTTAAATTTATTTGAGAAAGACAGAAATATAAAATTCTAAAATCTAGGCCATTTGGTGAATTCACAGAAACAGTATAAACCAATATAATTCACTTATAAATCCTGTAAACTAGCAAGATTTATATAAGGTAACTCAATTAACCACTACTGGGAATGATCCTATGAGTTAAAATGATAATAAGGAAATATACCTTAACATATTGTAAATTTTCAAAATATATAAATTAATTAATTTTAAAGAGCAATGTCAAATTTACAGATTAAAACAAAAAACCAGTTCAAAGGTTTAATTTATATGTACTTAAGGAAAGGAATAGGAATATGAATAATTAAAATTTATTATAATAGTATTAAGAATATTTAAAATGGAGGAAATTCGTATAAAGACGGAAATCCAATTTTGAGCCTATATTTCCAAAAAGTGAACAAAATTTGTTAATTTCCACAAAATGTCTACAGATATGGACTATAATACATCAATTTAAAGGGAATGAGATGATTAAACCAATAATAAGGTTCATAATTCATAAAAGTGATGAATAAAATAGATAAATTCCATATATAATGTAATATTTTATCATGTGTATGGGAAATCGAAATATGTTAACAATACTTTTTCAAAGATTAACTGGGCCAGATTTATGACCAAGTTAATTAGTCTTTTGTTGAATATCAAGCTGAATAGTTGTGTGATAAAACGTTCTTTAAATCGAGTCGAAAATGGTACTAGCGTTTAGCCATTAAAATAAGTGAAACGAGAGTTAGACGAATTAGACACGTTTTAAAACTAAAGCTATCAATACGTTCACGACAATAGTGAAAACAAACATCTAACTTCATGATACGAGTGACAGAAAACAGTAAAACCTTATATTAAACCAATTCACTCTACAAATCATAACCATATCTTGAGAACGTTAACTCAAAGAAGTGAACACATACAAAATAAACTAACCAACACAAGTTTACACAGAACACTTCGTCAGAATACACCAAATAACTTAACAGACATATTCCACCAGTGCGGGAAGATTTCAGACATTTACGAAGGTAATTTTGTCGTGATTTCCGGACATGCAGATTTTGCAGTGAACTCGCCATATCTAGTAGCAGCCATTTGGAAAATTCAAGCCTGCCTTCTTTATCTTCCAGCAGTGACGTCATCGTCTGCATATTGGTTTGACAACATACATACACATTACTTATTGGAATTATTTAAATTTTATTGAATAATAATTATTGTATTTGTGTTAATTGTTAATGTTATACTTTCTCGTCACCCTTCTCTGACTATTAATTCTAATCGCTCAAAGAACCTGTCTTTTAATATATTAAATATCATAAATTTTGTTCTGTATGACACAATCGATAATTCCCGAGACAGAGTCGATAGTTGCTCTCCATCGATAAAAAATCGATTATTTATTTAAATTGTCAATAAATCTTTATATTTCCATTATTTCTTATCTGTTACTTATTTCACAGGATAACTTAAGGGTATTTATTAAGGCTGAAGGACTTAAGTAAGAAGAAAATATTTTATTTGAACGAGATATTGGACCAGCCAGAAAAGTCACCAATCGATTATTAACTGGAGTTAATCTATTTAACTCCAGACTTGGTTCAAATCTTCAAGAAGTGCTCGCCGGTCAAGAAATACCTGCCTGTTATTAAAATTTTTACAAGAACCTTATAAAACAGATTTATATCTTATACACACCTCTTAATAAACATAAACAAAATCTTTTACTATTTGAAAATTCTATTTTTATAAAATTTTCTATCAACTTTTTATCTTTTGTAACGACCGACATACAGAGGTCTGGTTACAAAGTGGCGTCCAACTTAGAGGGCTTGATAAGATAAGCCTGGCAGCGGTTATACAGTCAGGAAGAAGGGCAACAACGATAAATCAAAATGGCAGAACTTACACGAGATGAGAAGTTAGACAAATTGATGGAAATGATAACACAATTTGGAAAGAAAATGGAAAGGAAAATGGACGAGATGGTGGAAAATAACAAAAAGATGGAGGAAAGTTTAAGCAAGAAAATGGATGAGCGCAACGAGTCGATAAGGAAGAAAATGGATGAGAGCCACGAATCGATAATGGGGAAACTGGATGATATAAGTAATGATAATAAACTGTTTAGGGAAAATTTCGGAGAGAAGAGGACCAAAGAAATAGAAAATGATAGCCAACCGGAAACAGAAGAAGTACCAAATGACAAAACAGAGGATCCAGTTGTAGTATTACCTGAAAAGAAAACTAACGGGAACAAAGGAAATACTAAAGATATGGAAGTGGAACCAAAGGAGAGGAGGAAAACGCTTCCAAAGAAAGTAATGAAAACAAAGGAAGAAATGGAAATGATGAACCATGGTTTAATGGATGTCAATAATATTCCAATTACCGACCATGAAGAAATCAGGAATTCCAGAATTTACGGAAGGAGATTCAAAATAATATCAGAAATAATGTACCAACAGACAGTAGTTTACCAATGGGAAAGGACCAGAAGTAAACGGAATACAACATGTGGACCAGATCAGTTTCAGTGCTGGACTGGACATTGTATTCCAGGAAGATGGAAATATAACATCTTATCAGACTGTGATGATGGCACAAGTGAATCACCAGAGTGTGTTCCATTAGTGCGACATCCAGAACTATTCCAGTGTACAATTACACAAAAATGTATACCTTCAGGATGGATAGGTGATGGTGAACCAGCTTGTGGGGATTCAAAGAAGCAAATAATTGATAAACCAGATGAAGAACCTCACAGATATTTTTTAGGTCATACAGCATATGGACCTGAGACATATTGGTATATAAGACACTATAATAAGGCGAAAGCTAAAAATGTCACGGGTACCGGAACAAATATGAAGACTATGGTCATCCGGACAATAAGAGCAACCGAAATGACAGACTATGGTTAAAGCAAATACCACACACCTCCAAAAAAGGGACTGATGTCTTGATAACCGACCACGGCAAAGAACCACAAAATAGGAGAAGAAAATAATTACCAATGAGGAGAATAATTAGAAGAGTGAACCAAGAAACCAAACGGGGGTTTTAAGAGAGAAAATTAATTAAGAAACTACACCTTACAAAAGAAAATATGAGCAACAATGCACCATAATAAAAAGCATCCACCTGGGTATAAAGGAAAAATAATAATAAGAAATACGTTTGAATAAAGACAAGAAAAGAGTCATACAATATTTATGAAACTAATATGATATGTTTACCATATAATTATGAAAACTATTACAATTATTTATGAAAAATGTAATGAGAAATGGAAGAGAAGAGAGAGAGTTTTGAATAAATCCACAAAATTCAAAAATAAGGTAATACCACATTACATGAATAATTATTTGAAGAAAAACTTATGGCTATGATATAATAAGAAGAATTTGAAAAAATCCTAAAAATTCCAAAGAAAAAGTAAGTACATCTTACTACACTATTATTAATGAAACCATTTAGAAGAGTATAACAAGAAGAATTTTGAAATCCTCAAAATTCTAAAACACTTGTAAGCCAATCTTACATAAAAAAGTATTTGAAGAAAAACTTTATGGCTATAATATAATAATAAAGAAGGAGAGAATTTAGAAATAAAACCATCTAAAGTCAAAAACAAGTAAGGACAGCTTACTAAATATTTATTTGAAGAGAAACATTTTGACAATAATACCAAGAGAATTTAGAAAAATAAAACCAGCCAAAACACATGTAAGCCCACCTTACATACAAATTATTTGAGAAAACTTTATGGAATAATATAAGAAGAGTGAATTTTGAATTATGTATAAATCAAGTTTCCAAACCAAGTATAAGTACAACGTACCAACCAATTATTAATAAAACACTTTGGTGAGATAAACAGAAGAGATTTCATACCATATTTATGGTAAGCATAGAATATAATTACCATGGTAACACAGGATCATAATGGGATGAAGAAAGGAAACAGATTTAGAATTAAAACAAATAATTCTGGACAGTATGATCATGTCTAAGTTCAATATGAAGAGTAAAAACCTTTTCCATAAAATGATGCTAAAGGAAATAAAAAAGAAAAAATTCTTTAATACGATTTGAGTGATTGAATATAATAAAGTACAAAAACTTATTTGGAATTATGAGATAATGAAACTTTGAAGTGGTATGAGGAGAAATTATGACCTCATTATTTAATTAATAAAAAACCATCATTCGAAAGTATAATAACAATGACAAGAATAATGTGAGAATAATGTCAAAGATTTATGTAATTAAACGAATTAATATAAAATGATTTATGAATTAAATGACAATTATGATAATGACAGTTATAAAAATTCTAGAAAATAGAACAAGTGGAAAGTTAAGAACAAAGAAACAGTCTAAAAATGTCATAAAGCTATGCTACTATAAACAATGCAGATTATAATGAAAAAACCAAAAGGTAATAAAGAATTTATAACCAAAAGATTTATATGATAAGAAAAGTTGAGGAATGTAATAATAGAAGAGCTTCCTACCATAAAATCAAATGAAAGAAACATCCAGTTAACGAGTCAGAAGGACAACTGAGATAGGAATATTAAAATCTCTGAGAAATATAATAAGTAATAAGTGAAGTATCCCAAAGATATTTTTTTTAAATAGTAACAAATGTGTACTATTCTGAATAATTTTTTAATCTGTCTGAAGATAATTCCAGCAGGATTAATATGTTTTTTGAGCAGAGATGATTTGCCTCTGTACGCAAATATGTGTGAAGTATTGGACAGCAGAGGAAAGTAGCGTACAGTGCCTCTCTGAACTGAACCAGCTCACAAAGTAGGGAACGATAGGGAGGAAATATCCCAAGGAGAAAATACTAAGAAGAAATATGAAAATGAAATAATAAAAATGAAACTCAGATGACTATTACTATCAAGGAAGATCAAGGGAGAATGATGTAAACTCAAATATGAATAAGAAAATTTTTAAAATGGAAGGAAGTCCAGAATAATAACAAACATAGAATAATTATCATAAGCAATTGTTTCAGACAAAGCAAGTATAGTCTGAAAAAATTTCTTCTGGAGAAGGGCATTCTGTAGCGTGACAGAAAATCCACTACATCTTAAGTCATATGAAATCATAAAGTTTAATTACACCAACAAATGTTATAATAATATTGAATGACATTTAAATAAATCAAAGGAATGAACCACGATAAAATAAAAATCCTCATTACATTATATATAAAAACCACTGTTTAAAAAAACCAAAGAAAGTATCGAAGCAACTCATAGTATAATATCAGTAATTTACCCAGGAAGCTAGGAGCAGTAAGCAGTAAACCAGTTATATAAGACCATATCAAGAAAAAGGAGACTCAATTAAAGAGTGGTGAATACCAAAATACCCCAAAAACAAGAAGAGGGAAGAATAAAGTTTGTGATCAGGAAGAAAACAATACCCTGAAACCTGTAGAGAAGAATAAAGTCAGGATCAGTGAATAAATTAAATGCTCCAAACTAAACCTCAGTCGAGATAACACCAAGTACCTTGGTTTACCCAAGAATGAAGAAGGAAGACAAGAAAACCAGAAGAATGAAGACTAGACGAGGGACAAGAATGAAGACTAGAAGAAGGACAAGAAGGAAGACCAGAAGGAAGATACGAAGAAGGACAAGAAAGAAGACAGGAGGAGAGGAAGAAATAGTATGAAAGAAACACCGTTGTAAAACCTATTATTATATAAACTACTATCAACCCCAAACCCACAAAAACTATGCAAAAGAAAGTATAACATACCCAAAATCCTATAAAAATGTAATTATTGAGAAAACTAAAGTGCTGTATAGCGTTATAAGAAGTGAATCGACTAAAGCTATTGTGTAATAAAGAAAATAAACTAGTCTTAACAGTCCATGATTACTAAAGGTCTGGTCTGAGATAATAAGACTCAAAATATCAGAACCAACAGTGAAAGTGAATTTGCGTGTGTTTTTTAGAAATGCAATAAACTTAAAGTGGGTGATACTAACTTATCAGTATGCTATATCACAACTTTAATATCTAATAATAAACAGCATAATAAAATAATAAAATGGAATATTTCCAGTATTTTATTATTTTAATGTAAATCTTTATTTACAAGACATTGGTAAAAAATGATAATAAATAGAGTATAGGAGTTCATGTTTACTGATGTAGGGGATCACAAATAATAATGGTTTAGACCAGAAAGGACTGGCATTAATATAGTATTAATAAGTGTAAAATGTTTAAATAGACTGTTTATTCACAGTCCTAAAATCAATGTGTTAGTAAAATGTATTTGTAAGAGTTATTAGAAAATAAGAGTTATGTTATGTGTTTTAAAAAAAGAATTATGTTTGCTAAATAATAGCCTACATACCATTAATAATGTTCCAAGAGGTATGCTATGTTAACTCAAAAAATAGTTAAAAGATATATGTTCAAATCATGTCTGCAATATGTTCAATTGTGCAGATTGCTAAACAATGTTCATAATTATTTATTTTAATAACCGTAGTGTTAATTAACTACTACACCACACAATAAGTTATAAACCATGTTATTTTCATATAATAGTAATTATGTAAAGTCAGAGGAGGAATTAAGTTTAAATTTATTTGAGAAAGACAGAAATATAAAATTCTAAAATCTAGGCCATTTGGTGAATTCACAGAAACAGTATAAACCAATATAATTCACTAATAAATCCTGTAAACTAGCAAGATTTATATAAGGTAACTCAATTAACCACTACTGGGAATGATCCTATGAGTTAAAATGATAATAAGGAAATATACCTTAACATATTGTAAATTTTCAAAATATATAAATTAATTAATTTTAAAGAGCAATGTCAAATTTACAGATTAACACAAAAAACCAGTTCAAAGGTTTAATTTATATGTACTTAAGGAAAGGAATAGGAATATGAATAATTAAAATTTATTATAATAGTATTAAGAATATTTAAAATGGAGGAAATTCGTATAAAGACGGAAATCCAATGTTGAGCCTATATTTCCAAAAGTGAACAAAATTTGTTAATTTCCACAAAATGTCTACAGATATGGACTATAATACATCAATTTAAAGGGAATGAGATGATTAAACCAATAATAAGGTTCATAATTCATAAAAGTGATGAATAAAATAGATAAATTCCATATATAATGTAATATTTTATCATGTGTATGGGAAATCGAAATATGTTAACAATACTTTTTCAAAGATTAACTGGGCCAGATTTATGACCAAGTTAATTAGTCTTTTGTTGAATATCAAGCTGAATAGTTGTGTGATAAAACGTTCTTTAAATCGAGTCGAAAATGGTACTAGCGTTTAGCCATTAAAATAAGTGAAACGAGAGTTAGACGAATTAGACACTTTTTAAAACTAAAGCTATCAATACGTTCACGACAATAATGAAAACAAACATCTAACTTCATGATACGAGTGACAGAAAACGGTAAAACCTTATATTTAAACCAATTCACTCTACAAATCATAACCATATCTTGAGAACGTTAACTCAAAGAAGTGAACACATACAAAATAAACTAACCAACACAAGTTTACACAGAACACTTCGTCAGAATACACCAAATAACTTAACAGACATATTCCACCAGTGCGGGAAGATTTCAGACATTTACGAAGGTAATTTTGTCGTGATTTCCGGACATGCAGATTTTGCAGTGAACTCGCCATATCTAGTAGCGGCCATTTTGAAAATTCAAGCCTGCCTTCTTTATCTTCCAGCAGTGACGTCATCGTCTGCATATTGGTTTGACAACATACATACACATTACTTATTGGAATTATTTAAATTTTATTGAATAATAATTATTGTATTTGTGTTAATTGTTAATGTTATACTTTCTCGTCACCCTTCTCTAACTATTAATTCTAATCGCTCAAAGAACCTGTCTTTTAATATATTAAATATCATAAATTTTGTTCTGTATGACACAATCGATAATTCCCGAGACAGAGTCGATAGTTGCTCTCCATCGATAAAAAATCGATTATTTATTTAAATTGTCAATAAATCTTTATATTTCCATTATTTCTTATCTGTTACTTATTTCACAGGTTAATTTAAGGGTATTTATTAAGGCTGAAGGACTTAAGTAAGAAGAAAATATTTTATTTGAACGAGATATTGGACCAGCCAGAAAAGTCACCAATCGATTATTAACTGGAGTTAATCTATTTAACTCCAGACTTGGTTCAAATCTTCAAGAAGTGCTCGCCGGTCAATAAATACCTGCATGTTATTAAAATTTTTACAAGAACCTTATAAAACAGACTTATATCTTATACACACCTCTTAATAAACATAAACAAAATCTTTTACTATTTGAAAATTCTATTTTTATAAAATTTTCTATCAACTTTTTATCTTTTGTAACGACCGGCATACAGAGGTCTGGTTACAATATACATGAATGATTTTAAAAGCAATTTATGAATTCTACTAGGTACAAAGACAATATAAAATTATAGACTAGACACGTTGAGGATATATTAGTAATTTGGGAAGGAAGCATAGAAGAAGTGCATTCGTTTATAAATGAGGTAAATAATAAGGATAACTTACAGTTTAAAGAAGAGACAGGAGGTAAGAAAACAAATTACTTAGATTTGAACATAGAAATTAAGAATAATGAGAAACTACAATTTGGGATATTTAGGAAAGAATTGTATTCTGATATAATTATACCGAAATAATCTTACCACACTTATAGATATAAAATGGCGGCAATCAATTCATTTTGTTATAGAACTCAGAAGTGTTTAAAACAAACAGAAACAAAAGATAGGGAGATAAAAAGATAAAGGGAATTGTAAGAAATAATAACTACAACACCAACATAGTGGATAAAGTTATAAAAATTATTAACATACAAAAAACTAAAAAAAGAACCAGAACAAAAGAATTATGCAGGGTCATTGACATACATAGGATCACATACCAGAAAAATTATAAAATGTTTTAATAAATACAGAGTAGATATAGCAATTAAAAAATGTGAAACGGTATTTGATAAGATAAGGAATAAAAATATAGAAAAAATCCCAGTATTACAGAGAAGCGGAGTTTATAAACTAAAGTGTAAAGAATGCAACAAAGTATACCTAGGTGAGACAGGACGGAAATTCGTATGCAGGTTGTCTGACCACAAACGTGGAGAAGGTAACAGAACAATGAATTCGTTATATGCAAGACATTTCATAGAAAAGAACCATAAGTTTGTTACACCTTTGGAAGACTATGAAATTTTAAAAGTAGTAAATAACAAGTTGATAGAAAGCTTAGGAGTTAGAATATTGAAAGGAAGAAAGAAAGGGTTAGATAATTTAATGAATACTAAAACTAAGTTCCTTAGATAATGAAGGAATATTTTATAATATAATTAAGAAGTTAAAGGTAGAGGAGGGATAGATAACATTAAGAATTAAATTGCATATATGGATGTTTTTGAAATAAGGGTGAGTGACCGCGTCCAAAAGTGTGAATGAGAAAGGCTTTACAACGTTAGGTTTTGAAAAGAATGCGCGCGCGCACGCACACACGTACACACGGAATGTGCTAGAAAAATATGTAACTGTACACACGGGGGTGACAGGGTTCGGAGGTTGGGAAGGAACATTTGAATTATAGCTTGTTTGCGGGAGTGGGTGTGGACAGTGGAGCGCGTGGGGGTGTGAAGAATTTGTTTTATTCTGCTGTTATTATTTCCGATCTGACGATGAGCTGAGAAGCTTGAAAGCGCTAGCTAATCTGAATAATTTTTCTATAGTGGTGTGCAACAGTGATAATTATGTTTGTGATTATAACCACTAACACAACTTTCTTAATTAAATAACACTTTCATTGAAATTTACAAGTTGGCGAACAAATTCTTTCTCCATTGATAGCACAGCACTATTTAATTTTATTTTAAGACTTCACAGCACACATTTTCATGGCAGAGTGTATGAAATAGAGAAATCTGACACAAAGCTGAAAGTAAACGGACAAATCATATGGTAAAAATCATATGAAAATGTTGACATTGTCGGTCGGGGCATTTTGGACCTCGTCGGAACTATTCGTCTCCGTTGCTAGGCTTGAATGTTAGCGACAGTTCAATGTAATTTTGCGTATATTGAGTTCCCTCTCGGAAGCTTTCTACATAGCTGAAGCTATGTATGTGGAAGCTGCTTTGTATTTCTAGCAGTAGTAGCAAGCAATTCGCTTATTACGCGAATAGATTATTATTGGTCCGTCAACACGATGAATCTCACGAACCTCGTTATTTAAAACACAAAAACATTCTCTCAATAAATCATAAAAAATACTGAAATTATTTAGGGGGTTCTATGAACCACTGAACCTTATGGACTAGCCGCCACTCTACCATCTACTTTTGGTTTAGCAAATGAAGAAACAAAATAAATGGAACAGAACACAGAAGTTAATACTTCTTCTCTTCCTTTTCTTCTTTTTCCATCAGGGAATAAAGCTGAAACATGGAAAGTTAAAGACTCCTTAACCCTTGAAACAAAGTAGCCTCGAGGTCGAAAAAAGACCAAGAGTAGTTCATGAAAGTCGAGATAGAAAGATTAAAGAAAGGGATTCCACCGAACACAGGTTGGTGTAAAGTGAGAATCCAGCTGTCACAACTGCAACACCATCCTGATATTGTCCAAGTTTGGTTTAGCAAATGGAGAAACAAAACAAACGAAAGCAGAAATTTTGTAAAGTATAAACGTTCACCACTAAATACATAATTTTCCCAAACGTTACCATGAAAGTAAGTTCAGTTCAGTTCAGACGAAAGTAAAATACTCAGCAAGTTGGACCAAAATTTAATACGTCAGAATTATGTCAAAACAAGACGTCAGTAACTGAATTCAAACAAAGTTATGTTACGGCTGCAGAGTAAAAATTATCACTAGAAAACAAAATTGTTTTAAACAAATGCATATTAAAACCTATGTAGTACATATAGCTGTGCCTTATATTAAGCCATTACTCATATATCGGTATGGAGAAGATTTGTATTAAAATCATTTTCGAAATGAAATATTCGATAGAACTACTTCTTTCAACTTATTGCTTCAGCCTTAATCACAGTACTGTGGTCAATAACGTATACCACCTCACGTTATCGCACTCAATTTTCACTGATGATGGCAGTTGATGGCACTGCCAAAACGTCTGGTTTTGCAGAAAACATTGGACTACGGCTAAACAGCCCGGGAAGGAATTTTAAAAACAAACTACTTCTTTGTTGCCGATAACGTAGTACACATATAAAAAATTATCCCCTCCCCCTACAACTATCATTTTCATTTATAGAAAAATACCCCCACCCCGTTCAACTAGCCTCTTCATTTATAGATATTTCATCTACGTTTCTACAGTGGATTATTAAGATCTTCTTATCAGGATACTTTATTTATCAAAATTAACTCTTGTTACAACAAAAAATGTTTCATGTAAACTACCCTTTCCCCGTAACCGATCTTCACCAAAATCAACAGGCCTTGAGTCTTCTACAATTCAGGATGTGTATGCAAACAATTATTTGATTATTTGATTCTGTTTGAATGTGCCGCAGTTATCGTTCGTCATAGAAAAATATCGGTATGGAGAACCATACATAACTTCTATGTTCTAAGATTTATATTTAAAATAATTTTCGAAATAAAATATTTCCATAGAATCTACTTCTTTCTTCAGCTTTAACTACAGTACTGTGGTCATTAACGTATACCACCTCACGTTATCGCACTCGATTATTACTGATGATGGGAGTCGATAGCACTGCCGAAACGTCTGATTTTGTAGAAAACATTGGACCACGCCAAACAGCTCGGGAAGGAATTTTAACGACAAACTACTTCTTTGTTGCCAATTACGTAGTGCACATGACATATAAATAAATATTATCCCCACCCCCTTCAACTAGCCTCTTCATTTATAGATATTTCATCTACGATTCTACAGTGGATTATTATGATCTTCTCTTCACGATACTTTATTTATCAAAATGAAGTACTTTACTCTAGTTAAAACATAAAACGTTGCAGGTAAACTACCCTTTCCTCTTAACCAATCTTCACCAAAATCGATAAGCTTTGAGTCCTCTACAAATCAGGGACGTATTCAAATATGTTTGATTCTGTTCGAATTTGCGGCAGTTTTCGTTCGTCATAGAAAAAAGTACCCTTTTTAAAACATAAAACATTGCAGGCAAACTACCCCTTATCCTAAACTCCTAAACTGATCTCCACCAAAATCAATAGGCATTCAGTCCTCTATAATTCAGTGACGTATGCAAAAAATTATTTGATTCTGTTTGAATTTGCAGCTGTTATCGTTTGCCATAGGAAAAATTACACACACACACACGCGCGCGCGCACGCACACTGTAGCATGACAGAAAATGCCCATAATTCTGAATGGTAGAATGATCATAAAAATTAAAATAAAAATATTTTAAATCCGCGAAAGCAAAATAAAAAATTAATTAAGAACCACCGTAAAGCACAATCATAAATTAAAGTAAAAGTTTCATTTAAAACCAATGTTACAATGAGTGATGAATCATCAAAATAAACTGCAAAACTTAAAATATAGAAAAAGGTAATACCCAGGTAGGATAGGAGTAGGTAAGGAAGAAACCCAAAACATGACAACATCCACGAAAGAAAAGGAAATACTTTTATAAGGAACAAGAAGAATAGGAGAAATCAATGAAGAAACCAGAACAAGACAGCATCCACAAGAAGAAGGAGTGCTCTTATAAAAAACCCAAACCCCAAAAGAAAGTTATAAAAATAATAATAAATGAAAGTATAACAAAATATCAAATTTATAAAACCATGTAAAATAAATATAAGCCAAAAGTGTATAAAGTAGAATTGAAAGTGAACCAATGTGAAATAATTATATAAGGCAAAAAACAAACCTTCATTACCCTCTATAAATAGATTTCTTGATTTTAATAAAACTATAAAACTATTTAGAAATAAAATCCAAGAATAAAAAGGGGATCAGTGCAAGTTTTTGTGTTATAATAAATAAAACTTGTGTCAATATTGCAGTTCACAAACTGAGTAAATTGTGAAATAGTACAACTTTGAAGTGTTTATATTGTATCCATGAATAATATTAAATAAAGTATTATCATGACAGATAATACAGGTGTTTCTGAATAATAACTGCCACTCTTTATATACAAACATTCATTAGAATGACAGTAGATAAAACAAGAGCAGGCCATAATAAAAGTGAAGTGACAGAGAATTATTACCCCAAAGTCAAACAAAAAACAGATTAAAACTGAAAATAAAACTAGGTGTAAGAATTAGAGTAAACGATGGAAGGATAGATATGTTTTGTTTATTTAGAATAAGTTACTAGTGATAATCAAGACTGAAATGTCAGAATTAAATAACATTCTTTATTTATAAAATATTTATTGTGTATTACTAATAATAATTAAGTATAAAATGTCTGAGTTTGAAAGACTATTGTTAATTTCAATTATGTGTTATGAATTAATAGTATAAATTATATACTAATTGTTCTTTTGTTAAAATAAGAAAATGTTAATTAATGTCATATTAGAATAGAAAGTCAGAGAGGGTACAAACAAAATGTATTATTTAAAAACTTTGTATGAAAAAACTGTTAGAAATCTAGGCCAAATGTTAAAACTAAACAGCATCAAAATTGATGAAATAAGTACAGAAAAACAATTAAACTGATGGAATTTATATAAGGTAAATCAGTCATAGAGTCATGTAACTGGAAATATAAGTAAGAAAGATTTTGTAGAAAGATAGTGAGAATTATTGTTAAAAATGTAAATGTAAAAACTGAAAATTCTAAGAGGGGAGTCACATATTACTGTATAATATTTTAAAAGATAACCAATTAATCAAATTGCAAGAAATTAGGGAAAGATAAACCTTTTATGTCAATCTGAGATTTAATACAATCATTAATATAACATGTAAAATGGCAACATTTTTGAAAAGGACAGGAAGTAAATTTTAAAACTTACAATTTTCAAAATGAAGTAAATATAGCATTTTAGATCAAAAACTTAATAAAACTATCTTATTTGGTATCAAATCAAACAGAATGAACTGAAGAAGAAGATTATGTATTTAGTAGTTAATAAATTTGAATAATAGCAAAACTATATTCAGTTATATAATGTAAAATTCTCACATGCACAGGATGTAAAATAATTTTGAAACAATGGATTGCTAATGTTAATTTGGCTAAGACTTTTGGACAAGACGAAGGAAGTTAGTTAGTTCATTATTAGATATTGTGAAGTACACTTGACACGAGCTCTTAAGCAATTTTTAACCTAATAGCTGAGACATAAATGGCGCATATCGAATAAGCCTAGCCTGATGCGAAAAACTCGAGTTTTGTAAAAATACATTCTAAACGTAAATTCAGTGAAACGAACACCAACACACATTCAACTAACTTCAAACAAGAACAGAACACAGTGAATACACAATTTAAACTATTAAAACAGTAATTACACACAACGAAACGGAAAGTGCAATTCTCGACCTAACAGACTAAAGTTGAACATAACTTTTACTACACATTTTATCGAAGTGGACCACTAAAACTTAACCAGGAACACTCCACCAACACAAGAAGGAATAACAGCAACAGCAGGAACGAGAAATCACAGGAGAAGCAGCCTTTATTGCAAGCAGAATTAGCGAGGTGCATTCGTCTGACATCTGAACTCGAAGCGGCCATCTTTTTCTTTCCACAATCCAACGCGACACTGCCAACTCAACTGAACGTTTCGAAAATTTCTTTAATATTACTTATATATTGAATGTTATAAAGGTATTTTAATTAATAAGATTATACTTTTGTAATGTTATACTTTCCATACTTTACCCTTTTTCTCTGACTATCTAATAAATAACTGTTAAAAGAACCCGATACTAAATAATTGTACGAACTATCGAAATACACCCTGAGAGAGTCGATTAATAAATCTATAGAAAATCGATCATATCAATATTTGTTAATAAAATTCATTGAAGATCATAAAATTGAATATTGTTTATTCCTATATAATTATTAGCATAATACATAATTTTAATTGAGTGATAACTACCAGAATTTCACAACCATGAAGGAAGATAACCTCCAAATAAGGAAAGTTCACTAATCGGTTGTATTTGGAGACAATCTTATTAACTGGTGAAAGGAATTTTAAATACTAAAAAGAACATAATTCAATTAAAACAAATAACAAGATGTTCGGAACACCACGGAACATAATTAAATAATTAATATTTAATTCATTTAAAAAAAATGTATATATAAACAATATATCTCTCTGATGATACTGATATTTTTTCAGTGAAACGTGCGTCAGGTGTTAAAAAGAATATACAATATTATCTACTTGCAGAAGAAACAAATTGAAAACATCACAAATTATATATAAACAATAAACAACAACAAAAGTTTTTTTTACAAAAACAAATTAACAAATTTAGAATTATATAATTTGTTACAACACACACACGTTTCGAAAAATGACTTTTCTTTATGTTTTGAGGGTAGTACAATGAGTATCAGCCCTTATCTCGAACACGATTTTTTTCGCCATCACCATACTTCCATTTCCTTATGGAACATGGAAGTAAAAATTAGTCAAGAGCCTAAATGAAGATCTTACGATCAATAAACAACGCAGCTTGGTATGTCTCCAACTTTACGCTCCACAATTATCTGTGCATTTCATTTGTTTCCGAAAAATACGCGACCTTTCACCACTCTATCACCAGCGTACACTGGGTCAAACTTCTCCGCTAGCCATAACAGGAAGAGACGTTGTCCATCTCACCTTCCACGGTCTGCAGACAAAGAAAATTGAAACCATCTCACCAACCAACAGTTTTGGCAAGAGGGATGGCATCTCCTTCTACGATTTCAATTAATTTAAATACTGCTCCATATATAATTATAAGTTGATTGTAAATTGACGAATAAAATTTAAAACAACTTACAGACAAAGTAGATTGAGGCCATCTCATCGGTCACTTTGTTCTGCAAGAGAATCGTCGTTGGTTAATTTCGCTACTCACGGCATCTCCTTTAGCAAATTTACTTATCGGTCCATATAAAATTGTGAATAATTGATTGTAAATAAAAATGCGAGTTAATACAAAGAAAGGAAACTTATGAAACAGAACGCCTGCTGCATACTGTTGACAGCCGTGTATACCTGTTATATTCAGAGTGCCGAGTAGTAAGTTATAGGTTATTATTTTGTTCTCAAACCAGATAGTTTTGTTTCCCTACCGGTGCTGTGAGAACGTCAAGAATGTAGTGTTATTTCTGTTTCCCGGTGTCACTGTTAAAGTGTTAATAGAATCGTCGCTAACTCGTAATACAAAATCTTTGCAAAGTAGTTTCCTCTAATACACGTAATGTCATATGCGACACAGAAATCCGTTTTCAAACTAACGTTGTTAACATACTTACGATCTACCGTTAAAGGTGATGCCTTAGCGCATGGAAATTACGTCAACGAGGCAAGTTTATGACAGTAACTTACGTAAACAAAAATATTGTCACCACTATCATCAGCACTATCGTCGGCGTTGTCGTTATCTTTGTTATCAATTTCATTTACAATCTTGGTGGTTTCTTGTGAGGTCTCTGCCACTGTCTTTCCTCTCTAAAACTATTGCTCTTACTTTTCCTACAGTTTGAATTTTGTACTCTTTTAACGCCACCACAGATTTGAGATAACGAAAACCTTTACTTACCCCTGGGTTCACTTGTGACCAATGAAAATGCTATGGAAGAGGAAATCTAAAGAAGACTTGTTCTTGAAAACAGGGCTTACTTCAGCTAGCAAAAGGAAATTTGAGTCTAAATTGCTGTTAAGTGCAACAAAGAGCCTCCTATACAAGACACTGGTTGTCCCAGTGTTATTGTAAGAATCGGAGACATGGGGTCTGACCAGAAGCAGCACTGATAATGTGATGAGAAATTAGTGAGACGACTATATGGGCCAGTGAAGGTGTGAGGTGTCTGGAGAAAAAGAACTAACGAAGATTTATATATCCTGCTACACGAAATGGACGTAATCAAAAAGATAAAGAGAGTACGGCTTAGATGTGCACGTCATGTTGTCAGGATGGACCCCCCCCCCCCAGAACCCCGTTAAGCGCCTCTTCCTGTATGACCCAGATGGGAAAAGGAAAGTGGAAGACCAAGGTGACGAAATGGAGTGCAGCAGGACTCAGAAAGGACATGAATTCGCAATTGGAGGATGGTTGCCGAGGTCTCCTTCGACAGACCAGGAGCCGCCCTGGTTTGTAGCGCTCTTGATGATGATGATGCTTTTAACGCTACCAAATCCATTTGCCCCCTTTGTTTTAATATCCTTATTCCCATTTTTAAAATTTACAATGTTTATTACATTCACGGCACTAGGAATTACCTGCTCACCACATACTGTGAGCAAGTGACAAGTTAAGACTTATTAACGTCGTTGGTATACACTTAATTCAACAAAGAACAATCTTTCATTAGTCCAGTTAGTTCTTATTGCCAAAAATTTTGTCACATATTTATTGTGCAGTCACTGAATCCTTATACAGACTATACTAACATATACTAGAAAATATATTCTTAACATTCCAAAATTAACCCCAACTGAAATAATCCTTTTTAACCTTAATTCACATCAATGATTAAAACTAAGATATAGTGTTAACAATTATTTTTAACAATTTAAAATAATTAACCTAACATTTGGCAGTTATGGCAATATTTAACATAAAATCAACACATTCGCATGCAAATAAATCTGATATAATCTTTGTAAATTAAATAAAATTATTATGATAATTGTTAATAATTTGTAGTAATAAACAAATCATGAATACTTTTACATCGCAACTAAATCTAGCTATACTCTTTACAAATAAAAGACAAACACAAATTACATTTCTTCTGTTAATGATAGCATCTCGTGTGGTTAAAATTATTAGTAACGATATGCAGGATGATAAAGTATTCAGCAGGCCTTCTATTCATTAGCCAAGATTTCAAATTTTGAGAAAAATTGTTTTTGTTTATTTTTTGGCAGTTAAACGATTATAAAATCTGGGATACAAAACACGAATAAACTTGTTATGTCTTCTTTTTTAGCTAAAGGTATCAAAGAGTATTTGTTAAGTTTATTGCGATTCTTGGTTACAGTCATTCGTACTGTACAATACGTTGTTGCGTTCTTCTTTTTCTACGTTCCGTGATGTTGCGCACCCTACGATGTTCTCTGTATATCAGTTCCGTAATTTCCATCCCGTCTGGTCTATTTGTTGCTTGAGTCTGTTCCTCCCGGTTTGAAATTTTACAACACGTAAGTAACCTGCTCAAATAAAATTATACACAAATTCACACAACTTTAGTCTATAGTATGAATATTGATTGATTTCTCATGTCATAACTTCACACCATGTCACACCCGTCGGAATTGTCACAGTTTTACACAGACCTCCGTATTCAGAATCTGCCCGATCTGCTCTTGCTTTTATGCATACTCTAATCGCCGTTACGAACTTTTAATATTTATTTATACGCATGACCCAATTCAGTGCATCTCGTACGCTGGTTGGTTAATGCTATTGTAACACAAACTGCAGAATTACTATAGAAATGTAAATAAATACACGCTCGCACTATATATTTTACGTCAGCAGTAATCATGTTATCATATCCATAACGGACACGCCGCAAATAATATTCCGCACACATAGATTCGATTCCGGCAGCAGCCTTGACCTGCGTTGGAGTGTAGCCAATGTCAGTCTCGCGGCTTTACTGCAAACAAATTATCATCAAATGACACTGCAGTTTAATAATTAATGGCGCGTTAATTCTCTGGCATTCATTATAACGAGGTGCCATTTATTAAATCGTTTATTATTGTTATCAATATTATCAATATTTATGTTTGTGTTTATTATTTTAATATTATTATGGTTTCCCTCGATGACGTTTTGCGTCGTAACAGTTACGTCATTTTTGAAACCTAACCAGGTTTTCTTGTCGCGGGATTGACGTCTATCGCTTCCACAGCGAAACATTGATATTAATCATGTAATATAACGGTGATTGAGTGGGTATAATAAAATAAATAAAAGGTTGATGTATGTAGATTGTGTTCTCCTGTAAGCCCCACTGGTTGGGCTAGCCAATTTTGTAATAATACGTTGAAGTCCTGGTTTCTTCAACTTCTGCGATGGAGGTATTTTTGTAATAATACTGTGAGTGGTGTCTATAATAAATGATAAATAATATTTCTGTCGTGTTATTCTGTCCCACGTTGGATACGTCAATTTGTAATAATACAAGGTGTTCTGTAACAAAATATTTTATGTACGTACGTGTGTAGTTTTCTGACGTTCCGCTCCGGAAACGTCAATTTGGTAATGTTCCTAGTCTTCGTAGTTACAAATAAAATCTGTGTATATTGCTGTTGTAGCAATTTGAAAAATAAAAGTAAAATTTAAAATTTTATAAAAAAAAATTTTTATGTTTCTGGAAAATGTTCTTTGGGTAACTTGTTCTTAAAATTTAGGAACAAATCGAGTTAGTCGGTTGAAATTATAAATGAAATGGTATCGTGGTTATTCTAATAACAGTGTCATTTTCAGTAATTTTGTTGAAAAGATAATCTTGTTAACTCCCAGTTTGAATGAAAGACGGCTCTCTTCTTCTTCTTTTTGAAACGTTGTTGGTTCGTGTATACCGCCCTTCAGTTAGTTGGGTTTCTTCATTAATTACTTGTTAAGTCTTTTTTATAATAAAGAATCAACTCCAATTTACCGAAATAGAATGTTTATTAACAAAAATAATGAAATTGTTTGATTAAAATTGATATCACAAGACAGTATCGACTCGCTCAGGGACGGTCGATATAAACAATTTATATTGGTATTATAAAATAGGGTTCTTTAAACGGTTATTAAAATATATAGCCAGAGAAGGTTGTGGGAAGGAAAGTATAACACTTACACTTATTAAATGTCTTAAAATTTAACAATACAATAATAATTAAAAATATTAAAAGTTTATATATAATTTGATTTCGAACCAATAGTCGCCATATCGTTTCTTTATATTGCAGCGGACCAGACCGAAATGGTTGACTGACGCATGCGCAAGGAAGCCTCCAGCGTTGATGATGTTTTTGTGGTAATAAAGGTGTCCTTTCTTCAAGTAAATGCTCTCAGCAATTGTATACGATCGTCCTGGAGTATAGTTTATTGTCGCTGGTGTATCATGGAAAGTTCACTTTGTGTAGAATGTTGTCACTGGATATATCTCGTTGTGTTTATGTGTGTCGTTTTTAACCTCTAAATTTCGGTCTATATTTGGTGTAATATCAGTGTTATTCTGCTTATCTAGTTATGTGTGGTTCAATTTATTAGTGTTACTGTGTTCATTGGTCACTTTCACCACTTCACGATCTATAAAATAGTTTAAAATAATTATTTTCAAAATTTTCACTGAGATACGGTTTATAACAAAAACGCCATTAAAGGTTATTTCTGGCGAAAGGTTACTTTAAGTGCGCTCGTCAACGCATAATAATGAACTGTCTGTATTTCCTTCGTCTCATGAAAATCTTAGCCTATATAATATATTTCAGACATTGTTTAAAATTGCCATAATTTCGTTACACTTTAAAAATGTACATTATGTTCATAAATTAAATTCGTTATTAATTAACTGTTTGAAATATAAAATACATATTCGTTTTCACTATTCTATTCTACTTATTTTGATAGTAATTAAGTTAGTATTACAAAGTTTTATCTGAAAATTATATCTCTTATAATTTTTTGGGAGGTAGGCTTAAAATTATACTTCCCTGTCTTCTATGTAAATAATAGCCATTTTAACTAATATCATTATTATTCTATGAAATCTGAAATTTGTATAATTATCAATTCTCACTTATTTTATTGCAATTTAGTATACTAATGATGGTTTTTTAATATAATTCAATTGTATATGACTTCCCCTAGGATAGTGTTAGTTAATCTATTTCAGTTTTAATGGTATTTTATTAGACAATTAAATAATTTTACTCATATAATGACCATATCTTTAGAAAGCCTTATTTGCATAGTATTTGATATGTTGAGTGTATCTTGCCTAAATATTGTCAGTTTGACTGGTTTATAAGATTAGGTTTATTAATTATTCTGCATTTTAACTTTATTATATTGCCTAGATTTGAATTGTGGCTATTTGCA
The DNA here is from genome assembly GCA_034769895.1 of Magicicada septendecula. NCBI lineage: Eukaryota > Metazoa > Arthropoda > Insecta > Hemiptera > Cicadidae > Magicicada > Magicicada septendecula. Next base: position 150,729,753 of record CM068373.1, read on the forward strand.
GAATGTTTTACTAATGTAATTATTTTATTTCCTTCTCTGACTTCTGACTCTGATATATTTGATTAAAAATTAGTTCTCTGATCTGGCATAACAGTAATTATAGATTATACAATTAAAATATAACACCCAGATATATAAAACTGGTGTTCTTAATAACATTGTTTTGGTATATCACCTAATAACATAATAAAAAGTATTTCTACAACATTGGAATGATATCTAATTTTAGATAATGCATTCCTAAATTAACATGAACAATAAAATAACAATTATAATACTAATATTTCTTATGACTAACCCTTACTTATCTAAATGCTATATTTAATTGGAACCCAACATTTGGATCCATATATAATTGTTAATACCTTCTACTACTTCATCATAAACAGTTAGTTCTGTAATTCCCCATTTTATAAGATTTATGCCCCCTCTTAAAGTATAACCCTGGCTATCTAAGTTATATTCCATTCTATGGAATGTTCATACAGTTTTAGTAGCTTTTTATTAGTAAAATTACTACTTCATTATCAAAGTAGACACTGTACACAAAACTTAAAGTTTGTTACTTTGTACTGCTACTCATGCACCTTTCTTAAAGTTTATTAGTTATAATTTGATCACTTACACTTATCCATGGTGAATTATTACTATATTTACTAGTCTTTTTCTAGTTTTTAATATGAAATATTCAACCATGGGGGAACTGTGAAGATTTGTTCATACACATTACACAATAACTTTTTGAATGCACTAATATTTACTACTGCTAACACTTTTAGTTTTTTGTCAGTTTTACAGTGATATGGTTTTTTAGGGTGTTATACTTTCTTTTTTGGGCATTTATTGGTTTTGGGGTTTTTGGGGTTCTTTCCCTATGGGGTTTTTGTTTTATATGGGTCGTCTTAATTATTCTTCTTTCTTCTTGAGTTTGGTTCTTCTTTATTCTTCCTTCTTCTGTAGATTTAGTTTTTGATTATTCTTCTTTCTTCTTTGAATTTTAATTGTTCTTCTTTCTTCTGTCTTCAGTAGTTTTTCGCTGTGTATGCCTTGGTTTCTTCTAGTCTGGTTTCCTTGACGGGGTATATTAATTGCCTGCTTCTATCTTACCTGGGTAATTTTGTTATTATTATTTTTAGTCTTCTGGGTTTTTAAATTTGTATTATATTATATTGTTTGCAGAAATTTTCTTTATTCAACCTTTCTTGTGAATATATTATTAAAAAGTGCATTTTAATTCATTCTCATCTGGATATTCCATATCTTAGAGCTTTATTAATGATCATTGAGTAATGTATTTGTGTGGATTATCTGTCATGCTACAATCATCACAATAATCAAAATAAATATGTATCTGTAATCATACATCATTCTCCACCCATAGAGTACCTGTTTATCTTTATATTTTTATATAGTTGTTGAAACAACTTTTGATATAAACTTTTTTTTTGAGGGGGGAAGTCCATCTTGACGACAAAATAGTACCACCCATTAATGGCTAGCTAACAAATTTTATCATCATAATCATCACCCTCACATCACGACGTACGCAAGGTACTGCCTGTACCGCGTCAAAAGATCCTCCAGCATCTCTTCCTGGATCTACCCACACACTTGTGTTCTATAGGTTTATATTTACCGACTTATTTAGTCAGTCTTGAATCTGAAATTCTTTCTAAGTGTTCTTTCCACCATCGCTTATAATCGTTTAATCTCTCATTCAATTTGGAAACTTTAAAGAAATTGAATTTCATTCACCACGGGAAAACTCATACTCACGTGGGGATTGATGTGGAGTTAATTGCAGAATGTCTATATCCGTGGTTCTAAAACGGTGCGCGCAAGAAACAACAGAATCGTATTTTAAAAACCATTTACTACATCGTTTTCGTATTTTAGTTGGAACCCAGTTTAACAACTGTTTGGACCTACCATTGTCGGGCACGTTCCACGTGACCACACCATATGAGGCGCTTCGTATTTACGGCGTCTGTTCTATACACAAATTTGCCTCTTAATGTCTTCATTTCTACGCTCTGGAGCTTGACCACTCCACAAGACGTTTTCCATAAGTCCATTTCTATTTCTTCCAGGGTTCAGGAGTTTCTTTGATTTATCTTCCAAGTTTCAGAGCGATTTTTCCATATAATTACGAAAGAGTAAATTGGGTATCGATTTCAAATAAATAATATGTATTACTATTCTTTATTTAACAACATACAAACACACGAGCGCGCGGCATGCACTTTATACTCACACTTTACGTATGAGTAAAAACACACATATCCCCCCCACCAAGAAAAACATTCGCTATATGAGTAGGCCTATTAATTGTTTCTGTACTGCCTGTATACAGCTCCTGATGACGACCATAAATTTTGGTCGAAACGTCGACACATATGTTTTAAAACTATATAGAGATAATTACGGGACCTCAGAAAGTCTTTCGTCAGTTTTAGTTGACGATCAGTAAAAGGTAAATTTTCATGTAGCGAGCAACTTATAGCCCACCCTGTACTTACTAATCTTATAATAATAATAATAATAATAATAATAATAATAATAAGAAGAAGAAGAAGAAGAAGAAGAAGAAGAAGAAGAAGAAGAAGAAGAAGAAGAAGAAGAAATTTATATTTAAGATTTAATCTATATTCTATAGTACACAAAAATACAAAATACATACAACAAACAAAAAGGACAATACAAACAGTTACATCATAGGTAATACTGTTGTTTATTAAAAGAAATTTATAATCTTTGGATTTTCAAAGCATTTTCTCAATAAACTGAAAATAATAACAAATAATAAATTATTAATAATAAATAATAATTGTTATTTTTACACAAGAATATATTTTTTACTTCCATATTCCTTAAGGAATGGAAAAAAAAATCGTGTTCGAGATTATTGCAGATTCTGATTGTACTACACTCAAAACATGAAAAAAAGTCGTTTTCCGAAAAGTGTCTGTGTGTCTATCTGTGTGTAGATTTTTTTTCTATGGCAAACGATAACTGCCGCAAATTCAAACAGAATCCAATAATTTTTTGCATACAGCCCTGATTTGTAGAGTACTCACGACTTGTTGTTTTTGGTGAAGATCGGTTGAGGGAAAGGGGTAGTTTACCAGCAACGGTTTTTTTTTATCAAGGCAAAAATTTTTTTTTTTGGCAAACGATAGCAGCCGCAAATTCAAACAGAATCAAATAATGTTTCGCATACAGCCCTGAATTGTAGAGTTCTCAAGACCTATTGTTTTTGGTGAAGATCGGTTAAGGGAAAGGGGTAGTTTACCTGTAACGTTTTATGTTTTAACAAGGGTATTTCCTATGGCAAACGATAACAGCCGCAAATTGAAACAGAATCAAAAGATTATTTGCATACAGCCCTAAATTGCAGAGTTCTCAAGACCTATTGTTTTTGGTGGAGATCGGTTAAGGGAAAGGGGTAGTTTACCTGCAGCATTTTTTTATCAAGGGTATTTTCTATGGCAAACGATAACAGCCGCAAATTGGAACAGAATCAAATAATGTTTTGCATACAACCGTGATTTGTAGAGTACTCAAGACTTATTGTTTTTGGTGAAGATCGGTTGAGGGGAAGGGGTAGTTTACCTGCAACGTTTTTTATCAAGCGTATTTTCTATGGCAAACGATAACTGCCGCAAATTCAAACAGAATCAAATAATTTTTTGCATACGTCAGTGAATTGTAGAGGACTCAAGGCCTTTTGATTTTGGTGAAGATCGGTTAAGGGGAAGGGGTAGTTTACCTGCAACCTTTTACGTTTTAACAAGAGTAAAGTACTTGAAAATTCATTTAAACTTTTTCAAACAATGGTAATTGTTAAAAATAAAATAATTTTGTTGCCAGGCAATAAAATTATAATTTTTTCATTTTAATGTAAATCTGTACATAGTATAAAGTAAAGTCGGTCCGTTTTCTCTCTGTGTTTGAAATCGCTAATCTCAGGAAGTACTGAACGGATTTTATTCAAGTTTTCGCCAATAGATAGAGTGTCTATCGAGGAACATTTATGTGTATAATTAATACATATATGTTGTACATTAGCTTAGCTATCACGGTTTATGTCAAGTAAGTGGTACAGTTTACATCTTATATACAAAAATGAATGTTTCTTTGTTTGTCCCGTATGCGTTCCTATACCATTCATCCGATTGCGATGAAACTTCGGTGAGTTGTTCTGCGCACGTCCGCGAAGGTTTCTTCCACATCTCCTCCTAAACCACTGTACCGATTTCAACCAAACTTGGCACAAATATTTTACGCAACGGGAGAACCAACATAGGATAGGTGTTTTTTCGATGGGGTCCTTTTGGGGGTTCTTTGGGGTCTTCCACATCGCCTCCTAAACCACTGGACCGATTTCAACCAAATTTGGCACAAATATTTTACGCAAAGGGAGAACCAACATAGGACAAGTGTTTTTTCGATACGATCCTTTGGGGGGTCCTTTGGGGTCTTCCACGTCTCCACCTAAACCATTGGACCGATTTCAACCAAACTTGGCACAAATATTTTACGCAACGGGAGAACCAACATAGGACAGGTGTTTTTTTCGATACGATCCTCTGGGGGGTCCTTTGCGGTCTTAAAAAACTATTAGATCTGGTTACTATGGCAACCCAATAGAATAGATTCTGTTCTACATATATTATCGCATTAAATTGAAGACCACGCGAACGAAGTTGTGGGCAACAGCTATTTATTTTTAAGAAGCCTACTTTAATTAAACTTTATTAATTAAACTAACATTTTCATTACGTACAACGTGAAACTCCGTAGCGAAGCACGGGTATTCTGCTAGTCATGTATAAGAGAAAATATATCGTGCGTGGCAGGCAAGCATATCTCAGTTATGTACTGTTTACGTTTCCATTTTATTATTATCACTACCGCAATAAAAAGGCAGGGAAGACACACACACACACACACACACACACACACACACACACACACACACACACACACACACACACACACACACACACACACACACACACACACACACACACAATTCGCGTTGTTTCTGGCCTCATTCATGTTTATTTTCTTACATTTGCACGGTTTTTAAATGGAAAGTGCCGAAACCCACACCAACATAACGCGTGCAAGCCGAAATAGTGTCCAGCGTGGATAGCGATTTGCTTCCTGTGGATCGCTGGGCAGTGTAACTGCACGTGTTTACAGAGCAACGATTCATAGACAGGCTTTTCGTCTTTAGGGAATGAACCCTCTGCAAGATGCTGAGGGTCCATGAGTGACTTCGGAGCGCTCCTTCTTTTCCGCGTGTTTGTTTTGTGAAACGTACACTGTAGATTCGCAGATTTATTCTAAGCAACGCTCAATAGGAAATGTTGAAAATTTTTGTCCACGGTGAACCCTCATACACACTAAACCTGCTCTGATGTTTTAATTACGGACATCATAATATTAAAACTTTGGAAACTTGAGCACTACTTAATGGAGATCAATCATTAACTTATACAAGCCATTAATTTTATGCATATTTTATATATATATGTGTACAACATTATCGGCAACAAAGAAGTAGTTTTTGTTAAAATTCCTTCCCGGGATATTTGGCTGTAGTCCAATGTTTTCTACAAAACCAGACGTTTCGGCAATGCCATTGACTTCCATCATCAGTGAAAATCGAGTGCGATGTTAGTGACCACAGTACTGTGGTTAAGGCTGAAGCAGTAAGTAGAAAGAAGTAGTTTCTATGGTAATATTTCATTTCGAATATGATTTTAAAAATAAATCTTAGAATATGGAAGTCATGTATGGTTCTCCATACCGATTTTTTATAAATAACTTACGAGTTTCAACTGTATTTTTAACTGTCATCTTCAGAAATGTACAAAAATAATTAATGGAATTTAAAATCAGCTGTAATTAACAACTGTTTTATACAGAATAAATTTAATATAGGCCTACGCTTTATATGTATATAAAAATATGTTACATAAATGAACAGAGAAATATAATAGTCTATTTGTTATTTTATTAAATTACTAATTAAAAATGTAATTTAATAAAATATGTAACTAATGTATAAGAATAAATAAATATAAGTAAAAAAATAATAAATCCAAAAATATTACAATAACCATAATAATAATAAGAAGAAGAACAATAATAAAAATAATACAATAACTGTACTATTATCATTTTAAAAATAAGGATGAAGAGGACAAGAAGTAGAAAAAGATGAAGAAGACTCGAGAGAATAAAACAACATAAAACCAGTTGTACGTATTAAGAAAGGATTTCTCACATTTTGGCGTTAAGTTTCACCGACGGCAGCGGCGCGGGTCATTGTCAGTATTAATGTGGAAAGCGAACCACCAGGTGAAAGTGATGTTATTGATGGTAAAAATAAAAATAACAAAAAAAAACAAGAATATGCCATTCTGTTGGATCACCTGTTTTTACGATCATCCGTTGTTGTTGTTGTTGCCGTTGTTTTTTGTTATATTTTACGACAGCTTCTTCAGCTGCACTGGGCGTTTCGAATAATTATACGCAAACGAAACGACCTATTTTACCGAACAGAGTATGCACGCTGAGAACTTTCGCTCTCTAAGGTCGTCCAGTTGTAGAGTCTAAGTACGTTCGACTATACCAATTTACCTTCTCTATTGTAACGTCTTTTCGGCCGGGTAATTTTGTTTAATATCAAAATGGTGGAAACAGTCAAAGGTACTTATGTAAACTGACAGAAAGAATACCAAAATTTTCCATCTGTTAGCAAGGGAAATGCGTTGCTAAATGAGTTAATCTGTTCGAGATGATAAGCGTGTTTTTCCTATTTTAAATTGAGAATCGTATCCTGTATTTTAATAAAGAGCATGATGTTGTAATTAGCATACAATTAATTATGTTTTAGGTTATTCTGAATAGTATGTGTGATGTCAAAAAAAATTTTTTTTTATAAGTAGTTAGCAAGAATAATTGATAATTGCTAAGAAGATACATACGTAATTTCTCTTGTTTATAGAATCAGCAGATCCGCCATTGGCTCTAAATGGCAGTTCTTGTTTTGCAAAGATACAATTTATTAATCGTTTAAAAACTTCGCTGTTTCTTGACGCGGCCTCACTGTGCAGTGATATAGATATTTTCATTTGCTGGTTTAACTAATCATCTATTCTTGTTTGGCTAAATATACGAGGGTCATTAATTAATTAGAGAGGCAAATAGCTGTATCAGAAAAACGGTTGGTAGGCGAAGTACGATAGTTTCAGAACTGTAAGTTGGCATGCCTGTGGTTAGTTCTGATCAGCTGTTTGATTAGAATTGTTGTGGTTTTAATCTCAAATTCTCATTTAACAATGGCGAGACCTCTTGAAACCAAAGAGGCCCCTTGGAAGGCAAAAACTGAGATGGAGGGACGGAGTGAATCAGGACATCACTACTCTTGGAATTAGAAACTGGAAGAATATGTCTATGAATAGAGAAGAATGGCGAAATCTTATGAACTCGCTAGGGCCCACAAAGAGCTGTCGAGCCAAGGATGATGATGATGTTGATGATGAGCCTTCTTGAAGTTTCTGAATTAGTTGAACAACGTGCAGTGATCCGTTTTTTGCTTTCTGAAGGTGAAAACCCAACTAAAATTTACTTTTGTATGACTAAACAATACAGAAAAAGCTGTATCAACCGCAGAAATTTTTATAAGTGGGTAGAACAGTTTAAAAATTGTCAAACTTTAGTGACTAACGTTCACCATTTGGACGTCCAGATCTTTTGGGATGCTGAAGGCATGGTCTTTGTGATTTTTTAGAAGATCAGTGGAAAATAAACAGTGCATACTACTCTGATATGCTTATCAATAAAATAAAGCTGGCAGTGAAGCGGAAATGTCCAGGATTTCTGCGCCAAGCTGTCATTCTCCTTCATGGTAACACCCGTTCACACGCAGCTCAGTTAAAACGTGACCGTCAATAAATAGGATTGGGAACTCTACTTCACCTCCCTACAGTCCAAACTTGACTCCATCAGATTTCCATCTGTTTGGTCCACTCAAGGAGGCGTTAGATGGTACAACATTTTATGAGAACGATGAGGTCAAAGGAAGTGTCCAAAAATAGTTCCGACATCAACGTAAAGATTTAATTGCAGCAGGTATAAAAAAGCTTATTCAGTGATGGCACAAGTGTATTAATGTTGCTGGAGATTGTGTTGTATAGTAAAAAATTGTCATACTGATAAAAAAGAGCTTTTCTTTTCCAGCTATTTGTCTCTTTAATTATTGAATAAGCCTCGTAGAAATCTCTAGTCCAGCTTTGATATGACCTAGAGATTTTTCGTGTCTTGAAATAAATGGTGACAACACATTCAATTCACAAAATTTATCCTTAGTCCATAAAACCGTTATATCAACCTTATCACCAATAATAGACAAGGCCAACAGAATATTCTTCATTTTACATCACAATCTGCTGATCAACCTAATCTTCTTTATATTTGTTTGTTTTCTATATAAGCCAGTTAAAAAAGCACAACTTTTTTTAAATTATTTTCTCGTTTTCGGAAAAAAAATGAAAAACTAAATGGTTTTATAACTAAGGTCTGTATTACACGTACTTTTCGTATTCGGTCCTGATTGAAATATTTCTAGAAAAGATACTGCAGTAAGCATTGCACTGTTATATAGACCTTTCAAAGAGGCTGAGACACAACAACAAATGAAACCTAAATTAGTTGTTACATTATAACAGACTTTAGTCGAGAATTGGACTTTAAAGAAAATAGTACAGTCGTAGGCCAATCGTATTCATGAGATTTCTCAGGGAGTTGACAGGGTATAGTCTTCAAGGTCGCATAAGAAGTGTCAATGTACGACAGGAACCGAACATTATGAGTGTACTGTATAGGACTGTCCAATATCAACTAAAATGATTGGAACATCTTAACAGAATGGATGACTGCCACATCCCCAAATAACTTCTGAATTTTAATTAAGAAAGTTTTGTTAGTGGTTATAATCACAAACAGAATTATCACTGTTTCCACACCACTATAGAAAAATTATTCCGATTAGAGCTTTCAAGCTTCTCAGCTCATCGTCAGATCAGGTTATTTCCGATCTAACGATGAGCTGAGAAGCTTGAAAGCGCTAATTGGATTAATTTTTCTATAGTGGTGTGCAATCCTAGTGTAGTGTACATATAGTGTAGTGATAATCCTGTTTGTAACTACTGAATTATAAGCCGACAGGACGGAAAGGTGTGGGACGTCCTAGGAAGCATTGGACCGTAGTTTGGAACTTGGTAGATCTAGTCTATCTGCTTGGGACCGGAACAAACCATTTTTGGTTTAATCCTTGCTGAAGAAGAAGGCGATGATGATTATATTACAGCAATAAACCTCAAAGCAGAGGAGTCACCACTGGCGTAACAAAATATCGGTATGGAGAACCATACATGACTTCCATGTTCTAAGATTTATATTTAAAATCATTTACTTGAATTCGGTTCGATAATTTCTAAAACAATATCGTCCACCCTCAAACTATTTTCACTATTTAAAACTATTTTTGTTATTATGGGATAGTGGGTTAATATAATGTTATTTTTGAGTCACTTTATCTATAAAAATTAGGTAGTTTATTCTTATGAAGAAAGTGAACTACGCAGATAATCGTCCTTTCTCCTCAACCGATCTCCACCATTATTGATATTTACATTGTCATAGAGTAATAGTTTTATATGTAATTTCTAAGGTATCTTATCCTTCAAAATTAAATATTCGAACTTTACTTGATTTCAGCACAGCAATTTTCAAAAAATCACCCCTTCCCCCTTCAATTACACACTCCATTTATAATTATTTCATTTACCATTTTACAGTGGATTAATATGACATTATTTTCGGGACACTTATTTATTAAAATTAATACTTTGCTCTTGTTAAAACACAAAACAACGCAGGTACATGCCTCCCTCCTAACTGAACAACATGGTTGCCTAGCAGCAAAATTACTTTATTTTTAACAATTAGCATTGTTTCAAAAAGTTGAAATGAATTTTTAAGTACTCTACTCTTGTTAAAACATAAAACGTTGCTGGTAATCGTTGCTACCCCTCCCCCTTAACCGATCTTCACCAAAATCAATAGGCCTTGAGTCCTCTACAACTCGGGCACATATGAAAAAGATTATTTGATTCTGTTCGAATTTGCGGCAGGCAGTTATCGTTCGCCATAGAAAACATTCTACACACAGACACTTTACGGAAAATAACTTTTCTTCATGTTTTGAGGGTAGTGCAATCAGAATCAGCCCTTATCTCGAACACGATTTTTCGCCATCACCATACTTCCATTTGGTTAGGGATACATGGAAGTAAAAAATGTTATCAAATTACAATAAAATCGAAAAATGACGCCTCTGTGGGTGTAGCTGTACCGCATGCAACTGACGCGAAATTTGTGGTTTCTGAGAGTAACGAAAGAGAAACAGGTCCATCTTCCTGCGTTTAATTTTTTCGTTACTGAGGCTTTTTGCCTGACCTCGTGGGTACGTTTGTCTTGCAATGGGAGAGGGAGAGAGAGAGTGTGTACAGTATACGTATATACGTTTTTTAAATTTTTTTACATATACCATACGTTTTTTAAATCTAAAACTATGCCTCTACTCATATCTGATTCTACTCAAATTTACTTAGGATTTTACTATAAATTCTAAAGATTTCGTTACGATTTTAATATTGTGTTAAAAAGAAATTATTCGTTCCTCATATTTTAATTTTATACAAGTGAGCGATTGAATACATTCCTCCTTAAAATGTATATAGAACTGTGAAGAAGAGAAGCAGCAGGTCTCATGTACAGTGCAGCTGTCGAATAGACGCTTGAAAGCACAACTCTATATTAATAATCCACACTAACACACGTCCATTCGTGTTTAGTGGAATGAATTAGCGTGAGAGCGGATTGTAAATTAGTCATAAGCCTGCACACCCGACGCGTGTTCACTGTTAGAGCAAATACAGAGGACAGACAGACGTGAACTTCAGCGGCATGTGGATAAAACTTATACGCCTTTACATGAATGTCACGTTTAAGGGGAAAAGAGTCTGGAGCGATATGTGAAAGATGAGATACATTTAGTTTTTCTGTATCTCTTTGTTGTTTATTTGTTTGTTTCCATCATACGTATGTACCTTATTTGTTAGTATCACATTCGTGTTCACTATTCATGTTTATATCTGACTACATTCACTGCTTTAACTACGTACTTCAGTTCACTACCTTAAAAAACTGTCCACCAAAATTTTACCGCTTCTGCCTTCATGTCATAAGCCAAACAGTAAAACGGGAGACCGAAGAAGGGGGTCAGATCGACAGACCGACATCACCGTCATCGTCATCATTATGTTAGCGACAATAATCCATGCCTTACCGATCGTGATTGAGGAGTATCAGTCCGCTCAACTATTTACCTTCAAACAATACGATCTGAAGCCACGCGAACAGTCACGTGGGTTGGGTTTACAGTGGTAGTTTTATTTGGTGACCTCTCGTAGCTCAATCACACCAGTCGGTGAATGATTTCTTGACTTAAATTTAATTTCAAAGATCTGAATTTGTAATATATCCTTTTGTCCTGGTGAAAACACATATTCGCTTTCGTATTGGTCACGTTCTTGTCTTAATTTTTAATACATTTTTTTATCTGACCACGTGTGTAATTAAATTATATTCTGTTTAGGATATGTATATTTTTTATAACATATCCAAGAACATCCAGACGTGAGAAAATTAAAAATGAAGTCATTAGGGATAGGATGAATGTGAAAAATTCCATTTGTTGATTTTATCCAAACAAAAATATTACAATGGTATGGACACACAAAAAGAATGACACAGGAAATATTTCCAAGGAGAGTTATGGAATGGACCCCACCAGGAAGAAGGAAAAGAGGAAGACCACCGATCACCTGGATGGAAGAAATTCAGAATATGTTGAGGGAACGAGAAATCGAAGAAGATCTTTGGAGGGACAAGCAGCAGTGGAAGCTGAGAATTCAATCACTTCTGTAATCTTTGGTTCTGGAAAATGTGTAAACCTTGTACAGCCGGAATAATAATAATAATGTTTCTTATAAGTAATGTCGAAATGAAAAATTCATACAATTTAAAGGAATTTCTTACACGATCTCTTCACGATATTTTTCTTCGTACTACGGTTTTTGCCAGGAAAATCAATCTTTATTGCATTTCAAAAATTTGTTGAATCATGTTTCTAAAACCTTGAATTCAATATTCAAACATTCAACAAATTGAATTCAGCATATAAACACAATTCTGTAACTCATTCATTTAGATCTGTAACAGTATGGTTAATAGCATACAGCTTTTCATTAAATAAAATCATCCGTTGAAATTTTGGTATTACCGAATCTCACTGTCGCTGATCATCGAGTGTCACTGTCACTGATTTGTAAAAATAATACTATTCCACATAAAGACAATTAATGTTTACCATAATATAAAAATATCGGTATGGAGAACCATACATGACTTCCATGTTCTAAGATTTATATTTAAAATCATTTTCGAAATGAAATATTACCATAGAAACTACTTCTTTCTACTTACTGCTTCAGCCTTAACCACAGTACTGTGGTCATTAACATATACCACACTCGATTTTCACTGATGATGGAAGTCGATGGCATTGCCGAAACGTCTGGTTTTGTAGAAAACATTGGACTACGGCCAAACATCCCGGGAAGGAATTTTAACAAAAACTATTTCTTTGTTGCCGATAATGTAGTACACATATATATAAAAAACTAGCAAAATACCCGTGCTTCGCTACGGAGTTTCACGTTGTACGTAATTGTACAATTATTGCTCGCTTAATAGTATAGGATTAGATAGATTGTACAAATTCTCAACTCTTAGTTTGTTTATTTACATTCATAGGAACAGCTATTTATTATTTATTTCTACTATTACTATTTATTATATAACTTATTAGATCGTATCGAAAAAACACTTGCCCTATGTTGGTTCTCCCGTTGCGTAAAATATTTGTGCCAAGTTTGGTTGAAATCGGTCCAGTGGTTTAGGAGGAGATGTGGAAGACCCGAAAGGACCCCCCGAAGGATCGTATCGAAAAAAAACACCTATCCTATGTTGGTTCTCCCGTTGCGTAAAATATTTGTGCAAGTTTGGTTGAAATCGGTCCAGTGGTTTAGGAGGAGATGTGGAAGACCCCAAAGGACCCCATCGAAGAAAACACCTATCCTATGTTGGTTCTCCCGTTGCGTAATATATTTGCGCCAAGTTTGGTTGAAATCGGTCCAGTGGTTTAGGAGGAGATGTGGGAGACCCCAAAGAACCCCCCAAAGGACACCATCGAAATAAACACCTATCCTATATTGGTTCTCCCGTTGCGTAAAATATTTGTGCCAAGTTTGGTTGAAATCGGTCCAGTGGTTTAGGAGGAGATGTGGAACATACATACATAGATACATACATACAATGGGGGGGGGTTTGCCCCTTAGGATTTACGTTGTTAGTGTACATTAAAAAGGTGTATTTATTGGAAGTACAGAAATTAGTTTACATTTATCGCACATAATTACGGTACAGAGACGATTTTGGGAGGTTGTGGCTACGTTTTTTAACAATATAACTTAAAACTTAATATTGTTTTCTCACTGCTAGAAAACAATTTTTTAAGGCGCGCGTTGAGACACAACCATCTGCAACAGCCCGCTCGCGCGTTCTGAGCCCGCGCGCAGAACGCGCGACAGGCAACCTTTGTTATATTAAGTCGGAGGAGGAAGTTGGAGGGGGAAGCGGTGAGAGGCGCCTTTCGGTCCGATGACGGCAGCGGCGTGCGCGTGGGGCACGTGTTGCTCGACTTTTTTTTTTTTTTTTTTTTTTTTTTTTTTTTTTTTTTTTTCAAAATAAAAGTAGCCTAAGTTACTCCTTATAACATCAGCTATCTGCCAGTGAAAGCCCGTCAAAATCGGTCCAGCCGTTTCGGAGATTAGCCGGAACAAACAGATAGACAGACAGACAACAATTTTTTAAATTGTTTTTTTGTTATAAGTACCTTATATACTTTCATATGCATTTAGTAAAAAGCTGTTATTTTGACATTACAAACAGACACTTCAATTTTATTTATTTGTATAGATATGCATAAAATTAATGGCTTGTATAAGTTAATGATTGATCTCCATTAAGTAGTGCTCAAGTTTCCAAAGTTTAATATTATGATGTCCGTAATTAAAACATCAGAGCAGGTTTAGTGTGTATGAGGGTACACCGTGGACAAAAATTTTCAACATTTCCTATTGAGCGTTGCTTAGAGTAAAGTTGCGAATCTACAGTGTACATTCGCGTTATGTTGGTGTGGGGGTTTCGGCACTTTCCATTTAAAAAGCGTGCAAATGTAAGAAAATAAACATGAGTGAGGCCAGAAGTAACGCGAATTGTGTGTGTGTGTGTGTCTTCCCTGCCTTTTATTGCAGTAATCATAATAATAAAATGGAAACGTAAACATTACATAATTGAGATATGCTTGTCTGCCACGAACGATATATTTTCACTCATACATGATTTACACTAAAATGAAAAAATTATAATTTTATTGCCTGGCAACAAAATTATTTTATTTTTAACAATTACCATTGTTTGAAAAAGTTTAAATGAATTTTCAAGTACTTTACTGTTGTTAAAACGTAAAAGGTTGCAGGTAAACTACCCCTTCCCCTTAACCGATCTTCACCAAAATCAAAAGTCCTTGAGATCTCTACAATTCAGGGACGTATGCAAAGAATTATTTGATTCTGTTTGAATTTGCGGCCGTTATCGTTTGCCATAGAAAATTACCCTTGATAAAAAAACCGTTGCGGGTAAACTACCCCTTTCCCTCAACCGATCTTCACCAAAAACAATACGTTGTGAGTACTCTACAAATCAGGGCTGTATGCAAAAAATTATTTGATTCTATTTGAATTTGCGGCTGTTATCGTTTGCCATAGAAAAATCTACAGACAGATAGACACACAGACACTTTTCGAAAAACGACTTTTTTTCATGTTTTGAATGTAGTACAATCAGAATCTGCAATAATCTCGAACACGATTTTTTTTGCCATCACCATACTTCCATTTCCTTAAGGAACATGGAAGCAAAATATCGGTATGGAGAACCATACATGACTTCCATGTTCTAAGATTTATATTTAAAATCATATTCGAAATGAAATATTTCCATAGAAACTACGTCTTTCTACTTATTGCTTCAGCATTAACCACAGTACTGTGGTCACTAACGAATACCACCTCACGTTTTCGCACTCGATTTTCACCGATGATGGCAGTCGATGGCACTGCCGAAAACTCTGGTTTTGCAGAAAACATTGGACTACGGCCAAATATCCCGGGAAGGAATTTTAACAAAAACTACTTCTTTGTTGCCGATAATGTTGTACACATATATATATATATATATATATATAAAATATGCATAAAATTAATGGCTTGTATAAGTTAATGATTGATCTCCATTAAGTAGTGCTCAAGTTTCCAAAGTTTTAATATTATGATGTCCGTAATTAAAACATCAGAGCAGGTTTAGTGTGTATGAGGGTTCACCGTGGACAAAAATTTTCAACATTTCCTATTGAGCGTTGCTTAGAATAAATCTGCGAATCTACAGTGTACGTTTCACAGAACAAACACGCGGAAAAGAAGGAGCGCTCCGAAGTCACTCATGGACCCTCAGCATCTTGCAGGGTCCATGTTGGCTTTTTCGGCTTGCACGCGTTATGTTGGTGTGGGTTTCGGCACTTTCCATTTAAAAAGCGTGCAAATGTAAGAAAATAAACATGAGTGAGGCCAGAAATAACGCGAATTGTGTGTGTGTGTGTGTCTTCCCTGCCTTTTATTGCAGTAATCATAATAATAAAATGGAAACGTAAACATTACATAACTGAGATATGCTTGCCTGCCACGAACGATATATTTTCACTCATACATGATTTACACTAAAATGAAAAAATTATAATTTTATTGCCTGGCAAAAAAATTATTTTATTTTTAACAATTACCATTGTTTGAAAAAGTTTAAATGAATTTTCAAGTACTTTACTGTTGTTAAAACGTAAAAGGTTGCAGGTAAACTACCCCTTTCCCTAAACCGATCTTCACCAAAATCAAAAGTCCTTGAGATCTCTACAATTCAGGGACGTATGCAAAGGATTATTTGATTCTGTTTGAATTTGCGGCCGTTATCGTTTGCCATAGAAAATTACCCTTGATAAAAAACGTTGCAGGTAAACTATCCCTTCCCCTTAATCAATCTTCACCAAAAACAACAGGTCCTGAGTACTCTACAAATCAGGGCTGTATGCAAAAAATTATTTGATTCTGTTTGAATTTGCGGCTGTTATCGTTTGCCATAGAAAATATCCTTGTTAAAACATAAAACGTTGCAGGTAAACTACCCCTTTCCCTTAACCGATCTTCACCAAAAACAATAGGTCTTGAGAATTCTACAACTTAGGGCTGAATGCAAATAATCGTTTGATTCTGTTTGAATTTGCAGCTGTTATCGTTTGCCAAAAAAAAATTACCCTTGATAAAAAAAAACCGTTGCAGGTAAACTACCCCTTTCCCTCAACCGATCTTCACCAAAAACAATATGTTGTGAGTAATCTGCAAATCAGGGCTGTATGCAAAAAATTATTTGATTCTATTTGAATTTGCGGCTGTTATCGTTTGCCATAGAAAAATCTACAGACAGATAGACACACAGACACTTTTCGAAAAACGACTTTTTTTCATGTTTTGAATGTAGTACAATCAGAATCTGCAATAATCTCGAACACGATTTTTTTTGCCATCACAATACTTCCATTTCCTTAAGGAACATGGAAGTAAAATATCGGTATGGAGAACCATACATGACTTCCATGTTCTAAGATTTATATTTAAAATCATATTCGAAATGAAATATTTCCATAGAAACTACGTCTTTCTACTTATTGCTTCAGCATTAACCACAGTACTGTGGTCACTAACGAATACCACCTCACGTTTTCGCACTCGATTTTCACCGATGATGGCAGTCGATGGCACTGCCGAAAACTCTGGTTTTGCAGAAAACATTGGACTACGGCCAAATATCCCGGGAAGGAATTTTAACAAAAACTACTTCTTTGTTGCCGATAATGTTGTACACACATATATATATATATATATATATATATATATATAAAATATGCATAAAATTAATGGCTTGTATAAGTTAATGATTGATCTCCATTAAGTAGTGCTCAAGTTTCCAAAGTTTTAATATTATGATGTCCGTAATTAAAACATCAGAGCAGGTTTAGTGGGTCACTAACGTATACCACCTCACGTTTTCGCACTCAATTTTCACCGATGATGGCAGTCGATGGCACTGCCGAAAACTCTGGTTTTGCAGAAAACATTAGACTACGGCTAAAGAGCCCGGGAAGCAATTTTAACAAAAAACTACTTCTTTGTTGCCGATAACGTAGTACACATATAAAAAATTTTCCCCTCCACCTTCAACTATAATTTTTAATAATAGAATATTACCCCCACCCCGTTCACCTAACCACTTCATTTATAGATATTTCATCTACGTTTCTACAGTGGATTACTATGTGCTTCTTATCAGGAAACTTTATTTATAAAAATTAAGTACTTTACTCTTGTTAAATCATAAAATGTTTCAGGTAAACTGCCCCTTTCTCTTAACCGATCTTCTCCAAAATCAATAGACCTTCCGTCCTCTACAATTCAGGGATGCATGCAAAAAAATATTTGATTCTGCTTGAATGTGCGGCAGTTATCGTTCGTCATGGAAACATTTCTCTTGTTACAACATAAAATGTTGCAGGTAAACTACCCCTTTCCCTTAACCGATTTTCACCAAAATCAGTAGACCTTGAGCTCTCTGCAACTCAGGAAAGGGTGCAAGAAATTATTTGATTCTCTTTGAATTTTTGGCAGTTATCGTTTATCAAATTACCCTTGATAAAAAAAAAACCGTTGCAGGTAAACTACCCCTTTCCCTCAACCGATCTTCACCAAAAACAATAGGTCGCGAGTACTCTACAAATCAGTGCTGCATGCGAAAAATTGTTTGATTCTGTTTGAATTTGCGGCTGTTATCGTTTGACATAGAAAAACAATCTACAGACAGACAGACACACAGACACAGACACAGACACAGGCACACAGACACACACACATACACACAGACACACACAGAGACACTTTTCGAAAAATGACTTTTTTTATGTTTTGAGTGTAGTACAATCAGAATCTGCAATAATCTCGAACACGATTTTTTTTGCCATCACCATACTTCCATTTCCTTAAGGAACATGGAAGTAAAAAGTAGGAATCCAATTGGTTAACTTATAACATAATTAAATATTTTGTGCATATTTAGAAAAAACAACAAAAATAATTACGTTGTCAAACTTTAACTAATTTGTGATAATATATAAATATACGTTACAGGAATATGTGTGTGTGTACATTGGACACACACACACAAATACGTTATCATTGACCAATAATGGCAACAGCTGGTGGAGGAGCACATTTGGGCCTACTTCCTATGGGTTGGAGCGTTTTGTACTTTCTTGATACCTCTCTCACCTTTGCTCTTAAAACCTGTTTTTGTGTATCTGACGTCGTTGGCGCAGGCATTTTATTTTACGTTGATGCATACCGAGTAAACGCTGGCAACAAATTGTTATTTTCCACCTTAACATCTTTTAAGGTTCTTTGCTTCCAGTACACACGTGTTTGGGTAAACAGTGAGTTTAAGAGAAGTATTCGCTGAGCAAACATGGCAGTTATGTGTTCAGTAGTACTACACGTTACGTAACAGACAATGCGTCACACATACATTGAACAAAGGTAAACATAAGCAAGCATTTTATTGGATTTGACAAATATCGAAGATCGGGCGCTTCCCGTTAATGAATTAATTCATAAAACAATTTTTCTCCTATACTAGTCCTCGTCTTCAGCATGATCTAATACTAAATCATAAGAATAAAAAAACATAGACAATATTCTACCGCCTCATTACAATCTAGCCGAGGCGACTCCGCCGACAGGCAAAATATTAGGCCTACGTTTAATAATAAATATTTTAAAAATTATAAATTTCAGGCACGCATGGATTAAGTTAGGCATGTATACTTTAAAACGGCGAAGCTTCCGTGAGTGAGAGATCTAATGTCTCAGCGACTTTCATTTTCTGATCTGTCTCGCATTCTATCGTCTCGTGATCGTTCTGTGCCGGTTTTCATGTTCCTCACGTTTCCTTGCGCATTTTAGCCATTTAAATATTTTTTGCGTTCGATATCCGCGGGCGCGTTCTGCAGGAATTTCAACAATTCTATTGACGACCGAATTTACATTATCCGCGGGCGCGTTCTGCAGGAGTTTTAACAATTCTTTTGACGACCGAATTTACATTATGATTCAAATTTTTCTGTACACTTGAATTGGGCATACCATTTTCCGACGAAAGTCCTGGTTCTTGTGTACCACATATTGACATATGTAGGTACTTATTATAGACAACATCAAAAGTTTGGTATTGTGGTAAGATTTTACCGACGTACTATAGGCTATAATTCTGACGAATTAGATGAACGCGATCGTCTCGCGACACTTTCGTTTGATTACGCTTGTCGTTTTTACTTTATGTTACTGGCTCTTTATATTATATAACGCTTTAATATTCTTCTGGTCGAAGGTATAAAAAATGTTTATTTCAAATTTTCATTGTTGTTTTTATTTAGTAATATTTTTCTTTGGGCTTACGTTAACATTGAGGTATTTTTTCAACTACGTCACAGGCAAATATTATAACAACGAGGTATTCCTCTCAATCCTAAAAAACGTTGAGGAAAGAAAGTTAAGTTTACATAAATAAATATAACTAATCGGTGAATTTTCAAAGAATTACAATTTAAAGATAGCTCAGCAAATAAATGATATCAATAAATAAATCTACATAAAATTGCAAATACTGTCCCTATTGATAAAACATAATGAAAGTGAGCTACAACGTTACATGTATCGGGTAAAATAATATCAATTGATGAATTTACCAAGATTACACCAGTTAAGCCATATGTTTTCACTTTTAATCTAACGGTCTACTACGATTCGGATACTTTTCCTTTTTAATAATTCATGAAATAATATTTCATTTAAAAATGATGTTTTACAAGTCACCAAACCTTATTGGAATTTAAATTTCTTATTTAAAATGTTGGGGCGTGGGTCGACACAGTGGTAACGTTCGAGACTCATAATCTCAACGGCTGTGCTGCGATCCTAGAACCGAGTCAAGGTAATGTCTAAGTCTACTTGTCCCCTCTATCTGTGAGGACAAATAATATAGCGATGCGATATTGTTAGAAATGCCTGGGCTCATGGGCGTAACTTGGGGCCTAAATTTGGTGGGAGGGGGCAGGGTAAAGTTTCATAAATTCAAGTGTGTAGTGAGACCATCTATATAATAAAATATATTATATACAAAATTAGAAAGTTTAATAATAATTCTTAGTTAGTAAACGAGAGACAATTTCATTTTTTAATGATCAACAAATCTTTCTTCATAAGTTGTACTTCCAGTTATGTTTAACTAGAACAAATATACTGTAGGCCTATAAACATAAACAATTTCAGTTCTTCCAATTCTTACACCCAGTTTTCGTAAACGCATCCTCTCCCTTAGGCGCACTGTCACAAAATAGTCGACAGTATACACGACCGAGTAACCGACCGCACTTGTATCAGTAATCATTAACAAATAACAGTTCCAAAAGACCGTCTTTTAAGATGCGTGAACAAAGCCATCGACGTCTTGGGGTGTTCCAAAAAGTCTTTGTTTGTGTAAAAGGCGCGCATTGTATTCCAGTTAATTAGGTCTCTAGCGTTTGTTTTTTTTTTTCAAATAGAAATATTATTTTGACGTATATCATTCAAATCTGTCAAACATTTCCTTTACAAGTTTCTTCGAAAGATATAAGAATAATAAATTTATGGCAACTAGTCGTCTGATAACAGTACAAACGTTGACAAAAAGTGCTTACTGTGCTCGCAAGCATAGAAACTGTCTTCTGTTTGACTATTTGTTAGTTTTTATGTATAAACAAGAAACTGTCTTCTGTTTGACTATTTGTTAGTTTTTATGTATAAACAACTGGAAACAAAATTTTATAATGCTCGGAACATTGGGGGGGGGGCGAATGCCCCCTTGTCCCTCCCAAGTTACGCCTGTGCCTGGGCTAGATAAGTAATAAACGCGCGCAACCCCCCCCCGCACACAAAACTCTCTCTCTGTCGTGTGGTTCGCCGCCGTACGTGGTTACTAGAGAGCTGATTTCCCTCTGACGGTGGTGGAACGTGAGCTGTGCCGCGGCCAAGTTGCGCAACATGTCGCAGGCCTAATGCTTGAAGGGTTAGAAGAAGAAGAAGAAGAAGAAGAAGAAGAAGAAGAAGAAGAAGAAGACGAATTTTAATATTTCTACTCATTAATGAAGTAGAAAATTTCCATTAAACCTACTCGATTTTTCGCGTTGTCCCTACTCGATGTGCGTATCATCATCATCATCATCGATGTTCGTCACGAACGAAATTGTAGATCTGGTTTCGTTACGCACAATGAGTTAAATGAAGTTTCATTTCAAGAGTAAATGCACTTTCATACATACGGGTTGAGTAATTTTACGAACACCCGATATACGAGTCATACGTGGCGTAAATTAAAGTCAGTGACGTAACTAGGAGCTGATCCTGGGGGTGTGGGGGGGAGGCGGGAGGTATCAGATTACCTTGAAGGTTGGACTCCCCATTTTCCTCAGGACAAATGTGAATTTGAGGATTATTCCCACATAATTTTATAAATACATTTTATAAATTCTTTGCGCCACAATGTTTTTGAGTAAATTAACGTGAAGTATAACGGTTTAAAAATATGGGAAAGCGCTGACTTCAGAATATTGTCTTGATTAATATTTTTTTTCAAATTACACATAATAAATCTAACTTTATTTCAAATCTGTATTCTTAAAAATTCTGCGAAAATGACTCTTCTTAAGATATTTTGAAAAACCCGGTAATTATATAGTGAAAGACCCTTTGCACCTTAATTTAAGATGTTTTAAACAAATGTTTAAATTACAATCCACGAATTTAAAAAAAATTAAAGTCACGAAACTGTTAGTTTACCTGGACAAACCATGAGTGATATCAGATTGGAGGAGTCACGACATAGATAACCCTGTAAAGGAAACTGTCTGGGCGAAAAAAGATAAAGGTAGATTAATAGGTTCTAATTTTGTTTCTTGGCGCGTGCATAATTTCTGTCTGCTAAAAATACGTAGGCTACGTTATTTACCAAATTTTGAAAGATTGTCTTTATTGAGGAAACTATTTTATTAAGGTTGTTTTGATAGTTCATCTTCTTCATTCACAGCACTTAATTAATATTGATTGTTAAACTTTCACTTGTGAACTTACTTTGTTTTTTCCCTTACGCGTTTCGGCGTGATGTGCGCCTTTACAAATATTGTAATTAGACTACTTTTATTTTCAAAATTATTTATAAGCCTTATTTCATCACACGTAACTGAATTAGAAATAGGCCAACGTGAAATAATTATGGAATTCCGCAGAAATTTTTAATAGCTCTGGTGGAGATTATTGACACCCGTGATCCCCCTCCCCTTGGTAACGCAATAGTTCAGATAGGCGAAAAATCGGGTATAAACGCGAGTGGCCGGTACAAGGAAGCCGCGATACAAACACGACGGTTACCATTAGAATTTAACAAACAGTAATAATTAACAGGTGGTAATCCACGTACGTAAAGTGCAGTGTTGCGTAAGCGAGGTGTCGCCAAGTATGTCAATGTCGGGAGTCCGCCAACTCATGTCCACTTAGCCCAAACACAAACATTCTCCGTTAATTAACGACGTGACGCAGTGCAAACAATTAAGTCCTTGTGTGTTTACGAGTCGGCCAGTGTTTGTTTATTGTACCGGCAACTTATGCGGCATACTATACGGGGTACTAATGTCTGTCGGCCGGTACGAAGCAAAACCCAGCTTAACAATTCTTTTTTTTTTTTTTAACAAACAGCGGCGAGCCACTGGTCTCGTTTGCAGTTACAGACACATGAATTTCTCCAAAAACCGCCTTTTACTTATCGGATTTACTAAACTCTTGCAGAGTGGGCAGGAATCAATTACCTCTTGGAATTTTGGTCTATAAATGTAGAGGAAGAAGAAGGATAGTCTGATGAGGTTGCAGTATCGTGGAGAGACCGGCTAAGGAATGACGACTTAAGGTATACCCTCGGAATTTACAGCCTGAGTGACAGGATCAAGCAGTACAGACAGGGTTGGACGGACAAACTACCTAAGGAACTGATGTTTTATCTTCCATGGGGAAACTGCAATATCGGAAGACTGAGGCAAAAGGTGTGGCCAGTTCAATGAGTCGGTATCGGACTGTAAGGTCCAAGGCTTGAAGAAGAAGAAGAACAACAACAACAACAACAACAACAACAACAACAACAACGACAACAACAACAACGACGACGACGACGACGACGACGACAATAACAATTTTTGTCTGTTCCCTGATCTGTATGTTGTGCTTGCTATCTATTCGTTTTATTTTCCTTTGAAATATTCCAGTATTCTTCTGAAAATGAAGGTAATCTACAGAGAAAGATTTGCATATTAAGACCAAATACGAAAAGCAAAACAGGAGGATTTCAGTAAAAAAAAAAACTAAAACTATGACTCATAATATATGTATTGTGGAACTGGGACCAAGATATAGAACTGAAAATTTGGAACCGTATATGGAACAACAAAGAAAACCTTTGAAAACAAAATAAGGAAAGATGCGCAACTGCTAAATTTTCTGTAAAACTATTGCGGTTTTTCAGTTCTCATATATTGAAGAGGAAGGTGGATGATAACGAAAAAATATTATGAAGTCTACACAAAGATGTCTTGACAGATACTGTACGCGCTCTAGCTTTGCTACCGAGACGCCTGAGAAGGAGGGATCTACTGAATGATAGTGCGGGATTGTGTTGGTGTCGTATTACTGGTTCTGTAAACATTGTTTAGTTGCTCAGAAGACCTATTTAGTTGTGATTTTATGTGCGTATTAGATTTAGCGTCCGTACATTATATGTCAGTGTAGTTTACTGAATATTTTGTTAAAGTTTGTTTTCTTATTCGCTACGAGAAATACCGTGTGAGAGACAGTCAAGACACACCGAAACTGTGTTAAACGTATTTCAAATGTGTAGTATTACAGTGAAGCGTTCAGTCGAATGGCATACGTCACCACGTTCCTTGCTCGGTTGCAAAGGTGCTGCAATAGTACTACAGAAAAGTGAATATAAGATATGAAATAAATAGGTTTAGCGTTAATGAGAGTTAAGAACAGAAGAAAATGGAGAGAACATTTAATTTTAGGAACACAATATTTAGAAACAATGGGTAGGAGTCGAATACTTCTCATACCCCGAACCAAATTGTAAATTATAAATTGTATATAAATTATAAATGTAGAGAGGGAAGAATGTATTCAGCCCGTGTATGATATGGATGCTGTAAGAATCATATATGTTCCTACAATCTTAATTGAAGAAGAAGAAGGAGTAGTAGTAGTAGTAGTAGTAGTAGTAGTAGTAGTAGTAGTAGTGGTAGTAGTAGTAGTAGTAGTAGTAGTAGCAGCAGCAGCAGGAGCAGCAGCAGCAGCAGTAGTAGTAGTAGTAGTAGTAGTAGGAGGAGGAGGAGGAGGAGGAGGAGGAAGAGGAGGAGAAGGAGGGAAATTTTTAGCGGTTCTCTGAATCCTACGTCATTCTTGCGATCCATTAGAGCTACAGTCAGTATATCCGTCCCATTTTCCTTTGGGCTATTGCAATTTTCTGCTCTGATCGTTTGGTAAGTGAAGACGGGAGGTATGTGCGGTTGGGTAATTTTTTCTATAACTCGCAAATGAATAAAAGACACAAGGTCCTCGTCACGCGAACAATTTGTTTGGGCGGCGGCCACAACCACATGCAGCCTACGATAACAAACATACGAGGGTCAGTTGAAAAGTTCGCGAAGCGGCATGTATAGCCTAGCGATGGAACTAACATTTTCCGTGTGTTGTTTGTTTCATGTGTCTTGAGAATACCTGTTAATTTACAAATTTATTTACCAATTTATTCATTGTTTATCAGCTGTTCGAAAATTGACACGCGTGTTTTGAAAAATTTACAAACTACAACATTGTGCTGTGATGGAATTGTTTTATTTGCACTGTGACGCCAATTGAAAGTCCCAACGAAATGGTAAACTTCTTAGAAGATGCTACGTCTTCAGAAACAATGGTTTGTAAGTTCGGATACTCGAGTTCAAACGTTGTCCTACGGGCACTGAAGGCAATCCCCTCATGGACACCCAAAAAGTGCAACTGCTTCAGGTATCGTTAAAAAAATGTCATACACGATGGTGAAACATCGGCGATTGAGAGTGGCTGATAATGCTGAGATCATAGGCATCCCACATTACCGTGCAAGCTGGTACCGCATTTGGAGTTGTACTTTTTGGGCGTCCGCGCGGGGATTGCGTTCAGTGCTCGTACGAGCATGTTTAAACTCATGTTTAACTAGATCTAGAAATAACAGGTGTTTACGTAACATATTAGTCATCCAAGGCTCGAAAAAGTTTGGTTCTACCGCTAAGCTATAGACGTTGCTCAGCGAACTTATAATCTGACCCTTGTACATAGAAATTAAGGCCGGTTTATGATTTATGGTAAGTCTTAAATTAGTTTATAATCTTGTGATACCAAAAACTTTTATTTTTTCTTCTTCGTTTTCTCTCATTATAGGCGTTTATTCTGCCACAAAACCATCGTCTCCCCACAATCCCCAAATTTAAATATTGCGCACACACAAACAGTTATACGAAATGGGAGATCTTTGCGAGAAACAGACAATAAGACCCTCATGATCAAAACAAGAAGTGGCATGTTTATAGAGAAATTAAAAACAAAAACCGACAGACTCTATAACTGAAGAAAATTAACTGAGATGGTTCGGTCACGTTAAGCGGTAAGTAGGCCTAAATGAGCGAGGCAACTCGGGAACTGTAAGGTACAAAACCGTGAAAGAAGAGAAGCGGAGGGAGTGAAGGAAAGCATGTTAGGATGAATGAGATAAGAGGAGAAAAAAGAGGAGAAAATTTGTTGGCTCAGCCGAAACAGCAAAGGAAGGGAAGAAATATGAAATAAAAACTTGTAAAGTACTCAACTCCACACAACGCCTTACACCTGTAAGCGCAGACAAAACAGAACACTTAACTGTGTGAGTATTAAAGTAGTTTCTAGTTCTGTCTAGCAACTAGTGGTGGCGACTATTCCCGATCAGCTGTGAGTGATGTGACACGCTGTCGCTATTTAAGAAACATGCCTAAAGCGGACAAAACGGGCTGCAGCACTATTAGACACGATTAACTCCATAACGAGAAAAACTGTTGGTTTCATAGACACGAGGTAGCAACTGGAAGTGTGCGTCACTTATGCATGTATTATCTGCTGTCAATGGGTACTTAATTCTTCCGGTGTCGGCAGACACGTGGTTACCGTCTGGTTTCCTGTGTGTTACTAGACATTATAACCGTCATGCTTTGATCAAACTGTCCCAACAGCGTAAACGCAACAACTTCCCTACAAAATGACCGGTAAAACACATTTTATATTTTTAATATTGTACCGTATTTCGGAATTCACAGGAAAATCATGACTTCGATTTTTTTAAGTTAATAAAATAGTATACCTTTATACCTTAATTTTATAAAGTTTAGGACCAAGGCGTAATACAAAGTTGCTGTCTGTCACCATTACTTTTTAACCTTTATCTGGATTATTATTATTCCGGCTGTACAATGTTTACACATTCTCTGGAACCAGAGATTTCAGAAGTGATTGAATTCTCATCTTCCACTGCTGCTTGTCATCAAAAGATCTTCTTTAATTTCTCGTTCCCTCAAAATAGTATGAATTTCTTCTATCCAGGTGATAGGTGGTCTTCCTCTTTTTCTTCTTCCTGGTGGGGTCCTTTATCTGGACGATCTCCTCAAAAAATTGAAAGAACAATCCCCTGACGGTATTAAAATCTACCGAAATAAAAGCTTGAAAACCATTCTCTTAGCGGACGACCAAGCTATAGTCGCCACCTCAGAAGACGATCTCCAGCAAGCAATGTACATCTTACATAAAATAGGAAAAGAATATAACTGTAACATATCTGAATCAAAGACAAAAGTAATGGCCTTTATGAACCGGTTAGGACCAAAATATGCATAGACAACACATGCATAGAACAAGTAAGACATTTCAACTATCTCGGACGTGACATTACTTATGATCAAGATAGAGATATAGAAAATAAAGTGACGAATTTCACAGGAATGTGTGGAAAGATTTGGAGAACGTTGGGAAATAAATGTAGAAAAGAAACCCAAATAAAATTTTATAAAACAATGGCAATACCTACATTACTGTATGGTTCTGCAATTTGGGTCATAAAGAAAAAGGAAGAGCAGAAGATACAAACAGCAAAAATTAATTTTCTGAGATCAGTTGAAAGGTGTAAACGAGATAGACGACCCCCTTAAAGATCAGTAAGGGGGTAGACTAGATCATATAAGAAATGAAGAGATAAGAAGTGATTTAGATATGTTTGCAGTTGATGAGAGGATTAAAGAAGACAGAAGAAAATGGATTTAACACGTAAATGTAATGGAAGAAAGTAGAATACGGAAGGTGGTGAAAGATTACAACCATAGAGGCAGAAGAAAAATTGGTAGACCTAAGAAAAGGTGGATTGTAGAATAGGAACAGGCCGCTAAAATCTAAAACCGGTAAGAAGAAGATGAAGATGATGATGATCAAGTGTAGTTTTATAATAATTTTAATTGCTTCAAAACCACAGTCTAGAAACTCTTTTACAGAATAAAATATTTTTCTTGTGAAAAAATTATTTATCGTTCTCAGTTTGGCTCCACACTGTACTCTTTACTTTTTACTGTTATACATCTGTAACAATATAACAATTTATACTGTTATACATAGGTATATTTTAAATTGTATTCTATTCCTCTATTTAAATTTTATGGGATTGTAAGGAAAGATTGTATTTACGGCATAACAAAGCTGTAAATATAAACCGATTTTTGAAGACAGCTGAGCCTACAAGATTTAAGAAATACGTTAATAGTTAATACGGCCATTGAGAAAAGTTCAAGTATTCAAGTTACTATTGTTGGCCAAGATGTGGATTTACTTGTTCTTTTGACAGCGTTGACTCCAGAAAACAGGGAGATTTTCTTGTTAAAGCCATCCAATAATAAAAAGCCATCGCGGGTGTATTCTTCAGTTACCTTGCAAAAACGGTATTTAGGAATTCGCAATTTTATATTGCTAGCTCATGCATTTGGAGGAACCGATACCACGAGTTCTATGTTTTCTAAGGGCAAGAAGCAGGTGTTAAATTTACTGGCAACTGAAGTTGACTTGCAGCCCGTTATTAATATATTCAATGACCCTGCTGCAAAACATGAAGATATTGGAAAAGCTGGTGAACAGATTTTTGTATATTTATACTCAGGACAAAGAAAAAAACCAGATAAATCTTTAAACGAGCTTCGATTCGAGGCTTTTGCAACATCATTAAAAAAAAAGTCTTGCAAGCTCGAGTCATTACCACCAACGGAAGCAGCTGCCAAATTCCACTCCTACAGGGTATATTTACAGATACAGATCTGGCTAACAAAAGATAGATTTTCTAATGATTCCTTCATGACTTGTAATGTAAATCCTGAGCAGTGGGGATGAGAAAAGAAGAATGCTATTTTACAACCTATCAGGACAACATTAAATGCAGCTCCTCCAAGGATACTTGACCTTATATCATGTGCATGCAAGAAACATTGCGCTTCTGCTAGGTGCTCTTGTAAAAAAGCTGGACTATCATGTTCCACCTTATGCAAAGCTTGCAGAGGAGTAGATTGCGAAAATGCGATACCAGAGGCTTCAATATCCAGAGCGATAGATGATAGCAATAATATGGATTACGAAGATGAAATATATGACGTATACCAAGATGATGACAATGAATAAGTAGGTATTTTCATATATATAAATATGAAGTTCATATGTAAATTAATTAATATTAATAATACATTATTTTTTTATTTTTCAGGGATACTGGATATAAACACATACAGCATTCACTTGAAAATTTTATAGATCTAATGCCGAGATTTTGTATATATTTAAAATGTAAGTTTTGTACGATAAAAAAGTTAATTTAAACATTTTTGTTGCCTCCAGAAACGGTTAAGACTATAAAATAGGTTAATTACCTTCTGTCAACGTTTCTTAGAATCCTTTTCGGGATAACTCAAGTTTCGACACCAATGGTGTCAT
The DNA here is from genome assembly GCA_034769895.1 of Magicicada septendecula. Taxonomy (NCBI): domain Eukaryota; kingdom Metazoa; phylum Arthropoda; class Insecta; order Hemiptera; family Cicadidae; genus Magicicada; species Magicicada septendecula. The sequence continues at coordinate 150,759,323 of CM068373.1, forward strand.
CATCAGTCGGATATGAAAAAATAATGTTTTAACCTTATTCATATCCGATCTGATGATGACACCATTGGTGTCGAAACTCGAGTTATCCCGAAAGGGATTCTAAGAAACGTTGACAGAAGGTAATTAACCTATTATAGTAAAAAGTTAATGTATACAATAAATAATTTTTTAAATAAAAAAGTAAAATCGTGGTTTTTTCTGAGTGTTAGTGTGTATGTGTGTGTATTTGTGTTTGTTTGTGTATTTATATGTAAAAATATATACATATCTGTTTATGCGCATAAATGTATAAAAACGTTTCATCGAAAATATCTGCGTGCGTGTGTGTGTGTGTGTGTGCATAAATATATACATATATATGTATATGCGCATAATATAACAGTTTATTTTAAGATGTATGTACGTGTATGTGTGTTTGTGAGTGTGTGCGTGTGCATGTGTGTGTAAGTGTGTATGTGATTAAATGTGGGAGAGCCTTTAAGTGTATTTGTGTACATGTATGAATGAATATTTGATTGTATGTATGAATTTTTAAATATAAGTTTTTACAGTTTGTATGTTTTTATGCGTTTTTATGCATAAAAACGCATGTACATGCATGCAAGTGTGCATACGTGCATGCAAAAACTGTAGGATACTTATATAAATGTAAATATATTGATATACAGCAGTAAATGTCCAGAAATGATGAATTTACACGAAACATTCGCAAAAATTATTTTTTTTCAAAATACCGACTCTCATTTTTGCACATTTACATGCATATACTGACTAATCCATGCGTATAGATGTGCATTTTTGGATTTAGACAAGTATAATATATATGCATGAAAATATTTCTACACATATTTGCACATATATGTGTGTGTATATACATGTATACAACTAAAAACGCTTACGTTCAAAAATGCACGTTTTTGTAGTTGTAGTGTGTGTGTATATGTGTGCATAAATATATACATGCAAAAATTTACATCTAAATACTTGGCATTACATGTACAAACACTTACATAACCATATTTAGCGCTTTTTACTATACAAAATTGGTCTAAACTCAAAACAATGCAAGTTTTTTTTCGTAAAAATGTCTTATACGAAAAATTGCAAAAAAAGGTCTCAAATTTGAGCGCTCATATCTCTGTCCCAGTGCGTCTGACGAAAAAATTACTAAGGACCATTTTGATGGGAAATTTAGTCAGCTACAATGTTTTTATGTAACTATGTTCGATATCTTGCTTAGTTTTGAGATATTTACAACAAACCGTTTTGCCCCACCTTTTCACCCCCCCAGGGGGGCCCAGCGGTGAGCTGGAGTGTCCGATTTTTTCCCCCATTGAAGTGACCCCAAAACCTAACTTTCCACCAAATTTCGTGTCTGGAGGATTTTTGTCCAGTAAAAATCTTTATTCAATGGTACTAATCCATTTTTCAAATTTTACTGTATAAAATTTTCACGGAGACTTCCGCGGCCGGTGTCCATTCTGTGTTTGAAGTCTTCTTCCGGTATGGACCGTGTCAAACATGTCTTGTCAGACAATGTTTCACTCGTATAACAGTGGGTGTGTTCAGATCTATGTGACGATAAGACCTGGCGAGCGAACTCGGATATGTAGGTCTACTGTAGAGGTTGCTGTGGGTTGATCGGTAAGTGGACACTGTCCGGCAGGTCTACGTACGCCGCTTGCATTATTTGCGCCGTTAGTCAATTCCCGTACGGTCAGTCGCGTAAATAAAACTGATAAGATTGGAATGGGCTGGACTTATCTATTGAATGGAGAACCGAAAAATATTGAAACAACGCTTGCAGAAATTGTGGAAACTAAAGATTAAAAGACAGCCCAAGGAAAAGATGGAAGATGCATTTTTTTTTTGCTGTGGATGCGAGAGATGCTGGTAGTGCGAAAATGGAGGTCTTTCGCTACCAGCGGGCGAAATGGAGGGTGAAGCCAGAGGAGGACAAGGTACGATTTCGGGCTGTAGAAGGAGGAGGAGGAGGAGGAGGAGGAGACTTTTTCAGAATAGCCAGGCAATTCTCTTTAGGGCTGGACGGATCCAGTGGTCGCTGAATGATGCCATCCACCTGTGGTGGTTTTGGAATCGAGCGCGTTGACCATAATGCAACTTAAGGTAGCTGAGTTACTGAGTAAATGTTTCTCTTGAAAGTATTGGTTTTAAGTTCTTGGGTGTAGGCTGAGGAGGTTAAGACCCAGACAGGGTTCTGGTGGTTAAGACCCCGCCCACGAAATTTCTCACTCAGCATTAAAACCCTGATGCTTTGCCTTTTACTGTACGTATACTTTTCTTTTAAGGCAGGTGTAAATATTATTTATGATAACACATATGAGATAGGTGATCACAATACCTATATAATCCATTAATTGTTGAATCTCCCTCAACCAGACTGACGAAATTTTGCCATCACAGAAAAAATATAAAACCACGTTTCAGCCAACCCAAACTATCGGCAGTCATCTTTAGTCTAATTATATGCTAATACATGTAAAGAAATAAATAATAGTCTATCAACGAGTGACAGAGTTTCAACAAAATAATAATAACAAAAGTTCACATAATATATGATCAAAAGATAAATAATACAAATTAATATTTAGGCCTACTATGCAAAAGCCATAACACTCACAATACACAAGTATACGAACAATTTCACAACGACAAGACCAACATAATTTATGTTTTACTTCCATGTTCCATAAGGAAATGGAAGTATGGTGATGGCGAAAAAAACCGTGTTGATATAAGGGCTGATTCTGATTGTACTACCCTCAAAACATGAAAAAAAGTCATTTTTCGAAATGTGTGTGTGTGTGTGTGTGTGTGTGTGTGTGTGTGTGTGTGTGTGTGTGTGTGTGTGTGTGTGTGTGTGTGTGTGTGTGTGTGTGTGTGTGTGTGTGTGTGTGTGTGTGTGTGTGTGTGTGTGTGTGTGTGTGTGTGTGTGTGTGTGTGTGTGTGTGTGTGTGTGTGTGTGTGTGTGTGTGTGTGTGTGGAATTTTTTCTATGGCGAACGATAACTGCCGCAAATTCGAACAGAATCAAGCAGTGTTTTGCATACATTCCTGATTTGTAGAGGACTCAAGGACTATTGATTTAGGTGAAGATCGGTTCAGGGGAAGAGGTAGTTTACCTGTAACGTTTTATGTTTTAACAAGAGTAAAGTAAATAATTTTGATAAATAAAGTATCCTGAAAAGAACGTCATAATAATCCACTGTCGAAAGGTAGATGAAATATCTATAAATGAAGAGGGTAGTTGAAGGGGTGGGGGTAATTTTCTATAAATGAAAATGATAGTTGAAGGGGAAGGGGATAATTTTTTATATGTGTACTACGTTATCGGCAACAAAAAAGTAGTTTGTTATTTGTTGTTCAAATTCCTTCTTGGTCTGTTCGGCCGTGGTCCAATGTTTTTTGAAAAACCAGACCTTTTGGCAGTGCTATCGACTGCCATTATCAGTGAAAATCGAGTGCGCTAACGTGAGGTTGTATTACGTTAGTAACCACAGTACTGTGGTTAAGGTTGAAGCAATAAGTAGAAAGAAGTAGTTTCTATTGTATATTATGAGAACATCCGTTATTATTATTTTGTTGACTATTAATCACTTTTAGGTAGAGTATTATATTTATTTCTTTGACCGTATTAACCTGAACACAGTTACCGATTGTTTAGGGGGCCGGAACGTCGCATTTATACTTTACTGCGTGAATTAGATTTAAAATTCAGATGTTAAAGAAGTGTCCAAACTCAGATTCTGCATGTACCCATGTTTACAGTCATTTAAGTGTACATCTTGCGGTAACGTTGCCTAAATCTTGCACGTGTTTCAGCAAATAAAAACAACTGTAGCAGTAGTGGAGGGGGCGGGCGAGTACTTTCGCAGTGCCCATTGTTTCCAGCAAGTTGTGAAACACACGACCAACGCCAGTGGTCAAACGATACTGTCCGATCCGTTTTTAAGTCGTGAATACAGCGATTCGTTGCAGTGAAAGGCGTTGAAGCGCCATTTATTCCAGCAGTTCACTGCACGGTTTCTCGGTTGTGTCAGATGTTTATACGAAACTGGCAAATGCAATGTGCGCTGCAGGAAACACCACATCTGCTTTGATTTTTAAAGTTTCCTTTTCTTATGGTTCGGTTAAACTTACACTTACGTATTGAAAATAAAATTGTAAAAACAACAGGGTTACTAACGAAGTGTGCCAAGTTGTAAAACAGGATGAGGTTTACAGAAATACATAACTAGGAGTTGAGTTAAAGATTTCTGTTGATTTATAGATTTGGTGATTTATAGAATATGGCGTTCGAATCCGGCGTTAAACAGTAGGTCCTAATACCTGTGAGAGACTCCGTAACACACGCACCACGTTATGCGGGGGGGGGGGGGGTACAAACCAGTCGAAAGGCTGAAGGACCCAATAATATAGCCTACTATTATATACTGATTGGATGCTTCGATAGTGACAGAAAGCAGTGATAATCTAGGGTCTACGTTTACAGAATTTCATTCCAGGTGGAGTTCAACAAAATAATGGAGTGAGTAAGTATATTATGGTCACTCATCTCCTAACAACAGTTCTGTAGATACACAGATTTATTATTCCATATTATAGATTTAAAATTTAACAAATTACGGTTTTTGAATGAAAAATTGGGGGGGGGGTGTTGAATCCAGCTGAACTCCTGCCTCCTGTCTGTCCACTGCCCCTGTCAACGACTGAACGGTTACACTAGTACACGTGCTCGCCGAATCATTGTTCAGAAAACATTGACGAGTTTACACCTGACGAATGTTTCCTTTGAGTCTGTCTCAAATTATTGTCGTCGACAAATAATATTATTATTATTATTATTATTAGCGGGGGTCTATGCCGACCCCGCATTTCGATCGCCATTTCTCCCTATCTTTCCAGTCATCGTCTTCAATAGCTCGATCTCTCATGCTTTTCCTAATTCCTGTTCTCCATTGTGTTGTCAGTCTTACTTTTCTTCTCCTGTTTTGTGGTGTGTAAGTCAGTGCTTTCTTTGGCCATTGCTTCCCCTCCATCATCATTACGTGACTACACCATAGCAACTGTCTGGATTCTATTCTTTCTGCTGTTGTAAATATGCGCCCCGTTTTCCTTCTTATATCTTCGTTTCTAACATGTTGCATTCTAGAAATATTACACGCTCTTCTTAAGAAGTCCATTTCCACAGCTTCTATCATCTTTTGCTCTTTATCTGAAAGTTGCCAGCATTCGCAGCCATAAGTTAAAATGGGCTCCACAATAGTTGTGTAGATTGTCAGTTTAGTTTGAAGTTTCATTTTGTTCGACCAAAGTAACGAGTTTAGCAAACGAATAGCCTTTTTTCCCTGTTGTATCCCATTTTTTATGTCATTCTTTGTTGTTCCATCTTCTGAAACAATGCAAATAATATTATCTTCTATTTTAACAAACTATTTTTTTTAAGTCATTGTACAGCCTTTGCTGAGGACAGAAACACGTTATCATAACTCAGCGCTTACGCCATCGTATTAAGGCTCCCCCACACAGAGGCGATATCTCAATACAATGTGGTAAATGAAGGCCACTACACACGAGCGGGACACCGAGCAGCGCAATGTATTTTTACTCGGTATATCGCTTCGGTATTTCGGTCTACCGAATGAGGTCGGTACACCACGCCTTAGGTAGCATGGATTCGTCTTGTTAGGAAGTTCTACTTTTGTCAGTTACTCTTGATAAAAAAGGAAATGAACTAGCGTAAGTTCTTAACTCGGACTAATTATGTATATCTTTTCTTCTCTAGAGGATAATAAACTTTACAATTTTATAAATGCTTTTAAGTAAGTGAATATTTTACGGAGTCATTACAAGTTTCATTTGGCTTATGTTGATATACAGTGTTGCCAGGTCTAAATAATTTTTTTTTTTGAAGATTGGACGTACAAATTTTGGAAGATTACTGAAAATTTTGGAAGTTGTTTGGATAAATCACAAAAAAGCGTAATAGCTTGAACGAATATGTAACTTAATATACGATATAATTGTTATGGGAAAAAGAATTTTCACTCACCAACGTTGTCTTATATTCTAAGTTTTTCTTCTCCTTTTCCCCGCCAGTAATGTAAGACACTGTCGTTCATCAAACTTGTAAACGTTGCGCTAACTTTGAAATCGTAGCAGGATGCAGATTTTTATATTTCATTTGGAATGTAGAACTCCCGAGATCATTTGGGTGCTCAACCTACTTCTAATTTTAGTTTTCGTACTGCTTATAGTAAACAAATAACCTCTCACCACTGGAGGATGAATGGGGTAAGCACAAAAGTGACATCGTCAGGATTTACACCAAAATAAAATAAGCTAACTGATAATTGAAAAAAGCCTAATATGTCACTGTGTGTGGGCGGTAATGTTTGCTACAGGAGGAAGACACTATAAACTTTTATTGAATTCAATGATAATCATGGCTGGAAAGAAACATCAGATTTGGTGTCATACGCAAAAACATTCTAGAAATGTGTAATAGCACCGTAAAATTCGGGACACTGAAATGTGACGTAGGAAAAATTCGGAAGATTCATACCAAATTTCATATTTCCTGGAATATTTAAAATAATCAGAAGAGCTACCGAAATTTCGGCGGTCCTGGCAAGTTTGAATCTACCCGTGATTCGGTTGGGACGGTAAGCCAGCTGTGTTTCCGACTTACCAAATGTACCGAGTGTCGCGCTAGTGTAGTCCTGTCGATAAGCAGCGATATTACCGTGTACTGTACCGACTATACCGTACCGACTTGAGTATCGCGTCTGTGTGGAGGAGCCTTTATGCCAAGTTTGTACCTGCCGTGTCAGCACTGCACGATTGCTAGGGATGTAGAGAATGCCGCAGTGATTCAATGCCAGATATTCATTAGCAGATTTTTGTTTTTAGTAATTCGTAGGCCTTATAGTTTGGTCTCGATTTCGTTTGGCTTTATATATAATTTCTAGTTCGTATCTGAGAAAAGGAAAGTGAAAGTATATGTATAGGCTAAATGTCTATACAAGTATATAAACATATGTATATGTATGACATAGGTACGTGTAATTTCCTTATTTTAAACCGATATCTTGTATGTCGGTTAACGACCTTATGACAGGCAGTGGAATATCACTTTCTTCAAATGTCAGCGCTCACCAATTTGATTAAAACCTGTTTAAAACTTTACATTCTCAATACAGTTCCCATCGTAAGTGCAGACAATCGAATTACTTAAACAACAGTCTACTAAACAGTAGTTATAACAAATGTACACTTTGATAACACTCGCAAAACACAGTGAGCACTAATCTTTGTAAAACCGCTCGGTAACTGCTACCGGACCTTGTCGGATTGCTTTCATAAAGAACTGTCAGTAAGATAAATACCGATGTAATGCTCCTGAAGGCATCAGTTATTCTGAGGTCTTTTATAACATTTAGGGCGACGCTGGAAAGTTATGTTTTAAATGCTGCTAACGTGCACATCGTTAGTTGGCAAATCATCAAGTTTACTTCAATTGACGATACACTTTATGAATAACTGGGGCGCTTGTCTGTTTTCACCGTGGAAAAATGTAAGTACTCTTAGTATAATTGTTTGCGTGCTATTATATTATACGTATATTTCATTCATAATGAATAACTCAATATGTGATGTTCGATTCAGTAGTAAGCTGAACAGAAACAAGAGGACTATCACGGATGCACGAGTAGTTATGACCTTTCATGTCGACAGTAGGCCTACAACTCGTTTTGAATATTTTATTTTATCTGTGTCCGGGTAGAAACAGGACAAAAGCAGAGGAATGGGTGCTGCAGGACGGAAGGAATCTAGGGAGACAACTGTAACGTGGGCCGATCCAGCAAGAAATTTGGGGGGGAGGGTTAAATTTGGGTGGGTTGGGGGAACTATGGTAAAGCTGAACCATTCTTTAAACGTCTAAAATATAAATGATAGGAATGGGAGAACATACAAGTACAGTTTGTTATTGCCAAAGCAATAAATTTATTGACGTACAAGTATAGAATCACGTCTGCGTTTGTCAGTTCACTGTACTTTTAATAATATTCATTTAACATTTTAAAATACACACTACTCATTTATGGTATGTATCGAACAAAAATTAACATGCTGGTAATGTATAGTTACAATTTAGAGTAATTTTAAAGTACCATGAACCTAGATAATGTGATAAGAATTGTTTTATCATATCACAGTTACAGACCATTCTACAGTAGTAAAACATTTCGTCTGAAGTGACCATTTGGTGGGGATTCCCCCCCTCCCCGTGGATCTGCTTCTGGTTGATACAACGCATTGTCTCAGCAAACTGTTCATGGCAGTGAGAATGGGAAGACGGGGCAAACGTTGGAAGCCGGAAGGCATGTTGCACCATACCATTGGGACGCGAAATGTTGTGTCTTACTAAAACACCGCTCTACAATGCGGCAGAGTTCAACGCCATGAGTCGAGAAACTATCATTAAACACGTTTATCCAGAAGTGAAAGAAAAGCAACTGGAATCCCATCTAGAGGTAATGAATATGCAAACAGTCTGAGCGACAAAAACGGTACTATCCAGGGAATGTAATCTAATCAAATGTGTCCGTAAAAAATAGAGTAGTAGTTCTGCGGAATATTGCGTGTTTTTCAAACCAGTTGCTAATATCTTAAGTAATAACGGTAGCTATTTTTGTTTCACTGTTTTAGTTGCTAAGCGGAAGAGAGACATAGATGGACCTAACGGCTACCACTTCTGTTGTCAATTCCGGAGATACAGTCCGGAATAAAAATGTGACAAAAAGAAGGAGGAGGAAGGCAAGAAGAAGGATGAGGAGCAGAGGCGGAGGAGGAGGAAGTAAAGGAAGACGACGACGACGACGACGAAGAAGAAGAAGAAGAAGAAGAAGAAGAAGAAGAAGAAGAAGAAGAAGAAGAAGAAGAAGAATTTAGGAAGGAGTAGTTTTGTTACATTAATTACGACTTACTTCGTACCAATTATACTAATTTACCTTTTCTATATTCTTTTTTGTATTCCTTTTATATTCATTTTCGAGGCAACAATTTATTAAAAATAAAATTTTTTTTATTCGGGGTCAAAACGTTGTACGACGTTGTCCGATGGCCAATCTCCATTGTTGTCTGTCATTGCAGTTTTCATCGTTTAATCCTCTATCGCTCATTGATCTTCTCATGCCCTCTATCCATGTTTTCTTGGGTCATCCTTTCTTTCTGCGCTGTCTAGGTATCTATCTCATTGTTTTCTTTTGTAGTCGGTCCTTGTCGCATTCCTTTTACGTGTCCGTACCACACTAGTTGTTTTTCTTCAATGCTGTCGATTATTGTCTTTTGACTTTTGTCATTTCTTCTTTGATCGTTTCATTTCGTATTCGGTCTAGCCTTGAAGTTCTAGCAGCCCGTCTCAAATCATCTGTTTCTGTAGCTTCTAACTTTCTTTTTACCTGTTCCTTTATTCTCTATGTTTTGGATCCGTACATCAAGGTGGTTTTAATCAGTTTTAATCATACTATCGTCTTTTCTTTTCTTTCTTCTTTTCCAATTTCTGTGAGCCACAGAATCCGAAACTACGGAATAACAATAACATAAACATAACGTACGGAAGCGAAATTGTAATTTGAGCTACTGGTAGTTACGTTAATTGCGTATGTATCCTAAATATAGAATTCAGGGGGCGCGGATTCTGAAAAGAATGTTTGCATTTTTATATTTTGTACGCACACTGTCATGTACGTAATCTTCAGACCATCAGACGTCTATCTAGAAAAGCAAATGAGAATTCTTTTGTGTGGTCAAAATTATTTTCAATTTTAATCAATAGACTACCACTGGATATGGTACACTGGATATGTTTTGGATACTAACGTTGCCGCCATAATAAACGACAAAATTTCAATTACATATAAGAGTAAAAAGTAATATGTTATTTATTCACTTGTGTTTTACGTATGAGCCACTGTGGACTACGTTTGGTTGGTTCAACTGGTTCGTCCCTTCTTCTCCTCTCTCTTCCTCCTTTCCCACATCTCCTTCATTCTTGATCGATGTCTCGATGTCTCTCCCTCCTTTTGTCAGTCTGCCTGTCTTCTTCTTGGGGTTTTCCTGAAAACCTTGGGCATTTTTAAATTTCTTTTTGAGTGGCAAGCATTCTTCAATGCCTTCTTGAGTAATCTGGAGTTATTCTATGCCTTTTTCTGTTTTTTTGAACCACGTATTGGACATTTTGAGGTTTTTAAAATAGTTTAAAAGCTTCCCTGTTAATCTGTCACGATTCATTCTTTGAACATGTCCGAGGAAAGTAACTTTCTTCTTTTTCTAATTACGTCAGTGATTTTCTCAACATGTGTGTACAGCTCCGTTATTGTGGCGTCTTCTGTACTGTTCTCCATCTTTTATTGATTCCAAGATTTTTCTTAACATTTTCCTTTCTGTGACTTCCAGTTTTACCATCATCATTTTCTTGTTCAGAGTCAGACACTCAGCTGCATAAAGTGTTTCAGGGCGAATTACTGTCGAATAATGCCTAATTTTGATTTCTTGTTATATGTGCCCTTGGTTAAACGGTAGGCAACTACGCTTACCATTAATCTGTGCTTAAACATTGTAAATTAAACTGTGCTTAATGGTAATCTTATTAACTGTGCTTTAATGGCTTCTTTCTCTGAGACATTGTGTTCAAAAACTTATTTTAGTTATTTATTACTTATTTATTTTCGACTGTTGAACGGATCATCGTGTTTGAACAATGGAAACAGAATAAATGCCTCTCAAAGTTGTTGAGTATACCGACGAGAAGCATATCACAAATAGGTATGTTAGTTACCACTTGTTGATTGATTGTCATTATTCAGACAACTCTAACTTTACTTTATTAATTTAAATATTGTAATTCCTTTTGTTTCTATACTTATTGATAAGCCTCATTTTAACACACGCAATTGGCTTAGACATATGAATACGCGAAGCGATTATGGAATTTCTAATAGCTCCGGGGGGGGATACATACCCTCCTTTGTTACTCCACTGCACGTCGCATCATACTGGCTGATTTTCCATTGGAGAGACCGCACATCGCACTGTGACTGTACCAGATTTTCATGCAGTGTTTTGCGTTTATCCATTCACCAGTAAGACACTTTCTTTGTCCATTACACCATTAAGACGGAGTGTATTCATCACTCAATGAGGAATCAACTTAAAATGTGTTCCATTTAAATCCACTATAGTCAAAAGTTCTACCGATATATTCATTTCCTGTCCTTAGTTATTTTCATTTATGAGCTGCGCAGTAGGCATCTTTTACGGTATTGTAAAAAGTTCCATGCACGCTTCCATGCAAGGTTCCGTACGGTAGTGTAAATGCCCAGTAAGATTCCATGCAGACTACAACTTGCAACCCCCACTGCTAAGAAAGTTCCATGCACGGTTCCATGCAAGGTTCCGTACGATAGTGTAAATGCTCAGTAAGATTCCATGCAGACTACAACTTGCAACCCTTCACTGCTAAGAAAGTTCCATGCACGGTTCCATGCAAGGTTCCGTACGGTAGTGTAAATGTCCAGTAAGATTCCATACAGACTACAACTTGCAATCCCCCACTGCTAAGAAAGTTCCATGCACGGTTCCATGCAAGGTTCTATACGGTTGGACAGTAATGTTGGTATTTAATGTGGGAATTGTATAATCAAAAGGTTGGCTAATCTGATCATGGTCCAGCCATGCTCGCTTCGGCGAATATGTCGTTACAGTGCTCCGAGCGTCCGATAGCAGCAGACGTGACTTACGCTTGTTGCTTCGGCTGTCATTCTAATTATTTTCATCACGACTTATTATGTAGGCCTTAGGCCCTAGAACATTTCATTTATGTAGCTTCAAGTGTTGCGTAATTGCGCCTCACTTTTATAATGTAACATTTTTTTAACCGAATGTGATCTTCCAGATTTCATAATGCGTACAAGGCTTAGCTAACCTTACGAATGCGAAATTAAATTGTAACATTTATACCTAATAAATGTATTAAACTACAGTCCGCTTACTCATCATTATTTTCTCCATCCTAGCAAATTTAATTCCACTAAAATATTAATTTACAAAACATTATTTCTTAAAATTTTTTTGGTCACTCCGCGCCTGGATTCATCATTTTCACCTTCTTTCACAACTTTATACCCTACCGAGCGGCTTCTCATCATTTTTTTACTTCAATTTCTGGCCATCACGGGCGATTCAGTATGTTCGCTGATCCGACCGTATCGGGATTTATTCAACATTTCTTTCGTCGTCGTCATTGAGCTTCATAGACAACACCAGTACATAAAAATCCACGTGTTAACGCCTACACGCCAGGTTTGAGCAGTTCCAAGTTGAGAGCAGTCATCCATCCAGTCCGTGCGTGTCTACCATCTGCTCCACGGCCTCAACGCTGCAAGACATCTCACCGAAGGTACGACATCAACGCCATCAATAAAAGGTGCGTAAAATGACGGAAGAAAGCTTAAGAGTGTTGGTTAGAAAGAGAGGCGGCTTAAAGTCTGCCATAGTGAGAATCAAATCCGCAGTACTTAATTTTGATAAAAATAGTAATACCAAACATTTTCTAACTGTGAGAATAGAAAGTTTAAAGAGTTTAGCAATAAAATATGCTGAGGTCCAGTCTGAGATCGAATTAATTTCTAAAGACATAAATGCTGCCCAAGAGGACAGAGTCGAGGTTGAAGAATTTTATATTCAACATTAAGAGGCTAACATCTTACAATTAATAGACACTTTCAACATCCAGACTGGATCTCAAACATTAAGCAGTAACATTCAATTAAAACCTATAAGTTTGCCCTGCTTCACAGGCAACATTCTCGAATGGCAGCACTTTTATTCGATATTTTTAGACAACGCTGGTGGATCATTAACGCCAAGATAGTCATTCGTTCCATCATTCGTAGATGCGTCAAATGTCTCAGATTTAACACCAAATATAAAGTTCAAAGGCTTGGTGTTTTGCCATCTCCCAGGGTTACTCCCTCCCGGCCGTTTTTATTCTGCGCAGTGGATTATGATGGTCCCTTCATGATCCGTCATGGCGGGCAGAAATCTAGGACTCTGTCCAAATCATACGTGTCTTTATTCATTTGCTTAGCCACTAGGGCCATTCATTTGGAATTAGTTTTCGACCTTACGGCCAATGCGTTTATAGCTGCCTTACGTCGCTTCATGGCCCGTAGGGGCATACCTAGCCAGTTATATTCTGACAATGTCACGAACTTTAGGAAGGCCCGCAACGTTTTGCATGACCTTTACAATCTCTGGCATAAAGAGGATGCCACCTCAACAATCCAATCATTTGCAACTTCTCACGGTATTAAGTGGTCATTCATTCCTCCATCGTCACCTCATTTTGGTGGTCTATGGGAGAGCGGTATAAAAAGTTTGAAGTATCATTTGCGCCGCGTTGTCGGCAAGTCCATACTCACATTCGAGGAGTTTACTACGGTTTTGTCACAGGTAGAGGCCTGTCTAAACTCACGTCCATTATTTGCCGTTTCATCGGATGTAAACGATCCAGTGCCACTTACCCCTGGCCATTTTTTAATCTCTATACCATTAACGGCAATACCTGATCCTGACTTGTCACACGTCCCCATTTCTCGTCTCGGCCGTTGGCAGCTTCTCCAGAAGTTTGTCCAAGCTATTTGGAAATCATGGTCGCGCGACTACCTACACCAATTGCAACAGCGTCACAAATGGAAGTTCGCTAAAGAAAACGTTTCCATTGGTGACCTGGTCCTGCTAAACGAGGATAACTTGCCTCCATTAGCATGGAAATTTGGGGTAATCACAGCCACATTTACCGGACCAGACAATTTAATCAGAGTAGTTGACGTTCGTACGCCTGCTGGCACCTTTCGCAGACCAATTCATAAGTTATGTTTGGTGCCAGCGAGGGACGAACAGTAAACACTACATCAATGTAGCTACTTAACACAAGTATTAAGTGTTGTGTTAAGTCATTATATCAATACCATGCAATTAATACTATGCGTGTATATTATTATGTTCTTTCTTTATTGTATTTACTATATTGAGTCAGTTTTAGAGGATATTTTCTTTATATAATTTAAAGGATATCGTTTATTTTCTTTAAAATTAAATTTATGTATTTATAAAACATATGTTAATGTTTTAAGAAGATTGTGTTAGTTATATAAGCACTTTTATTTTTACCATGAGCTTTAGTTTGTATCTTTTCAATTTAGAAATTGCTTGTTTTACTCAAGCAAGAGTCAATTTATTTAATATGTAAACCCTCAATTATTTTATGTATTTTCTTGTATACAACATTTGATTTATGTGTCATGTCTATTGGTGTTATTGGTTCTTATGTTATAGATTTTGTTATATAATATTCACATGGATTTGGAGCTATACAAACCATGTATGCATATTTGCTGCACATTTCTGTTGATATTCGTGCATTGCTATTTCAATATTCTATAAATTTTATGTGTTACTTGTAATTGCTCAACACATGCATTACATTTTTGTATGAACACATTTACTGTACTTGTCACTTATACTATTATATACTATTATGCCTTGTATTCATGTATTTTGTAATTATGCAACACACATATTTCTATTGTATTTTATCATGTACTTTGTATCTATGTAAAACATATTATTGTACCCGCATCTATTGTCTATGATTATGCACCACGCATATATTTTTAAACATATTTTGTATTTGCATTTTACGATCATGTATTGCACATATATTATTATTCATGTTTGTGATTATGACATACATGTCATTACGTTTATATACTTGCAACTATTCAACAATGTATAATCTATTTTCGCATGTCAATTTATTTGTGAATTCTTGCAATTGTTTGGTATAGCATGCACTATCTAATTATTATATTACAGCGTTATGCTAAATCTATATTTTTATATGCATATAACTTTTGTAATAATCTTGTCTTGTCTATTCATTTTATATTCAATACTATTATGCATAAACCAGCTGGCCTTGACTGGTTTGGACTGTAAATCATGACTTGCATAAAATATATGCAATTTGTATCGGACCCATCAAGGGATGAGTCACCGATTATTCATTATCAAGCATTATCAGATTATTCATTATTCATGTTTTGTATTGTATACATCTTTGGTAATTCATGCACATTTATACTCATGTATAAATCAGTTTGCAAGCCATCTATGGCCTGTTTAACCTTATCATTATTATTAAGATTTTATCTCTGAACAGTTTAATGTTATAATATTGTTATCTAACATTTCAATGTCGATGATCAAAACAACCTACTGATGGTTGATATCTATTAGTAACAACGTACATGTTGTGTTTTCTTTATAATATCAATTATTAAAAAATGTATTATAAAAAATCTTTCGATTTTTGCGGGCAGTTATGGACAGTAATGTTGGTATTTAATGTTGGAATTGTATAATCGAAAGGTTGGCTAATCTGATCATGGTCCAGCCATGCTCGCTTCGGCGAACATGTCGTTACAGTGCTCCGAGCGTCCGATAGCAGCAGACGTGACTTACGCTTGTTGCTTCGGCTGTCATTCTAATTATTTTCATCACGACATATTATGTAGGCCTTAGGCCCTACAACATTTCATTTATGTAGCTTCAAGTGTTGCGTAATTGCGCCTCAATTTTATAATGTAATATTTTTTTAACCGAATGTGATCTTCCAGATTTCATAATGCGTACAAGGCTTAGTTAACCTTACGAATGCGAAATTAAATTGTAACATTTATAACTAAAAATTTATTAAACTACAGTCCGCTTACTCATCATTATTTTCTCCATCCTGGCAAATTTAATTCCACGAAAATATTAATTTACAAAACATTAATTCTTAACAACGGTAGTGTAAATGCCCAGTATGATTCCATACAGGCTACAACTTGCAAACCCCACTGCTAAGAAAGTTCCATGCACGGTTCCATGCAACGTTCCGAACGATAGTGTAAATGCTCAGTAAGATCCCATACAGACTACAACTTGCAACCCCCCATTGCTATGAAAATTCCATGCACGGTTCCATTCAACGTTCTGTACGATAGAGTAAATGCCCAGTAAGATTCCATGCAGACTACAACTTGCAACCCCCCCCTGCTAAGAAAGTTCCATGGACGGTTCCATGCAAGGTTCCGTACGTCCAGTAAGATTCCATGCAAACTACAACATGCAAACCTTCACTGCTAAGAACGTTCCTTGCACGGTTCCATGCAAGGTTCCGTACGGTAGTGTAAATGTCCAGTAAGATTCCATACAGACTACAACTTGCAACCCCCCACTGCTAAGAAAGTTCCATGCACGGTTTCATGCCAGGTTCCGTACGGTAGTGTAAATGTCCAGTAAGATTATATACAGACTACAACTTGCAACCCCCCACGGCTAAAAAAGTTTCATGCACGGTTCCATGCCAGGTTCCGTACGGTAGTGTAAATGTCCAGTAAGATTCCATACAGACTACAACTTGCAACCCCCCACTGCTAAGAAAGTTCCATGCACGGTTTCATGCCAGGTTCCGTACGGTAGTGTAAATGTCCAGTAAGATTCCATACAGACTACAACTAGCAACCCCCCACTGCTAAAAAAGTTCCATGCACGGTTCCATGCCAGGTTCCGTACGGTAGTGTAAATGCCCAGTAAGATTCCATGTAGACTACAACTTGCAAACCCCCACTGCTAAGAAAGTTCCTTGCACGGTTCCATGCTAGGTTCCGTACGGTAGTGTAAATGTCCAGTAAGATTCCATGCAAACTACACCTTGCAACCCCCACTACTATGAAAGTTCCTTGCACGGTTCCATGCCAGGTTCCGTACGGTAGTGTAAATGCCCAGTAAGATTCCATGCAGACTACAACTTGCAACCCCCACTGCTAAGAAAGTACCATGCACGGTTCCATGCAAGGTTCCGTACGGTAGTATAAATGCCCAGTAAGATTCCATACAGACTCTAACTTGCAACCCCCCACTGCTAAGGACGTTCCTTGCACGGTTCCATGCAAGGTTCCGTACGGTAGTGTAAATGCCCAGTAAGATCCCATACAGACTACAACTTGCAACCCCCCCTTGCTATGAAAGTTCCATGCACGGTTCCATGCAAGGTTCTGTACGATAGTGTAAATGCCCAGTAAGATTACATGCAGACTACAACTTGCAACCCCCCACTGCTAAGAAAGTTCCATGGACGGTTCCATGCAAGATTCCGTACGTCCAGTAAGATTCCATGCAGACTACAACATGCAAACCTTCACTGCTAAGAACATTCCTTGCACGGTTCCATGCAAGGTTCCGTACGGTAGTGTAAATGTCCAGTAACATTCCATACAGACTACAACTTGCAACCCCCCACTGCTAAGAAAGTTCCTTGCACGGTTCCATGCAAGGTTCCGTACGGTAGTGTAAATGTCCAGTAAGATTCCATGCAAACTACACCTTGCAACCCCAACTGCTAAGAAAGTAACATGCACGGTTCCATGCAAGGTTCCGTACGGTAGTGTAAATGCCCAGTAAGATTCCATACAGACTATAACTTGCAACCCCCCACTGCTAAGGAAGTTCCTTGCAAGCTTCCGTACGGTAGTGTAAATGCCTAGTAAGATTCTATGCAGTCTACAACTTGCAACCCCCACTGCTAAAAAAGTTCCATACACGGTTCAGTACGGTAGTTTAAATGCCCAGTAAGATTCCATACAGACTATAACTTGCAACACACACTGCTAAGAAAGTTCCTTGACCGGTTCCATGCAAGGTTCCGTACAGTAGTGTAAATGCCCAGTAAGATTCCATGCAGACTACAACTTGCAACCCCCACTGCTAAGAAAGTTCCATGCACGGTTCCATGCAAGGTTCCGTACGGTAGTGTAAATGCCCAGTAAGATTCCATGCAGACAACAACTTGCAACCCCCCACTGCTAAGAAAGTTCCTTGTACGGTTCCATGCAAGGTTCCGTACGGTAGTGTAAATGTCCAGTAAGATTCCATACAGACTATAACTTGCAACCCCCCACTGCTAAGAATGTTCCTTGCACGGTTCCATGCAAGGTTCCGACGGTAGAGTAAATGCCCAGAAAGATTCCATACAGACTACAACTTGCAACCCACCACTGCTAAGAAAGTTCCTTGCACGGTTCCATGCCAGGTTCCGTACGGTAGTGTAAATGCCCAATAAGATTCCATGTAGACTACAACTTGCAAACCCCCACTGCTAAGAAAGTTCCTTGCACGGTTCCATGCTAGGTTCCGTACGGTAGTGTAAATGTCCAGTAAGATTCCATGCAAACTACACCTTGCAACCCCCACTACTGTGAAAGTTCCTTTCACGGTTCCATGCAAGGTTCCGTACGGTAGTGTAAATGCCCAGTAAGATTCCATGCAGACTACAACTTGCAACCCCCACTGCTAAGAAAGTACCATGCACGGTTCCATGCAAGGTTCCGTACGGTAGTATAAATGCCCAGTAAGATTCCATACAGACTCTAACTTGCAACCCCCCACTGCTAAGGACGTTCCTTGCACGGTTCCATGCAAGGTTCCGTACGGTAGTGTAAATGCCCAGTAAGATCCCATACAGACTACAACTTGCAACCCCCCATTGCTATGAAAGTTCCATGCACGGTTCCATGCAAGGTTCTGTACGATAGTGTAAATGCCCAGTAAGATTCCATGCAGACTACAACTTGCAACCCCCCACTGCTAAGAAAGTTCCATGGACGGTTCCATGCAAGGTTCCGTACGTCCAGTAAGATTCCATGCAGACTACAACATGCAAACCTTCACTGCTAAGAACATTCCTTGCACGGTTCCATGCAAGGTTCCGTACGGTAGTGTAAATGTCCAGTAACATTCCATACAGACTATAACTTGCAACCCCCCACTGCTAAGAAAGTTCCATGGACGGTTCCATGCAAGGTTCCGTACGGTAGTGTAAATGTCCAGTAAGATTCCATGCAAACTACACCTTGCAACCCCAACTGCTAAGAAAGTAACATGCACGGTTCCATGCAAGGTTCCGTACGGTAGTGTAAATGCCCAGTAAGATTCCATACAGACTATAACTTGCAACCCCCCACTGCTAAGGAAGTTCCTTGCAAGGTTCCGTACGGTAGTGTAAATGCCTAGTAAGATTCTATGCAGACTACAACTTGCAACCCCCACTGCTAAAAAGTTCCATACACGGTTCCGTACGGTAGTTTAAATGCCCAGTAAGATTCCATACAGACTATAACTTGCAACAACCACTGCTAAGAAAGTTCCTTGACCGGTTCCATGCAAGGTTCCGTACAGTAGTGTAAATGCCCAGTAAGATTCCATGCAGACTACAACTTGCAACCCCCACTGCTAAGAAAGTTCCATGCACGGTTCCATGCAAGGTTCCGTACGGTAGTGCAAATGCCCAGTAAGATTCCATGCAGACAACAACTTGCAACCCCCCACTGCTAAGAAAGTTCCTTGTACGGTTCCATGCAAGGTTCCGTACGGTAGTGTAAATGTCCAGTAAGATTCCATACAGACTATAACTTGCAACCCCCCACTGCTAAGAAATTTCCTTGCACGGTTCCATGCAAGGTTCCGACGGTAGAGTAAATGCCCAGTAAGATTCCATACAGACTACAACTTGCAACCCACCACTGCTAAGAAAGTTCCTTGCACGGTTCCATGCAAGGTTCCGTACGGTAGTGTAAATGTCCTGTCAGATTCCATGCAGTCTACAACTTGCAACCCCCCACTGCTATGAAAGTTCCTTGCACGGTTCCATGCAAGGTTCCAACGGTAGAGTAAATGCCCAGTAAGATTCCATACAGTCTACAACTTGCAACCCCCCACTGCTAAGAAAGTTCCATGCACGGTTCCATGCAAGGTTCCGTACGGTAGTGTAAATGCCCAGTAAGATTCCATGCAGACTACAACTTGCAACCCCCCACTGCTAAGAACGTTCCTTGCACGGTTCCATGCAAGGTTCCGACGGTAGAGTAAATGCCCAGTAAGCTTCCATACAGACTACAACTTGCAACCCCCCACTGCTAAGAAAGTTCCTTGCACGGTTCCATGCAAGGTTCCGTACGGTAGTGTAAATGCCCAGTAAGATTCCATACAGACTACAACTTGCAACCCCCCACTGCTAAGAAAGTTCCATACACGGTTCCGTACGGTAGTTTAAATGCCCAGTAAGATTCCATACAGACTATAACTTGCAATCCCCACTGATAAGAATTTCCTTGCACGGTTCCATGCAAGGTCCGACGATAGAGTAAATGCCCAGTAAGATTCCATACAGACTACAACTTGCAACCCCCCACTGCTAAGAAAGTTCCTTGCACGTTTCCATGCAAGGTTCCGTACGGTAGTGTAAATGTCCAGTAAGATTCCATACAGTTTACAACTTGCAACCCCCACTGCTATGAAAGTTCCTTTCACGGTTCCATGCAAGGTTCCAACGGTAGAGTAAATGCCCAGTAAGATTCCATGCAGACTACAACTTGCAACCCCCACTGCTAAGAAAGTTCCATACACGGTTCCGTACGGTAGTTTAAATGCCCAGTAAGATTCCATACAGACTACAACTTGCAACTCCCCACTGCTATGAAAGTTCCTTGCACGGTTCCATGCAAGGTTCCGACGGTAGAGTAAATGCCCAGTAAGATTCCATGCAGACTACAACTTGCAACCCCCACTGCTAAGAAAGTTCCATACACGGTTCCGTACGGTAGTTTAAATGCCCAGTAAGATTCCATACAGACTATAACTTGCAACCCCCGCTGCTAAGAAAGTTCCTTGACCGGTTCCATGCAAGGTTCCGTACAGTAGTGTAAATGCCCAGTAAGATTCCATGCAGACTACAACTTGCAACCCCCACTGCTAAGAAAGTTCCATGCACGGTTCCATGCAAGGTTCCTTACGGTAGTGTAAATGCCCAGTAAGATTCCATGCAGACTACAACTTGCAACCCCGCACTGCTAAGAAAGTTCCTTGCACGGTTCCATGCAAGGTTCCGTACGGTAGAGTAGATGCCCAGTAAGATTCCATACAGACTACAACTTGCAACCCCCCACTGCTAAGAAAGTTCCTTGTACGGTTCCATGCAAGGTTCCGTACGGTAGTGTAAATGTCCAGTAAGATTCCATACAGTCTACAACTTGCAACCCCCACTGCTATGAAAGTTCCTTGCACGGTTAAATGCCAGGTTCCGACGGTAGAGTAAATGCCCAGTAAGATTCCATGCAGACTACAACTTGCAACCCCCACTGCTAAGAAAGTTCCATACACGGTTCCGTACGGTAGTTTAAATGCCCTGTAAGATTCCATGCAGACTACAACTTGCAACCCCCCACTGCTAAGAAAGTTCCTTGCACGGTTCCATGCATGGTTCCGTACGGTAGAGTAGATGACCAGTAAGATTCCATACAGACTACAACTTGCAACCCCCCACTGCTAAGAACGTTCCTTGTACGGTTCCATGCAAGGTTCCGTACGGTAGTGTAAATGTCCAGTAAGATTCCATACAGACTATAACTTGCAACCCCCCACTGCTAAGAATGTTTCTTGCACGGTTCCATGCAAGGTTCCGGCGGTAGAGTAAATGCCCAGTAAGATTCCATACGGACTACAACTTGCAACCCCCCACTGCTAAGAAAGTTCCTTGCACGGTTCCATGCAAGGTTCCGTACGGTAGTGTAAATGTCCAGTAAGATTCCATACAGACTACAACTTGCAACCCCCCACTACTAAGAAAGTTCCTTGCACGGTTCCATGCAAGGTTCCGTAAGGTAGTGTAAATGTCCAGTAAGATTCCATACAGTCTACAACTTGCAACCCCCACTGCTAAGAAATTTGTCTCACAGGACGTTTTGCACTTTGTGTTAAACATTTCGCACTCTATGTATTTTTCCTTATGTTGGAATACTTCTAGCGCTTTTTATAGGCCTTCTGTGATGTATTTCCAATCTTCAGTATTCTTTTACCACAACTCGATTGCATGTTTAGATGGAAAAGGATCATGTCTCATAAGATTAATATAATGCCTATGTTCTCCTATAGCAGAGGCAACACATTCACCATTTTGTAAAATGTCTTAAAGGCTGCAGCATGTCTTAACGGAAGCAGTTATCAATCAATCTCGTTACGGAAATTTTCCCAACGAATCAAATATTCCAGTTCTTTCCTCACGTTAACTACTCGAAAAAAAATTAAAAAAATTGAAGAAAGCATTTAAATTTTTATATTAAAAATGTTTTATTATTTTACAAATATTTTTAAAAAATCCATAACTTAATCTTAACAGGGGCGGATCCAGCAAACAGTTTTGGGGGAGGAAAGTGTTGACTTTGGAGAGGAGTTTGAAAAGTTACATCATTCTTTAAAGGTCTAAAGTATAAATTATAGAAACGAGTGAAGATAAACTACAGTTTGCCATTACCAACATAATACATTTATTACTGTATAAGTATTAATTCACATTTGTATTTGTTAGTGCATTGTTCTTTTAATGATACTCATGTACAGTTTAAAATAAACACTGCTCATTTAAGTTATGTATTAAACAAAAATTATGCACGCTGGTAAGGTGCAGTTACAATAAATGTAAAGTAATTTTAGAGTAAAACCGTGAACCTACATATGTGATATGCTTTTTGAATCATTTTCACAATCACAAGACGACAAAAACTTTCCTGTGAAGTGACCATTTCGCGAGGGAAATTTCCCCCATTTCCCCTCCGTGGATCAGCGCCTGATCTTAACATCTGTAATAACATAATTGGCTCAATTAGAGTATGTTTCAAAATGTCTTTAATTTTTAAATGAATTAGTATGGATGATTGTGTTACAGAATTTTATTGCGAGGAACTAGTAATCTATGGTAAATAACTGTAAATTCCTTACAATTGTGGGTCAAAAACGGAATGTCTTATAAAATATGCTAAAACAAGTTGAAATTTTACAGAAAAAGGACAACAATTTGGAGGTTGAAACGTTCGGTGTTATTTGTAACGTTTGTAAACGTGGTTTTCACGCGAGAAAGTGTTGACATTACACATTCTGACAATAAAATTGTCCTTGTGTGCGGCACAAAGAGAGAGAGAGAGAGAGAGAGAGAGAGAGAGAGAGAGAGAGTGAGAGAGAGAGAGAGAGTGAGAAAGAGAGAAGCATTTCTCAAGAATATGTAAACGCATTGAAAAATATTTTGTTAATAATAAATAATAAGCTGTGACTATGAATAAAAGAGTTGGTAGTTGTGAAACGAACATTTTTAAAATACGATGTCAAAACCACAATTCTGTTCAGTAAAGCGCGATTGAAGGAAGGCTCAGCGATCTTTTGTCATGCATTGTTTCGCAACGGAATCTTGATCTGACTGACGCAAGGGTTACGCTGCATACCTACAGTATTATGTGTACTCAGGTGTTCCCCGCGATACGTATCTCTGCAAACATCGTCTATCATCTTCTTACGTCACCGGCACTTAGCGGCTGTGATTATTTTCATTAGCGTGAATATCAGAAACCTCGTTTCCAGGTGTTGAAGACGGTCATTTACACGGAAGATTAGTATCAAATATTCGACATGAAATGTAAATTTAATGCCAAAAAGTTTAACAATTCGTCATGAATATGTTTAAATATTCATCAGATGACACTCAGCCAAACGAACACCGTTTTTTATAGTGTACAAAACTAATATTAACTTCCTTCTTTATTTACTTTCAACATTTTACCCTTTTGTTCTTCCCGTTTATTCCCTTTTTATTCTTTTTCGGTTCTCCTTGTTTTATGGGAGTAAAGAGCTTTTTATCACTCGAGTTTATATTCCAATATTTCCCCAACAAAGTACAGCAGATCACTGTCATATTGACGTCTCTATTCTAAATACAGCGATAATGTAATATATATCTCCTATAATGTCACCTAGAACACTTGACAAGTTTCCATAGCCTAATACCAAGCATCCATATACACAGCAGCCGTCTTCCAGTACCTTCCAGGAAGAGGCCATGGGTATCACCATAAACGATTAACTGGACGTGACAAGGCAAATAATGTCAATTCCAATTGTGATTCGAGTGATATCAGAAGCCACGTGACATTGGCCAGCTTTTCCAAACAAGCCACGGTACTTTGGGTAGACTCCAACTTAAGAACTGTATACCCACCCTCTGTCCTATACAAACGCTTCAAATTCATCGCTGTTCCTCAGTGGTAGAAACGTCCCTCTGCGTTCGTTTGTGTGCGTGGTATAATGACGCACCGTTAAAACGGGAAATATACTACAAACAATTTCTAGAATGCACAGTGGCCTTTGTCGTCTAGGGATAAACACGTCGAATATCTGTGAAGCCTACAAGTAAAAAAAAAAGAAACCTAGATCTCATCACGAGTGCTGCCAACACTTACCAAGGAAAACTTAATTACCTGCACAGCCTGGAAGACCTACTCAGTTTTGGAAATTTCAACATTTTTTGACCCCAGAACCAAAAATGGGATGAAACATGTTTTAAATTGTAAAAATCCAGCCGGATATTTTAACACAAATTTGATTGTTTGAAATTTTTAGGGTTTATTGTATGATTGCTGTACAATTGTTAATTTACTAAACAAGAAAATAGAAAAATAGTTCCATTTTTATGACAATCGGAAAATCATCTATTATCAATATTTATCCAATAATAAATGTCCTCGTTCAAAATAGTGAGAAAGTTCTGCAGCTCTGGGAGCATAGTCGTTATTATTTCAGTTCTTTTTATCATTGGAACACGGTACCGTGGGATCTTAGAGTACCTATGAGCCCGGCAGGAGAGACAAGCATCAGAACAACGGATGTACGGCTACCTGGTAGTTTCTCAGAAGGACAAAAGACAAGTTTCTGGTTACCTAAAACCGGAGGGCTCTCGGATGGATAGGATAGATCTATGGTAACTTGTACAAAAAACGCAGTGTGCCTTCCTTCAGTTAGGGGGTTTGCGACTGTTTCATGTAAAATAACGATCACTGGAAACTTCGCTAATGGCTTTGGAATGGATGGCTTACAGAATAGTGACTCTATCCTATATTATGCTCTTTTTGTAGTGTTGACGTTAGTGGCGACAGAGACAAAGGAACAGAGATACCAAACAGCGGAGATGAAATTCTTTAGACGAATTAAAAAATATACGAACGAGGAAAGGCGAAGAAACGCAACCACACGGAATAAGTTGAATGTGGGACTACTAGAAGAGAAACTGCAGAGAAATAAGGCAAATTCGGAAAGAACTCCTAACCAAAACATATGTGAACCGCACACCAAGAATGCTGCTTTGTTATAAAAGCCTGAGGGAAATGCAGCAATGGGAGTCTTTTGAAACTTTTGGTGAACCGGATCAGGTCCAGTGGCCTAAACCGAAATTAGACACCTTGACGCTTTATTTTTATTTATTTACTACATCACATAATGACCGATTGTTTTGGTGTTATTAGCACTTAAAATACGTCAGAATACATATGAAATATAACTACACAAACAATAGGCCTTAACACAATCGGGTTACGCCACGGCGAAGCACTGTTAACACAAAAACGTTACTCCCCTTTTAGTTGAAAGATGTAATAGAAACCTTGACAAAACAATCTGTAAGAGACAATTAAAATTATTATCATGGCCGGCATTGTTGTTTCAACGAATTAACAGTTCAATTGTTGCGATTATTATTGGGAACAATGCACTGCGACAACGCACTCCAACAAAGAATCGAATCAAAGTGAATTACTTAAAGGTCGCACTGACAGAGCGTGTTGAAACTTGTGATTAGGTACGTGAATGACCCATTGTTGCGGTCGGTCAACTGTAATTATGGCAATTACGTAAACTTTTTTTAGTAATATATACTCGTGTGGTGACAGCGCAGACTGTACAGATCCGTTTACGGGAGTAAATCAAAGCGTAACTCGCTCTGAAAAGGTTAAGCGTTGGCGGTATAATTTCGCAAACTGAAATTGTTGGTTACATTTATATAATCCGTTGCAAATACGGCGGGGAATGAAAATATAATAATGTGACGGGAGAATCTGAAACCGCAACAATGCAGACTAGATCACATTGGCCCCTGCAGACTCAGATTTCAACACTCGACAATCGTTATTGTAAAGCGTTACAACGTGCGGCGACGTTTCCTGTTAACTAATTTTTTTCGTTGTTAGGAGAAGACGTACCTTTTTGAGACACAAAATTGCAAAAGATTCTTTTATCTCAAAATATTTTGCGGCTCGTTCTTCCTCTTCTTCTTCTTCTTCAGCGGCGCGACAACCCATTACTGAGTCAAGGCCTCCTTTAACAGCCTCCGCTAGTTGCCCCGGTGAAGTGCGGCTGGTCTCCAGTTCCGGGTTCCAAGGATATGGCGCGCGTCATAGTTCACACCGTCTTCCCAACGCAGTTTGGGTCTACCAACTCTCCTGGTGCCATAGATCTCTTCTGGGTATTTCATTCTCGCCCGTTCTGATCACATGGTCCAGCCCACCTGAGTCTACCAAGTTTTATAATTATCACAATATCTGGTTCGTTCAGAAGAGTGTTCAGTTCTTGGTTGTTTCTTTTCCTCCATTCACCTCCCACGCGTATTGGACCAAAAATACTGCTGAGGATATTGCGTTCATGAACCAGCAGGCTTGACTCAGACTTTCTAGAAATGGTCCAGGTCTCAGAAACAAGGGTGAGAACTAGGCTGTTACGTCTTCGACGCTCTCGAAATATTCTTGAGTTGATCTTACAACGTGTGTTGATGAGTTGGCTGGTATGATATGAAATAAAGTAGTGGACTGTATTTTTTTGAATTAACTGTTTATTGAAGTTTATATGAAAATGATTGCATGGCACGTGCAGTGTAGCGCGGCATACATTGCCAAAGTAGAATTAAATTAAGTATTGAAAGGCATAATAATAAATTGAAGCGGAATTTGCCAAAGTAGTAATGAATTAAGCACTGAAAAGCATAATAATAAGTTGAATTGGAATATTCCGGTATGAAGGAATTACATAGCCGCGGCGAATGAAGGCTTGTTGTCCGTTCAGAGTTTAACAGTTAACTAACTAGACTGCTGCGGGCGTAGTGGGACACGCTGGCAGCAGTTTAGCGGGGGGGATGACGTCACTGCACGAGCCCGCCGTTACATATGCAGATATTGAAAGGTACAAAGTTTAACATACTGCCCGCACAAAATCGGGTGATCTTGCAGTTTGAGTTATTATATGAACAGTGCATCATAAGTGTCAATACATAGTAATACATAAGAATATGAGAATAAGACAGACATAATAATTGACAGTACATAATAATAGAATAACGACACCAAAAATTCAGTGACACAATAATATGATAATACAAAAGACATAATAATTGACAGTACATAATAATAGAATAATAACCCCAAAAAATTCAATAACACATAATAATATGATAATACGAAAGACATAATAATTGACATTGCATAATAATAGAATAATGACCCCAAAAATTCAATAATACATAATAATATAATAATAAGAAAGACATAATAATTGACAGTACATAATAATAACATAATGACACCCAAAATTCAATAATACGTAATAATATGATCATACGAAAGACATAATAATACAACAATAAAAAGGCATAATAATAATAAAATAAGAATAACAAATGGCAAGCATGCGATCGCCCGGGGTATGTCCCGGGCATGAAGCACGAGAATGCGATAAAAGTTTAAGTCAATAATACATGTCGTTTGAAAGTTAGTGTAATTAATCTGATGTCACTGGAAGTGGGCATAATTTGTGAATGGGCCTACGTAGGATGCCGTTTGCGGTGCGAACATCCGCAACGCACACTAGGGAATCCTGAACCAAATGGACCTTGGTGACTACACCGCGTTTCCACTGCAGGGCGGGGGGAATTATCTTCCAAAATAAGGACGAGTTGTCCGGGAGCCAAATTTTTTGACTGGAGACGCCATCTGTTGCGTTGTTGCAACTGGTGCAAATAATCCCTTGACCACCTCTTCCATATAGAGTGGGTGAATCTTTGCAGCAGCTGCCATCTACCCAAACGACCAATTTTGACTTCGGAATAGTCAGGTTCCAGGAGTGAAGTGAGTGGAGAACCAACCAAGAAGTGCGCTGGAGTCAAAGGCTCGGGATCCCCAGAGTCATTTGAGATGCCGAACAAGGGGCGTGAGGTGAGGCATGACTCTATTTGAGTTAAAATGGTGTAATACTCTTCAAACGTGAGAATGGTTCTGCCGACAACGCGCCGCAAATGAAACTTGACGCTCTTGACTCCACTCTCCCACAGGCCACCGAAATGAGGTGCTGACGGGGGAATAAAGGACCATTTGATTCCTTGGGCGCTGGTAAAGTCCTGGGTAGTCTGTTCAAATTCGTTTGATTGGAGACGTTTGTATAAGTCGTGAAGTGTACTACTAGCACGACGAAAATTTGTACCATTGTCAGAAAATATCTGTGAAGGGATACCTCTTCGAGCTATAAACCGTCTTAAGACTGCTATGAAAGCGTCTGAGGTGAGATCTGAAACTAATTCAAGGTGAATGGTCTTAGTGGCCATGCATATAAATAGAGAAATATAAGCCTTTGACATCGATTTGGAACGCTGCCCGCCCTGACGTATAAATACAGGACCGGCGTAGTCGACTGCACATTGAGAAAATCGCTTAGCAGGAGTAACTCGGGAAGAGAGCAATTGTCCTAATAATTGGCTTGAGCCCATAGCACGGAATCGAAAGCAAGTGATGCATTTGTGTGTTACTGAACGTATGTACGATTTATCATTAATTATCCAGTATTTCCGCCGTAGAGAGTACTGAGTCAATTGTACCCCAGCATGAAGTAGACGAAGATGCTCGCCTTCTATGATTAGTTTACTGAGATGAGAATGTGGGTAGAGTATGATTTGGTGTTTGCTATCATAGGTGAGCTGGGAGTGCTGAAGGCGTCCGCCCACGCGTAATATCCCCGTATTGTCCAGAAAGGGGTTAAGTGAAAGAATTTTGCTATTATTAGGGATAGAGCATTGTGCCTCAAGTTCCTTGATTTCGATATTAAAGTGCGATCGCTGGGACTGGCGAATAAAAATCAAAAGTGTACCATGTAGTTCATGGGAAGCTAAAAAAGAAGTGTTTCTATCAGCTATGGGAAGCCTAGAGTTCCGAATGAATCGAAGGCAGTAAGAAAATACGCGAAGAAGTTTTGAAAGCGAAGAGTAGTTTTCAAAGTAATTAGGCGTAGATGAAGTGGCAACCAGTGCGGTTTGGACTTGTTTACGTTTTTCTTGCTCAAGCTCGGGATGAGTGCAGGGTGAATGGGCATCGAAAGCACTGGTGGGCCATGATGATGACTCATTGGACAACCAGGATGGACCATACCACCAAACCAGGATGGACCATACCACCATTGTGGGTGTCAGTGTAAAAAGCGGGGTAGACAACCACGCGATAGGATGTCAGCAGGGTTGTCATGTGAGGAGACATGATGCCAGGTCCCCTTTGCAGTGAGTCGGTATATCTCCGCAACGCGGTTGGAGACAAATAACTTCCACCTGGAAGACTGCTGGCGAATCCAGTGTAAGGCGATCATTGGGTCGGAGTAAAAATACAATTCGTCAAATTTATAACTCACAGCGTTTACAACCTTGGAAACCAACTGAGCCAATAAGAGACAGGCGCAAAGTTCAAGTCGGGGTAATGTTACATGCTTTAAGAGGGCGACTATAGATTTAGAGCATATTAAGTTTGATGAAATGATGTGGTTTGAACACACCGTTAGCACATAAATGCAGCACGCGTAACCCTTTACTGACGCGTCGGCAAACCCATGGAGCTGAAATGAAATGATTTGGGAATTATTTAAATTCTTTACGGATCTTGGAATCTTAAAATAAGTGTCTGATATCAGCTGAGCATAAAGCTCTACCCATTGATTAGATAATGAGTCTGACAGGGGGTCGTCCCAACTTGTTCCCGTTAACCACAGTATCTGCATGAAATGTTTGCACCAAAATGTAACCGGGCCAATAAGTCCCAATGGGTCGTAAATTCCGGCGATAACAGATAATACCCTTCACTTGTTAAATACCTCCACTTCGAAATTTCTTTGGAAACTATATACGAAACTATCATCGTTAATGTCCCATTGAATACCCAAAGTACGTACAGTTTGATTCTTGTTAAAGTCAAGGGAAGAGTTGGCGTGTGATGTTATAATGGTTTGATCATTGGAAAACCACTTGTGCAAAGTAAACCTGTATTGACTTAATAAATTTGTAATGTCGGACTTCATTTGCGATAAAATGTGTGGGTTATCTGAACATGTCATGAGATCGTCCACATATAAATCGTTTGCGATAGCAGAACAGGCTATAGGGTGTTGAGTTTTGTTTTCCTGGGCTATTTGTGCCAAGTATCTTGTGGCCAGAAATGAAGCGCTTGCAGTCCCATATGTG
Organism: Magicicada septendecula; assembly: GCA_034769895.1. Lineage (NCBI taxonomy): Eukaryota > Metazoa > Arthropoda > Insecta > Hemiptera > Cicadidae > Magicicada > Magicicada septendecula. The sequence goes on from CM068373.1 coordinate 150,789,866, forward strand.
ACTGGCCTCAAGGCGTAGTGTTGAAGTTCCCTATGGGGGGCGTCGCACCAAACAATTCATTGCAAATTAGAATCCCTGGGAGTAACTAAAATTTGACGGTACATTTTTTCAATGTCCGAAATGAGGACGTATCGGTGCGTTCGAAACCGAGACATAATCGAAAAAAGATCCTGCTGGATCGTCGGACTAACCATCAATGTGTCGTTCAATGACAAATTATTTGTTGTTTTAGCAGAGCCGTCGAAAACAACTCGCAATTTGGTGGTTATACTAGAGCCCTTAAAAACCGAATGGTGCGGTAAGTAGAAGGTGTCTGACTTATTGACTGACAAATCTTAAGAATCAAGCAAAGACATGTGACCCAGAGTTAAATATTCCTGCATGAATTTACCATAGTCTTTATGAAGAGCACGGTTCTGCTTGAACTTAAGTTCCAGTGATTGAAATTTGCGAATAGCTCCGGGAAGAGAATCGCCCAAATGAGAGTTGTATCCCCTGCGAGGTAGGGACACCACAAATCTACCACTATTATTGCGGAAAGTGTTAGCGATAAAATGACTTTCGCATTCTGAGTCCCCAACTTAGGGAGTACGGACTCCAACGTCCTCCAATTGCCAGAAGTCTTTTAATTGCGATTAAATGGCAATGAAATGTTATCTTCGCACGCTATAAATGATGAAACAGGTTTTGTCATGTCGACATTAAAAGGCAGGTTACCAGCGAGGATGAATCCCAATTTTGTCTCCTGTATTATGGGAAAGTGTGGGCTGCGGATGAATTTGATTGGTTCAATCAATTGTAAATAGTACTGGGCACCAAGTAATATGTCGATTTGTGAAGAAACGTTTAGTTGCGGGTCTGCTAAGAATCTGTTTTGGTATATTTAAGGATGAAATATTAAACGATTGTGCAGGGAGATTATTCGTAATACTGGGAAGCACAGCGCAATGCACGTACAGATTGAAATCCTTATAACGAGAATTCAGCCTTACCCTTGTACTAAAGTCAGCTTAACATAAGGAATTGTTTATACCAGTGATGGGTAGTTGAGACTTGGTTAATTTTAGACCCATGCGGCGTGCGAAACTCATGGTACAGAAGTTTGCTTGAGATCCTGAATCTAATAGAATCCTTACTGGATGCTTCCTACCGGCTTGGTCCGTTGTCATGCAGACAGCGTTGGATAACAGAATAGATTTGTTTGTTTGTAATTGGAGGGAAAATTGATTGTTGCCCCTGTTTGAAGTGTTGCTGCCTGATATGTGAATCATTGTATGATGTCGTTTAGAACATGTCCTACAAGAAAATTTGGAAGGACAGTGTGAGGGCTCATGGCCTGGACGCATGCAATTTAAACAAAGTTTGTATTTGAGTAAAATGTTTTTTCGCTCAAAGGGAGATATAGCCACGAATTGTGGGCATTCAGACAGTCTATGTTTACCGCGACACAGCTGACAAATGTTGTTGTTGATATGAGTATGAAATGTTGACCTAGTGAGCTCAACGGGTTTAATAGTCTTGCGATAGGGAATCTTATCGCTAACTTGTGTTCTGTTTGCTGAACTGGTCGAGGCGCCGACGTTTTGCATTAATTGCCTTCTACCACTTAAAAATTTAATAAAATTGTTGAAATTAGGGAATCGCTCGTCGGATAGACTTTCCTTCCATAGTCGACATGTCTGGTTATCGAGTTTCTGGGTTAAATATTGAACAAAAATATTTTCAAAAGTATTTACAGGTAAACTCAATGAATTCAAAGCGTTTATATTTGCGGTGATTTCGTCAATAAATTTTGAAATGCCAACCATGGACTCTTGCTGAATGGACTTCATGCCCAAGACATTCCCTATATGATACGCTGAGACAATCAATTTACTATCATACCTGGCCTTCAGTAGCTCAATGGCTACCGCATAATTATCATGGGTGATTGGGAGAGACTTTATTACATTTAAGGCCTCGTCCCTTAGTGAAGAATGTAGATAATGCAATTTCTGGATGTCCGTCAGGTCCGTTCTGACGTGTACTAACTCCAAGAACATGTTGTAATACTGCTGCCAATCAATAATGTTGCCTGAGAAGCAGGGCAATTTAATTGGCTCTAACTGAATAGGGGATGTTTTCATTGGCGTAACTTCCGCTTGATTTAATGGTTTTGTGTTCACCTCTTCTACACGTTCTAATTAATTGTGCAGCTTGCACTCAATAGTGCAGAGATCATCCTCTGTCTGAACCCTGTCACTTACCGATGTGAAATCAGATTTATAAGCCTCAATTTGGGTCTGAATTTCATCATACCTCGCGGACAACTCCATCAAGTGACGAAGTTTTTTTTTAAAGCATGGTCCGCGAAGGTATTTATACGGGATATAGAGGCTTTAATTGTGCCACGTTTTTTAATTAAAGCTTTCACATCAGTCATGATTGAACTGCAAGCTGTGATTCGAAACCGATAAATAAATACAGAACAGGTGAACAATTAATGCAATTTGAGTACTTTACCAAATTCTAATATAATGCGGCAGCCAGTGAGTGGTATACAACTTAATCTAATTCCTTATTATAATATGTACTTATTACTTTTTTTTAAATAGTTACATGAAAATTGTTTGAAAATATGACTCATTTAAAAATAAAAATATACATATAGCTTCATTCCATTATTTAAGTTTCTGACTGATTTCTTGTAAAATTGTATAAGTGAAAATTTATGTGAAAATACAGGTCTATAGCCACTTGAAACTAATTTCTGTTTATATAAAAATTACTTTGTAAATATTACTGATTTTTACTGTACGTAAAATTATATAAGTGAAAAACTAGGAGAAATACAAATTCATAGTCACTTGGATTATGAGAGTCCTCGGCAGGTTTAAGATGGCTCCGTTGCCTGTCGTTTCCTTGTCGATCCTGTCCGGCTGGCCTTGGATTGGTGGCGCAGGTCTTGTTTCCGCTTGTCGGGTGATGTTTGAAATTGTAGCTCTCTGTGCAGGCTTGAAGTTCTAATTTTCACTGATGAATGACAAGTGACGATGAATTGGAATATCTTGCGGTCTTAGAGATGATGTCCTGTAGAAGCTTGTACGGCCAAGTATGAAGTTTTTTTTTTGTTGAAAGTAATGAGTGTATGCTCACGGCCAGCAATTTCACGTTTGAGAAGATTCGGGCTTGAACAAAATGTTGTTTGGGCCCATTAAATGAAATATAGATCCGAATCCCTATCCGGCCCGGAGGACCAAATGGTACGTCTTCGACGCTCTCGAAATATTCTTGAGTTGATCTTACAACGTGTGTTGATGAGTTGGCTGGTATGATATGAAATAAAGTAGTGGACTGTATTTTTTTGAATTAACTGTTTATTGAAGTTTATATGAAAATGATTGCATGGCACGTGCAGTGTAGCGCGGCATACATTGCCAAAGTAGAATTAAATTAAGTATTGAAAGGCATAATAATAAATTGAAGCGGAATTTGCCAAAGTAGTAATGAATTAAGCACTGAAAAGCATAATAATAAGTTGAATTGGAATATTCCGGTATGAAGGAATTACATAGCCGCGGCGAATGAAGGCTTGTTGTCCGTTCAGAGTTTAACAGTTAACTAACTAGACTGCTGCGAGCGTAGTGGGACACGCTGGCAGCAATTTAGCGGGGGGGATGACGTCACTGCCCGCGCCCGCCGTTACATATGCTGATATTGAAAGGTACAAAGTTTAACATAGGCGGATCAGTGTTTTATACAGAAGGAGCTTCATGCTCCTGGCAATTGTTCTGCACTAGAACAGTGGTCTGAGACCAAAGAAACACCTATTAACTGAGGTGATTCTTCTCTTTATTTCTTCTGTTGTTTCCCCATCGGAGTTAACAAATCTCCATCGGAGTTATTTCCCCATCCTAAATTAACAAAGTAGTTGACTTTTTCGAAGGAATAGATGCCAATTTGGACACGCTCTCCTTCTCTAGCTTCCTGCCCTGTGACCATGTATTTTGTCTTGCTTTCGTTTATTATGAGACCCAGCCTTGCGACTCGTTCACTTTAAGAAAATATAATATAATATTGAATACGTAAAAGTTCATTATAATGTAAAAAATAAATAAATAAAGTGATAAATAAATAAAGTGACGCGTGAACGTCTTAAAACGCAGCCAGAATGTCATTTTATGAATCAAACGAGTGGACGAACGCGTACAATTTCAAGTGACAAAATGTTCACTTGAAACTTATTTGTTATGGTCAATCGCAAATAATCACTACAAATTCCAACACGCCCTACCTGAAGCAGTTATAGAGGCTAACAAACATAAATAAATAAATGTATATTTATTATAATAAAATAATATTTATAATCTTGTTTTAATAATACATACTAATAAATAATAATAAGTTAAATCTAAAAATAAGAAAATTATTCTTGTTAAAAATATAAAACATTATTTATTATTAATATTAAAGTAACAAGAATAGTGTGAGCTATTATGAATATAAATGAATACAAAATAAATATAAATTTATTTATTTATCTAATCAAGATATGTTTAGCAAATCTGCTACAGTAAACGGTGATAAGTATGATTAGTACTAGATAATAATTTATGAAAACAGACCTAATTGATTTTTAGGTAATACTATCTAAATTTAGTTAATTTTATTTGGCTAATGGTTCAAAAAGTTAGCAGATGTACCAAAAAACACCATGTATGATTACTAAAGGAAAAATTTTAAAGTTTTTAAAACTTTGTTATATAAACATACAACTTATTATTATGTGGCAATAAATCTGGTAGGACAAACTAGTATAAGAATAAGGAACGTGTAGCCTATAAAAAGGTTTAGCTTTGTATTTATTACAGATTTTTTAAAAATAAAAATCTACCTGGATCTGAAAAACAGTGACTTTCGGAAACGCTGATTTAAAGACTGAAAAGACTTTCGCCAGTATATCCCTAAACTCCACTTAAACATTAACTTTCACTTTCATTTTTTTCTAATTTCCTCTTTAACAATCTACTTCTTGCTCTTTGTTTCTCATTTTGTTCTTGTAACCCCTTATCAGCTTTTCATATATACATTCTTCGTTGTAAGTTTCAGTTCTTCAACCGAAAATGTCCGGGATTGACCTGAAATCTTTGAACAAGATCATTTTCCACTTCATTAGAACCATTATTAACAAATGTTAACTGCATTTGTGACCCGAACGTTTGTGATTTGCAGTTTGCAAATAGTTTTCGGGAATCTTTGCCATAACAAAACTACGGAATTTATTTGGGATCTGAGTCTCCGTAAGGGATAAAATCATGAAAATTATCTTAAAATCTATTTTTAATTTTACAGCTATAGACAATTCTTCCTGTTTAAAAAGATGTGTGTTTGTGTACAATGTACTTCTCTTTTCCAACGTATGAGAATATATATGTACTTCATGCGACGCCACCCATTAACCCACTAAACTTGCAAATATTTGAAAATTAATGATACAGTAAGGGTTATGGAAGAAATAAGACTATACTGGAAAGAAGTCAGAAAAGCAGTGAAAATAAAAGGCATATAAAAAGAAAGAAAGATGAGAGTAACGTAAAAGTAGTGTGCAGTGCAGCGAATTAAACAATTTTAAACTTAAAACATAATTTTCGTAAGTGTAGCCTATATTTTTTATATTTAGTTATACATAACATTGCTTTGAAAAATATTATAGAAGTGGGCTTTTACCTTACAGTATCGACTATACAAGACCCTCCATTGACACTAAAATCCAATGTAAATTTGGCATGTTTAAAAAAAAAGGATTTTATTAAGCGTATTAAAAAATCAAAATAGGCCTACTTATTTTGATCAGTATTGTATTTTTTACGTTTGTTTATAATGTTCTGTATTATCTTAGATGTTAGGGGAAAAAGTTTCACAAATACATCTTGAATGAGTCTTGAAACGAAAGAAAGGTAAAGCCCATTTAATTGAGGTGAGACAGACTTTCACGACTTGGTTAGTCCTTTAAAATCTTCTCTCCAGCTTTCCCTTAGTACGCTGGGTATCTTTCGGCTGAAACTTGCCTGGGGTTCTCTGTTCCACTGTGCTTTGAGCTTGTCCATATCAAATGTGGGGTGTAACACAAACTACTACTTTTGGGCAAAATTGAGTTTCTTGTAAGATCTCTGTACTTGAGGTATCCAAGAGAACCAGGTTAAGGAATGATGGTATAAAAAAAACGCCATCGAAATTTACAACCCGAGCGACAGGATCAAGGAATACAGACAGAGCTGGAAGGGAGGATCATGTGCAAAGTACACATCAGGTCAGACTACCTAAGCAAATGACGTTTCATCTTCCCAGGGGAAAACCGCAACATCGGAAGACAGAGGAAAACATGGTCAGATCAATGAGTGCACAACGAACTGTAAGGTCCAAGGCCTGACGACGAAGACATTTTCTTGTACTCTTAAAGTCTTTAAGTACTCCAGTTCAATGCTCTTTTTGATACTAAAATCGTATTAAATTCAAGTAGCCAACAAATTAGCAGTTTAAGTGTGTAAAACTGGAGTTAGAAACAAAACAACCATTGTCTGGTGTGGTTGGTTTTTCGGTGACCATACAATGAATCTGTACCATAAGTGCTTGCATATGTGTTTGTGACAGGACAGGAAATGCACAGTTTAATTCTTTATTTACTAATTACATTATTTTTACATCATTAACATAGACGTGAAGCAATAACACTGATTTGATAATAGTTTTGTGAAGGACGCAGTAACCTCGTACATACCTACTCCTACAACATCTGATTGCCTTTGTACACCTAATTACATATCTGCACGCAAAGTCGGAAAATTAACATCCAAGACTAGTATAATTTTGCGCCAGTTATCTATAATTTGTGCATTACAAATTAATGTTATTACGGACATGACTGAAAATGTAATAACACTAAACGCCGGCGCGATTGACCTTTGGTGAAATATTTTCTTGTATTTCTTCTTCTTCTTTTTGTCTCTCTAGGCGTATATCGGGCCTATGTGACACTACATTTTGTTTTTAGCTGTCATAGCAAATTTTCTACGAGTGTTCTGTGTATTTTGTTATCGCCCCTTTTCAGGTTGTCCTTTATTGTTTGTTACAGGCTGCAAAAGATTTCGGCGTTTACACTATATTTTTATTCGAATGGCGTTACAACACAGTATGGGTTTTAGCCTCTTCAACGATTTTTCTCCATTCAGCTCTTTCATTACATAGTCTCCTCTATCTTCTTAACCCCCATATCCCTCAGATCCTTCTCAACATCTTCGGTCCATCTCTTCCTTGCCCTTTCTCTTCATCTTCTACCTACTGGTCACCATTCTAGAAATTTTCTGGAATTCTGTGTTGTTCCATCCGCACTGTGTGCCCCAGCCAGGCTATCTTTCTACTCTTTATAAACTTTACCACATTAGTTCCACGTATTAGGTAATTCATTTTGTGATTCCTTAGTATTCTCCATGAGTCATCGGTATTTTGCAGTGGTCGAAACATTTATCTCAGTATTTTTCGTTCGAATATTCTTAGATACAGTTCTTATTTTTTTACGTTAATACCCAAGTTTGTAAGTATTTACAAGTATGTTTCTGTATATTTTTAATTTTGACGATTTGCTCAGTTCTTTCGACTTCTCTAATTTTGACTAGGCACAATAATATCGGTTACCACTAACGACTCTCTTGCCTGGATATCACTGACTGTGGTGTTAGTGTAGTTGTGAGCCTATGTAGGAAAATTCACTTGCGTGTTCAAGTCATGAATATCTCATAGTAGAGGTTGTCTATTGTACGGTTTTCTTGTTATTTCCGTGTATATAGTTTTATTATCATTTATTTTCAGTCTCCTGTCCATTGTTCCCCTATCTATATTAATTACAGCTTCTTTCAAAGAGTTTTTGTTTGTACTTATAATGGCTACGTCGTCAGTGTAAACAAGAATTTGCGTTCCTTTTGTTCGTACATGTCACCTAATTACCATCTTGTTGATTACTGTTTTTTACTTTTACTTTTCTTTATTTTATTTTTTTATTTATTTTTTTTGTTTAATTTATCGCGTCTTATCGTCTATAAAGTGTATATTTACATCTTTTGTTTTATAAATTAAACCGGTGGGTGTTGGATTTTTTACATTGTTCAAGAAGAGGATAGCTACCATTATCGCACCCAAGTACCTTCGTCAAAATCACAAAAATCAGGTTAAAGAAACATTTTCAGAAATAAAGACACTGTTGAAGAGGGCAAATCAGATAAAGAGACTCAAATTCGTTAGAATTGGACGAACATTCTTTTTATTTACAACCGTTATTCTTTCAGTTTATCATTTTAAATAAACAGTAATCAGAAGGAACAAGTCATTTTGGTTTAATCCTTGCTGAAGAAGTTGAAGAAGAAGAAGAAGAAGAAGAAGAAGAAGAAGAAGAAAGAGTAGAAGAAGAAGAAGAAGAAGAAGAAGAAGAAGAAGAAGAAGAAGAAGAAGAAGAAGAAGAAGAAGATATATTGTGAGCCACATTGCTGCTACATATGCCACTAATTTCTCACAACAATGGAAAATTCGTATCTTGAGAGAGTAATACTATTAATCTCCTTGAGCTGCAGAAATAGCTCACTATTTTGAACGTAATACGTTTATTATTAGATAAAATCACATTAATATATATTATTTTTAAAGCTGTGAGAACAGTTCTTCGTATGCAAGACTTTTGGCGTTAGCCAAACTGATCTTCCAACTTTTTAAAAAATTTGATATATTTTTGGGTTCTGGTGCATAAAATTTTGAAATTTCTAAAACTAAGTATTATATTCAGATTTTGATAAAAAATAGTGTTCCAGTTCATACCCTACTTAGATTTTGAGTTTTTTTTCAAAATTTTGTCCTCTGCACGTGTGGTGGGATGAATCTGGAAAACAACAGAGTCTGTGGTGTTAAAGTGTGGTCACTGTACCACGTTTTACAAAAATCAATTAATGCATTCGGAAGTTATCGCGAAACATATCCCAGACAGATAAATAGACACATAGACAGGTAGACAGACAGATAAATGCTATACAGTCAAGTTAAATCTGAGACTCGCTTGACTAGTTAAACTAAATGTTTAATACACTTTTAACTAATGTTAAAAGCAAGCTGGAATGACGTAGTAAATAGCATATGACTTTTAGGCCTATACTATAAGCACCCTGAGCAGCAGATCTTGCTTAATATTTTGAACGAAGCAAATTTATTATTATATACGTTTCCGTATTAGATAGTTTTTCAGTTGTTTGAAAAATTACGAAAAAATTGATTCCTCTACGATTTTTTATAATAGTATAACGATTGTAGAGCACACAATCATACAACAAATACTAGAATTTTAAACATTCGCATTTGGGTTACAATTCCTTTTCTTCTGACAGCCTTCTGGACTTCACAATTTAAAAAAATGTTTAATCTCATATCCCAAACTTTTGGCATTTCTAAAACTTAACAGTTCATTCAGATGTTATTTAAAATTCTCTTTAACTAAAAGAATGTGATACCTCACATGCAGTTTTGCGATTTTATCAAAATTCTCACCCATTTTTTGGCCATGACGTTCAAAAATATTGAAAGTTTCAAAAATGAACACTATATTCAGATTGCCGTTAAAATTTCCTTTAATTTGATTCTCCTCATGGGCTTTTGCGATTTTTTCACAATTTTAATCCTCTACATTATTGCCTCGCGCCGCGCTGTTTTTTGGGGGAATTAGTCTAAAAAAAATAGGATTCTATAGGGGACCATTATGGACACCCTTGTCAAGTTTTACAAAAATCGGTTTGGTGCGTCCAAATAGTTGATGTGAGGCATACAAAAAAATATACAGACAGACAAATGCCAAACGGTCGAGTTGAAACTGAGAACTCGCATCGCTCTTTCAGTTATAAATCCATGAAAGCCAAACCTTTAAACCCACGCGGTATCGTTCTATTGTTGTTTACGAGGTTTATACTGAAAAAACCTGCTAAAATATACCCATAAACTACGATGACAATGTGAAAAGCAAAAAAAACTTGAGAGCCACCACAGTCCCTGAAATCCAAGGCTCGAATACTTGAGAAACTAGAAGCGTGAAATCACGCACGTGCGCGCGCGCACAAATTTGGCACTTGTGCCAAATACCCTTAACACTTCACTTGACGGCCATTGTTTTTCGGCAACGAAACGTGTGATTCTTGTGTGAAGTGTTTAACGTATATTGACGGAGGAAATTACCGAGCAGGTGTCGTCCTTCAGGGCAAACGTGCCACAAAGAACTAGAGGCAGAAGTAAAACATCAAGCAATTAACTGCTTGAACGGCGTGATCTGGTCGAACCAATTTCTAAGAACTGAAACCAAATTGCTCGTAGACAAAACAATGGTACCCCCAATATTGACCTACGTTACTGAAACGAAAGCTGACAGCGAAAACAATGCAAGTATTGAAAGTGACCGTGATGGGGGCAACTAGAGGGGGGCAAACGGGTCACGTACCCCGGGCGCCGTCTGTGGAGTACTGTACAGTTAGTACTGTATACTGAATGTTTCCTGTCAATGTTTAATAATTCCCGATGCAATGAATAAACAAAAAATCCTGTCTCGGGCACTAGAAGTCATTAGTGATAAGTTTAGCTTTACCTAAATTGCAGATAAAATGCAGAAGATGAGTGTGAAAGATTTAAAGACTGAAACATACATATTAGCCACACGTTCAAAGATATAACATACATGAGGATAGAAACACTACGCCTTAGCAGGTAACGGCCTGCAGCAACACTTGTGCGCCTAGAGTACTGTTTATAGTACTTATTGGGCGGTATTTAATCCATACCAAAATTTAAAAAAAAGTTTATTAAAAATCTTTTGCGTGATATTGGTCACTTGTATGGATGTGCGTAGGAGTTTTTGTTTACTTTTTGTTTAATACTTTACTTTAGTATCACTTAAAATAAAATAACAATAAAAACCTAAAACGTATAGATTTAGCGTTATTTACAAACTATCCGCAGCCTTTGCCAGTGAACTGATTAGTACGGCAGGTTTAACAAAACGATCGGCTAATCAAGTATTTACGCATTATTCATTTCAGTAGCAAAACGAGTTGACCGATTTAACTATATTCGTTGCATAATATTTACAGACTCGTACTCACTAACGCCGAGCTTTAAAATACGTAGAATATACTTGACATTATCCGGCGGCTTCAGAGGTTGAAGAAAATCTGTGCCTGTTCCTTGGTACCGTTTATTTTACTTATACAGTGAATATTAAGAAATATTAATAATAAATACCACTTTTTATGCAAGAATACATTTTTTATTTATTTGTATTTTATATGACAGTGTTTGGTCAGTTTGTCTAATAAAGAAGTAGTTGATGCATTTATCAAATCAGTGATTATATTATAAGATATCATCTTTATCATAATCTGTTTCACGATTTTGTTAAATTTCAAATATCTAATAACATAACCCTAATATTTTCACAGTTACCCTCTTGACACCTTCAAAATAGGAGGTAAAGTGTACTTATGCTTTTTTTACTACAATTCAAAAAAATCTAAACCCTGCTCTCCATAAGGAAATTCTGTTTGCATTTCTAGTCTGAGTATAATATAATTTTAAAAAATACGGTTACAAAAAGACAGGGGTAAAGTAAATACTTAAATAGTAGGTGCAATAGATAAAGGATTATATTATTTTCCTTTAGCACTTCCGAGTTCACACAACTGCAGCAGAATAGTATCGAGTCTCTCGCCCGGCGGCATGATACGTCAATTGGACATATTTTTACGCAACAGCAACTTGATAATTGTTAAAAAGTTAAAAACAAAATATTATCTGTAACATTTTTTTATAGAATTATTGGAACGTAGGATATTTCGGCGGTGCTTACCATCGCCATCAGCCTGCAGAATTTTAGATTTATGAAACTTATATCCAATGTTATATTTTCACCAGATCTCAAGGCAATGAAGAATTCGCAGCTTTTTGCGAATCATATTCTTCCTCCCTAATGTCAACAACACACCAAAGTATGTTTTAATATACCGAGTTTTAGAATCGGTCTTAAATTTTAAATCATGTTTATCTTAAGAACATTAAAATCGTAGTAATAATTTGTAAACACTAACGGTTTTAATGGTTGTTACGTTACCTTCAGTGGCAGTGCGATACCTAAGATTTTTCCATGGACGAGAATACTAACTGCTACTTACATTATACTATAATATTATATGAATTCACGACCTACGTTATAATCAAGTCGGTAAAACCGTTGCAGTTGAACGCATTAGTACGAAGCACGTCTAAAAGGTTGCACCAACAGTAGTGCACAAAGTGAGCGAGTTTCCACACACCTTCGTATTAATTTACTCAAATACACAGACAAAAACAGGTAACCGGAGTATCACATAGTCTGCTGATAACCGATCGTCTTACGTGAAGATCATCCGTAAGTAATATTTGTAAATTTCGTTAAATAGAACTGATAATCTCAGAAGGCCTGATGTGTATTTTTAAGAAACTTTATAGAAGTACGCAAGAATGGACACAAAATCGCAAGAAACTCTCTTCACCCGTGAAATAAATAAATAAATACGGGCGCGCACGCACACCATTTTTTTTTTCAGGCGGGCACCAGTTTCAGGGAATTGGCCAGTTGAAGCTTACGTAAGAAAATTGAAGAATATTTTATCAGAATCAGAGTGGACAAGAAATATACACAGTACAAGAAATGTATTTTACAAGAAATGTAGACAGTCACTTGAAGAAAAGGTAAGCAATTTTCTTTTTTTTATTAATTTTTCACGATTAATTAAACACTTTTTTTAGTCATAAATGTTTCCTATTTAATTAAAACATCGTTTCCGATAACGAAACGGTCTTAAATATAAGTCTTAAACGATTCCGTTTTATAAGTAACAGTAGTGTATCGTATCAAGAATGTTTATATTTTACAATAAATGATAAATGTTATCTATAAATTTAAAGGAAATCAACAAAAAGATATTTTGAAAATAATGTTTATAGTATACTGTATAGTAGCCTAATTATAGTATTATGGAATGCTAATGACATAGCAGATGTACCGGATTTCATTTTTGATATGAACAATTTTCAAACCCAATTGCCATAAGAATTCATTTTAGCAGACGGCAACTCTATGTTACTTACGGAATGTTACCATCGGCTATTCTAGTCCGACAGGCGTTAATTCATACTAGAAGAAATAGACGTGGAACCACTACAATTATTCACTTGAAGAAGCAACAGCAACCGGTAACACGATCGTGTATGCGTTGCACACACTGTCCCGTTGCGGAAAGGAACCAATGCCAAGGGTAATGGAAAATTTGTACGTGATGGATCGAATCCTCACTCTTTGCTTTTTGTATGTTTTATCTAACAGTGTCTCTGTCTGTCCATATACCTGCCTGTCTGTCTGCATATCTCTCTCTCTTCCCCCCACACAAACACGCACAAAGACACGCTTGTTTGTGTTAATACGAACTAAGGATGAAGACTTGTTTGCAGAATGTTCAACATCTGAACATGTAGAAGAATGACCAGATGTATTATTAACTCGGTGGTGTGCGTCTGTGTGGTGCAATTCATAAATTTTCCAAATTAAGTTTGAGTTTGTTTTTTAAAAAGCTTTGTTACAGTATAATATACAAATAGGTAATGCAGTGCGCATTCGGCTATTTCGAAAACTAAATTAAAGTTTTACTTGTTTTGTTTTTACTTATTATCCTAAAATTATTGTTATTGTTAATTACTTCAAAAAGAAAGCTAATTTAGTTTGTTTTGAACTTTTTCCACTATATCGTTAATCTGTACGCTCTCCCTCTTTCTCTCTCACATACGTGCAGACTATATATTCATTTTTTATCATTTTTTGTAAATTCGTATTTCATTAGTATTTGACAATTGATATTTGGTATTTAGTTGGTGTGCAGAAAGATTAAATTTATAAACATACAGCTTGAAATAAAAATTACTGTGCTCAACGAGTCTTTCATTTAGTTTCGTCTTGTACGTCTTACATACAATTTATTTCATTTGCTACACAGTTATCAATTGGGCATTCTGCGTTTGTACCGTTACTTAATTTTTGTTTTATTTTCAGGTTTAGTTTTTACTGAAAATTATGTTATCTATGTTCGAAAATATTTTTATGTTTCTAGTATTTTTTAAACGACTTAGTTATTTTGTTTTTGTAAATTCACTACAGTGAGTAACGTCTTTTAAAATGAATCGAATCAGACCAAACGTGAATAGGTGAGCAGCTACTAACGCGTACAGTGCAATGCGATATTGGTATTTTAACTGCTGACGAACTCGAAAGAGGGATTTTTAAATATGAGGCATATACCGATAATGAAGCATATACCTTGAAACGCGTCATAATTAATTGCAAACCAAGAAGTTAAAGGCGGATTGAAATGGTTAGTTTTTCTAGGCACTACAAGGCTCCATATATCATCTATATGAATGGAAATATACAATAATACATACGCTGAATTATTTAAGTAAAACACATAATATAATTTTTACATATACATAGTTGTGTATTTGTAATGTTATTAGTAAAATTAAATAGACCAGATAAATTATCTTCGTTATACTCCCATATATGACTTGATAGAATCTAATTCAGTTTACTACATATATCATATACATATCTTTTTCTCGAAAATGTGGAGCTCTTTTTAACTCCCACAGACTTATGGTGGGGGTTCTGTGTTAATAAAGTGCAATGTTTAGAGGAAAAAAAGCACACAAGCAGAAACGTCGTCAATAATATGGATATTCTACACGTAGGCACAAAAGGCCGAAAACTAGACATTCTTGAACAATTGGAAATATACATACACACAAAAACATATGAAAACGACATCCTAAACGAACAGGCACAATTCAAATCACACGCATTACTCGTACTCGAACATATCACACCCCACACAACAACATCGATCCTTCAAAACTCGACACCGTCGCCAGCCTCCCAGTGGCAGCCTCTGACGAAGCTTATAATAAGCGAAAACTGGTTCATTCTATAAGGTAAAACTTTTCCGTTTTTACCAATAAAAACTTTGTGTTCCGAGTCGGTAGTGATTTAATTATATTTATATAATTTGTATTGTCCAATTAGCCATTTCATATCCAATGTAGTTACTATTATTTTATATACCCCAGGAGTCCATTTATGGAATTTGTTTTTGAAACAGTTGCTAAATATACATATTCACAGTTTATAGTGTTATACTATTTTAACTAGACCCAAATTGTGTAATGCTTTGTCTGTTTGCGGGAACAGGACTGTTTTGTTGTCATGCAATCGTATCGCTGTGTCAAACGTAATTTCTTTACCACGCATGAAGGACAGATTGTGTAAACAGACCGTATTTGTTATTGACATAAAGAGTAACTCTGAACAGAACATACTCGCTAGCGCTCACAGTAATAATCACGGAATTATCACTCCTTTATTCAGTCTATTTAGAACCGTCCTCGGGGGAAGGCTTACTGACCTAGTGTGCAATTGTATTTTTCCGATCCACAAAACCGCCTGTGCCAAAGAAATGAACTAGAAATAATCAAAGTCTCTTGCAGCATCCAGTCACCGAATACATAATATTGCTTGTATGATTGTCGGGGTTGAACAACAGAAAAAGAAACAGTCTCTTTTTGACATCGGTCGTTTTTTGGTAATGAATCGTCTGTTACAACATCCGCGAGCTTGCGGCGACATCATAGCCTTGATCATCATCATCATGAACATTACTACCACTACATTATCATAATGATAGTCGTATTATTAGCGCCCGGCACTAATTAGGAACGAGTGTGTTTTTCAGACTTTTTCCCGGGTGAGTTGCAGATTTCGCGAGTGTCCCGAAAGTGTTACCCTGCCTCGTAAAAACCACGATATAAACACTTTATATCAGCTACTATAAACATTACTCCACATTCTTATTCTATGTTGAGCGTCTTCTTCTTCTGTTCGTTATTCTATTTCAGTAGAATGCCGACTATACGGAACGCTGATTATCAGGATGCTCAATTATCACACAAGAAATTTACATGACTTTGCTTTAAGAGTAATCGGTTCTTAAATGCTAAAAATTTAATAACAATTCTGATACCACCGACGGTCGTCGTTAAATCGATGCGCTTTTGCACATATTTTAAAACTCGTAGTATTTGCACGTAGTAAGATCAGTGCCGACAATATCAAAGAGTGAACTAAAACAAGAAATACTGAACAGCTCTATCGCCTAACAGAAAATCGTCAAGTTCTAGCTGTGATGATCGCTAACATCCGGGGCACCGGGCAAGGCATATAGAGGGGGAAGAAGAAGTAAAAGAAAAAGAAAAAGAAAAAGAAGAAGAAGAAGAAGAAGAAGAAGAAGAAGAAGAAGCCCTACTAATGTTTAATAAAAGTAAGGGTAAAGTATAGTAAGTCTTACTAACATCGTTAAGACCTACAAGATTACCTTCTAATGTGAAGGAAGTGCATTAATACAGGTATATAGACGAGCGTGACTAAGACATAATACGCTTCATTTATTGTGAAAAAACGTTTGATTAAAATAAACGCAAATTTCTTTTTCGAAATTTTGAAAATTCGGATCACTTAATATTTTTTTAAATAGTCAGATTTAACGCCTTTTTAATGAAGCGCTGTGAGAAAGTTTTAATATTCTAATATTTTTACTGGCATAAACTATCTTCCTTGAATTTTTTCATAAATATTTATTATTACACACGTGGTTATTATTACGTGGTATATCTTGTTTAGCGCGGTAGTAGATTGGGCTTTAATTTTACTGATATAAACGTGTTTTTTGCATTTTAGAGTTTACATAATCCAGTTAAACTTTATAAAATAATATCCAGTGTATAAGATAATAAATGTTAGAATTATACAAATATCTGAAGTTTTTAAAATAAGATTCTTCATTGCAGAGGCCAATGCAAACAATAGGAATTTCACTCTATGTGTGGAATGAAGTTAAATAAATAATTTGATATCAGTAAATAAATATTATATGTATGTATAACGATCAGCATAAAACAAAACGAAGAAACAGAATTACAAGTGTAAGCAAATGTCCCTTTCTCAGACTTTCCCTATTGGTGACCGCCAAAATGTTTTTGACAATCATGGGAAAATCTCAGGTCAAATATAAGCGAAAAATCTTGTTTCATGCTTTCTAATTAGTCGTGTATCAAGTGCACGTATTCTTTGTCCACTATAAGCCACTAAATAATGTTGAAAAACTTAATAAAAACAACTAAATGAATAATACACCTTAGTGACTAATAGTGTATAATAGTATAAATAATTTATATTTTTCTCACAGTTACTCTTGTTGTAATTATTATTATTAACAATAAATAATATTTCCTTCTTTTATCAAATAAAATATAATTGTATATAATTACAATGTTCTGACAGTATTAACTAATAGGAACTAGTATTAACAGTTTTTTCAGAATATATAAAATAATTAATAAAATTTGAAACCATTTGGTCTCAATATTTATTAATTATTTTGTATATCCCAAACATGACAGTAAATACTGTCGAAATATTGTGATCAAATAAAACATATCTTCTTGTATAGAAGAATAAAACATTATTTATAATTAATAATAAATATAATTAATTATAAATGTGTATTTTGTTTCATTTGTTACTTTATTCAGTATTGTGATATTACTGTTTTTTAGAAAAACTAAAGATTATAGAAACATGGATTTAATTGAAAGCCTCTTTATTGTGAACCACAGTATATTAATGATAATAGTTTACATAATGAAATTTAACGTAGAGATGAATTAAATTTACGTACGTGAAATTATTACACGAATGATGTTACGTATAAATGATTATTTTTTATAATGGAGAAGTAGATTAGCAAAAATAAATGTTTTAAAAAATTGTTTACAATTAAATATGTTAATTTTGACGTCTGTTCCATGTCTTTGTTTAATTCATTGACATAATAATGGGTTAACCTCTTACTTGAATTCATCTGTCTGTAAGTTGATATACACGACTTAGGTGTGCACGGTAGGCTTGAGATTCTGTATGTTTCTGACACGACAAACCTGGAGAGCGTTTGAAAACAAAAAACAAAGATGATAGTTTTGTATGACCAATCTGTGGATTACTTGCTATAGTACCGAATTCCTCTGGTGGTCTTCGGACCACAGTTCGAGAAAGACTTCCTTACCGCTTCGTGATTTTCGTTAAACCCTAAAGCGTCTGAATTCCGAAAATATTAATAATTATTAATAAAAAAATGTATATTAACCGATCTTGATGTTTAGTTACCTGTATTACTAGTTCCGTTGTTGATGGTGTCGGTGTTGGTAAACAATAGAACGTTAAACAGTATCACTGCACTGATAGCAACGTCACTCAGCCGTACCCGTAACATGGTGTATGCGGGCAGCGACAAGTGTAAGTGTTCGCGACAGACTGACGGATTCACGGTAACGGACAAACAAACACTTTCACTGCTCGCTCGGCTCATTCATTCCGCTTCCTTCCTTGCCAATGCCGGCTTGTCCCTGACTCACTGCCTCCTGTAGCAGCCACCTTCACCTCTAACACAAAAAAAAAACAATACCGTTGCGCGTTTTTATAAACAATGACCCGCGCGGAATGCGTTATACGTCTACGCGCGAAGAATCCGTGATTTTGTTACGATTCTTGTTCTCATAATTTATTTGGCTTATGAAAATGTTCACCCATCCTATAAATGACAAGAAAGGAAAACGGCAAGATTCAGAGTGCTGAAATCAGTTTCTTCGAAATACTTTAAATTATACATTGCAAGATAGAAGAAGAAATGAAGGTACAGAGCAGAACTCTAAGTAAAGGACATAAATGAAATTATTTCAATTTACAGAAAACAATGGAGGGATCATCTGCAAAGGATGACAGAGGATCGATTTTTGAAAGCGGCACTGAATTATAAAGCCATTGGTCGAAGAGACGTGGTTCGTTCGAGGATGAGGTGGTGCCGGAACAGGCTTGAAGAGGAGGAGGAGGAGGAGGAGGAGGAGGAGGAGGAGGAGGAGGAGGAGGAGAAGAAGAAGAAGAAGAAGAAGAAGAAGAAGAAGAAGAAGAAGAAGAAGAAGAAGAAGAAGTTTGAAAATTTATGTCATATGTAGATGTTTGGATCTGATGACTTATTCGGTCCGTTGCCCTTTCATGAAAATACTTGTATCCTTCCAAAGGCAAAGTCCGTATCGTTGACCCTTTTTGGATCTTATCCGTTATGTGTCCACCAACGAAAAACATGTCGCAGACAAAGGTGTGGTGCACTGCAGTTTGTTTTTTTTATTGTCACGCATGCTTATGTTCTCCGTTATCCGTTTACCAACGGCAAACTTTGTGTCATTATTAGTAAACACGGAATGTGATGTGGCTCAGTCTGTTTACCTTATCGTTCTGCTTGTTTCAGTTTGCTGTGGTCTTCTTCTTCTTCCGGAGATCTACAGGCCGGAATGACCCTTGGCTTCCGTCACCAATCGCCTCCAGTTCTCTCTCTCTCTGTTGCAGCCTTCCTCCAGTCTTATACGACCATTCTTCTTAAGTCTTCATCCACCTCATGTATCCATCGCCTTCTGGGTCTGCCCCTTCTTCTTACTTCTTCCATATTTCCATTTCGCACTTGCTTAGGCAGTCTCTCCACCACCTGTAGCGTCACAGCCAGCTTATCCGCCTTGCCTTTATGAAGCGCGCTATATCTTCCCGCTGCAATATTTCATCAATTTCAGTATTTTGAAGGCATCTCTACTCTCCTGCCTCCATTATTGGGCCGTATACCTTTCTCGTTATTTTTCTTTCAAATAGTCTCAACTGTTTCCTGTGGTCAGCTACGTTGATTAGTCGACATTTGTTCAGTTTAGTGAGTAAGCCTAGTAGTGAGTAATGTGAGTAATGAATGTTCTTCGTCTAGCAGACAGTTTTCGAAATAATGAAGATGCAAGAATGAAGCGTCTAGAGCAAAAGTTGGTTCAGACATTCAAGGCACTGTTTGAATACTACTACTGCCAAATCCCAATCAACCAACCAATTTTTTTTTTTTTTTTTTTTTTTTTTTTTTTTTTTTTTTTTTTTTTTTTTACAAAACCGCCAGTATTTCGAAAGAGAAACAAAGGATTTTATTAAAACGAAAACCAAAATAAAATTTGGACTGTCCTCAAAAAAATTATTTACTGATACTATATAGTTGTCTCTTACAGAACGAATGTTTGTTGCATGCCGAAAATGTTTTTCGCTACACGCACAAATTAACAAAGACATTTATTGCCATGGGACCGTTTTAATCCTGCGTTCTTCAAAATTGTTAACTTTTCGGTTCAAATTTGTGTCTGAAGGCGTCCTAGAACTTCAATGAATACGGAAGT
The DNA here is from genome assembly GCA_034769895.1 of Magicicada septendecula. NCBI lineage: Eukaryota > Metazoa > Arthropoda > Insecta > Hemiptera > Cicadidae > Magicicada > Magicicada septendecula. The sequence goes on from CM068373.1 coordinate 150,810,305, forward strand.
GAAAGAACGTTTTAAATAGGATCAGCAGTTTATGAGGTCAGCCCGGACAATGAAACGCACACACAAACTTTACCTCTTTATAATAGTAGTATAGATGTGTTGGTGGACAGATAACGGATAAGATCCTCCTTTTTTGTTACAGATATGACAGATTTCACCGGATAAGATGGCAAGAGCTATTACTTATCTCACTGAATGTAAGGGCTCTGAATACAGTGAGCAGCAACAGCGTTCTGATCTTAATTTTTCGATTGTGATTTCTTCATATCATCTTAAAAATGTTTATGGAACGGTTTCCCGTTTCCTTTATCATCCTATGCCGATGACTATTGGCGTAGATCTTACTTCAAACAAAACCGGGAAGGACGAGAAGGCCCTGCTTTAGGCATTAGAGTTATGAATACGAAGAAGTTGGATAACGATATCTGACAGGAAGAAAATAAAAAAGTAAAAAGTTGAAGTTTTAAAAAAGTAAAGACAAAAACATCTTATAAAGGTAATGGTAAGGCGAAAGCTAAAATCTCAAGACCACGTGTTTATATATATAATAGGATTGATTCTAAACTTTATTGAAGTAAAACTATTGGAGAGGACAGAAGAGTTTGTTGCAGAGGAAATATTGGGTCAGTGTGCTCCAAGAAGATAGAAGGTATCATGGGAGCTGTATGAAAGTGGAGTTCGTGAGCTGAAGAACATGCGAAACTAGAAGAACTAATTTGTCCGCACGGAAAGACAATGCTACATATGCGGTCAACGAGAATTCAAACGAAACGTTTGCGAACCGAAGAAGCCTACAAGAAGTCTGAGAAAAAGTCGCTAGGCTGGAAAAGGAAGTTCGGGATTCACAACATCGGTCAACATAATACGAAATACATGAGATGCAATGATGCCGCGATATACTGGAGACGTTGTGAACACGAACGTGGAAGACGAAGAATGCAACTGAGGTGAGCAGATGGTATACGAAAAATACTGGATCTGTATGGATAGCCTTGGCATACAGTAGTGCAGAATGGGAACACCAGAGGGGCATATGTATTGTTACGACGGTCTCACTGATCGTCGTGTGGTACAGTGGAAAACAAAATACAGACACCAATGAAGTCACTAATTACCAGCTTTAATTAATCACAAATAACAGTTTGTAATCAACAAGGTACTCTCGTACAATAATTCTAGTTAAATTTCTCCAAACGCAATAATAATGTCAAGTGATAGAGTCCCACACTAATTATAACACAGTAAACACTTTGCACTAATCCTCAACAACCACTCGATCCGCACTAAGGAAATCGCTCAACGTAACTGAACTGACAAAGGCAGCCACTCTTGCTGAGGTTGCAGAATAACCTTCACCTTTATGGCGGCGTGCCGGCATAATGCGTATTTACAAGTGCTCTCCAGAACACGCTGGAAAGCCTTGATTGAGACGCGCACCTGCTCGGCTAACGGAGAAACGGGTGGAAGAACGCTCTCTCCTTTTCGAGAAGGTTCCATCGTTACAATATTATGTTTCAACTAGAACGGAATTTAACCTTATCTCTCTCTCTCTCTCTCTCTCTCTCTCTCTCTCTCTCTCTCTCTCTCTCTCTCTCTCTCTCTCTCTCTCTCTCTCTCTCTCTCTCTCTAACACACGCGCGTGCTCTCTCTCACACAGACACAGATAGACGCGCACGCACACACACACGGACACACTGACACACTTTATTCGTATTATGTTTCTGTACAAGTATATATTTATAAACGATGACTTTCGTACATCTTCAGGGTAAATATAAGAAAACTTTCTTTCATTTACTCTGAAGATGTCGAAATACAAAGTTCATCGAAACGTGCATCGGTAATTAAAATAAAATACTGTAAATTCTTCCATTGAAATATAATATAATTAAATCGCTTGATACAAAAGTGTATTTTTTAGTGATTTTCAGTCAAGATAGATTTTGTACGCTTCGGTCATTAACTAGATACAATTTTAAAACATTTGTGTCGACGTATCGACACGTAATTGTCGAGACTCGAAATTTACTGTCGTCATCAGGCAACACATATCGTATACGGGCAGCATAGAAAACATTAATACGCATGCAAAGATTGAGCATTTATGAAATATTAGAATTCTTCTTCTCAATAATAATAATAATATATTATTTTTAACGAGGGAGACTGTGGAAAACTAATGTTCGCCGCAGGTGGGCCCGCACTCCTATAATGTGTGGGACTCGCACGCACCTAAACCACAAACACTTTTTTCCATGGCATGGATCCATCTCGGGACTTGACTTTCGTAGTAGTTCAGGGTGGTGCCGTTTGTTCTTCCTCCATGTGGACGTTCATCTGTTTTAAACCTTCAGCGTGTCAACGTTATCTGCTTTCTGCTATTCTGTCAGCGGCCCTAGAAAGATCATTTTCTCCTGTCTTCTTTTGCCTTAGAACCTTCCCTATGTAGGCTGCTGCACATGATCCAAGTGGTGTTTGCTCTTGACCATCAGTCCAATGATAATGTCGGACGAGATCTGTCCCACTCCATTCTTCAGAGTTAGACTCATCTCTTTCCTTCTGTCACAGATCACGCACGACGTGTAGTTCCTGTTTACAGAAAATGCTATCTGGTCTGTTTGGATTCCCCATCTTATAGAGGTAAGTTCGGAACAGGCCATAACCAGTTAGAAATTATGCTGTAAATAATTAATCTCTCGTTGTTTGCGACCAATAAACTCAGCTAACTACATTGTAAGCGTACGGTCCAACTTCTCCAAGTCCATCTTTCCTACCACTCAGCAATAGTATGGGCCCTGGCTCTGATCGTGTAATTTCACTACTTTCGCCTTTCCCTTGTAGACCTGTTTCCACTCTTGTGCCAGCAGATCGACTGGAGTTATTCCGGCAACGACAAAAACCGCGGACTCCAAAAGCTTGAGATAAGAGTGCGCTGTCTTGCTACACTGCTGACATACTTCTTCTGTATTTCTGGAGTTTGAGTGCATCTGACGCGATGTCCGCACCATAAGCTAATAACTTTTTAGCGGGGGAAAGTGCTTTATGCATCGTAGAGGAGACCGTGTTTCCCATGGTGTGTTGGCTCTCACCCACTAAAATACACTCCTCTAATTCAAGCATTCATATCCATTCTGGAACCAGTTAGCGTATTACTTCAGGATATAACCTACTGCGCCCTTATCGGGCTCCTTCTAGTTGTCCCCTATCTTCTACTGCCCGTTGGGTGCAAGTTGGGCCTGTCTTTTTTTTCTATTAGGACCCACTGACTAAGTGCAGAGATGCGGTCCCATTTCGTCTTGCCACGAAGCATAAGCTCAAGTACGCTCTCCAGCGTGAACTCCCCCAGCTCCATCTCCAGTGCCATCCTCTTTCTTGTTAATTCGTAGGACTTGAAAAAGGTGTGCAAGGCATCACCTTAAACTAGTAACAACAACAACAACAATAAAACAATTATAAAAAATAATAGTATAGTAATAATAATAATAGTAGTAGTAGTAGTAGTAGTAGTAGTAGTAGTAGTAGTAGTAGTAGTAGTAGTAGTAGTAGTAGTAGTAGTGATAGTGATAGTGGTAGCAGTAGTAGTAGTAGTAGTAGTAGTAGTAGTAGTTGCAGTAGTAATAATAACAATAATAATATTAATAACATTAATAACAAATGCCTATTAGCAAAATTCTTATAATTATTACAATTATTATAATTCTATACGAGTTATAGTTATTATAAACAGTTATCTAACACATACACACACACACACACACACACACACAGTACATAAGAAATGTACATTATTATTTATCGCTCGTAAATAGATCGTGATGATGACAATTGTATTATTGTGTCTGATTAATGGATGAGAACTTGCAAAATCTCTCATCATTTATCAATTCACGGCCACTACTCCGCTAAGGCTAACTTCTATTGTGAAGCAATTTATTGCCATTTGTTAATCTGTTTAGAATAAAATTGTATGAGTGTGTGTGTTACAAAAGCCAAGTAATAATATATGTACAATATGGATTTATTACTTGTGCGGTAGGAAATTTTGAAATCTTACATTTCAATTCCTCATGATCTGACGTATCTTGTAAATCTTTTACTAATCTCATATCTTTAATTTTGTAGCTTCAGTAATAAAAAACAGAAACAAGTTGAATTCCAAAAGTATTATAAGTTTAAGAAAATAAATCCTAGTTCTCTGGCATCGTTTCAGGCCTAAGGCTTGAAAAGCAGACGATAAAACAAATTTATAGGCAAAGTTTTTCTATTAACGATGCACAGAAATGTTTTCCTTTTTTATTCCCATTACAAATTAGTGAAGACGAATTCTGATAACTGCAATAACAATGAACTGTATTTATGTCTGATGTAGGGTGATAATCAGTTAGTGAAGCAATTCCTCTCTACTCACGAATCATCCATCAAAACCGGTTTGTCTTGTGGCTGTTATTGGTTAGAAAATTATGTAATATTATTGAGACCGTAACTCTTCTCGAAGGATAAAGATGATCTCAAGACGTTAGAAGCCATTTCCGCATATTTAAGCCTAATCATCTCTATTTCTTCTGAATTTACACTCGCTG